>CM074721.1:329507993-331907993 GCA_037306005.1 Rhinophrynus dorsalis | reverse complement strand
TCCATAGGATCGTGTAGCAACAGCGCCACTTTACAATTTCAGGCCACTGTGAAATTGCACCTAAAAAATTCAACTTTGAAAATTAATAACTTTTGAATGAAACACCTTTCAACAATGAGACTACTCTTGTTTTACTAAGGGGGATAAACCCTAAAACATATATTTTTTTTACATTTTAAGTATTACTATCCCTTTAATAATGAGACAAACAAATGGGACAGTAAGTGCATAAATTGGGCAGACTCCATTAACCCTTCAGGCTTGCGGATTATTTAGTACCCTGCTGGCCAGACACATTTCCATAATTTTTGCTATTTGTTTAGGTATGATTTCCACTTTTAACTTTTCAGAATTAATTCAGCTTTTTCACGGCACCTCAAAATAACTACATTTTGCACTGTGTGACAAGCTTTGATGTAATAAATACAAAACAATGTAAAAAAAAAAAAAGACTTATTTTGATGCTATCATAAATTACTTATCAAAAATATTCATGTTGGTAGTAACATTTTCAATTATTTTTTAAAGCCTTGAACCCTGAGAACAAAAATAACAAATATGTATAATTTTACCTACAAGCATGGTTTCACCAGATCCCTGATTACAGCAAAGCAAAATAGGATTTTTTTTTTACATTTCCAGCACTTCATATGTATTGAGATCTTTGAAAACTATGGAATGTCTCACTTTAATCATTAGCTACTGCTCTTATGAGAAAATGGCACTATTGATATGACTTGACATAATGTAATGGATACCAGAAGCACAAAACTACACCACTACAAGCTCTCATTTTTATTGCATGACTTGCCTGTACTAAAATGGTTGTCCCAACTACAGAAAAGAAGAAAAGGTTGACAAAGCACTCCATTTTGGAAAGAAGACAACACACAGCATGAAATGAGAGGTCACTTAACTTTCTACCGCTAACCTGATGTGCACAAATGTTTCCGGAAGGTTGCTCTACAGGAAAAAAATGCATTGTTTTACTGTTTCACCCCTTCAAATGTATTCAATTCTTGGAAAACCATGGAATTTATTACTGCATTCCTTAACTATTACTCATCCAAGAAAAATAGTACCCCGTTGGTATGGCGTGACATACCGTAGGGGGTACTAGAAGCACAAAATTACACCTGCTTTGTCTTTTTAAATAGGCTGCCTGAACAAAAATGGTCCTAACTATTGAATATATGAAGGAAAGGTATGCAAGTCATACCATCCTGGAAGGAATGCCTTTCTACTCCTAGGATAGTGTGCACAATTATTTCCATAATTTGGCTCTATAGGGATTTTTTTTTTTTACATTTACACCACTTCAAAGATACTAACATCTTTTGAAAACTAGCAAATTTCTTACTAGGAACAGTGAAGTACACCTGCCATGTCTCTTTTTTTAAATGACCTTCCTTCACTAAAATGTTTATAACCATAACAGATATGAAGAAAAGATCAGTAAAGAAAGTAGACATTCCCTTGCATCAAATGAGGGGGCACTAGCCTTTTTACCCTTAAGCTAGTGTGTGCCAGATGTGGTGCTATAGGAAAAAAATACATACATTTATACCCTTCAAAGATACTAAAATCTTTCAACGCCATTGGTTTTCCTAGTCTTTTCAGTATCTTGTGCCAGACTAAAAAAAGTTATCCCATCGGTATGGGCTGTGATACTGTAGTGGGTGCAGGAGCATGGCTACTGGGGGAGCAGGCAGTAAATGTTCCATGATTAGTGGAACAAGGCTGGCGTGGGGGATTGAATGTGCATTCAGGGGTCTGACACTAATAGTGGCCAGTGGAACCAGGCTGGCCGGGGGGGGGTGTCAGACAGTATTTGTAAGGCTTTGTGACTTCCAGTGGGCAGTGGAACCAGGCTGGATGGGGTGGGGGTCGGACAGTATATGTAAGGCTTTATGACTGCCAGTGGGCAGTGGAACCAGGCTTGGGGGTCTGACAGTATATGTGGGGATCTGTAGTAGAACCAAGCAGGGGGGTCCAGATTTAAGGGTTTTGGGGGGAGACTCTAGGAGTTAAAACAAAAGATTTGGGGAATTTTTATTTGTCCCAGTGGCTCAGTTGCATTACACCAGAATCACCCCTCTTTATCTTCAAAATGCATCCTATTTCATATAAAAGTAGCCAGAAAACTGCAAATTCATTGTGTGTGTGGTCCTAAAGTCTAAAATCATGGCATTTATTTTACATAACTTTATTATATCAGTGTGCTAAAAATGAATAGCTCACAACAGGTTCATTTTGATGATGCCTTACATACAATTACACAGATTACAGATATAAAAATGGAACAATCTTCTTATCTTCCTGGAGTAGGAATTTACTAATTCTTTATGACTGAAATTCCTTCAACCAGTTGCAACCCACTGCAGATAAGAAAAATTCTGCAGTCACTTAATCTCCTGGGGAGCTCCCTCCACTGATGCGAATGAGCCAAGAAGACTCATTAATATTCATTTCTGAAGTGTTGCTGCAATTAATGAAAGATACTGTGACCTTTTCAAAGATATTTTCCCCTTACGTTCCTTGTTATTGCCAAGTTGGGGGAAAAGTTGGAGGATGAGAAATAATCATTCATTTTTGTATATAGCAGTCGGTGTCTAAATGAACATGACACTTACCCAGTAATTATAATGAAGCTAAGGAAGCATTAACAGTGCTCTTTAAGACAATGTAAGAATCATCAGTAATGCTGCTGTGTGTTAATAACCATATAAAATACATCATTAAACATGGTTAAACTTTACAGCAGTGTTATTAACAATATTAATTTCATTCAGTCAAATACAGCTATAAATACATCACTCCTCCGTCTGTTTTTTGTATTATAATGACCTCCATTTATTGGGTGTATTTGAATATTGCCATCCTCATTGTACAATGTGTGTTGTTTATAATCCTTTACAAGGAGAACTAATACCTTCTAATAATAGCCTTCCACTTACCTTATTATGGCCAGAAAATCCTGATGGCCCTGTGAATTTTTACACTTGTACCTTGGTTTGAGAGATATCATCTTCAGTTAGTCCTGAAGGACTGGAAGCTTAAATAACAGTTGCTAGAGGAAACATGGGACTTCCAGCTCTGCTCATTGTACATGGCAATCTTAACACTTGAGCCCTTTCAGTGCCAGAGGGGTACTCAACGCATTGCTTTGCAATGCATTGCGTACCTCTCTGGCAATGAAAGGGTTAAGGATGAGAGGGTTGTGCAGTGCATTGGACACCACTATGATCCTTATTTCTAACAAACTTTTTATTTAGGTTTTGCATATTCCATCAGAACATAACAAACATTCCATAAGGGTCAAACATACAATACATAGAATTTAACAAAAGCCCTTACCACACAAAGTAATGCATAAATCAATCCCTAAATCATCCATGGGAACCCCCTCAACACTCCTGTCCCCCCCACCCTGACCCAATAAAACCATTTACCTATAAGCGTACATCAACTTGAGGGAAGCATTGGCTGTCATGCTGTAGTGTAGGCATGAATCAAGAGTCTGCTGTGTCCTCAGAGAGGCTGGGCAGCATCCATCCATGAATTATAGTGGAAGCTATTCAGTAATTGAGTTTGGGTCTCTTTTGGAAGAGTCTTAATAAAAGGCTTCCAGATTAACAAGAAATTTTCCCCTTCCATTTCTTTATTATATGTGGCCAGTACCTAAAACAATTTGCAGAAATGGATAGACTTATTGACCCAGTGCTTCAAAGAAGGAGTGGAAGCCTGTGCCCAATGGGTCAAAATACATTTGAGCGCTACCATAATCAGTATATCTATTAGCTGCAACAAGTGGGGGCAAACTGCACATATCCGCACCATAACAACTCACAATAAAAGCTGGAGTGTCCACAGGAATCTGTACTCCGCACACATTCTTTACAAACTGCTTAAATTTGAGGCAGAAGGTCTGTGTCATAGTAGAAGCACAATACCAGCTCTGTCCTCGAGCTCTCTCCTCTTTGTGCTAACATGGGGGAAACATACACCCTATGCAGCAGGCGATGTTGGAGCTCCTGAAAGTAGAATGAAGGGGTACATTTCAATCTGAGGAAATCATAAGTGAATCCATATGCCCCCCCCCCCTTTGGGCATAGTTGATACAGGGTAGGAGGAATTTATAGATTTGGGATGTGGAAAGTTTAGATGGGCTGGTCTTCTCAAAAAAAAAGAGTTAAACCAACATCACTACCTGAGTAGCACCAGTTGCGTGAGAAGTTTCTCCACATGTGATTTGGCTTGTAAGTATATGAAAAGATAATGAGTGGGAAGTTTATATTTCTCTCTTAGAGTTTGAAAGGTATGAACTCAGTAGGTGATCAGATATACTAGCTGGGCCACCATCTCTATGCCCTTTTCTTTCCAGAGATAAAAACTTGTGTCTGCCTGGCTATTTTGAAAGTCCTGGTTGTGTAGAAACGACAAGAAGCCGGACACACGTTTGTTGTGGTACAAGGCACCCCTGAGGTGCTGCCATGCCCTAACTGTGGGGTCTATCAGTAGGTTAGACAACCCCATTTGAGTAATAGGGGCGTGAAGCAGGTAGCATAGGTCAACCACTCAAACGGTTAAGTAGGCTCCTACGTGCTGCCTGCTTCAGTTTGAATAAATTGCCAGCAACTATCATGTTTGCCCCCATGGATATGGCACCCAGTACTGACTGAAGATCTTATCTATCAAACAAAGGCATAAGGGCAGAATTCATAAGGGCCCTTAGGGCTGTCTGACCACAGTAAGGTAAGTGTGGGGTAATTATTAAGAGGTGGCCACAAAATACATTTGTATTATTTCCTTGACCATCAGTAGATCTAACTACTCCTCTTGTCCAGGTGGTCTATAGATCACATCTATTGAAGTGACAATTTTATTTCCATATTCTAATGTTATCCAAACTCTGTGTTCTCCTACATACCCTTTATAAGAGTAACCTTTAAGCTGTTTTTCTCATAAATGGCAACCCCTCCTCTTTTTCTACCTATTCTGTCTTTTCTAAATAGAGAGTGCCCTGGTATTACTAAATCCCAGTAACTTTTTTTCATTGTACCAGGTCTCAGTGAGCCTCACTAAGGCCACATTATTACTTGTTATTATTGCAATGAGTTCAGGAATCTTATTCCCTAAACTGCTGACATTTGCACACATGGCTACTAGTTTTTGACCTATGTTTCATAGACAATCTTTGTTTAAATTAATCTGTGCAATATTGTGCGGGAAAAGTGGATATAACCTATATAATTCTCTTGCCCCCTCTACTACTTTAAACAGCTATTAATAACGCTTCTGAACTGCTTATTGAGAAATGTATTTACCACACTCCCCTCATTAGAAGCCAAATCATTAGTCCATAAATGGACTATGAAACATTCAACTCTTCAAACAGTCTTGCTTCTTTAACAGTTTTTAAAATGTGCCTGCTATCTCCAGGAAGACAGCTGACATGTTTGCAACCTTCAAGACTATCCTCCAAAATCACAACAGTTAATATAGTCCCTCAATAATATTTACTTCCTCTAACAGCATAACATTGTCGACAAATTGATCAGCATCTGAACCTCCAAATTGCTATCTGGGGAAAAAAGCAAAACATCCATTGTACTGCTTGGCAGTTTCACAGCACTAATGTAATCAGGTGCCAAAAAAAGAGCAGAATACCTTCAGTTTTGCAGTTGTTTTCTTATTTTAGTCACCACAGATTATCTCCAAAATATCTCCAGCTGTACTTAGAAATGATGCACTTGGCAAATTCTTCTGGTAAGCTATAAATTAGCCCAGCTAATAATAAACCCACTTATAGAAGGCAACTGACATATCTAACTAGATGTTATAGGTAAACATTATTAATTATCACATTAATCCCAAGTACCTCAATGACAGTTCAGATTCCTTACCAATAATCTAATCAAGCCACAATATTTTCTACACATAGAACTTACAAATAGATGAAAGCAAATTCCTGCCTATGAAAGAAAAGAAGTGATATCAGAAAAATAAAATACAAAATAGATCTCCAGAATTTTTACAACTGCAATCAGAAATTCTACTGCCCAGCTATTAATATGCCAGCTAATAACAAGACCATTTATATACACAGAAGGCAATTCCCATTAATTAGCAAAACCATATCTAGCTAGATCTACCAAGTGAACACCATTCAAATGATCAATACCAAACACATCAATTACAATAAAATTACTTAGCAATTATCTATCAATCTTGTCAAAAGGTAGAACTTACAAGTAGATTCAAGCAAATTCTAATCAATGATCTAATTGGACCCCAATCTTGTCTATAGGTAAAACTTTCAAGCAGATTCAAGCAATTTATTGCTAATTTTCTAATCAGGCTACAATCTTCTCTACAGGTTGAGGTTGCACTTACAAGCAGATTTGAGCAAATTATTAATAGTTATCTAAACAGTCCATAAGCTTGTCTACAGGTAGAATTTACAAGCAGATTCAAACAAATTCTTACCAATTATCTAGTCAGGCCACAATCTTGTCTATAGGTAGAACTTATAAGCAGATGCAAAAAATTCTTACCTATAAATGATAACAAGAGATATTGGCAAACAGACACAAAATATATCTCCAAAATATCTCCACCTGCAGTTAGAAATGCTTCACTTGGCAAATGCTGCTGCCCAGGTATAGGTTTTATCTCCAGTGGTGCAGGAGATTTGCTACAGTATTGTACTGTTGTACACAATGCATTGTGAAGCAATAGGTCACAAGCCCCTCTGATCCTTAAAGGGTTACACTTGCTGATTATGACCCTTAACTGGTAATCTTATATACATTATGAAAACTTACATATTGTAGGACTTTTTCTGCTGAGTAAAACAGGGGCACTTCCATAGCTGGCAGTTGTTTTATTCAAATGTTATTACAATATTTTTCTGGACACCTAATAAACTGTAGATGAACATCTCCCAGCCAGTTGGAGTATATATTTTTTTTATCATAATAAAGTTTTACTACCCCCCTTAATCTGTTGTCTGCCTTCTATTTTTTTTACTTGTTATATATATTAGTTTCCTATTTTTGTCTAATTTTGTTTGTTCACTACTATTTATATTTTTTTTTTGCTCATCTTCCATGCAAAAGCTTCATCTACACGGTTGTTTTAGAGCTGTCCTTCTTTCATGGCCATTGCTTCATTGACTGACAATAATTAGAATGCAAAAGCAACCTGTTCTAAATTACAAACTATTACTTTGCTGTGCTGCTTTTTCCTAAGAATTGATTAAGAAGGAGGCAATACACACCAACTGAACCATAATTGCAGCCAATACACGTTGCCTTTACTTGCCTTTCAGTTAATCATTTATTCTGTCATGCTCTATTCCCTCAGAACATAACTAGAATAAATAGCTTCAAGCTCAGAATCCATTATGCTTTAGCTATCAAAACAAATGTGTGAATGAGGATTGCATCATCTTTCCTTTTAACAAAATGGGGATTGATTGTACCTTTCTGTTTTCGGTATTGATCATCAGCATAGGAGACTGTCCCCTTGAAATCAGACCTAAATTATTTAGTTACCTTGAGCAAATGTCTTTGGGGATTGGGTTCAAAATCAGGAAACTTGAAATATATCTTAATAAAGAATTCATCTACATTTTATTGGCCAGACCTACATCCATTTATAGCCACATACAAAGGAATAAAATACACCATAAGGGATTTTTCAGTGTTGTATATTTTTATTTATCACAGCACTTAAAGTTTAGCAATATCCCTATTAAAGGGATAGTAATGTTTCACAAAAACAGCAGCTTCAATTAATCTTCATAGTATTTGAGCCATAGAGAGTTTTATTTCAATACTGTGAGAGTTGTAGTTCAAGAGTACCTTTTACCTATCGTAAGCCGCCTCCTCTCAGATGTGGAATCTGGTCTTAAGACCAGACAGCTCACAGCAAGGGACAATTTTCTTACTGTGAGAACAATGAAAACCCCGCCCCCCTTGACAGGTTTTTCAGGTTTTTCCCTTATGTTAATTGAAAATTGTCCCTCTCTGCGATCCACCTGGACACCACCTTGCTGCTCTCAGGTGAGCAGTGTTACATCAGTAAAAGGGGCAGGAGGGGGATCATTTATCATTCAATTACTCTCGAACTACAACTCTGACAGTACTGAAATAACACTTTCCATGGCCCAAATTCTAAGAAGATTAATTGGCGCTGCTTTTATTGTGAAACATTAAGTGGCTCTTAATTTGGGTTGCACAAGGATTTACCTACCTAGATGTCATGCATACAAAATTCGGGTATTTCTGTTTATAAATAGTTTTATCTGAAGTTACCTGTACATAACAATTAGATCAGAATGGTTCATATGTGTTTCAAGAGGTCAGTTGTCTTTATCAGATTTTATACTGAAAGTATCTGCAACCAAAACTAAATGTAAATATAAAATATTTAAATACAATATGTACCTAAAGGTCCCATGACATACATGTACATCATGGAATTCAGGGGTCTCCGTGAGACTGTATACTGTTTGTGGACCTCTGATTCGGATAAGACAAAAAAAAATGCTCCATGGTGCCTCCCGCACTGCTGGTCCTTAAGGGGTTAAGGATGTCTCCCTAATTAGAACCTTTTGCTTTAACCCTTAAGGGCTAGAGGGATTGCACCCCCGGTCCTTAAAGGATTAAGTGCCACTAATTTATAGAGTGCAATTACCCTTTAAAATGTAGGGCAAGCATTTTTGTTTATCCGTAATGCAGTTTACAATAGTACAATTAATATTCCAGTGTTTATTATCTCATTGACAACCTACATTGTAGATAGAAAGTCTTTCTAAACTTAGACAAACATTAAATACTTCTAATTGACAAAATCGATGTTATTGCAACGATCACATTTTGGTTACTTCTTAGTCTTTTTGTTTATCATAAGAATGTTGCGTTTCATGCACCACTGGATAAAGAAAGCCCTTAAGTAGGAGGTGAAGCACATTGTTCTGGTATATGCCTGCCTTATGCCTATGTGCTAAGTTAATTAAGTTAAGCAAGATCATCCTGATGAGTCTTATTCCAGGGGGAGAACAGTATGGTAGTGTATGGGCATTTTGAGGCATTATGTTGCTCTGCTTCTGCTTTTTTGCTAAATATCAACAAGAAGGGTAGGAAATTGCAGTATAATTATTCCATTTGGCTGTGCATGCTATGGAATGACATTCAGGGTTTGCCTGCATTAAAACTGTAATGCTGGCAGAATGTGTGCACCAGTATATGCTACAGTGGTCATATGCACTCGTTCCTACCACACAGTGCAGGTGCATGATCGTTATGCTACAGAAATAAAGATGGTATGTAGAAATTAAAGTAATGGGTTAGTTTGGAATATAACATTCAAGGGAACAATAGAAGACAAGAGAGCATAATATTTCATGTAGATGTGATTACAAATTGGACAAAACACATCAACAGGCATTAAATAATATGTAACTTTTTTTTTACATGAACATAGGTAGATAACTATTTTTGGGCCACAGCTGATGTGACTGTTGCTATCTTTTTTCAGAGAACATGATCAAGTATACTGGCAGTCCAGACAGTCTCCGTTCCCGTACTCCAATGATAACACCAGATCTGGAGAGTGGTGTTAAGGTATGGCATTTAGTTAAAAACCATGAACATGGAGACCAAAAAGAAGGCGATAGAGGAAGCAAAATGGTGTCAGAGATCTACTTAACAAGGCTCTTAGCAACAAAGGTATGCATATTTTGTGTTGCTGAAACTATCATAGTGTTATGTGAAATATATGAAGGATTACATGACATTTAAATGATCAATGATAAGACTGAATATCCTGTTGAACATCGAAGTATAAAGGAGCAATCAAAAGAGAAGTTGCCACTCGCAATCATAAACAGAGTAGAGTACCCAGTAAGTAAAGAGAAAATTAGCCATATGATAAAGAATCTGCACTTTAGATTGTAAGCTTTTGGGCAGGGACCTCCCACCCAATGTTTCCCTCTACAAAGCACCTGTAACCCTGTATTGTTTAAACCCTTAAATTGTAAAGCGCTGCGTACACTTGTGGCGCTATATAAATAAACATATTCATTCATTCATTCATTCATTCATTCATATTCAGCAACAATGTACAAATGTAAGCAATACAAACTTTTGCTAGAGAACAGTGAAGCAAAATCAGGCAAGTGCCGTGCTCATGAGAACTTGCAATAAAGCAAATGACAAAATTGAATCAGAAAGTGAAAGCATAGTCCAGCTAAAATACATAAATGTGAATGTTCACTAGGGTCATGAACAGCACAGAAAAATATAAGTGTAATCTGATAGGCTTCCTTAAAAAGGTGAGTATGTGGCACTATCTTAGCTCTAAGAATGTGTGTGTATGTCAACATGTTTTCTTAATGTTATACAGGAATAACAGAGTTAAAATAACAAATTTGCTGTTTTTAGAGGTGGCAAGAAAAGCTTTATTAGCAAATGTTAAGAATATTTTTTTTACCATGCTGTTATTGAATCCTTCTTTCTATAGGCCCTATGTTCACAAGAAAACTAGAGGAATTCTGGGGCAAACTAAGTGCGTGGACTAATGCAATTCCCATTGATTTAAATGTGGGCTTTTAATCCCATGAATATTGGAGATGTTCCCAGCATATTGCTTTCTTAAATATTTGGGACATTTCCAAAATTCAAGGGGTTAAAAGGCACATTTAAATCAATGGACATTTTACAAATTTGCATTTGTCTCCTGTGGTGCAGTTGGTTTGCCCCAGAATTACTCTAATTTTTAATATAGGTCCCATAAGAGAGTACCACATGTAATAGATTCAGTTGTATTACACAGGGCTGCCTTTTGACCCAGTACAAAATGTTATTTGGTATGTATTATTTCTAAAAATGAAATTCTAAGTTAAAGGGGCACTGTCACCTAAAAAAACAACTTTGGTGAGTTTAAAAGAGCGTTTCAAAATCTCCTGTATGTTGTATTGGATATTTATTTAGAAAACATGTTGTGGAGTAATTTAGATTTAGACATTATGATAATTAAGGCATACCATATTGTCACTTCCTATCTTAGCTGTACATTAACTCCGCTTCTCAGTGAGTGGGGAGGTAATGTTGAGCTAAAACAGGAAGTACCTTCATGGTATGTCTTAATTAGCATAATATATAAATCTAACTCAAAAACTAGCTGCAAAATAAAAATGGTTCATAAAATATACGTATAGGAAGTTCAATGAACAACATAATTTGGTATGAGCTAAACGTAACTCAGTATTTTCATTATTTGATACACTTATATAAAAAAACGACAACAAACGTTTAGGAAAGGGAGGTTCCATATTGCAGATCAAATAAACCTGCTGTTCATTTACTACAGGATTTTACATTCTTCAAAATTAAAATGTTATAATAATAAAATAGCAATTGATATTGGGATAATGTAACTTTTCCAATCTATACCCAGCCTGAATGAAGAAATTAGTCAGATATGTAACCTGCATCTATAAAGAAAATAATTCAGCTAATGCTTCAAACATCTATCTTTGACAGCTCTATAACTTCTTGTTTCTTACATCTTTGACAGGTCTATAAGTTCTCATTTTAAAATGCCAGAAACTGAAATCCACATCATCTGCACCCCCTCACATTATTATATCAGCCATGCTGTCATTGACACAGAATTACATTTTGCTGGCACACTGAAAATAGATGATTAGTACATTAGTTAGAGAGATATCTTTCATGTTAGAGTAACACTGTCACAGTACAAAAGCTTCAGGGACCACCATCTCCCTTTGTCAAATATGATGTACAAAGTGGCTTTAGTTGATGATATATGTTTTTGTGGATGAAATTAAAAGATACAATAGGAACAAGAGATTCTTAAATAATAATTTACATGGGCCTTATGCTCAAAAGAAAAGTGGAGTTTTTTCTGTTTCAAACCACCTGTACCGTAGGGAGCAAGTACAAATTTGAGCTCATAACCCACTGAGTGCTACAGAGGTGTGAGTGCCTTTCTTTACAATGCATTGGTGACCTCAAAAGCATTCACAGGGTTTAAATCCCATTATGGGAACTTTTATTTTTCTGCTGCAGTAAAGTTGATTTGTTACAGAATTGCACCAGTTTTCCTTTATGCATAAGTGCCAGTGCTCTCTAAGTGTCAAAGCACTGAAATAGTCTTAAGCCTGAACTCCTCATGCATACCGGATCCAAAGATGCTTTTATTTTATACAAGTTTGTAAATTAAACAACATAAATTAGTTGTCCTAAAATATCTATATGGACAGGATAATAAGCCATCCAGGGCAATTGTTTGCTTTTAGTTATGAAAGCAACCTTTGATCCTACTGCCTGGAAGACTTCACTCCCCTTTATTCACAGCCTACGGCTGATTGGGATGATGAGATTTTTAGTCCTTCACAGCTGGACGGTCACTGATTGCCCACCCCTGCTCTGTAGTGAATGCCAATGTACTGAAACTGTTAAAAAATGTGTCCTGTACAGTTGCATTGGTACAGCAGCTATCCAAACCAACCCGCAGTATGGATTTTTCGTCTTTTGACTCTTTCAGTGTAAGATGCCCAAAGGTGACCTTGTCCTGTATTATACCCAATCAACATGTTATGTAATTAAATTGGTATGGTATCATATGATACATTATCCTAGATTCATGAACAAGGAAAGTGGAGCAATTCCGGGGCAAGCCATTTGTAGTGTAGGGGACAAAAAAAATTCTTATTGATATAAATACAAAGCAATGTGTTAGAGATCTCTCTAGTATTAAAGGAATTAAACACACATCTAAGTCAGTGGGAATTTGGGGAATGAATATTTGTTCCCCATAATTCAGTTGATTTATATTTTCAAATTACTCCTCTTTACCTTCATCATATAGACCACCTGACTAGGATAAGAAACATAAAGTAGACAAGCTCCTTATTTGATGAAAACTTATAGGTAAGGTGCAGTACACATACAAATACAGAAAACACATTCATATTAAAGGAGCAGTAAACTTTTTTTTATGAAAACACACATTTTATAGAGCTTTTCCTGCTGAATAAAACAAGGTCACTCCCACTGCTGTCCAATGTTTTATTCAAACATTATAACAGTTGAAATAATCAGGAAGTGAATTTACTGTGTTTACTTCCTGCTAGTTCTAACTGACAGGAAATGACAGGCAGTTTCTATCACATTCCATGGAGAACTGTTATGTCTCTGACTTTTCTGACTTTCCTTTCCATTAGAATCTAACAGGAAATCTAATTAGAATTTGACCACTAGAGGGTGCTGCTAATGTAAAAAAACATGTGCTTAATCTGTAATAACTCTGGAAATATAAATGTCTCCACAGTGGGAGTACCCTTATTTTACTCAGTAGCAAAATCCCTACAATATATATTTTTTCATAAAAAAAATTACTGCTCCTTTAACAGTGAGGGCTGCATGCAGAAAGAAAAGATTAACAATTCTGGATCATGAAAAATGTATTATAGCAATGCTTTGGATACCTATCTAGCATTCTCCGCAATGCGTTGCATACTTTACTGGCACTCAAAGGGATACATTAATGGAATTTTTTATTTGTCCCCGATCAAACATTGGTTTGCTCCAGAATAGCTCTTTTTCTTACTTCATATGGTCCTTAAAGGAGCAGTAATTATGACTAATTATTGACTAAAAGAGGATTTCTCCCACTGCTATGACAGTTTTCATTTCATTTAAACTTTGCTGATAAAACATATTTTTAACAGGGGCAGTACACTCTATGGGAGAGCTTGAGTCACTGACTGAAGCTCCTCATGCTAAAGTAATATCAACAGCAGTATCTGATGTCCAATTTAATTTAAAAAATGAGCTGTGATAACTTTTGTATTAAAAATCTTCCAGTAGGAGTAGTCTTGTATTACACAGCAGGAAAAGCCATATAATTTATCCCAAAAAAACAAAACAAATAGGAAAGCACCCAACAGTGTAGTATTTCAAGACAGTATAATATGAGTAAACTATAAACACCAATATACTCGCATTTGATCAAGGACAGCAAAGGGGATAGCCAGTGCTGACAAACAGGCAGGTAGAGAACTCTCACCTTCTCCACCCGGTGATTCATAATCAGCTACTCCGTGCGCTCATGCTACAAACCATCCACCAGATGTCGTCTCCAAAAATAGATTTAATACAAACTCCATAAAAAACAGAACCTCAATGGTGAAACGGGAACTAAAATACAACAAAATAAAATGGCTACGTGTTTTGCGGACAAAGCAGTGTTAACCACGAAATGTGTAGCCATTATATTTTATTGTATTTTAACTCTGGCTTCAACATTGAAGTTGTATTTTTTATGGAGTTTGTAGCATGAGTGAATGGAGCAGCTGATTATGACTCACTGAGTGAAGATGGTGAGAGTTCTCCACCTGCCTGTTTGTAAGCACTGGCTATCCCCTTTGCTGGCTTTGCTCAAATGTGAGTATATCATTGTTTATATTTTACTCATATTATACTGTCTTCAAATACTACACTACTGGGTGCTTCTCTATTTGTGTTGTTTCTTGGGAGATTCTCTGAGCCACTTGGAGAAATTGTGAAGAGGATTAGCAGCCAGATAGATTCTACAGAATCCTGTATCTTGGTCAGTAGATTTACCCAGCCTGCTTTCTAGCTGTTTCTCATATGTGATTAACAGCCTGTACCTTTGTGAGTATATGGTGCTGGAATGTGGTCTTTAATTTTGATTGCACTAGAGTGCTCCCTGTTGCTCTCCATATAATATATATTTTTCATATAAAAATTCCCTGCTTTTTTAAAATGGTTATATAACATCAGACAGCTAGAGAGGCCTCCATCATATTGCATCCAATAGTTATTAGATAGGCCTTTGGGAATTAACAGTTCCTTTTCTGCTAAATCCTGCAGCAGCTAATGCTTCTTGATACAGTTACAGTCAGCCAGTGGAGCTGGGCAAAGCTGAGACTTCTTTATACAATTTATGCCCCCTAATGTATTTAAATATAACTCATATGCATGTCACTTGCTGAATGCTATGCAAAGGGGATTCACAAAGTGCAGGTGTTTGCGAGGTAGAATATTCATATTCCTAAGACTTGCATAACACAAACAGGTGCTGTCAAAATCCTGCTTTAATTAAATTCATTCCTCCAAAAACTCATCAGCATAAAACAGATTGAATACCATTTTTGTTTGGTACATAACTTTATTTTGGGTTTTTTGTTTTATAAAACACAGTGCTTTCCAGAGCAGCTGTTCTACTTCATACAAGTAATTGGACATATGTAAAGACATATGCATGTGTGCATGACACCTCTTAGATTTTTTCAGAAAGCTTACAATCTTAGGGTCATATAGACAAAGACATAGAGGAGGCAAAACAACTGCAGAGTATGGGACAGAGATTCATTTCTACTTATTTCAGTTGGACTTTGAATTTAATAGTAATTTAACCCCTTGAATGCTTCACATTGCATTGGACACTTGTCTAGCATTCAAGTGGTTAAAAATCACCATTAAACTCAACGTGGGTTTTGTCTACTATGATGCAGGTGGTTTGCCCCAGAATTACTCCTTTTCCTTCGTACATATGGCTCTGTTTTACTCTAACCTTAGCAATCTGAAGCTCTCCAGTGGTATATGGACTGCAACTCCTATCATCTTCACCTGAATTAACCAAACATGATTGTCTGTCACACACTTTGTTCAGGCATTCATTGACATCTGTGTTAATGATCTGCGTGATGCCCCAATATGCCTTTGCTTCAACTTCCCTTTATCCTGCTTAACACAGGGAAGTTGCAGCAAGATCAAGAATACTGTGTTCACAAAAGCCTGCATCCACAGCCTAAATGGGGGTGCATTTGTTGCTTTTTCCAACAATTAATGCATCAGTAATAAGGAGAGTATGAATATGGAATATTAACTTCTTTTTGAACATAGATACATGAAGAAATACTAGAAAAATGACAGTCTCTAAGGTTAGCTAGTGGAAGTGTCAGGGGAAACGTAATATATTCTCTTTAAACTGTGTGTCATAGATATTAAGATGTGCTGTCTATGCTAAAAATAACTTACAAACCACATTCAAGTAAGTGAACCGTTTATATAAAGGTCACCTTCTGTGCTAGAAGACATCTGGGAGATATTTAACCCTTTTATTTCCCAAGGGGTATTTTATGTATTGCATACATAACATTTGCACTAACCTGCATAACTCATGATGAAGGCTAATATGGTCAAATTGATCATTTATATGCTATGATTGTGCAATATGGATCATTAAGCCAATCAATTCATCTCTTAGCAATGACACAGTAATATTATTCAATAATAAACAAAGCTCATAATTTCCTATTTTCCTTGTGCAGGTTTATGAACCATGTTATGCCCTATACACATGCACTAACTTTAAATTAAACAAATAGAAATGTTTCACAAAAAAAAGCAGCACCGATTAATCTTCATAGTATTTGGGCCATGTAGAGTGTTATTTCAATACAGTCAGAGTTTTAGTTCAAAAGTGATTGAATGATAATGTATCTCCCTCCTGCCCTTATACCTAGTATAAGCTGCCTCCCTTCAGATGTGGAATCTGGTCGCTTGACCAGACAGCTTGCCTGAAGGGACAATCTTCTTACTGTGAGCATAAGGAAAGCCCTGCCCCCTTAACAGGTTTTTTATTTTTTTCCTTATGCTCACTGAAGATTGTCCCTGTCTGTGATCCATCTGGAGAGTATTGCTGCTCTAAGGTGAGCAGTATACCTCCAGTAAAAGGGGTGGGAGTGGAATACTTTATCATTCAATTACTCTTGAACTACAACTCTGACAGTATTGAAATAACACTCTCCACTGCCCAAATACTATGAAAATTAATCTGAGCTGCTTTTTTTTAAACATTTCTTTCCCTTTAACCATACTTAAGCAATATGTATTGTATGGTTTTTCTAGCTTAGTTAAATAAGAGTATTTCCACTACTGAAAGATGCTTTCTTCAAAAATAATTAAAGCCAAAACTTACATTGTGATTGAAAGCTGAAGGTTGAATGTGTCTAGTGGCCATTCTATATTTTAGGGCTTCCTTATACAATGAAATGAATTCATAAAATGTTAAATTTATATTGTCAAAGAATGTTATTTCAATGCAAGAATACAACAGAATGAAGTTTCACTCTGCCGTGGGAGTGTCCTCATTTTACTCGATTGGAAAAGTCCTACAACATACATATGTTTTCTTAATTGCTTATGATCCCTTTACCTGTGATGAGAGAATGTGCTAGTGAGGCTATATCTGATTCTCTTTTTGTAACAGGGCACATTGCAGAAGTTTGTAGATGATCTTTTTGAGACAATATTCAGCACAGCGCATCGCGGCAGCGCTCTTCCTCTTGCAATCAAGTACATGTTTGATTTCCTTGATGAGCAGGCAGATAAGCACAGTATTCATGACCCTCATGTACGGCACACTTGGAAGAGCAATTGGTAAGTAAATCAGTGGTAATTAATGCAAAGGTATGCAAGTAAAACTTTGTTCACAAAGGCAATTTGACTGTGCTTCTTGATAGCACAGGTCAAGCCACATGACTTTTCCTAGCTCCGATCTCCATGGTGGTGGTACTATCTTCCAGCATAAATCTGCAGAAAGGAAGAATTTTTCCTATTCTGTGAAAATGATTATTTTTTTGCATATTGCTCATACCGAATATAATTTACATAATTAAATCTACGAGTGTTGAAGGATAGTGCAAAACATTGTATTGCAATGCATTGCTCTCCTCTCCTGAGCCCAGAGTGTTGATTAACAACCCCAAAATAAAGAGAGTGTAATATAAAAAAAAATCAATATATTTTTTAGGACACTACACTCTTTTTGCGCAGTATGACAAAAATATATTTCTTTTTTCATGACACTCAAGACCAAATATTTCTTTTCTTTCATGACACTTTACTTAAAGCAGTTTCGGCATGCACTTTCATGGTGACGGAAGATGACAATGTATATTCTCCTCTAATGAAAGTTTCCATGAAGGCAGCATGGCAGTCTCATTGATGATGAGGTCTATAAGAAGTGACTCAAAGTTAATTTAATCTGATTGCAAGGAGATCATTTCTTCATTTCCTCTCTCCCTCCTCCCACCCCTTTTAAATAAACCTCCTGCTCATTTAGCCTGAGTGGCTGCAATCAGCTTGAGATTAAAAGCGCAGATAATGTTAATAATATGCTAATGTTTCATTAGTCAGGCACTTGTTGGTGCCCAGGCTCTGAGTATGTATGTCACTGCTGTGTACTGATCCAGCTTCATCTCTCAGGGGACAGGGAAATGCATATAGCCCCAGTGTTCCTCAGTCCTCACAGTGATGACATGTTTCTTGTCCTGCAGCAAAGACAGATATATTTTTAAATTGACAGGTAAAGGAGAAACTATACATTTCTGTGAAAACTGGTGGTTTTATCATAAGAGTAGACAACAGTGTAATTTCAATGTGTACGTCATTATTTACTTTATTGTTACACAGAAAAGTTTATTGTAGTGATTGCATACTGTGGTATAGCCAATGATGGCCATATATATTCCTCAGGATAAAAAGGTGCAATTCTGGGACAAATTGCCATAATAATTCCCCAAATCCCCCTTGATTTAACCCTTTGAGTGCCAGGGGGTACTCAACGCATTGCAAAGCAATGCTTTGATTACCCCTCTGGCACTCAAAGGGTTAAATGGGAATTTTACCCCTTTGAGTGCCAGAGAGGTCTCTGATGCATTGCTTTTGAAATACTTTGTAAACTGGCTTTTAAGAGGTTAAAAACCCCACTCAAATCATTTGTCTGCTGTTACTGTTGGTTTGCTCCAGAACTGCAACTCTGTATCTCTTTTAACCCTTGCAGTGTCAGTGGGGTGCACAACACATTGTTTAACAATGCATTGCTTACTCCACTGGCACTGAAAGGGTTACTTTGGCCCTAAATAATCAAAATCAAAAACAACAGACATGAGTACAAATACTTAAACCTTTAAGCACCAGGGGAGTGTACAATGAATTGCTTTGCAATGTGTTGTGCACATCTCTGGGTCTTAAAGAGTTAAGTTGTGATTCAGTAAGCTAACAATGTGCAGTTCTTGAGTAGACTAGCTGCACCATAAGAGAGAAATGAAAGTTCCCATTTTTAAAGGTGATTTAAACTTCTTTAGTTAGGTGTCCAGGGGGGGAGATTCACTAAGGGCCACATGTTCAAAGAAGTAGCAAAACAGCTTTTGTCGTTTGTAACGACTTTTCAAAGTATAGTGTCGTTGGGCTCATTAATATTTTCAGAGAGTGTCGGTTGTGATCAGAAATATGTCGTTTGTCCTGACTGAAATTGTTGTATGTAAAGATAAAAATGTTGTATGTAACAACAAAAATGTCTTAACTAAAGACAAAAATTCTCAAATTCAGAACTTCACATTCCCTCCATTTTTTTCTTAAAGTGGATGTGTCACCTATTTATAACATAGCCTAAATAGTTAGGCTACTTATCGAATACTTCTAAAACGTTATTCATTTTTTTTTAAAGTTTTATCTGTTGTAAATTTAACTTACAAAGTCTGTCTCCCAGCTGCTTCCTCATAGATTGTGGTTACCTGCTCTGTAACCGCAGTCCGTCGCTCTGCTTTTGCTGTCCTCCCTCCTCCAATTACGGAGGCTTCTGTCAATAAGCTGGAGCAGACTCATTGGCAGAGATCGATATCTAGCCAATGAGACCGCTCCAGGTTACAGAGAGAGGCCTCCATCACTGGAGGAGTGCAGAGGCAGAGTAGTCTATGCGGAAGTAGCTGGGGGACAGACTTTCTAAGTTAAATTTACAACAAATAAAACTTAAAAAAAATTTTTTTAGAAGCACTCAGTATGTACCCTAACTATTTAGGCTATGTTATAAATAGGTGAGATATCCACTTTAACATACAAATTTAATGTAAAAAATGTCTTTTACAAGACTTTTTTTGTTGTTAGTTACGACACATTTTATTTTCCTCTATACGACACTAGAGAATAGTTTAGCCATGCCCTTTCCCCGCCCCTTTTTTGTCATGTACTGCATAGAAAATATGTTGTTCATGCATGAAATTACTTATTTTTGTTGTTCAGCCAACATTTTTTTGTCGTTATCCCTTTGAACATACAGCCCTAAGTGGTGATAAAGAGGTGATAAAGTGGAGATGATTTCTCCAGTTTATCACGTATCCGGTTTCTATGTTATTCTATATAGACTATGCATTAACATCTGCAGAGTTGAAGAATTCTTAGTGCATAGGCTCCATAGAATAACCTAGGAACTGGAGAAGTGATATCACCGGAGAAGTCATCTCCACTTTAGCACCTCTTTATCACTGCTTTATCACCACTTAGTGAATCACCCCCAGGTCTGTTAGGGAAGCCCAAGATAAACATCAGAAACAAACTATATTTTTAAATTCCGTGGTATGAATTAGAAATTTTATTTATTTATAAAGTGTTTTACCATGAAGAATACATTGAGATGCCCTGGAGCATTTACGATAGAAAGTTACACATTTACATAAAAATATATATAAATAAATGAAAACAAATAAAAATAACACAACATATACAGTTACATGTTGTCTTTAAATACAAAGAAGCAGCTATTTTTAGGGATTTTAAACTGGCAGAAGATCTTATTGGTTTTTGAGAAGGTTATTTCAGACTCATGAAGCTCTGTAGAAAACCTCTTTCTTGTAGTTTGGCTTGGGATTGTTGGTTGATTCATAGCAGTGGAGTGGAGGTTATAGTTAGTATGGAGAGCTGGAGTAAGCATACTGCTCAGGTAGTCTGGTAGCTTTCTGGAGAAGTCATTATAAACTAGGCAAGAAATATGAAGGGTACATCTGGATTTGAATGATAGACAATTTCAGTTTTTTAAACATGTTACAATAATGGGTAGTATAATTATACTGTAGAACAAAGCGGCATAATGGATTATACAAAATGTTGAGGAATGTCAGGGATAAGTTCAACAATGCTGTTGCACAACCCTTTAGGGTAAAAAAAAAACAAATAAACATTTTTCTTCTCAAAGGAATTGCCCCCTTTTACATTTGTTAAAGAATCAACATAATGTCAAATTAAAATGATTATTTTAAAATGTCATATGTTATTAGCCAGTATTTGTGATCATTTTCTTTGTTATATGACCTAAAATGCATGATAAATGTGTTCTTACTGTGGATGGGCAGACATTTGTACATGACCATTTGACCATGTTTGAGTGTGTAAACCTCTAAAGAGCAATAAGGACACTGGCAAAGTTGAGCAGTTTTGACCAGACTAACTATACCATAAGGAAAGCTTATTATGTTCCTTTCAATTAAAAAACATCCAAATAGATGCCAAAATTGATCTACAGTCCACTACTGTTGACTCAGTAGAGGGCTAAATGCCTTATGCATTTCACCCTACATTTGGGCTTCTTCTTATGACATCCTGGTCTGATTGAAGATGTTATTTCTTGAACAAGGGCACAAAGACATAATTTAAAGGGGGCATTAAGATTTCCTGGCCAGTGTAAAGCAAGTGGTGAAGCAAGTGATTAATTATTATTATGAAGTTATAGTTCTCCTTTAACATTGTTATGAACTGTAGTAGCATAATGTATACGCTGTTTTACAAGAAATCTCTATGAGGTTGTGTGGGTTTATTCTTTCACTTTTGATTTAATTTAGAATGATGATTCACATATGCTGATTAGGAAGTGACAATATACAGATAAATCATAATAATACTTTATATTTCACACAAAATATGAAGTTATAAAGAAATTTGGTTATTTAACAACTGAAAATAGGAACCAGGAAATAACAATTCCCCAAATGAGGGATGGGAGGAGAGATTTAGGAACCACTGAGATGATTTGTTCCAGAATTCCTCCTCTTTCCTTCAGTGGATAAGGCCCTACGTGCATTGTGTATCTTACTACTTTATTAAATTATGCCTCATTGTTAAATATATTTTCTTTGTTTCTATTGATAGCTTGCCATTGAGGTTTTGGGTGAATGTAATCAAAAACCCACAGTTTGTCTTCGACATCCACAAGAATAGCATTACAGATGCCTGTCTTTCTGTGGTGGCTCAAACCTTTATGGATTCCTGCTCAACGTCAGAACATCGTTTAGGCAAAGACTCACCTTCCAACAAGCTTCTGTATGCCAAGGACATTCCCAGCTATAAAAACTGGGTAGAAAGGTAGGCTACTATTTATGGATTTCATACGTACATGCTATTTATTTTAAACCAGTGGTTCCCAAACTCATTCACATGACACCTAATTTTATTTTATGCCACCCCTCTTTTTCTAATGAAATAAATGTAACTATTTGCATTCTTATTTATGTTATGGTTTTTCATGTACATTTTCTTTGTTTTGTAATATATATTGAAGAAACCAATTCAATATGAATGTTTTTCTCTGCCATAGACATTTCTACAAACCAACATGTGTAGATCAAATGTGTGTTTATACGTATGAAAGATGGATGGATAGATAGATAGATAGATAGTCTGCTGCAGATATTTCTACAAACCAATATATACCCTGATGTTTGAACAGATGTACAGGTCAACGCTGTAATCCCTCACTGGGTTCATTATTATGTGTGTATATATATATATATATATATATATATATATATATATATATATATCAACAGTTTGCAGAAGAAGCACTCTCTGTGTATAGAAAACCTTCCTGGGTGCCAGTCACAAATTGAATAGTATATAATAGTGAAGAAAATTCGCTGTACACACAGGACTTGTAGTTAGTTCAATCAAGGTGCTGATTTATTCATCAACGTTTCGACCGACACAAGGATCTTCACAGATAGATAGATAGATAGATAGATAGATAGATAGATAGATAGATAGATAGATACAGATGTTTGGTGCTAGAATAAAGTCTTGCAACCTCTCCCAGAAGGTTGCAAGACATTCCAGCTTGGGAAACACTGTTTTATAGCATGTTATAATATAACATGATATTTCTACCATCAAAGCAATTAAAAGATTTTGTCTAAAATTAAGAATGAGTGAAACTATTCTGTAAGTTCAGTATTCATGTGAAGAAAGCTGTTTCACAGAGAAGTCCAGAAACACATTATGTGAAGCAAGTTTTTCATTTAATTTTTCATTAGCTGTTTTCCCCAGCCACATAACAGGACAAGTGATCACATGATACCCGGAAAAATAAAATTAAAACAATCTCCTGTCAGGGTCACTCATCTGAACAAGGTGAAAGAAGGCCTTTGGTCAGTTAGGCAGACGGGACTGTGTTCCTGATCTCCTCCTCTACACCCCGTCTCTTTTTCTCCCACATTCCCACTCTCCATCCATCCCACTGTGATTTATTCTGTATAGATTTGGAAGGACTCAAGACTGTTTTGCTCATATTTATGTGGAAATATAGTTGTTCATAGCTACCATACCATTTTACTAAAATTCTACCTCATATCTTAGTTTATTCACTGGTACTCTGCTCTCTTCCCCTTCCTCAGTGAATGAATAATTCTTATAAAATGTTACTTTTTTTAGAAGTACTCTCTACATTACTCCAGACAGTTGACACGTTTGGAAAGCTTTTTTGCAATGTTACACAACTGGAAAAAATACCATGCAGAAGAAAGACTCTATATAATTGGTTTTAGATTAATAATTAACCCTTTGATTGCCAGAGGGGTATCCAGCGCATACAGAATTGATTCATAGTGGCCATAAGGATTTTCTGTCCACATTAAGTGTTAGTGTTCCTCACAGAAGTAGGCTCTGTAGTAGCAGAGCAGTGATTCAACACATTCATTTGCAGTTGGCACTGAAAGGTTTTAGTTGATCCACTAAAATATTTTACACGCTACTTGCTATTTATAGTGTAAATAAAGTTATTATTTGTTTCCCTTGCAATCTAGACAAACATTCCTGCAATATCACAGAATAAAAAAATTAATAAATAAAAGTCCAGGCTGAACTTTGCGGCCTTTGGATACATATGAAAAGCTAAGTCCAGGCTGAACTTTGCGGCCTTTCTTGGATACATATGAAAAGCTAAGTCCAGGCTAAAACTTTGTGGCCTTTCTTGGATATATATGAAAAGCTAAGTCCAGGCTGAAACTTTGCTCTGGTGTTCATTTGCGTCAGTGGACACTGGATACAGTGTTCCCTCTACGTCGAGCAGCTAGAGGAGACTCAGCACTGAAAGAGTTAAAATAATGCAAACTAGCATGGTGCATGTCTAATACCAGTGCAGCTCTGCATAAACAAAGCTTCATTAACTCTTTCAGTGCTGTGTCATTCACTCAGAGGTGTAACAGGAAGCCTCCGGGCCTTGATGCAAGAAGTGTCATGGGCCCCCCCTGACCACACTGGGCCCACCTCGACCATGTTGGCCCCCTCCACATTTCCCCCCCCAGTCACCACAATGTCCCCATCTCCTACCTCCCTGGAGCTCCCGCTCGGTCCTTTTCAGTAATGCAGAGTGCTGGGAGATAATGTCATCACCCAGTGCTCTGCATTACTAGCGCTCCGTAGAGAGATTGCGGGTGGCAGGCGGAGGGGTCGCAGGGGGCGGCCGGACCCCTGAAGTTAAAGGCCCAGTTGCAGGTGCGACCCCTATAGTTACACCACTGCATTTACCATTGACCATGCTTGCTTACTGAATGGACTGAATATCTTGAAGAGGGAAAACCTAAATTCAAATTACGTAGCAATATGGACATGCAAAATGTTAAACCTTTAAGGACCTGAAGGGTGCGCAACTCATTTTAAAGCAATATATTGAATACCTATCTGGTTAACTGGTTAAATCCTAAGTGCCTGAGAGGTTAATGGAAATGTATCTGCTGCCAATAGAGATAAACTATGAAGGAAAAAGTGGGGCAATTCTGTGCACCATAGGGTCAAATAAAAATTCCCATTGAGTTAAACGAAGTGTTTAACTTCTTAAATGCTAGAGAGGTCTCCAATGCATTAACCCTTTGAGTGCCAGAGGGGTACAGAACGCATTGCTTTGCAATGCGTTCCGTATCTCTCTGGTACACAAAGAGTTACATCATATTTGCAGAGTAGGCCTTAAGTTGACGAACTCTGGGGCTAACCACATGCATGATAAAGGATTAATAAAATATAATTCCATTAAATGAATTTGTACAGTACTAATTGTATTAATCCAGTTTTAGTACTCCAAAGACACAAATATTTCTATTTGATAATATGTTTTTATTTGGACTGACAGTTTATATTTTAAGACAAGTTTTTGAGAGATTGACTCTCAATCACATCACCCAGTGAACAATGTTACACTCAGAATCTGTAACCCTTTGAGAGCCAAAGGCCTGTGCAATGCATATGACACTCAAAGGAGTGAAGGTCATTTCAGTTGCATCTGAGAAGGAAAAACATTTGAATTAAGGATGATAGTTTTCTTTAAAATGCATGAGAAAGGGCTCCAGATCTGGGATTCTTATCTCACTACCAGATATTTCTATAAGCAGTGCCTCCTCTGTAGTTTTCCTACGCCCCTCATCTTCTCTCTCCTCTGCTTCCAGACCACAGCTCAGGCATTCTATTTCCCACCCAGATATATAGCACATTTCTCACCCTCTCCAAGCTTTTCCTGGTGTGTACTAGATTCTTATCTAACTTTGAAACTGCATTGTTTTGAACAAACATTGTGGCTCAGTACTGTTTGACCTGAGGAAGAGAATCAATCTCTTGAAATATCTTAATATGTAGAAAAATATATATCAAAAGCACTCCCACTGCTGAGAGGTGTTTTATTCAAAAGTTATTGCAGCTCAAACTTGATATTTTTAGGTGCAATATCACAGTGGCCTGAAATGTAACAGTGGTGCTGTTGCTACACCACCCTATGGACAACTCTTGTCTGTTGAACATAAAACTCCATAGGATGGTGTAGCAACAGCAGCACTGTAACATTTCAGGCCACTGTGATACTGCACCTAAAAATATCACGTTTGACCAGCAATAACTTTTAAATAAAACACCTCTCCCTTGTTTTACTCAAGAGTGTAAACCGTACAATATTTAGTTTTCTACATATTACACATTACTATCCCTTTAATATATATAAACTGTTAGTACAAGCAAAAAAAGGTGTCATCAAATACCAAAGTTATCATATGTTTGCATTATTTTAAATGTGTTTTTCAGTGCATTGAATGCTAGAGCAGTCACCAACTTGTTGCTTCTTTATGCATTGGATTCCTGTCTAGCATTCACGGGATTTATTTAACCCCTTAAGGACCAGCAATCCTGGGGTTGGTTTCCCTCTAAGGACCAGAGTGAGGAAGTTCAGAGCACCTACACATTGATCACATATGCAGGTGCGCCGAACGGGGATTTGATAGTGACTGCTCCGGTCTTGGAGTAGTCTACTACTCACAGCGCTCCCGCAGAGAGTTGCGAGGGAAAAATATGTGATGTGCCAGGACCGTCACCGGTCCTTTAGGCAAGGATAGCAATGATGGTCCTGACATGTCAGTGGCCCTTAAGGGCTTAAAAGCCGTATTTAAATAAACTGGGATTTGGGGAAATTTTATTTGTATCCTATAGTGCATTTGATTTGCTCCATTTCCTCTTAGTACATCAGCCTCACTAACAATCTTGTCATTAAAGGGATAGTTTTATCTTTAATTTATTTTGTAGGCATTAAAAAAACATGATTAAATGCCTACAAAATAAAATATAGATAACAAAGAATTACTATTACTTTAAGATAGTGTCTCAGTTTTTTGTTTTCAGCGCTAAGGTCAAATGTTCATAAAACAAATCTGTACTTTTGCCCTTTTTTTCTCCCATTTAATGGCAAGCATATGAGCAGCTGCCACTGCTCCTTAGATTGTTAAAAATATAACTGTCTTAATTCAGACTGTTAACTTATACTATGCAACATATCAGTGTCCAATTTTTAAATCTCTTGATATGTCCCTAAGCTCCACAGGTGCATCTGTGGTGTTTATAGGACACCTGTCAGCTATTTTCGTTTATTACACTTTTACTCCTAATTATAAAATCATGTATCATGTTGTAGTCTTCTTTGGTGCACAGAATGTCAGAATGAAGAAATTAAATATGTAAATGATTGAGTCTAATTAACTAGTTGACAGAAAAGCACAGATGCGAATGGCAGTGACTGATTGCTTTCCCCATCCTATGACCACTCAGCCTGGAATTACACAAGGGAGAAAGGACACAGAGCACATGATTCTTTAATGAGTCAGAAGAAATGGAAATCTTAAACACTGCATAATGGAAGTGCTCATGGTCCTTGTTAATTCTTTGGATGCTAGAGACATCTCAAACACAATGAGTTGGAGTGTTCTCTAGTGTCTATTTTCTCAAGGTTTATAAGAATTGGAAAATGTGTATCCAATTTCAGATGATGTAATCATTAATATAAAAGTTTTATGTTACCTGTTTTTTTTTTGTTATGATTAAGGATTCATTTTTTTGTATTAATTCATGCAAAAATTCCCTGCACTTTGAAAATCCATAACATTTCCAACTTTTTGCTAGCTCCAATACATTTTCTGCAAGAACTTTGCCCATTTTCTGCCTATTCCCAAGAATCACACACTCAGTATGTGTGGTTCTATGGCTACCAGTACAGTGGGACATTTCTGGGACTGCTGGGAGGTCAGTATGTGTGGTTCTATGGCTACCAGTGCAGTGGGACATTTCTGGGACTCCTGGGAGGTCAGTATGTGTGGTTCTATGGCTACCAAAGCAATGGGACATTTCTGGGACTGCTGGGAGGTCAGTATGTGTGGTTCTATGGCTACCAGTACAGTGGGACATTTCTGGGACTCCCGGGAGGTCAGTATGTGTGGTTCTATTGCTGCCAGTGCAGTGTGACATTTCTGGGACTCCTGGGAGGTCAGTATGTGTGGTTCTATGGCTACCAGTACAGTGGGACATTTCTGGGACTCCCGGGGGGTCAGTATGTGTGGTTCTATTGCTGCCAGTGCAGTGGGACATTTCTGGGACTGCTGGGAGGTCAGTATGTGTGGTTCTATGGCTACCAGTACAGTGGGACATTTCTGGGACTCCCGGGAGGTCAGTATGTGTGGTTCTATTGCTGCCAGTGCAGTGTGACATTTCTGGGACTCCTGGGAGGTCAGTATGTGTGGTTCTATGGCTACCAGTACAGTGGGACATTTCTGGGACTCCCGGGGGGTCAGTATGTGTGGTTCTATTGCTGCCAGTGCAGTGGGACATTTCTGGGACTCCTGGGAGGTCAGTATGTGTGGTTCTATGGCTACCAGTGCAGTGGGACATTTCTGAGATTCATGGGAGGTCAGTATGTGTGTTTCTTTGGCTACCTGTGTAGTGGAACAAGGCTGGTTGATTCAGTATTGTGATTCTATGGCTACCATTGGATATGGTGGGACTGGGATGATTGGCAACTGGAGATCCTTCAGCTGTTTTCAGACTTCAATTCCCATCATCCCCTACTGAGTTGAAATAATGAAATAATGTAGCAATCAAAACAGAAAAGACAAACAGTGATGTGGTGTACTTTAGGTATTGCTAGCGCAGGGGTAGGTAATCTGAGACTGCCCATCCCTGCCCTAACTAGATTAGGGGTGATCAGAGTAACATTCTGCAGCTATTGCTGGGCTACAACTCCATTAATCCACCAACTGAAGATGATAGGAGCTGTACTGAATTCACAGTTGAAGATCACTGCCCATCTCTAGATATATGATTTTGATTTTACCCATGCTATTCTTTCTTGCAGAGTTTGCTGATATGTTACCACTTAGACTGAGCAATAGTAGCAATGATATGCTTTTGAATTATGATGTTCTTTCTGAGATTTTACTTTTTGAGGATTTTTCAATTAGTGTACGCAAATATTATAAACAGTATCATTTTGTTTACAGGTACTATTCAGATATTGCCAAAATGCCGGCAATAAGTGACCAAGACATGAATGCCTATTTGGCTGAGCAGTCCCGAATGCACATGAATGAGTTCAACACCATGAGCGCGCTCTCAGAGATCTACTCCTATGTTGGGAAATATAGCGAAGAGGTGAGATTGATCATAATTAATAAAGTTGGCCTTATAATTACAAAAAATTAAGTAATGCTGGCACAAATCAACTGTACCTTAGGAGAAAAATAAATATTTTATTATAGGTACATTTATGTAACAAAACAAATGTGTGATCATCATTATGTTCCTTAAACCCTTCAGGACCAATGCATTGCACAGTTTGAATGTCTGATAGCTGTGCAAGGACTTGCAAACCTACTCGTTACACAACCATGGAATTAGTAGCCAATAAGTCAAAAAACGTACAACATGCCTGTATAAACCATAATGCACTGTGTTATTAGAATTAGTGTTCTGTATAGCTAAGGTGTCTATACCCTTGGAGTAACCATATTGTTCTGTGTTTAACTAGGTGTTAAATAAGAGTCCATCATTTTCTTTTTATCCCTTTTTAATTAGATTTTTCAAATGAGCAGCAATATTATGACTCATGTACAGTGTGAATTAAAAATAGATCCGAGTACTATGTAAACGAACAATTAACAGTTGATAATTATATAACATAAAAAACAATCTCAGTGAGTGAAGTTTCATACTATGTTTCAACATTAAATCCAATGTTTCCTGATGAATTTTCTGCTTCAGGTGATATACATTATTAATGTATATGTAGTAAGAGATACTGGACAAATTCTCTGGCTATTGCAACATAGGGAATAGATAAAAATTCCCACTGATATCATTAAAGGGTACAAAATGGTTTAACCCTTTGAGTGCCAGAGAGGTATCCAAAGCATTGTTTAGCAATGTGTTTGATAGCTGTCTGGCAATCAGAGTTTAAAAACAAATGCAAATTAATGGTCATTTTATTACTTGTCATCTATGGTGCAGTTGGTTTGCTACAGAATTTGTCCAGTTTTCTTAGTACATCCTATATAATAATTAGCTAGGATGTTAGTCAGAAGCCGTCATGCGCAGTAGAGACTGCTGAGCGCGCTGCAGTAATGCGCAGTAGAGACTGCCCGCTCTGCAGTCATCTGCAGTCCTGACTGCCCGAAAGCGCTGCGGCTTATATGGGGCGGGGCACTCCGAAGGTTCCAGGAAGGTGTGCAGAGAGGACTACAGTCTGAATTCGGAGTGCCCCGCTCTGTATCAGCAGTGGCGTGCTCCGGCAGTCAGCACTGCGCATGACTGCAATGCGGCCAGTGAGAAGAGAGGATCTGGTCACCAGCCGAGGTTGCTGGGTGGCACTGTGGCCCGTGTACATGGGCTTTTCAACTAGTCAAGTAAAATTTCTCTTTCTTAACCTGTTGAATGCTGGAGACATCGCCAAACCATTGCTTCACAAATGAATTGGAGGTGTCTCTAACATCCATTTTATGTCAAGTTAAAAATGAGTTTAGTGGATATTTCTGTATTTACAAAGCATTCTTGGATTGTGATGCTTTCTTTTATAAGTAAGAATGAGGACTGATGAAAAAACTCCTAAGCTGATCGTGTTTAGCTCACACTGCTGATATGGAAAGGCTAAAGTAGAAGAACAATGTGAAGTATCTGTTATTTGAAAAGCAACAAGCCTAGGAAGTGGTGCCAATTTTGTGATGAACAAACCATCAATGACTGACAGACAACATCTGGGGAGGCATTGAGATATCAACATTGAAATTAAAGAAACATATGGACCCTGCTTAGAAATATGCTTTATGGATAGATACTAACACGAATGTGTTGAAAAGAGTACATACTGTACGCTTTATGATAATGACTCTCTGGATTCTCAGTGAGTCATACTGTGTAATGATTTCTCAGACAACAAGGAAAGGCATATCTAACTTGAGAGTTCTAATCCCAAAGCGTTAATGACTTTTCCTGCATTATGGCAGGATTCATCTCATTGCACAACCCATCTTCAGTCTAGCAAGAAATTCTTCATTCTAATTAAAAACTTACTTAATTATTGGCTGAGGCAAATTAATTGGCTGCTTCAGCTTAGTGATATCAATTTGGCAGCTCAACTGCTCAGAATAGTTGTGAAAATACTACACCAGGAGTAGACAATTGTTGGGCCTCCAGCTAGCTGGGGATGATGGGAGTTGTAGTCCCCAACAGCTGATGCTATAGCAGGCAAAAAAATGGAGCAACGTATTTATAAAGAAATGTCACTATTTGGAACAAAATTGAGTCAAAATGTTCACCAAATATTTTATTCCATGTATATTGTGTTCTTAAAAAATAGTGGCTGTGCTGTATGTATAGAATTGCTGATTAACTATATAGTTATAAACCAGCCATTGTACAGTTATCACCAAGCTGAACAAACAAGAGGAACTAATTGAATACCATATAGAATACTTTTTATAAATCTCCCCCTTTTTTCTTTATACTAAAGAGGAACAATTCTTGAGCTAACCAACTACTCATAAGAGAAAAATTAAAATTGCCAATGATTCCCTAATGAGGCAGCAATGTGTTGGTGATCTTTCTGTGACTGAAGGGGATAAGTCTTATTTAAATATTTGACATTGTGATGTGCTCCTTACGCTGCTATTGGATGGTCTCTGAACTGCTCCGCTTCATGTCATATTTTCCAGTTGTATATAGGAGGCAGTGAAATAGGACCAATTAATAAACATTTAAGTATCTGTTAGTTATTACAGACAAAGAGTAACATATTAGATGTGTTGCTTTGTTCTCTATTTGGTAAGATCTGATGTAAATGTTATCAGGGCTTTACAAACATATTTTATGGCACAAACAGCTATACCCTTCTCTCTTTCTCTCTCTTTATGCCTCTCTCGGCCTCTTCCTTAGTGTATTATTGTGTGTTTTTAAAGGACAGCTAACACATCCTAATAAGAGCCCCCACTTAACTTACTATTGCTAGAAATTCCTAATGACCCTTTAGAATTGTGCCCATGCTTTTGTTCCAAGACATAACATCTTCAGTCAGACTTAGCTGTCATGCTTATGGAGGTGTATATGACTGCTGCTTGCAGGACCACTAGACCTCAAGCTCTGCTCACTGGACCTGGTAATGTTACCCATTTAAGAGTCAGTGGTGTATGCAGTGTTTTGGGAAGCAATGCACTGCACACCTCTCTAATCCTTAGAGAGTAACTAGGCTCATGAACTCCGCTTGCTTTAGTTTAATAAAACAGCCAACAACTGTCTTGTCTTTTTCCATGCACATGACCACCTAGTCTGATTTAATATGATATCACTTGATTAACCCTTTGTGTGCCAGAGAGGTACGCAACTCATTGTAAAGCAATGCGTTGCATACCCCTCTGGCACTCAAAGGGTTAAGAGCAAAATTCATAGGGGACATAATGATTTTCTGGCCACAGTAGAGAGGTTCCTAAAGTCCACTATTAAAATCTATGGTTTATATACACTCAGTGATATCCTCTTGTTTCTCACTGAAGCAACCAACTAAGGGCTGTATGTACAAATAAACTGGAGGAATTATGGGGTAAACCAATTGCACAAAGAGGAAAACTAAAATATTAATTGATTTCTATGGGGATTTTAACCTCTTGAATGGTTGAGTGGTCTTGTGATGCGTTGGATACCTCTCTAATATTGAGGGGCTTAAACCTCCATTGAAATCAGTGGAAATTTTTGGAATTTTTTAGTTCTCCTCTGTAATACAATTGGTTTGCCCTACAATTCATCCACTTTTCTTTTGAACATGAGGCCCTTAGTATGTGCACGTAAACAAACAGGAATCCTGTGTGTATTTAATATAACAATTTGGTGATGTGCTGCATATAAAGCAGTTATAACTAGCAATCTTGTTGTGTTTTCATAATGTGCTCAATGTATAATGAAGGGTTTTTAAAACTCATGAATGCGTTCTAAAATACTGGTATTCTTTGAATTTGGCAACCTAATTATACCAGAAATAACTACTAACGTATCTTTTAGGAAATCTAATTAAAAAATGGCAATACAAATAACTCTTGTTTTTCCTTTGCAAATCCATGTACTGTAAAGGTTATAATGATAATGTCCACAGAATCACAATTTTAATAACAGAGGCCAAGTCAGTTGAAATGCTCTAGCTGAAACTGCTGTAAAGGATTGAAAACCACATATGGTGGGAATTATAGTGAAGTTGTAATTAAGATATTGTGGAACTTAAACACTGTAATTAGAAAGTGTTGCATAGAAGACCCAAATATTTCGCCTTTTAAAATGAATTAGCATAATTTCATGACTTACACAAGCCTTAATTTCTCTTTGCTTTCTTGTTATTTTTAACCTATTTGAGAATGTATTTAACTCAGTACATAATCATTCATACACATTGCCCTGATTGCCTAATTTGTGCTTGAATGAAGCTGATGAAGTGAGAACTATAGCAATTCTAAAGAAAACCAAGTGCTGTATAGGGGGATTTTTAAAAATTCCCATGTATTTAAATTTGGATTTTAGTCTTTTCAGTACTGAAGAGGTGTGCAATGTGTTGCTTTATAATGAGACCTCGTTCACATTCAAGAAGTTATTAAAAACCGCAGTTTAATTCAAATTTTTTTCTGGTTTACTTAAAATTGTTCTGGTTCTTAGAACATCAGTCCCACATTGAGGCTGATATGCCAAGAAGAACTAGAGTCAGGAGCAAACCAACTATATATTTTGGAGACACTTTAATGATAGAGAAATCTCCAAAATCTCTCTTTAGCATTAAAGGACAAATCTCTCTAGCATTCAAGTACTTAAATTACCTGTTTAAATAAATGAGGATTGTAATAGTTTTTATTTGCTACTTTCGGTGCAGTTGGTTACCGAGGATTAATCCAGTTCCTCTACTTACATTAGACTCAAAGTGCCATTCTTTTGTAAAAGCAGTGATACGATATGGGTTGAGTTTGCTTTCTCTACCTCTCTAAACCAGTTTTCTAAACTGCCCTAATCAAGCCCACCCACTTCCTAGTTGACATATGTAGAGGCCCAATTCCTCTTCTCAAATAATATACTGTTTGTAAACATGTAACACACATATTTCTACAATTTTCTGTGTATAGCTATTTAAGAAAAGAAGGTGTGCTTTTCTCAGAAATGGCATTCAAATATATAGAATGTGCATAACTCATTATGGCATAACTGCAAATAATAGAAAAATGTACAATAACTTACTACATGTGAGAGAAGATATAATATTTTTCATTTTTTGGCACATCATGTTTTTGTGTTTGCGTTAATGATCTTATGTCACTGTCTTAAAATGTAATAAAATTTGTTTTGCAGATCTTGACAGCTCTAGATCAAGATGATCAGGCTGGAAAACAAAAACTTGCCTACAAGCTAGAACAAGTCATTGCCCTGATGAGTATAGACAGCTGAAAACTGACCTTCCAGGTTGTCCTGGGAGGGATAAACCAAGCCGTGCCTCAGTCAAGATCGTCATCTTTACCAAGTACAAGTTTTGATTGGCTGGACGCAGGGTCTCCTGATCTGTTTCCTATTTTACCTTCTATGAACCTCATGGATTCATCAAAAAGTCCACTGGATTAAGGGAGGGCATTAAGTGGGGCTACCTTTAGGATACAAAACTATTCTGGTTAAGACCTCTGCCCACAGAGAAATAATCATATTATTATTAACACTATGGGAAACTAGAAGGTCTGCCGTGCTGCTTTAGCTTCCTTTCTTGCCACAACCTGGTATGGATGGAACATGAAACCAGTATTAAGTAATTGTAACACATTAAAGTGGAAACCTTATTTGGTAGAGCAAGGCAATTTTGAAATTCGAGCAAAGTGATGTAGAATGTGTCTACATGGAAACAAATGAATTAATGTGGAGCATGAAATTAAGAACATGAAAAATCTCTTCTTTAATCTCTCAGAAGCAGTAAAAAGTAGGAAGTTACATCTATATTTTATTGATTTTATCCATCTTATTTTCACCACGAAGTCTGTACTTCTACTTTGTTTTCATTCTCATAAGAGATAAAAGTGTTTCATTTTTTTTAAATCCAATTAGAAAAAAATGCAATCCCAAGAGATCAACATGTTGGATTTTCAAGTGAAAATTAATTTTGATATATCTTCAACATTCTTCATAAGTAATATTTTAAGGTTGCATATTTTTAAATACTTCATTTCACAGTCTCAAAATTTGAAGCTGGTGCATATTTTTCACAATCTGAAGAGAAACTTTAATACATTGGCTGGAAACCATGATCTCAAGGATCAGTAAAAATGTTTGGGATATATATGAGATTGGATTGAAAGAATGAATCTTGAAAGAATACCAGCATTTCACACCAAATAATAAGAAAATATACATGAATCACATTTGATTGTTTACTTCTCACAACATATTCTGTAAACCTCCTCGTCTTTAATGTTTTTCGCAGAAATAAATATGAAGATCAAAAGAATTAAAAACATTTAATTTTTTTAAACCTTTTAATGTTTCAGAACGTCTATCATTTATGATGAATATGATCTCAAAAGGACATATGTTCTAAAGGCTTGGAATTCCAAAACCTGTTATTTACTTTTCATAACTGCCATATGCAAAAGGAGCACAAAAACACAATTATAAAATAAAAAAAATCAGCACAATTTTATCTGAAGTCATAGATGGAAGGAAATATCATGTCATCTGTTGAAAAGGGTAACATTATCAGATGACACTTTGGATAACTGGCATGAGTGACAAAGAGCTACTCTTTTAAAGGCAACATAATTTTAATTCCTAGGTTATTGCCAACTACGTTTTTAAATGTGCAGAAATGACAATTCAGTATTTTATGATGATCATATTCAAGTCAGTGTGTTCTAGATATGAACAGGAGAAAAAGCATTTTGAAATATTACTCTTTAAGCATTAATGAATGTGGAGGCAATGATTTTTCTTTATTAAATAAAACAAAACATGCAAAAGGTTTGATCTCTCATTTAAATGAGTACCCTATTATGGATTTCATTTCATATTCTCAACAGTGAAAAAATGTATGAGCAACAATATCTTTCATAGTCCTACTTAACCTGGTATTTGCACAAGCTAATCATCTTTACAAAATTACCAGTGGTTCATGTTTTTATTTAGAGCACTTAAATTCCTTATGCACCTTATTTAAACTTTTCACTGCATTTGCTTGGATTTGAGGGATGGCTTTTGAACTATAAATGCCACTTTATGGGATTTTGGAATGATGACCACTGTAATGAACACCGAAGAGGCAAAAGAAATAGCATATTCAAAGAATAGTAGACAAAACCAAAGGATATGATGGCACAACAGTGCCACATTACAAAGGCTTTCTTCAAACTCTTACCAGATTGAGGATCAGGAGTACCAACAAAATTCATGTGCATTTTTATCTGCTCTATCTAGATGTTGCACATTAAGTTGAAGAAGTTGATGAGTCAAACATGGGATTTGTACCATTGTAAAGGGAGAACCCGATGCAACCCATAATGGTATCTAAATTTCAGTCAGTTATGCTAATTTTCCCCAACATTTTCCAAAAAAAAAATTAATAGCTTTGGAGAGCTAACAAAAGGAAAATGAAGTACATATAGAAAATGTCATTTCTGTGTGGACCATTGTGAGCTTCAAAATTGCCCATCTAATGCCCTTAATTTTTTTTTTTTTGTAACTCAGAGCTCTTCTCTTTGCCTTGAAATCTGCCAGACTTGTGCTGTGAATGTGTTAGGCCTTTGCTCTAGTCCAGAGGTACACCTTGGCTTTCAGTTTATTTTTTATTGAAAATAGCGCATGTTAATACAGTTTATTCTGAGAGAAAACTAAAGCCTTGCTGATGATGTGGATGTGGCTCCCATTTTATTCCTTCTGCCCTTTTTGAGTTCTTATTTTGCTTTTTATTTTGTCTGCCTGAAAGCATTGATCTGAGTGGTTTGTCATGTGACTATAATCTATGTTAAGGTGGAAACTTTATCAAAGACTGTAAACTGAAATGGGTTTTCGAGTCTAATATACAGAGTATCTTGTTGGTTATTGTTATTAAGTGTGAACAATATGTTTCACCGGGGGTGGGGTCACTAAGCTGTGATGAAGAGGTGATAAGGTGGAGATGACTTCTGCAGATTATCACTTCTCCAATTCCTATGTTATTCCATGGAGCCAATGTTCCAACATTTCTTGAACTTTGGAGATCTTAGTGCATAGGCTCTATAGAATAACATATGAATTGGAGAAGTGATCTCCTCTTTATCGCCACTCTTCCATCTGTTTATCACCACTTAGTGAATCTCCCCCCAGGTGATGAACTACAAATTCTTTAATCCTAATTTAAGTCATCAGCTGGCCGTTGGGTGATGGAACTTGCAGTCCAGCAGCTGGAAATCCTCAGGTTGCTCACCACACCTGTAGTTTTTTCCATAAACCCATTGAATAGATTGGTCTTAACAAGAGCAATGGTACAGTTGCAGCTATAAGGCCATAGAAATATACAAAGGTTGAGGTCCTACTTTTCAGCTGCAATTAAAGCTACTAAAAGAAAACATTGTTTTGCTGTGGTACCTTTACACTGTTGTTTCCCTATTTTGGGGACCATTGAAACCTATTGTACATAGAGGAAACTGTGTTGACTCCAGGCCCAGTTCTTTATTCAAAGGAGGGGAATAAAAATATTTATTGCATTATAATTCTGGTTATAACATTGGTATGTGTTTTAACATATGTCTGACAAATCCAATGAGATGGAAACAATTATATTGCTAAAAATGTTACCATTAGGGGATGAATCAGTTACATCTTTGATCAAAGTTGACTAGTACCCTATATAAATATTACTGGCTCTTGTGCATAAGAAGTGTAAATGTAAATTATATAATAAATAGAGAAAAATATAATGAAGAAATATGAAGCCTTTACATTCCTGTGCTTAGTTTACAAACATTAGATGAGAACAAATTATCCAGAAACTATTTTAGAATATGCTGTTTCATTATTTATTTTTTTCTAATAAAAGGTAATGAATTAAAGGAGACGTAGTCATGTTTCACTAAGTGCTGATGCAGGCTGCCAAACCCTGTTTAAGAGATGACATATGTTTAACCCTCAAAGGGTTAAGGGGACTGTGTTGCTTTGAAGGAAATATATGTATATTGTATTTATCTTGCTGAATAAAATAGGTATCCTTTGAAAATGTGCACACTATTGTGCGAACAGATATAGAGCGCATTAACCATGTCGCTGGGATGAAAAAGGCAACATGAGAATCTAACCTGCATCAAAAGTGTGAGATTCTCATATCACGAGCTTCAGTGTCGCTCATTGGAGCACCCACATCAAAATAAGCATGTCTTCTTCCCCTCAGTGTCCGTGGTATATTTAACCCATCCTCGCACAAATGCAAGCATTTTCTATTCCTATGATACTTTAAACAATGTCAGAGGCCATTACTATTGCCTATGAGACATGCTGGCAATATAAGCATACCGTGCTGATATTTGTCACCATCAAGCCACAACAGTTCTGTGTCTCCTTCCCCTCAGTGTCCACGCTATATTTAACTCCTGCTTCTGTATGCACGCCCGTGTCACAGCAGTGCTGTGTGTACTCCCACTTTCCTTCCCCTCAGTGTCTGCACTAGAAGTCTGCAACATGAGAATTTCACTGTTTCGATGCGGACAAGATTCTCATGTTGCCTTTTTCATCCTGGTGACATAGTCAATGCGCCGTTTAGTTGCTCACACAATAGTGTGTGACATTTTCAAAGTGAACCAATAAAATATGGGTACTCCCACTGCTGAGAGATGTATTATTCAAAAAAAGTATTGCAGCTGAAATTTGCATTTTTTTTTGGGTGCAGTACTTTGATAACCTAACATTTTAGGAAGAAACAAAAGACAGAAAAGTGCACATCAACAATAAATGATCCTTCTTGGATTCAGTGACAGTAGATCCAATACTCACACCACAGCTATTGTTGTGCTGGTTGTTGATACAACCAGCAGATTCCAACGGGGTATCTCTAGCTGCCCCGGTACAGCTGCTTATCCCACAAATAGAAAAATCCGAGTCCACAGTATAAAGTTATATTTATTAATAAGTATTAAATATATATCTTTTTTCTTTGCCAAATAACGTCGGAACATACACATACTATATAAACCTGTATGACGCGTTTCGGAACAGTAAAGTTCCTTTCTCAAATATCAGGCAACAGAATATATATTATAAAAACACACGTATTTATAATGGCAAAAAAATATATATTAAAGGTCATCACTCACCCCACGTCTACAGTCGCACTTTATGTCCACACAGGTCACCATGTCTTCAGGGGTAACAATCACACCCCGTGCGATGCGCACCAAAACAACATCACATCCCCAAAAGATGGAACGTATCCTCTAACTCAAAACACGCCCATCATTAACAGGTTGAAACGCAACGGTGGAATGCAGTGCACAACCGGGGCAGCTAGAGATACCTTGTTGGAAACTGCTGGTTGTATCAACAACCTGCACAACAATAGCCGTGGTGTGAGTATTGGATCTACTATCACTGAATCCAAGAAGGATCATTTATTGTTGGTTTGCGCTTTTCTGTCTTTTGTTTTTTTGTATTTGGAGGTTCCTCACAAGTCCTTTTGGAGAAGCAGCATCCATTTTGCCAAGGTTTTGGGAAGACTGAGTGGGGGCAGTCTGAGTCCCCCATCCGTTCAACTGATCACTTTTAGTGATTGTCTATATTGTGAGTACCATGCTGTATTGATGGAGGCCTTGATTTTTGCATACAATATTGCACTAGGAAGCGGCCTTCTTTTTCTTCTTTTATTTTAGGAAGAATCTGTTCCTACCAATGACCATAACCTTTCATAGGCAGCAGTAGCAAAAGCACCACATTTGCAGTTTCAATAACTTTGGAAAAGAATGTCTCTCAGCATTGGGTGTAATCTTAATAAGACAACCCCAGCAATATATAGGTTTTCCATATTATGCAATATTATCCCTTTACAGGGAAACATATATTTATCAAATGGGTGATATAGTCTTCCTTGAGATAATTTCAGTTCATGCAGTTATTATATAGGGGATTCAATCAGCAATATATACTCTGATTGATCATCTACCCCATGCAATATCTGACACTAGATAATACCAACTGTTTGATGAATATCCCATAAGAAAAGTCCCTGCTGATTTTTCATTTTCTACTTCGCATCAGCACTTGAAGAACCGGTGCCTATGAAGTAATGCAAAGACAATGCATATTGATGCAGTTCTGTTTTAGCCGTGCCATATGTCAGAACACTTTTTTATGTTAGATTAACCCCTTGAAGAGCAGAGGGGTGTACAACCCATTGTGAAGCACCCTTCTGGTCCTCAACCGGACACGAATATATGACTCCTGTTTCTTTTTAAAAGAAAGAGACCCAGCTAATGGGACTCTTGGATATATCTAAGGAGCAGAAATGTGCCCATGCTTCTTTTTACACAAGTTATAGTTGATGTAATAATATTTGCTATATACTTGACATTCCTCATCCAACCTTATTTTGGAACAAACAATGAAAAGTTAGATCAGCTGTATTTAATATATAAAAGTGTATGTGCCATGCTATCATACCATTACATTGTTACAGAAACAATATATATGAATATCCAGTGGAGAGTCTGTAACATAGTACTACATTTGAAAGACAGATGCTACAGATGTAGCCAGAGTAAACTTTCCATTTACTGTATTTATTTATGTTATTTTGTGAAGCAACTTCCATTGACTTGCATGGCATTTTAGAACTAACCAGACCTGGCTCAGAGAGTCTACGTAGTTCAGTTTAGTTTATCTAATTAGGCCTGAACCAGATTGTGTCATAGGTAATTAGACATCCAATTAAGTTGACCCTTTGAGAGCCAGAGAGGTATAGGACCTTTTATAGTAGTCTGGTCTCCATCACATTGCACAAATGCACCAATGTATATGTCTCTCTGGACTCACAGAGGCTGATAATACTAAAGGAACTGGAGCAAGTCACATGCACCATAGAAGATTAATAAAAATTCCACAAATTCCCATTGATAATAGAGTGTTTAACCCCTTGAATCATAGGGGGGGTCGCCAGTACATTGAAAAGCAGAACATCTTAATGGGCCACTATGAATCTATCCTGCATGGACTGGTTTTGGAAAAATGGATCTATAGTGTACTGTATATCATGTCTATGGTAACAGACAGGATTCTTTGTAGCAGGACTCAAACATTTCCTACTGAAGTCTTCTTAGGAATCATTCAGTGGGAGGAGTTTGGTATCCTGGAGTCCTGCAATAAAAGACTCAATCCTGGACATAATATACAGTACTAATTACAGAATAATTCTGGAGACCCAGTCCATGGAGAATTAACTCATAGTGGTCATTAGGATTTTCTGCACAGATTAAAAGTGGCAATGCATTAATAGGAGACTCTTTTAACCCTTTGAGTGCCAGAGGAGTGTGCAACACATTGCAGAGAAATGTTGTGTACCCCACTAGCACTCAAAGGTTAATCATCTCATTACACAAGCTCAGGTGTCTGTCAAAACGTCTGTGCACCTGTTTCATTTACCGGCCTTACCCAATTCTATCTGTATCCTTAACTCTTTGAGTAACAGAGGGGAATGCAACGCATTGCTTTGCAATGCATTGGGTACCCCTCTGGCACTCAAAGAGTTAAAACTAACATTCTTACTATATGTAGATTTTCATTATTTTCCTCCCTCCCTCAAAATGTGGATTAAAATAACTAGCTGCTTAATAATTATCCAGTATCTTATTTGACTAGTAAATCTTGTGTAAGTTACTGTCTCTGAACAAAATAAATATGTGCAAATTCTCCAATTTGGAAAATTTGCTTAATATACTACGTGACCTATTCTTGATTGATCTAGTGATAAAAAGGAAGAAGTTTAAGGTGGAAAATACTTCTGAGGGAGGGTTATGCACTAAGGTGTGATAAATAGGTGGTGAAGAAGAGGAGATAACATCTCCAGTGTGATGAATGCTCCAGTTTCTATGATAGTCTATTGAACTATGGTGTGTTAATGAGGACATAACTTCTACAGTGCATAGGCTCCATAGAATAGCAGGGATTGAAGAATGGTTCTCTCTCTTTATCACACCTTAGTACATAACCCCCTTGGTAAGAAAGCAAAAAATAAGACATTCTGGAGTAAATGAACTGCATCATATGGGGAAATTACAATTTCAACTGGTTTAAACCCTTAAGGACCCATGATGCTGGGACCATCATGGGTGAACTTGCCATAAGGACCCTTGATGGTCTTGGCATGTCATAGAATTCAGGGCTCCTCGTGTCGCTGTACGCCATTTGGGGAGCCCAGAATCCATTTGTGAAAAGAAAAGCATGCCCCATGATCCTTAACTGTCAGCCTTTCAGCCGGTCCTTAATGGGTTAAATGGGACTTTTAATTCCTTGAATGGTATAGATGACTCGGGTACTTCTCTAACATTCAATGGGTTGAAAGCTCCATTTGAACACTATATAGATAGATACAATTGGCTGAGGTAGCTTCAAATATCACATTCTTAAAAGTAGTTCACGCAAAATTATTTATTCATATATTACATGCCTAAAATATAATCCTAAACTTGCCTTTTAATGCATGTACAAACTGTCCTGTTCAGAAAACATTTATTTAATGTTGTTTTTATTGAGAGATAAGAGACAAGCCAATTAATTGATTGTAATTATTGCCCACTGCCATACCTCCCAACAAATGGTCAAAGAAGGACACTTGTGTTCTAGGTTGTGGTGCGGGGGGGGGGGCTAGTGGGTGGGGCATTACTGAGAATTTGTAGGTTATTTCATGACCTATTGACACCTCCTTGTGTAACTGAATAAAGGATTTAGTATTTTATTTATAAACACTCATTTATAAACACAACACTGAAGTTTTACAAACATTGATGTGAGTTTTATTGCTGTGGAGCAATATGAACGTATGTAAACTCAACACTGTCGATCTCCTAGAAAGAGGGACAGTAGGGCAGGAAAAAGCGACAGGGGAGTATGGTTGTAAAAGGACATGTGGGAGGTATGCACCCCTCATGTTTGAAGAAAGGCTGTTATCTTTTCTCCTCAAACTCACTGATAATCCAGATCAATCAATTGGAGCCCTGTAGGCCGGGAAATGAAAGTCATGTCTAATTCATCATATGTAAGGCTAGATTTTGGGCCTCAGAAACAAATTTTTTTTTATATATATAGTAACATGAAGTACAGGGCATTTAAGTGTATATAACACTTAAAAAGCACTTAAAGTGTTAGTAACGTCCCATAAAAACTTGTTAAAATATTGTAGAGGACGAAAAAATAAGCTTAATGGTGCAAACCCTCTCTCAAACGTCTATGGTTTCAGAGATATAAGCATTGAAAATGTCTCCCTCCCTTCCCTTCCCCTGATGTCAGCTGTAAAGCTGACAGCTGGAGATCCATGCCGGCCCACACAAGCAGAGAAAAAAATCGCATTATTGCAAAATAATTACTTCATTGGAAAAATCTACAAATTGTGCTTGCAAACCATGCACACTTTGTAGACCTTTCCAATGAAGTAATTATTTCACAATAACAAGATTTCGGCTCTGCTGCAGAGACACAGGCTGATCCCCAGATCGGTATCTCCTGCTGTCAACTAGACGCTGATGTCAGAAGAAGGGAAGGGAGAGGGGAACTTTCAATGCTTATATCTCTCAAACCATAGATGTTTGAGATCTATGGATGTTTGAGAGATAGGGTTTTGCCATTAAGCTTATTTTTTCATCCTCTACAAAACTATAACAAGTTTTCATGGGATAATACTGTCCCTTTAATGTGCTTTTAAAAGATGGATCTTTGGGAAATGTGTAGGTGCCTGTTGTAGTTGGTATACTCCACAATTGCTCATCTTTTGCTTTCTGACACAATTCAGGCACTCAGAGTGTTAAAGACATTTTTATTTTAATACTTTTCTTGTGAGATGCTTACAGCTCAATTTTGATTAATTAGGACTGTCTCTTCCAGTATAATTAATTCCTTTGATGCTAGAGAGATATCTAATACATACATAATAGCACATTGGAGAGCTCTTTTACTTCCCAGGTTCTCAATATTCAAAATGCTCCAAAGTGCATTAAGAGGATGTCAAGGGCAATATTTACTAATCTTCATTATTCCATAAAATATATTCCATGGTGACTTAGATATTCACTTGTTGTAAAGTGTCTTCCAGTATAACAAGTCTCTGAAAATGATGTACTTCTTAGTAAACAGCACCCCAAAAATATTAATTGTTTATTGATTGTAAATGTGAATTAAATGGTGTATATAAACCAAATTTCACTCTTGGGGGGCTAGAAGTAAATAGTGGTAAAGGTGAGATAAACTCCCCAGTAAGATAAACTCTCCAATTCCTGTGCTGTTCTATGGAGCTTATTCACTAAGATCTCGTTCATCTTAATGCATCAGTTCCATATAATTACATTATCACAATGGAAAGATTATCTCCCCATTATCACACCTTGGGTCATGGATAGTCAATTGCTGTATCTCCAGCTGTTGAGGACTACAACTCCCATAATCAACAACAATTTGTTGCTGGAGGTCCAAGAGTTGACTACACCTGGCTTAGTATATATCCCCAAGGTTTGGTGTTATATTCAAGTTTTTTCATTGAAACCCTTATATGTTGAATACATAAGATCTGTCCTGATTGTCATCTAACTTTCAAAGAATGTTTATCTTATACACTATCTCTGTATTTTATTTTCACTTGCAAAATTCCTGTTCAAGTCTAAATAGATTTCTTACCACCACTGATGCAGATTCTTCAGCACAGCAGCCCTGCTCAAAAATAGCTGATCCACAGGAGGATCAGAATGGTTTTCGATAAAGCTTCCACCTGTAAAATCATATCCTTAGAGTCCAGTGTTACTGCAAGCCTCAAAGAGAGAAAAACATTAATGCATATTAGAATGGAGGTTTTTATTATCCTAGTAAAACTTTAAAGATATACTATTTAAATTGGAAAAGAGTTGTAACTTGGTAAAGGCAAGCTTCTGTAACTTTGTTATAATTAATTGTATACCTGTGTATGTAAATATAATGCATTCCTATTTTGCAGTCCAAAACAAAAACAAACTATTTGTAATATAGAATAAAGTTTTATTAAAAAATTGGAAATGGTTATTTGTCTGCAGAGTATTACTTAATTTGCTGCCTCGTTTATAGGAAAGTTTTGTATATGGTTTTAAACCTTTAAGACCCTGGGGGATTTGCAATGCATTATACAACACTCAGTTCCTTAACCCTTTGAGTGCCAAAGGGGTACAGAATGCATTGCTTCACAATGCATTCTGTACCCCTCGTGCACTCAAACTGTAAAGGGTTAATATAGTAGTAGCTCAAAAGCATGGGCTTTTCCCTGTTTTATTCTACAGTTAGATCTGCATAAACAATGTCCCTATCCCTATCAGTCCTACAAGTATTCATTCTAAGGGCCATATGTTCAAAGAAGTAGCGAAATAGCTTTTGTCATTTATAACGACTTTTCAAAGTAAAGTTTCATTGGGATCATTAATATTTTCAGAGAGTGTTGGTTGTGATTGGAAATATGTAGTTTGTCCTGACTGAAAATGTCTTAACTAACATCAAAAAATGTCTTAACTAAAGACAAAAATGTCTTAACTAACAACAAAAATGTTTTAACTAAAGACAAATATTCTCACATTCAGAACTTCACATTCCTTCCACTTTTTTCATAACATACAAATTTTGTCTTTTGCAAGACATATTTTTGTCGTTACAACAAATTTTCTTGACCTACACGACACTGGAGAATAGATTAGCCATATCCTTTACCCACCCCTTTGCTCGGTAATTCTGGAGTTGTGTCGTACACAACGGACATTACTAGTTTTTTGTCGTATACTCCAGAGAAAATATGTTGTTTATGCACACAATTACTTATTTTTGTCTTTCATACAACATTTTTTGTTGATATCCCTTTGAACATACGGCCCTAAGATGCAACATTTTAAAACTCTCTCTTAAAATGTTGTAATCCTTTAAGGACTAGTGGGGTATGCAACACATTGCAAAGCAATGCATTGCATCCCCCCTCTGGTCATTAAGGAGTTAAAGGGGAACAAATATACTATGTAATGTGGCATACTATTAGTTTATGAATTGTTTTGAAATCTAGAGTAACTGTTTCAATCAGCATGTCTTCAACAGCTCCCTACTCCCCCACACACTTTTGGTGTATTACATATTAGTTTTCATTTAATAATTTTATTTATTTATGATGATTTCCCAGCTCTATTCTGCAAGCTCACCTACTCCAACAGCCCATACTCCTTTTTTAATGATAGGTGGGTTTCAATTAGCACAGTTGCACCATTTATTAGTACATGTACTCATTTAAGTGGATGAGAGTTCTAGTATGTGAAAGTAGAGTATACATGCACGCAGCACAGGGGAATAATTTCAAACTCTCCAGTACTTTCAAGTATTAATCAATTAATTCACATATATTTGTTCATCACTCAGACCCTCTCTATACAATCGTTTTCATGATTATTGGGTATTTTATATTAATTTTTTTTAAAGGTTTTCGTTAGAAAGTAAAGTAGAACAGTACAATGATATTGATACACAAATCACTGAGGTATAAGCAAAGAAGAGGTTATACAGTGGATATTACATACAAAATAGCATCAAACAAAAAGCTGAGCAGTGTCACATACATGTTCTGAAAAAATGTAACAAGTTTAGAAAACCTAATTTATCTTGTTGTGTGAGCCAGTGAAGGAGAAATATAGTACACCGTTGAAAGTTAAGTAGAGGGGGAGGAAGAAACAGAAAAGAAAGAAAAGGTAAGATAGGGGAAAAAGAAGGGGATAGGAGGAATGTTGGGAATAAATCCATTAAATCTGCAGTAAATGTAGCAAAAAGGAAGCTGCATGGTAAAGGACTGCAAATTAGGAAAGGGACATACATCATGAGTGGGTTATGAAAAGCTAAGATGGAACTTTGTTAGAGATCCTAGGGGGATGGGCTCACTGGAGGGACCGGTGGAAGGATAGTTGTAGTTGCATGAAGCCAAGGATCCCAAATCTTGAAAAAGGACACCATGGTCCCCGAAGTGAGTAAGGTTCTCAAAAAGCAGTATATCGTGGACTTTGGAATGCCACATTTGAACAGATGGAGGTGCTGTACTCCTCCAGCAAAGCACGATGCACATCCGAGCTGCATTGAGTAAGTGGGTCAACAGCGCTCTCATGTCCTTAGACCGGGCCACAGAGCAAAGTCCTATGGATAGCAAGAGAAGGGATTCTCCAGTAGGTCCGGAGGACTGGGCACGACCACCAAATATGTAGCATATGTCTCCTCCCAGCTCCACATCTCCAGCAAGTGCCTGGAATAGTCGGTAGTAAGAATGAATCACCTCTGGAGTCCTGTACCAGCGTAAGAGTATCTTATAATTCAATTTGACCGTTAGCAAATTAATTTTATATTAATTTCTTATTGAAAAAATTAACTAAACTGAAACACTTTAAGCTTAGTAGTAGCACTTGAAGTACAAAGGTCAAGTACCAAATTTCCTACAACTTGGAAACTTCCTACATTTGCCAGCCCAAAGCTGAGGAAAGTGTACCTCACATTCCGGGTAGGACATGTCTTACTGTCCACTGGACAAAAAGAAGTACATGGTAGTTAACATCAAATGTTATTTTTAAAGTGCTTCTTAATTAGACAGGTACTCTACCTCTAAGACAGTGCTTCTCAACACCTGTCTTCAGGACCCACTAACAGGCCAGGATTTGATGATTCCCTTGTTAGAGCACAGGTGAGTTAATCAATGTGAATGAGCCTCTGATCACCACACCTGTGCTCTAGCAGAGACATCCCTAAGTCCTGGCCTGTTAGTGGGTCCTGAGGACAGGTGTTGAGAAACACTGCTCTAAGGGCTTCACTGAAGGAATTGAGCTCTCTCATTAAAATGAATTCAATTTGTATTATAAAACATAGCCTGAAGATCTGTTAATGTCGAAGATCTATTCATGTTCTGATTTGTTTAGATTTTGTGGACGTCTAAACTGTCTATACCACTCAACTGGGTAGGTTATATTACAGTTGATAAACCTAATAAATTATTTTATCTCACAGATTACTGTTGATGTTTTTAATTAAATTTAACCCAGTGTACCGTATTGGGAATTACAGTATATAGAATACACTGGGTCATATGTAAAAAAGTAAAAAAAAGGCCATGTCTAGTGCAAACCAACTGCACTGTAAAAATATACATTTATTTAAATGGGGCTTTTAACTTCAGGAATGTTTGAGAGGTCCCCAATTTTTTGCTTTGCAATGCATTGGTGATTCAAGGGGTTAAAAATCTTATTAAACCCTTTGGCGTCCTACCTTGTTACTTTAACAATGTTAGCAAAATGGGCCTACAAGGCCAACTATGTGATCATTTGAAGTTTGTGTTTATAATTGTCTCCCTTCCAATGCAGGGAAAGCTTCAAACTGGCTATGCATGTTGGGAAGGACGTACTAAACTGCAGGGCCAGGGTTTAAAGGTTAAAACATACATAATCTCTCCAGTGGCAATCAAAGTGACTTTGTGCATTTAAATTAAAAATTAACCAATATATAAATAACATAATAAATCAATCAGACCTCTTTGTGGGGGCATAAGGGCCCCTCTTGATGCCCCTCTCCCCAGTGTTGGTTGCCTACATAATTATATAAGCTATGAATAATGGAGTCCAGGAAGGCACTCATTGTCTTCCTTCACGCTGTCCTCACACCAGGATTCTCTGAACTTCCAGGGTGAGTGGGAGGACCTAGAAGGCCCATTCATGTCACCACCTATTCAATCCAGTAGTTCAGAGAACTCCAAGATGAGGAAAAAGGGAAGTAAGGGAGTATATTCCAGGTTGCCACTATTGATCACTTACACCAGGCATGTCAAATTCAAATACAGTTGGGGGCTACATACTCAACATTTTCCAAGGATGCATGGGGACACATACTCGCAGACTCTATATCAAAATCTCAAAGTTGTATTAAAATAGCACCATTAAAGAAATCAAACAGAAAACTTGTTAGCATCAATATTTCTGTCCTCTCATTAGGAACTTTGTCTAGCCTGAGAAAGGTCCCTATGATTGGACCGAAACTTTGCTGCTTACAAGTTTGCGTTTGATTTCTTTAATGGTGCTATTTTAACACAACTTTGAGATTTTAATATCAAGCCTGTGAGTGTATGACTTTTATACACATATATCTATTTGATAGCACTTTGTTACATATAAAGGAGCTACGTGAGTGCCAATCTTTTAACTGTGTGTATATACCTGAGCCTAGTTCCAAAGTCTCACTGGTAGTCACAGAACCACGCCAGCCTCTAGCAAGGCTCTTCCTTCCCCTGCCTTCAGAAATCAACAACAAAAAAATATTTTAAAATCTCTGTTTCCCCCCTCCCAGAAACACAGGTGCTCGCCCCCCCCACAACATATTTCATCCACCACATACAGATGCTCATCCTAGCTACACCACCCATATACTCACATTGCATAGACAAAAGAAAACAGAACAAGGGGATACCACATAGTATAGTGCCCCTCCTCTCTAGTGAAGTCAGTAAATATCCCTTATCCCACTAGAATATAGCCACAACCATGATGTGATGGCTATGAATCAGCCTGCAAATTATTTTGTCTTGGTTTCAAGACCAGTTAAGCCCAGACAGACACAGAAATCCAGAAAGGTGGCAACCCTAGGCTGAGGTACAGAATACGTGGGGATATGCCAAGCCTCAGGGCATTTTAAAAGCTTTCCTCTATGGAGGGCTTCAAGTTAGAAAGCAGAGGGCTGCATGTTTTATGTGCTTAACTTACATGATTACGTAGGCTGTCAATATCATGGAGGCTCAAGAGGGATTCCGATAATCCCACAAAAAAAATTAAAAAAATAATAGAACACACCAAGTGCACCGAAGAAACTGTTCAATGCATTGCTTTTCATTCACCTTCACATACATTTTCTGATTCCCCTGCCTTGTTCAACTGGTAGTCACACACATACTGCCTGATATCCAAGCTTTATTCCACTGCTTACTAATAGCCATAGGACTAAATATACACTGTCTGTTTCTCCAGACATGTTCATCTGTCCCACTGTATCATGGTGACCCTGATCACTGAGCTTGTTACTTCCGGGTTTACACTGGCTGCGTTCTTATTGGCTCTGAGTTATTGCTCCTCCCAGGGCTTGCCTTTAAATACACCCTCCTGTCACTATACTGGGGCCCTTTCGTGGTGTACCCGTATCTAGCGACTAGTTGTTCTTGTTTCCTGTTTCCGTGTATGACCCGGCTCGCCTGACTACACTTGTGCCTGACGCTCTTGTGATCCGATCCCGTTGCTGACCTTGGACTGGCTGACTAACTCCTTGTGTACCGAACTGGCTTGGCTGAGTATCTGATTCCGTTACTGACTGGACGGCTGGCTAACTCCTTGTGTACCAAACCGGCGTGGCTGAGAATCTGATTCTGTTTCTGACTAGGACTGGCTGACTATCTGTTTACACCGATCTGACTGGGCTAGTGTTGGTGGTCCTCCTGACTGGCTGTGAAGTCCGTGTGTGCCGACCTGGTGGTGCTGCTAGTTCCATCGCTTACTGGACTAGCCTATTACTTCCGAATACCATACAGGGAGACACCGGTCCAGGACCAGTTACGTTATGTGCATTTGTCCCGCTCGCTTGCCGCTCCTACTGTCTCCGGGAGCCTGTGGGAGTCCCTGCACTCACCAGTGTCTGTGTTGCCTCCGTTAACCCTATAATACCTTGGTCAAGCCAATACCACACTGCTGCCCGTGTTGCCTCAGTTTGCCCTAGTGATTTAGGGTCGTTACATCACAAGCATCTGGTGTCTGTTGTCTCAATTAACCCTAGCGTGCTAGGGTCCCATCACTGCCCGAGTCCGGTCTGTGTTGCCTCCACTTACCCTAGCATTGTAGGGTTTAGTCACTACAAGTGCCACAGCCGTGTTGCCTCCGTTAACCCTAGCGTGCTAGGGCCTAGTCGCTGCCTGAGTCCATTCTGTCTTGCCTCCATTAACTATAGTGTTCTAGGGTTCTGCCATTGCCAGAGCACTGCCTGTGTTGCCTCCGTTAACCCTAGTGTTCTAGGGTTCAGCCGTTGCCAGAGTACTGCTTGTGTTGCCTCAGTTAACCCATATTGCCTCTGTCTATCCTACTCTCCTAGGGTCAGTCCTCTGCCAGTGTTTTGCCAGTGTTGCCTCCATTAACCCTAGTCCACTAAGGCTTGCCCTTCACTCACCCATCAACTGTGTCACCTATTGCGGTGTGGGGCTGTCAAGGATGTTATTGTTCCTGTATTGAGAATCTGCCTACAAGTCCAAGATCATTATTTTTGTTTGCTGGCTATTACAGTGTGTGTAGTTTCACCCTGACCTGCGTCAGATCTGGAAAGAACTTGGTATGGACCTTATCTGGACCTGAGTGGGGCTGTTGTGCATTATTTTCAATAAAGCTTTTAACCTTACCTAACTGTCTGAGTGTTCTTTTACAAACAGTAACAAACCGTGACACACTGGTAGTCATAGTCACACACACTGTCTCTTTCCCTGCCTTAACCCACTGGTAGTCAGAGATCCACACATACCATTTCTGACAATCACCTTTGCTGCACTGTCCACTAATAGTGAAAGAATCACACATTTACTTTCTGACACCTTAACCTTGTTCTAATGTCAATGAGTAGTAGCCATAGCATCACACATACACTGTCTTACGCCCCAGCCTTTTCCTACTGTACCACTGATAGCCAGACAACCACACATGTACTCTTTGCTTCCAAAGCCTTGTTCCACCGGTAGCCACATTCTTGGCACACCCTATTGAATATCAACCCAAGGAACCGTTTTTCTCAGGCTGGCACTAGTGCTGAATACTGCAGTTAATGACATGATGATGAATGATTTAAGTACCTTGTGATTTTTTTCTATAGCAGCAACTTCTGAAGATTGCACAAGAGCAATGGGGTAGAAAGGCAAGTGACCCCTGATTTGAAACTTTCCAAAATATTATGCAGCATTCTATTTTCTTTATCTGTTACATCCAGTTTAGTACAGGCAAGTAAAATTTGAAAAATGCATGAAAATGAGAGATTGCATATGGAATCGTTTTGTGCCTATGGCCCAAGATTCCATTATAGCCTGAAATGTTTGCCGCATGGCTATTTTTAGGTAAAGCAGATATTTCTAGCTGCTCAATTCTGCAATCACATTCTGACCAACTGGTCAGAATTGGATTGCCAAATGGATTTTTTTTTCTTCCCAACCAAAGTCTCCTGACTGATTCTCCTCTGTTAACCTCCTCCTAGTTCTGCCTGTGCCATGCCCCAAGCCACTGTGATTAAAATAGGAAAAACAAAGATTGGCTCATATAATCACATATAGCCAATCACTGTTCTAATGTTCCTCTACTGAAGAATTTGTCCTGGAGAAACTCCCAGTGAATCACAAATGAGGGGAAAGGGGTCATGCATTCAAGATAAGTGACCAATCTTTTGTTCTATGACTGGCTCTAGGAAGAGGTCATGTTTCAGGTATGCATGGTACCTTCCCTTCATCCATGATTGGCTGGGAGATTAGCTTAATCCAGTGTACAATGTGTGCCCTGTGTAACCCCACATCCTAGCCATTGTGAGTTTTGGAAAAAAAGTAAACAGAGATACATCATATATATGCAAACCTCATTATTTGTTTTCTTTCCTCACCTTGGCATGTGTAATGGTCCAGGCAGGATTTGGAGGGGGATCAGTGTTTCACGTCTTTCTTTTTTAGCAGCAGATAGTTTTATGTCATTTTTTTAGGGTTTTTTTCATGTCTGTAGGTGAATGATGTGAAGGCCCAAGATACCACTAGTCATCAAAGTATGTGTTTTTGTGATATGCACACACATAAACCTTCCAGGTTTTTACTAAATCAATATGGGTCTGCAGAGCCCATATTCATTTTCTGTTGCATCCTTTTCTTTTGAAAGAGCAGAGGACTTGGTCCTGGACCCCTTCTTTGGGCATTTTGCAGACTGATATGGGAGATCTGAATCCCATAATATTTTATTTTTGCTACTTGGTCAATGTTTGTTTCAATATGGGTCCCCTGGGACACATATTGTTTTAATTTGTTTTCTGTTGATTTTTCATTAGGTCTTGTTTAAATACATTAATATATCATATATATGTATTTTGCTATATTTTCACTTAAAAAGTGCAGTGAATGTACCCTTTTTGTTTAATTTGTTAAAGAAAAGAGCATAATCACCCTCCATTTAACAAAAAGGTATTTTGGGGATCATAGTAGCTCCTATTTTTGGACACTCTCTATCCTGAGTAGACCACCATAAATATTTATTATTTAAGGCCATCTTGTACTTATATTCAATTAATTTTTCATGTCTATCAAGTTTAACCCGACTTTTTTTGGATCAGCTGGAAAGCATTGATTGCATTCTTTCCCAGCCAGTCCAGCAATTGAGGGATTAATGTTTGGCCTGTTAGGCTAGTATGAGGTGGTGGGGTAGTGTATACATGATGTCCAGTGCTTAGACTACACATACCACCAGGATTAACAGATATGGGTAACACTAAACTATCCAACAAATTAAACAATAATGCAGGAAATTAAAAGATGAGATGAACACGATATGAAAACAATAAAAGCTATGTGGCTATAAACATATTAAAGTACTAGTTTTAAAGCCCGTGTACATGGGCCAACACTGGCGGCGCTGCAGTCATGCCCAGTACTAACTGCCTGAATGTGCCATGGCTTATACAGAGAGGGGCATTCAGACTGTAGTCCTGTCTGCGCACCTTCATGTGCACAGAGAGGACTCCGGTCTGAATTTGGAGCGCCCCGCTCCGTATCATCTGCGGCGCGTACAGTCTGTACTGAGCATGACTGCAGATTGCACAGCTGTCTCTACGCAGCATGACGGCTTCTGACAAACATCCTTAGCAAATTATAATATAGGATTTTGCAATATAAATCAAATGAGCTGAAAGATGAATGGAAAAATAATGTCAATGGAAAAAGGAATCGGTAGAGTCTTCCTAATAGCGATGCACAAACATTCGATAAAGAGGCAGATTGGCACTATTACAGTGTATGTGCACCAATTCTGTCTCTTCATATGCAGTAAAATGTATTTACCATCATAGCTCTGTGAATATGCAGGAAGTATACCAACATCACCATGTTTTTGGCATTACACTGGATTTAGAACTGGAGAATATGGCACTTCATGCTGAGCGGAACATTTTTTTCATGAAAAGTGCAGATTTTCTTTTTTCGTATAGCTTATTACATGGATATCAATGGTAAGAATTTCCCGCCACCTCATGGCAAGTTTCCCTTCTTTTCTTGCAGGCATAGTATACAAGTGGTGTCAGGTTTTTTGTTAATGTGGCTATTCACCCCATGCACTAAGCTCAGATGACTTGAATAGCTAACTATGCTGTAGGAGTACATAGTCTCAACTACACCAAACTGAAACAGCAAAGTTGGTATGTCCACATAGAGCCTCAGTTTGCTGTCTCTGCTGGAGAGCAAAGACAGTCGCTGCCCTTCCTTAACTGATTTTGTACCATAGGGATGGGCAACACATTAACTGCAATGCATTGCACACTCTTGTAGCACTGAAAGAGATATAATATAAGAGTCCCTTTCCCTGCTTCACAGAAATGGTGAACCAGAAAAGTAACTGTTACATGTCTTTACGTGTCTATAGCAGAATATCCACCGATCCGCTGATTCATGAAAACTCGCAAGGCACCACAGATCAAAGAGCAATACATTGCACATCCCTATGGCACTCAAGGGGTTCAGAGGGCTGATGGGGTTGAAGTTAGAGCACATCCTCTTTGCTCCCCCACTTACCTGCCTTCACCTGGACTTTTAGTGCATATGGAGAAGTGTGTTGTGTTCTCCATAGCCACGCCTCTCCAGAGTCGTCTGACACATTGTATTGTATTCTTCATTTTATTGAATCTCATGCATCTCCCCCACCAAGATGTTCTCAATAGGACTAATGAATGTTGATAAATTAAGAAGTAGCCTGAATGATAATAGATTAGTGATGATGAATATAGATGGATACGGAAGAAATTATTTAATGGCATGAAAGCGCAACTTAGCTTGTGCCTTAATCACTGTATAAACAGTCTACAAATAAAAGAAACACACACACAAACAATCGATAACTTGTGATCTGAATAAAGATGCAACACAATACAACATTCACTGATTTGCATATTGCAAGTCCTAAAATCAGCTTTGTCTCCATAAAATGTAATATCAGTACAACCAGCAGAAAAAAATGTAAATAAAAGCACTTAGTCATCTTAGATATACTTCTTAAATCTATATTAATATAAGGAGAAGGCTGGCACATTAAGACAATTCTCTGTCCGTGCCAGCCACACCCTGGGGTGGCAGTAATTAGGAGATATTCTAATCTCCTCCATACTACAAACAATATCTTCTGGTTACTTACTATGAGCATACTTCTCTTCCCATGGCAGTATCCATTTAAATGCAACACAGGACTGCATAACATTGTTGTGCCATTTGTATGACATTGTGCTTTTTGAGGAGTAAAACATTGCTGCATGTGATCACCTGAATATACTAAAATATCAGTTTGATTACAACACTGGAATCAACATGATCACTTCAATATTTAAAATATACTTCCTCTGTCTCCTATCAATATACTGTAGTGGTTCCTGCCATGAGCATGTTAGTCCACTTTCAATCCATGGATTTCTCTATACCAAGATCTAATCTATTCATGAAGATCGCTTACTCATAATGTCTTCCACAAACTATTGTGTATCAGTATGTAGAGTATGTATTACAAGAAGGGATGGGAGATCAAATTTAATCAGTGTGACCAAAAATAAACTTCCATCAGTGGTATTTTGTACTAAGTGCTTTATTTTTTTTTTGTTTGCATTTTTTTAAGTGTTTCTCTTTATTGGATGTTTAGGTTCTACACATGGAGAGACAAATTATGTAAATGGGACTACTAAACAAAATTGAATGACGTAACAGACTTCAACAGAAATCCTTATTTTAAGTTCTGAAGATACATGGCTTCTGAGTTGGAGTTTTTGCCAATAAAAACTGTTTGTGCCACGACATTTGCCCCTATGTTTGTGCATCTGTCTGGACTAGGGACACAAATCTTTTGCTGTCCCAAATTTCAATATGGCGTCATTGAAACCAGCCCTATGTTTAGTGCATTTTGTATATCTCCATGAAAATTTCAATTGAAATATCCTGAAATTACTTACATTTCTGCATCTGTTGGCTATTAGTGTACACATCAGATATTTGTCATTTGATAGTTTTTTGTTTGGTACACTAAACTTGCTTCAGATGTCGTACAGTAAATTGTTCTGAAACCCCTTATTTTTAATTAGATGTTCTTGCTTCATCTTTTCGTGTTGGTAGAAACTTCAGCAATTTTCTTTACTATCAGGAACTATATGCTTTATATGGGTATGGAGTGGTTTTAGAGCAATTTTTCCATGTATCCAATGAAATGTGCATTTTAGTTCATAAATCTGAAAATATCCTTTTACACTCATGTTAATTAGGGGTATGAACAGGTCATACATGTAGGTCAAACTATACATATTTGGTATTTTTATATGCAGGGAAGATTAGAAATAATTCTAAACAACAATCAACGTAAATTTTTTTGATTATATATACTGCATGACATTAGAAAAATAAGAAATAGTTTACATCAATGAAAATTACTTTACATGTGGCAATATGAAAGAGCTGACAGTATATTTCCCATAAATGACTAGAAAGACACCTAGAGGAATCATACATAGCCACCTGGATAGGAAAAATAACATCAAATATATAAGGCTCATTGGGGGAATGCACAGATAAAATTTTGTGCAAAATCAGGTGCTGGAATAAATTTTCTAGCCTTACGTCTGCCTACCACCAATTCAGTAAGCTACTTATGCTGAAAATTATCCCGTTAACATTACTAGCAGTGATCGGTCTAAGAGTGTTTGGGGGATTCCTTCTCTCTACACTGTATTTAATGCCATGTATTTAACATATATTATAGAGGGAACATAGACAGTGATCTAACTTTACACCATTTTGCTTTGCATTTTATGTGGCAAGTGTTCTGTGCTTGCTAGCATTAAAGTCTTAACAACTGCAGGATGTTTGCCTCAGTAGGCACTGAGACACTCATATTCTCTAGAGCAGGGATGGGCACTGTGAAGCCCTGATATTGCTACCAGACTATAGCTCCTATCATTCCCCACCATCCAGAAGCAGTCTGGCAGCAGAGGGTCCCAGGTTACCCCTCCCAGTTGCTTTAGTGTATCACCTTTAGCACAACTATCACTTGAGGCTAATGCCATTGTGGCTGTACTGGTGGATTAATGCATTGACCCCACTGTTCTTTGCATGTTTCTGTGGTGTTTTCCTGATACAGCAGCCCTTTCCCACACCAAATACTGCTATGAAGTTCCTTTTATTGTAAATTCTTTTTTATTTGTTGATTCTCATTCCATGACTGAACTGACAAATAAAATAATCTTGCTATCCCATGCATCATTGTGTCCATTAATGTTTCTTATATTATGTAGCTTTTATTGGTTTTTCACTTACTTTAAATACAAATGTTGCTTTCTAACTTGCATCTGCTGCATTTTTTATAGTTTTTTTTGTATTTCATAAAAACATAGCACCATAGCAACTTGGGAACACGAATAAACAGACATAAGGCTTTCTAAGATATCTCTGTGGAAATTATTCTGTCAAGAAGGAAGAAAAACTGTAATTGCCTGACACCAGGAATGCTCTTGAATATTATTAACTAAGCCTTTAAGGATCAGAGAGATGCTCTGCACACATTTTTGCTGCTTAAAGAGTTAAAGATGCACATGTTCTTATACATGGAGTACACAATAAAGACAATGAGCAGCAGTTCTTTTTGACACATGCAGTGCTTTGAAAGGCATAACAATAGAATGGATTATAGAGTAGTCCCCAGTACTTTCATTTGCAATATGTTGGAAATGTCTCTATCTTCGGAGAGTTTAATGTGCACAAAAGCAAATAAACAATTCACAATCCTGACTGAAGTGAGATAAGTGTCAGTTTTAGGCTTAGTTCACTTGAATGCAGACACAGGTACTGGATTTCTCATAAGACAGAGCAGGCATTTAACTAGTATGCCAGATTTCTCAGCAAGTGTCTGCCAAGCCCATCTGCATGCCCTCCAATATTTACATGCACGTCTGTTAGCCATTCTCTGTTACAAAATTGTGTCCCCCACCCCCGCCTTAGAACATTTGGGCAACATTAAAGTGCTGAAAGAGAAAGAGGTGGAAGCAAGGCCAGCCTTTTACCCTCACCCTTCTCTCTACTATCTGTTCTCGGACCTGCCCTAATTACTGTCTTAATGAGGTTAGTCACAGGTAGGGGTGGGCAACAAGTGAGAAAAATTTCCAGCATGACTTTTTGCAAAAAAAGGATGAGTTTCCTCCTTTTCTAAAGTGAAAAATGTTCCTCCTTTTCCCCTATTCTAACACTTTTTCTCCTATTCAGCACATTTTCTACTATGTTTCCTATGGTGCAACATTTCCAAGCACAATATTACTTCTGAGGGCTGTAGTAGAGGAATAAGTAGCTGAAAGTCAAAGTTGTGAGTTCTACAGCAACATATACATTGACAAATTTGTCAGCATGCAGAGTGCATTTGTCCTTTGCCCACAACACTAACTTCCTGCTTAAATGACACTGGCACATATTCATGATGATGTCAAGTGATAAAAAATAATAAGTACAATCTACAGTGTGGCAGATGTGTATGGTAGTGGTGGTGGGGGACTGTTGTGGTGTGATTGGTGGGACCTTGACAGACTGCATCCACCCTGATAAGAGAGGGATCATCATCATTTATTGAACACGCTGCAGCAACCATTACTGCAGTCAGTTTTTAAGCTACCACTTTACTCCCATGTCCCTGCACTGCTCCACCTTTCCCCTCTCCCTTATGTGTTTGCTGGACATTACTCAACTACTGTGTGTGTGTGTCTGTCTCTACAGTACACAACTGATGGGGTGTGATGACTTGCTTTATCCCTCAACAAAATTCTCAATGTCTAACAAGTCTGCCTCAGTCACAGAGCTCACATCAGGCTCCCAGTCAGCTGTCTATCATCTAATATATTTATTTGTTTAATAATTTCTGTATTCATTTTTTGATTTTTAATTTTTATTTTCTTTTTTTATGAAATTTTTTAAGTTATCCCCCTCTCTTATCACAGTCAGCCAAAACAAATTATAAAAATCAACAACCTCTTTCCCCAGACTTCCCCAGCACTGAGAAAACAAAAGTAAGATCAGCAAGCAAACTGGGCCCCATCTGCCTGCGTCTTGCCAGTCAGTCACACCGAATCTTGGGGTACTTGAGGTCAACCTCCTTCTTCCCTGCTGCTTCCCCAGAGCGCCCCCAGACTCCCCTGATACAGAGAAGAATTTCCCCTTATTTACCTATCTTCTCTAGCTCAAAACACATGCTGCTTTCTCATCTCACAAAACAGAATGGCATGCTGTGAGAGCCTGACGCTCTTTTATTATATGGCTGTAGAAAAGTAGAGAAAAATCTCATGTGGCAAGGAAAATGTTTTCTTCCCATTGATTTCAATGCAATGAGCTTGGCAAAAAAAGAGGAAAAATGCACTTTTCACGGGAAGTGCCATTTTTCACCATTTTTTGTTTCAGGCGAACATTTTCACCTATCCCTAGTCACATGACTGACTCTTGCAGAAAAAAAGTTTACCACACACATTCACATACCTCCCAACATTTCAAATGGCCAAAGAGGGACATGTGTTTTCGGGGGTGTTTCTGGGGGTGTCTCTAGTGGGTGGGACATTACCAATAACTTTTAGGTAATTTCATGACCTATTCACACCTCTCTGTGTAACTGAATAAATAACTTAGAGCAAAATCCAAATATTTTATTTACACAGACTAATTTATAAACAAACTAGTTGAACAGCCCGTTACACGGGCCACAGTGCCACTGCCGCCCGGTCGCAGGCCAGTCACGCGCAGTAAAGACTGCCCGCGCCGCGGCTGATACAGAGCTGGACGCTCCCAGCTCTGTATCAGCTGCGGCGCGGGCAGTCTCTACTGCGCATGACTGCAGAACGCGCAGCAGTGTCTACTGCGCATGTCATGGTGTTACACACGATTTAGCGAATTATTATATAGGATATACTGAAGTTTAAATACATAATCGTGTGAGTTTTATTACTGTGGAGCAAAGTGATACACTTATTTACACACCACACTGTCTGATTTCCTAAAAAGAGGGACATCAGGGTGTGAAAGAGGGACAGAGGGATTTGGGTCTGAAAGAGGTACTGTCTCTCCTAAAGAGGGACACTTGTGAGGCATGCATTCAATATGCCAAAGTTTGCACTGCTATATTCTTGTGTAGATCTGGAGAGTGGAATGGAATGTAAATAGTTTGCTGCTCTGTTGTGGCTGTACTGATAACTAGCCTCTAACTTACTCTTAAAACAGGAGTATGCAACCTTTGTCTTTAAAGGGATAGTAATACTTTGTTTTAACTTTATTTTATTTTGTAGGCATTAAAAAAACATGAAGAATGATATAAGTCTTATCTCTCAAACCTTTATGGTTTATGAGATATTCACAAGCAAAGTTTCCCCTCCCGCCCCTTTTACCTAGTGTAAGCCATCTCTGCTCAGATGTGACTCTGGTTGTATAACCAGACAGATAACAGAAGGGGACAATTTTCTTTGTATGAAAACAATGAAAGCCCTTCCCCCCTTGACAAGTTTTTCAGCTTTTTCCCTTATCTTAATTGAAGATTGTCCCTCTCTGCAGTCTACCTGGGCACCTCCCTTCTGACCTGGTTGAACAGGGGGGAGATATTTTGTTTGTGAATATCTCTTAAACCATAAAGGTTTGAGAGATAAGACTTACATCATTCTTCATGTTTTTTTAATGCCTACAAAATAAAATAAAGTTAAAATGAAGTATTACTATCCCTTTAAGTTGTTGAAGACTGCAACACCCATCATCCCCAACCAGGGAACAGCTGGTGAAACAAAGGTTGCCTACCCCAGTACAAGATGGTGACAGCAAAACAAGCTAATGAAAACTGGAAATGGACCAGCAGGCCCAAATTGTAGTTAAAATAAAACATTCTGTTAGGGCTGCAGTTTATTAATTAAGTGGCCTCATACAGCCCCAGGAATATACATTTCACATGCCTGGTTTAGACAGTCATCTAATAATGCACAGGCTTGCAGCTCCCCATTAGACACTGGCTGTAGCAACTTCCAACTGCAAGTCAAGTCTTCTTCAGTCAGTGTCCCAGTCATCCAGATAGGATGAGATGAGCATCTGTTGTCAGAGGGTGGCAATGTAGGATATTAAAAAAGACTTCATGGCACTAGTGGTAAATTTATTAAAATTTTCTCACCTTCCTGTATCAGGCATACTGTGTATGTGAGCACGCCCTGCCCTTCTTTGATCTCTAAAGCAGCCTTCAATATTTGTAACATGTTCCTAAATTAAGGGCTGTTTTAAAGCGTAACTACCACCCCTTGCAATCATGGCGCCAAATGATTACCCATCTGGCGACTAGTTGTTCAATAGCGCTAGTGCCCAGAATTATTACAGTGTTAATGAGACTTATACACTGCTCCCGGACTGACAGGCAGGAAACAGTGCAGACATCTTTACATAGTGACGTGAGTGCACATCCCTCCTCATCAACATCATCATATGTGCTGTCATTAAAGGAATATTATTACTTAAAATGTTAACACAAATATGTTGTAGGAGTTATTCCCCTGAGTAAAATAAGGTTACTTCCACTGCTGATGTATTTTATTCAAAGGTGTGGTATTTCAATGGCTTGAAAAGTTACAGTGCTGCTGTTGCTACACCATCCTATGGAGATTTATGGTAAATTGATCAGAGCTGTACATAGGGTGGTGTAGCAACAGCACATCTGTACAATTTCAGGCCACTGAGATATTACACCAAAAAATTCAAGCTTGATCTGTAATAACTTTTGAATAAAACAACTCTCAGCAGTAGGGTTACCATTGTTTTACTCAGGCAGATAAACCCTACAACATATATTTTTTATGTTCTAAGTATTACTATCCTTTTTAATAATACATGTGCCCTGAATTTCTCTGTCATATGTGGTTTTGTCCACTTCTGTTACCTGATAATCAGAGGGTATTAGATGTAAGTTCATTTTTAAGAAAGTTCATCTCCTAACATTGCTGCTTGATAGCAGCATCCTACGATCATTTACAATATAACCATCTGGACTGAAAACTCACTCAGACTCAACTCTTGGTGTAATGCAACTAAGGGTGTTCACTGCAGTAAATGTCAGTTCTGGCCACACACATTGTTTTGTTTGCCAGTAGTCCGTGGGGTAATTGTTTCTGCTGAGAACGTAGCTATACTGTAAGTATGCAGAAACTAACTCACATGCTGTGGGACCACTTATAGGAGCTACAGGGTGTGCCTGTTTGTCAGTTACTGTAACGGTTTGTTTGATACACAGACACATTGGTTTAGGATAAAACACAGTTTTATGGAAATCACAGTAATAAAATAACCTTCACAGGTCCTGTAGTATATAAGCTGAATAATACAGACACATGATAGGTTATATATACATATGCCTACACAGGTCCAGCATAAACATAAAGTCCACAACAGTCTGTACTGACACAGGTCAGGCATATTATAATGGAATCCCAGGAGCAAGGTACTGCATGGGTTAATGGTCTTCTTTGAGTGTAAACAGTCCCATGTGCAGAGAGGTCTGTGATGGGTCTCTCTGCATATAGACAGCTGAAGGATTCGTAACACCCAGAAACAGATAAGCAGAACAAACGTGAACTGCCTAGGCAACAATGGGAACAGAGTCACATAAGGTACTGCCGTAGCAGTAACGGAGACCAGACCACTTGCACTCTGCCAGAGCAGTAACGGAGGCAGACACATGCACTATGCATAAGCAGTAACGGAGAGAAACCGGTGGCTCACTGCCAGAGCAGTAACGGAGACAGACACTTGCACTTTGCAGAGGCACTAACGGAGACTAGGCCCAAGGCAAACTGCCGTAGCAGTAAAGGAGGCAAACACTTGCACTCTGCAGAGGAGTAACGGAGGCAAACCGGTGGCTCACTGCCAGAGCAGTAACGGAGGCAGACACTTGCACTTAGCAGAGTCAGTAACGGAGACTAGGCCCAAGGTAAACTGCCGTAGCAGTAACGGAGGCGGACACTTGCACTCTGCAGAGGCAGTAAGGGAAGCAAACCGGTGGCTCACTGCCGGAGCAGTAACGCAGGTAGACACTTGCACTCTGCAGAGGCAGTAACGGAAACTAGGCCCAAGGCAAACTGCCGTAGCAGTAACGGAACTGGCCACTGGTACTCTGCAGGAGGAAATGGTGACACAATTGCCAGACAGTCAGAATGTCGCCTAGGCGACACACAGGAACTCCAACCAAGCCGGATTGAATCACGGAGCAGGAATGTCAGCCAAGCCGGGTCGGATCACGGAGCAGGAACATCAGCCAAGCCGGGTCGGATCACGGAGCAGGAACGTCAGCCAAGCTGGGTCGGTACACAGGAGCAGGAATGTCAGCCAAGCCGGGTCGCTACACAGGAGCAGGTGCAAAAGAATAGTCAGGCAATCCGGATCGGTACACAGGAGCAGAAGACAAATGCAGCATAGTCAGGCAGGCCAAGTCAGTACACTGGGAATCACTGAGCAGAAACAAGCACTGGCACAGGAACACCACGAAAGGGCACCAGAGGGGTGCCAACAGCCCAGGATATAAAGGTCATACTGGACGGGACAAACATGCGGTAGCCAATGGGAGCAAAACACAGGACAGACTGACAGAAAAACAATAAAGGAGCATGGGCACCGTGATAGTTACTAACCTATACTCATGGAGCAAGTCCCACAGAGATGTGCTGCCACCAGTGCCACCACCGCCGGTGCTGGATATTTGCCATCCCTGCTGAGACCCATGAATCTCCATGTGTTCAGAATGGGATGTTCTGGTTGATGATGTACATCTATATACATCTATGGCTTTGTGGGACTGTCTCTCAAAACTGCATGCACAAGGTTGTGTGCTGATGGTTTGGGCTATCCTTCTGCTGCCTTTTAATCACACTGCCAGGGAATGGTAGGGAATCATATAGTCTGTGTTCTGACCACTTGCTTACATATCTGTTATCAAGTGGATTTTCTTGCTGTATGAGCAAGCAAGGCCATGTGCAGCCAGGAGCTGCACATGGCATCAGTTCTCTAAATCCTCAGTTTTCTACAAAAGAATATGGTAGCATGCCCACTGCCAACATCTTGACAACCTTGCCATTCCATAGGCGTACTTTGGAATTGTTTTTGTAAAGACTTTTACTCAAAAATCTACAAGTGTGGGTTGGCAGTACATGGCAAAAGAACACAGTAACTTTATTGCCATCTCCTACAGCAAACTAAGAGTCATAATACTGCAGCAGGAGCCATATGTGTTATTTGGATTGAACTAACTCTTGGAACACTCTCAGACACTTCAATAATGTCACTACTTCTATGATATGCCCCAAAGCCCCAAGGGCTTTTAGTTGTGCTTCTGCTGCTGATATTGGGGCATTGTTGATGGTGTGTCTCCCAGTCAGACCTGTGGTTGTGCTTCAGGAGTCTGATCCCCCCTCTCACATGCTTCTAACACAAGCAACATGCTTAGCTTTTGGATCATGACTGAAGTATCTCCATACTGTGCACTTCATGGACCATGGGTTTCCTGAGGGGCTGCTACTATTACTGGGGATGCAATTGTAATACTCATGGGTGTCAAAGGTGCAGCACTTCCAGCAGCAGCAGAGGCACTCATCATAACTAAGGTTGTTGATGCTCTGGTTACTTAACACTATTTTGTGCTGCTGAGTGGGGCTTGGACTTGGAAGTGATGATGATCCTGATGAGGACTGACAAAATGACTGTGTATGTAATGCCCACCCCGCACAAGCCACCCGTAGGGGACTCTACCAAGACCCCCCTCCTACTACCCTGTGGAGTAGATGAAGGTCAAGCTCCTCCAACAAGGGATATGATAGCTAGTAGCTGGGGTGCGGCGCTGGGGCGCGATGCTAGCTGGCGTTGGTTGCCTAGAGGGTGTTGCGCTGCAGCCTAGGCTGAAATAGAGTTGCTAGCCGCAAAGCTAGATTAGCCCCCTTCGGTTGAGCCAAAGGGGACCCTCGATAACAGCCCCTAGACAAACTATACTACCCGATCCCCAGGGAGAAATACTAAAACTCCAACAGGAACCAGTACTCACTCAGGTAGCAGGTGGAAGACAGTGAGCTACTAGGCACGGGAACTCTGGAACACGGAGCAGGCAGGAGAGAAGTCAGGATCCAAGCCAGGTCATACACGGAGCAGTCAGGAACAGAACAGGAACCGCAGGCAGAAGAGGAGTCAGGAACGGACCGGGTCATACACAGGAGATCTGGAGGGCACAGGAACAAGACAAACAGGGGTCAGATGGGCTAGCCTGAGAACACACAGATCCAGGAACAGAGAGTACACAGAGAGACTAGCCAGGACAGGGCTGTGCTGGATAGCTAAGCAAGGCAGAGCAGAGCAGGACACAGAAAACAGCACTGAGACGCTATACAAATGCGTCCCAGGGCTGAACTCACTCCACTAAAGAGGCTGCCGGACCGGAAGGGGCAAGACTGGGATGCAGACCAAAGGTGCGAGGCGCGCATGCGCCCGAACCAAAAGAGAAGACGGCGCGTCATCACAACGCGCCGCACAAGACGGCGAGAACCGGAAGCAGCGGGCACCCGCGGAGGTATGACACTGCCCCCCACCCAACGCCCGCCTCCGGAGGCCGCTAAGCAGGGCGAGACGGATGCAGCGCATGAAAACGGCGACGGAGGGCAGAGGCATGGATGTCCCGTAAGGGTACCCAAGAGCGTTCCTCCGGACCGTACCCTTTCTAATTGACCAGGTACTGGAGACGACCCCGCACCCGGCGGGAATCAAGAATGTCGTCGATCACGTACTCATCCTGACCCTGAACGGAAACAGGAGCAGGAATGGACACCTGGGGATGGGGAAACTGAGTCGGAACCCAGGGCTTGAGACGAGAGACGTGAAAGACGGGGTGGATACGTAGGGTACGCGGCAGGTCCAATTGGTAAACCACCGGAGATAACCGTCGAGTGATCCGAAACGGTCCGAGAAACCGAGGAACCAACTTGGCCGATGGCTGTCTGACGTGTGTGTCTTGGGCTGACAACCACACCCGGTCGCCGGGAACAAAGGAAGGACCTGCGGAGCGGTAACGATCCGCGGCCGTCTTCTGACGCCGTTGAATGGCAAGAAGGGTAGAACGGAGACTTCGCCAATGATCTACCAAGGAACGGACTCGGGTCTCTGCAGAGGAGCCAGAAAAAGCACTCGGGGATGGTAACCGAGGGCAGCAAAAAAGGGGGAGCTACCCAGAGAGGTCTGTAAGAGAGAGTTGTAAGACAACTCCGCCAACGGAAGCAGGGATACCCAGTCATCCTGCCTGTTGTTGCAATGGGTTCGTAGGTACGCCTTTAGCGACTGGTTAAGCCGTTCCGTCTGGCTGTTGGTCTGAGGGTGGTAACCGGAGGAAAATTGAAGACGGATACCCAATCGAGAGCATAGGGACCTCCAGAATTTGGAGGTGAACTGAACCCCCCGATCGGAAATTATCGTCAAAGGAACACCATGAAGACGTACCACGTGAAGGAGGAATAGGTCGACCAAAGCGGAAGAAGTGGGTAAACGGGGTAAGGGAATAAAATGACCCTGCTTCGTAAGGCGATCTATAACAACCCAGATAACAGACATGCCAGAAGAACAAGGAAGATCTACAATAAAGTCCATCGCGATCTCGGTCCATGGTAGGGCCGGAATGGGTAGAGGTTGCAGAAGACCAAAGGGTCGAGTGTGGGAGGACTTCATGCGGGCACAGACCGGACAAGAAGCGACGTAGGAAACTATGTCGGAACGACAACCCCGGCCACCAAAAGTGACGGGTAAGGAGCTCATAGTTCCGAGCCACGCCAGGATGGCCCGCAAGCAAGGAGTGGTGGGACCATTGCAGTATCTCGGTCCGGAACTAAGGAGGCACAAAAAGAGCCCTACCGGATCTTGCAGCAGAAGAGGATGGTGGAGCCAAGTGTTGGGAGGCACGAATGCCCTGGAGGGTACTGGTGGATAGAGAGGCCACAAGACAAGAAGGAGGTAGAATCGTATCTGGAGCGACAGGACAAGCGGACGGAAGAGGCTCAGACATGCGAGACAAAGCATCAGCCTTAGTGTTCTTACTACCAGGGATATAAGTTATACGAAAATGAAACCTAGCAAAAAACAGAGACCACCGGGCTTGCCGGGAGTTCAGTCTTTTGGCTGAAGCCAAGTACGCAAGGTTCTGATGGTCTGTGAGGATAGTCACGATATGTGGTGAACCTTCAAGAAGATAACGCCATTCCTTGAGAGCCATTTTGATTGCGAGGAGCTCCCTATTCCCGGTGTCGTAGTTCCGTTCGGCCACTGTAAACCGTCTAGAGAAGAAGGAACAAGGGTGTAAAGCGCCGGTCTTGGGACACTGCTGAGAAAGAATGGCCCCGGCGGCTATTTCAGAAGCACCCACTTCTAAGGTGAACGCGCGATGTGGATCCGGGTAAGACAAAATAGGAGCCGAGACGAAGGCCTCTTTCAGGTGATTGAAAGCAGACAGTGCCGGAGACGACCAGTTGCTGGGATCTGCTCCCTTTTGAGTAAGGGACACAATGGGATGGATTATCTTGGAGAATCCACGGATGAACTTGTGGTAATAGTTAGCGAACCCTATGAAGCGTTGTATAGCCTTCAGGGTCCGCGGAACCGGCCAGTCCTTAACCGCAGAAACCTTATCAGGGTCCATGAGGAGACCCCTGGGAGATACTATATAACCCAGGAATGGCAGAGAAGACTGCTCAAAAGAGCATTTCTCTAATTTGGCGTATAAGTGATTCACCCGTAGACATTCCAACACCGTAGAGACATGGACACGATGTTCGGCCAGAGTTTTAGAGAAAATGAGAATGTCGTCTAGGTACACCACGACATAAGTAAGCAAAAGATCCCGGAAAACATCGTTTATGAGGGCCTGGAAGACCGCCGGAGCATTCCGAAGTCCAAATGGCATTACTAAGTATTCGTAATGACCGAATTTAGTGTTAAAAGCGGTCTTCCACTCTTCGCCCTCCCGCATCCGGATGAGGTTATAAGCACCGCATAGATCTAGCTTGGTAAAGACAGTAGCACCATGCAAACGATCGAGTAACTCGGGAATCAGTGGCAGTAGATAACAGTTCCTGCGAGTTATGGCATTCAAGCCTCTGTAGTCAATGCAGGCTCTCAGGGAACCGTCCTTCTTGGAAACAAAAAAGAAACCAGCCCCAGCGGGAGATGTGGAAGGACGGATAAAACCACGTACCAGATTGTCCTTGATATATTCCTCCAGAGAGGCCGGCTCCGGTAAGGACAAAGGGTATGTGCGCCCACGTGGGGGTGCAGCTCCGGGCATTAAATCAATAACACAATCATACGGGCGATGGGGAGGCAGAACACTAGCCTTGGTCTTGCAAAAGACGTCCGCGAAAGACCGGTAGGGATCTGGTATACCCACTGTAGCGGATGGACAATCGGAGTCAACACACAAGGTAACGGGGGCCACCGCCGTGGCTGCAGGGAAGGACAAAGAACCCACGGACCAGTCTATGGTGGGGTTGGTTCTCCGCAACCATGGAAACCCAAGGATAACAGGGGTAAGAGGAGACGAGATGATGTCGAAGATAACGGTTTCAGGGAGGTTCTGGCCCACATGCAAGCTAACTGGCACCGTAGAAAAAGCTATGCTACTGGTCCCAAGGGGTGAACCGTCAACAGCGATCACACGCGTAGGAGGGTGTTGTCTCAGAAGAGGTATACCATGCTCTTTGGCCAAGCCCGAGTCCAGAAAAAGGCCCGAAGCCCCAGAATCGATAAAAGCAGATATCTGAAGAGAGGAAGAAGGCCAAGAGATAGAGACAGGAACCATAAGTCGGTCAACAGGGGATATGGGGACAAGGTTTGAGGTTTTTATAGTAAGATGGGCCAAAGGGTTCTTATCTGCCATCAAATGTCTATGTTTTTATATCTCTAATAGTTATAACCATATTAGTAGGGATGGGCGAACATTTTTGCCTTAAACCAAAATCGGTTAATAATGGCACTTCCCACTTGGTGAATAATTTAATGTGAAAAGTGCAGTTTTTCCTGCTTTTTTTTGCTTAGCTCATTCTGGGGAAATCAATAGGAACACTGAATTTACACATAACAAAAGTTATTTATTTCCCAAAGGCATAGTATAAAAGAGATATGAGGGTACCTGTGTTGGTGAAGTGTGGGGAAAGCATCGGTTGGACAGGGAATGTTTTTTTTTGGGGGGGGGTTGTTTACTGGGATTGGGGTGACAGTTAATAAAAAAGCATAAAAAACTAAATACAATAGAAAACCCCAGGGTCCCTGTTTGGTGGGTAGAGTCTGGGGAAAGAATCAGTTGAACAGTGAGTTTTTTGGGGAAGATCTTGACTGGTATTGGGGGGGGGCAGTTAATAAATAAATACAATTAAATAATAAATTTGTATGTAATATGACAGAGACAGGGATCCCCTGAAGTAAGATATGACTGGGGTAGTCTGATATTTGACGAGTATTTGATAGAGTATTTTGTAGAGTATGATTTGTTAGATTTGTTGTTAAAGGCCCAAGCCCTGAGGAAACATTGATTTGTAGGACTTAGGCTTGTGTGGCATAAACCCTTAGGAAACACTGATAGTAGGATTTAGGCTTTTTAGAAAGAAGCCCCCCAAATTTTATTTTTTTGTAGACCTATTTTTTTTTTTAAGGATATATATATATTTTTTAAAGAACAAGCCCTGAGGAAAAAAAATGCTCTACTGGCCTAGTGTCAGCAGGTCATGTCGTGTTGGACAGTGGCTATTGGCAGTTGTCAAATGCCCTTATGTATATGCAGAATTTGTGGCTGCTGTTCTTGCTACTGCTGTTGAGTTGTTTAAGCAGTAGGATGATTAGGCAGCACAAAGGGAATGGGATCAACAACAGCAGTAATATGGGTGATGGATGATAAAGGTTCCACTTGCCACGACTTGCTGTAATGATGCGCATACTAGCACCTTCCCACTTCAGGTACATGTGGAGAAAATAACAAGTTGGCCAATAATGCTTCTTGACCTGCCCGTCCTCCAAAATCATGGGGTTGTTGTTAATAGACATTTTTCCCTTGAGAGCAGGAACTATGCCTCTCATATCAGCCACTGTAATGTGCACATGTGTGTGGTAAATAAGGGAAAGACTGAGAATAATGGGTACAACACCATGACTCTTAGAGTACCCAAAGTAATATCCCCCCACCAGAAGCCAAGTACTACTGCTGTCATTATGCCCCTTTTCCACACCCCGCTAAGGACACGTGACAACCTACAGACAGTTTAATAGTAATGATGAACCCTCCCTTAGCATATTCTGTGGGATGGAATCTCCTCGGATGCCACTGATGCACTGCTTGCAATTCTCCTCCACCATACTGCCATGTGTGGTCAGTGCACCACACAGTGTGCAATGGGTGGACATGGACTGCCACATCCTGACATCTATAGAATGGGTATCACTTGGCGGGGGAGGTAACAATGAATGAGGTGGATTAGCATAAGATATAGTTACCCTAGAGCAAGAAGGTCATGGCGAGCCAGGTGTTTCACATGTCATCGAACCTTCAGTCACTGGCTGGGTTTCTTTATTCTTCCTCCTCTTTGATCTACGCCTCACCTCTTTTTGCCTTCGGGGAGAGTCAGGGGGTACCACAACAGAAGTGCCCAATTACTTTGGTGGGTGTTTGGCTTTAACATGTTTCACACAAATGTCATGTTATCTGCGTGTCATGTGTGTTATCAGGGCAGTTATGCCAAGGTGTGTTCCCTCCTTTCCCCATTTCACAAATTGTGCACAATGCTGTTGATGGTGATTGCACTGTGCCTGCCCCAAGAGAAAAATAGTCCCACACCCATGGGAAAGGTGGAGAAGAATGGCCTCTTTCTTCTTCTCCACATTCCCCTTCACTGGCTGGGACAGAGGATGATGTTGCTGCTGTTGCTGCAACCGCCTTGAATCAGCACTGCAAATATGACCAGGAGTATTGCTGCTTCTTGCAAGTGGAACTTGTCTCAGTCCTTCATCAGTTGTTGACCCCATTCCCACTGTGTCTACAGTGGTCTGTGCCACACTAGCCTGCTCCTCAGTATCCTGCTGTCCTTGCAACTCAGCAGCAGCAGGAATTAGAGCAGTTGTAAACTCTTCAAATTCCAAAAGCTCACTGCTGGTGGTGGTGGTGATGCCCATCCCCATCCCTTTCTCCTATTCCTTCTCAGTTTGGGCTAAAAAGGTGGTCACCCCAGCTTCTCCACCATCATCATCACCACCAGTCCCTCCGTGCAGCTGCTGCTCTATTACAGACATCTCACTGGTTGGAGGAAGTGATACGAAATGAGACAGAGGGTCCCCTAATGTCACATTTACCATTTCTTGGTGTCCTGAAAAGGCAGACTTGCAGCACTAGCAGCAGGTACAGGCAGTTGATCTGTGCTCGTTGTAGTGGTATTATTGCTGCTAGGCAACAATTCTGCCTTCTTCAGTATTACATTCCCCCTGGACAATGCCATGGGGGAAGGGGACTCCTGGGGTCAGGGGAATGGTGTGGGCTCCCGTGACTGCTAGTCTGGATGCTCTGCATCGCTTCCCCTACCACTCCCCTAATGCTAGTCCCACCAGCTACCTCACCATCACTGTTACTACTACTAACACCAACCACATCAATGTCCGTTCCTGACCTGGCTGAGTCTTCCTCCTCACTAGAAATATGATGATCACCCTGTCCCTTACTCCTAACACTCTTTACAAGCTGCTGCATCTTATTAGTAGTAGTACTAGTGAAGGGACTGCACGAGGATAGACGTGTGACTTAGGGTCCTCTGCTGTCGCATTTGGCATCACCTTCTCCTTTCACCCCTCCTGAGAATTACAAGACACACTGACAGCAGGTTCAGCACTGGCAGCAGGAACAGCATTTATGGCTTCTTCTGATATTATTTTTTTCTTCTTTTACATTGTACTGCTATTTAATATTGGGTTCATAATGTGATTGTTTCTGTCACTTAACATGGAGAACTGTAGGCAATTACTCAAGCCCTCCCAAAAGTGGGAGTGCCCTTGTTTTACTCAGCAGGAATAGCCCTATACCATTAAAAGGTGTGCTGATCCTTTAAACACAAGTAAATTAGTTTATAGTAGCTATAGTAAGCCAAGATTCTCTTCCAGCCAGATGTATTTGATAGATATTTCCAGCTGATCAATTCTGTAATCATATTTTGACTTAGGGTCAGTATTGGATTGATAAATTGCATTTTCTCATAATTCAAATATTATCCCAGTGTGAGGCTAGGAAGCCCAAGGAATGGGATTTTGGCCTTGATCAGGCAAGGTATGCCAGGGGGAACAATGACCTCCAGTTTTCTGCCTGATCTTCCCTTGTGCCAGACCACCATGCCCACATCCCTGCCACTTACAGTTTACTCTTCCATTGCCAGGTTACAACTATCTCACTACTCTGACAATGGAGTGTTTATAAACAATTTTTAATTAAATATAATTAGCCTTCTGCTACTCCAACCAACCCATCCACACAAATGGTTAACCCTTCAGTTTCCAGATTTCAGTGATCTAGGCCTTAGACCAGTTTTAGTAATACAATTATATGAGTATCCAAATCCAAATTATGGTGCAAAAGTGACAATGAGGTCCACCAGTGTTCAAGAATCTCAAAATAAGCCCCCCCCCCCACTCCCAGGAAGCAAGAAAATGAAACAAGGTATACAAAATAAATTTCAAGCACTATGCTCTCCTGTACAGCAAAAATTATACTGAGATCATCATTAAACTTACAATATATTTATTTAAATGTATGGAACGCACATATATGGAAATTTAATCTCAATATAACACAATAATAGGTTTGAAAAGTTTAATGAAAGGAATCTCAAGACAACTCACAATAATATAATATTCTCCAGCCTGAACTGGCCTCTCTCTGGAACGGGGTAAATATGGTCCATGCAACAGAAAGCTATGAAAAAGCCTCTACACCCATTTTACCTACTATTTTTTATTTTATTAAGATTTGAATATCATTTTTGATGTATAGGTGAGTATAGTGTTTGAAATTAATTTTGTATACAATTATATGAGTACCTTGGTGATGGTAACAGGTAACAGCTTCTGTTTTAAGACATGTTTTTCAAGGGAGATACCTTCTCTCTAATTTAGCACAAGTTCACTGAAGAAGTCTCTCAAAAGCTTGTCTTAATATATATAAACTGTTAAATAAACTACCAGTGTATAAAAAAATAATGACAGTATAGATAATAAATGCAGGGGTAAGAGAGTGACAGAATTTGTATAGAATTTCTGCATCTGCAAACTGAAACTTGCAGCAATAAAATTAGTTGAACTATGAAGGTTTGAGGCTGAAATTTCTTTTTAAATACATAAACCTATTACTGCAGCAACAATCCTCTACAGCATTAAGCATTGCAATAAATTCTCTTGTGTGTATCGATTTAGATAAAGAACGTTCTCACAGCATAAATTGATCCGCGGGAGTCAATTTCAAGGCTGTGTATTATCACATCATGCCCTGTTTTCTTAACGTGTCAGTTACTCAATTCATAATGTTATAGGAGGCACAGTTAAATCAGATGTTCTGGTTTTTTCTTCTACATTGACTCCATTCCTATTTGTCTTCAGAGTGGCTTATGAAACATAGCCGATGCCAGAGAAAGCAAGATTGATGGCTTTTCACATGATGGTACAAATGCAATTTGTGAAGGTCTTTGGGAAAAATGCCTTCATATTGATTACCAGCCTACATCCACTTTATTCCATATTAAAGACGAGGTACAGGCCTCCTTGATAAAGAGACAATACAAATGTGGCCAAACAGAAGAGTGTAGATAGAAAATGGTTTGGTTTGAAGCTCAGCCAAATACAAGTTTTTGAGCTTAACAAAAGCTGACATTTAGAATCAGGATGCTATAGGTTCCCTTAACTTACAGAGAGGAAAATCACCACTCCCTTTTATATTACATTAAAAAATGCCTATGATAAATTTGACAAAAGGAAAGTAAGAATACCATTGGCATGATTTTCTTCCCACCTCATTATATTATGACAAGCAATATGAGTAAAAGCATCTCTTGTTCTTATTAACTGACTATGTAGTACAGACACAGTGGCAAAATCAAGCCATATTTAAAATATTGGATGTTAGATATATCTCAAATTCAAATTGCAACCACAGGGTAATTTAAACCTACACACCTAGATGGATACTTAGATGTGATATCTTTAGAATGTGCATGAGACTCGTAGATGAAAAGTGTTATTTTTATTGGATGAGTGCAAGCTTTGGAGACAACTTAGGTCTCTCTATCAGCCATGATATAGAATATTATATATATCTATATCTATATATATATCTATATCTATATATATATATATATATATATATATATACAGTGGATATAAAAAGTCTACACACCCCTGTTAAAATACCAGGTTCTTGAAAATACCAGGTTTTTGTGATGTTAAAGAATGAGACAAAGGTAAATCAGACAAAGGTAAATCATGTCAGAACTTTTTCCGCCTTTAACGTGACCTATAACATGAACAATTCAATTGCAAAACAAACTGAAGTCGTGTGGGGGAAAAATAAAAAACTCACAATAACTTGGTTGCATAGGTGTGCACACCCTCTTATATCTAGGGATGTGGCTTTGTTAAAAATTAACCAATCACATTCAATCTCATGTTAAATAGAAGTTATTACACACCTGCCATCATTTAAAGTGACTCCAATTAATCACAAATAAAGTTCAGCCGTTCTAGTAGGATTTTCCTGATATTTGCTTAGTTGCATCTCAGAGCAAAAGCCATGGTCCACAGAGAGCTTCCAAAGCATCAGAAGGATCTCATTGTTGAAAGATATCAGTCAGGAGAAGGGTACAAAAGAATTTCCAAAGCATTAGATATACCATGGAACACAGTGAAGACAGTAATCATCAAGTGGAGAAAATATGGCACAACAGAGACATTACCAAGAACTGGACGCCCCTCCAAAACTGATGAGAAGGCGAGAATAAAACTGGTCAGGGAGGCTTCCAAGAGGCCTACTGCAGCATTAAAGGAACTGCAGGAATTTCTGGCAAGTACTGGCTGTGCACTACATGTGACAACAATCTCCCGTATTCTTCATATGAATGGGCTATGGTGTAGGGTGGCAAGATGGAAGCCTTTTCTTACAAAGAAAAACATCCAAGCCTGGCTGAAGTTTGCAATAACAAACAACAAGTCCCCCAAAAGCACATGGGAAAATGTGTTATGGTCTGATGAAACCAAGGTTGAACTTTTTGGCCATAATTCCAAAAGGTATGTTTGGCGCAAAATCAACACTGCACATCACCTAAAGAACACCATACCCACAGTGAAGCATGGTGGTGGCAGCATTGTGCTTTGGGGCTGTTTTTCCTCAGCTGGAACTGGGGCCTTAGTCAGGGTGGAGGGAATTATGAAGAGTTCCAAATACCAGGCAATTTTGGCACAAAACCTTCAGGCGTCCGTTAGAAAGCTGAAGATGAAGAGAAAGTTCACCTTTCAGCACGACAATGACCCAAAGCTCAAATTCAAATCCATAAATGCATGACTTCACCAGAAGAAGATTAATGTTTTGGAATGGCCCAGCCAGAGCCCAGACCTGAATCCAATTGAACATCTGTGGGGTGATCTGAAAAGGGCTGTGCACAGGAGATGTCCTCGCAATCTGACAATCACGGTGCCCGTGCTATGCTGGCGACATTCTGTCAGTTTCCACTACTGCTTACGCCTGTTGGCTTTAGTGACTTTGTCCCGCCCAGTATTTGTCCTTAAATAATGGGTCTTGTCACTTCTCCTGTGCCCTTTTGTGGTGTTTTTGTGTGATCTCTGTGTACCGACCCGGACTGCCTTACTACTCTTCATCTTGTTCCTGCCCTGTGTACCGACCTGGACTGCCTGACTACTCTGCAACTCGTTCCTGCTCTGTGTACCGACACGGATTGGCTGACGTTCCTGCTCTGTGTACCGACCTGGCCAGGCTTACGTTCCTGCTCTGTGTACCGACCCGGATTGGCTGAAGTTCCTGCTCTGTGTAACGGCCCGGTTGGGCTTCATTGGCCGTGTATCTGTCCTGCATATGGTCCCATCCGGTCCTCGGTTGGGTTTGTTAACCAGGCTCCTCTCTGTCTCCAGACAGTGTCACTGTGGCCTCACTATACGTTTGCATTATAGTCTCCGTTATCTGTCGGTGTCACCCAGGCGACATTGCTGGTGTGTTCCTTCCATCTGTGCACCAGGTACGCTTGACCTTACTTCATGCCATACGCACTGAGGTTGGTCTTACTCTGGGCGCCTCAGGCTGTTCACCTGACCGGTCGACATTGGTCTGAGCCTTGTTAACCCCTTCGGGGAAGGTGCCGTTTCCACCAGCTATCTATCCGTGCAGTCTCCGGTTGGGTGCCTTTCCGGGCTTACAGTCAGTCTTCCGCTACTGCTACGGCAGTTCACAAGCTTGTTCTGGCCTTTGTTGACTACTGTGGCATTACTTGATATTGTGTACTCTCTGCAGAGTGAGAGTCTTAAAGGCCTTGCGCTATTAGGGCCTGTCAGTCCTCCTGGACTAATAGTAACCCATTCAGTGCTGCCTCGTTTGAGTATCAAATGAAAGTTACCTGACCTGTGTCAGTATATTGTGTTGCAGTACTTAACATATACTGGACCTGTGTGGGTATATATTGCTGTAACCTGTCCTGTGTCAGTACTATATTGTGTCATATATTACTGAACCCGGGAGGGTTATTGTTTTTTGAAACTGTTCAATAAAACTGTGTTTTATCTAACCTACTGTGTCTGAGTGTCAAACAAACCGTTACACTGACTGATTTGGAGTGCTTTTGCAAAGAAGAGTGGGCAAATATTGCCACATCAAGATGTGCCATGCTAATAAACTCCTACCCAAAAAGACTGATTGCTGTAATAAAATCAAAAGGTGCTTTGGTTATTGTGAGTTTTTTATTTTTTATTTTTCCTCCTGAACTATTTCAGTTTGTTTTGCAATTGAATTGTTCACGTTATAGGTCACATTAAAGGTGGAAAAAGTTCTGACATGATTAATCTTTGTCTCATTTGTTAACATCACAAGAACCTGGCATTTTAACAGGGGTGTGTAGACTTTTTATATACACTATATATATATATATATATATATATATATATATATATATATATCCTACTGGGTTGGCACTCTCATCATCCTATATGATTTGCCCGGCTTTCGGTCCAGTGAGGACCTTTCTCAAGAACAACCTCTCCATACAAACTTAAACAATATATAGCTGAACAAACAAATGCTTACCTGTGCACACCTCCCGACTACGTGACGTGAACATGCCGTTAGTATCCGGTGACTGTGTATAGACAAACAAGACGATCCATAACAACCCCTAGCGGGACATGCTCCCCCTAGTGAAACAATGATGTGCTTAGTTGTGTCAAAGTGTCAATGTATCCAATAAAGATACAAAACAGTGAAAAAAAGAAACATTGTATTTCATGCGGTGATGTGATTCATGCATGCTCGGTATCTTATGTGAAAAAAGAAAAAAGAAACATTGTGTTACATACTATAATGAGTGACCCGAACATGCTCATTATCCTATGTGAAAATCTGTGATCATTATCAACTACTGTGAATAACTTTATCGAGTGACCCTAATACCCATGTCTCTAACAAAAATATATATGGTCATGGGTATACTGCTCCACCAATGTCTCAAAACTATCAGAAATGAGACCCCAAATGGAGAAAAACCCATAAACCTATAACATAACACATAAATAATGTATATTGTGAACAACACATCCTACTGCTCCGATACTCCACTAAAAAAACATATGTTCAAAATCCAATTTATTAACTAATCTGGATTCATAAACCTACATCCACTATTCTATATAAAAAAAATTTTGGGGGTTATTACTACTTTAAAAAAATATATTCATATCTATGCTTTCAAAACCATATTTCTTTAGATAATTGCTGGAAGACACTCAAGACTCCAATTTGGACTATATAATGCCTATTCAAAAAAATCCAAGGAATCATCCCAAAAATTTTTTTTCATTTTATAAGAAACCTATCATCGATCTTCAAGAAACATTGAGAAATGTACAGCTTCATTTAGACCATATGGTGTAACTGTATTTAAAGCTCTGATCCAAAAAGTTTCTCTCTGTAACAATAGTTTACTCCGATTTCCTCCTCTCAATAATGGGGCAACATGATCGATTGGCATAACAGTAAATGAAGTTGGAGAATGTCCCATTTGCAAAAAATGTTTAGCCACTGGTTTATCTGTGGTTTTATCTCTATGTGCAACTTTAATTGCAGAGCAATGTCCAGTCATACGATCCTTTAACATCCCATCTGTTTTGCCAACATAAAATAAGTTGCACGGACATCTTAACATGTTCACGTCACGTAGTCGGGAGGTGTGCACAGGTAAGCATTTGTTTGTTTAGCTATATATTGTTTAAGTTTGTATGGAGAGGTTGTTCTTGAGAAAGGTCCTCACTGGACCGAAACGTTGGACAGTAAATTAAATTTATCGGTTTTAAGACCTGAGAGTGCTAGCCTTTTTTGTTTATATATATATATATATATATATATATATATATAGATAGATATAGATATATATATATGATTGCATTAGCAACCCACTACTGCAGAGTAAAAAAAAAAACACATCCTGCTCTGGTTTATTTGCGTTTTTAGTTTTATGCCATTAGTAAAGATTGATAATTGAGATACAACTTGAATGTCAGAGAGGTACACAACCCATGACACTCAGAGGTTTAATATCTACTTCAAGGTCATTAATAAACATAAACAAATTAAAAAGCATTGGGCATTAGATGTAACATACCTCTTTCAACCTTAAACCATTTTGCAAAGCTTCAGATTACAACACCTTGTTTGTTATCATTTTGTACATTTTATGTCTATGGCCTGGAAGTAGATTGGTTTGACAGATTCTATCCTTCATCAGACTATGCTGACTTGTACTTATTCTATTGTTGTTCAGCACATAATCTTAAATACTAGCACTTACCAACCCATCTAGTATCTTAACCACTATAGAAACCAAATTTACAAGTGTATAATGTTGCTGTCTGCCTTGCAGGTAATAGGATCAAGCCCATTGTGATCATCATTATCAGAATATACAAAGAATTGTACAGTGTACAGTCAACATGATTATACGTAGGTAGGCTGATGCACTAAGGAAAGTCGTTAAATTCTCATTCAAAGCAAGTGCACCATAGAGAGTTAATAAAAATTCTCAATGTCCCTTTGATTTAAATAGGGCTTTTAAACACTTGATTGCTGGAGAGATCTAGGGCTTGATACTATTACCTGCACTAAAACTGGCATTACAAGAAAAACAAGCAATGTGCATTTTGCAAATGTGTTTTACAGGTATTCCATTGTAGAACCACAATAAAACAAAAAAGGCATAGACAGCACATTTCAATGTCCTAACAAAAAGGGCGCTGTCTGCTTCTATCCAGCTATCTCCTAAAAAAAACATGCAGAATATCAAAGTCCAAGGAAATAGGTGTACGTTTGATGACTGAAAGATCAAGTTTAGCATTAAATGTGTTCCCCACATTTTCGAAATTCAACATAGAGTGCCCCCCTTCGACATATTAACCCCCCCTTTGAAAATTGACATATATTGCTCCTATGACCTACTTTCCCCATTTTAATTCTACAAATATTGTTCACATTCAACATATTAACCCACCTTAGAAATTTGATATATATAGTGCTCCCATGACCTTCTTTCTCCATTTTAATTTGACAAATATTGTTCACATTCGACATATTAACATTCCCTGTTGAAATTCGACGTTCCTTCTTCATTTTAATTAGACAAATATTTCTCCCATTCGACATTGTTTATTCTCCAATTTTACTGCAAAATACAGACTTTTGGTGTTATGTGAATCAGGTCACACTTATTCAGTAACCCTCCTCGCAACAGTAAAGGAGGGGTTAATATCACTTCTTATTGTAGTATTAACACATCAAACAGGTTTAGCTAACAAATAGTAGTGTGAGGTTTTCCACCCTTAGCACGGCAAGTTATACATTGTTGCACAGGAATCACTATGACACATTAATATGGATCTTTAAATATGTGCTACTTCTTTTTGTAGTGAAATCACCCTCTTTTTTTATTTTCACGATTATCACTTATGAGTTAAGGTCACTCTGTATAGCTGAGTGAAATTCATACTGAACAACATAGAAAAATGTGGGATATATATATACATATATATATATATATATATATATATATATATATGTACATATATGTGTGTGATATACAGTACATCATAAACTAAGAGTCTGTATTTTGCAGTAAAATTGGAGAATAAAAAAATTTGAATGTGAACAATATTTGTCAAATTAAAATGGTGAAAGAAAGCACTATAAGGAGGGGTTAATATGTCAAAGGGGGGGCACTCTATCTCAGATTTCTATGATGTATACTGTATTCTGCACTGTTTTTGTTAGAACAACAATGGTTTTGAAACTGTCGTTGTGGCTTCAAAGCCTCAACTCTGAGGAGCAGGATTACAGACAGAAAATGTAACCACAAAACAAGAGGTAATACTGAGTGTGGGCAATAGAATGCTACTTGCATGTTGTTTCTAGTTGTTTCCTATAGGCTTTTTTTGACTGGTGGTGCATATAATTACCACTGGTTTCGTTTTCATAACTCGGATAATAGGATACTAAAACCTAACTTAAAAAACACGACGCCTGTTTTTTATTTTAGCGCTGGTAATAGAATCAAGCCCTTAGAATGTCAGAGACCTCTAGTATTCCCGGCATTAAAAGCCCCTTTAATACAATGGGGATTTTACATTTATTCCATACAGTGCAGTTGTTGTGCCCCATAACTGCACCACTTTTTTTATTGTACATCAGCCCGATTATTTACACTCTGTACCTGTACTGTTTACTGAGGGATTTTTTTTAAGGGTTAATTGAGAACACACAGAAAACGAAAGTGAAATAAATGTTGTGCTCATCTTCTATGTAACAACTGACTGATTTGTGTTTGCAGCTTTTTATGACTGACAAGTCTAATGCAGGTCATATACTCATGTTTGTATCACTTAACCCATTGCCTGGTATGTTCATTCTCCTGGGAATAATGTGGAGCATTTTAATGGAAGGCAGTCCAAGCAAGGTAAGAGTGAAAGGTAGTTTCATTATATCTGACAATTTCTCCCTTTGTCTATCCCATCATATCTGAAATGTTTCTCCCTATGCCTATCCAACTATTTTCTTTTTATTCCTACTTGCTTTTTTTCTACTCATGTTTGTTTCTTTCCACTTATGCCCCCTCCTCACATGCTTAAACTCATCTTTTTTCCTCTCAGTGCCTCTTTTATCACACTGATGCCACATCTCCTGGGATGTAGTCCTTAAAGAATGGTGCCAGACAGAGCTCAAAATTCTTTAAACCCTGTACTCTCATACACCTTCATATACAGGTCCCTTGGCCTTCCCTTTCCACTGAAATACAAAAATTATTTGCATGTTAGATACATTTTTGCTGCCATTATCTATAGGCTATTTAAGTCAAGAGACCAGATGGTCTTGTGTCATCCTACAGTGAACATTCATATTCTGCACATCAATTTCAGAATGGAATTCAAGACAGAGTGGAAGCCTAAGGCTTTTAAAAAGTAATAAACTGTTTTCTGAAAACAAATACAGTTTATAATGTTTTTCCTGGTGAGCAAAGCAAGTATACTCACACTGCTGGGGGATTTTTTCATTAAAAATTTATTCAGATCAATCTTTTTTTATTGTTTGGTATCTTATTTTACATTGTAACCAATTAGATAGAAGGGAAAGCAATCATATGATATCCCGAAAATACAAAAAGTAGGCTTGCTTATTCTTTAGATGCCAAACAAACTGTCATTTTCCAGGTCTCTCATCTGAACAAAGAACAGTTGCAAGAATATAGGACAACTCAGATGTACTGTCCCTTGATTTCCCCTTCACTCCCCATGACTCCCTGCTGCTGCTTACTCTCTCACCATGCTCCCTGCTGCTGCCTTCTCTCGCCCATGCTCTCCATGGTTGCTTCTTTACTCTTCTAATTTCTTGCGGCCACCTCATTTTCCCCTATGATCCCCACATCTGCCACCTCTCTTATCTTGCTTCCCACCATCTCTCTTTTACATGCTCCCAGATGCCGTCCCATCTGTCTCATGACTGATGACTCATACTCCATGTTGTGTGCTTTGGAACTATTCTGGAATTAGTTTTATTGTACAAAACATGCTGTTTTGCAAGATCCAGATCACATCTTATGAAACAAATCTTTTGTTTCTATGTTTCTTTTATTGTTGTGTATGTTTAGATTGCCAGAAAGGTAATCATGTTAATTACACAACAAAAAAGTAGGCTCACTTATCTTTAGACTTCATTCACATGAGAAGTTCTATTGCCAGGTCTACAAGACATCTCAACTCATTTCCTCTGCTTCCTCTGTACTATTTTTCCAGTTAGCTGCAATGGTCATCCTGGTGCAAACAGTGATCAGGACGGTAAGACTGTCCTGGTATCTATTGAGACCTGGAGATCTTTTACCCAAAAGGGTTTCCCATATGTTAAGGCAAATGTGTTTTCCAAATATGTTAGAAAGAAGATTAAAGACCCTATTCCAGGTGGAACTTACCACTGGGTAAGTCCACCAGATGTGCAAAAAGGACCCTAGTTCATCACACACCCTAAAACAATCTCCTGGGAGATCTGAGTAATTTGTTTACGAGTTTAGTGGGGACAAAATAAGAAAGATGTAGCATCCTAAAGGTCTGGTCCCTCAGGTTAGAGTTTATGGAGGCCTTGGGGATTCTTTTAAGTATTTCCTGCTATTCATCATTCCTCAGAACCTGTCCAGCCATCTCTTCCCGTGTATCCATAGAGTGCATTCTGAGCTTATCATGAATGAAAATGTTATATAACTGGGAGATTGATTTGGAGCCCATTTCCCAGAACCTGACATAATGTTCAAAGGGTAACAGGGGATATCCAATATAATTTCCCAAATAATATGTAATAACATGTTTCAGTTTGAGGCAAAAACGGTGGTGGGAGTCATCCACTAATATATTTTTGAAAAGGGTATCAAAGTCGATTATACTGCCTCTAAAAATTATATCCCTGATAGTATGAATGTTATTAGTATTAGTTGGAGTATAGAGAACCTCAATCTCAGTATCATTCCAATTAAACAGTTTGAAATTTGAAAGAGGGAGCATTTTAGAGCAAAAGTCAATAAGCTTGAAGGGAGACTTAACTTTATTCCAGATCCTAAGGAGAGACTTAGTGCTTTCTAGGCAGTGCCTAATAAGTGTACCTTTTAATTTTTTACTTGACCATACTTGGTTAACAAAAATGGCTTGACTTAAGAAGAAGCGCTCCTTAACTATCCACCTAGGAAGGATCCAGTCATCTACTGATTTAGTGCTTAAGTACAAAAGGTGAGTTAAAGTACAGGCTACAAAGTATTTATGTAAGTTCAGAACCATCAGACCCCCCAGATCCCTTTATTCTGGGACGCTTACCAGCCCATGTGAAACTAAATAATTTGTTTTGTAAACCCATAAGATCCGAAACTTTAACTTCCAGGGGAAGAACCCTGAATAAATACAATATTTTAGGTAAAATTATCATTTTGATCTCACTTAATCTACCAACTAAGGATAAAGTTTTGTGTTAAGGTTAAATACTTTGTTGTAATTCTGCGAAACAGCCACCCCTAAATAAAACAAGTGGTCAGGACAGATTCCGCATTGGTCCTTATGCACCAGATATGGTATAAAACTACAGAGACCAGTAGCCAGAACTTTAGAAAGAATTTTAATGTCAGAAGTCAATAAACTAATAGGTCTATATTTTTTGACTTTTTTCAAATCCCTGCCGGGCTTTCCTACCACTGTAACAAAAGAGAGATTAGATTCAGAGAAATATATTTGAGAAAAAGCAGGTTAAATATGGGGATAACTCCTTGATAACTTATAGTAAAAGTTGCTGAACCCATCTGGTCTGGGACATGAGGAGTTTTTCAAACTACCAATTGTTTTCTGCACTTTTCCTAATTCAATTGGTTGATTTAATCTTTCTTTTCCCTCAGTGTTCAAACTATAGAGGTTAATCCTTGCCAAAAAAGAATCAAAATTCCCTGAGTTAAAGTCTCCTTCCTTGCTAAACAGGTTTATATAATACCTTTGAAAGGCTTTGACAATATTAGAAATTTTAGAACTTAAACCCTCTTGGCCACAATCCAGCCTTTTAATATAACTAAATTGTTTAGGATGAGTTAAACGGAGAGCTAAGTATGTGTGGGGTTTGTTGTCCCATCTGTAATATTTTTGTCTTAACCAGATTAGGGAATTATCTATGTCCTTGTATAACAAGACATTTAATTGCTTTCTTGTTTTGTTGATAGTTCTAGCCATAGTAACATTGGGAGAATGTAAATCCTCTTCCAAAAATCTAATTTGTTCAGTTCTTCTTTTATATCTAAATTTTGCTATTTTTATTAAATCACCACATATAACAGCCTTGTGTACGTTCTAAAGAATATTATCATTAACCTGCCCATCGTCATTATAATCAAAGAATAGCTTAAACTTCTAGTTTAATATCCTTATTTAAGAGCATTCTTTCATTAATTCTCCAGTGTTTCTTTCTTACATCTTTTAGAGTGGGAGAGAACCATAAAGAGATAGAGTTGTGGTCAGACCAGGCCTCTGGGTAAAACTTCACCTCCTTAACACCACCCAAGAGCGGCTGATCTACTAAGAAAAAATCAGTTCTCGACCAAGTAGTGAAATGGGCAGAAAAATGAGTATACTTCTTCCTATTTGGATATAAAAATTGCCAAGGGTCAGTGAGGCATAGTGCATCAATGAACCTATTTAACATTTTATCTTGACTAATCCTATAACCATTCTTGCTAGATCTATCAAGTATCTGAGTCATGTTAAATTCACCACCTAAGATCAAAAAACCCTTCCTATTAGATAGGATGTAATTCTTGAGTTTACTAAAGTAGCAAGCCTTATGTCTCTGCGGGCCGTAGACGGATACTAATGTATAAAAAGTATCAGAGATGGATCCAACAACTATAATATAACCTCCTTCATCATCTTTTAAAACATTGTTCACCAAAAAAGGGGAGACTATTTTTAGTCGCAATGGCAACTCCACCTTTTTTGGAATAATTATTACATAGAAAAAATTTCTGGTACCTTTTATCTAGGAATTTAATTTCAGAGTTTTTACTAATTTTTGTTTCTTGCAATAACATTATATCGGGGTTGTTTCTCTGCAAACTCAAGAAAACTTCTCTTCCTCTGGGAGCAAAACCTCTTAACATTAATAGAAGTAATACATAGTTCAGACATATTAATTAAACACTAAAGAGGTCAAATAAACAATTCATGTAATAAGAAAAACAAGTGATTAATCAGGTAGACTTACTACCTTTTGTACTTACAAGAGGAGGTTCCCCACCCCCAAAATCCCCCTTCTTAGTTAGGAGTGTCAGGGCGCTGGGGCTCCGCACTACTAAAACTAGCCCTTTATTATCTAATCAAACCAAACATCAACAAGATGAGGTGAAAACATTGCAGTGGGATTATCCGATTAGAATGACTACTACCTATAATTGAAGAAAAAAAAAACACTTCCTAGAAAAGGGGAGTAAATTGCTTAAGCATGGTAGGCTTAAGGTTATTAAAACAGAGTGCCAGTATAGTTTTAACAGAAAAATATTGGTTGTAAGGTAGTATCTGAGGAGTCCACCAGTGGGCGAGGGACAGGCCAGTGACCAATACATTAACCCATTTAATTATATAATAAAGTGAGGGTCACCCAGCCGCCCCTGAGGGAACCCAACCAGCAATAGACCAGTTTTCCTAGCTATATGAAAAAAATACATTTTCCCACAGATCTAGAAGAACAATGAAGAAACCCGAGTATAACTGAGCAGAGAGACACTGAATATAAAGTACAGTATAAATGTAAAGTACAGTCCAACAGGAGCATCAGCTTGACCACCTCTGATCCGGAGTCTGGTCTGGGTGGCCGAGGACTTGGCTGCATCTCAGAGATGGAACGCAAGCCATTGGGGGAGGAACTTCCGGGTTGGGCATCAGTGGGTGGACCCGCCCCTGGATGATCTGGCTCATATGCAGTAACAGGGGACCATGGGCTTCGGCTGGCATGAGAAGGAGAATGCTGCTCCACAGGACTCCTCGATTGTGACCTCGCACTGGTAACGGATTCTTCAAGCTTTTGCAGAGTCTGGCGCCCTTCATCTCTATCTTTAATCAGATAAGGTTTGCCATTAAATGAAAAGGATAGGGCAAATGGAGTATATCTCCAAGTGTATCTCACATTCTTAAGTGTAAGCCAAGCAACTAAAGGTTTCAGAGCAATCTTTTTCTGTAAAGGAGTAGAGGGAATATCCGGAAATAAAGAAATAGTCACTCCATTAAAGTTATTTAGATTTCTAATCCTTGCAAATCTCATTAAATGATTTCTAATATTCAAAGAGTTACATATGATTACACCATCTCTGTTTTGAGCAGGTCTTGCATTTTTATGGCTAAAACGGTAGAGATTAGAGAACCATTTCATAGGTATAGGTAGGTCCTGGCCATAGATGTAAATAAAAAGTTCTCCACATATTTTGGGAAGGTCTGCACAGAATTCTGGTATTCCTCTGATTCTGATGTTTTTTCTTCTATTCTCATTTTCTAAGGATTCAGTTGTTGCTCATAGATCAACTATGGAGAAGTAATTAGAGTCAATATTTCTCCTATTTACATTGATCTGATCATGTTTTTGCACTTTATTAGAAAGTTCGACAGTTTTGTTATGAATGGAAAGAATATAATTTCTAATGCCGTTTATTGCTGAAACTACTCCCTCCATGAATTGCTGTCTTACAGAGGCGAGCATTAGTTGAAAATCTTGCATTAATGTATCATTTATTTGGGTCCCTTACACTGATACATTTGAAGGAGACAGAGAAACAATGTTGCCAGCTGAGGTGTGTTGGCTTGGGGCCTCCACATGATCTGACCGTTTGAGTTCAGCTGAGCCTTTCAAGTCTGACACTTTTGATTTGGGTTTCTTTGTGCTGTCTCTTCTGGTAGCCATATTAAGATAATTAATTCAGAGGGGTGAAATCAGGTTCCCTAATAATTAAATAAGGATCCGGAATGTAAAAGTACAGTCAGATAGATCCCAGTATTGAAAATTGGGCGAAAAAAGTTGGGACTGGGGACTGAGCTTATCCTCTATGCGGTAATCTGCAACACTCATTTATCTTATTTCTCGTTTACTGTACAAAATATCAGTGTTATCTGCATAAACAGGTCATTAAATGTATATTTTGTCATTGTTTTCAAGGAATATTTCCTTTTTGATATTTTGTGACAAAACACTGTGCTTATATCATAAAATAAAAAAAATGTTAGATCAGAAGTTAAAAACAGCCATTTTTTAACATAGGGTCCTACATTTGTCAGGTAGCTCTGGCATATATACACTAGTCTAGGTGTCTGTCAGGTAGTTATATCACTTTTTGTCTTGTCTAGTTTTCTATCAGTGAACTCTGTCACTTTTTCTAGGTGTCTGCCAGAGAGCTCTGTCACTTTTGTCTAGTTTAGGTGTCTATCAGATAGTTCTGTTACCTTTTGTCTAGTTTAAGTGTCCACTAGAGAGCTATGTCACTTTTTGTTTAGTCCAGGTGTCCACCAGAGACCTCTATCACTTTGTGTCTAGCCTAGGTTTCTATTAAAGAGCTCTTTCACTTTTTGTCTAAGCTAGGTGTGTTTCAGAGAGCTCTGTCACTTTGTGTCTAGTCTAGGTGTGTGAGCCAGAGAGCTCTGTCACTTTTTGTCTAGTCTAGGTGTCCACCAGAGAGCTCTGTCACTTTTTGTCTAGTCTAGGTGCCCACCAGAGAGCTCTGCAAATTTTGCTTAGTCCAGATGTCCGCCAAAGAGCTCTGTCACTTTTTGTTAAGACCATGTGTACTTTTAGTGTAGTCTTGGTGTCTGTCAGAGAGCTCTGTCACTTTTTGTATACCCTAAGTGTCCACCACAGAGCTCTGTCAATTTTAGAAATAGTGAATCTACTAAAGTGTGCTACTACTACCAAACATAAGTAAATTACAGTAAAAAACAAAAGTGAAGCTGCTAAAAGATATAGTACTTCTCTCACCTAAGAAGTAAACAAAGTGAAAATACCAAACAAATAATATCTTAGTGCTACATTATAATCCGGGAAAATAATACCAAAAGGATAGCAAACAAGGGATGTCTGAAAAAAAGATTTGTATTAATAAAAGGTATGTTTATTGTGATTAAAAACAAAACAGAATATACACTATGCTATCAATCCACCTTTCAAGTTGTGTCTGGTACGCCGGAAAGGGACCAATATATGTTGATCCGTCCAGGCACAACAGCAACCACGGAGAACATGGAAAACAATAGGTTAACACACTAAAGAGAATGTAAAAATATAAATACACCAACTTCCGATCAGTTAAGGTACCTCATGGAGCCCTAATGAAATACCCTTACGACAGGGTGGTATATAGTATAGATGGATTCAGAATAAATGACGCAAAACCTTTGGTGCCACCTCAAAATATTGGATTCATAGAAAAATATATAACAGTTATATTATAAATATTGTAATGTAAACATTATTGAGGAGAAAACATGAAACATAACTGAAGTAAGACTGCTGGTTGTCGAGTATTGATAAAATGTGGCCAAAGGAAAAAAGTGTCTGTATATGAAAAAATGAATCTCTCTTCTAGTCCTGAAAAAAATATCACCTCCAAGATTTTTTAGGGTCAACGGGATTCGTAAATCAGTACACCTTTAATTCAGATATTATATCAATATGGTGCTTGATCTCTTTTGTTCTTAGGATCTTTCTGACTGTGATTTTTTTTCACTTGGTATGATGTATATTATTTATTCCAAAACTTATTTGCAAGTCAGATTGTTTGTGACACAGTCCCACTTCACTTGAATAGAACTCACTTGAATAGAACTCTGTACTAGCTGATTATTTTATGAAAAAACTGACTGCAATTTTTTTCACTTGGTATGATAGGCATTAATTCTCCCAAGACTTACTTGCAAGTCAGTTTAATTATGATCCAGTCTCACTTCACTTATATATAGCTCCGTATTAGCTGATATATACAGCTTCCGGAGTACTTACCTTTCTATTTTCATGTATTGTAGTGTAGCGCTAAGATATTATTTATTTGTTTGGTAGCTCTGTCAATTTTGCCTAGTCCAGATGTCCGCCAGAGAGCTCTGTCCCTTTTTGTGTAGACAAGGTTTTGATCAGAAACCTCTGTCACTTTTTATATAGTCTAGGTGTCTGTCGTGCCCAGGTGTCCACCAGAAAGCTCTGTCATTTTTGTGTAGTCTAGGTGTCTGTCAAAGAGCTCTGTCACTTTTTGTTTTCTCTAGTTGTCTGTCAGAGAGCTCTGTCACTTTTTGAGTTGTCTAAGTGTGTGTGAGATAGCTCTGTCACTTTTTGTCAAGTGTATGTGTAGTTCTGTCACTTTTTTTCTTGTCTAGGTGTTCGTCAGAGAACTATGCCACTTTTTGTCTAGTCTGTGTGTCTGTTAAGTAGCTCTGTCAATTAACCTTTTATGTATAGCACTAATATTATGCACTATTTCTAATTTCATTTCTCACTCTTGCCCTTTAAGGACTAGACCTCAAGTCTGTCCTAGCTTACATGCACCTGTCTGTTAGCAATTATTCATTCCTCACATGACCTGTGGGGAGTTGATAAAAAGGTTAATTTCTGGAGAGGACTGTTGGATCCACAGCCCTCTCATACTCTCACTATTCAGACCCATTGGTGTTTTTGCATTAGATATGTCTCCCAACTACATTTTTTTTTTAATTGTATGTCTTCTGTTTTTAATTGCACCACACTGGGATCCACAAGCATTGCAAAGATTGTATTTAAAGGGTCCCCCTCCAATGCGTTTCCTATAACATCTCATCAGGGAATTTTAAATTTAGGTAGTGTTTTTTAGATGTATTATGTGTATTAGAGTAGGACTTGCCGCAAGTGAGATACCTTGGTGCGGTGGCAAGCTTTCCTACCACTTGGCCAATTTGTGAAAACTAAAATCTCACTTATATACTAAGTAATATTATATATGAACGTTACAGGACACACATTTAATTTTTATATAGAGGAGCACAGGTCTGTTTTCACTTTGGGTTTAAGGCCTGATGTTTGGGGGACTGGAGAACCCTCTCATTCCTTACTGCTGTCTATATATTTATTTTTATATCCGCATTAAAATGGTATTTATTATATGGATATGTAAAGGTGAGTTGGCACTGTGAGCTTTCTCTCTTGATTAAATATGTTATATCAGTATATATGTGCATATTCTGCTTTATATTAGATTTGTAGGAAAGAAAGGGGGTGTTGTTCCGTGCTGCATGAATTGGAGCTTTTTTTTTTTTAAAGAAAGAGAGCTAGAGAAGGGGTGAGGACTGAGTTGGCTGATGTTTAGGGATGGGCAATGTATAATTGTGTGTGTGTTTCTGATGTGCTTCTGATGGTAAATTTAATCTTAACCCCTTAAGAACCCACGATCACACACACGGACGGCACTTGGTGACCATGGGGCTTTTTTTTTTTTTTTTTTACTTCCAGTTCAGGGCTTCGGGAGCGGCGTGCAGCCACGCCGGGAGCCCTGAACTCCATGATGTGCCACGACCATCACTGGTCTTTAATTGCCGGACCGCCATGACAGTCTTGGCATGTCAGTGGTCGCAAAGGGGTTAAGTGTTTTCACCATAATGAAAATGTCCATTATACTATATATTTCACTATGGTTGCTATTAATTTTAAATATGGTTACTTTGTAGTATGTTGTGAAGTCATTTATATGATATACGAGCAGCTTTTATCAAGTATATATTAGTGAACTCTTTTTCTTCTTTGTTTAAGGTATCTGAAAGAGTCAAAAGACAGCAATTTGAGACATTGGGTTAGCTCTGTGTGTTTTTTTCTGACTTGCTGGCAGCCTGCAGATTCTTTGTTGCTTTGTGATATAACATTTGATGACACTTCCTCTGTTCTGAACTCATAGAGGAAGCCAAGTACAATGATAAAATGCCAACCCTCAGTTAAACGTGTGTCACAAGAGACTGGATCAGTGACAGAGACCCAGACAGTCTAGATGTAGTGAAGTGAAGGGTCCTCGTCTAAAACAAAATTGTTACATGCTGACAGCAAGCTTTCTGACAGCTCTAGGCTTTGGCTGTTGTCTTCAGCTCAAATTTGTAAGTGATGTGTGAGCAAAAAAGAATGTAAGTGTATATCTTGCCTTTTAAAGACAAAGTATTCCTTAAAATTATTAAAAAGAAAAGCTGAGAGTCTGATTAGCTGACAAGTATGATACTTTCCTCTCTGTTTGGGAGCCCTGGTTGTCTTATACCACCCTGGACACTGATGTCCAGGTTCCGTGAGCAGGTGGCCTTGCGTCCGTAGGGGGGTAGGCCCTTCCCCAAGGGTAGGCAACTCATATTCCTTCTCTGTGCTCCCTAAACTCCTGTTGGTGTTTTTCTTCCCTTTCCCTCCCCCCTTTTTAATTTTTACTTCTTCTTTCTTTTATTTTATTTTATTTTATTTCCTCAGACTTCTAGCCATATGTTGCCTACCCTTGAATGAATTTCTGCCTGTTGGTGTATATGATATTGTTTGTATTATAACCACCTCAAGGGGATATGATTGCCCCACTCCCTTGATTTGGTACTTTTCCTGCAGGATTTTTGGCTACATCAGTGTGTTCTTCCTGCTAGTCAGGTACACAGTAGCATTTTACCATTCTATGTGTCATTGTGTGCATTTTTGTACCCTACACATATGGCTCTCCTGGATACGACTTAGGTTTGGGGGCAGGACAACTGTTTTCAGTTTACACTGTTTTTACCTTAGATCTTATTGTTCTGAGCAGATTTTCTCCTTTTCTTATTCTCTGTTCTTCTTTTCTTATCTTCTTCAATTTCCCTTTAGCCTACTACTTTTACTACTCTGCCATCTAACTTTCTCTCTGTAACCTCCACACAGGTTCTGTTTTTGTTTAAAGGGGCGGATGGGGTTGGCATGGCTCCATGGTACCCCTGGCGCCTCCCTTGGGATTTTAGGGCTACCATGGGTGGTGGGATATTTAGAAGAGATAGAGTTTTGCCAGTCCTGGTCTCTTTTCCATCACTTAGTTTACCTGTAGCTCTTTCTCACCTTATCAGGGCCATGCCCGCTTCGTCCCCTTGGGATCCATTTGCTCAGTGGTTTAACTACAGTCAGACACCATGGGTCCTTGACAAGGGGTTAGGGGGTCCGTGTTGTCACCTCATATTGTGTAATGTCATGTTTTCTTGATCAGGCATTCCTCTTTCGAGTTGTAACTACTAGATGTACCCCTTCCCCCATGTTTACCCTTTTCTTTTTCTGTACCTTCCCTTTTTCATCTTATAAAATTCAATAAAAATCTTGAGTTAAAAAAATATATAAATATTAAAAAGAGTGGGAATTTGTGAATAGTTATTTGTCCCCTTTGGTGCAGTTGATGTTTTATCTAGAATTGCTTTAAACGTTAGTACATCAAGTCTCACTGAGTCCAGCATAACTACTACACTGGGACATATACAGGCTATGTTGGAGGCCCCTCTAGCATTCAGGGGTTTAAAAGCCCCATTCTTTTGCCTCAACTGTATCCCCCTTGGGGGTGTGGTGCTGGTCCCCTGTTGTCACCTGGGGGGCTGTGGTGAGGGGGCCTTGGTCCTTGTGGTTGTGCCTATCTCCTCAACTACTTTCACTATTTTGAATTTGAGGGGATGCCAACCTAGACTTTTAAACTCTGCATTGCTAACTATTTTACAACCTGATTGTAAGCTGTGTTGTAACTTATCACTCTTGTTTATGGACCACGGAATCAATATGCAAGCTATAATAGATATTATATTCAATAAGATACTTCATGAGGGAGGGTTTTTTTATATTCTAGGGGGGATTATTATCAAAGATTATTGTATACTATTTACTGTCTGGTGTTTACATGGTAAATGCTTGTTTTGTTTTCTTTGTAAAAGGAAAGCACTCTGATTCAATAAAATTATTAAAAAAATAACAAGCCCCATTCAACTGAACAGGCATTTTTGTTTCCTATGATTCAGTTGGAATTGCACAGAATTGCTTCATTTTTTCCATGCCCCATTTTTTTGCCACTGCTTCATAAATTAAACTTTAGCTCCTTGAAGACTAGAAAATTATGCAACATATTGGGGGAGATGCACTAAATGTTCATGTTGTGGCAGTATGTGTTCACAGCACTTTGAATTTTTGATGTAGCTGCATATCACCATATGCACTAAAAATGTAGGGATGCAAGGGGTGGGGAGTAGAAAGTCCTCATTAACATACAACAACCTTGTCCAAGTTCAGTCCTCAATAGTACAGGATTTAAGGATTTCCCTGATTAAGCACAGGTGAGTCAGCCACAATGAATGAGCCACTGATTAACTCACCTGTACTTATTCAGGGAAATCCTTAAATCTTGGCCTGTTGGTGGCCCTTGAGGACTGAACTTGGATAGCCCTGGATAGGTTGTCAAACTGCTGCTGATGTGGAAGGGATGCCCTCCCTTGCACATCACCAGCAGTACTGCAGTCCTGACATCTGAGAATATTTTCTGATTCCATACTTAGTCAGTAGGGGAGTGGAGAGGATCCTTTCAGCACCACAAAGAACATTGCTTAACCCTTTGAGCACCATAGGGATGTGCATAACGCATTCCTGTGACACTCAAAGAGTAAAAAAAAAGTATGCTCTTCATTTGAATTCGCACCACCCCTTTAATGTCTTCTTAACACCAATCATGATCATAGTTAAGCGCCACACTGGTGCAAACGAGTAGATCAGAGGAGCTAAGACCTGTTAGTGTTCCCACTCTACTAGTATTGCCTCTGAAGGTCAGCTGTAAATGATGCCATGAAGGTATGTGTTTTTACATATGATTCATTAATAAAATTGTGCCTTAAAAAAAATTTGGATATCTGCATGATGTTAAGAAAACATTAAAGGGGTAGTAAAAATTCAAATGAAAACATGTTTGTATATTGAGGGATTGAGAGATACTTTGTTTTTGCACGTCTTTTTGAACTCTTTATTATTACAAAAGTTTTTCTTAAATTTTTACATTGTTTAGCGGAGTCTCTGTGCATGTATGTGTGTGGCATGGTGTGATTTGTGTATGTATATTGTTTTTATCATTGTCATACACTATCCTCCTTCTCAGATTATTAACACACATTACTTATCGGTCATAGCAGTGGTCCCAAGTGGGGTAAATGGTGACAACCCTTCTTCACATCCCTCCTCCACCTCCTCATCTGTGCTGCTGTTAATATATTTGTCCTGGCTTTGTCTGTCATGTGTGGTTTATGCTACCTGATACTCAGATGGTATGAGATGTTGGTTCATTTTTTAGAATGTTAGTCTCCCAACATTGCTGCTTGATGTCTTACAGGGTGACTGTGTGCTTTTTGACATATGTGCCTGTCCAGCATCAGACTTTCCAATGGCTTTCTCAAACAGTTTATAGACAGCACATTGCTCCTTAAAAATGGAGCAAGATTCAGCCTTTGACTTTCTGTTAACCTTATAGTCCTGTCATCATCCTCACTCTCAACTTCATCTGTATCTGAACAATGTTATCCTTAGCAGCATCAGCATTACCTGACAGTTCTTGCCCACTACTACCATTATATCCTCTAAGCTTTTAGAGGTCTCAGACAATTTCTTTTTACTTTTACTGTAACAAAGTTCCCTGCTACTTTGAGGATGTGTCACAGTGCCTTATCTCAGCCTGTGTCATCCGGCCGGGAGCAGGGTTCTGGACTGATGCTCCGGCATCACTAGCCACGTCCCTCTTTGCCTGCGGCCTAGTCTGGTTCCTTGTTACTAGCAGCACTGAATCAGGCACTTGCCTGGACGTCTGTTATAGGTCCAGCCTGGGAGACATAATTGGTCCTGCCTTCTCCTACTCCTTTATAAACCTCTATGGGCCTGTGTATCAGTTACCCTTACGTTGTTGTTGTTCTGAGCAGTTCATTGATTTGTTTTCCTGATTCCTGTGTATGACCCGGCTTGTCTGTCCATCCATCTTGGTGTTGACCTGTGGCTCTGTCTGACCATTCTCTGTGAGCATTCTGATTTGGCTTAGACATCGTTTCTGGTTCAAACCTGTGGCTCTGGCTGACTACCTGCTCCGTGTATGACCTGGCTTGTCTGACTACCCATCCTGGTGTTGACGTGGTGCTCTGTCCACTGCGCATCCAGCATACCAATGCTTCAGTGGATATCCTATCTGGTGCAAACCTGTGGCTCTGGCTGACTACCCCCTCCGCATATAACCTGGCCTGTCTGACTATCCTAGCTGGTGCTGACTAGGGGCTCTGTCTGTTTCATATTTGTGTTGGCTTCCGCTTCACAGACATCCATCCTAGTGCAGACCTGGGGCTCTGTCAGACTCCTATCTTACTGACTGCTGGCGTGAGTCAGTAGTCTCCTTGGTTGCGTTCATTATTGGAGACATTTCTCCTATACTGACTGCAGGCTGAGTCAGTGCTAGTCTGTTGGGCGTTTCTCCATATACAGAGACTACAGTGGGCTGAGGCCTAGTCTCTAGCAGCAGTGGTGGATCTTTTGGCAGACTCCTATTTCTTATAGAGTCGTAGCCTCTTCGATCACCCTCTTCCTGTTATTTATCTTTTTGCATTACTGTTATTATTATTCTAATAAAGGTGATTTTAACTATACCGTCTGTATCACGGTGCCTGTGTATTGCTGGCAACATTTTGACACATGATGTCTGATGCTTTCTTATTGGCTAGCATGTGATTACTCCACCCAGTGGTAGCCTTTAAGTACTGTGCCCTGTCACTCATACAGGACCCTTTCGCGGTGTTCCCATTGCTTAGAGCTTGCTGCCATTTATGTGTGATATCCTGTGTATGACCCGGACTGCCTGACTACTCTCTGTGATCCTGTTCCTGCTCCGTGTACCAACTTGGATTGGCTGACGTTCCTGCTCCGTGTACCGACCCGACCTGGCTGACGTTCCTGCTCCGTGTATCGACTTGGATTGGTTGACGTTCCTGTTCCGTGTACCGACCCGGCCTGGCTGACTTTCCTGTTCTGTGCCTCCAGTCCGGTGCACTACCGCATCTGGTAGAGAGTATCTCCTGTGCGCTGTCTTGAGCATGCTGGCCCAGTTGGTTGCCTTCATCTGCATCTGAACAATGTTATCCTTAGCAGCATCAGCATTACCTGGCAGTTCTTGCCCACTACTACCCTTATATTCCTCTAAGCTTTTAGAGGTCTCAGACAAATTCTTTTTACTTTTACTGTAACAAATTTCCCTACTACTTTGAGGATGTGTCACGGTTTGTTATGACTCTCAGACACAGAGTTAAGATAAAAACACAACTTTATTGAAAAGTTTAAAGGGAACCCTTGCGGGTTAACATACACATGCAACATATATCTTTAATACATAGTCATGGTGAGTAGTGGTATACAGAATGTGAGACAGGCTCTACCAGCCTTGCCAATACCGGGTAAGGCAACCTTAGACTGGCACAAGATGGAATAGGTTCTACCGGCCTTACCAATATACCAGGCAAGGCAGCCTGAAGGGCTAGCAACCAAGGAGATGGAAGCTCTACCGGCCTTGCCAATATACTGGGCAAGGCAGACTTGAGGCTGATAACACGAGGGAAAGAGGCTCTACCGGCCTTGCCAATATACCGAGCAAGGCAGCCTTGAGATGGGTACAACGAGGAATAAGGCTCTACCTGCCCTGCCAATATACCGAGCAAGGCAGCCTAGAGACTGGCACAACGGGTAATGAGGCTCTACTGCCTTGCCAATACCGGGTAAGGCAACCTTAGACTGGCACATGATGGAATAGGTTCTACCGGCCTTGCCAATATACCGGGCCAGGCAGCCTGGAGGCAGCAAGTACTGGAACACAGACAGGGATGGCCTCAGCGAGTGGCATAACGGTGTAACTAGCCAGTCACCTATGATGGACGGACAGAGGCCAGTTGGGTTGTCAAGATGTAGAGAACACCCAACGGAAATATGGAGCCAACCAGTACCCGTGTACTGGAGTTACACAATCTCTACCGGTGCTGTAAGGAACGTAGCTAGCAACCGGTTAACATGGAACAAACCAGTACCCGCGCACTGGAGTAACACAATCTCTACCGGTGCTGTAAGGAACGCAGCAAGCAGCCGGTAACATGGAGCGAACCAGTACCCACGTACTGGAGTACCCAATCACTACCGGTGCTGTAAGGAACACAGCAAGCAGCCGGTTAACATGGTGCGAACCAGTACCCAGGTACTGGAGTACACAATCTCTACCGGTGCTGTGAGGAACGCAGCAAGCAGCCGGTTAACATGGAGCGAACCAGTACCCGCGTACTGGAGTTACACAATCTCTACCGGTGCTGTGAGGAACGCAGCAAGCAGCCGGTTAACATGGAGCGACCCAGTACCTGCGTACTGGAGTACCCAATCACTACCGGTGCTGTAAGGAACGCAGCAAGCAGCCGGTTAACATGGTGCGAACCAGTACCCAGGTACTGGAATACACAATTTCTACCGGTGCTGTAAGGAACGCAGCAAGCAGCCGGTTAACATGGAGCGAACCAGTACCCGCGTACTGGAGTTACACAATCTCTACCGGTGCTGTGAGGAACGCAGCAAGCAGCCGGTTAACAGGGAGTGAACCAGTGCCCACGTACTGGAGTTACACAATCTCTACCGGTACTGTGAGGAATGCAGCAAGCAGCCGGTTAACAGGGAGAGAACCAGTACCCGCATACTGGAGTTACAAAAAACGTGAATGAAAATGTCGCCAAGGCGGCTGGAAAAGTAGACCCTCTGCAGGCATCCAGGAGCACAGCCGGTACAGGACAGGAAGCAGGAGCATGAATGGCAGACAACGGACTAGTGAGAGGTTCTGACCAATCAGGGATTGTCATTCTCCCTGAATCATCAACAACCACTCCCTTTTGTAGGAGGGTTTATAAGTATATAAACCGGCTATATCACGCCGGGTTTTACCCTTGATAAAGCCCTCAAGGCGAAACGTATGTTGGGGCAATAAGATGTGCTAACAGATTGTTTATTTAGGGGTATTATACTTTAGAATGTAGCTGTGTATGACTGATTTTGTGGATGATTTATACAGCTTTATTGATAGTGAGCGCCGGATAAGGTTAGAACAGTTGTGCATGCAAGTGGTGTGGATGAAATATTTAGCTCAACAGTTAGATTACTCTGAACATTGACAGAATAGCGTGTATGCACACGCTCGGCATCTATATTATACTAATTGGATACGATTACTTATGAGGTTTCTTATCAATCCGTGTCCTGGGTGTTAAGCCAATAGTTATATTGATCGAGGAGCAATAGACTCCTTGATAGATACTTGCAAATGGCGTTTGCCCGTGGAGTAATGGTGTCGGCATTATGCCGACTATGATGCGGTGTATAGCCTTGTTACTTTTTTAAGTTAAGCGATGTTCTGTTGGTTCATCTAATAGTGATGGACACGGATTAATGCTTAAGAGCGGCAACATATCAGTCAGCTGATTTCACTTATACAATCTAGCTATTTTGCTGGATGAAAAACAAAGAATGCCTCGATACTACGTTTCAACGGCATTGAACCCAAACAGTACACTGTAGCTACATTTCTTGTTATAAAAAAGAGACGATTGCTTAGAGATGGCTTGTTAGCGTTGTTGATACACTGTTCCTCAGCAGCATTCTAATGATCCACATTACTGAATAGTGTTCAATGTTGAACTAACCATCACACAGACTCTTTATGTAGATTGACAGCAATATATGGTTAGCTGTAGGTGAGATATGTATAATTTGAATCTATAATCAGTATAGTGGGTATTGCAATCTAATTTTGCCACAGTCCCATATATAAGTAACTCTACTACATCTGATTTACTTATAGATGCATACATTAGTTTAAAAAATTAGAGTGATATTGCACAAGAGGACTATTTGTCTCTTATTAATACCCCTGAATTATTGGAGTATAACTTGATTTATTTCCAGCTGTGTGGAATTTCTACTGGAAATATCTTCACTTACTACTACTAGTATAATCTGCATCCCAATGTTGGGGTGTGACTTTTCTGTTGGAACTTTTCATTATTTATATTATTTTAATTCGCCAGGCTTTTTTAACATATGAATAAAAGTTATATTTTATTATTTATGAGATATACTTAAGACTATAGAGAAGGCATCCTTAGATATGTTCCCTCTGTCTATCTTTCTTTTGGGGATAGGGTTTGGTGCTGATTAGGATATTCTCCTCTCCTTTTTTTCTGGCTTAAATTTTATATTATCCGAGCACATTCCTTTGCCTAGTTACTTTGGGCACCCCTTATACTAAGTGGTGGTGCACAGGTATCTCTGATATATCTATTATTTTCTGTCTATAGAATTCTTTTCGTGTGCACACCAATAACTCATTAGGATGAGTAATTCAAGAGATATTGTTTTTACTAATAGAAGAGAGAAGTGGGTTACACAACTAAGTGAGGTCTTCTCATCAGATCAGAACACTCTCACTAGTAATAAAACAAATATTCATGACATACTTGTTGAATATAAACGTACCAATATTAAATTAATGAGAAGTTGGTGGAATAAATCATCGTATGAAAAATACTTTGCGAATGATATTATCCCGAGAGGATTAAGAATTAACTTAATGCCTGCCGTCAACTTAGACAATAATGAATTAGAAAAAAGATGGGAAGCAGCTCTCAATAAATGTTCCAATGAATTAATACAGATTCTCTTTGAGTATGAGCAAGAGAGAACTGATGTATTGACCATTCAGTTGCAAGAAATACAGAATAAAATTAAGGAAACTCAATGTGATAATCTCAAAGATAAAATACAAAAAATAGATTCAGAAATAGACATTCTGGAAAAACGTATTATTGAAAAGAAAAAGAGTAAATTTCAGAGAGACCTTAAGGATTTTAAGGAAGGGTTGGTGTATATATGGAAACATCATACTAAAGAGAATCCAACTCCAGCAGCAGATGAAACTGATAATTCTGAGTCAGATATTTCAGATTCAGAATGTGTGACTACAAATGTCTATCCTCAAGTCTCAAGTAGATCACAAAGGGCTTTTTTAGGCCAAAGAATGAGACAGGGAAGGGGGAGAAACAGGCGTTATACTATAAACGAAAGACCAGGAGAGGGGGGGCCAGATTTAAGAGACAGGGAGGTGTGGGGTTACAGTCGTCAACCAATACAAAGAGGGAATCTATCTTGGAGGAATCGACGGCCTTAAGTGTGATTAATTTAAGCACACATACCTTAACCCCCCTACATCTGGAGGTATTACATAAAGGACTATCCTTCTCCCAATGTAATAATATTAATAAATTTGAGGTTTACAAAGATCTATTTTTATTCTGTAGGAAAATATTGTTACAGAAATGTTTTTCTAAATCAGAATTGAAGGTTATTCCAGAAGTAGGTCTATTCGTTATGGAATGTACTAATGGAATTAATCTCAAACTGACTTTGGCATATAGCCTAGAACAGGTGAATTTCCTAGATGTTACCATTAAGAAAGGAGGAGATGGTATATTACATACTGACCTTTTTAGGAAAGATACTGCTACTAATAGCATACTGCATACAAATAGTTTTCATGCTAAGTCAGTTATCAACTCTGTCCCCACAGGAGAATTTTTAAGGATGAAACGTAATTGCTCTGATGAGGCCACTTTCTGTACTAGAGCGAATGAATTGACATCTAGACTTCTAGCTAGGGGGTATACTACTACTCTCATTAAGAAAGCGAGAAAGAGAGCAGCTAATACCCCACGAGAAGTCTTCTTCAAAAATATACGTGTAAGAAAGAAGATAAGAAGATCAGATTTGTGACCACATACAAAAATCAGTGGCAAGAAATACGTACTATATTGAATAAACATTGGGGGATTTTGGTTAATGGTCCAGATCTGAAGGAAGTCTTGGGTTTCACACCACAAATGAGTTGCAGAAGGTCACCTAATCTCCATGAAAAATTGGTTAGAAGTTTTTATACTTCTAAAAGAAAGAGAATTCCACCTGCAATTGGTACATTTCCTTGTGGTTCGTGTCAGATATGCCCACTAATTAGGAATTTAACTAAGATAAAGGACAGATTTGGTAAATGGCATACATTATATGACTATGCCAACTGCAACACAACTAATGTCATTTACATGATTAAATGTGAATGCAATCTAATATATATAGGTAAAACTTTCCGCAAACTAAAGGTGCGAATATGGGAAAACATGACAGGGATTCTCAATGCCCATAGAGATTTATGTAGAAACAAAAAACTCAACAACTTGACTAATCATTTCATGAAAGTGCATGATTCAAAAATTGAAGGTACCATGGTTCATGTTCTGCAGAAAATATCTTTGGGCATTAGAGGAGGAGATTTATATAAAAAACTAATCCAGACAGAAAATAAATGGATTTTTCTGTTAAATACATTATGCCCTAATGGCTTAAATGAGAACATGCAACTATCTGCACATATTTAGTCAAAGCTTTTGGAGTAACAATTGATATTGGTTAATCACTGCTAGTATTATATGTGATAATATTAATTTTAGCATGCATAGATAATATGATCCCTGTAGTGATATTTGCACATTTGAAAGGAGTTTAACATGTAATGTTATTATATACCACTTAGATAGATCAAAAAATGGTGATATTCCATGCATAATGTCAATTTTATATAAGTTATATCTCATCCATTTGTGGGATGAAGAGTAATTTCTTATATATATTGAATTGTAGCCATCTTGTAGTTTTAATCTATCAAGATAATTAATTTTCCTTTTATGTTGACTTATTTGATTGAATTACATATCACAACAATATTCTGATATAGGGAATGGACTAGTGAGAGGTTCTGACCAATCAGGGATTGTTATTCTCCCTGAATCATCAACAACCACTCCCTTTTGTAGGAGGGTTTATAAGTATATAAACCGGCTATATCACACCGGGTTTTACCCTTGATAAATCCCTCAAAGCGAAACGTACGTCGGGGCAATAAGATGTGCTAACAGATTGTTTATTTAGGGGTATTATACTTTAAAATGTAGCTGTGTATGACTGATTTTGTGGATGATTTATACAGCTTTACTGATATTGAGAGCCGGATAAGGTTAGAACAGTTGTGCACGCAAGTGGTGTGGATGAACTATTTAGCTCAATAATTAGATTACTCTGAGCATTGACAGAATAGCGTGTATGCACACGCTCGGCATCTATATTATACTAATTGGATACGATTACTTATGAGGTTTCTTATCAATCCGTGTCCTGGGTGTTAAGCCAATAGTTATATCGATCGAGGAGCAATAGACTCCTTGATAGATACTTGCAAATGGCGTTTGCCCGGCAAGTAATGGTGTCGGCATTATGCCGACTATGATGCGGTGTATAGCCTTGTTACTTTTTTAAGTTAAGCGATGTTCTGTTGGTTCATCTAATAGTGATGGACACGGATTAACGCTTAAGAGCAGCAACATATCAGTCAGCTGATTTCACTTATACAATCTAGCTATTTTGCTGGATAAAAAACGAAGAATGCCTCGATACTATGTTTCAACGGCATTGAACCCACACAGTACACTGTAGCTACATTTCTTGATATAAAAAAGAGACGATTGCTTAGAGATGGCTTGTTAGCGTTGTTGATACACTGTTCCTCAGCAGCATGCTAATGATCCACATTACTGAATAGTGTTCAATGTTGAACTAACCATCACATAGACTCTTTATGTAGATTGAAAGCAAAATATGGTTAGATGTAGGTGATATATGTATAATTTGAATCTATAATCAGTATAGTGGGTATTGCAATCTAATTTTGCCACAGTCCCATATATAAGTAACTTTACTACATCTGATTTACTTATAGATGCATACATTAGTTTAAAAAATTAGAGTGATATTGCACAAGAGGACTAGTTGTCTCTTATTAATACCCCTTAATTATTGGAGTATAACTTGATTTATTTCCAGCTGTGTGGAATTTCTACTGGAAATATCTTCACTTACTACTACTAGTATAATCTGCATCCCAATGTTGGGGTGTGACTTTTCTGTTGGAACTTTTCATTATTTATATTATTTTAATTCGCCAGGCTTTTTTAACATATGAATAAAAGTTATATTTTATTATTTATGAGATATACTTAAGACTATAGAGAAGGCGTCCTTAGATATATTCCCTCTGTCTATCTTTCTTTTGGGGATAGGGTTTGGTGCTGATTAGGATATTCTCCTCTCTTTTTTTTTCTGGCTTAAACTGACAAAAGAGGTAGCAAATCACGGGCACCGTGATAGGATGTGTCACAGTGCCTTACCTTGGCCTGCGCCATCCGGCCGGGAGCAGGGTTCTGGACTGATGCTCCGGCATCACTAGCCATGTCCCTCTCTGCCTGCGGCCTAGTCTGGTTCCTTATTACAACAGCATTGAATCAGGCACTTGCCTGGACGTCTGTTATAGGTCCAGCATAGGAGACATAATTGGTCCCGCCTTCTCCTACTCCTTTATAAACCTCTATGGGCCTGTGTATCAGTTACCCTTACATTGTTGTTGTTCTGAGCAGTTCATTGATTTTTTTTCCTGATTCCTGTGTATGACCCGGCTGTCCATCCATCTTGGTGTTGACCTGTGGCTCTGTCTGACCATTCTCTGTGAGTATTCTGATATGGCTTAGACATCATTTCTGGTTCAAACCTGTGGCTCTGGCTGACTACCTGCTCCATGTATGACCTGGCTTGTCTGACTACCCATCCTGATGTTGACATGGTGCTCTGTCCACTGCGCATCCAGCATACCAATGCTTCAGTGGATATCCTATCTGGTGCAAACCTGTGGCTCTGGCTGACTACCCTCTCCGCGTATGACCTGGCCTGTCTGACTATCCTAGCTGGTGCTGACTAAGGGCTCTGTCTGTTTCTATTTGTGTTGGCTCCCTCTTCACAGACATCCATCCTAGTGCAGACCTGGGGCTCTATCAGACTCCTATCTTACTGACTGCTGGCATGCATCAGTAGTCTCCTTGGTTGCGTTCATTATTAGAGACATCTCTCCTATACTGACTGCAGGCTGAGTCAGTGCTAGTCCATTGGGCGTTTCTCCATATACAGAGACTACAGTGGGCTGAGGCCTAGTCTCTAGCAGTAGTGGCGGATCTTTTGGCAGACTCCTATTTCGTAGCCTCTTCGATCACCCTCTTCCTGTTATTTATCTTTTTGCATTACTGTTATTATTATTCTAATAAAGGTGATTTTAAGTATACCGTCTGATTCCTTGTCTTGCTTGCCAACTGTAACAGTATGGGTGTTTTGGTGCTTGTTTGTCCCACTATCTGATCCTGCAGGCGCTTCAGCTACTACACCTTCCTCTATTATGCTATTGCCAGCATCATCAACACTTGAATGCGACTTGTTGTCGTCTTCAGTGTTCTTCTTATATGGTTCTTTATTTCTACTGGCCCTGGTGGTGCTGGAACTAGTTTTGCTGGGACCTTAACAAACTGCATCCTCCCTTGGAGTACAGGGATCATCATTATTGATTGCACACGCTGCAGCAACCATTGCTGCAGTCAGTTTTTGGACTACTACTTTACTCTCATGTCCCTGCACTACCCTCCCCTTTCCCCTTCACCTTGTGAGTTTGCTGGACATTATTCAACTACATTGATTTTTTTTACTGTATGGTACACAGCACAACTGATGGAACTGTATAACGTCTTGCCTAAGCCCAGTCAGCTGTCTGTACTGTCACCTAATATATTTAGTTCTTTATTTTTTTTGTCTACTCTGTTGTCTTATCACAGTCTGTCCCAAAAAAATTATAACTGAAAAACAAAATCAACGACTTCTTCCAGACTTCCCCACCCAGCACACAGACAATGTCATGGAACCCAAAGTAAAGCAGCACACAACACAGGTACAGTAAGTTCAACCAATTTATTAAATGAGCAATACAAGTGTAAGCTCTTCCCCAACCTTCCCCTGGAACAGGTGTAGGGACAGTGCACAGTCCACTACCCAGGAACTGATACTGAGCTGGAACCTGATAACCACAACCCACAATCTGCACCCCGTATTAGAACCTAGCCTACGGCTCTAGAATAGGCCACAGCTACCCTGAGACTACGATAGGGTAGCTGAATAGGATAGACAGGTCCCTAGAATGCTAGGTATCCAGGCCACAGGAGCTGTCCCTCATTCAGCTGTAGAACTCGATCCTTGGCTGCTCTCGAGAAATCCTCCACTCACTAAGGAATATATCTGGAAAAAACAGAACAAAAAGGAGGCGCCATTAGTGCCTTATCAACACTTTTAGGGTACAATATGATTTAAGAATGGTAATACACTCACATGTATATGTGGCTGTGTGAATACATATGCACAAACACAGCTTCAAAGCACTCAGGGAAGTCTTACTGTCCCTGTTCGGTATTCACAGGCTATCTCCAATGATGTCAATCCTCAATGGTGAAGAAAATAGGTAAAAAATAAAATTAAAATAAAAATAAAATAAAAGAACCGTTCCAATATACGTCCGATGAAAGGATAACAAGTTTAATACTTCTAAAAACAATATAATCCTAAAAAAATCTAATCCTGTTAGCACCTCCTTTTTGTTCTGTTTTCTCCCAGCCGATTAAGTACTCTGCACAGAAGGTGGGACTAATTCAGCCAATAGCGTAGCAGGCTACAAAAAGCAAGCGCAATGCCAGGGTATGAGCTCTTGCATCAGAGAGGCAGCAAGAATGTGGAAGCGACTGACAAAACGCTGCTGGCCTTGTGCCAGGAAGACAGGGTGCGCATAGGCAAACAATTTGTGAATGATCACGGCAGCTGTGAAACAATAACAGCGAGATCAGCAAGCAATTAGGTCCCTAGTTGCCTGTGTCTTGTCAGTCACATGGAATTTTGGAGAATTTGGGGTCAAACTCCTTCCTCCGTTCTTCTACCCAGAGTGCCCCACTGACTCTCCTGATACACATTTACACAGAGCAAACGTCCTACTAAAAGATTTCCTAAACTAAACTTCAATTCCCCTTTCTGTCTTCTCTAGCTCAAACAAGGTGCTGCTTTCTCCTCTCACAAACAAAGTATGGCTGCTGTGAGAGCCTGACAGCCTTTTATATGGCTGTAGAAAACTTTTGTGTGCTGGAGAAATACTTTCATCCCATTGATTTCAATGGGTGAAAAAGGCATGAAAAAGAGGAAAAACAGCACTTTTTGCTGGAAATTATTCACCAAGTGGAAAGTGCCATTATTCGCCAATTTCAGTTTGAGGGAAATTTTTTGCCCATACCTAGTTGTGACTTCAGGTTTATAATGCTATATACCAGACTGACACATTAAAACCTGTTGGTTTTTTTGTGGTCAGTGTACTATACCATATATGTTCAGTTCATATGTCCATTTGACCCTTTTGGATACACATTTTGTATCTCTGAATCGCTTATTTACCAATAAATGTAAGTATTCTTCCTTTCTTGTTTTATATTCTTTTTTCACTTTTTTCTGAGCACTTATAGTTTTGTATAGGATATTGTTTTAGCCTCCCCTAATTGTGTATCAAGGTATAGCTGTGATTGTAGTAAACTTACTGCCTCTATGGAAGTACACTAATGGAATGACATGGATTTTTCACATATGTTCCAAAAACTCTGATTCAACATGTTTTTTAAATTTAATTAAAAACTAGAGCAAATGATGCAATAATAATATAAATATAGTAAAAAAAATCATATAATGATGTAGCTGTAACTTTCTGAGTTAAGTTATCTTGACATAGGCATAACTAGAAGCCACAGGGCCCTGGTGCAAAAATTGCCATGGCCCCCCGACCACATTGTCCCCTCCATTGGCCACCTCCACTGGTCATCTGCACATTGCCCCCCCATACACACCATTGGCCACCTCCACATTGCCCCCAATATCCACATTACCTCCACATTGCCCCCAATCTCCACATTGCCTCCAATCTCCACATTGTCCCCACATTGCCCCCCAATCTCCACATTGCCCCCAAATTGCCTCCACATTGCTCCCACATTGCCTCCACATTGACCTCCCCTCCAGTTTCTATCTGCTACCTCCCTGGTGGTCCAGTGGCGTGGCAGTAGAGGTCTGTGCCTCCTTCTGCACAGACCTCAGAAGCTGCAGCTCCCACACGGTCCTCTATTCAGTAATACAGAGTGCTGGGAGATTATGTCATTTCCCAACGCTCTGCATTACTAGAGTGCTGACAAGGGAGCTCAGCTGCTAGAGTTCTGTGCCGAAGAAGTGCTTCTTGCGGGCACTGGGAGGGAAGGTCACCGGGGGCCAGTGCATCTTGATAAACAACTTCACTTGCCTTACATCGTAATCTTTGTCCAGTGCTTTTTGGGAACACCTTCTATTTGTTTGCACTTAAAACTGAACCTGGTAATTAATCTAGGCATTATATCATCATCCTAAATGCATTAACCCTATACATTCTAGGAGGGTACTCAACACATTGCCAAGCAATGCCTTACAAACCACTCCGGCAATCAAAGGTTTAATCATATCCAATGTATTTAATATTTAGCTTGGATTGTTGTAATAAATGATCCACGTAACAATTTTATCTGTATTGCAAAAGAGATCAAGAAAAATCCTAAACAATTCTACAAGTATATAAATAACAAAAACGTTAAGATTAATATTGGTCTTCTTAAGGCTGACACAGGTGAATTGATTAGTCGGGATAAGGCTATGACTGGCACCTTCTGTATATACAAAGGATGCAATGACAGGCTATGGGCAAATAGACAAAACCACAGAATTTCCTCCATCATGTACATGGCTTACTGAGGTCAAAGGGGTAGATTTAAAGACAGGCATTAGTAAAAAAACAAAACACTAACAGGTGCAGTAACTTGCAGTAAGCCATTTAAAGGTCCGTCTTAAGAACATTACGGCCGATAGACTTTCGTGCATTGAGACTCATGGAACAAGATCCCCAGAGCCATTTAAAGGAGTGTAGTACTGCTAACGGCAGAAAAAAAATACAGTTAACGGCTAAAACTTAAGACCAAGTTCACTTAGCCATTAGACACTTAACAGTCAAAAAAACACCCGTTACATAGGAAAACAGAAGAAATGCTAACCGCACAAGCGAGGAGGCTCTGGCTCAACAGCCACACAGGAGCCCATCACCACCTGGAGGACAGCACCTGCCTGCAGATGCACAGCTGCAGCAACAGGATACTCCACAGGAACCAGATGATCCCCAGCTGCCACAGGGACCCATGCAGCAGTGGAGGATGTATAGATGACCACCCAGGCCCAGGGTATACCGCCCAAGGGTCACTATCTTTGGAATGATCGATGACGAGGTGATTGATTGCTACAGGTTGAAGCCGCACAGCATCATTGCCTTGTGTGAGGTCATCAAGGATCAGGTGGATCCCATTTACATCCATAACCATGCCCTATCTGGCCTACAAAAACTCCTGTGTGTCATACACTTCGTGGCAAGTGGTGCCTTCCCTTCCATTCAACTGAAGGTTATGCTTCTGGCATGTCACAGGCCACATTCTCCAGAGTGCTGGCCCAGGTCTTGCTAGCTCTCAAAAGCAAGGCCAGTACCTATATACATTTCCCCACCACTGACACAGAGTGGATACATCTGAAGCAGGGCTTTTACGCAAGGGGAGGCATGCCCAGGGTCATGGGTGCTATAGATTGCACCCATGTCCGTATCAAAGCTCCAGTACATGACGAACATCTATTCATCAACAAGAAGAACTTCCACTCTATGAACGTGCAGATGGTGTGTACCAGCAACATGAGGAATATGAATGTCTGTGCAAAGTATCCTGACAGCTCTCATGATTCATACATTCTCCAAAACTCCTCAGTCCACAGAGACTTTGAGAATGGAACTTATACAGGGGGATGGCTTCTGAGTGAGTTCCCAATACTAAATCACACCACATCCACAAGTGTACACACAACACTGCTCAGCATGCTCCTGACTCACAACTAGTACATCCACCACAGAAAACAAAATTCATACAACATGTGCTCCCTGTCACATCATGTCACTCACTTTCCACAGGTGATGCTGGCTATGGCTGTAAATCATGGCTCCTCACGCCGGTCGCCAATCCCCAAACAGATGCCCATGAAAGATACAACCAGGGTCATGGCAGAACTCAGAATGCCACTGAGCGCACCTTCGGATTCCTTAAGTCTAGATTCCAATGTCTTGACCACTCGGGGGGAGCAGCAGAGGGATGGATCTACAGTGGCATTGTTGAACAACATAGAGGTCATGAAACGTGGATCAGATCTCAAGGGACATCATGCTGACCTGTGTGTGTGCAGTGATATGTGTCCCTGACATGAATACACACATCAACAAATATGTCCTAATAGTTCCATGAAACAAATAAAATTGGGCTGTCACTGTCAATCTCACTGTGGCAGCCCAAAGTCATTGGTTTCAGGGAGCTATCAGAACATATTTGTTGATGTGTGTATTCATGTCAGGGGCACATATCCCTAGGACTGGTTCACATAATGGGTTACAGACGAGTACACAACACATTACAAAGCAATGGTTTGTGTACTCACCTGTATCGGAAAAGATTAAAGGGATTATGAAGTTGAAGTTGTTGCATGATGATCAGTTCGAGGTTGCTGCTCCAAATCCTGTCTCTTGTCCCACAGGAATCCATAGAATGATCCATCCTTGAACAGAAGAGTTTCCATGTGACTGGACTGAAGCCTTGACAACACTTCCATGAAGCTCCCCTCCTGATGTTTTAAGTGATCGTGTTGGTGAAGCAATGTTTGACCTGCTGTTCACAGAAACCTCTGCTGGAACATTCACATATTCACACAAAACACAAATCCATGTGTGTACAAACATACAGGTATCAAACTTGTACAGTAAGAATGCTCATCTACAGAAATAACAAACTTTGTGGACAACACATGAGCAGTTCAGTAATGTTTCTAAAGTGTTCATATGCAGCTTAAATGTACCTTTTATGTGCTCATACAAGTGTTCAATGCATATATAATACGAGACACAATAAAGTAGAACCATAAAGGAGACACAATAAAGGAGAACCATCACTATTCTATCTGTGTCTGTATGAATACATGTTGGATTAGACATGTCTCAATGTGGAACCACACTCAAGCCTACAGTATCCCTCAGGCATGGGAAGACATGACCCACATCACAGGAGTCCACTACTTGTTTACTTGAGTGGACTCTGTGATGTATTCATGCTAACAGATGTTGGCAGTGATACACCAATGTGTGTTGTGAGGGATAAAGAGGTGATACAGGGGACATACTTCCACAGTGATGTCATGTCCATGGTTTCTGTGTTGGTCAATATAATGAATGTTCTGAGATTTCTTTAGTTTGATGAAACTCAGTACATGGGCTACATCAACAAACAAGCAGACTAAGTGGACAAGTGTTATCACTGGTGAAGTGTGTTACAACCTTAGTAAAAACTGCACAACTTACTAGATAACCCAATACTCAGCCTAAGGTTTCAATGTGTGTGATACACATTGAATTCTCAGAACGATCACTGGGTTCTCCAGTAAGTTAGGCTGTGATGCAAACACTTATTGTGAAACTAACTTACTGGAGAACCCAATGCTCACCCTAGGATTACAATGTGTAGCACTCACATTGAAATCCTAGTATGAACATTGTGTTCTCCAGTAAGTCAGTTTCACAATAAGAGGTTGCATCAAAGACTATTTTGCTGCATGTTGCATTTGTCCTGCTTGTTACTTCTCTGCTAACTCAAATAGCTGTTTGTTTGGTTAACCCCTTAAACACAACAGTTAATGCAGATGAATGTTCAGTGTTGCACCAGTTGTTGTGCTAAGGAGTATGTTTTGTTCAAATTCAACCCACATCATGGCCATATAACACTGTCATGTTAAATGGCTCCAGGGATGGATTGACAGTTGAATTTGCACAACGGTGTGTGTGTGAACCCATGTTGTAACATCCCACAAACATGTTACCTGGGCGGCAGTTGTGTTCACTGCATTGCTTGGCAATGCATTGGAGACAATTCTGCCACCCAATCTATCACTAAACACAAAGCATATGATTCAGGATTCAAAAGCACAATGTTCTCTTTATTAAGGGGGAAGATAACAAGTTGGGAATTTTTTTTTGGGGGGGGTCCTTCGACTGGGTGCCTGAGGTGGATGCCTTGGCTGATTGCCTGGTCACCCTTTGCACCCTAGGTGTGGCTTCAGGGGTCAAACTGGTGGGAGTGTTGGGTGCAGTGGCCCACTCTGTGGAACGCAGCTGTCTCTCTACATGCAAGTTCTCCCTGCGGTTGTGGTCTCTCAACTCCACTAGCACCTTCCCAATCATGTCCATCATTGCCATTTGGTACTGATGGAGTTGTGTGTTTATCCTGGTGAGCGCCAACTCCAGGGCATGTATCCTGTCCTCTATCCTTGAGGTGTTCCTCCAGGATTCCCTTCGGCTCCTTGAAATATTCAAATCTGTACTGCAGCATGCCCGGAGTAGCCTCCTTTGTAGGGCCATGCACTCCGCCTCCTTCCCTGTGAGGTGTGCAATGTTGGAAGTGGATGTGACCGGTGACTCTGCTGGTAGGGTTCCTGCTGCGTCTGAGTTCTCTGCTGCTGTGGCGGCTACTGCTGAGTCCTCTACTGCTGCTGAGTCCTCTGCTGCTGCTGTGTCCTCTGCTGCTGCTGAGTGTGCTGTGGCTGCTGCTGCTCCTGTGACAGCTGGTGGAGTGGCTGCTGAAGATGATGGGTATATGCCCACCAAATCAAGTGACTCACAGCTGCCCACTGATGTCTGTGCTGGTGGAGGTGGGGGAGTCATGTCTTCCCTCTGTAGAGGGCACTGGGGCTCCCCAATCAGGCCCAGGTGTTGGTAGTCCAGTGGCCAAGGGTCATACCTTGACCACTGGTAGGTGCTTGGCCCCCACCTGGGATCATACCTGGGGCCATGCTGGGGAGCCATCCAAGAGGGTAGGTCCATCTCTTGGGAATATGGCCCATATTGTGTGGTGATGACTGTCCCGGGCAGCCATTGCCTCCCTGGTGGTGATGGTGCTGCTGTTGGAGGGTAGTAGCTTGTGGAGGTGGTGAGATACATCCACCTCTCCTCCTGTTGCATCCACCACTGTATTGGGGTGGAGCATCCTGTGGTGGAGCAGCCTATGTTGTAGGAGATGTGGATGGTGGGTATGGTGACACTGCTGGTCCCCTCCTCTGTATACTTCTCACTAGGTGGTGATGTAGCCTGCTCCATGGGCTCCTGCTGTGCTGGAGGCCCGTAAGATGTATGGAGAAATGAGATGGTGTGATTAGTAAACATAGCCATGGTAGGATTAAAGGGACAGTGTGACGGGGGTACAGGGGTTACTGTGAAGATTCGGAACCAGTGTGCCCTGTCTGCGCTGCCCCTGTCTGTGTGTGGTGGCCCCTAGTAGCTACCCCTCATCCCACTGCAGGTTCTGTCCCTGTCCTCTGTATGCCTGCTCTTCTGGGCTGGCTCCCCTCTGCCCTGCAGATCTCCCTCTCCCACCCCTACTCTCAACAGGGATGTCCTGCTTTCCTTCCTCCTCCTCCACTACTCTCCCCATCCCTCTCTCCTGTCCCACTCTCCTGGCCATTATTCACCCACTCACTCACACCAACGCACTCCCACAGGCCCTCACAGACACACTCGATCCCACTCACTCTCTGTCACACTCTTTCACTCACAGATTCATAGAGTGCCCTATGATTGGAGGAAAGCTGATATAGTACCATTGTTCAAAAAGGGGGCAATATCCAGCCAGCTGGCTCCAAAAGGGACTGACAGCGCAGGCGCACGGACGTCACTGTGATGGGATATCCGTGCTTCCTGCTCCTGTGACCATCGGAAAAACGCAAAAATCTTTGGAACCGGGTAATATTTCTGGCGACTAGCGCTACTAAGCAGCTAGTCGCAAGATGAAGACTGATTTCAGGTTAAGTTATTGCGGGTGGTAGTTCCCCTTTAAGTTAAGCTACACTAGTTATATTATAGAGTTTACAAGGGAAATGGGTTATGTACTAGTGTAGCTCCATTTGGATTGTAGCTCTGTGGTATCTTTTGTGTTGCTTCATTTCTATTGTAAGCTCTATGGTATCACTAGTATAGCTCCATTTACAGCAGCAATCAGTAGATTTAGTGAGGTGCAGTGGCCCACCAGCCCAGACATATGACCGGCCCAGGGGGCAATTGCCCTCCTGCCCCCAGGCCAGCCCTCCCCTGAATGCCCCCCTCCTGAAGTGTCTCCAATGGCTGTCTATCAAACTCCAGATATGATACAAAATACTGCTTCTGTCATTCAAGATCCTTTTCTTCTCTTCTCTTCCTACAATCCTCTCTGATCTCCCACTATAACCCTACTATACCCCTACTTGCCCCTACTTACCATCCAACAACATTCTTCTCTCAGCTTCTTTTGTGTCTACAAGTCTCCCTGTCTCATATCAAACTCCTTTTCTTGTTGCTTCTTATCTATGGAAAGCTCTACCTCTCATCCTGTGCCACTTCTCTTCTAGTGGTCTTCAAATCTCTTTTAAAATCATACCTCATGAACAAAACTTCAACAATCTAGAAGGCACTGACTTCATACATCTAAGGTATTTATAACTTACTTGTTTCATTTATGTTTTTCATATTCTGACCAGAACTCTAGCACTGCTTTCTGCACTTATCCCTTATATACTCTGTATGTTTCCCTTAATCATTCTAGAGTATAATCTTTTGAGCAGGGACCCTACCAGTGTTTTACTTTGCTAAGCATTTGTCACCCTGTATTGTCTAAAGCCTTAAATTGTAGAGTGCTACATACAATTGTGGTGCTATAAAATAATCATTCATTCATCCACTTTGGGACTCAAATTAGAATTTGTAAATTGCTGTTCTCAAAGTAGTAACTACTATATGAGGGCTGTGCAAATCTTAAAGAAATGTAGGTGGAGATGGTAGCTGATGGGGGGTGGGACAGGAGAGAGCAAAGATAGGGCTTTGATAGGTAGGAGCTGAGGGGACATAAAAAGTAAGAGATTGTAGAGGTATGAAAAGAAAACAAAAAGTAAGTGGAGTAGTAGGAAAACAGGGGGTAAATACTTGAAGTTAGGTGAAAAACATGCAGTAATGTGATTAGAAGTAGTAGGCATTGTATAATGGGGTGGGGAAAAATTCAGGTCTTGGTAAAATGGGAAAGTGGACAATAAGATCCTGTCTCTTAGGAGGCAGTGGGTGCAACATCACTACCACTCTACATATAGCACATATGCTAGGACTGTCTCATTATTGATCTATTAGAACCTGCAGTTTGAGTTTACTGGTATGAAAACAGATCCAAAGGGTAGATTTATAATCCTAAAATGTAATCTACATCTTACTCCATTAATCTTACTAAATATCTACATAACACCGCCTTGTGATCCATCTGTATTGAAGGATGCATTGGCATTTATTTCTGAAACTTCTATTCCTGTCAATCTTCAACTTATAAAACTTTGTCACGTATCTATTTTGCCTTTGTTTCTAAGTCGGTATGGCAACATCAAAAAAAATGTAAATTTCTTCCCAGAATGGCATTGGACCACTCCCCACTTGATTCTTTCTCTCAAGACTGGGGGACAGACTAGGACTCGGGAATGGAATCTAAGTCCCTATTGGCTAACTGTTGGCCATATTGCTGACAGGCATAGACATGACTTGCAAATGTACTTTGATATAAATACTGGGTCAGCGGCTCAGGGAATAGTGTGGGAATCCGCTAAAATGGTGGCTGGGGGCTCACTATATCTCAAATATCTGCCTACAAAAAGGATAATGAAACAGAAATTAAAACACTAGAAAAAGTTGCCTATACTGAACGACATATCTCTAGATGTGATCAGGAATCCTTTGACTTATTCACTCGTGCTTTGCTGCTATTGTCTATGAGGTTGTCCTTAACTTTCAAAACATTTTTCACCAGAAACATAATTTGTTTGAGAATGGGTATAGGGCAGGCAAATTGATGGCACACCTAGTGAAATGTAATAGGAGTTTAAATGCCATTGACTCTATTTTATCGGACCAAAATATACTGCTCACGTGCCCAGATGACGTCAACAAGCAGTTTGATGTTTTTTTCAGCAGTTATATGAAAGCAGGTCTACTAGGCATGCCCTGTCTATAGAAATCTTCCTAGCTCAGTGTAGTTTACCTACTCTTTCTGCTGATCAAACTTTTATGCTAGATGCCCCACTGCTTATCAGAGAAGTCACTGAAGCTATAGCATAACTACCTTTTAATAAAATGCAGGGTGTGACGGTCTGCCAGCAGAGTGGTATAAAACCTATTCAGATATTTTAGCCCTACATTTATTAAACACTTACTATGCAGTGGAGCAGGGTACTCTCCCCGACTCTCTCAATGCTGCTACCGTTGTATTTCTGCCAAAATCCGGCAAGGATCCCAAGCTCTCATATAGTCCCATCTCACTATTAACTATAGATGCAAAAATTCTGGCTAAAATCCTCACAAAGTGGCTTAACTCTGTTATTTCAACACTGATACACTCTGATCAATTGGGATTTATGCCGGGGAAATCTACATCTCACAACTTATGGCGACTATACACTAATTTACAACTTACACATGATAATGCGGGGAACAGGATTATTGCCTCACTGGTTCCATCACAGGCATTTGGCTCTGTTGAGTGGATGTATTTGTGGGAAGTATTGACGAAATTTGGATTATTATCACTGTGCTGTGATTACTTGCCTATTGTGTCAGTCCAGTGACCTGAGTCTGCTACATGCTGCTTGCCTGAGCTGCCTGTGGGCGTGTGTCTCTGACTTTGCACTTGCTATTTTGTAACTTCGTGTTTGTTGGTCGATCAGGCTCCACCTTCGGGCGACGGCCTTATATGCTGGGTGTGAACTGGGCTTAGTCGCCCTTTAGTGGTGTTCCTGTGCGCATGCAGTTTGTTCCTCTGACCCTTGCTTGGCTTATTTTGTCTCCTGATGTTCGATCCTTGGCTTGTCTGACTACTCGCTTCGGTTGTGACCTTGACTTTGGTTAACTTCCTGATCCTTGTATGACTCTGGCTTGTCCGAATACCCTCTCCGTGCTGACCTTGGCTGTGGCTGACTTCCTGATCCAGCTCCTGACTGTGGCCTGTCTGACTGACAATTCATGTTTTTCCTTGCTCCTGTCTGACTACCATTGGGCCGATCTAAGGGCACGCTCCATTACTCTGCTGCTCTGCTTCCAAGGTGGTAGCTTTGCCTTCGCTCAGTGCGTTCCAATTACCTTCGGGACAGTAAGTGCAGCTCAGTCTCTCTCTGTTACTCCCGCAGTACTACCTACGCTCTGTGCTTCCCAGTTACCTTCAGGCCAGTAGATTTAGCTTAGTCTCGCTCCTTTGTCTCAGCTCTGAGCACTCCTATCTGGTTGCCTCTATCCAAGCACTCACTCTGCTGCCATGAGTAGTGCTCTCAGTATACTGTCCTGGTATCTGCTGGTTATCCTACGCTCTGTGTCTCCACTGGGTATTACTCATATTTGGGCTACTCCAATACTCTAGCTGACATTCCTTCCCTTAGGACTGTCCGGATACGCTCATGTGCTATTCTTAGCATTCTGATTCCTATCCGTGGTTAGAGCTAGTTTGTTCCTAGACTTTGTACTATACATACCTGCGGTGGTTCAGTGTCAGCTCCTGGGTAGTGGACTAGACACTGTCCTCACGTCTGTCTTCCCTTTGACTGAGGAAGTGTTCGCTATTATTATTATTTTACTCAATAAGCTGGTTTAAATTCACTTGCACTGTTTTGTGTGATTATTTGCTCTAGTGACCATGACAGTACATAATGGTCATGAGTACTGAAGGTACAAGTGAACCAGTTCAGAGTATTCTTGCCAGAATGGACTCTCAGGATCAGCGGATTGATCTTTTATCCTTCGCTATGCAAACACTATTAAACCGAACCGCACATCTTGGGCTGACTCCTCACCAACCAGTGGCCTCCCCAGATTTGGCACTGATGGTACCTTCGAACCCTGAAGGTAGTACCAGTCGAGGGTTGTCTGGTACAGCTCCTTTGCCTCAACGATACGAGGGGGAGCCTATGCTCTGTAGAGGGTTCTTGAACCAAGTGGGCATTTTCTTGGAGATGGTACCGCAGGCCTTTCCTAGAGAACGAAGCAAGGTCGGTTTTGTGATCTGCCTGCTGTCTGTGAGAGCTCTTGCTTGGGTTAATCCGTTATGAGAGACAAGGAAGCCTGTTGTGGACAATTTCTCTGAGTTTGTGGGAGAATTCTGCAGGGTCTTTGATGTTCCAGCCAGGGCAGTGTCTGCAGAAAAACGGCTAATGACCATACGGTAGGGCACACGCACAGAGGATGATTTTGCTATTAAATTCCGCACCTTGGCTGCAGAGGTGGGCTGGAACAATGAGGCGTTAGTAGCAGCATATTTGCAGGGTTTATGTGACAATATTAAGGATGAAATAGCGGCCCGTGAACTGCCAGGAGAATTAAATGAATATATCTCCTTTACAATTCTGATTGATATCAGGCTGCATTCAGAGGTCAAGGTCATAAGACTACGAGTCGACTAGCACCATCCTGTCTCATACCAATCATGTCCTGCCCTTTACTTTGGAAGTCGATGCGTCTGAGTCGGAAGTAGGTGCCCTCTTGTCTCAGCACTTGGCTCCGGGTGAGGTCCTATTGCCATGTGGCTACTTTTCCAAGAAATTGTCCAGGGCTCAGAGTCTATACAATATTGGGGATTGAGAGTTGGTGACTATTATCCTCGCACTTAAAGAGTTCCGCTACCTGTTGGAGGGGATGAGTTCTCCTATCCTAATCCTCACTGACCACAAGAACCTGACCTATCTTTCTGAGGCCAAGAGATTGTCACCCAGACAGGCCAGATGCACATTGTTCCTCTTCAGGTTAAATTATGTGGAATCGTACCTTCCGGGTACTAAGAATGCCAGGGCGGATGCCCTCTTGAGGCAATTCGGATCAGATCCCGAGGCCAATAGTGCTCCTGTGCCTATCATTCCTACCGATCATATTCTGGCTACCTGCTCCGTGCTGACCCTAGCTGTAGCTGACTACCTGATCCGGCTCCTGACTGTGGCCTGTCTGATTGACCATCTGTGTTGTCCCTCGCTCCTGTCTGACTACCACTCGTCCTATCTAACGGCGCACTCCATTACCCTGCTGCTCAGCTACCAAGCTGTTAGCTTTGCAGGTTTCCTTTGCTCAGTGCGTTCCAATTCCTTCGGGGCAGTAAGTGCAGCTCAGTCTCTCTCCGTTGCTCTCACTCAGTGCGCTACCTACCAGCTACCTTGCTTAAGCACTTGCGGTACAACCTACACTCTGTGCTTCCCAGTTGCCTTCAGGTTGGTAGATTGCAGCTTAGTCTCGCTCCTTTGTCTCAGCTCTGTGCATTCCTATCTGGCTGCCTCTATCCAATCACTCACTCTGCTGCCTCGAGTAGTGCTATCAGTATACTGTCCTGGTATCTGCTGGTTATCCTACACTCTGTGCCTCCGCTGGGTATTACTCATACTTGGGCTACCAAAAACCTCTAGCTGACATTGCTTCCCGTAGGACTGTCCAGGTATGCTCATGTGCTATTCTTAGCATTCTGATTCCTATCCATGGTCAGAGCTGGTTTGTTCTGAGACATACTTGCGGTGGTTCAGTGACAGCTCCTGGGTGGTGGACTAGCACACTGTCCTCACATCTGTCTTACCTAACTGAGGAAGTGTTTCCTATTATTATTATTATTTTACTCAATAAACTGGTTTAAATTCATGTGTACTGTTTCATGTGATTATTTGCTCTAGTGACCATGACAGTTTGGTTCTAGGTTTATCAACTGGGTGAAAGTTCTATATAATGCTCCCAAAGCCAGGGTAATGACAGGTGGGTTGCTCTCAGAGAATTTCCCTTTGGCTAGAGGAACCAGACAGGGGTGTTCTCTGTCTCCAGGTCTGTATGCTTTGGCAATAGACCAGCTAGCGGCCCAAATTAGATCACACCCCAATATCACAGGTTTCAGGGTGGGAAACTGGGAAAAAAATTGCATTATATGAGAATGACATACTGCTGTTTCATGGGGATACAGAATAATCCCTATTTGATGTATTGCATAAAGTAGACACATTTGGTTCATTTTCTGGTCTCAGAATTAATTGGTCCAAATTGGCCCTGCTTCCTGTGGATGAGATTTCCCAGGGAGTGACATTGGCAAAGACCCCTATACATTGTGTAGACACATGCATATATTGGGGATGAAAATAACAGTTGCTATGATGAAATTTATTGAACATAATTTACTACCAGTTATTAACCAAAGTCACCAACTGGCAAACTCTACCACTAAATGTGGTGGGTAGGGCTAACTTACTGAAAATTTTCTTTTTACCCAAGCTGCTATTTGTTTTCCTAAATGCTCCAATTCTGATTCCTAAATTATATTTTAAGCAATTAGATAGCATTATTTCGAACTTCATATGGGGCGGAGGGCGACCCAGGATTAAATTACAAACCCTTATGCAATCCCCTTCAGATGGAGGAATTGCTCTCCCCAATGTTTATCACTATTATCTTGCTGCTCAGGGGCAATATGCGATGGCATATTTAGATCCAGATTTGCTACATCAGTTTACAAAAATAGAGGAATCGCTGTTGTATCCTGGATATAAGCTGACACAATTGTTAATAGTGGGTCCTACAGTTAGTGTGTGTCCCACTCTACTTATGAAGCTGATGTATGGAATCTGGAAAAAATGACAGGCTATTTAGAATTATACTGCTACGGATCTAGAGATGCCACTGTGGGGCAGGGCTGGATTACAGCAGCTGTCTGGTCTAGACTTTGGCCCTCAATGGCCATGGAATGGCATTATTAATTTTGGACATTTATATAGTGCAGGTGTGTTGAAGTCCTTTGAACACCTACACAATGCGTTTCAATTACTGAACACTTTATTTTACTTATACCTGCATCTCAGACATGCCATTGGGGCTTACTGGGATGGGTGCTTACAATCTATTTCCTCTTTTCCATTGCAATGTCTGTTATCTACAAAAAGATTGGGGAAAACGCTTTCTTTCATCTACAGCTGCTTACATAGACAGACAGCTGTTCAGGATACCACTTTGTTTGATACCTGGGAGATTGACATGGCAAGACTGGAGGACTGGAAGGGGCAGAACATTAAGAGAGGGCCTATGCAGGTCGCAACCTCCACCCGTCACCAATTCATTCAAATGGAAATTTTATATAGATCATATTACACTCCGGTAATACTGACTAAGATTGGGAGAATCCCAGCAAATAAATGTCATTGCTGCTGAGACATGGTGGGCACATTTGATATGGGAATGTCCACCAGTTTGCAAATTCTGGGAGGAAGTCTGGAAGACTATTACTGCAGTTCTGAATATAAAGTTAAATTTATTTGTGAAAATGTTTATTTTGTCATTACTACCAGATGAAGTCACAGCTTCAGAATTTCTGATAATGGTGAGGAAGGTGGTGGCTATGAATTAGATAGCACACGGAATTCCATCTCATTCTGCATGGTGTAAATTAGTAACACAATACATTAGTAAACTCTCATAGGGGTATATTACACAAATTCAACCAAGTCTAGGGGAAATGGCTGAGTAGGGAAGTTACTGCTCATTGATGTCTCACAATATTTTTAGGATTTCTGCAAAATACATTTACTACATATTATTCATGTATCGGAACATCATGTGAACTGATAATATTTACTCTAACTGAGTCAGTTGGATGTGTGGATAGTAGCAAGATAAGGCACAATATGTGCTTACTTAGTTAATTATTCGTTTATTGCTGTACTGCTGCTGATGGGGCAGTTGGGGGGTATGGTCCGCAAGCCTGTGGGAGGGATGGTAAGGGGGTCTTGTTGTGTAGTGTAGTACTGGATGGTGGTTAGGTGTTATGTTGGGGAAGAAAGCATGGAAAAAATCTCAGATATTTGGACTACTAGCTTTTTTGGAGCATTGATGATGTATATTCAATAGATATGTCTGCTTTAATTCCATACAGCTTGTATTGCATTATACTTGGATGTCATGTAATACCAAATGTCTGTTAATAAAGAAAAAAGGGAAAGTGGCACAAAAATATTGCGCTGAGTTGGTAACAGGGTTAGAAGGAGAGGATAGAGACAAAGGTGGGTTTTGAATAAATGCTGTAATTAGTGGCAGAGTAGTGACTTAGAAGGTAGATGATGGTAGAAAGAGGCAAAAAATAGGGATCATAGAAAGAATCAGATGTTGTAGAGTCAAGAGAGAAAGGTGAAGGTGGTGATAGGCATAGCAAGAAGAAGGTGATGGTAGTAAAAAGAAAGAAGACTTGAAAGACAAGCAAGGTGAATATGAGGGAAAGAGGCAAGAATATGTGAGCAAGAGAGGTTAGGGGAACATGGTAAGAGGGAGAAAATGTCACAGGATGGAAAGTATCAATGGGGTGGGAGAAGGAATCAGGAAGGTGTCTGGAACAGGTGATTTATCATGTGGGGTCTTCCAACTCTGCTAAAAATCAAATAGATCAATAACATATTTGCTCATTGTAGCTATAGATGTCTACTGTGGCATGATACATATTTTCTGACCATAAATGTATATTTATCAGGTTTACCCAGTAACATTATCACAGCCCAACACCACCAATTAATGCAATCATTCAATGAAATGAAGAAGTTGGATCAGGTTGCAGAGGTACATGATGACTTCAAGAAACATTTATTTTAAATTTATGAAGTATTTGAGCTCAGGGCCAAGGGAATTGATAGTCCCCCTTTCACACTGTACCAGACCAGTGACCGGACTGCTGGGAATGTTTTAATAGGCATCTAACAATCATCTGTTACTCAGAGCTGCTAGTAACATCTAAAATCAAGCAGCACAGTCACACAGAAAACAAACTGCAATATTTGTGTGATTCCATTGTAATTCCATTGATGGCCACACTACATATGTATAGGTGCTCTAACACAATGGGGGTTATGCACTAAGGTGTGATAAAGAAGTGATAAAGTGTAGATGACATCTCTAGTGATGTGAATTCTCCAGATCCTACGTTATTCAAAGTTATTCTCCAAAGCTGGAGAAATCTTAGTGCATTGGCTTCATAGAATAACATAGGAATTGGAGAAGTGGTATCACTGGAGAAGTCATCTTGACTTTCTCACCTGTTTAGCACACCTTACTGAATAACCCCCAAGATATTGCATCAAGCTGCTTCAGTCTGTGACATGTGTTATGGTAGTTACCACTGTAGAGATTGTGAAATCATAGTATAATATATAACCCATGCTTTTTATGTACAATTATCTCTGTAACAATGTTAATATAGTAATAAGGCCGTATCACTCTGGACAATGGTGACATGGCCAATATAACAAAATTATCTATTTACATTATTATCATATCCAAAAGTTAGTGACAGGTGCAACACATGCCAACTTCTTCTTTCATGTGTACAAAAAGACACTGATGATACCATCTAGTCAAGATCAGTCCATGGATGACTAAATTATTACTGTACTGCCAATTAAAAAATAATCATTTGTAGCCAGATCATTATCCCCAGGATGGACAACAACATAAAACTCACTTCCATGTCTTTATACTTTGAGCAGAGACTCCAGGATGGCATCAGTTTTCACTTTTATCTTCTTCATCTGACACCTGCAGCCTATTTTCCTTGAAATTTACTTGCACTTCAGAGACACCAACAACCCTCTGACCTGCAGCAGGTATTCACCAGTATTTGCTATGAAGTTGATTATCTCAATACAACTATCTTGTTTAACAAGTGCAGCAACTGAGTTTGTGCAGAAGCAACATTTCTTTGATCATTACCCTCCCATAGCCAACTGTATCTGCGACTTCCTTTCTCCTGACTATTGTCTGAGGTAAAAGGAGCTTTTGATTTGTAACTCAGAAGAATAGCACAAATAACCTATAAATATTACAAAAAAAAAAATAACATAACAGTTCGAATAATGGGAATGACTGTCTACACATAAGGTAGCAATTTAAATTGAACATTAATTACAAAAGTCATGCAACGTTAACACTGAACCCAACAAGGCAAACTATTAAAACAATTAAAACAAAAATGCAATTCTTAAACATTAATTAAAACTTGATCACCCTCTAGACCTTCTCTTAGTAAAACTCAGTACATACCCACATTTATATAAATCTCCTTCCCTATCTTTGATGGGTACTAACTCCAAAAATGTTTTATATGAATTAAATGTGAATTAGGAACTGACACATAGAAAACATACATTAATTTTAGAAATTAGGCGGAGTGCATAATTGTTTTGCATTGGCAAGCACTGTATCAAACTATGTTGTAGTTTGTGACCTCTACTGTCAGTGGAGAGCAGCCCCAAATTTGTTTAGTGAACATTTTTTGTATTTTCCCTCACCTTTCCTGTGGTTATTTTAGAGAGTTGTGATTACCCCCCCCCCTTTAATGTTATGGGGACAGGGAAAATGTTTTATCATTCTTTAATGTAAAAATCATTAAAATGAATAAATGATGTGGCCATTACTGTAATATATAATATAGTGGGGGGTTTTGTTAAAAGTAAAGAGTAATTGACATAATGCCTATAATAAAATTTAATTAAGCAATGACATTGCCCTTGAGCTAAACAGAGGCACAGCATCTTTGAAACATGATGTTTTAAAAGTGAACTGTATCACACCTACCTTTACACTGCAAACATGGATCACAATCTCTTCAACAAATTTCAAGATATTTTTGCTCCCATCCCTGGAAAAGTGAAAGGCATGCAAGCTTACCTGAAACTATGACTAGCGGCTACCCCAGCATTCTGCATGACTAAATTAGTTCAGTTGGCACTAAGGGTCAAGGTTGAGACTGAACTACAACTCCAAGGTATCATTTCCAAGGTTACTAGAAGTGAATGGGTATCTCCTATTCTACTGATTAAAAAAGACAGGTGACATCTGGTTGTGTAGTGATTTTCATATGGCCATCTAGCTTGAGGTGAATCAGTATCCCCTGCCAAGGTTAGCAAGAAGTACAATCTTCATAAAGCTTGATATTCGACAATCATACCTCAAATTAGAGATGCATCCTGACAGTCGCCGTCTATTGACTATTAACACACACACAAGGTGCTGTAGCAATACAACCAAATGGTTTTTGGAGTTCCCTCCTCCCCAGCCATATGGCAGCAAATAATGGACACAGCCTTAGCTGATATACCTCACAGCAAATGCCTTGACATGGGATTAACGGTCAAAAAATATAGAGATAATCTAGATGCGCCTGCAAGACTGTGGCAAACCTGGACAAATACCAATTCTTTCAATCACAGCTAACATTCTGTGGTCATGTGATTGATAAAATGGATTACATACAGCAGATGATAAAGTGAAAGCCCTGGATAACATAGAAACATAGAAACATAGAAGATTGACGGCAGAAAAAGACCACCTGGTCCATCTAGTCTGCCCTTTAGTATTCCTTTATTGTTATCTTAGGATAGATACATGTTTATCCCAGGCATGTTTAAATTGTGTTACTGTGGATTTATCAACCACCTCTGCTGGAAGTTTGTTCCAAGTTTCTACTACTCTTTCAGTGAAATAATATTTTCTAATGTTTTTCTTGATTTTTCCTCCAACTAGCCTCAGATTGTGCCCCCTTGTTCTTGTATTCAGATTCTTATTAATCACACTTCCCTCCTGAACCTTGTTCAGTCCTTTAACATATTTAAAGGTTTCAATCATGTCCCCCCTTTCTCTTCTTTCCTCCAGACTATACATATTTAGATCTCTGAGTCGTTCTTGATAAGTTCTATGCTTTAGACCTTCCACCATTTTTGTAGCTCTTCTTTGAACCCGCTCAATTTTAGTTATATCCTTTTGCAGATGAGGCCTCCAGAACTGTACACAGTATTCCAGATGTGGTCTCACTAGAGCTCTATACAGAGGGATCACAATCTCCCTCTTCCTGCTTGTTATACCTCTAGCTATGCAGCCAAGCATACGATTTGCTTTCCCCACCGCCTGGTTGCATTGGTTACTCATCTTGAGGCTGTCAGAGATGACCACCCCCAAATCCTTCTCTTCTGAAGTCTTTGCTACCACAGAACTGCCAATACGATAGTCAGATTGAGGGTTTCTTTTCCCCAAGTGCATTATTTTACATTTGGAAACATTGAACTGAAGTTTCCATTGTTTTGACCACTTATCTAATAGTGCCAAATCATTCTCCATATTACAGACACCTCCTGGAACATCAACCCTATTACACACTTTTGTGTCATCAGCAAACAAGCAAACCTTCCCTGCCAAGCCTTCCCTTATGTCACTTACAAATATGTTGAACAGAACAGGGCCCAGAACAGATCCTTGTGGCACTCCACTTGTAACCAGTCTCTGCTCAGAATACACTCCATTAACAACAACCCTCTGGTTTCTGTCCTTCAGCCAACTGCAGATCCACTGAACTATCCAGGGGTTAAGTCCAATTCTTGATAATTTATCTATCAGCTCTTTATGGGGAACTGTATCGAAAGCTTTACTGAAATCCAGGTAGGCGATATCCACAGCACCACCTTCATCCAGCACTTTAGTTACATAGTCAAAGAAATCAATGAGATTAGTCTGACAGGATCGGCCCTCAGTGAAGCCATGCTGGTTTGGGTCCATCAGGTTGTTTTTTGTTAGATGGTCAATTATCTTCTTCTTTAGAAGAGTCTCCATCATTTTTACCACTACAGATGTCAGGCTGACTGGCCTGTAGTTACTAGCTTCTTCTTTACTACCCTTCTTGTGAATGGGTACAACATTGGCCATTCTCCAATCATCAGGAACTTCTCCCGTAAGAAGGGACTGGTTATACAGATTAGTCAGGGGGCCAACTATGACAGATCGGAGTTCTTTAAGAACTCTAGGGTGGATTCCATCCGGACCCATCGCTTTATTTGACTTTAGCCGGACAAGTTCCTCTAGAACATCGGCCTCTGAAAACACTGGGGCTAAAATTATACAACTAGAGGCAATGCTGTGTTCAGCCATTTTCTGATTATGAGGGCCGCCGTCTGAAAAAACTGAGCAGAAGTAGTTATTCAGATGGTCAGCGACCGCCTTTTCCTCTTCTATATACTGATTTTTTCCGTTGTTAATTTTTGTAATCCCGCAGTTTTTCTTCTTCCTGTCACTGATATATCTGAAGAAGGTTTTATTCCCCTTCTTAACAGATTTGGCCATTTCTTCCTCTTTTGAGGCTTTAGCAGCATTTATCATCTGTTTAGTCTTCTTCTGTATAGTTTTATACCCTTCTCTGTCCGCTTCACTTCCAGTCTCTTTATATCTCTTATACGCAGACTTTTTATCTTTCACTATAGCTCTTACCTCTCTAGTAAACCATAGTGGATTTCTCTTTCTTTTCCTCTTGCTAATTTGTCTAACATGTAATCTTGTTGCCTTTAAGAGGACTTCTTTGAGTGTCTTCCACTGAGTACTCACTCTCGGTGTTTTATCCCACCCTTTTAATTCTTTCTTTACATATTCTCCCATATCCTCAAACTTCGTCTTCCTAAAGTCCAATACTTTGGTTGCAGAATGGGATTTCTCGTAGTCAGTCTGGATTCCGAACCACAAACATTGGTGGTCACTGGAACCTAGATTTTCTCCCACCTTCACCTCAGATACCAGGTCTCCATTTGTGAATACTAAGTCTAGGATATTGTCCCCTCTAGTTGGCGCCTTCACCAGCTGTTTTAGGGACATCCCCGTCAGGGCTTCTACGATGCTCCTACTTCTACATGTGGACGCACAAGGGATATTCCAATCAACATCAGGCATGTTGAAGTCTCCCATAACTACTATATCTCCCTTTACTGCCATTTGGGTAATCTCGTCCACTAGCATGTTGTCTTGCTCTTCAGATTGCCCCGGAGGCCTGTAGACTGCACCTATTCTTGTAACTGATCCCTTTTTATTCTGCAGACAGATCCAGAGAGTCTCCAACTCTTTACATGAATTCTGGATCGCTGTGGATTTTATGCTATCTTTAACATAAATGGCTACCCCACCCCCTCTTCTCTCAGCCCTATCTTTCCTATACAACGTGTATCCCGGAATGGCTATTTCCCAGTCATTACAGTCCCTGAACCATGTCTCTGTTATTACAATCAAGTCCAAGTCATCTCTACAAACTATTGATATTAGCTCGCTGAGCTTGTTGCCTAAGCTGCGAGCATTAGTACACATTACACGAAGAACATTACATTTATCACCAACAACAACTCTATCTACCGCACCATCATCTACCTCACCAACATCTGTATGTAAAGCACCAGCAACTTCCTGTGCACCAACATCTGTATCTATCACACTAACAAACTCAGAACCCTGGTTCACCAAAACTGTTCGGGGACAGAAATCAATCTTCTCAATGAAATTCCTGCCCCCTCCATCTAGTTTAAATGCCTCTCCAAGAAACACCTGAACTCTTCTCCAAGTACCTCAGTTCCTCTGTGTGACGGGTGCAGACCATCTCTCTTGAACATTTCTTTACAACTCCACCTTCTAACACTGTGACTGACAAATCCAAAACCTTCTTCTTTACACCACTGTCTTAGCCAACCATTGAACTCCAGGATACGAAGTCTCTTACTATTTTCAGAGCGGACTGGCAAAATCTCTGAAAAAGTGATAGAGTCTGTCATTCTGCTCAGCTCCAGGCTGAGACTTTGAAATTCCATTTTCACCTCTTCAACACTTTTCTGGGACAAATCGTTTGTAACATTCCAGCTCCATCAGACATGTCTCAACTAAGATCTAATTCTTATTATTCATATTATTGCCTTCTGTGTGGCATCAAATGCCTTTGCAAAATCTAGATATACTACATCAACTGCTTTGCTATTATCTAAGTTGCTACTTAATTACCTCATAGAAGCTGAAAAGATTAGTTTGACACAATCTATTCCTCATAAAACCACGTTGATTCCTGCTAATGATCTTATTTTTGTCTTGTAATCCTGAATATAGTCCCTTATTATCCCTTCTAGCAGTTTTCCCACTACAGAGGTCAAAATCACAGGTCTATAATCCCTGTTTCTGTTTTGGTTCCCTTCTTAAAGGGATAGTAATACTTCATTTTTACTATCTCCTATGTTGTAGTCCTTAAAAATTGGAATTAAACTAGACCAGCAGCATCTCTCAAACCTTTATGGTTTGAGAGATATCCGCATTCAAAGTTCCCTCTCCTTCTTTCTCCCCTGACCTCAGCGTTATAGCTGACAGCAAGGGAATCCGGTCAGTGAGCAAGCGGCGGCTCTGCAGCAGTGCTGAGATTGCGTTATAGAAACAGAAATCCTTCACTGAAATGGTCTTCTACATGTGCTTGGTTTGGAAGCACACGTGGAAGACCATTTTAGTGAAGGATTTCTGTTTCTATAACTCAAACTCGCCACTGCTGCAGAGCGGCCGCCAGTCCTTGGACCAGATTCCCCTGCCCTCTGACGTCAGGGGAGAGAGAAGGAGAGGGAAATTTGAATTCAGATATCTCTCAAACCATAAAGGTTTGAGAGATGCCGCTGGTCTCGTTTAATTACAATTTTTAAGTGCTACAACATAGGGGATAGTAAAAATAAAGTATTACTATCCGTTTAAGAAGAGGGCACAACGAAGAACAACAACATTAATTAAAGGAATTGAGGACTTGACGTATGAGGAACAACTAGACAAACTTGTTTTTTTACGCTAAAGAAAAGACGACTAAGAGGAGATCTTTTCACATTGTATAAGTATATGAGAGGTCAATACAACAATCTCTCTGGTGAGCTATTCATTGCAAGGCCTGATCAGGTGATCAGGGGACACCCCTTGAGATTAGAGGAAAGGAGGTTTAGACTTCAGCAGAAGAAGGGTATTTTTTACAGTAAGGTCTGTTAAATTGCGGAATTCCCTGCTCAAGGAGGTGGTTATGGCAGATACAATGGATTCATTTAAGAGAATTTAGATACATTTCTGTCAAAAATTAACATACAGGGTTATACTGTATATTTGTAGGCAAATCAGGAAGGTCTGATAAAGACTAACTTATTTGGTAGCAGGAAAGCCATACAGTTCTCATTTCACTAGGGTATGAGGCAAAGGTTGAACTTGATGGACTTTTGTCTCTATTCAACCTGATTTACCATGTTACTATGTTATTATTGGAAGGCAGTTATATGTAAAAGAACTCCATAGAATCATACAAGTTATCTCTGATGAAGTACTTTGAATAGTATGAAATGCGTAGGAGTCTTTTTATCTTTATTTTAGTTTTTTATTTAAGTAAAGTTGTATTGAAGTTTGATATTTATCTCACGGTTATAAGTAAAGATGGGAGGATGTTCAGCCACACAGCCAAAAGAGACTGGCCCTAAAAATACACAATGAGCTATTCAGGTGAAAAGGTGATCCATCTGAGTTTAATAGAAGTAGAGGGGCAGCATGTCTGGCAGCAGGCACAGGCAGGTGACCTATCCTGCTCTCACAACTACCCTTCCTCCCTTCCCATTAAATCCCTCAAAATTCCTTGGGTGATTTTGGGCGACTGGACAGCATTGGTTCTGTAGTGCTCACGTCCTCCCCCTCCTCCTCCTCACACTGAGTGGATGCATAAAGGTCTTTCCAATTCCTCTTTTTACTATTTTTAAATTTTCTCATATGATAGCAGTCACTATGAGCCTCTCCTGCCTCAATTTTTCAAAAAAAATCACAGCAGAACAGCACAGCACATCTACCTTGCTCTGTAGCTGATTCTACTGTGTTTCACTTGCTGGACCAAGTCCCGTTTTAATAGAGAAAATGCAAAAACCACATAAATCAATGGGCGGAAACTTTCTAGCCATTGAAAAAATGGCGAAGAATTTTGGCCAATGGGCAAAAATTTCGAAGATTTTAATCGTTGGTTTTAAAGAGGATTTTTCCCTAAAAAAAAGAAGACAACAATGTGAATTTCGCAGGAGTTCTCGCAGAAACACGGTGAGAGCTTTCGTCCCCACCCCTAGTCATGCCATCAGCACTAGAATGTGACTCTTTGTAGTATTCATTGTTTTTACATCTGTATAATGGAGTCGGCGCCAACACCCGTCTATCTCCCCAAAATACACCTTTAGGATGAAAACTTTAAAGCCAGTATAACTGAAGAACAAAATTATCTGACCACAATATATATAAAAAAGGATACATTTATCATAGTTTAGAAAATAGCAGTAATAAGCTATAATATATCCAGACAGCACAAATATGTAATACAAGAATTAAATATTGCACTTTTGCCTCAATATATGGACATAGTTAAATATAAACATTCCTTTGAAATATGAAATAGTTAAAATATATGTGGTTTAAACACATCATAATTATAAAATCTTTGATACACAAATGTTGAACCTCCGGCCGGAAGCAATCACTTCACTTGCAATGTGTTTCCCACGAAAACCATGCTTTCTTAAGCAATAACTGAATACATTGTGCACCAAATAATACCTGCTATTTAAAATGTTAGCCCAAATCTATCAATTGGTTAACTGACTAACAACAAAGTGTATGAATATATATGATTATTGCATTATCCTGAAATGCAAAAATGTTGCTAAAACATTTTTTTATATGCGGATCACAAACACAATAGCATGAAATACACATATGATTGCGGATTTTACTGCTTCCATTAATTGAAAAGGCCCGCTGTTATCTCTGCAGCCTATTTTAAAGTCTGCCAAAGTATATTTATTAACACTACAACCTTAAGACACAAACATAAAAGTTGTTATTGAACACAATAATTATAATATCAAATGGAGGAGCTCTTAGATAAAAATAAAACTAATATTAGTTTGCTGCAGACTAACTCAATACCGGTACCAGATGGAAAAATTGTGGTTCCACAGACACGAAGCAATATTATAGTGACATAGTACTGTTCCATTTGCTTTTAAAGATTTTAAAATCCTAAGGATTTTAGGATTCCCATAGTACAACTACACCCTTTCTATATGAAGAGCATATTATTCAATATCACAAATATAGACTATGTGTTATTCCCAATAATTAAGACAGATTAAATCCAGGTAAAATATAGATTTGAATACCTTACAATTCATTCGCTGCAACACTCTCTGACACACAACTTGTTACCTTGGAAAGATTGTTGATGTAATGAGATTGGTGTCTCTGTTAGAAATCACCTCTGGATTATAACATTCATCTGCATATACCTTGTTACCTTGACAGGTTGTTGATGTAATGGAGTCAGCATCCTTTCAAAGGCCTTTCTCCATTCTGAAAAATAAACTTCTATGGGATATGCTTCTTGCATTTATCAAAATCCAACATAAAGGTGTATTATTACAATGTGGCTTATAGATAAGTGGAAAACTTATGGTAAGATATGTGGAAGATTTGTAACTTAAACACCCACAAATTCACAGCGCTATTTCCAACAGACACAATTTCTTATTATACCTTATCTTGATCTAAAACAAAGCAAGAGAACCTGTTTTTGAGTCCTCAAAAGTCCTCCTCAGCAGTGCAGCTTACTCCTCCAAAAAACCTCCAGTTCTGGCTTTTACTTCTTGTATATACTTCCACCCAAAAAAGAGAAAAGCGCACACAATCTGGGTGTAGACTGTTGATAATTAGTTTTCCTACTTCTGGACCCTTCACCGAGTGGACTCGTTTCTGTTTTCACCTCCTTCACCGTGGGTATCACCTCACATATATACGGTGTTAAACTCACCTTTACCAGAGGCAGACCAGCCTCTTGGTGTGATCGCCTTCACTGGATAACCCCCAGTGACGGTACCTTTGCGTCAAACTTCTTCCTTTGCACTTCTTCCGGTTCTTCCGGTCTCCTTCTTACACTTAGGTCGTAATCAATTCTATGTCCTCTATCTAGGACTTCACTTCCCAAGTATAGTATATGGAGCCTATTTGGGAGAACACCTTACTCCTAATATTATCATAGGAGTTATACTGGAAAAAATGCAAAAAATGTGCCCAGGCTTAAACAAATAAACCTATTTATTTTGTAAGGCAATAAAATATATCTGCACAGATACAAAAAAATAATCTTAAAAACTATTTCTCATTAAAACAGCCCAACGCGTTTCCCAGCTTACGCTGCTTCGTCAGGGGTCTTATGTATTAAATATTACCTCTTCACAGGCATCCATTTAAATGCTCCGACACCCCCCTTCCTTTGGCGCCAACCCAAGCAGACGAGTTCCGGGCCGAATCGGCTGGAACGCACGTGCGTCTCAACGTCATTTTTACTTCCGGGATATTCACAATGTAGCAAGATTTGTAGCAACCTCTGAATTCACCCTCAGTGATCTAACATATTTTCCTCCCTCTACTATATTAAATATTAATGTGAGGTCCTCCCCAAAAGTAAGGCAGTAATTGTTTAAAGCCTTAAATCTTAAAGCATTACTAATGCCAGAAAAAACAACAATCATGTCAGCCATATGAAAGAGATAATTCTTCAACATCCAAAAACTTTAATAGTTAACCCACAATCCAATGATAAAATAAAGAAAAAAAAAATTAATATAATCGAGGTTGCCCAGACATGCACACACACATGTATGCACATATTATAATACATACATATGTGTTCCATACATGCGTGCACACAATCCTATAGTACAATCCCAAGAAAAATATAATCAAATACATGGTTATATACCAAATTTTATTTCTAAATGAAAACTCAATTTATCAAATAATAAAAATAAAAAATATTATTAATGTCATCTGACTGATAGTCAAGATTATCCAATATAATTAAATTACATTTAAAAATGTTATACAGTACATGAATCTCGAGGACTATCTCACACCCTTTCTGGCACCCAAGGGGCCAAATGAACCTTATAACTAACTAAATGACACATAGGCAACTATATACACACACACACATATATATATATATATATACATATACAAAAATATGAAATTAATACATATACAGAAGTAGAACAACTCAGGTGCTGTCCAACTTCACCACAGAGAGTAGATACAAATGGATAACTGAGAGGTTGCCACCATATTGCTAATGCAAAAATTATGGGATGATAAATACACAGATAGAAGTACAACAACTCATGCAACATCCAGCTTTATCACAGAGAGCAAATACAAACAAAGGCCCCTCCTACTTAAATGGGCACTTGTCCATCCAAATGTTAGAGAAATTTCCAGCACAGTGTAATTGATTTCAATGGTTTTCTTTGATTTGTCCCGTAAGGTGCACATGGCCTGCTCCAGAATTGTTTTACCCATGTTATTGACTGCATTGCCCATATGCATAAAGCCTGTAAGAACCTCTGAGTTAAATCCATTTCAGTAAAGTATCTAATTTTTCCCTTTCAGAAGCAGGGAATTTCTGAATTTATACCATAAAGCTGTAATGTCTCCATATCAAAAATCCATTGGGATTTTCCTTTTGACATACATTGTATATAATGCCCCCCTCACCAATCTTTTTTTAACACTGTTGATAGCAAAAAAAGTAATCTCCTTGATCTCCCATCCATGATGTTCTATAAAGCATGAAGACAAGCTATGATTTTTAAACCTTATTTTAATATTATAGACATGCTCTTTTAAACTATCACATAGACATTGCTTAGTACGGCCCACATACTGTTTATTACATGTGCTCTGAATAACATAAATCTAATGAAAAGCATTGGCTGTTGAGTTACTTCCACATATACGTATCTATAAGTTTTCTGCTTTTATATAAGCCACATGGTAATAATACACATTACGTTGGATGTATTTAAAGGGGAACTCTCACCTCTGTTGAAGTACTTCTTATTTTAAAGTGTCGAGATTTTACCTTTTAAAAATAAGCCAGTGATATCAGGACAGGCTGAGGTACAGCTCTGTACCGCAGCATATCAATCTTTGCCTCTTTCCCCTCCCCAGTCCTGTTTTGTTCTAATCTACTACTCTGACTGAGTCTTCCTACATGTGAGCTGGAGTGCACTCTTGCCTTAACTGACATCAGGGGCATTGCTAGGTTCCATAAAGACCTGGGGCTAAAGCCCATGGCAAAATTCAACAGTACCTGAGCACACAATTACACATATGCACAAAGACAATACACATTTTCATACCAATTACTACACTGAATGTATGTATTAGATACCCCTATAGAAATGGATTGGTTAGACACACCTTATTTACCCGTGACTGAGATGCCTGTGTGCATATTATGTGAACTAACAGATAAATGCACACTTCAACCATGTGTGAGTAACTGGGATGTGTACTTTGAGTGCCATAGTGGTGTCTAGTGGATACATGCAGTACAATCTTGTGAGTGCGTAAATGGTATGAAAATGTGTATTATGTTAGAATATGTGTGTAACTGTGTGCTCTGGTTGTGAGTATGTTGTGCAATCATAGTGTTTAACCACTTGGATGATAGGAATGTCCCCAGCTCATTGCTTTTCAATGTGTTGGACTTACCCCAGTTACTCAAACGTTAAAAATGGAGTGTAAGGGATGTATGAATGTGACAGACTTTCACCTTTAAACAGTAGATTAAAACTATTTATACAGATGCAAACATATGGAGTATACTGAGATACAAACTAAACAGTCAACATACAAACACTGACCCAAAACCAGCCTGCTTTCACAGCTCAATAACGCATACATTCCAAAGGCAAATATGTACAGAGAGGGACACTCACCAAGAAGGGGAGTTACTAGGGAGGGCTAGTAACTGTTCACTTGGGGGGCAAGAACAATCAAGAGGCACATCCCTACCATTGCTCCAGCCCGTTGTCCCAGCCCACATTTTTTGTTAATTTTATAATGGGCATTAATGTTGTGAAGTAAGGCAAATGAAACCACAGAGCTTACAACTCAAATGTAGAAGCTTGTAGGTAACATGGACTGTCCACAGCCTGTGATTCTGGACCTTCACCCTGACATTTTGGTAAAACCATAAAAAGAGCTCAGGACTTGTTACCATACCTGGGAACTTTCAAAATGAGTTAACCCTGAAATCCTTAAAATTGTAACCCTTAAAGTTCCTGAGAAGATGATACTGGACACTGTGTGACTACTCTCTCTAACCTAATGGAGTTCCAGTCAACTAACACTGAGTCTTTAAAATGCTAGAATGTAAGAGATCAATCTTCTACACTACACACATGAGAAGCAGAATTTCACCCTCTGCCTTCCTAGTAGAAAAGGCTTACATTTAGAGACTAAGTAGTTAATTGGTGCAGATCGGACAATACAGGAGTGGGCAACATGAGGCCCTCCACCTTCTGCCAGACTATAATGCCCATAATTTTCTGCCAGTCGGCTGGTGGGAGATGATGAAAGTTATATTCTAGCAGCAGCTGGTGGGCCTCACATTGTCCAGTCCTGAGATGGTATGTAACACTTAACTGTCCTCACCTGAAAATGTTGCAGTTCACCCTGAGATTTGGATATAAACCCTGAGTGTCAGGTAAAACCCTTAGAGCAGGGGCAGATTGTGGACAAAAACTGGCCTGGAGAGTTTTTTTAACAACTGGTCACTTAGCAACCAACACAAAAAACCTAAAATTAAATCAGGGGAGCAACTCCAGGAGATGCAGTTGTTCCAGGACCCAGCATTCAAGGCTCTAGTTATACATGTGTTGGGGTCAACAAATGTTTGCTCCAGCACCCTCTAGTGGCTAGTTATGCCACTACCAGCTGCTATCACCCCTGAAAATAAAGCCATCTGCAAATACCAAAATACAACTCAATATAATCTGTAGAACATCTATATACAATACATCAACTGTGATATATAGTAAGTTTACCTCAGGATAGCATATACCCTCCAAAACTATATAAATCATAGTAAAGTAGCAAAAAACCTGGTCTGACACAAAATACACTTTGGTAAATAAATTGGATTTTTTTTAGACAAACAAGATTCCAGCAGAGAGCTGAAACATTGACCAGATTGTGAGCTAAATATGCATTCATTTTATTCACTGAATGTGACTTCAGTTCAGCCCTGGCCACATGTTAACAGAGATGGGAGAGATAGGGGAACTGTGTTGTATACCTTAGCTTGTGCATGGGAGCACTTCTGAAGTGAAGGTCCACTATTGGAATAAGGCTGGTGCTGGAAATTCAAAAGCTATCCTAAATACAAGCACTGAAGTATTACTGCATCCGTGTGCAGACAAAGACTGCTTTCTGAATCTAACTTAGTGCTAATCCGTGGCCCAGGGCCATCAACAAAAATGATGGGGCCCAGGAAAAATATGACTGGCAGTGCCTCTTCCGCCCCTGTTCATTACCTCTGCCCACTCTATGAGCACTACCAACCACGGAAACCTCCCACTGATTATTTTATACATATAGATATATAAAGATACACACCGACACTCCTATTATGACGAGTAACCCAACTTTTCTTTCATAATTAATGTAAGACACATAAACAGCTACAAAGAGAAAATAACAGATGCCTAGTCTAATGCATAAGTGAAAGAGCTAATGTATTCAATGTACTTTAACCCTTGCACTCCTACCTTTCCCGGTGCAGGATGCCTATGACCAGAGCTACAAATTGTCCAGTAGTCAGAGCGAACACAAAAGTTTGTATCGGCGCATGTATTTTATGTTTAAGCTCTACTGAGCATATTTATTTTAATAACCACAAAAGTACAATGTTTTTGGAGATACCCCCCTTCATCAGGTGCAGCAGATGAAGGGGGATGTCTGTCACCTGAAACATTGTGCTTCTGTTGTGATTAAAATAAATATGCTCAGTAGAGCTTAAACATAAAATACATGCGCCGATACAAACTTTTTATGTGTGTTATAAGTGACAGAGCTCCCTGATGGAAACCTAAACTAGTGCTTAAACATTTGTTTGCCAGAGGGGTACAGAACACATTGCTTTGCAATGCATTGCACACCACTCTGGCACTGAAAGGTTCAAGGGACAGAGCCACCTTCATGTTAACTAAAACAAGAAGGTATATTCCACTTTACTATTGCAACAATTTTATAATACACATTCTTTGTTTCTATGTAAATGGTCTGTGCTCTCTGAACAATAGTAGATGATGATATGCAGTCTACTAGCACACTAGGGCTGATGTACTAAGAACGTGCGTGTGATTCTGAGGCAAACTGATTCCACCACAGGGAACAAGCAACAAATCCAAATGATTTCACTGAGGAGTCTAATCCATTGTAAGCTAAAAGCAATGCATATGAGACCTCTCTAGAAATCAAGTAGTTAAAAGCTCTATTTATATCAATGGGAATTTAGAGAATTATGTGTGCTTCCTAAGGTGCAGTCATTTTGAGCCATAATTTCATTGCTTTTAAATAGTACATCAGCCTCAGTGCACTTTGAGTGCTCTGAGGGACTGGCCGTTCCAGGCACAACAGGATTGGACTAAAAGGGGATCACAGTGTTCCAGGGTCAGAACGCAAGGAGCTAGTGGGGGTACATGTGGTCTGACATCACAGATTACTTATACAAGCTGAAAGGTGTATTTTGGTCTGATTATGACAGATGGGCTCTACAAGACCTTTTCACAACTGTTTTGAGGTTGTGTTAAAGGTGTAGGCAACAAAAAGCAAAAACTTAAAAGTGTGCAGCAGTATTTGAACTTGGTGTGTGAATCACATCTATTTTCTTTTGGATTATATTTGGGTCTGGAGGTTGTTCTTCCCTTGGATGTCAGTGTGGAGTCATATTACTGAGATTCTAACAGATTCAACCTTCTGACCCATGCTGTATATTATTCAGCTAAACATCGCCATTGACCAGTAAATTATGATTTCTTGATATGGGATGTCCCAGAAAACAAGTTGCTCACAATGTTTACCTAACCTTTTGAGTGCCAGAAGGGTGTTCAATGCATAGAAAAGCAATGCACTACACAGTCCTCTCTGACACCCAAAAGGTTAAAGAGAGGGAGAAAAAAAATCAGATCTGTTGGAGTGCATGGGAGTTACTGAGCTGAGCAGCCCGATGCTACATAAACACTATAAAAACTAGAAGGGAAAAGAAAAGCAGCACGATTACAGCAAAGGGGTCAGCTTCTTAATCTATCAGCCAGCACCTATATTCAGGGCCGGCGCTACCATTAAGGCAGCACAGGCAGCTGCCTTAGGGCGCCGCAATGGAGGGGCACCGGAAAGGGAGAAGCTGAGAATTTTTTTTTTTTTAAATATATCTGCCGCGAGGGAGCACTCATTTACATTACCAAGTGCTCCCTCGTGGCATCTATGGGACGCTCACAATGCAGAGCAACCCAGGCTCTGTAGTAATACAGAGCCTGGGTTCTGTTGTCTGTTCTCTGCATTACTGAGAACAGTGCTGGGAGCTTCAGCTCTGTGCCGAAGGAGGCACAGAGCTCTCTTATGGCTAGACCACCAGGGACTCAAGGTAGGGAGCAATGTGGAGATGAAGGGGCATTATGGAAGGGCAATGTGGAGATGAAGGGGCATAAAGGAAGGAGCAATGTGGAGATGAAGGGGCATAAAGGAAGGAGCAATGTGGAGATGAAGGAGCATAAAGGAAGGAGCAATGTGGAGATGAAGAGGCATTATGGAAGGGGCAATGTGGAGATGAAGGGGCATTATGGAAGGGCAATGTGGAGATGAAGGGGCATTATGGAAGGGGAAATGTGGAGATGAAGGGGCAATGTGGAGATGAAGGGAGCATTGTGGAAGGTGCAATGTGGAGATAAAGGGAGCATTGTGGAGATGAAGGGAGCATTGTGGAAGGGGCAATGTTGAGATGAAGGGGGCATTGTGGAAGGTGCAATGTGGAGATGAAGGGAGCATTGTGGAGGTGAATATGTGGGCGGGGGCAGGGGACTGTGGCAAGGTCGGGGGGGCAGGTGGATTGTGTCGGGGGGGCATCAAAATGCACCTTCGCCTGTGTATACAAAAATCCTTGCACCGGCCCTGCCTATATTCATTTTATGTGAGAGTTCATCTACTGCTTCGTCTTACTCTTTGTCTGACTGAAGGCTTTATGAAGACAAATAGTGACACACAGCTGCACAAGAACTTTTAAAATCATTATTGAACAAAAACAGAGCAAAACACGGATGAATCAGACTTACTTGAACTGAAGCACACACAAAACGTATGTTGCATTGCACTCCCATCAGGCTACACTCCAGTCTACTGTGCACGTGTAAAGGGCATGCTCCACCCTCATACACAAGCTCCTGCAATAGGAATGGTTCATAGTCTTAGCTCCTCCTCTCTTGCGCCTAGCCTGTCTCTCTCACTGCTCTGAGGAAATATGATCTCACGATCTTTCGCGATTAGTTATCCAGGCACATAGTCCCGATGTATGTTGCAATGGGGAGACACAGACAGGTGCAGGCTCCAGACAAACATAGAAATATGTAAACTGAGGAAGGCTTTCTAGTATAAGCAGAGACTTCCCTCAGTAAACGTGTGACTTAATTAAGTGGCCACTGGCTCAGACTTATGACATCTGTGCCCTCTCCCCCCGCTGGCCAGCCCATTCGGGGCTGCCATCAAAACACTCGGGGCTTCAGCCCCTATAGCCCCCAACTAGCGACGCCCCTGACTGACATAAACTGCTTATTTTTAAAAGGTAAAAATCTCACGCTATCCTGCAGTACATTTAAAAAAAAAAAGGATGGAAGATAAACTCAGATAGCACTTTATAATAAGAAGTATTTTAAAGGGATAGTAATGTTTCACAATAAAAGCAGCTCCAATTAATCTTCATAGTATTTAGGCCATGTAGCGAGTTATTTCAATACTGTCAGAGTTGTAGTTCAAGAGTAATTGAATGATAAAGTATCCCCCTCCCACCCGTTTTACTGATGTAACACTGATCACCTCAGACTAGCAAGATTATCTGGATGGATCGCAGAGAGGGACAATCTTCAGTGAGCATAAGGAAAAACCTGTCAAGGGAGGCAGGGTTTTCATTGTTCTCACAGTAAGAAGACTGTCCCTTGCTGCAAGCTGTCTGGTCCCAGGACCAGATTCCACATCTGAGGGGAGGTGGCTTACATTAGGTAAAAGGGGTGGGAGGGGGATATTTTATCATTCAATTACTCTTGAACTGCAACTCTGACAGTATTGAAATAGCACTCTGCATGGTCCAAATACTATGAAGATTAATTGGACCTGCTATTTTTGTGAAACAATACTATCCTTTTAACAGAGCTGAGAGCTCCCCTTTAAAGAAAAGATGCATTTCCTGTAGAAATGTATTGTTCACAATGGAGCAAGGTCTTTGAAAGGACACCAACTCCATTACATTAACAACCTGTCAAGGTAACAACCTACAGTATATGCAGATGAATGTAGAGAGAATCCAGAGTTGATTGCTAACAGAGAAGTACGGCTCATAATGGCAGTTTGATTTTTTATAAATCACTGACTTCATCACACTAAGAATCTTTTCAGGGTAACAAGTTGTGTGCCTGAGAGTGTTCCAGTGAATGAACTGGAGGAAAATTAAAGCAGAACTTTCATCACGTTAATAAATGTATTTTTCGGCATTAGTGAATATATATAATTTTTAGGCAGACAGGCAACGGGGAACAGCACAGACATCTTGCAGAGCCAGCATCTCTGAGTCTGTGCTGTCCGTCCCCTTCAACTCCATGATTGGTGAGTTGAATGCGTTTGTGCCTTAAGGCACCAGACGGGACTGACAGCACAGGCACAGAGAGTGCCTACTGCAAGATCCCTGCCGGTGCCTGTCTGCCTAAAAAGTTATATATTCACTAATGCCACAAACATTGCTATTGTACTTATAGTGTGGGGCTTAATATTTATGTAATGAAAGTTCCACTTTATGTTTATACATATCTTTATGGGACAATTAAGGTGCAACCTGTAAGGTGCTCATATCTATAGATGGTGATCTTTCTTTTTTGGTGGGAAAAACACATTGACTATATTTGTGGTATTGAGTAATACGTTCTTCATATAGAAAGGGTGTAGTTGTACTTATTGGTTTTATTTACCCACTTTAAAAGCAAATGGAACAGTACTATGTCACACTATATTATTATAATATTTGTTTTTTTTAACTAAGAGCTCCTCTATTTGATATTTTATTTACTAGGTTCAATAACAACTTTTATGTTTATGTCTTAAGGTTGCAGTGTTAATAAAAATACTTACCATTTTGGCCAACATTAAAGACAGGCTGCCGATTTAACAGCATTCCTTTTCAATTACTGGTGTCATTAACCCTTTGAGTGCCAGAGGGGTATGCAATGCATTGCATTGTGTACACCTCTGGCACTCAAAGGGTTAAAATCTACAATCATGTGTACACCTCATACTATTGTGTTTGTGGTCCACGTATAAAAAATAAAAATTGGTACAATTTTTGCAGTCATTCCAGATAATGCAATAATGTATTATATATCACCAAATCTAGTTGCATGGTTTTCTTATATGGGTAATTTTTGGTACACATATTGACGATCAGGTGGATTCAATATTACGGGATAGCTTTTTTAAAAGTTGTACGTACCACTTACATATACTTTGTGTTATAGAGATACTAACCATTTTTACTGTCTTCATATACACTGATAACCTCAATATTGCAAGTTATTAGGAAGCATCTGTAATCATATATTTTTATTTAATAAATAAAGTTGATTATATATACCCTTTATGTGTATCTGTATGTGCTGTTTTGTATACATTTGCTCTTAATGTTCTCTTTTTAAAATTCAGTTTTACCATTGATTTCATTGTAATGAGATAGGTTGTAAAAGTGTAAGATTGGAACTTTTTGAGAATATTTTGCCTGTTTCGCCCAGCCCTAATCATTAGCAGTGGTTTTTACCAAACATTGCTCAAGTCCTCCTTCCTCTTCACCAGCTACTAGAAATGCAGATGCCCTGGCCTTGAACACCTTAGTGCTAACAGGTTTATTAAAGCCATGAAAGACTTTATTTTGAAATCCAGCCTGGAGAAGAACTACTTTCATATTGATAAAGACGGTATTGCGATTATCTGAGTGTTGCAAAAGTTCACCTTTGGGGAGATTCACCTAGTGGTGATAAAGAGGTGATAAAGTGCAGATGACTTCTCCAATTCCTATGTTATTCTATGGAGCCTATGCACTAAGACGTCTTCAGCTTTGGTGATCCTAGTAAATAGGCTCCATTGAATACATAGGAACTGGAGAAGTCATCTCTACTTTATCACTGCTTAGTGAATATCCCCCATTGTATTTGTATGGCTACCCTTTCACCTTGATCATGGATCATAAACCTCTCCCAGCAATTTTCAACACTAGAAAAGGGGTCTACATTACCACTGAAGCTTCTCTACACAGACATACTATTTATCTCCTAGTTTTTGACTATAGCCTCCACTGTCAACCTGATGATCAACATACAAATGCTGATGCTATCTCACTTGCCCTTGACAAGCATTCCATCATCATGGAACCTATCAACTTAGTGGAAAACTTAATATATGACCATCATAGTATGTGCTTCATGTCTGTTTGTACCATCATAGTATGTGTTTCATGTCTGTTTGTACACCAGAAGTCAAGCTCCTGCTTAATATGACATATTGTTGCAGGTGTACCTTTTCCTCAGAAAAGGTGGCTGATGAATGTTCCTGATCCTCTTTTGTGATATTTTAGATGCATATTCGAACTATCAATGCAGGGTAGCTATATCCAATGAAGAACAAGAGTTGTCATTTCCCCTTTCCAGTGACATGAGACAATGGGAATTCTACATGTCTACATTTCACATTGGAGTCAAATATAGTTTTTGATACCTTTTATTGGCTAACTAAGCAGATTTAAATGCAAGCTTTCAAGACCTTAGGTCTCTTCCTCAGGCATGTTATACAGATAAATATGAAAAAATCTCTCTTAAATACAAATACACATTACATTGTTTTGCATGGAATAAGAGAACTCAATCCAGATCCAGATATCTTTGATCAGTCAGTGGTAAATTGCATTATTCCTCTGAGGCTTTAGAGGTATTTACGATGCTCTTGGGTCTGTTGGAAAGGTCAATCCACTAAGCGATAATGTGACAAGAATTCTTTATCTCTATTTAAACCACTACAAATTGCATTAAATTTTAACATTAATTTTACCTCCCATACCTTTCTGTCCCTCTAAGTGCAGAACTGTCCCATCAATACAGTTAACTTAATATCCCTGACACTGTGCCCATTTTGACAAAAATGTTCTCCCACTGGTGTCTCTCTCTTTTTATTATTAGCACTGGATCTGTGGAAATTAAACCTCTTATGTAGTGCTTGTCCAGTTTCTCCAACATACAGAGCTGTTGGGCATTTTGCACACATGATAAGGTATATTACATTAGATGATTTACAGGTGAAGGTACCATTGATCTTATGGTGTAACTGGGTATTTGAAGACCAGAAGTGCTTTGCAGTTGGAATCAGCCTTAAGTTTGAGCTGACAGTTATTGTTTTTTTCTCTCTACATGTTGTTGGTCTTCCCTATATTTTTTGTTTATGCTTTTATCCTTACAGAAAAAGAGGAAATATTAATGCTTCGGGGTCTGTAGTGGTTGGTTGCCTAGCAACTGCTATAGTTTGGGGCAGATGTCTCCATATAAGGAAATGATGCATGCAACTGTGTGTGAACCCAGTGTGTGTGTGTGAGTGTGTGTGTGTTGAGGGGTACACAAGTTAGGTACACACTATCTAAATTCCTCCTCTGATCCCGATTTATCAGCATCAGCCTAACAACAACAAGCCCTCACCTTTCCAGTCACAGTAGACGCTTATGTCAGTGTAATAATAGGAGTGAATCGGTTGCTACTTCTTGGATGAACCTGGCTATGTGTCTTGCTTAAAGATATCTAATACAACAAAAGACAAGCAGACATAACATATCACATATTCAAAAATGATTAGCACCACATAAAATCTACATGTCAAATTCAAACATAACCCCAGCACTCTCATAATGTTTTTCTTACAGGCAAAGTTTGTCATTTGCATACAATATAAAATTACTAAGGGAAAGTGCAGGCACTGACAAACTCCTTTGACACCCATGTGCCTTTGAAAACTTACAGGTGTTGAATGACCCCCATCTTCCATTTATGAAGTCTATTTAGTCATTCTTAGGATAACCCAATTACTAGGGATGGGCGAAAAGTGTGGAAAATTTCCTGCATGACTTTTCGCAAAAACGTAAAAATGTTTAGTTTTTCCACGAATAATTTATCTTTCTGCCTATGCAAAAATGTCCTCCTTTTCACCTATTTTAATACATTTCCACCTATTTATATTACTTCTTGTGAGGGCTGAAGTTTAGAAATAAGTGGTTGAAAGTTGTGAATCCCACAGCAACATATTCCTTGAAAAATGTGTTAGTATGCAGAATGCATTTGTCCTTTGCCCACAACACTAACTTCCTGCTTAAGTGACACTGGCACATATTCATGATGATGTCAAGTAATGAAAAATAAAGTACAACCTTCAATGTGGCAGATGTGTATGGTAGTGGTGGTGGTGGGGAACTGGCATGGTGTGATTTGTGTATGTATTTTTACCATACACTATTCTCCTTCTCAGATTATTGACACACATTACTTGTCACTCATAGCAATAGTCCCAAGTGGGGTAGATGGTGGCAACCCTTCTTTACATCCCTCCTCCACCTCCTCATGTGCGCTGCTGTTAATATATTTGTCCTGGCTTTGTCTGTCATATGTGGTTACTGCTACATGATACTCAGATGGTATGAGATGTTGGTTCATTTTTAAGAATGTTAGTCTCCCAACATTGATGCTTGATAGCCGTGTCCTGCGGTCATTGACAATATAACCAACCACAATGAAAACCCTCTTAGACTCAACTTTTGCTGGAAGACAACTGAGGGTTTCCACTGCAGCATGTGTCAATGCTGGCCACACACACTGCTTGTTTTGCCTTTAGTCCATGGGGTCATTGTTTCTGCCTAAAACATAGCTATCCTGCAATTATGCGGAATCCATCTCACATGCAGTGGGACCACTTCTAGGAGCTACACAGTGTTCCTGTGTGTCAGTTACCAGCCCATACTCAGGGAGCAAGTCCCAAAGAGATGTTCCGCCGGTGCCACCACAACCACCACCACCGCCCCTGCTGAGACCCATGATGAATTGCCCTGTGTTTCCAGTGCAATATTCTGGTTGATGATGTAGCTGCTTCTGCTGGTTCAAATGCTTTGCTGCCTTCCTCTTCACTGTATTGCCTAGATGTTTGTTGTGCCCTCACTTTCTCCCTCTCATCCTCCACAATGAAACCCTCCACTGGATCAATAAGCATGTCACGATATTCCTTGACAGAATCCTATTCCTCAGAGAGTTTCTGCTGATCGCCATGCCTCCTTGTTGTGACAAACCACTGATGGCCCTTTGGCAGAAATTCTGAAATTTGGTGTTTAAAACGGGGGTCCAGCAAAGTGGCAAGAATGTATTCCTCATTGCTTTTAATATACACTATGTGAGGATCTTGTTCAAAGCACGCTAGAATGTCCTTTATTAGCTGGTGCATGTCTGTGTTTTCATTCTGGTAAGAATCCCCAGCCATGCTCCTAATTTGTTTCTGCAATAAAAATATCAGTGGTAGAATTTCACTAATTCCTGCCCCAATGCGACTCAGCAGCCATTGACCAGGTGACAAAGAGGCTCCTTCCAAAGCCTTCCAATTTTGCAAGGTGTACTCTCTAATGGCCTTATTCTGCTCGTACAAATGCTCTAGCATGTACATGGTGGAATTCCACCTGGTAGGGACCTCCATTTTCAGCTGGTAATGTGGCAGATTGTTACGCTGTTGTATGGAATGCAGAGCATTGCATGCACTGTAGGAGTGACTAAAATGGGCACAGATTTTGTGGGCAATAGTAAGCATCTCTTTGAGGGTTTCTGATTCTGCCAGGAATCTGGTCACAACTAAATTTATCACATAGACAAAGCAGGGCACATGCACCATACCACCAATTCTCAATGCAGCGATTATGTTGGAGCCATTATCAGCAGACACAAAACCAGCTTTTAAGGAGTGGGGTACAAGCCATTCCTCTATGACCTGCTCTAGCTTATTCAGAACATTTGCAGCTTTGTGGTATTGTCTCTCAAAACTGCATGCACAAGGTTGCGTGACAATGGTATGGGCTATCCTGCTGCTGCTGCTGCCGCCTTTTAATCACACTGCCACAACCAGAATCATGATTACTGGCTTTCACCTGATGCTGTAATCTTGTGTTTTCCACTGTTGGTGCTGGGAGGGAAACCCAGTGAGCAGTCACAGTCATATACTCTGTGCTCTGCCCACTTGTCCACATATCTGTTGTTAGGTGGATTTTCTTGTCATATGCACTTTTAAGTCCTTTGCCCACCACACTAACCACCTGCTTGTACAATTCAGGCGCAGCCATCCTGGAAGAATAACTGTGGTTTTGGTTATTCCAGCATGGAGCTACACATGACATCAGTTCTCTGAAATCTCGGTTTTCTACAAAAAAGTAAGGTAGCATGTCCATTGCCAACACCTTGGCAATGTTGCCATTCCACAAGTGTACTTTGGGATTGTTTTTATGAAGTTTTTGACTCCTTCCCATGAACTCAGTCAGTGTTGGTTGGCAGGACATGGCTGAAGTACCCTGAAACTTTATTTCTTTAACATTACTAGAGGAGGTGATGGCAGTAGATGCAGCATGTGTGGCAAAGCCAGAGTTGTCATACTCCTCTGCAGCAGGAGCCATAGGTGTTATTTGGACTGAACTAACTGTTGGCACTGGCAGCAGCACACTCTCTGACACATAAATAACTTCACTACTTCTTTTTTCTGCCCTAGAGCCCTGGGAACTTTTTAAAGTGCTTCTGCCGCTGCTAGTTGCGGCACCTTTGGCCTGCTGATGGTGTCTGTCTCAGTCAGACCTGTGGCTGCACTTCAGGTGAGATCTCATAGAGGAGGTGACTAGGTGTGAGCCTGCTTTCCCCCTGCTCACAGGCTTTTTTTGCACAGACAACAGATAGCAACCTGATCAGCATAATGGCAAGGCAATTGACGTAGTATAACTAGACTTTGCAAAGGCATTTGATACAGTGCCACACAGAAGGCTGGGGTATAAAATAAGGAAATTGGGGCTAGGAGATAACCTTTGCAATTGGATACAAAACTGGTTGAAGGATAGGGAAGTGTGTGGTTGTAAATGGAAAATTCCCCAGTATAGTTAAAGTGGAGAGTGGAGTACCTCAGGGTTCAGTATTAGGTCCGCTGCTTTTTAACATGTATAGATATAGAAAGCAAAATATCAATATTTGCAAATGACAATAGATTATGCAAGTTAATTAACTCAGAATAAGATATTTTCTCTCTACAGAGGGATTTACATACAATGTCAGACTGGGCAAACAAATGGAATATGAAGTTTAATGTGGGGAAGTGTAAAGTCATGCATTTGGAAGGAAATAATCCCAAGGCTACTTATGAACTTAATGGAATCATTTTAGGGGACTCGTTGCTAGAGAAAGACCTGGGTATCCTTGTCAACTACAAACTTGGAAACCGTGACCAGTGTCAAACAGCAGTAGCAAAGGCAAACAAAGTCCTGTCTTGCATAAAAAGGAGTATTGAAGCAAGAGTGGATAACATTATTTTGCCATTATTCAAATCATTGTTAAGACCTCACCTTGAGTATGCAGTGCAGTTTTGGGCACCAGTTCTGAAAAAGGATATACTAGAACTGGAGAGGGTACAGAGAGGAGCAACAAAATTAATTAAGGGAATGGAGGACTTGACGTATGAGGAACGGATAGATATACTAGGTTTATTTACTCTAGAGAAAAGACGACTAAAAGGAGACCTTATCACATTGTACAAGTATATGAGAGGTCAATACAAGGATCTCTGCGGTGAGCTATTTATTCCAAGGCCTGATCAGGTGACCAGGAGACACCCCTTGAGATTAGAGGAATGGAGGTTTAGACTTCAGCAGAGGAAGGGGTTTTTTACAGTAAGATCTGTTAAATTGTGGAATTCCTTGGCCAAGGAGGTGGTTATAGCAGATACAATGGATACATTTAAGAGAAGATTAGATACATTTATTTCAAAAGGAAACATACAAAGTTATACTATTTTTTTACTAGACAGATCAGGAAGGTCTGATAAATGACTAACTTATTTGGTAGCAGGAAAGCTATAAAATTCTCAGTCACTGGGGTATGAGGTGAAGGTTGAACTTGATGGACCTGTGTCTTTATTCATCCTAATTTATTATGTTACTGTGTTACTATGTAGCTTGAGGACCCTGAGTGAAGTATCTCCATATTGTGGACTTCATGGAATGAGGGGTTCCTGAGGTGGTGCTGCTGCTACTGCTACTTCTGGGGCTAGATGCTGATGCAGTTCTCCTGCCACTACTACTAGGCGTCAAAGGTGCAGCACTTACAACAGCAGCAGCAGAGGCACTCGTCATATCTAACATTGTGGATGTTAACCTGTGTTGCTATTGATGGGTACTCAAAACAGGTGTGTGTGGCTGAGTGGGACTTGGACTTTGAAGAGGTGTTGATGCTGATGATGACTGAGGTGACTGTGTGCTTTTTGACATCTGTGCTTGTCCAGGGTCAGACTTTCCAGTGACTTTCTCAAACAGTTTATAGACAGGCACAGTGCTCCTTAGAAGTGGTGGAAGATTCAGACTTTGACTTTCTACAAACCTTATAGCTCTGTCATCATCTTCACTCGCAACTTCATCTGTATCTGAACAAGACAAGGATGCAGGAGGGATATATTCTAGATATGCATCATCATCATCAGTCATCATTAGGTCGTCCTTAGCAGCATTAGCATCACCTGACAGTTCTTGCCCAATACTACTCTTATATTCCTCTAAGCTTTTGGAGGTCTCAAACAATTTCTTTTTACTTTTACTGTAACAAAGTTCCCTATTACTTTGAGGATGGGTGTTTTGGTGCTTGTTTGTCTCACTGTCTGATGCAGCAGGCGCTTCAGATGCTACACTTTCCTCTATTATGTTATTGCCAGCATCATCAACACTTGAATGCTACTTGTTGTCGTCTTCAGTGTTCTTCTTATATGGTTCTTTTTTTCTACTGGCACTGGTGGTTCTGGAACTAGTTTTGCTGGGACCTTGACAAACTGCATCCTCCCTTGGAGTACAGAGATCATCATCATTTATTGCACACGCTTCAGCAACCATTACTCTCATGTCCCTGCACTGCTCCACCCCTCCCCCTTCCCCTTGTGTGTTTGCTGGACATTACGCAACTGTGGTTTTTTTACTGTACGGTACACAACACAACTGATGGAGCTGTATGATGCCTTGCCTAAGCCCAGTCAGCTGTCACTGTCATTTAATATATTTAGTTCTTTATTCTCTTTTATTTTATTTATTTTAATTATTTTTTTAAGTTATCCACCCTGCTGTTTTATCACAGTGTGTCCAAAATAAATTATAACTGAAAAACAAAATCAACAACGTCTTTCTCCAGACTCCCCCCCCCACCCAGCACAGAGACAATAACAGCAAGATCAGCAAGCAAATATACTCCTAGCTGCCTGTGTGTTTATCACGGTGCCCGTGATTCCCTGTCAGTCACACTGATGGTACCTGTGCATTGGTGCAGATTGTTTGGCCCACCCAGGATGTTCCTTTTTATACTGGGCCTGTGACAGCTGTCTGGTGCCCTTTCGTGATGTTCCTGAAGTTGAGCCTCTTGCTGAGTTACTGTGTTCCTGTGTACCGATTCGGCTCGTCTGACCATTCTCTGTTCCTGCTCTCTGATTGGATTCCTGAGCTGGCTGACGTTCCTGCTCCGTTACCGACCTGGCTGTGGCTGACTTCCTGCTCCGTTACCGACCTGGCTGTGGCTGACGTTCCTGCTCCGTTACTGACCTGGCTGTGGCTGACTTCCTGCTCCGTTACCGACCTGGCTGTGGCTGACGTTCCTGATCGAGAGGGTCCTGGTTCCGGTCATCGCTGCCGGTTGCTCATCAGTTCCTGAGTTCCTGTGTTTCCAGGTCGCCCAACGGCGACATTCTGAACTGTAGTAGTGGGGCTCCGTTCATTCACTCTCATTGGCGCTACACCGTGGCCTTCGTTTACTGAGCTGTTGTATGCTAGCTGAGCTGCCCCTCCGTGGCCGTACCTGCCCGATCCAGTTACTGTGTGTGTGTTGCCTCCATTATAGAGCCGATTACACTTGCCAAGCTTTATCATACTATCCGAGCCGCTTACACAGTCTGAGCTGCGCTTTGTACCTAGTCTGTCCGTGGCTTAAGCAGAGCAGTTTAGTCCCGGTACGTGGTTTACCGTGCATGCATCTCCCGGTGCTGTGGCCTCCGTTTGCTCTCGCTGTATGGTACTGATACGGCACCGGAAGGGTGTCTGGGCACTAGTCATTGCTCGTGTGTAGTATCATTCATCGCATTCCTGTGCGAGGCTCGCGGTGGCTGGTATAGTGTTACTCCTGTTGGCATCTGGTGGGTGACCTTGCTCTGATCTCCTTTGGCTCACAACAGTACTCCTGTACGTTCAAGGGCTGGACAGGTTCCGTTTACCAGTTCTGCTAGCGGCTCTTCCATTCACTCCTCCTGGAGTTTTACTCAGCTCTGGTTGCTTGTGCAGTCTCCTTGGGCGTCCTTTTGTAACAGCTATATGAGAGTGATTTGAGCAAGCCTACTACTGATCTTGTATTCTTCCAGAGACTTATTGGTTCAGCTGGGCGTTGTCAGCCTACCATCATTGTGACTGATCAGTGGGTTATTCCTTAACCCTTGTCTATCCTGTTATACAGTACTATTCCATATTTTTGTACTATTACTGCTTTATACCAGTCTGTCTATGCCTTACCTGACCCCCAGGGGCGCTATTCCTGATTTTCAGTTCAAAATAAACTGTGTTTTTACTTATAACCTTGTCTGAGTGTCAGAAAACCGTAACAGTACGAAAGGGCCATGACCTCTGACGGTAAAGGTGACAGTAATACACAGAACCTCCACTGGAGGATGGATGTGCACGAGCAGCGCTTGGACCAGTTGTCACTGGCCATGCAAACCTTGCTAGAACGTACGGTACACCTTGAGAAACCTAACCAAAATCCGGTGGTCCCCCCAGTTGTGACACCGGATCACGTTGCTGGTCAAATGGTTGCCGTTCCCAGAAGTTTAACAGCGGCTGCGCCGTTACCGTTGAGATACAATGGCGAACCCACCCTGTGTAGAGGGTTTATTAACCAACTTGAGATATTTCTAGAACTCACGCCTCACGCTTTTCTGAACGACCGTAGTAAGGTGGGGTTCATGATATCTCTATTAATGGGTAAAGCCCTGGCATGGGCTAGCCCACTATGGGAGAAGGCCAAACCATGTACATCAGACTTTGACGAATTTGTCAAGCAGTTTCAGAGAGTATTCAAGCTGCCTGGGAGAACCTCCTCTGCTGCCAAAAGATTAATGGAGATTCAGATGGGCGAACGCACCGCAGGCGAGTACGCCATAGAATTTTGAATACTGGCAGCAGAGGTAGGGTGGAATAATGAGGCTCTAGTGGCAGCTTTTTCCCAGGGACTATCAGATGTTATTAAAGATGAAATTGCGGCCAGAGAGGTACCTACCGATTTGGATGATTACATAGATTTTGTATTGCTCATTGATACACGCATACGAGAAAGGCACTTGGCCAAAAGGGCTAGATCCAGAATCCATGGGCACGACGGCCCTTTAAACCCACCCTCGCCTCCCAATCCTCCTGATCGAGTTAACGAACTGGGGGAACCTATGCAACTCGGGTTCACCAGGCTGTCTAAGGAGGAGCGGGCACACCGCAGAAGGCAGGGCCTATGCTTATATTGTGGCAAGAATGGGCACATGCTACGTAATTGTCCGGTACGGCCGGGAAACGCACGCACCCAGGGTACCTTGGGGGACAGGCCCTAGGTGGTGTACAGTCATCCCCAGATCCCTGTTCCAAGAAACCCATCATTCCGGTGTGCTTCCCTGTAGGTGATCGAGCGGTTGAGGCACTAGCATTAATAGATTCCGGCGCTGCAGGCTATTTTATGGACAAGACATTTGCTGAGACGCACAGTATTCCGCTGTCCAAGAAAGATACGCCTTTAGCCATTGAAGCCATTGATGGCAGACCGCTAGAACCCGCATTCATCACCATGGAAACTACACCTATCTCTATGAATATTGGGGCTCTCCACCAGGAGAGGGTCTGTTTTCAGATTATACATTCACCCCATCATGCGGTCATATTGGGGTTCCCTTGGTTACTTTTACACAACCCCAGTTTGACTGGCAAACATGTGAGGTCAAGTCGTGGTCTGATTACTGTTCTGGGCATTGTTTGTCTCATCCAGTTAAGGTTTTATGTACCTCTCCCTCCGTGCCAGCTGAATACAGCAGATTCAGTGACGTATTCAGTAAGGGAGAGGCTAGCGCATTGCCGCAGCATAGGCCGTATGATTGCGCTATTGATTTGCCCCCAGGTGTGGTGCCACCGAGGGGCAGGACATACACGTTGTCCTGTGAGGAGAATCTGGCCATGGAGGAATACATTGAGGATGTCCTCAATCGAGGGATAATTCGTAAATCTTCATCTCCGGCAGGTGCAGGATTTTTTTTTGTAAAAAAGAAAAATGGCGAGTTACAACCCTGTATTAATTATCGAGGACTTAATAAATTGATGCCTAAAAACGCATATCCAATTCCACTCATTACAGAACTGTTTGACAGGTTGAAGGGCTCCTCTATATTTACTAAACTCGATTTACGTGCTGCTTACAACCTGATACGGATAAGGGCCGGGGATGAGTGGAAAACGGCCTTCAATACTAGGTCGGGTCATTATGAATATTTGGTCATGCCATTCGGCTTATGTAATGCACCTGCCGTGTTTCAAGAATTCATCAATGATATCCTCCGTGACTTATTACAGTCCTGTGTTGTCGTGTACCTCGATGACATATTGATTCACTCTGCCAGATTAACCCAACACATTCTGGATGTGTCTGAAGTCCTGCTACGATTATGCAAGAACAAATTGTTCTGTAAATTGGAGAAATGCGAATTTCATTGTTCCAAGGTACCCTTTCTGGGATTCGTCATTTCTAATGATGGCATTGCCATGGATGAGGGTAAATTGGCAGCAGTCCTACAGTGGCCACGACCTAAAGGGTTGAAAGCAATACAAAGGTTTTTGGGTTTTGCCAATTATTACAGGAAATTCATTCAGAATTTTTCCACCATTATTAAACCCCTCTCTGACCTTACGCATAAGGGAGCCAATCCCTCTCAATGGTCTGATGCAGCTGAAAGGGCTTTTGATACTCTCAAATCTGCATTCGCCTCCGCTCCGATCCTTTCCCACCCTAACCCCTCCCTCCCATTTACGTTGGAGGTCGAGGCCTCTGAGGTTGGGGTAGGGGCAGTTCTCTCTCAACGTCCCAAAGAAGGGGGCAAACTGAGACCATGCGGGTTCTTTTCTAAGAAGTTATCCAGCGCCCAAAGCCATTACGAAAATGGTGACAGGGAGTTGTTGGCTATAATCTTGGCACTGAAAGAATGGCGACATTTGTTAGAGGGCACAAGAACCCCAGTATTAATACTTACAGACCACAAAAATTTGATTTACTTTCAGAGGCTAAAAGGTTGTCATCTTGCCAGGCTAGGTGGGCACTGTTTCTGTCAAGGTTTAACTTTATAGTGTCCTACTTGCCTGGATCAAAAAACGTGAGAGCTGATGCCCTGTCCAGGCAATTTTGCACAGACATTGAGAGGGATGAAACCCCGGTTCCTATTATTCAGTCTCACAGAATTCTGGCCACGATACGTACTAGTATCACTTCGCCATTGGGGGAACAAATAGGGCACCTCCAGAAACCCCAGTTGGCAAGTGTTTTGTGGATGAGCCTTTCCGGGTCCATTTACTTGAGTACTATCACTCCTCGAAGGCAGCTGGGCACATTGGCCGAGATCAGCTAGTATGGTCTCTATCACAAATGTTTTGGTGGCCTTCTCTAAGAGCTGACTGTGCGGCATTTACGTCTGCTTGTGCCACATGTGCCCATAATAAGTCTCCCAGACACCTCCCAGTGGGTTTGCTCCAACCAGTACCTAATGGCGAACGCCCATGGTCACACATCTCCATTGACTTTCTGGGAGAACTGCCGTCATCCAAGGGCTATACTTTTATTCTAATGGTGGTGGATAGGTTCTCTAAGATGGCTCATTTCGTGCCCCTCTCTGGTCTCCCTTCGGCCCAGGAATTGGCAACAGTTTTTGCCAAAGAGGTATTTCGCTTGCACGGGGTTCCCAGAGTAATAGTATCAGACCAAGGGAGTCAATTAGTCTCGAGATTCTGGAGGGCATTCTGTAGCCAAATGGGCATACAATTGTCCTTTTCCTCCGCCTACCATCCCCAGACCAACGGGGCCGCTGAGCGTGCCAATCAGGGACTGGAGCAGTTTTTGCGTTGCTTTGTGACTGATCATCATGACAATTGGGCCGACCTGTTGCCGTGGGCAGAGTTCGCCAGGAACTGTGCGGTCAATTCATCGTCTGGGAGCTCCCCATTTCTTGTCAACTACGGGTTCCAGCCTTGTCTGCTCCCAGACTCATTTCAGTCACAACAGATTCCGGCTCTGGATGAGCACATTGAGCAACTCCGCTCCACATGGGCACAGGTGCAAAGGTCCCTCAGCCAGTCCTTTCAGCGTCAACAGCGGCATGCTAATTGCAGACGGTTGCCAGCGGTCTCATTTCAGGTTGGGGATAGGGTATGGCTCTCCTCCAGGAATCTAAATTTGCAAGTACCATCCAACAAATTGGCTCCCCGGTTCATTGGTCCGTTTAAGATTATCCATAAGGTTAACCCCGTGGCATACGCACTAGAACTTCCTGCATCTATGCACATTCACAATGTGTTCCATGTATCACTACTGAAACCCTTGGTTTGCAACCGCTATACTACCACTCCGGTGGTTCATGGGCCGGTGGATGTTCAAGGTCAAGAGGAATACGAAGTTCAGAGTATTATTGACTCCAGGAGATTTAGAGGTAAATTGCAATATTTGGTCCACTGGAGAGGCTACGGGCCTGAGGAACGTTCATGGGTGGACCAAAAGGACCTACATGCTCCACGATTATTATGCAATTTTCACTCTAAATATCCGCACAAACCCAAACCAGCAGGCAGGAGAGGGGGTCTTTGAGAGGGGGGTACTATCACGGTGCCCGTGATTCCCTGTCAGTCACACTGATGGTACCTGTGCATTGGTGCAGATTGTTTGGCCCGCCCAGGATGTTCCTTTTTATACTGGGCCTGTGACAGCTGTCTGGTGCCCTTTCGTGGTGTTCCTGAAGTTGAGCCTCTTGCTGAGTTACTGTGTTCCTGTGTACCGATTCGGCTCGTCTGACCATTCTCTGTTCCTGCTCTCTGATTGGATTCCTGCGCTGGCTGACGTTCCTGCTCCGTTACCGACCTGGCTGTGGCTGACTTCCTGCTCCGTTACCGACCTGGCTGTGGCTGACTTTCCTGCTCCGTTACCGACCTGGCTGTGGCTGACTTCCTGCTCCGTTACCGACCTGGCTGTGGCTGACGTTCCTGATCGAGAGGGTCCTGGTTCCGGTCATCGCTGCCGGTTGCTCATCAGTTCCTGAGTTCCTGTGTTTCCAGGTCGCCCGACGGCGACATTCTGAACTGTAGTAGTGGGGCTCCGTTCGTTCACTCTCATTGCGCTACACCGTGGCCTTCGTTTACCGAGCTGTTGTATGCTAGCTGAGCTGCCCCTCCATGGCCGTACCTGCCCGATCCAGTTACTGTGTGTGTGTTGCCTCCATTATAGAGCCGATTACACTTGCCAAGCTTTATCATACTATCCGAGCCGCTTACACAGTCTGAGCTGCGCTTTGTACCTAGTCTGTCCGTGGCTTAAGCAGAGCAGTTTAGTCCCGGTACGTGGTTTACCGTGCATGCATCTCCCGGTGCTGTGGCCTCCGTTTGCTCTCGCTGTATGGTACTGATACGGCACCGGAAGGGTGTCTGGGCGCTAGTCATTGCTCGTGTGTAGTATCATTCATCGCATTCCTGTGCGAGGCTCGCGGTGGCTGGTATAGTGTTACTCCTGTTGGCATCTGGTGGGTGACCTTGCTCTGATCTCCTTTGGCTCACAACAGTACTCCTGTACGTTCAAGGGCTGGACAGGTTCCGTTTACCAGTTCTGCTAGCGGCTCTTCCATTCACTCCTCCTGGAGTTTTACTCAGCTCTGGTTGCTTGTGCAGTCTCCTTGGGCGTCCTTTTGTAACAGCTATATGAGAGTGATTTGAGCAAGCCTACTACTGATCGTGTATTCTTTCAGAGACTTATTGGTTCAGCTGGGCGTTGTCAGCCTACCATCATTGTGACTGATCAGTGGGTTATTCCTTAACCCTTGTCTATCCTGTTATACAGTACTATTCCATATTTTTGTACTATTACTGCTTTATACCAGTCTGTCTATGCCTTACCTGGCCCCCAGGGGCGCTATTCCTGATTTTCAGTTCAAAATAAACTGTGTTTTTACTTATAACCTTGTCTGAGTGTCAGAAAACCGTAGCAGTGTTGCCAGTCAGTCACATGGAATTTTAGAGTATTTGGGGTCAACGTCCTTCCTCCCTTCTTTTTCCCAGTGTGCCCCACTGACTTTCCTAATAAACAGAACAAATGTCCTACCTTAGAGATTCCCTAAACTAAACTTCAATTCCCCTCTCTGTCTTCTCTACTAGCTCAAAAAACGAACTACTGCTCTCTCCTCTCTCAAACACAAAATAGCATGCTGTGAGACCCTGACAGCCTTTTATATGGCTGTAGAAAACTTTTCTTCCCATTAATTTCAATGGTAGGAAAAGGCGGGAAAAAGTGGAAAAACTGCACTTTTCGTGGGAAATTATTTGTCAAGTGGAAAGTGACATTATTCACCGCTTTCAGTTTGAGGTGAAAATTTTCTTTACCCCATAAAGAGTACTGTGTTTAGATAATAGTATTATAGTTCTGGAGTTGTATATTTTAAAGCCTAGGGATAGCCACATTCCTGAGATGGCTCAGCTGGTTAATGCACCAGCTGTAGAATCAGTTCAAACCCAGGGCAGAAAGAAAGACAATCTCAATGTATCCGTCCTGGTAAAATACTTTGATATTATTATTAATTAGAATGTGTAGTAAGCATATTTAATAGAACATGGTAAATAAAAGGTACAAAAAAATGTCAATTTCATTTCGGTGTGTGTGAATCAGAAATATCGCTTAGAGCACTTAACGGAAGGAGAGAGACACATTAAATTAATTCTTACCCTATTTCAACCATATTTCTTACGGCAATATAAAACCAATTTAGAGGAATTAAACTATCTAATTAAGACTTTTGTGCTCTCATTAAAGTGTGACGGAACCAGAACAATACTTTCTAGAAATATATTTTCAGCTGAAGTTTGAGCATATAGTGGGGGTCTAATCTTATTCATCCAGATGTTTTACCTATCAGGCACGTCAGCTATAATTTAAGAAAACTCTTACTTGCTCTCTGATGATTAATCTTCCCAAGCAGTTTAATGTTAAGTATTTGATTTATACAAAGTATGTCTGTCATTCATACAGTTGGATTTCCCATATGCATAATGCAAGCACAGAAAGTACTTACACAATAGAATAAGGAGACAAATGAAAGATCTTTATTCTTTATAGAAAATTATACAGTTTTATGTGTAGCAAATGCAGAAATAGAGTACATTTAAATTAGAGATTATCTCAGTAATTTTGACAAAATCATTTTAGTTTACTGAAGGATAATCTTAAAATATTCATTGTCAGAGGTTCTTGATGACCATAGTTGAGAATGCTTTATGAACAAAAGCAGCTGGGTTTTGTACCCTCTAGGCATAGTTCATACAGAAGCATCAACTAGCATCTGTGAAAAACTAACAAGAAAAACAGGTTTAGATAAAAACATGCCAAGTGATTTTTTGGGAATTTTTATTTGATTCTAATAGTTCTGTTGGTATACTCTAGAATAATACCTGCTTAACTTCCTGAATACAGCCGTTAGGACATTTTTCATCAGGCTGAGGAACAATGATGACAGAATTCTACCCAATGTAGAACTGTGATATATGTGAATATAGATTGATAAGAAGTAATATAGGATCATTATTTTATTGCTTTTTATCTGAGATATGTTGTATATTTTACTTGATTTTATATTTGAATAAATGTACATTTATAGATTTAGAAGATCTATACATACATTTTTTGGTTAAAGGGATAGTAATACTTAAAATGTAAAAAATTATATGTTGTAGGGTTTATCCCCCTGAGTAAAACAAGAGTACTCCCACTGCTGAAAGGTGTTTTTCAAAAGTTATTAATTTTCAAGTTGAATTTTTTTAGGTGCAATATCACAGTGGCCTGTTGCTACACCATCCTCTGGAGATTTATGGTCCCGTGACCAGAGCTGTCCATAGGATCATGTAGCAACAGTGCCACTGTACAATTTCAGGCCACTGTGATATTTCACCTAAAAAATTCAACTTTGAAAATTAATAACTTTTGAATGAAACACCTTTCAGCAGTGGGAGTACTCTTCTTTTACTCAGGGGGATAAACCCTACAACATATTTTTTTACATTTTAAGTATTACTATCCCTTTAACCAAATATAATATTAGCGCTGTACGCTTTGTGATTTTTCTTTGAGTTGCCTTAAAATGTTTGCCTTTTTTTGCGTACAACCAAAATGTTTTTGCTATTTTTTTCAATGGCTACAAAGTTCTCACCCATCTACTTACATGTACGATATGTTTTTGCTTTAAAAACTTTATTTTTTCAGGAAAATGAAACAAAACTACCACTAGTAGCCACATGCAACCTAGTACTAGAAGGTATGTTAAAAATAATCAGAGATTTACAACCCATTAAATTAAATATTTCTCAAACCACCAATTCTTGCATTTCAGAAACCTAGAAAACTCAAGCAGCAGTTAATAAGCAGGAAATTCCCCAATGACACTGATTATGCATTAAATTGGACAAAAGCATGTAATGTCACTTGCTGCAAACTTTGCAAACACATAAAAAAATCCAAGATAGCCATCCACACCACTGGGACTTGCAGCATGACAAATATATCCAGTTGCCCTGGAATGAACGATTAGACTTCTATGATGAATAAAAAAATAGTACACCTTGGGCTCATTTCAATAAAGCACGGTAAAACAGTCAGTAAGGCAAAAATTACTGAACGTTAGACATGTCTGTGTAGCTCAGCTATGCTCAGCTCAGCTATGCAAAAAGCTTCTACAAGAACGAGTGTAGGCCGCACAAACACGTTTCACCTTTTTTTTACCTCAATGTACATTCATTTCCATCACTAAACAACGTCAGTTTTGTCAACTGCAAAGTAAACAAGATAATGTTCAACTTTATCTAGAAAAACACACCAAAGTAACAAGTACATCCAGATAAATGTGTATATACCCCCAAAATAACTGATGCACACTGCCTGTGTTTGGAGGTTCCCAGCTACAGCACAGGGCCCATGAGCAGAGGATAGACTAGCAACTCAGAGAGAGATCAGCAGACATTGGAGATAGGTAACCTTGGAGTAGGGAGTGGAGAAAATCACATTAAAAATACACATAATCGCATTAAAAATACACATAATACATATTGCACACATGGCATACACATAAACACACACACACACACGTCTTTTGTTTTTGGAGGCACAACACATCTTTATTTTTATTTCATACAGTATGATTCATTGAGTGTAAGGGAGTTCCAGAGAGTCAGTCTGAGCCAGTGTCTCTGTGAGTGACTGGGTGTGAATGGCCATGTGAGGGAGCTGAGAGAGTGTTATTGAGATGGAAGGGAGAGGAGAGGAGTCTGGAGAGATGGGGAGAGGTTCGGGAGAGCAGAAAGAGAACAGGGCATCCCTGGTCAGTGAAGGAGGGCAGGAGGGAGACTAGGTGGCTGGAGGGGAACCTAGCAACAGGCAGATACAGATCAGCTAGGGACCCATACGCCAATGGGAAATGAAGGGGATGTGCTACAGTAACATACATATCCATGGACAACAAAGGCTGGGTCTGACCACCAACTGCATCATACAGTTCTGATATATTTCAGACTGTATTGGAGGAGGACAGACTGTGGGAACCCATATACTTCCATCAACAGAACATGGCTCTGGTGCAGAGCATCCTCGACAGGGAGCACATACTCTTCACTACCGAAAAAGCCATAGGGATTGTTCCTAGGAAGAAGCTTGCCTGTAGACAGTTCCAGAATGCAGTCCAAGTGTAAGTGCACCACAGATTCCATCAAAAAGAGCTGGACAGACTGAAAGCACAAAGTAAAGAATGAGATGGGAGATATAGCAACTCATGCAAGAGTCACTGGCGGTGGTCCACCAGCAAACATCACCTTCAATCCCTGGGAGGAGATGGTCCAACACAACCACTCAATTGAGGGGGCCCAAGGCAAGGGATCTCAATGGATGAAATATTACAGGCTGTTATCTTTTTTTTTTTTTTTTTTTTTTTTTTTATTGCATGTTAACAGTTCACAGCACAGGTTATTGGATGGCTAACTGTGCATGGAAAACTACCATTGCTTTTTTTTACTTGTGGTAATTGGATCGAGACCCTATATTGTCCACACAGAAAAACACCTTCTGGGGGCATTGGTAATAAACTAATGTCCTCCTTAAGTGTAGGTCTAAAAAACCTACTTGTCTTCATACCTCTTCTAATAATAATAATAATAATCTTTATTTATATAGCGCCAACTTATTCCGCAGCGCTGTACAATTGGGAATAGACATACAGAGGTATTAAATAGTACAATCAGATGTGGAGAACAGGAGGATCAGAGGGCCCTGCTCGTGAGAGCTTACAGTCCAGTTCTCTTCTGGAACTCATGGTTTTGTTTCAGAGTGGTGGTATCTCAGGTGAGGTGTCCAGTTCAGGCATTGTGCACATAGCCACAGTCAAATCTTTTGGCATCCTCTTGCTTTTGATTGCAGCTCCTGTGTGCAATTAAACTGTTCTGGTGACTTTGCATTATCATTATACATGGACATTTGAACGGTGCTCTGCAATGAAAAGAGCACTGGCACTGTTTCTATTGGTGTACTAAACCCTTTCAAGCCTTTCTGGGGCTTACCAACAGCTCATAGTTTTTTGCTTGCCATAGACAGTGGTCCTGCTCTGTGGGGGTCTTTAAGTATGCATGGGTTTGGACTAGTCCCAATTTTTGTTGCCTTTTCCAGTGTTGACTTTAGCTTGTTTATTAACTGTGCCTCTGTTTGTGACATGCTTGAAAGAACTCTGCATGTCAGCTTAGCCTGTGTGACCCCTCTGCCCCTTTTGTTCTGTATTTTGGTCAGTTCAGATGTACTGACCAAGACTGCATGAAGCTTGAGCTTAACTCATGGTATTGAGCAGCTACTTCTTCAGTCTCTGCCACCATACTGGAATCTAAGACCTTCAAATGTGACACTTGTTCTTTTTGGTTCTAGACCTGCTGTATATTAATCAAGTTTTGGGACTTGTTTTACCCTTTAGTACCAGAGGGGTATGCAACACATTGCTTTGCAATGTGTTGCATATTCCTTTGGCATTCAAAGGGTTAATAGTTGATATCTTAATCATTGGCTAAAATATATTAAAAATCATTGAAATCTCTTTATGTCCACATGTAAAATTTTTGATACAAATACAAACTACAATTTGTATTACTTTTATTATACTTTGTTCTTATGGTAATATCTTATTATTTGTATCAATATTGTATTACCATTGTGATTTAACAGTCTTCTGTTGTTCAGTCTCTTCCCTTATTCATTTAGTATGGTCTTTCGCATTTCAAAAGCAAGCCTAGATTACATTGCAGTTGCAATGTGTTATCATCTGCTTTTATCATCTAACAGATTCTCATTAAAGACTATAGAGGAATTTCTTGACACCTCCCTTAATAAAGTTATCAACTGCAATGGAATCCAGATATCATTTGTACAAAGAATGTCTTCTCTATAAACTCAAGTGTAGGTACTTTCAATTAAATCCACAGAATACCCTTTCTCTACAAAACATGTCCTTAATATATAAAACTGACTATCAAAATTGGAAAGTCGACTACAGTTGCATCTAATTCTCAAAATATGTCACGGATATTATACAGCCAATTATTGTGATAACAGCTTCTAAAATCCAAGAACCAATCAAGAACAATCTGTGAACATCAAACAACATGGAATGGGTAAGTATAATAATTTCAACAAGGTTCATTACAATCCATGCCAGATATAAAAATGACATATAGTAAATGTAATATTCCAAGTGCTATTATTGAGAAAATGTATAAATGATAGGATGTTAGCCTTTTCCTCTCCAAAATTACCAGTAGGGATGGGCGAAAGTTGTCGCCATGTTCCTGCGAGAAATTCCGCTAAAACCACGTTATTGTCCACTTTTTCGCAAGAAATTCTGCTTTTGAAACAGGTAAAAGTTCCCGCCAGTTTTTCAGCGGCTAGAAAGTTTTCGCCCATTGATTTACATAGTTTTCACTTTTTTGCTATAAAAACGTGATGTATTCCAGGAAGTGGAACACAATAGAAGCAGCTACAAAGCTAGGTAGACGTGCTGTGCTGTTCTGCTCTGAATTATTTATTAAATTGAGGCAGGAGAGGCTCATAGTGACTGCTATCACTATGAGCAGTAAAAGGAGAAAGTGGAAGGACCCATATTATGTGTCCACTGAGTCTGAGGAGGAGGAGGAAGTGACTAGCAGTACTGAACCAATGCTGTCCAGTCCCCCAGATAATCCCAAGGGATCTTGGGGAATTTAATGGGAAGGGAGGGAGGAAAGGGAATGGGAAGAGAAGGAGAAAAGGGAATGGGAAGAGAGGGAGAAAAGGGTAGTGCTAGCGCTGCCCCTGCTGCCAGTGCCACCATTGCTGTACCTGCTGCCAGATGTGCTGCCCTTGCTGCCACCAGTGCTGTACCTGCAGTCACCATTACTGTACCTGCGTCCAGACGTGCTGACCTTGCTGCTACCAGTACTGTACATTCAGCCACCATTTCTGTACCTGCTGCCACCAATACTTTGCCAGCTGGTGTAGGCCTGTATAAATCTAGGTACAGGAGTCACAGAGTTTGCTCACAAATTGAAGTGTGCTCTGGATTAAGTGAACAGTTTGGACATCCCAGCATTGGAAAAGTGTTTTTGTGTTTACATCCTAACCTGCAGTAAGAAGGTTAAAGGGTTAAAGTGTAAAAGGTTGTGTTTTTTCTGGGAGTGTGTGTAATTAATTAAGGGTGGGGTTTGTGAACAATCCCCTGTGTAGGCCTGTATAAATCTAGGTACAGGATCCACAGAGCTTGCTCACAAATAGAGCGTGCTCTTTACCAAGTGCTCTGGAATAAGTGCACAGTTTGTGAAACACAGCAGTTAGTGCAACACAGGAGTTAGAGGAACACAGGTAAATTAATTGTTTACATCTGTAAGAACTCACATTTGCACCATACGTGATGAGCAAGTTTGGAGATCTCACTCAGTGCACATCTTGCCATATGTATGCATGCTTGGAACAGCAGTTCCAGGGTCCATACCGCTGTGGCAAATGTGAGCAAGTGGCCCTTCTAGAAGCTCAGATTGGAGCTCTAGAGAGTCATATTGCAACATTGAGAGACATTGACAACCTTGAGAGGAGTCTCTTGCTAACTGAACAGAGTCTAGCTGGGTCACCTAGCAAAGAGGGAGGAGATTAGCTAGAAAGGAACCAGGCACATAGCTGGGTGACAGTTAGAAGTGGTTGCAGTGGGGGAGGGAAGAGGAAGAGGGCAGCCAGTCCTGAGTTTTTTCATCCAAACAAATTTGCTCATTTAAGTGAAGATGTTGGGGAGGCAAACCCAGAAGTGGAATTGCTGGAGAAGACTGTTCTCCCTAACAGCCGGGAGAACAGCTCCTCAAGCACAGAGGGGATCCAGAGGAAAGTGAAGCCTAGGCAGGTTGTGGTGGTAGGGGACTCCATTATTAGGAGAACAGATAGGGTAATCTGTGGCTCTGATCGCAGCAACCGAATGGTTTACTGTCTCCCGGGTGCCCGGGTTCGGCATGTTGCAGACAGGGTGGACAGATTATTGGGAGGGGCTGGACAGGATCCAGCTGTCTTGGTGCATATTGGTACCAATGACAAAGTAAGAGGAAGGTGGAGAGTCCTAAAAGGTAATTTTAGGGATTTAGGCAGTAAGATTAGGAAATGGACCTCCAAGGTAGTATTCTCAGAGATACTACCTGTGCCATGCGCTACACCAGAGAGACAGCGGGAGATTAGGGAGCTCAATGCATGGCTGAGGTCTTGGTGTATGAAGGAGGGCTTTAGGTTTTTAGAGCACTGGGCTGATTTTGCTTTGGGGTACAATCTCTATAGCAGGGGTGGATTGCACCTGAATGCAAGAGGGTCTCAAGTGCTTGGGGAGAGGATGGAGGAGATTTTAAACTAGGAAGGGGGGGAGGGGCCAATAAATACTGGGATAGATAGTACAGAAAGGGAAGGCGATGTATTTAATAACCAGGTGGGAGGATCTGGGGGCGGGGTTAGTACAGATGATAGGGAGAAGCCTATAAACCACGTCAAAACTATATCACAAATGAAACACAGCAATGGCATAAATTGTATGCTTGCAAATGCCAGAAGTTTAACTGGTAAAATAGGGGAACTGGAGCTGGTAGCTGAAATTGAAAACTATGACTTGATAGGCATAACAGAAACATGGTGGGATGACACACATGATTGGTCAATCAACTTGGAGGGCTACTAGGGATGAGCGAGCACCCCGATGCTCGGGTGCTCGGGTGCTCTGACCGAGCACCCCCTGATGCTCGAGTGCTCGGCCGAGCACCCGAGCCCCATTCAAATGAATGGGAGCACTCGAGCATTAAACCAGGCACCCCCTACTCTGATGAGCGGAGGGTGCCTGGTCAATGTCCCCCTTCATCTCCGCTATGCCCCTCTTCCACAATGTCCCCCTTCATCTCCTATGCCATAGCGGAGATGAAGGGGGACATTGTGGAAGAGGGGCATAGCGGAGATGAAGGGGGACATTGTGGAAGAGGGGCATAGAGTCTATGCCCCTCTTCCACAATGTCCCCCTTCATCTCCGCTATGCCCCTCTTCCACAATGTCCCCCTTCATCTCCTCTATGGCATAGGAGATGAAGGGGGACATTGTGGAAGAGGGGCATAGCGGAGATGAAGGGGCACATTGTGGAAGACGGGCATAGCGGAGATGAAGGGGGACATTGTGGAAGAGGGGCATAGAGTCTATGCCCCTCTTCCACAATGTCCCCCTTCATCTCCGCAATGCCCCCTTCATCTCCGCAATGCCCCCGTACCTCCATTCCCTGGTGGTCCAGCGGAGCGTCTTCGGATCTGTGCCTCTTCCGGCACAGATCCTCTTCACCCGAACATGTCGGGCGAGCACATGGCGGTACTCGTACGAGTACCGCCATGTGCCGAGCAGAGCGATGCTCGAGCCGATCCGAGCATCGGCCGAGCACGCTCGCTCAACACTAAGGGCTACATGTTATTTAGAAAAGATAGGTCAACCAAAAGAGGTGGTGGGGTCTGTTTGTATGTCAAACCACCATTATTGCCTCAGTTGCGGGAAGATATATGTGATGACAGTAGTGAACATGTGGAATCCTCCCTGTGGGTTGAAATAGTCACTGGGGGTAAAACTGCCCAGAAAATATTAGTGGGTATTTGTTATAAACCACCAAACATTGGTGACCTTGAAGAATCAAAGCTATTAATGCAAATAGAAAAGGCTTCTCAAGTAGGGAGAACTAAAATTATGGGGGGATTTTAATTATCCAGAAATAGACTGGAAAAATGGAACAGCTAATTCTGCTAAAAGCAGCAAGTTTCTGAACTTGTTGAATGACAGATTTTTGTCACAACTAGTGCAGACCTCAACCAGAGGGAATGCATGTCTGGATTTGATAATAACTGACAATGAAGAACTTATCTCTAACATCCAAGTTAGGGAGCACTTGGGGAATAGTGACCATAACATGGTATCTTTTGAGATTAATTCAAAAAAGCAATTTGGTATGGGTTCCACCGAAACACTGAATTTTAAAAAGGCCAACTTTAGCAGGTTTAATTCATCCCTTGGTCTCATTGACTGGGATAAAATATTTTCAGGAAAAAACACAGAAGGTAAGTGGAATGCCTTCAAAATAACATTGCAAAAATACACATATAAATTTATCCCTGTTGGAAACAAATACAAAAGAAGCAAATTAAAGCCAATGTGGCTAACCAGTAAAGTAATTCATGAAATAAATAACAAGAAAGCAGCATTTAACCATTAATGCATCTGCATTTGCAGAATACAAAAATGTCAACAAAACCTGTAAAAAGGCTAATAAATTAGCTAGACTGGAGAATGAAAAAAATATTGCTAAGGAGAGCAAAAGAAACGCAAAAAAATTCTTTAAATACATTAATGGCAAAAAATTAAAGTCTGATAATGTTGGGTCCTTGTTATCTGAAACAGGTGAGATGGTCAAAGGGGACAGAGAGAAGGCAGATATTTTAAATAATTTCTTTTCTTCTGTTTTTACCAAGGAAGATCCAATGGACAAGAATCTGCAAACTACTTTTACAGAACAGTCACAGCAAGCATGGGACTGGCTAACACAAGAAAAAGTGTTAAAACAATTGAATGGTGTTAAGGTAGACAAAGCTCCGGGGCCAGATGGTATACACCCACGGGTACTTAAAGAGCTAAGCCAGACACTGGCCAGACCGTTATAATTGATTTTCAGGGATTCTTTTATTTCAGGTATGGTACCCATGGATTGGTGTAAAGCAGATGTGGTGCCCATATTTAAAAAGGGATCAAAGTCACAGCCAGGAAATTACAGACCTGTAAGCTTGACATCTGTGGTAGGGAAGCTGTTTGAAAGGTTGCTAAGGGAATATATTCAAGAATTCTTCTGGAACAGGAATATCATTAGCAATAGCCAACATGGCTTTGTGAAAGACAGGTCTTGTCAAAAGAACTTGATCGCATTTTATGAAAAAGTGAGTAATAATATAGATGAGGGAGCGGCAGTTGATGTGATCTATTTAGACTTTGCCAAGGCACTTGATACAGTTCCGCACAAGAGGTTACTGTACAAATTGAATGAAATAGGCCTAGGGGAAAATGTTTGTGTGTGGATCAGAAATTGGCTGAAAGATAGAATGCAAAGAGTGGTAGTAAATGGCAAGTTCTCCAGTTGGATAAAAGTGATAAGTGGAGTACCTCAGGGATCTGTCCTGGGTCTTCTTCTTTTTAATTTGTTTATTAATGACCTCCCAGAGGGCATAGGGAGCCATGTATCAGTGTTTGCCGATGACACAAAATTAAGTAAGGTAATAAAGTCTGAACTGGATGTGTCTTCATTACAAGAGGATTTGGACAAATTGAGTAACTAGGCAGGCAAATGGCAAATGAGATTCAATATAGACAAGTGTAAAGTTATGCATTTTGGGTATAATAATAAAAATGCAACATATAGTTTAGATGGTGTTCCTCTGGGGAAATCTACTAATGAAAAGGATTTGGGAGTAATGGTAGACAATAGACTTAGCAGTAGCATGCAGTGCCAGCTGGCAGCTGCAAAGGCCAATAAGATATTGGCATGTATTAAAAGGGGTATTGACTCAAGGGAGGAAGATATGATTATGCCTCTTTACAGGTCCATGGTAAGACCCCACCTAGAATATGCTGTTCAATTCTGGGCACCCTTTCTGAAAAAGGACATTATGGAACTAGAGAAAGTGCAGAGGAGGGCTACAAAACTAGTAAGGGGAATGGCAAGTTTTAGTTATGAAGAAAGGCTAGAAAAGTTAAACTTGTACACACTAGAGAAACGGCGTCTTAGAGGGGATATGATAACACTATATAAATATGTTCAAGGCCCATATAAAGGGCTCTCCAAAGACCTGTTCATTAACAGAACAGTACACAGGACAAGGGGCCACCCGCTTAGACTTGAGGAAAGGAGATTTAATCTACAACAGCGGAAGGGTTTCTTTACAGTAAGGACAATAAAGGTATGGAATTCACTTCCTGAGGAGGTGGTGCTATCAAATACATTAGATGCCTTTAAAAGGGGCCTGGATACTTATTTAAAAGAGCATAACATAGAGGGCTATGTACGTTAGTATTGGGATTAATATTTAGTTAGGGCTTGTTGATCCAGGGAGAAATCTGATTGCCATTTGGAATCAGAAGGAATGAATCCCCCCCCATTCAAGGCAGAAATTTAAATTGCTATATTGAGGGGTTTTTTTGCCTTCTTTTGGATCAACGATGGTAAACAGGAATAGGAAAAGGGTTGAACTAGATGGACGCAAGTCTTTTTTCAACCTAAATTACTATGTTACTATGCTAGTGTGTCTTGGGAGGGGGGAAGGAGAAAATGATGTAGAGTGTAACAGCAAGGGACAATAAGTCACACTTGCCATCCTCAAGCAGTCCCACCAGTGCTAGTACTACTACTACTACTACTACTAAGGTCCAGCAGCTTGTTACCATTAGGGGTGTAGGAGGGGGTAATCAACAACAATATCCTCATATTACTAATGACTGTGTGACTGAGGAGGAAGACTCTGCAGATGTGGTTGGTGTTAGTAGTAGTAGCAGTAATGGTGAAGCAGCTGTAGTGGTAGGGGAAACATTTGAAAGCATCCAGACAAGGAAGCCCAAATCAGTCCTCTGACCCTGGGAGTCCTCTCCTTCCATTCACTAAAGTGTCCAAATGGAACAGGATCCTGAAGACTAAGAGGCCAGAACTGTTGTTGGGGGAGAGCAGGCACACAATTAATAATACCACCAGCAGGAGAACAGATCAGCTGTTCCTGCTGCTAGTGCTTCCACTGCCAGTCTGCCTTCTTCATGTCACCAAGAAATGACAAGTGTGACATTAGGGGACCCTCTGTTACATTGCTCATCACCTCCTCCAAGCAGCAGTCAGATGTCTGTAAAAGAGCACCACCATGTACGATCTAGTGGGGGTGGGGATGATGATGCTGGAGAAACTGGGGTGGAAGAGACATTGATGGCCTTTTTAGAAGAAACTGAGAAGGAATAGGAGATAGGGATGAGGACGGGCATCACCACCACCACTAGCAATGAGATTTTGGAATTAGAGGAATTCCTTCTGATGCTGAGTTGCAAGGGCAGCAGGATGCTGAAGAGCAGCTAGTGTGCCACAGACCACAGTCGACACAGTGGGAATGGGGTCAATGAGTGATGCAGGACTAGGGCAGGTTCCACTTGCCAGAGCCAGCAATACTTCTGGTCCTAGTTGCAGTGATGAATCTGAGGCAGTATCAGCAACAGCAGCAACATTATCCGCTGCCACAGACAGTGAAGGGGACTTCGGAGGACAAGATTAAAGAGGCCATTCTTCTCAACTTGTTCCCTCCCTCCTGAAGTCATAGGTGTGGGACTATTTTTCTCTTGGGGCAGGCACAGTGCAGTCAATAGCAATTGTACTATGCACAATTTGTGACAAGTCAGTGAGAAGAGGAAAGGGGGGAACACACCTGATAGCACACATGAAAAACAGACACCATGAAATTTATGTCAAACATGTTAAAGCCAAACACCCACTACAGAAATCAAGCACCACTGTTGCTGTACCCCCTGACTCTCCAGAAAGGTGTCACGGATACCCAGAAAAGTTCAGGAGTCAGTATGATATAGTTACTGCAATTTTATTGACAAAATGAACAAAGAAAATATATACATATATACATACAAAGGCACAGGCAAAGGGTTAAAGCCAGCAACCCTGCTATCAGAAATAATAGGATGTAAGGCTAAACCTCAGTGATAGAGACTAGGCCTTAGCCACTGGTAGTCTCAGCTGTAGCCAGGAACAGTAGCAGGAACATAGGATCTTGATCCGACGTAGCGGGCGTACCGACTCAAGCCTGTAGTCAGTAGGGAGCAATATCTGACTCATGCCTGCAGTCAGAATGGAGTGAACTCTGACTCACGCCTGCAGTTAGAATGAAGCGAATTCTGACTCACGCTTGCAGTCAGAATGGGAAATAGATAGCTGACTCGCCTTCAGTCAGTATCAGAGCTGGTCTACCAGAGCCCCAGGTCCTTACTAGATTGGGTGTCTGCTAGGGACAAGGAACAAACGTAAGAGTAGTCAGACAGAGCAACAAGTCAGCACCAGAGGGGGTAGTCAGAAAAGCCAGGTCATACATAGTTCAGGTACTCAGTCAGAGCCACAGGTCTGCACCAGGTTGAGTGTCCACTATAGGGAAAAGCAAAAGAATAGTCAGACAGAGCTACAGGTCAGCACCAGGTTGGATGGAAGACTAGCCAGGTCATACACAGAGCCCAAGGTAATAGAACTACTATGAACAACAACGCAAGGGCAACTGAGTCAGGACTCAGTCTGCCTTTTAAACCCCTCCACAGGAAGTAGGAAGGAGGAGCAGCTCAGAGGGAGGAAGTAAGTAGGAGGAAGTAGGTAGGAGGAGACTACAGGAAGCAAACACATAAAACAGAGGCCTGCTGCATGCTTGAAGCCTCGCGCCTGTAGATGACGCTGAAACCAAGGTAAGCTGTAACAAAAGGATACAAGAGGGGAAGTGGAGATCAAAGAGGAGGAATAACAGAGCAACCCAGGCAGACACTGGAAGTTCCATGACAAGTGTAACAACTAGCTTGCCATCTTCTTCTAGGGTAACTACATCTTCTGTCAATCCACCTTGTTCATCGTTACCGCCCCTGCCAAATGATAGCCACTCTGTTGATGTTAGGATGTGGCAGCTCATCTCTACCCATTGCACACTGTATGGTGCCTGACCACACATACCAGTGTGGTGGGGCAAGCAGGGTATCAAGCGGCATATGAGGAGATTCCATCCCGCAGAATATGCTAAGATGGTGGTGGGGGGGGTTCATCATTAGTATTAAACCGGTAGCAAGTTGTCATGTGTCCTTAGCGGGGTCTGCACAGGGGGTATAGTTACAACGGCAGTACTTGGTTTCGGGTGTCATGGTGTTTGGATACAGTTGTGCCCCCAGATGTTGTTTACCACACACACACACACTGTGCACACTGCAGTTGCTGATGAGATCCACAATTCCTGCTCTCAAGGGAAAAAATTATATTCTAATAACAACACACCTCGTTTATCATTACCTCCCCCGCCAAATGATATACACTCTGTTGATGCTAGGATGTGGCAGTTCCTCTCTACCCATTGCACGCTGTGTGGTGCACTGAACACACATAGTAACATAGTAACATAGTAACATAGTAATTTAGGTTGAAAAAAGACTTGCGTCCATCTAGTTCATCCCACACATGCCGGTGTGATGGAGGAAAATCTCAAGCAGTGCATTAAGCGGCATCTGAGGCGATTCCATCCCGCAGAATATGCTAAGATGGTGGCAGGGAGGGTTCATCATTACTATTAAACTGTCAGCAAGTTGTCATGTGTCCTTAGCGGGGTCTGCACAAGGGGTATAGTGACAACGCCAGTACTTGGTTTCGGGTGTCATGGTGTTTGGATACAGGTGCTCCCCCAGATGTTATTTACCACACACACACACACTGTACACATTGCAGTTGCTGATGACATCCACAATTCCTGCTCTCAAGGGAAAAAATTGTATTCTAATTAAAATACACCTTGCTTATCGTTACCTCCCCTGCCAAATGATAGCCACTCTGTTGATGTTAGATGTGGCAGTTCATCTCTACCCATTGCACACTGTGTGGTGCACTGAACACACATGACAGTGTGATGGAGGAGAATCGCAAGCAGTGCATCAAGCGGCATCTGAGGAGATTCCATCCCACAGAATATGCTAAGATGGTGGCATGGAGGGTTCATCATTACTATTAAACTGTCAGCAAGTTGTCATGTGTCCTTAGCGGGGTCTGCACATGGTGTATAATGACAATGCCGGTTCTTGGTTTCTGGTGTCATGGTGTTTGGATACAGGTGCGTCCCCAGATGTTATTTACCACACACACAGTGTGCACATTGCAGTTCCTGATGAGATCCACAATTCCTGCTCTCAAGGGAAAAAATTATATTCTAATAAAAACACACCTCGTTTATCGTTACCTCCCCTGCCAAATGATAGCCACTCTGTTGGTTAGATGTGGCAGTTAATCTCTACCCATTGCACACTGTGTGGTGCACTGAGCACACATGCCAGTGTGATGGAGGAGAATCATAAGCAGTGCATCAAGCGGTATCTGAGGAGATTCTGTCCTGCAGAATATGCTAAGATGCTGGCAGGGAGGGTTCATCATTACTATTAAACTGGCAGCAAGTTGTTATGTGTCCTTAGCGGGGTCTGGATAAGGGGTATAGTGACAGCTGCAGTACTTGGTTTTGGGTGTCATGGTGTTTGGATACAGTTGTGTCCCCAGATGTTATTTACCACACACGCACTGTTCACATTGCAGTTGCTGATGAGTGCCACAGTTCCTACTATCAGGGAAAAATTCATATTCTCATAACAACACACCCATGATTTTGGAGGAGGGGAAGGTGGAGAAGAATTATTGTCCAACTTTTTATTTTCTCCACATAGTCTGGTGGCTACTTATTATGTTGCTACTGCCTCAGACGCATCACTGGAGATAGTCGTGGCAAGTGGAACCTTCATCATTCATCACCCATGTTACTGCTATTGTTGTTCCCATTCCCTTTCAGCTGCCTAATCATCCTGCTGCTTAAACAACTCAGCAGCAGCAGTAAGAACAGCAGTCGCAAATTCCACAATGATGGACTCAGGAGGATATTTGACAATGGTCAATAGCCACTGGCCAACATGACCTGCTGGCACTAGGCCAGTAGGGCATGTTTATTTTTTCTCAGGGTTTGTGCTTTCAAATGAAATAAATAAATAAAATAAAAAACATAGTCCTACAAAAAAATAAACACATTTTGTTGGGTTTGTTTCTAACAAGCCTAAGTCCTACAAATCAATGTTTCCTTAGGGCTTGTCCCAAACAAGCTTACATCCTACAAATCAATGTTTCTTCAGGGCTTGGGCCTCTAATAAGTATAGGTCCTACAAAGGCCTCTAACAACAAATCTATCAAATCATCCTCTACAAAATTCTCTATCAAGCCAAGTATCAGTCCACCTCAGTGACAGCTTATGTCATGGGGTTTCTGTCTCTATCACTTTACATACAAATGTCTTATTTTATTGATTTATTTTTTATTAACTGTCCCCCCAAAACAAATTCCCTGTTCAGATGATTCATTCTCCAGACTCTACCCAACACAGGCACCCTCCTCAAATCCATTTTATACCATGTCTTGTGAGGTTTTTTTTAACTGTATATTATGTTTTATTAACTGCCCCCCAATCCCAGTAAACAACCCCCCAAAAAAAAACATTCCCTGCTCAACTGATTCTTTCCCCAAACCCAACCAACACAGGCACCCTCATGCCCCTGTTATACTACGCCTTTAGGAAATAAAATAATAATTGCTATGTATTGTGTGTAACTTCAATGTTCCCATTGATTTCAATGGAATGAGCTAGGCAGAAAAAGTGAACAATCTGTACTTTTCTCTCGAAAATTTTCATCATGCCATTTTTCGCCGATTTCAGTTTGAGGCTGAAATTTTCGCCCGTCCCTAATTAGCAGCACGTCATTAATGAAGTGGAAAAAGAACACCAACTTTGCCCCACAAGGGCAATTTCACCCCTTAAATAAAACTCAATTTCTGAATAACTCATAAAAAGATTGGCCCATTGATGTTTTCTTGACCTTCAAATGACATTTCTCATTAAAATGAAAATCATTATGTTTCAAAATAAAACAAATTTGCTCAACCAGAAAATCAACATGATGTTAAAGCATAAACCAATTCCAAAAATACTTAACAGCTGGCAAGGTAGCTTCATGGGGGATATTTGAATATGAGTATACGTCAAGAGCCAAATATAATTTCTGCTCTGTATCATCTAATGGTGTTTACCTCATCATGTGTGAGAAATGTTCACCAAACAGGACTATATGTGGGTGAGAGAGGACAGACCCTGAGAAAGAGGATGAATTATAGTAGGTTCAGAGTGAACAACAAAAGGGATACCCCAGTGGCTCAACATTTATGCAGAATGGATCACCGCATTAAAGATCTGAAAGTGAGTAAACTGAATGGAAGTTTTAAGACACACTGATAACCAAGTTTTACAATTTGGATTGCGGCTTTAACCCTTTCAGTGCTAGAGGGGTATGCAACACATTGCAGAGCAATGTGTTACGTACCCCTCTGGCACTGAAAGGGTTAACCATGACAAGGAACTTATTTCACATTATCCCACAAAATACTTTTATATCCTTTGAATGCCAGGGGTCTGCACATCCCATGGCGTTTGGAGGATTAACACATACATTGTGTTAACCTAGCGATCTCTGGTCAATTTCACTGGCGAGTGAAAAAGGTGATTAATCTTGCTTGCATTCTCTAGTCTACTTCAAATACAGTGGCGTAACTATAGGGGTCGCACCTGCGACTGGGCCCGTGCACTCCAGGGGCCCGACCTCCTCCTGCGACTCCTCCTCCTGGTGCTCTAGTAATGCAGAGTGGTGGGAGATGACATCATCTCCCAGTGCTTTTGCATTACTAAGAGGACTGCGCAGGAGCTCCAGGTAGGAGATGGGGGCATTGTGAAGGGGTCAATGTGGTCAGCATGGCAAAGGTGGTGGTGGTGGGGGGCCCGTGGCACTTCTTGTACCAGGGCTCGGCGGCTTCTAGTTACGCCTCTGTTCAAATAGCTATAACAGAGCCTAGAGTATGAGAATTCATGGCCCATGCTGATAGTGTGGAATTTGGCCCTTTGGGTGCCACAGAGAAATCTAATGCATTGTGTTGCAGTGTGGTGGATGCTTCTTTGGCAGTCAGGGGGTTAGAAGCTAAAATTATGTGCATGAGTTTTAAAGTCATGTATTGTGCATTAAGCCTTCATTTTTATTATGCCTGAAGAAGATACCTAGTTGTTTTGAAGGCTTGTATCCAAAGCCACTCAATTAACCAGTAAAGATATAATGTTTACTCTATTAGTCTCATACAATATCCCTGTTGTCTCCCTGGTGTCCACAGGGTCCTCCTCGGTATCACCACCAGAGAGTGAATCTGCAGATGTGAGATCCTGGCAATGTGGCTCCACATTGCAATGATCACACAGCAATGTTGGGGAAAACAATAAAATGCAGGAAATATGGGAGCATCTGCAGACTTTCCATCTTGCAGAACATGCCAAGTTTTTAGTAGGGAGTGTATTTTTATTTTTAATGAGTATTGAGAGTCTTAGGGAATGTCAGTTACCTACTATCACCATTACCCAATTACTTTTGTTTTGTAGAAAGGACAAAGGCCATAGTGACTCACATCACCTGATTTCTGGGGAACGGTTTAACATTATCAACATAAAGCTCAAGATTGTGGTTATGTTATTTGCACTTAATGCAAGAAGCCATGTCAAATATTATGCCAGTTCTTCCCTTCTTTCACAATATGTTCACAGGCTGTGCATTTTGCAGTTGTTGATAACTGTACAGTCTCACTCCCACCAACAACAACACCAGATTCTCCCTCCTTTCTTGTTGCTGGTGATGGTGGTGGTGGTGATTGTAAGTGTGACATAAGTATAGGTGATACACCTGGTGCCACACTCACAGCATCCTGCTCAGAGTGAGTCAGCAGAAACTCTGTTCTACAACTGTTGCTTACCATTTGTAGGAAAAAGCAATGTTTCCCTATTCATATTTAAACTCCAGAACCCTGGGGACGTGATCGAAGTAATGAAGGTAGGGGGATGATGTGCTGGTGCTGATGCTGGGCTGTGAGACCCACTGCTTCGTGTGCTGCTGGTAGAGAATTCTTGCTCATCAGCATCCCCAACATCCTGTCAGATCCTCTTGCATTTTGGACTGAGTGTCCCAGAATACACACTGCATAGAGCAGCAGGAAACCGCAGCAACACAGACTACAACTGCAAACTATTTATCAAATATAGCTCTCCTCCCCATCTGCTTTCACTCATCACTCTCTAGTGTCTAAACAACACCTCATTATATGGTGGGAAGTTCTGGGTTTTTATAGTATTGGGACAAAAATTCTGTGGCTAGAGAAAGCATAGGTGGAAAATGGCAAAGTTCTCATGAGAAATACTGTACATTGGTGGTAGCAAAAAGGCAAAAATGTCATATTTTCAATCCTCAGAAAAGTCAGACATTTCACCCATCTCTACTTAAGCACTCTACCTGTCTTCCAGTACTAATAGCTTCCTAAATAATGTATGCAAAGTGGTGGCATAAATGTTTTACTTACTGCTGGACACGTGAACACAGGAGACACTACTCTATATTCTAGAATCCAAGGGGTCATTGTGAGTGTCTTCTCTCTTCACCACATGCTATAGAACCTGGAGTTAAACCTAATGAGGGTCTGGGGCTTTTACCTGCAGTTCCTGAACCAGCACTTGAGATTTGCATGCTTTAGGGAATGTTAACAAAGTTTGAAGATGTACCCTTAGTTTCCCATATCTAGATGGATTGGGGAAACTCTATTGGCTGGGTCCCACCAGACTTCCTATTCTGCTACTCAAATTAAATTAACAAAGTGGGGCAGTTGATGTTGATATAGAGTGGAATAGGGGTGACATATATGTCATGTATGGCTTGATGTGGCCACATAATTTACGTATGGAAAGAAACTCTAGGGGAGAATCAGTGGTTGTGTGTGAGCTATGAAATTTGAAGTGAACCTGTCAACCTATTTATTTATTTATTTATTTTACAGAGCTTCAAAAACTTTTCTACTACTCATTTTCTGTAATTTGCTTTTGTGAAACAAACCTTTATGTTTTTATTGTGCTGTGTGGCCCTTTAAAATAATTCCTTATTCAGTTTTCTAATTAGTCATGTCTGAAGCAAAAATCACTTGCAATGATGTTAGAAAGTCCCCCGTGTGTGGATTCAATCACCGTACAGGATGTAGTAATACAGCATAATCTAATTAGCATAAAGTGTCCCACTGTGCCATGAACAAATAAAGGTTAATTAATCAGAAACATTTCTAATGGAAAACAAATGGCCACTACAATATATAGGCTGTTGCTATCCTATGTAAAATGAATTATGTATATAATTAAAATATAATGCATGTACTTTAGATTCTATACTGTATATATTCATGTTTACTAATATGACATTTACTTCATGTAAAAAAAAAAAAAAACTAATGAAAAAAATACTACTAGCCTGCTGCCACCTTCCCCTCCACCACTGCCTACTAATAATAATTAAAAAAAAAACCCTCATCCTACTTGGGCCATTGAAGAATGCTTATATATATATATATATATATATATATATGTATATATATATATATATGGCCACCCCTGTTCAAATAAATTCCTTTATTGGGACTGTGGTGTTAGACAAGGCAGGGAATGTGCCCTGCAGTAACCTCACCTTCCAGCCAAGCAGCATCTAGCTGGAGGGGTCACGGATAAGGGTAACATCACCCCTCCAGCTAGCCAGTGATAAGTATGTTTTTAAACTCATAAACATGCAATCTCTGGTGTGACAGAAGGTGTCCCAGGAATCCCTAACGGTTTTCTTATATTAGGGCTTAAGACCCCATATTAATTTATTTATCACATCCTCTCCCTTATGATAAGAAAGAGTTTTTCAGATTTAAATATAAATACAAGTAATATGTATAATATAGATCAACTGATTTAAAATTACTTAAAATGGCTACAATATTTTTATTTTTCAAAAGAGAAAATATGTACTTGTTTCACCACTTACACAACACTAGCATTTATTTACTTCAAATGACCTTAATTATTTCATACCCATAATTTCTTGCAAGGAAGTTTATTTGGGTCTACAAGTAAAATGGTTATACGGATCTATTTATTGACAATCTGTTACTATACTTTCATGTCATTAATAATTGACATAGGAATACCTTTTGTTAATGTACTTTCATCTCAACTCTGCAAATAATAGCTTTCTAATGACGGCAGGCTGTCATCCCAAATGGAGTCTATTCCTGGATTCACTCAAACTGTTTACATCTTAATAACAAGAGACATATTCAGCTGGAGCAGACCTTGGCACCCTGATTTGCTACTCTGGCATATATTAATTACTTTCTACCACTGCAGACAAGGCAATAAGCAAACTTTTGCAATCAGCCACCCAAGGGACAAACTACTTTGTAAATAGATTCTGAACTGGAACGTTCATTAAAGGGATAGTAATACTTAAAATGTAAAAAAAAATATGTTGTAGGGTTTATCCCCCTGAGTAAAACAAGGGTACTCCCATTGCTGAAAGATGTTTTATTCAAAAGTTATTAATTTTCAAATTTGAATTTTTTAGGTGCAATATCACAGTGGCCTGAAATTGTACAGTGGCGCTGTTGCTACACGATCCTATGGACAGCTCTGGTCAGTTGACCATAAATCTCCATAGGTTGGTGTAGCAACAGCGCCACTGTACAATTTCAGGCCACTGTGATATTGCACCTAAAAAATTCAACTTTGAAAATTAATAACTTTTGCATGAAACACCTCTCAGCAGTGGGAGTACTCTGGTTTTACTCAGGGGGATAAACCCTACAACATATTTTTTTTTACATTTTAAGTATTACTATCCCTTTAAGATGTTTGGAAATGTTTGGAAATATTAAACCACATTAACAGAGTAGTTACAAAGTAAGTACTTGAGGTGTCTTGCTGATAATTGGAATGACATATTGAAGTATATCACTAAAATATCTAGTTAGTTTTGAAATTGAAGCAATTATAATAATTTTTATTCACTGTATTTTATAACTTCTTAGAACAAAGAATCAAAGGAAAACAAGATCGTTATAGGAGTCAGGAATCATATTTCATGTTGTATAAATACTTAAACTTCATAGTTAGTTTCTTTCCTCAGCAAAAAGAATATACAAGAACAAATAATATAATTTTTCTTACTATATGTGCTTGTGTATATGGATTATTATAATTAACCTTGGGCTAGATTTAAAGGTTTACGTTAAAACAGCCGCTAAGTAAAAAGGCACATAGCCCTCAAATAATACATGATTTACGGCGGATTCAGCAGGTAGTCTACAAGAATCGCTAACAAATGTAGGCACAACATAAACACGTAACACAAGAACCTGCTTCGCACCTTTTTTCTTATCAATGTGCGTCCCAGTCACCCATTAAAACACAACTTAAGTCAAAATGTAACATAGCGGCTGGCGTTGGCTAGCAACCCTGATAGATGCACCAACACATTTAAACCCACAGCCAATCCCAAGTCCCCAAAGTATTCAAAAAGTTCAAATACACCTATATATACTCCAAAATAACGGTCACACCCTGTCTGTGTTTCGAGTTTTAGCGAGCTAGAGCACAGGACACAGGAGAGGTGGATAGTGATAGAGTGAGAGAAAGAGAGAGAGAAGTGCATAAGAGGAGCAAGGTAGAAGGAGTTTTTGGCATTTGCAGTTCGGAGAGAGGTGCACTTAAATTTACACATATTACACTTTTGCACATACTACATACACCCATACATACACATACACATACACATAGATACACATAGTCCTTTTTTTATAACACCTAACACATTTTTTAATCTTTATTTTTTCAGTGTGAATCTGTGAGTGACAGAATGTGACAGAGAGTGAGTGGGATTGAGTGTGTCTGTGAGGGCCTGTGTGAGTGCCTGGGTGTGAGTGGGTGAGTGATGGCCAGGAAAGGAGGACAGGAGAGAGGGATGGGGAGAGTATTGGAGGAGCAGGAAGTTCAGGAGGGCATCCCTAGGCAGAGTAGGAATGGGAGAGGGAGATCCACAGGGCGGAGAGGGACCCAGACCAGAAGAGCAGGCACACAGAGGGCAGGGACAGAAGATGCAGTGGGATGAGCGGTACCTGTTGGGGAGCACCCTACACAGTCAGGAGCAATTCAGATAGGACACTCTGGTTCTGACAGCTCCCAGGCTGGAGCTGAGGAGGAGAGCATCAGGGATCCTTGCTATACAGAGGAGGAGAATAAGGCCCTCGTGGAGGCTGTTCTGGAGAGGGAGAGTGTCCTCATTCCGAGGGAGAGGGACCCTGGCCTGGCTGCGAGGAGGAAGGCCACCTGGAACCAGATCTGCAGCCGGGTGAAGGTGGTGGCCAGCTGCAGATGGGACGTCGAGTCCATCAAAAAGAGATTGGGCAACTGCAAGAGGCTAGTGAAAATGAAGATGGGGATGCCGCCCTGTACGCCCGGGGCACCGGAGGTGGTTCACCGGTAGAAATAACCTACAGAAACTGGGAGGAGATGCTGCGGCAGACTATGTCCTCCACACTCACTGAGGGGGTCCCTGGAGGATTGGACACTGGGGATGAGAGGAGCCTCCACAGTACTGGTAAGTGCATCATCACAGAACCACCCACCACATCAACCCACACAACCATCACACACAAACACAGTCACATCTCAACACATGCCCATCATTCATCCATACAACTGCACCAATACAGCACCGTTAGGGTTAAAAATGGGACACAATACAAGCACAAATCAGAAGGTTCAACCAGGGCCAAACCTGTCCTAGTCTCAGTTCAACCCTCCTGTTGCAGTGCTGATCACACACAATCCACACAAACCATGCTTTTCAAACTGTTGTCTGTTAAACATCAGTACTATTCCTCCACAATGTCACCCATGTACTCACAGGTTAGTCAGCACATAACCCCTTGAGTGCTAGAGGGATTATCAATGCATTACTTAACAATGCTTTGGCAATCTCTCTGGTACTCAAACTGTTAACCGACGACAAACACAAGTCTACAGGGTTAGGATTACATGCAACACAGGGGACATTCACTAAGCGGTGTAAAAGAGATGAGGGAGTGACGTTAACCCTTCCATACTATCACTTCACCAATCCCACTGTTTGTCAATGGAGACTATTCAATAAAATGGATCAAGTTATTGAGGGCTCATTGGATAGACTCCATAGAAAAACATTGGAAGAAATCATCATTTCTACTTTACCTCTACTCCATAAGGTCTTCATCACCGCTCACTGAATCTCAATAAAGAGGAATGAGGACGAGCATCACAGTGCGACTGAGACTAACTGGGTGTATATGCAACACACAGGCCTTGAAAGGGATAGTAATACTTACATTTTACAATACTTAATCTTAGCCCTTAAAAAAAACAGATGAAATGCCCCCAGTGCCATCTCTCAAACCTTTCTGGTTTGAGAGATATCCACATTCAAAGTTCCCCCCTGCCTAACGTCAGTGCTCTAGCTGACTGCAGGGGAATCCTGTCCCTGAACAAGCGGAGGCTCTTCAGCAGAGCCGAGATTGCGTTACTGAAGAAGAAATCCTTGACTGGAACAATTCCCCTGTAGTCAACTAGAGCGCTGACATCAGGCAGGGGGGATTTTTGAAAGCAGATATCTCTCAAACTATAAAGGTTTGAGAGATGGCACTGGGGGCATTTCATTTGTTTTTTTTAAGGGCTACAAGATTAAGTATTGTAAAATTTAAGTATTGCTATCCCTTGAAATAACCAACACTGTGTAATTAAAGGAGAACCAAGTCAGTCTTTGTACTGTGTATGTAATCATTTACTCTCACTTGAACTGTCATATTATACATTTGGTTCTCACATGGATCCTCAGGAGTGGAGATGCCATGGATGGATGTTACACCAACCACAATTTGCAGGATACACATTGGAACCAAATGTCAACCACTGCAGGTTACACACCAACAGGCCATGATTGATGGATATCTTTGATTAAGCAAGACTGGATCACTCAGAAAGGTGGAGAGACTGATCCAAACAGCAATAGGCCTTAATCAGAGAAATCCCTCAATACTGACCTGATTGTTGGCCTGGAGGAATGAACTTGGACAGACCTCATGTAAGGATCCTGTCAAGTTCATCAGTCTGTGATTGCCAGGGTGGTATTCCATGCATCTCAATGCAATGCATAGGATACCATCGTGACAACCAGAGATTCACATGTCAATTAAATCATCTTGCATTCATTCTGTCATTGCCTACATTACTAATCACACCATTTCATTTCCCCACACAGCATATGGGCCAGCAGCACTGCAGGAGGCAGTGGAGCAGTCACACACATCCCCTGGTGAGGAGATTCCTCTTGGGGAGCAAGAGGACGGGACCGACACATGGTCACTATATACAGCTACACCACCTCCTGCAACAGCTGCACCTCCACCTCCTGCACCTGCTGTACCACCAGCTCCTGCACCTGCTGTACCACCCCCTGCTGCAACAGCTGTACCACCTGACCCCCCGCTGTTATCAGGATTGGAGATACCTTGAGAGGTCGAGGCAGCCGTCCTCCTCCGTATTTTATCACCATCCTGCTGCAGCACCACCACCAGGGCCGTCCTGGATGTCTGGGACTGTGGCCACCCCTACATATGCACCATATGTCCATGAGATATGACCAAGGGTGCAAAAGGTGATCAGGCAGTCAGCCAGGCCATCCATTTCTGGTACCCAGTCGAAGGCCCCCCCCAAAAAAAAAAATAAACTGGCCAATTTGATTTTTCCCCTAAATAAAACAAGCAATTCTGCATTTGAACCCTGTCTGATATGGTTTGTGTTTACTGATAGATTAGGTGGCAGAGTTGTCTCCAATGCATTGCCAAGCAATGCTGCGAACACAACTTCTGCCTAGGTTACATGTTGGTAGGATGTTTCAACATGGGTTCTCAAATTCAAGTAGCAATCTATCACTGGAGTCAAATAACATGACAGTGTTATATGGCCATGATGTGGGTTGAATTTGAACAACAGATACCTACCCCTTAGCACAACAACTGGTGCAACACTGTGAACATTCATCTGCATCAGTTTTGTTGTGGTTTAAGGGGTTAACCAAACAGCTATTTGACTTAGCAGAGAACTAACAGGCAGGATAGACAGACTATGCAGCCAAATAGGCTGTGATTCACACTCTGATTGAGAAACTGACTTACTGGAGAACCTAATGTTCACCCTATCATTTCAATGTGTGTGCTAAACGTTGAAATCCTAGGATGAACATTGGGTCCTCCAGTAAGTCAGTTTCTCAATCAGAGTGTAAATCACAGCCAAACTTACTGGATAACCCAATGATCAGCGTTGGATTTCAATGTGTAGCACACACATTGAAACCTTAGGGTGAGCATTGGGTTATCTAGTAAGTTGTGTTGATGTTTTACTAAGGTTGAAACAGACTTCACCAGTGATATCACTTCTCCTCTTAGTCTGTTTGTTAATGTAGCCCGTGTACTGAGATATGTCAAACCAAAGCAATCTCAGAACATTGGTTACATTGATCAACATGTAAACCGTGGACATGACATCACTGTGCAAGTAATGTCCCCTGTATCATCTCTTTATCATTCACAACACCCATTGGTGTATCACTGCCATCGTTTCCTTGCATGAATACATCACAAAGTCCACTCATAGTCAAACAACTAGTGGACTCCTGTGATGTAGGTCATACCTTCCTATGTATGACGGATACTCTATTCATGGGTATGGTTCCACATAACATAACATTTAATTTAACAGACACATTATTGAATAATGATGGTTCTCCTTTAATGTGTCTCACACTACATTAAAACATACATGTGTTTTCTGGGTATATATCCTATATGCAGTGAAAACTTTTAAGAGCACCCAAAAAGTACATTTAAACTAAGTAAGAATACTGTAGAAACAATACTGAACTGCTCATGTGTTGTCCACAATGTTTGGTAACTCTGAAAATGAGCATTCTTACTGTACAGGTTTGATACCTGGATGTTAGTAACACATGAATTTGTGTCTTCTGTGGATATGTGAATGTTCCAGTAGAGGTTGCTGGGAACATCAGGTCAAACATTGCATCACCAACACAAACACTTGAAACAACAAGGAGTGAACTTCATGGAAGTGTTGTCAAGGCTTCAATCCAATCACATGACAACACCTCTGTTCCAGCATGGGTCATGCTATGGATGCCTGTGGGACAAGAAGACAGGATTTGTGACAGCACCCTCAAACTGATCATCATGCAACAGCTTCAACATCATTATCACCTTACTCCTTTCCGTTACAGGGGAGTACACAGACCATTGCTTTATAATGTGTTGTCTACTAGTCTGTAACCCATTATGGGGAAAACAAAGGGGATGTCAACCAGCCCTAGGGATATGTGCCCCTGACATAAATACAAACAATAACAAATATGTCCTAATTAATAGCTTCATGGAACAAATAAATTTGAACTGCCACTGTCACTCTAACAGTGACAGTCACTCTGACACTGTCACTCTGACAATGTCACTCTGACACTGTCACTCTGACAGTGGCAGCCCAAATGTATTTGTTTCATGGAGCTATTTGAACATATTTATGGATGTGTGTATTTATGTCAGGGGCACATATCCCTGCACACACACATTTCATGACCTCTATGTTGTGTAACACAATACCACTGTAGATACATCCCTCTGCTGCTCTTTTCAGCTATAGCAAACTCCAGATCCTATGTTCACTCCAATGGCCCTTCAACCCCTGATGTGACAGAGTGTTATCCAATGCATTGCATTGGATAACGCTTTTTCGCTACAAGGGTACCATGGTTGCTATGGCTATGATCATGGCAAATCATGTTACTTGCTGTCAATCAAGCCCTGGAATATGCTAAACATGGGTAATGTGTTGTACCTTGGTTTACATGGAAGAATGCATGATATCCTTGAGGTAGCAATGTCAACATGGATGACAGGGGGGCAGACAGTATTAGAATCCCCAGCCACATCACTTGACATGTCCATGGAATGGTGGATTTTGGTGGGCCATACTGCAGCCAGTGTCAGGGCTGTGTCACTGATCCTGTGGGATAAAACAGAACACACTCACCACAGGACTGATGATGGACATGCATGGATTGTGTGCATGCATGTGTTATACTCACAGCTGAAGTGATCCCTGATCAATCTGTCTCTTATCTGCTTCCCTGTTAGGGTTTCCTCACCCTCGACAACGTCCACAGAGTCATCAGGTATGGATGGGTGCTGGATGTCGTCCATAAGTCTGGTGTCCACAGCTATGTTGTGTAATATTGCACATGCCATTATAATATCACAGACTTTAGCATACTGTAGTGCTCCTGAGTGATCCAGACATTGAAATTTGGATTTTAGGAGCCCAAAAGTCTGCTCAATGGCATTCCGAGTTCTGGCATGAGCCTGATTATAACGCTCCTGGGCATCTATTTGGGGATTTGTGACTGGGGTCAGTAGCCAGGATTTGCAGCCATAGCCAGCATCACCTGTGGAAAGTAAGTGACATGGTGAGACAGGGACCACACGTTGTTTGAATTATGTTTTATGAGGTGGATGTACTAGCTGTGACTGAAGAGAATGCTGATCAGTGTTGTGTGTGCACATGTGGACGCCATTTTTTTTTTGCTTTTTTTTCAAAGAAAAATGTGTTTCAGCAGTCCAAATCTGAACCTCAATCACAATGTAATTGCAGAACTGACCAGCTGTATCAGATAAAGGTATCACTTTTACTCTACCAGTGTCATATAGTTATTTGATGCTCTTCTAGTTTGATTTTTCTTATGATCCACTTATGGGTAGGCATTATTGTTCCTTTAAGTTAGTGGTTTGCAACCCAGGTGCCATGGCACTGTGGTGTGCCACAGACATCCACTTAGGATATCCCTTTTTTTTGTAAGGACTTTGACAAGAACTGTGAATGTTGAATTTCAATTGTATATTCATGGAGTTCATTTGCACAATATGTTTTTTTTTTTTTTAGATATTTTTATTGTGCAACATAAGAATAACTGTATATTTATGTATTTGAACCCTTCATTACCCCCTTGAGAAAGGAAATACACAATGTGTGCCATAAAAATTCCAGATTGCATTTTTGGGGGTGCTCTGAGCAAAAAGATTGAGAACCACTGCTTTAAATGCAATATATAATACTTATCTGGCTATTGCATCTTCAGGTTCAGGTGCATGATAGCTCACTAATCCTTTAACAGACAGCTATGTACTATGTAATGTACTACATAAGTAACATAGTAACATAGTAATTTAGATTGAATAAAGACACAAGTTCATCAAGTTCAACCTTCACCTCATATCCTAGTGACTGAGAATTCTATAGCTTTCCTGCTACCAATTAAGTTAGTCTTTATCAGACCTTCCTGATTTGCCTACTGATAAACAGTATAACTCTGTATGTTCCCTTTTGAAAGAAATGTATCTAAACTTCTCTTGAATGTATCCATTGTATCTGCCATAACCACCTCCTTGGGCAAGGAATTCCACAAATTAACAGATCTTACTGTAAAAAAACCCTTCTCTGCTGAAGTCTAAACCTCCTTTCCTCTAATGTCAAGGGGTGTCCCCTGGTTACCTGATCAGGCCTTGAAATAAATAGCTGACCTCAGAGATCCTTGTATTGACCTCTCATATACTTGTACAGTGTGATAAGGTCTTCTCTTAGTCATCTTTTCTCTACAGTAAATAAGCCAAGTTTGTCTAGTCATCCCTCATACGTCAAGTCCTCCATTCCCTTAAGTAATTTTGTTGCTCTTCGCTGTACCCTCTCTAGTTCTAGTATATCCTTTTTCAGAACTGGTGCCCAAAACTGCACTGCATACTCAAGGTGAGGTCTTACCAATGATTTGTATAATGGCAAAATAATGTTATCCACTCTTGCTTCAATACTTCTTTTTATACAAGATAGGATTTTGTTTGCCTTTGCTACTGCTGTTTGACACTGGTCACTGTTTCCAAGTTTGTAGTTGACAAGGATAACCAGGTCTTTCTCTAGCAATGAGTCCCCTAAAATGATTCCATTAAGTTCATAAGTAGTGTTGGGATTATTTCCTCCCAAATGCATGACTTTACAATTCCTTACATTAAACATCATATTCCATTTGTTTGACCAATCCTCCATTGTATGTAAATCCTTCTGTAGAGAGAAAATATACTGTTCTGAATGAATTACCCTGCATAATTTAGTGTCATCTGCAAATATTGATATTTTGCCTTCTATATCTATTTCCAGGTCATTTGTAAACATGTTAAAATGCTGAACCCTGAGGTACTCCACTCTCCACTTTAACTGTATTGGAGAATTGTCCATTTACAACCACTGTTCCCATTCCTTCAACCAGTTTTGTTTCCAATTGCAAAGGTTATCCCCTAGCCCCAATTTCCTTATGTTATACACCAGTCTTCTGTGTGGCACTGTATCAAATGCCTTTGCATAGTCCAGAAATACTACATCAACTGCCTTGCAATTATCAAGGTTGCTGCTTAATTCTTCATAGAAGCTGAAAAGATTAGTTTGGCGTGATCTGTTCTTCATAAAACCAAGTTGATTTATGCTAATGATCTTATTTTTTGTGTTGTAATCCTGAATATAGTCCCTTGTTATCCCTTCTAGCAGTTTTCCCACTACAGATGTCAAACTCACGGGTCTATAATTCCCAGGTTCTGTTTTAGTTCCCTTCTATGGATACTTAAAAGCAGTTTTACTTTTTTTCATAAGACAGTGAATATATTGACCTTCAATATTAGGACTCAGAGCTGTACACTTATGTGGTCCTTCTCATTATATTTGCTCTCTTTTGTTGTGTGTTAATGAAATAGTAATGGGGCGTAAGAAAACCAGTGTTTGATGCTTTTGCTCTTAATGGCTATGAGAGTTATAACATAGGCTGCCTTCTACAAAATTACTAAGTGGGGATACCTGTTTAAGCTATGTACCTCTTAGCCTGTTAGCGTATTCACCATGAGTATGCTTAGAACCTCAGACTGAAGTGGCATCTCAGCTCAGAATATCTATCACTGAATTTGTTATGAACAAATAATGGGGCATAAGACAGCCCTCATGTGATTCTAATCTTTTAGTTAATAGAGGAGTTTAAGACTGCAGACGAAGGTGGTCTTCTCTTCCGACATCTGTTACTGTATGTGTTAGAAACAAGCAATAGGGCATAAGACAGGGCGATGTATGATATCTGTACTGTTTCATGTACATGATATGCACACATAAGAATACTTGCAATGGATAATTTGGCACTGAGACAAATTATTTACTAGACAATTCTTATTGTATGCAAGTAATGGGGCAAAAGACAGCACATGTATAAGCCCCTATCATTTTTATACATCAGATTAATGTATGAGACTGATTGTCACTGATAAACTGCTACTGATATAACACTACATGTATAACTCATTCAAATTAGTGTATCCTAAGCACTGATTCATCTGAAACCACAAGTTAGCTAAAGTTGACCCACGATTTAAACATACATTGAGTGGTACACTATCTATGAAGTTCATATCTTTTGTGGAGATTGCTTGATATCTATTCAGGCCTAATTGATCTTATCTACCTTCACCGTGAGTTCATAATGACAGCTAGCTTGTCCATGGACCTCGTGGCAAAGGCAACAAGTTGCTAATACACATTTCTTTCACAACTCTAATAAGGGAGCACTTTTGTTTATTTTAATTAATTAGGTTTTCTTAACCTGTATAATAAAAGTTAGGTTTTATTACTTTACATGAGCTTAGGCACTCTTCAGTATCTCTTTAGACGTCACTGATTTTCATCAGTCCCATTCTGTATCTCTTAGGGTGAGGTCTGGTGCTTACAAGGGTCCCTTCCTTTTTCTTCTTAGTGTAGTTGCATGTTTCAGTGTTCAGTTGTATGCGTGTATGTATTTTTATTTAAATAGCGACAATACATGTACACAGAACTTTATAGAAATAGTAATAGTAGAATACAAAAATACAGGAGAGGGTTAAGAGCATCAGGCTGCATTATTAATGGGGGAAAGTGAAGATCTTACAATCTAAATAATAATCATGACAACATACAGAGACAGAAGAAGGTACAATACATCAATAAAGGAAGTGCAGAATTATTGTAATGCAATTGCTGAATATGACCTGAAAAAGCCAACACTAAACTTCTCATTCATACACATGCAGAGAAGTTCATAGTTAACCCTTTGAGTGCCAGAGAGTATCCCTCTGGAACTCACAGGGTTAAAATTCCTCAAAGATCAGCTTAATTTCCCTTTTTAGCTGATAACATTTCAAATTTAGTATTAGGTGCACAGTACGAAGGGAGAAGAGTTAATGTTTATGGAACTTTGTGAATTTCTTTGCTTGTGTTTGATGAGTGAGAATATTAGCTAATAAAAGTTTTTCCCTTTAACCCCTTAACAACCGGGGTATCAGCACCATGCCGCGACTCAACGACCGCGGAGCTTGATTTTTGTTTTGTTTTCCGGTTCCAGACTCCCCGAACGGCGTGCAGCCGCGGGGGGAGCCCAGAACTCCGTGACGGTCATAGAACGTCATGGGTCGTTCAGTCAGATCGACCCTTGATGTACTATGACCGTCAAGGGTCGTTAAGGGGTTAATTTCAACCTTTTTAAATGTTTTCTCAATCAATGAAAATTGATGACATGGTCTTCATTAAAGTGTACAACAATCATTCTGCAGTATTCAGTGAGGAGTTTGTATAAACCAATCATCCAGATTATAGAGATCACTACTAAAAAACTACAAATATGGGAGAGTGCTATAAATAAAATAGAATGATGTAATATCTTTCTATATGTAGCAATCTGTAGCAATGAGGCACACCATATAAAAAATTATCTTTATCTAAAACCACAATGCAAAATACAATGTATACACTTCTGAAATGCAAGTGCTAGAGAGTCCAAACACACTCATGGCAAGGATACCCAGGTCTTTCTCTAGCAGGGATATCCAATTATTAGTGTTGAGCGAGCGTGCTCGGCCGATGCTCGGATCGGCTCGAGCATCGCTCTGCTCGGCACATGGCGGTACTCGTACGAGTACCGCCATGTGCTCGCCCGACATGTTCGGGTGAAGAGGATCTGTGCCGGAAGAGGCACAGATCCGAAGACGCTCCGCTGGACCACCAGGGAATGGAGGTACGGGGGCATTGCGGAGATGAAGGGGGCATTGCGGAGATGAAGGGGGACATTGTGGAAGAGGGGCATAGACTCTATGCCCCTCTTCCACAATGTCCCCCTTCATCTCCGCTATGCCCGTCTTCCACAATGTGCCCCTTCATCTCCGCTATGCCCCTCTTCCACAATGTCCCCCTTCATCTCCTATGCCATAGAGGAGATGAAGGGGGACATTGTGGAAGAGGGGCATAGCGGAGATGAAGGGGGACATTGTGGAAGAGGGGCATAGACTCTATGCCCCTCTTCCACAATGTCCCCCTTCATCTCCGCTATGCCCCTCTTCCACAATGTCCCCCTTCATCTCCGCTATGGCATAGGAGATGAAGGGGGACATTGTGGAAGAGGGGCATAGCGGAGATGAAGGGGGACATTGACCAGGCACCCTCCGCTCATCAGAGCAGGGGGTGCCTGGTTTAATGCTCGAGTGCTCCCATTCATTTGAATGGGGCTCGGGTGCTCGGCCGAGCACTCGAGCATCAGGGGGTGCTCGGTCAGAGCACCCGAGCACCCGAGCATCGGGGTGCTCGCTCATCCCTACCAATTATTTCTTCATGCATACACCTTGATAAGTATTTCCAAGCAATATATCAATTAAAACGTTACTCTCCCGACATCGTATTTATGTAAGCCTATACTCCGTGGTTTCCCCCGTCTATTGTCCTCGTCCTCCCCCTTTGTTTCCTTTTGTATCTTTGAAGCTGACAGTATATATATTAGCAGTTTTTAAATCAAAGTACTTAGCTGGATCGATATGATGCCTCCAGACTCTCAAGCAGTACTTGACTGGATCTTCACACTTCTCGACTGCTACTTATCACGGTGCCCGTGTTTTCTCTGGCGACATTATTATGTCCAGGAACTTCCTGCTTGTCCTTTATTGGCTACTGGGTTTTATCTCCGCCCAGTTCTAGCCCTTAAATACTGAGCCTTGTCACTTCAGAGGCGCCCTTTCGTGGTGTTGCAGTCACCAGCGCTTGTTCCTCTTATTCGTGTGAACCCTGTGTATGACCCGGACTGCCTGACTACTCTGCCTGATCTGTTTCGGCTCTGTGTACTGACGGATAGGCTGACATTCCTGCTCTGTGTACCGACCCGGCTTGGCTGACGTTCCTGCTCTGTGTACCGACCCGGATTGGCTGATGTTCCTGCTCTGTGCACCGACCCGGCCTGGCTGACGTTCCTGCTCTGTGTACCAACCCGGATTGGCTGACGTTCCTGCTCTGTGTACCGACCTGGCTTGGCTGACCTTCCTGCTCTGAGTACCAACCCGGCTCGGCTGATGTTCCTGCTCTGTGTTCTACCCGGCCTGGTGGGTGTTCCTGCTCTGTGTACCTCCCGGTACTACTGTCCACCCAATTGTGTGCCATTTGGAGGTCTTGCCTCCGTTGACGACAGTTACTGTTGCCTTCATCTAGCACTACCGTGAAGCTTTGTTCTGTGACCCTGCCTCATTACCTTGCGCTACTGTATCCTTTCACTTCAGTGTCAGGAGTTGTTGGTTGCACCCGGTACGCTTGACCTGTCTGTTCTTACCTCCGAGGTTGGGTTGTCTCTGGGCGCCTCGGTTAGTCTCCACTGCTAGGCAGTTCTGTCCAAGTCTGAGCGTCCGTTCATCCTTCACGGGTTGGTGCGATAGCGCTTCATGGTCACAGCTCTCCTCTGTCAGTCCGGGATTTTCCCTTGGTACTCAGTCTGACACTACCGAGTGTCCTCTCTACTCAGCAGTCCGTCTTTGTTGACAACAGAACCCTACAGTCAGTAGCCTCCGATCGGGCTGTTAGGGTATCTGTCCGCTAGTCTCCAGTTCTGATCCTTCCTTGGGCCCCGTTTGCCTAGTCTCTCTCTCTTACTATCCGGTGGGATAGTAGTGGCCTCCTCTCAGTTACCTATTTGTGGCTTACCATTCGGGCTCACTCCCTGCATAGGGAGCCTCCGCTGACCTCTGCACTACTAGGTCCTGCCGGCATTGCTAGTCTGCTCTACCAGATTCACACGAACTGTGACCTGACCTTTGTCAGTATTGTACCTTTGGTGCGTGCTGGACCTGAGTGGGTTACTGTTATCCTTGTGACCTGACCTGTGTCAGTATTGTAACATCTGTACCTACTGGACCTGTGTGGGTTACTATAAATTCTTGTAGCCTGACCTGTGGCAGTATTGTGCCATTTGTATGTACTGGACCCACGTGGGTCACATTATCCTTGTTCTATTAATAAAACTGTGTTTTACCAAACCTTCTGTGGCTGAGTGTCCTTAAAACCGTAACAGTACGAAAAGGCCATGACCTCAGACGGTACAGGTGAGGGTAATGCACAAAATATCCATTGGAGGATGGCTTTACATGAGCAGCGTATGGATCAGTTGGCACTGGCAGTACAAACGATACTGGAGCGTACCGCTCATCTTGATAAACCAGTACAAGCCTCGATGCCCCCCCATGACACCAAGAGCTCAGTCCATGACTCTGGGAAATTTGAATAGAGGGTTGACTGCTACCGCTCCACTACCATTAAGATATGATGGTGAACCCACTCTGTGTCGAGGGTTTATTAACCAGCTGGAGATTTTCTTGGAATTAACCCCCTCCTAGTGACCGAAGCAAGGTTGGCTTTATGATATCATTGTTGATGGGCAGAGCATTGGCTTGGGCTAACCTCTTGTGGGAATCAGCCAAACCGTGTACCAAGAACTTCAACGAGTTCTTGCGTGCTTTTTGTAGAGTGATTATGCCATTGAATTTCGTACATTGGCAGCGGAGGTAGGCTGGAACAACGAAGCGCTGGTGGCAACCTTGCCTCCCTCACCTCCCATGCCTCCTGAGCATAAGCAGGAGAGTTGTGAACCAATGCAGGTAGAGTTCACTAAACTTACCAAAGAGGAATGGGCTCATCGCCGCAGACAGGGTCTCTGCTTATATTGTGAGCAAGCTGGGCATTTTCTGTGAACCTGTCCCATACGTCCGGGAAACGGGCGCACCTAGGTTACCTTAGGGGACAGGTACAAGGTGGCATCCAGCAGTCCCCAGACCCGGGTAGTCAAAAACCCACTGTAAGTGCTGTGATTTCTTGGGCAGAACTCTCGGTTGAAGTTCTGGCCCTGATTGATTCCGGCGCAGCCGGATTTTTCATGGATAATTCATTTCCACTTTTGCACAAGATTCCACTGGTTGAAAGGGTGATGGAGTGGAAAACGGCGTTTAATACCCGCTCTGTACACCTTGAGTATCTTGTGATTCCCCCGCAGTGTTCCAAGAATTTATTAATGACATTCTCCGTGACATGCTACAATCTTGCGTAGTAGTGTATCTAGACAATATTCTCATACAGTCGTCAAACTTGTCGCAACACATCAGGGATGTGTCCGCAGTATTGCTCAGATTATGTGAGAACAAATTATACTGCAAGATTGAGAAAAGCGAGTTCCACAAGTCTATGGTTCAGTTTTATGGGCTTTGTGATTTCGAAGGACGGCATTGCTATGGATAAGGATAAGATCGCAGCAGTTCTTCAATGGCCTCGTCCCACAGGGCTCAAGGCTATTCAACATTTTCTAGGCTTTGACAATTTCTATAGAAAATTTTTTTGAGACTTTTCCACAATTGTAAAGCTGCTGTCCGATCTTACGCACAAGGGTGCTAATCCCTCTCAATGGTCTGAGGAGGCTGGACAGGCATTTGTGGCATTTAAATCCGCATTTGCGATGGCTCCAGTCTTGTCCCACCCAAACCCTTCCCTTCCTTTCACCTTGGAGGTAGACGCTTCAGGGACTGGGGTAGGGGCAGTACTGTTCCAGCACCTGGACCCAGGGAGCGCCCTAAGACCATGTGGGTTTTTCTCTAAGAAATTGACTACTGCCCAGAGTCACTATGAAATCAGGGACAGAGAACTGTTAGCAATTATTCTAGCCCTCAAAGAATGACACCTACTGGAAGGTACGAGGGCTCCGGTGTTAATCTTGACTGATCATAAGAATTTGACGTACCTTTCAGAGACCAAAAGACTGTCATCTAGACAGGCCAGATGGGATTTGTTCCTGTCCCACTTTAATTTTATTGTATCTTACTTACCTGGGTCTAAGAATGTTAGGGCTGATGCACTATCCAGGCAATTCGGTCCCGAGATTGAGAAGGATACAGTACCGGCCCCCATTATTAAGCCTGACTGCGTTTTGGCTACCCTACGGACCAGTATCACATTGCCACTGGGGAAGGAAATTCTGGCTACCCAAGCCACAGCACCTTCTGACACTCCAGTGGGGAAATGTTTTGTGGTGGAACCATTTCGTACCCGTTTACTTGAAACTTATCACGCCTCTCGGGCGGCCGGGCATGTAGGTCGGGACCAAATGATTTGGTCCCTCTCACAGTTGTTCTGGTGGCCTTCCTTATGTGCTGATTGTACCGCTTTTATGGCAGCCTGCACTACATGTGCCCATGCCAAATCCCCTAGACACCTCCCAGTGGGCTTACTTCAACTGGTACCTAACAGTGAGCGTCCTTGGTCCCACGTCTCGATTGACTTCCTGGGAGAAGTGCCAGTGTCTAATGGGTATTCATTTATTTTGATGGTGGTCAATAGATTTTCCAAAATGGCTCAATTTGTGCTTCTTACTGGCCTTCCCTCTGCCCAGGAGTTGGCTATTATATTTGCCAAAGAAGTATTTCAGTTGCATGGGGTACCCAGGGTGCTGGTGTCGGATCGTGGGAGCCAATTCGTATCTCGATTTTGGAGGGCATTTTGTGAACAAATGGGCATTCAATTGTCCTTTTCTTCTGCCTACCATCCCCAGACCAACGGGGCCGCAGAGCGTGACAATCAGGGATTGGAGCAATTCCTACGCTGTTTCGTGTCCGATCATCATGACAATTGGGCCGACCTGTTGCCATGGGTTGAGTTTGCCAGGAACTGTGCGGTTAACTCATCGTCTAGAAGCTCCCCATTTCTCATCAACTACGGGTTCCAAACATGTTTGCTTCCGGACTCATTTCAGGCACAGCAGATTCTGGCTCTGGATGAGCACATTAGGCAGCTCCGCTCCACATGGGTAGAGGTACAGAGAACCCTCATAAATTTGTTTGTTTTACCAACATCATGCTAATCGCAGGAGATTGCCTGCGGTCTCCTTCCAGGTTGGGGAAAGGGTATGGCTATCTTCTAGAACCCTCAATTTGAAAGTCCCTTGTAACAAATTGACTCCCTGATTTGTCGGTCCCTTTAAGGTCCTCCGCAGAATTAACCCAGTTACCTATGCCCTGGATCTTCCTGCGTCCATGCGGATCCACAATGTATTCCATGTATCCCTTCTGAAGCCTTTGGTTTGCAACCGTTATACTATCACTCCTACAGTCCCTGGTCCTATTCAGGTGCGATGCCAGGATGAGTACGAAGTACAAAGTACCCTTGATTCTCGTAGGATCATTGGAAAGTTACAGTACTTGGTTCATTGGAAGGGATATGGCCCTGAGGAACGTTCCTGGGTGACACTGAGTTAAGATAAAAACACAACTTTATTGAAAAGTTTATAGGAGAACCCTTGCAGGTTAGCATATACATGTAACATATATCTTCAATACATAGTCATAAATAGTAGTGGTATACAGAATGTAAGACAGGCTCTACCGGCCTTGCCAATACCGGGTAAGGCAACCTTAGACTGGCACTAGATGGAATAGGTTCTACCGGCCTTACCAATATACCGGGCAAGGCAGCCTGGAAGGCTAGCAACCGAGGAGATGGAGGCTCTACCGGCCTTACCAATATACCGGGCAAGGCAGCCGTGAGACTGGTTCAACGAGGAATTAGGCTCTACCGGCCTTGCCAATATACCGAGCAAGGCAGCCTTGAGACTGGCACAAAATGGAATAGGTTTTACCGGCCTTACCAATATACTGGAGTACACAATCTCTACCGGTGCTGTAAGGAACGCAGCAAGCAGCCGGTTAACATGGAGCAAACCAGTACCCACGTACTGGAGTTACACAATCTCTACCGGTGCTGTAAGGAAAGCAGCAAGCAGCCGGTTAACATGGAGCGAACCAGTACCCGAGTACTGGAGAAACACAATCTCTACCGGTGCGGTAAGGAATGCAGCAAGCAGCCGGTTAACATGGAGCAAACCAGTACCCGCGTACTGGAGTTACACAATCTCTACCGGTGCTGTAAGGAACGCAGCAAGCAGCCGGTTAACAGGGAGCGAACCAGTACCCGCGTACTGGAGTTACACAATCTCTACCGGTGCTGTAAGGAACGCAGCAAGCAGCTGGTTAACATGGAGCGAACCAGTACCCGCGTACTGGAGTTACACAATCTCTACCGGTGCTGTAAGGAATGCAGCAAGCAGCTGGTTACCATGGAGCGAACCAGTACCCGCGTACTGGAGAAACACAATCTCTACCGGTGCTGTAAGGAACGCAGCAAGCAGCCGGTTAACATGGAGCGAACCAGTACCCGCGTACTGGAGTAACACAATCTCTACCGGTGCTGTAAGGAACGCAGCAAGCATCCGGTGTACTGGAGTACACAAACAAAGTGAATGAAAATGTTGCCAAAGGCGACTGGAGTTAGGAGACACTCTGCAGGCATCCAGGAGCAGGAACACACTGGTACAGGACAGGAAGCAGGACCATCAGTGGCAGTCAACTGGAGCAGGAACGGCAGCAGGAAAAGCATCCCCAACCGGATCAGGAACGGAAGCTGGAACCGAGGAAGCTGTCAGACAGGAACTCAGGCGATCACTGGAGAGCATAGATAGTAGACGGCCCAGGAAGCTCAGGAACACAGTGCAGGTGCAGACGACATAGAGACACCACGAAAGGGCAACCAAGGGGTGCCCAAGCCCAGTCTAAATAGGCAATACTGGGCGGGTTGAAAGCAGACAGCCAATGCAGAGCCATTCAGGTAACTGACAGGAAAGGCAGCAAATCACGAGCACCGTGATAGAGTGATCTTCACGCTCCTGCATTGTTGCGCAGATTGCATGCTAAACACCCCCAGAAGCCTGGTCCTTCTCCGCGGGGACGTGGTCTTTGAGGGGGAGGTACTATCACGTTACCTGTGTTTTCTCAGGCGACATTATTATGTCCAGGTACTTTCTGCTTGTCCTTTATTGGCTACTGGGTTTTATCCCCGCCCAGTTCTAGCCCTTAAATACTGAGCCCTGTCACTTCGGCGGCGCCCTTTCGTGGTATTCCAGTCGCCAGTGCTTGTTCCTGTTATTCGTGTGAATCCTGTGTATGACCCGGACTGCCTGACTACTCTGCCTGATCTGTTTCTTCTCTGTATACCAACCCGGATTGGCTGACGTTCCTGCTCTGTGTACCGACCTGGCTTGGCTGACCTTCCTGCTCTGAGTACCGACCCGGCTCGGCTGATGTTCCTGCTCTGTGTTCTACCCGGCCTGGTGGGTGTTCCTGCTCTGTGTACCTCCCGATACTACTGTCCACCCAATTGTGTTCCATTTGGAGGTCTTGCCTCTGTTGCCAATTACTGTCTCTGACAGTCACTGTTGCCTCCATCTAGCACTACCGTGCAGCTCTGTTCTGTGACCCTGCCTCATTACCTTGCGCTGTTGTATCCTTTCGCTTCGGTGTCAGGAGTTGTTGGTTGCACCCGGTACGCTTGACCTGTCTGTTCTTACCTCCGAGGATGGGTTGTCTCTGGACGCCTCGGTTAGTCTCCACTGCTAGGCAGTTCTGTCCAGGTCTGAGCGTCCGTTCACCCTTTACGGGTTGGTGCTATTCAGGGTCACAGCTCTCCTCTGTCAATCTGGGATTTTCCCTTGGTACTCAGTCTGACACTACCGAGTGTCCTCTTTACTCAGCAGCCCATCTTTGTTGACAAAAGAGCCCTACAGTCAGTAGCCTCGGATCGGTCTGTTAGGGTATCTGTCCGCTGGTCTCCAGTTCTGATCTTTCCTTGGGCCCGCTTGCCTAGTCTCTCTCTTACTATCCGGTGGGATAGTAGTGGCCTCCTCTCAGTTACCTATTTGTGGCTTACCATTCAGGCTCACTTCCTGCATAGGGAGCCTCCGCTGACCTCTGCACTACTAGGTCCTGCCGGCATCCCTTGGCCTGGTAGTGTCATTGCTCGTCTGCTCTACCAGATTCACACGAACTGTGACCTGACCTGTGTCAGAATTGTACCTTTGGTGCGTGCTGGACCTGAGTGGGTTACTGTTATCCTTGTGACCTGACCTGTGTCAGTATTGTAACATCTGTACCTACTGGACCTGTGTGGGTTACTATACATTCTTATAGCCTAACCTGTGGCAGTATTGTGCCATTTGTATGTACTGGACCCACGTGGGTCACATTATCCTTGTTTTATTAATAAAACTGTGTTTTACCAAACCTTCTGTGGCTGAGTGTCCTTAAAACTGTAACACTACTATTCTGCTTTTCTTCAACACAAGGGGTATGGACTGCGGGAGTTTTTTGTCTTTTCCATGTGTCAAATGTCGGCTTACTTCCTTAAGCTGTTTAGCGGGCAGAGTTCAAATGATCTTGCTTATGTTCAATGCTAGCACGCTCCTCTCTCCTACGGGTGACTGGTCAGTCTCTACTGCACCATATACTCTGTGGAGGAGGAGGACACATGAAAGACAGCAATTAAATACTCATAAATGAACTCTGCTCCAATCATGGGCATTTCAGCTATGTCATTAAAATACTAAAGCCTGTAATAAGAACTGATCAAAGCAGCAAGATATATCAGAGCTCTGTAACAGAATCGGTTGTCTAGACTGACAGCACCCAGGGCCCCTGGGAAAATGGAGGCTATGGGCCCGCATTATGCCTCTCCCATATTTATGCCTCACCCCTATGCTCCAGTCCACTCTTCAGGTCCACCAACTTTTGCTAACTGTATAACTGGCATTAATCCTGTCAGTGCCAAAGAGGTATCCAACGCATTGCAATGCAATGAGATGAATGCCTCTTTGGCACTCAAAGGGTTAATGTTTAGAAGTAAAGCAAGTGAAACCACAGAGCTTATAATTGAAATAGAGCTACACTAGTGACACCACAAAGCTTACAATAAAAATGGAGCAACACAATGATGCCACAGAGTTTCCAATTGAAATAGATCTACAATACTAGTGTACCTCCATCTTCACTGCAAGCACAGTGGTATCACTTGTGTACCCCCAATTCAATTGTGTGCTGTGTTATTGTTTACTTCCAATTCCCTTGTAAGTTATGTGGTATCACAACACACTATCCCCCATGTTCCTCCTTTTTATCCCCCTACCTCCAGAGCAAAACTACATGCTTGAATTTGCTGGTTGCTAAATAGCTTCTTTTTCAGGATCTGCCAGTTGCACACACAGAAGCCATTGTACAACAGAATGTCACTGGTTGTACAAACTGGCTCAAAAAAGGGGCATAACTAGAATCTTCTGGGCTCCAGTGCAAAATCCCCACCCTTTTGTATGACACAGAAACACATAAAAACACATTGATGGAACAGAGCAACACTCAAGAAAGTACAAGTGTCTTTATGGTGGTAAATAGGTTCTGTAGCTTTACAGTTCTGTTTGGTGTTGGCTCTAATTATTCAAAACTACTGACTGAGCATATGTGAATCATTTATCCTGGGGTGAAAAAGAAATGTAAATCTTCAGAACCTATTAACCACAGCAGAGAATCTTGTGCATTGTAACATGGTAATGTAATCGGACTGGGCAGACAAGGTCTGCTAGTTACTGCTCATCACTGCTGGAACTGGAACTAGAAGCCGGCAGCAAGATATGACATAGAAGGACAAGAGAAGCAGACCTGGCAGATATTTTGTTAAGTAAGGCTGATGCACTGGGCAGAAGCACGGGTGACACAATTCAGCAATCCAAGAGGATATGGGCCGCAAGAAGATGCAGTGGCTGCAGGCCCTATGGGACACCAGGCACACTAGAGTGACCACATTTTCATTGTGCCATTCAGGGAAACTACTAAGAAAAAAGCCGCAGAGTGTGGACTCTAGTGTAACTGTGTGGGTGAGGTCAGATAACGTGACATGAACCAGCACTGATAGCACTGGATCTCAGTCTACAAAATGGTTTGTCAGGGGTACCACAGAGTTCTATACACTAGAGAAATTTACATGCACTTTGACAGACTGTGTACTATACACAGTAAAGCTGATTTTTGAGGCAAACCAAATGCACTATAGCAGACAAATACAAATCCTCATTGTGAAAGCAATGAATTGGAGAAATCTACAGCATTCAAGGAATGACCCCTTTGACTTCTACAGTTTGGGCAATGCATTGCATAACCCTCTAGCAAGTTAAATAAATGGGAATATATATTTCTATCACGTGTGCAGTTGGTTTCCTGTAGAATGACTCCTGGCCTTTGCACAGAAGATCAGTGTCAGACAGTGCACATACATAGGGAAGTGTGAACATTTTCGCCTCAAACAGAAATCGACGAATAATGGCACTTCTCTCTTGGTGAATAATTTCCTGTGAAAAGTGGATTTTTTCAGCTTTTTTCGCCCAGCTCATTCCATTGAAATGAATAGGAATATTGAATTTACACACAATGCATTACAAATATTATTTTATTTCCGAAAGGCATAGTATAAAAGGGGTATGAGGTGTCTGTGTTGGTGGGGGTGTGGAGAAAGAATCAGTTGAAGACATGGTATAAAAGGGGTCTGAGGAGGGTGCAGTGTTACGGTTCAGTACACTCAGACACAGTAGATGTTGGTAAAACACAATTTTATTAAAGCACACAAGGAATGGTGTAACCCTCACATCCAGTAATTAGCAGCAATAACTGACACAGGACAGGTTAAGAACTAGTTAACCCACACGGGTCCAGTATGGACATACAATCACAACAGTGACACAGGTCATGTAACTTAGAATGATACAGTGTAGTAGAGTCCAATGTGACCAATGGAGCCACTGACTAAGTAGCCAGAATAGCGGAGGCCCAATGTCACCTGTAGGCAGCAGGAGACGACAGTGACAGAACGGCAGCAGCTAACAGGCAAGGTACACCTGTACGGAGGATGCAACCGGAAGCGCCCAACTGTACCTATATGGGAATACCAACCGCACAGAGTACCGGAGATGTAACGTCACTGGTGTAGCAAGAGTAGAACGAGGCACCACCCCCGAAGGGGTTAATGAACGCTATGGTCTGGACTCGGCAGACTACCGGATGCGCCCAACTGAACCCAAAATGGAAGACCAAGTGATCACTAATACGGTGTGGAGAAGCACTGACACACTGAGACTCAAAACCCACGGACTGGATTGTACATGGTACTGGAGTACTGTAACACAGAAAGGCACTGTAATGTGAGAGATGTGCAACGATACAGCAGCAGGAACTGCCAGGTCTTTGCCCAGCCGGGCACGGAGCAAGCAGGAACCACCGCCAAGCCGATTCCGTACACTGCACAGGAACATCAGCCAAGCCAGGTTGGTACACGGAGCAGGATCGTCAGTCTCGCCGGGTCGGTACACGGAGCAGGAACGTCAGCCAGGCCGGGTCAGGACAGGAAGCAGGAACGTCAGCCAATCTGAATCTGTACACAGAAACAGGAACAGTAACCAAAGCGTAGTCAGGCAGTCCGGGGTCATACACTGGTATCAGGTAGACAAAACTCGCACTAGGCATCAGGTACACCATGAAAGGGCAAACGCTAAGTCACAGTCCAGGGTATAAAAAGGCTGTTACTGGGAGGAGCTGTACAGTGCAGCCAATGGGAAGGCAGCAGTAACAAGATTGTCAGAATGTCGCCTGATCACAGGTGCCATGATAGTACCCTCCTCTCAAAGACCCCCCTCCGAGAAGAGGGACCTGGCTTACGGGGGTACTTGGCATGGAAATTGCGCTGTAATCTGGGAGCATGAAGGTCCTTAGAATCAACCCATGAATGCTCCTCCGGACCATAGCCTTTCCAGTGGACCAAATACTGCAATTTCCCTCTGAATCTGTGTGAGTCAATAATATTTTGTACCTCATACTCCTCTTGACCTTGTATTTGAACCGGCCCTGGAGCCACAGGAGTAGTAGTATAACGATTGCAGATCAAAGGTTTTAACAATGATACGTGGAACACATTATGGATATGCATGGATGCTGGAAGGTCCAGAGCATAAGACACAGGGTTAATCTTACGAATAACTTTGAACGGACCAATGAACCGGGGAGCCAACTTATTGCAAGGGGTCTGAAGATTGAGATACTTCGAGGAGAGCCATACCCTGTCCCCAACCTGGAATGAGACCGCTAGCAGCCGTCTGCGATTGGCTTGACGCTGATACCGCTGGAACGAGGTACTGAGGGTCCTCTGCACCTGTGCCCAAGTGGAACGGAGTTGCTCCATATGCTCATCCAAAGCTGGAATTTGTTGCTTCTGAAATGAGTCCGGGAGCAGACAAGGTTGAAACCGTAATTGATGAGAAACGGGGAGCTCCCGGATGATGAATTAACCGCACAATTCCTGTCAAACTCCACCCAAGGCAACAGGTCGGCCCAATTATCATGATGGTCAGACACAAAATAGCACAAAAACTGCTCCAAACCCTGATTGGCACGCTCAGCGGCTCCGTTGGTCTGGGGATGATACGCAGAAGAAAATGATAACTGTATGCCCATCTGTGCACAGAATGCCTTCCAGAATCTCAACACAAATTGGCTCCCACTGTCGGATACCAATACTATGGGTACACCATGCAATCGGAACACTTCCTTGGCAAACGCCCTTGCCAACTCCTGGGCAGAGGGAAGGCTGGGCAGGGGCACGAAGTGTGCCATTTTAGAAAATCTATCAACTATCATCAGTATAAAAGACTATCCCCTAGACACCAGTAATTCCCCCATGAAGTCGATAGAGACATGAGACCACGGATGTTCTCTATTGGGTACTGGTTGTAGCAAGCCCACCAGAAGGTGCCTGGGCACAGATAGAACAAGCTGTGATAAATGCTGTGCAGTCAGCACGCAAGGAAGGCCACCAGAACAACTGCGAGAGTGACCAAATTAATTGATTCCTGCCAACATGCCCAGCAGCCTTAGAAGCGTGATATGTCTCAAGAAGACGGGTACAGAGAGGCTCTGCTACGAAACATTTAACCACTGGGGTCTCAGGTGGAGCATTAGATTGATTAGCAAGGATCTCCGCCCCCAGGGGAGAAGTAATACTGGTTCGCAATGTAGCAAAAATGCGATCCAGCTGGATAATAGGTGCCGGAACCTCCTCCTTCTTGGTGTCAGGGTTAAATTGCCTGGACAGAGTATCTTCCCTGACATTCTTGGACCCAGGCAGATAGGACACAATAAAGTTAAAGCATGACAGAAATAAGGCCCACCTAGCCTGACGTGAGGAGAATCTCTTAGCCTCAGATAGGTACGTTAGATTCTTGTGATCAGTCAGGATTAGCACTGGACTTCGGGTGCCCTCAAGCAGGTGCCGCCATTCCTTGAGGGCCAAAATGATTGCCAACAATTCCCTGTCACTAACCTCATAGTGACTTTGTGCGCTAGTCAATTTTTTGGAAAAGAAACCACAGGGCCTTAGCATACTCCCAGGGTCCAGGCGCTGCGACAATATGGCCCCTACCCCAGATTCAGAGGCGTCGACATCCAAAGTAAACGGCAGGGAGGGTTTAGGGTGGGACAGCACAGGAGCAGAGGCAAATGCAGACTTTAATGTCATGAAAGTTTGTTCAGCTTCTTGGGACCACTGAGAGGGATCAGCACCCTTGTGTGTTAAGTCAGACAGAGGTTTCACAATAGTAGAAAAGTTTCAGATAAATTTCCTATAATAATTAGCAAAACCGAGAAAGAGCTGGATAGCCTTGAGCCCCTTGGGACGTGGCCACTGAAGGACTGCTGCCAACTTTTCCCTATCCATTGCGATGCCATACTTAGAAATAACAAAACCCAGGATTGGTACCATGGGCTTGTGAAATTTGCATTTCTCGATTTTGCAGAAGAGTTTATTCTCACGGAGTTTAAGCAAAACGGCTGTGACATCCTTAATGTGTTTTTCGACAGGCTAGGTGAATGAATGAGAATATCGTCAAGGTATACAACTACACAAGACTGTAACATGTCACGTAGGATGTCATTAATAAACTCCTGAAATACTGTTGGTGCGTTACATGGCCCGAACGGCATTACCAGATATTCATAGTGGCCTGACCTGGCATTGAAAGCTGTTTTCCATTCATCACCGGCCCTTATCCTTACTAAATTATAGGCGGCCGGTAAATCAAGTTTAGTAAAGATAGAGGAACCCTTCAAATGATCAAACAGCTCGGTGATGAGTGGTATCGGATAAGCATTCTTAGGCATAAGTTTATTCAAACCCCTATAATCAATACAGGGGCATAATTCACCACTTTTCTTCTTTACGAAAAAGAATCCTGCCCCTGCGGGCGAGGATGACTTCCTGATAATAACCCTCTTCAGGGCATCAGCAATGTACTCCTCCATAGCCTGATTCTCCTCGCAAGACAACGGGTACTCACGACCCCGAGGAGGAACGGCACCAGGAGGCAGATCAATCACACAGTCACAAGCCCTGTGAGGCGGCAGTGCACTGGCCTCTCCCTTACTGAATACGTCACTGAATTGGCTATATTCAGCTGGCACTGAGGGAGAAGTACACATGATCCTCGTAGGATGGGATATACAGTGTTTATTGCAGAACTCAGACCAGGCTGTAATTTCACAAGTCTGCCAGTTAAACTTGGGGTTGTGCATATGTAACCTGATCAGGAAGGTCTGATAAAGACTAATTTAATTGGTAGCAGGAAAGCTATAAAATTCTCAGTTACTGAGGTATGAGGCGAAGGTTGAACTTGATGGACTTGTGTCTTTTTTCAACCAAATTTACTATGTTACTATGTTACTATGAGAGCATGATGCGGGGAATGGATAATCTGAAAAAGTTGAACCTCAGAATGCAGTGCCCCAATACGCACAGATAAGGGAATTGTCTCCATCGTAATCTGGGCAGGTACCAAAGGCCTCCCATCAATGGTCTCAATAGTTAAAGAAGAATCTTTCACCACCAGGGGAATGTTATGAGAGGCAGCAAATGAATCGTCCATAAAATATCCGGCCGCACCAGAATCAACAAGTGCCAGGGCTTCCACGGCTAGTTCGGCCCAGGCAACTACAACCTGTATGGTGGGCTTCTGACTAGTTGGGTCCAGGGACTGCTGAACACCACCTAGGGCCTGTCCCCCAAGGTACCCTAGGTGCGTTTGTTTCCCGGCCGGGTCGGGCAAGAACGTAGCAAATGACCAGCCACAATATAAGCAGAGACCTTGTCTGCGGCGATGCACCCTCTCCTCTTTAGTCAATCTAGTGAATCCCAGTTGCATTAGTTCACTACTCTCACCAGCTTGTGCCGGAGGTATGGGAGGTGAGGGAGGTATGGGTGGGAAACTTGATCTTGCAGAACCCATTTCTCTAGCCCTCTGCCTCCGGTCTTTGGTCGCCATATGCTCCCTAATACGGGAATCCATCAAAACCGAGAAGTCAATGAATTCATCAAGATCCGTTGGCAGTTCTCGTGCTTCCGTCTCATTTTTCAGTCTTTCACAGAGGCCCTGTGCAAAGGCTGCCACCAGCGCTTCATTTTTCCAGCCCACCTCTGCTGCTATAGTGCGGAATTCTATAGCATAATCAGCATCTGGGCGAGACCCTTGTTGGATTTCCATAAGTTTTTTTGCAGCAGAGGCGGCTCTCCCAGGAACCTCAAAGAGTCTACGAAACACCCTTACAAACTCAGAGAAGTTCCTAGTACACGGTTTAGCAGTTTCCCACAAAGGGTTTTCCCATGCCAGGGCTCTGCCCGTCACCAAGGAAATCATGAAAGCCACCTTACTGCGATCACTGGGAAATGCATGAGGGGTTAATTCTTGGAAGATCTCCAACTGATTAATGAACCCTCTGCACAGGGTAGGTTCACCATCGTACCTGAGAGGTAGTGGAGCGGTAGCCGCCAGCCCTCTGTTAGCGTTAGTTAGCGTACCAGACTGCGCTCCCGGTGTCGAAGCGGGGGGAACCACCGGAGCAGGTACTGGTTTATCCAAGTGTGCCGTGCGCTCAAGAATCGTTTGAACAGCCAAAGCCAACTGATCTAACCGCTGTTCATGGAGATCCATCCTTCAGTGGATACTCTGTGCATTACCGTCACTGTTACCATCTGAGGTCATGGCCCTTTCTTACTGTTACGGTTCAGTACACTCAGACACGGTAAATGTTGTTAAAACACAATTTTATTAAAGCACACAAGGAATGGTGTAACCCTCATGGGTCCAGTATTTAGCAGAAATAACTGACACAGGACAGGTTACAAACTAGTTAACCCACACGGGTCCAGTATGGACATACAATCACAATACTGACACAGATTATGTAACTTAGAATGATACAGTGTAGTAGAGTCCAATGTGACCAATGGAGCCACTGACTAAGTAGCCAGAATAGCGGAGGCCCACTGTCGCCTGTAGGCAGCAGGAGGCGACAGTGACAGAACGGCAGCAGCTAACAGGCAAGGTACACCTGTACGGAGGATGCAACCGGAAGTGCCCAACTGTACCTATATGGGAATACCAACCGCACAGAGTACCGGAGATGTAACGTCACTGGTGTAGCAAGAGTAGAATGAGGCACCACCCCCGAAGGGGTTAATGAACTCTATGGTCTGGACTCGGCAGACTACCGGATGCACCCAACTGAACCCAAAACGGAAGACCAAGTGATCACTAGTACGGTGTGGAGGAGCACTGACACACTGAGACTCAAAACCCACGGACTGGATTGTACACGGTACCGGAGTACCGTAACACAGAAAGGCACAGTAACGTGAGAGATGTGCAACGATACAGCAGCAGGAACTGCCAGGTCTTCGCCCAGCCGGAACCACCACCAAGCTGATTCTGTACACGGAGCAGGATCGTCAGTCTCGCCGGGTTGGCACACGGAGCAGGATCGACGGTCTCACCAGGTCGGTGCATGGAGCAGGAACGTCAGCCAGGCCGGGTCAGAACAGGAAGCAGGAACGTCAGCCAATCCGAATCGGTACACAGAATCAGGAACAGTAACAAGAGCATAGTCAGGCAGTCCGGGGTCATACACTGGTATCAAGTAGACAAAACTAGCGCTAGGCATCAGGTACACCACGAAAGAGCAAACGCTAAGTGACAGCCCAGGGTATAAAAAGGCTGTCACTGGGAGGAGCTGTACAGCGCAGCCAATTGGAAGGCAGCAGTAACAAGATTGTGAGAATGTCGCCTGATCACAGGCGCAGTGATATGCATGTGTTGGTGGGTGGAGTCTGGGGAATGAATAAGTTGAACAGGGAATTTATTTTGGTGGGGTTCTTGACTGGCATTGGGGGGCAGTTAATTAAAAAAAAAAAACAGATAAGAAATTTGCATGTAAAGTGATAGATAGGAATCCCCTGACTTAAGATGCCACTAGGGTAGACTGATACTTGACGTGATAGAATATTTTGTAGAGGATGATTTGTTAAATTGGTTGTTTGAGGCCCAAGTCCTGAGGAAAGATTGATTTGTACGACTTACACTTATTAGAGGCACAAGCCCTGAAGAAACATTGATTGTAGGATTTAGGATTGTGTGGCACAAGCCCTAAGGAAACATTGATTTGTAGGACTTAGGCTTGTTAGAAACAAGCCCCCAAAGTGGTTTATATTTTTGTAGGATTATGGGGTTTTTAAAAAAATTTTTTGTATGATGCACCTGAGGCAGTAGAAGCACAATAAGTAGCCCCCAGTATATTTGGAGAAAAGAAGAAGTTGGCCAATAATTCTTATCCACCTATCCCTCCTCCAAAATTATGGGTGTGTTATTAGAATGTACAATTTTCCCTTGAGAGCAGGAGCTGTGCCTCTCATCAGCAAAAGCAATGTGCACAGTTTGTATGGTAAATAACATCTGGGGGCACAACTGTATCCAAAACACCATGATAACAGAAACCAATTACTGCTGCTGTCAATATACCCCTTGTGCAGACCCCACTAAGGACACATGATAACTTGCTTACCCTCCCTGCCACCATCTTAGCATATTCTGTGGGATGGAATCTCCTCAGATGCCGCTTGATGCCCTGAGTAAGAAGGTGATGGCAAGCTAGTTGTTTCACTTGTCATGGAACTTCCAGTCTCTTCCTGGGTTTCTCTATTCTTCCTCCTCTTTGATCTTCACCTTGCCTCTTGTTGCATTTCTGGAGAATCACAGGGTACAGCAAAAGAGGTGCTTGATTTCGGTGGTGGGTGTTTGGCTTTAACATGTTTGACATAAATGTCATGGTGTCTATGTTTCATGTGTGTTATCAGGGCAGTTGAGCCAAGGTGTGTTCCCTCCTTTCCCCCTTCTCACTGACTTGTCACAAATTGTGCAAAGTGCCATTGGGGATGACTGCACTGTGACTGCCCCAAGAGAAAAACAGTTGCACACCCATGACTTCAGGGGATAGGAAAAGGTGGAGAAGAATAGCCTCTTTCTTCTTGTCCTCCACATTCCCCTTCACCATCTGGGGCAGATGATGATGTTGCTGCTGTTTCTACTACTGCCTCAGAATCAGCATTGCAACTAGAACCAGGAGTATTGCTGCTGCTGGCAAGTGGAACCTGTCCTAGTCCCGCATCACTTGTTGACCCCATTACCACTGTGTCAATGGTGGTCTGTGTCACACTAGCCTACTCTTCAGCATCCTGCTACCCTTTCAACTCAGCAGCAGGAATTGGAGCAGTTGCAAATTCCAAAAGCTCACTGCTGGTGGTAGTGGTGATGCCCGTCCTCCTATTCCATCTCAGTTTGGGCTAAAAAGGCCATCAATGTCTCTTCCATTCCATCCCAGCTTCGCCACCATCATCATCTCCACCACTACTAGTCCCTACATGCTAATGTTGCTGCTCTATTACAGACATCTCATTGCTGGTTGCAGTAGGTGATGAGCACTGTGACAGAGGGTCCCCTAATGTCACACTTGTCATTTCTTGCTGATGTGAAGAAGGCAGACTGGCAGCAATATCATGAGGCACAGGCTGCTGATCTGTGCTCCTGGTGTAGCTATCCATCACCAGTTCTGGCTTTTTCAGCATTGTGTTCCACTTGGACACTGTCGTGAAGGGAAGGCGACTCACAGTGCCACAGGAATGATGTGGGGTCCCTTGACCGCTAGCCTAGACGCTCTCTAATGCTTCCCCTACCACTCCCCTAACACTAGCCCCACTGGCTGCTTCACCATTACTGTTACCACTACTTACACCAACAACATCAAGTTCAGCCCCTGAGTCTTCCTCCTCACAGTTGCTAGGAATATGAGGATATTGATTACCTCCTCCTTCCCTCCTAACACTAACAAGCTGCTGGACCTTCTTAGTAGTAGTACTAGCAATGGTGGGACTGCTTGAGATGGCAAGTGTGACTTAGGGTCCCCTGCTGTCACACTTGGCATCATCTTCTCCTTCCTCCCCATCGTGAGTATTACAAGACACACTAGCAGCAGGTTCAGCACTGGTGGCAGCAGGTTCAGCACTGGCAGCAAACACAGTACTGATGGCAGCAGGTGCAGCATGTCTGACAGCAAGCACAATACTGGTGGCAGCAGTTTCAGCACTGACAGCAGACACAGCACTGGTGGTAGCAGGTTCAGCACTGGCAGCAGGCACAGCACTGGTAGAAGCAGGGGCAGCACATCTGACAGCAGGCACAGTACTGGTGGTAGCAGGTTCAGCACTGACAGCAGGCACAGCACTGGTAGAAGCAGGGGTAGCACATCTGACAGCAGGCATAGTACTTTTGTTAACAGGTTCAGCACTGGCAGCAGGCACAGAACTAGTGGCAGCAGGGGCATCACTGGCAGCAGGTGCAGCACTGGTGGCAGCAGGGGCAGCATGTCTGACAGCAGGCACAGCAATGATGGTAATAGTAGCAGGGGTAGCACGACTGACAGCAGGCACAGCACTAGTGGCATCAGGGGCAGCACATCTGGCAGCAGGTACAGCAATGGTGGCAGCAGGGCCAGCATGTCTGGCAGCAAGTACAGGCAGTTGACCTGTCCTGCTCTCACTACTACCCTTTTCTTCCTTCCTTGTCATTAATTTCCCCAAGATCCCTAAGGGTGATTTAGGGGGACTGAACAGCATTGGTTATGTAGTGCTCACTTCCTCTTCAGACTCAATGGACACATAAGGGTCCTTCCGATTCCTCCTTTTACTATTTTTAAACTTTCTCATAGTGATAGCAGTCACTATGAGCCTCTCCTGCCTCTATATTCCAAACAAACTACAGCATAACAGCACAGCACGTCTACCTAGCTCTGTAGCTGTTTCTATTGTTCTCCACTTCCTGGAATACATCATGTTTTTATAGCAAAAAGGAGACAAACACGTAAATCAATGGGAGGACACTTTCTAGCCTTTGAAAAAATGGCAAAGAATTTTGGCCAATAGACGAAAAATGCAAAGATTTTAATTGCTGATTTTAAAGAGAAAAATTTAGCAAAAACCATGTTGTTGTCCGCTTTTTCGCGGAAACAAGGCAAGAGCTTTTGCCCACCCCTACACATACCTTGTCATAGACTGTGTACCATGCAGAGGGCCTTATGTACCAACACCAAAGTTGGACACTTTGTTGGTGCACCATAGGGAACAAATACAAATTTTCTTTGATCTAGTGAAGGCTTTTGACTCCTTGAATGCTAGAAGTCTCCAGTACGGGTGGGCAAAACTTGTCGCCGTGTTCCAGCGAGAAATTCAACGAAAACCACGTTATTGTCCACTTTTTCACAAGAAATTCTGCTTTTTTAACAGCAAGTAAAATATCTGTGTTTTTCGCCCATTGGCCAAAATTCCACTAAGACTAAGATGCCAGAACTGTTGTTGGGGGAAAGTGTACAGGCACACAATTAATACCATCACTAGGAGGAGCACAGATCAGCTACCTGTCCCTGCTACTAGTGCTGCTACAGCCAGTCTGCCTTCTTCATGTCACCATGAAATGACAAGTGTGACATTAGGGGACCCTCTGCCATATTGCTCATCACTTCCTCCAAGCAGCAGTGAGATGTCTGTAATAGAGCAGCAGCATGTGGGAACTAGTGGGAATGGGTATGATGATGATGGTGGAGAAGCTGGGATGGAAGAGACATTGATGGCCTTTTTAGCAGAAACTGAGAAGGAATGGGAGACAGGGAGGAAGATGGGTAACACCACCACCACTAGCAGTAAGATTTTGGAATTAGAGGAATTTGCGACTTCTCTAATTCCTTCTGATGCTGAGTTGCAAGGGCAGCAGAATGCTGAGGAGCACGCTAGTTTGCCACAGACCACCATGGACACAGTGGGAATGGGGTCAACAAGTGATGTGGGACTAGAACAGGTTCCACTTACCTGCGCCAGCAATACACCTGGTCCTAGTTCAGCTGGGCTGAATCTGAGGGAGTAGGAGCAACAGCAGCAACATAATCCGCTGTCACAGACAGTGAAGGGGAATGTGGAGGACAAGATGAAAGATGCCATTCTTCTCAACCTGGTCCCTATCCCCTGCAGTCATGGGTGTGGGACTATTTTTCTCTTGGGGCAGGCACAGTGTAGTCATCAGCAATGGCACTGTGCACAATTTGTGACAAGTCAGTGAGAAGAGGAAAGGAGGGAACATACCTTGGCACAAGCACCCTGATAGCACACATGAAACAAAGACACCATGACATCTATTTCAAACATGTTAAAGCCAAACACCCACCACAGAAATCAAGCACCACTGTTGCTGTACCCCCTGACTTTCCAGAATGGCATCAAGAGGCAAGGCAGAGATCAAAGAGGAGGAAGAATAGTGCAACCCAGGCAAAGACTAGAAGTTCCATGACAAGTGAAACAACTAGCTCACCATCACCTTGTAGGGTAACTACATCTTCTGCCACTCCACCTCATTCATCGTTACCTCCCCCACCAAATGATAGCCACTCTGTTGATGTTAGGATGTGGCAGTTCGTCTCTACCCATTGCAAACTGTGTGGTGCACTGACCACACATGACAGTGCGGTGGATGAGAATTGCAGGCAGTGCATCATGCAGCATCTGAAGAGATTCCATCACGCAGAATATGTTAGGATGCTGGTAGGGAGGGTTCATCATTACTATTAAACTGTCAGCAAGTTGTCATGTGTCCTTAGCGGGGTCAGCACAAGGGGTGTATTGACAGCGGCAGTACTTGGTTTCATATTGTTTGGATACAGTTGCGCCCCCAGGTGTTATTTACCACACACACTGTGCACATTGCAGTTGTTGATGAGAGGCACAGTTCCTGCTCTCAAGGGAAAAAATTATATTCTAATAACAACACACCCATGCCTATTTCTAGTTTATGCACATTCTTGTATTCTTTTTGATTTGTTTTTCCCCACATTTTTAGATATGCAGCAAATGGAAGAAGTCAGGAACAAGTGAATTTTGAGATTTAAGAGAACAGAGGAAATTTAAGGTTGATCAGTTATTTAGAGACAGAGGAGCTAAGAATTCACACATTAAGGGTGAGATTGAGGACCTTTTAAAAAAGGTGGAAAATGCTTTGATTAAGGAAACCAAACATTATTGGGACTATACTATTGTACAGAAGTATGTTGATGATAAAATTGTGCCCAAATGTTTAATGCTATAAAAGAATCCAGCTTATGATCTATCATATCATAATATGTTGATAAAATGGAATGAACAGTTACAAGATCGTTCTGTGGGTTTGATGAAGATAAAAAAGAAAAAGAAGTAAATACTATAATGCAACAATCGGACAGATATAAAGAACAAGATCAATATCAGGCTTTACAAGAGAGAACTTATAAAAAGTAGAAAATAACATTGTAAATAGAAAACAATATAAATTTAAATGGGACTTGTCTGTGCAAAGACAAAATAAAGTAATTGTAAATATATAATGAGGTTAAGGAACATGAGTGGAAAACAGTAAGAGGGAGAAAAAGGTCACAGAAAAGAAAACATATTTCTGAAGATGATTCTTGTGATGATATCATTGTTGATGGATCTAACAACCGACATAAAGAGCTAGAAGTTGAAGAAGTCACTGACTATTCAAAAGATCTTGAGATAGCTGAGGTTTTAGCCGTCAATGATGATTCACAAAATAATAGTGAAGTAAAAACAAGTGGAACAACCAAGTAGCTCTAAATTAAGTAATGATAGAGTACTTGTTAAAGAGGATAGTACAAATAGGACCCCTTTTTTATGGCAAGGCCACAGGGAGAACCGTTATTACAGATTCAATCAACATCAGAGGACCAGTTCTCATTGGAGATGGCAACAACCGAGAAATCGGTACAGCTATCAACCGTGGAGGAATTGGCAATGGAAGCAACCAAAGATGTATTTAGAAAAGAGATAGTTAAAACAAAGAGAGGAACAAGAGCAGGGAAGAAATTATCTAAAAAAAAGAAAGAAACAAGAGGTGTTCGATTGTAAGGGAATTTTTAATATAAGTGGACATGATCTGAGTAACACTGAGATGAAAATATTAAAGAAAGGATTAAAATATGCTCCTACAAAATGTTTTAATAAGTTTGAGGCTTATATTAGTTTACAGAAGTTTATGCCCCAAGAGACATCAGTGAAGGCGATAAAATATTTACCTCAGTGGCTAGACACTTCTATGATAAACATAACTCTGACCCTAAGACTCTCACGGCATGGGGTTTTTAGAAAGTTTCATTGGGTATATAAGGAGGAGATCTGGATAAGGAACTAATTAAGAGAGAAAATAGATTGATCTTTCTAATGGGTACCATGTCGCCTCTAGGGTTAAATGAGGAAATGCAATTAAGTGCACATCTTTGAAGAATTGAATATTATTCTTAAAAATAAGTGCAGGATCATAAATAATAATTGTAAGATCAATATTATATGGATATATAACTACTATATATATGGTATCAATAAAATTTCCTAACTCTATATTTTGGATATACACAGATCTATGAATTGATAGAATGGATGGAGAAATGATATATCCTTTAATAATAGAAGATCTTAGGGATAATAATATTGATAACATAATGGAGATTACATCTTCCTGTTCTTTCTATCATATTTAACTCAAGATATATAGAGAACTAAATTAGGTTGGTACTCATATGGTTAATCCTTACTATTTTGACGAGAATCGTCTTAATAGGGAAAAAACTTAGTTTAACAAATATTAGAAGACTTGAGTAATATTGACATCGATAATATATTAGATATTACTTCTTGTTGTTTTCTCTATCATACTCAATCTGAGACGTGTAAAGAATTAACTTGGATTGGTGCCCGTGGGGTTAATTTTCACTAGTCTGATGAGATTTGTCTCGGTAAGAAAACAATTAAAGTGTAACAAACTTTTTGATTGGCTGTGAGTGATCTGAATCTGCCCAATGAGTGAGACTCAGCTAGTAGTTAAAAGTAGCGCTTTTGCCGGCATCCTTTGGACAGACAAAATTATACTGTGATCAATCTATTAGTGAAACGCGTGTTAGTCTTGAGGAACTTGGCATGTATAGCCAGTGCTTATGTTTAAAGTTCGCTTGTAGATTGTCTGTTTCCGAAGATATATAGATAGAAAAGAATATAACGCAAGGCCTTGCTGAAACTAATTACAAAACATTTTTGTGAGATATATATCTCTTCTTTTTGTATACAATACTTTGAAGGCAGTTTTAGTGTTTTTTTATTTAGGCTCGATCTTTATGAAGCATGAGGCAATATATAGGCTCTAGATTGACTTGATGGCAATCCGCATAATGCCCCGGTAACACGATAACCAGGGTACAGACTACTAGTTACATCTTCACAAATTATACATATAACTGTTCGATATTATGAAACTCAGAAGTATCTAAAGGTTATAAAAGTATAGTAAGATCACTCCTAAGATTAGAGTAAAGATAGAGTAATATCTTAGTCATAGGAAGATGTTATGAATAGGGAAATATTGGGTTAACAATCAAATCTTAGGCTCAACAAATAAATCTGTTGGCATCAAACTTCCATTCTGTTTTGTGAGTATATTATCTGATGCATGTGATCAGTCACTGATAATATTTACCTCTTCAGTTATAAATTTGGGAGATGTGCAGGTCTGAGATTACAAATTACATCGAATATATAAATATCAAATACAAAATAAACCTCTGAGCTTTAGACAATTTTGAGCTTTCTGCCTTCAAAGCCAGATTTAATTAAGATGATTAAGGATTATTTCTTAACTTTAATAATAAATATTAAGTTTTAGGTTTCCCGTTCACTGTGGTCACATTTTATTTACTGATGTAGTGAATATTAGATAGAGTGGTTAGTAATGCAGGGTTCTTTCTTTGTACAACTATTTAACTAATTACTTTACCTTGTGAGCACCTTCTACTCACTTATATACACAGTCCCCACTTACACACACCTCAATTACACATACACTCACCTCACTCACACATAACACACACTCACACACCTCACTCAAACACCTCTTTCTCACATACACACACACATATACCTCACTCACATCTTAATCTCTCACAAACACATTATACTCACACAGACACCTCACTCTCTCTCTCACACACCTCACTCAGACATGCACTTGCCCACACGTACAAACACACAAAAACACCTCATTCATACACACACAAACACATACATCTCACTCACAAGCACACTTCACTCATGCATACACACACATGCATCTCACTAAAACAAGCATGCACCTCACTTTCACACTCAAACCTCATATGAATATACACACACAATTCACTCACATCTGCACACACACATACACGTCACTCACACACACATATACACTTCTCACTTGCTTACTATTAACAAGGATGGGGGATAGAGAGATAGATAGATAGATAGATAGATAGATAGATAGATAGATAGATAGACAGACACTTCTCCCTTTAATCATCGAATGCCAGAGAAGTCACCCCCCATTACAAAGGTTTAAAATCCTATGAATCTTACATACAGTTTTATTCCTTATAATGAAAACCGTGTTTCTTTCTTTCTTGTTATGAAATGAAAAGTAATCCATTTTAAGGATCATAATGCTGCTCTGGCATAATGTAAAATATGCTTGCATATTTAATGTACTACTATTTCTTTACCCTGGGGATAATACAATATCTGATTTCCTGCTAGATAAGTCCAATAACAATAGATTTGAACAGCAGAATAATTATTATTTTTCCACCCTTTATTTATAAAATTCTGAAATTGTGATATCATTTTCTGCTGTTACCTTCTGTATGTACTCTCCAGAAAGTAGCAACACCAGAAGATATTTATCATAAAACTTCTGCTTTTAGGGTGACACAGCAAGCATTTAATAACAGGCAAGATTTCCGAATTTTGGCAAGGCAAACTCTTCCATACATACCATCTTTCTTTTATCACAGCAGTAGTAGGATTAACTCAGCAATGCAGGAATGGCCTCTGAGGTACTGGATGCAGTGGAGCAGCATACTTCCTTTAAACTGTAGATCAAAGTCGCACAATGTGGCTGGCCAGAGCTGCAGTAATTGAATAGGGGTGGGCTTAACCTAGTGCTGTCTCTTGATTTGCTGGTGTAAATATGTACCTCTTGCCTCCCGCTAGCCAATCCTGAGGCATAATGTGGTTAAGTCCAACCTACTTCCCTTACTACAGCTCTTACTACTTACATCACATAGCATTGATATCTGGGTGACAGGCAGTGGCTTCCATAAAATGCTCAGCTCTGTTGCTTGTATTAAACCATATGCAGATTATCTCACCCGCCCGACTGGGTCTGATGGTCTTGGCTGTGGAGGCCTCTGCTATACCAAGGGGCTGAGGCAGTTAATGTAGCAGAGATTGCTGATGTCCAGGGAAGCCCCAGGACACACGGCCTACTGGGAAATTTCCTGGTGTCATGGTAGGCCAATTCTACCCTGAAAAGGCAAGTCTTTTTTTTACAGTAATGGCAGTAAGGTTGTGGAATTCTTTGCCTTGGCCAGTGAAAGCATCCAAATATTTTCTCTGGTCTGGTCACCTAACACCTTTATCCCCAGGGACTACAGATGCCACACCATTCAGCAGGATCTCCTAGGCCCAAACGCTCGCAGGAAGAAATCTCAGACACAGACACGTGGTTTGATGCTATAATCTCTTCCCAATTTTATATCCTTAATGCAAGAGTTTATATAGTGATATAAAATGGGAGGGGAACATATGCTTAGGGGTCCCTCCCAGGATACATGTCATCATTGATTATTGAATATGGTACACATAAGCATTATCAATATTACACTAGGGGCGACTCTTTACCTGGGATATGGGCCAGTGTTTCAGATAAACAACACCTACTATTTGGAAAACAGGAACTGAAAGAACAAATCACCACTTGGCCAGATGCCCTCAGGCATGGGTTATTCCTTAAAAGTCCAGTACATTGCAAAATAACAAAATTTATGATTAATTGTAATATATTCCAGTAATACAAGCAGAAGTGAAACGTCCTGTGCCTTCTATAATTGATATTCCAGTAATCAGAGCAATACTGCTGTGTTATAATTTTAAATCATTAACCCTTTCTTATAATTAAAGAAAGCTTACATGTTATAGCAAAGGTGTGAGCTTTTGATTTTCACCCTTTCAATCCCTCCTTTTGTTCTGAAAGAACAATCACGACACCAGCCCCTGGCCATACACAGAGAGGCGAGGATCCTAACCGTAAACAGGATCCCACCCCGTGGGACTCATGATGGCATCAGGGGACCCTAACCCTAAAGGGTTGTTTATTGATTGGTTTATCATATGTCACATCTGGAGGAATGAGATGAACAACCTGGAGAGGGATATCCTCATAACTGCAATCCTTAGGGGACATAGTTACATAGGTGAGGGCAACAGGAGGTTCACTGGATGTGGACAGTACAGAGCGAGCACAGCTGACTAGAGGTGGGCAACACTGGACAAAACAACAAACAAAAATAAGGGCAAGGGTACAAGGGATAAAACCAATAACCAATTGTTTAAGCCAGTCAAAGTTAGGGAACCAAGACAATAACCAATCCCACCACCCATCTCCAAATATATCCTGTTTGATATCTTGGACTATGTAATGTAATCCCTCTGTGTTTTCTTGTATGGACTTGGAATGGTCAGACAAATTAAAACAACACATTCCCTTGAATTCCTCATACCCATGGTTGTGTTTGAGTACGAGGCAATCTATTGCAGCCCTATTCTGAAGTGACATATCATGGAGGCTCTTGACATCGGCCAAGAGGCCTTCCAGAGCAATGGATGTGTGGTTAATAGCTTTAGCCAAGGCACATGCAAGTCTTTTGATTGCTTTGGCATTACCCACTGCCAACCCGGGAACCCCAGTTACTGATATACCTAAGGAAAGAATTTCTGCATCACTCATTAATCTAACTCTGGACTCACATTCTTCTGGTAATTGAATGGCATGTCTTTTGAATCATCCTATGTCCTGACAGGGTGGATTTGTCTGAAAGGCAGACTGAGTGGGGAATATTAGGGCAATTCTAGTAATGGCACAGGGTCCCCCAGTGGCATTCCCCAGAATATAGGAGTATGAGATGTTTACTCATGAAAGAAACCATCCATTGGGAAGTTTAACATGCTGGGACATAAAAGTAACATTAGTGGGATAATTACAGATCATATTGCTATAGGGGAGGGAGTATCTCTTCATCCTTTCATGCTCTTGCGTAAGACTCCTGAGGGTGATACAAAATTCTGCTTGGGCAGCTGAGATAGTACGTACTGAAGTAAGATTTGGCCATAAGGGATTGGCCGGCCGCATAGCATTTTTACATCTGTATTTGTGAGGGTGTCCACAATATTCCAGAATGACAAGGTAGCTAACTCAATAGTGTGTGAAGAATGGTAAGGTTCATAAGGGTCACCAGCGGGGTAGGTATGCTAACAAGACAGGTAGTTAGAATGCCTGTAACACTAGTCATGTGAGATAAACAAAAATATGTGGTGTTCACTATATGTAGAGCCATGTATGCCCACACATCTGGGGCCTCTGTTTCTTTAAATCCTCTTTTAGCTACTTGATGTGTTTGTCCAGTCTGATTGTGTGTTATCAGTATTTCTGAATGGTGTATGTAAATGAGCATAGTGATTATGGTAGTAAGGAGAATCACACCCTTAACTCATGCGCTCAAGGTTTCTGTATGCTATTTCAGATGCAATTAACCCAAACTGGTTATTTCCTGCCCCACTGTCAGTATTGTCTTGAGGGGTTTGCTCTGGTGGGTTTTGGGGCAAATAAATGGAGATAAATTTATCAAGGAAAAGTTTATCCAGGGAGGTCAAGTGATCTTGGGAGCTTCCTTGAGGCGACTTGCGTGTATCCATGTTGGACAGTACAGCTGTTCGAGTCACTTCAAGGACGGTGTTTGGTTCGCCGAATGGGGGGTCCAAAGTCTTGTTCCTGAAGAGCTGCTTTACTGGGACCTAGTCTCCTGGCTGAAAAGGATATGTTGGTTTACCTGTGGGAAGAAGTAAAGAGAGAGAAACTTCCATAGATGCCATTCAATTTGTCAATCAACTGTGAGACATATTCTTGTTTAATACTTTCTAGGTCACCTAGTGATTTGGGTGGCCCGTGTGATTTGGCCCAAGGTGTCTCTCCATTAACACTTCAAATGGAGAAAGCCCAGTAGTTTTGTTGGGTGTCATTCTCATCTCTGCCAGTACTGCAGGCAGATATACTGGCCAGTTTCACAAAGGTGTCCCTGGTACCTTTCCTCAATTTCTCCTTGATTGTCTCTTAGTTCTTTCCACCTGACCAGAGCACTGTGGGTGGTATGGTATGTGGAATTTCCATTCTACACATAATTTCTGACAGATTAATTGAGTAATTTGTGCCATAAAAGGTGTTCCTTTGTCACTGTTGATCACTAGTGGACATCCAAATCTACGGAAGACTTCTTTGCTCAATATGCTAGCCACAGTTGCAGCATTTTCCTTGCACACAGGAAAGGCCTCAACCCATTTAGAGAACTGATCACAGATGACCAACAGATATTGAAACCCTTTTGACTTTGTCATGTGTGTATAATCAATTTGTAAATTTTGCATAGGCCCATCAGGGGAGGCAAGTGTTTGTGTTTACCATGTTCGGTACCAGTTGGATCGCTCCTAGAACATGTCAGACGTCTGGACAAATGATTGTCAACTAATTCTGTCAGTCCTTGTATGACAAACTGTTTCTGTATGGTGCTAGAAGTCTGTGAAAATGGGGGCTGCTGCCCTGGGAATACCTATTCTTCCCTCCTTATCTGACCAGAAGCCTTCAGGCTTCAAGGTCAGATCATTACATGTCCAATAGTCTTTGTCAGAGTCAGAAGCCAATGCTTGTAATGCAGCAATATCAACAGTGGGGCTGGGGGTATCATTATCCTTGGAAGTTGAGTGTCAATTGTAGAATTGTAATCTTTATGTAAGGGCCCAGTGATGGCTGCATCCTTTGCAACCGTATCAGCCAAAGCATTATCCCTGGCTACATCTGTATTTTCAGAGCTGTGTTCCTTAAATTTTACAATGGCTATGGTTCTGGGTAGTAAAATGGCATCAAGTAAGTCATTAACCAGCTTAGCATGTGATATACCCTTCTCATGAGCTGAGACAAAACCTCTGTTTCTCCAGATAATCCCAAAATCATGTACTACCCCGTATGCATACCTAGAATCTGTGTAAATAGTGACATCCCGGTCTTTAAACATTTTACAGGCTTGAGTCAGAGCCACCAGTTCTGCTGCTTGTGCAGACACAAATGGAAATGAATTAGTCATTAAAATAACATCAGGCAACTGTACAACAGAGAAACCAGTATGATATACACCATCTGCTGGCTTAGAACAGGATCCATCAACAAACAGTACTTCTCCAGTGCTCAAGGGAGAAGTGGATAAATCATGTCTGGGCAAGGTGTCAGCAGTAATAGTTTGCAAGCAATCATGTGGCTCTTCATCTGTTTGCAAATGTGTTGGCATCTTGAGGAGTGCTAATGATGGGCCCATATGTGAGGGATAGTACGTGACAGATAAATTCTGTGTAGATGTTAATATAGTTTCATATCCTGGGCGCCACTGCGTGGTCATGTGTTGAGTGGTAATGTTATTGAGTATGTGCAGTACTTGATGTGCAATGTGCAGAATGGTGGGATAAGAAAGCACAATCGGCTGAGACATCTCAACTAAGAGAGCACAACTTGCCACTGACCTCAAGCATGCGGGAATACCCTGAACCACCTGCAAAAGTTGGCCCACCCTTCCGTACAGTATAAGTGGAATGGTAAGGCATAGATTGGCAGTCTCAATGCAGAAGCAGAGCAGAGTGATATTTTCAGTGTAACATATGCAGTGTCCATCTCTGAAGTCCAGCAAAGTTTTTCTGGAGCATTTTTCAAAGTACATTGTTTCAAAATATGGTCATGATATGAACAATCAGTAATTCATTGCCTGCACTAAGTAACTATTCCCAAGAAAGACATCATGACTTGTTTAGTCTGTGGTTTGGATAGTCTCATAATTGCCTGCGCTCTGTCTGGGGATAACTGTGTTTGTCCATGTGACAAAACAAATCCCAGGTATTTCACTTCTGGCAGACAGAATCGAAGCTTCTTGGGTGACACCTTGTAGCCATTCTTGGCTAAGTGTAGCAGCTGTGTGTGTCTTGCATGACTCCTGGTCTGGACTGCAAAGTAAAAGGTTGTCAACGTACTGTAATAGTGTGGAACCTTTCTGTCCCAGTTTTCTAGTGTCTTATGGACAACAGTGGAATATAAGGTAGGACTGTTGCAGAAACTCTGCTGGAGGCATCTCCATGTATACTAACTACCTCTTTATGTAGAGGCAAAAAGTGGTTGAGTGTCAGGGTGTACTGGTATGCTGAAGAAAGCACTGTTCAAATCAATAACTGTGAACCTAATACTGGTGGCTGGGATTGCAGACAATATTGAATTGACATCTGGCACTAAAGGTGCAATGGGTTGTATTAAGTCATTGATGCATCTCAAATCCTGTGTCAATCTCCATGTACCGGTTCCTGGCTTGGGAACTTGGTTAATGTGAGTGTTGTAAGGTGAAACTGTGGGCATGATGATGCCCTTCTGTTTCAGTTCCTGTAGGATGGGTTATATCCCTACCTCCTTTTCCTGTGAGAGGGGATATTGCTTAACATATGTGGGGGTACTACCTGGTTTGAGTGTTGCTTGATAAGGGGAACAGTCAATGTACCCTGGGTCAGTGGATGAGGTGGCCCATAATGTGTGTGGCAAATCAGTCAGTGTCGGGGGTATGTCAGGGTCACGGCTCAGATGTGTGAAAGACATAGTAATGACTTGGTCTAAAGGAATGTACATTTGTTTGCTCACCTGACAGCTGCCCTCAAGCCACAAGGATATCTTAAAGGATAAACTCCTTCAGTAGTAGCAATTTACACACATTGTTCACTGAACCACAGACCATGAATATGTTCTGTACCAGATCCATGAGCCGCTCCTAGAACACATTCTGGTGTCCAATGTTGCACATTGACAGTAGCCTTGGTTGAACATATCCTGCTGTAAATGTTACCAAGCATGCAGAGGAAGTCACTCTGCAACAGCAAAGATAAATGCCAGTGTGCTCTGTACAAGTCATAAGAGGAAGTGAAAATGCAGAAGAACACACAACCCCTCCTTTCTTTGTAATCTGCAATGACAATTGTAGCTTAGACATTAAATCTCTTCCTAGCAAACTGACTGGACAATTAGGCATAATCAAAAAGGCATGTTGTAGTTCAAAACCATGATCGTTAACAGCAACTTTCAATTTTGGAGTGACATTGCAATCAATTTAGACCCCTCCTACTCCCATAGAGGATATGCTTGCAGTTGTGAGTGGACCTGCATACAAATTGGCATAAATGGACAATGTTGTGGCCCCTGTGTCATCCAAAAAAGTCATATTCACACCCATCAACCTTTAGGGTTAACTTGGGGAGAGCATCCCATTTCTCAGATAATTGCTCAACAAAGCAAGCAAGGGGTTCCATCCTCTGGCAGCCCTATTGGGGTTGAGGTGTCCGTAGAATCTGATGAGTAGGGGGTCCCACCTGTCCCATGTTGTGTTGAGTATTCTGTGTCTGGGTATGTTGTGTTTTTCCACAATTAAAACAAGCCCCCGGATTGGGTGGTCTCCCTCCTGACTGATTCCAAGGTCCCCCATAATATCCTCGTCATCTTCCCTTTTTATTCTGCCACCTTCCTCTGCCACCAAATTGATCTCTACCTCTTCCTCCCTCAGGCTGGGAATACATGCTAATTTCTGATGCGTTAGTCAAGGTCTGTTCTGTACCAGTGTATTGTCTCCTCAAATTCTTCTGCATCTAATTTATGCCAGCTATCAACACATATCCTGACAGTCTGTGCTACCTCTGGCTTCATATTGGGGAGCAAATGCTGTACATATAACGGACCCAGGGATTCATTCTTTTTATCAAGTCTGCATTCATTTGCACATGTGTCCCCAAAGTGGGTCACAAAATCTGAAACACTTTCTCCAACCTTTTATTTACATGCTATGGCTCTCGTGATATCCTTTAATTCACCTCCTAATGCTACCAACTTAGTTTTGACCTGCTCCCACATGTTATCTAATTGACCTGGCTGTGACCATACATTATCTTTTATTGTCTGTGGAAAGTCATATGAGGTGTTCAAGAGTGCTCAGTCTTTGGACCAGTCTATCCCCATATGTTTGGTACATGCATCTAACAGGAACCTATAGCCTGTCCCAGTCAATTGCGCCCCTTGGGTGCATCTTTTTAAGTAGGCAATTGCTGCACTGTGAGACTTAATGGGGACAGTCTTTAGCCCACGCATTCATTGTAAGGACGTCAGGGGGTTTGTTAATGACCTATTCACCCTGGTCATAAAAGACATAGTCAATTGTGCTTGATTACATGTGGATGTACTAGGAGTGGGTGATCTGTCCTGCAACTCATTTGTCATCCCCAACCTTGTCCTAATTGGGTTTCCAGGGGACAGCCCTATGTCAATACACATGTCATGTACAGACTGTGTAAGGGTGTCACGTATGGACTGGATAAGGGTCTGAAGTACCTGTTCTTTTGTGATGGACTCTGCCTTTGTGTGTTGCTGTCTCTGCTATGCCTCTGCAGCCTTTTTAGTGACCATCTGTCTTGTCTCTATCCCTACACTAGTTCCCATGGTCGTATTTCTGTCTCCTGACCCGTCATCAGAAGTAACTGCCTGAAGCACTTCCCTTTTCTGCCCCTCAGTGAGTCCCAGCGTACTGGGTGCATCACTGATAGGCAGCCCTTGGGTTCCCTCCATGGAATGTATTTTTAGCATAGGGTATTGGTGCTGTCAGTCACCTGTGCGGCTGCTGTGAATGGACTTTGTGTGCTATCCCCAGGAAATGATCCATGTTCCTCCAGCAAGGCCTGGGTTTGTTTAGCAACTCTTACAACCTATTCCTTCTACTGAGGGGAATGTGGAAAACATTCCTGAAATTTGGGGGGAAAGGGAAAAGATGGGTCTCTGTGGGGAATAATCTGTCCTTCTCTTTCCTGCCGTACCTGTTGTATTTTTGTATCTTCCTTGGCACCCTTTGTCTGTTTAATTGTGGACCCCATATTAACTGCGTCTTGTAAGGGTGTGGCTTCATGTATACTGTATTCTGTCTCATCTTGCTTTATTGGCCGTATAACCTTGTCTTTAGGGACTTGTCATCTATGAGTAGCAACTATCAATTCTAAATCATCATCAGTGGTCCCTGATACAGTCAATGAAGGGTAAAGGGGATGAGGAGTTGGGGTGATAGGATAAGGAGGTGGCAAGGGAGGTGCATTGGGAATTGGGGAAGATGGTGATGCAGGAGGTGGGAGACTGGTTTGCAATAGGGTTTGGACACATGCATATGGAGCTAACTTTACCCAAACTTTAGCACATGCATATATATATGACATATCCAAGTCCATTGAGTATCAGCTAAACACAGTCAGTCCTTTAATCATAGATATGTGCCAATCGTCGAACGATCCTTCCCAAGGAAAGGGATTCGAGGAGTACAAGACCTCAGTCCATCCTGCAAGCCTATCAGAGAAGGGATCAGAGTAATAGTTGCCTGCCTGTTCTGTGACAAACTCTTTAGGAGATTGACCGGGTCTCATCTTAAATGGCCTTATGTTAACATTTTTTGTACCCTTTTTAATAGTTATCACTGAAGCCTTGTGCTTATTCTGATTAGTACCTATGAATGGGTCAGTGACAATGTGAAGGTAGGAAAAGTACAAAATAACAAATTGAATATTCAGTAACATCACAGAACCTTATTTACCATTCAGGAATTCTATTATGTACTATGATTAGGGTGTAATATCATGTGACATTCAACCATAGTCATTAATTCATCAGAAACAGAAAACAGAACAAAGTATAATACAATACAAACAATGACTAAAATAGTCAGCACTGATAACCATAAACATAAACAACACATTAATAACCCCAACCCTTTGATCCCCAGGAAGGATGTGCATCTTATTACTCACAGGAGCCTGGGTACCCTGTGTAAACTATCACGTAGGGCAGGACTCTAACCTCCCTGTATAAACAGGTGGGACTGAAACCCACAAATAACCCACTAGGTGGACTCTAATCACACAACAGGTGAACTCTAACCACCTGCTACAATTGCACACCAACAACAAATGTATGTATACTCAGGTATATATATATATATATATATATATATATATATATATATATATATATATACACATCAGCAGATATATATAAAGACTATATATAAAATAATATAGTCCACTTACCCTCAGTGAAGAACTGACGACTACGCCAATTGAAAGCATCCAAATAGTTTCACTGGTCTGGTCACCTAACACCTTTATCCCCGGGGACTACAGACACCACACAGTTCCAAAGGATCTCCTAGGCCCAAGTACTCGGAGGAAGAAATCACAGACACAGATACGTGGTTTGATGCTATAATCTCTTCCCAATTTTCTTTCCTTAATGTAAGAGTTTATATAGTGATATAAAATGGGAGGGGAACATATGCTTAGGGTTTCCTTCTAGGATGCATGTCATCATTGATCACTGAATATGGGCCAGTGTTTCAGATAAACAACACCTACTATTTGGAAAACAAGAACTGAAAGAACCACTCACCACTTGGCCAGATGCCCCCAGGCATGGGTCAGTCCCTAAAAGTCCAATATATCATAAAATAACAAAATTTATGATTAATTGTAATATATTCCAGTAATATAAGCAGAAGTTAAACTTTCTGTCCCTTCTATAATTGATATCCCAGTAATCAGAACATAACTGCTGTGTAAGAATTTAAAATCATTATCCCTACGTGTTATAGCAAAGGTGTGGGCTTTTGATTTTCACCCTTACAGCCAGCTATGTTGACAGATTAGATGCTTTCAAAAGAGTAGATACTTATGTAGCTCAGAAAAATATTGAGAAGTGTGATAGTTGGTTTCAATGCAGATAGGATGTTGATCCAAGGAAATATCTGTCTCTCTCTTGGAGTTAGGGATTATTTCTTTACCCAGTTGGAGCTTAATTTGAAAATGCTTCAGAAGGCTACAAGGGACAAATGGCAAAGGCTGAACTTGATGGACAAGTCTATTTTTCAGCTTTATCAAATATGTCATATTTATGCAATGTATATGAAGTAGTGAAGTGCTGTCTTCTCTTTGCTTTGGTTTTAGTTTGGGGACCTGTGCCCCTCAGTATTTGCTGCACATCATAAACTGTTACTTTTTTGCACTTGTATTATGGTGTTTAAGCTTTGTGAGTTTTTTCATTCCCTGGTAAATGCTGGTGGGTGAAACATTTATTTCTGTGGATATCTTCATGAGGTGACATTTTTTGGCCTATACTTATTAAATCCTATATAGAGAGTGAGGGAACAGTTTATTTATGTTAATTGGATCAATTAAACCTGACCTCCCTCTCCTGTACATTTAGTGCTGTTTTAATTTGGTAGAACCATTTCATGAGTCTGAGGCCAATACAGAAAAGCTCCCAAAGCAAAATTAGTATGACTGTTGGAATCAACTCATAATACTTCGTTTTAACTTTATTTTATTTTGTAGGCATTAAAAAAACATGAAGAATGATATAAGTCTTATCTCTCAATCCTTTATGGTTTATGAGATATTCACAAGCAAAGTTCCCCTCCCCGCCCCTTTTACCTAGTGTAAGCCATCTCTTCTCAGATGTGGATCAGGTTGTATGACCAGACAGATAACAGAAGGGGACAATTTTCTTTGTATGAAAGCAATAAAAGCCCTGCCCCCCTTGACAAGTTTTTCAGCTTTTTCCCTTATCTTAATTGAAGATTGTCCCTCTCTGCAGTTTACCTGGGCACCTCCCTTCTGATCTGGTTGAACAGGAGGGGGATACTTTGTTTGTGAATATCTCTTAAACCATAAAGGTTTGAGAGATAAGACTTATATCATTCTTCATGTTTTTTTAATGCCTACAAAATAAAATAAAGTTAAAACGAAGTATTACTATCCCTTTAACTGTAAATTAATATGAAAGAGGATAGAAGATGTAGTCAAAGGTTATCCATTTCCCTGCTGTGTCAAATGACAGTAAATCTGCATAAGTTGTCTCCAGTGTATTGTGTGAAACAATGCAATAGATACAACTTTAGCATACAGTGGGTTAACTTACATCAAGAAACAAGTTTAATTTATTTTAATAAACATGCTGAAATAACTCTACTAATATTGGCACTTTTCTTGTGTTATAGTTTTTGCATAAGAGCCTATGATCTGTTGGACTTCGTTTTTTATGCAAATTACTTTTTGTCTACCCACCACACCTAGTCATTGTCTAAGCAACTCTGTGCAGCTACTTCTAGCTTCTTTGTTACTGTTGACTGGCTGGGAATTTGAATTGACTTTGACAACACCTAACATGGCCTTCTAATGTTAGCTAACTTCCTTTTAACTTGACTTTTCTAATGTTATTTTGTGTAGGAAATCAATGCACGGTGGGGAAAAAATATACAAAGCACGTTATCAGGTTGTGGTGATATGTGTGGCCTATACTTGTCGTTCCATGTACCGGTAAGGTTATGGAATAGCTGCGGAACACAGGTGTGTTTCTTGTCCAGTCTTTGTTTTACCCTTAGTGGCTCTTTTAACATGCCCAATAGTATCAACCCATCAGAGAGACACAGACCGAGAGACAGAGAAAGTGGAAGACAGCCAGAGTGAAACAATGAGCTAGACTGAAAAAAAGCTGAAAGAAGCAAGCTGACAAAGAGAAAAGAGATGAACCAATTGAAAGAGAGACAGGCTGATTAAGAGTGAACGACCAAAAGGGAGACAGAAAAACAGGCTGACACTGTGAAAAATAGTTTACATGTTAGTCACCTTGAATGACATTGAGGCATTTCTGCTAGTATGTAAGGATATATTTATGGATAGAAAGGGTTCCATTATAAATGTCCCCACATACTTCAATGGGAATCTGTTAGATAAAGCCAGTGATAGCACTTATCAACTACAATGTATTCTAGGCTTACAATAGTTAATATAAAATCAAGATGTGTTTTCTCCACTAAACCTTTGATAGAGTCTTTATCAGGATTAACTAAAATGCATTTGTTGGCTTTATAAAGGAGAAGGAAAATGTACTAACCCACCCACACTTGTGTGAAGACAAGCTCTGGAAAACAACTTTAATTTAAAATATGACCAAAGGTGGAAAAAAGACAAAAATAAGAAAAAACTGCACACATCAACGCTCATACTAAAATGCTGCATTTATATAATGCAATTAAATGTTCCGTCTGATGTAAATTTTAGAGGTGAAACTTCATTAGGAAATTAATGTTGTAATGAAATCTAATACAAAACTGCACAATATTGGTAATCAACCTAGTCAGGTTATTTTGTCAGTCAGTTTTATTTGTGTAGTTTTCTCCCCCTCTCCTATGTACTGCTGCAAAGTTTAGTGTAGAAGGTGTCATTTTCTGGTACGCTACATAATGGCACCCTCCCAGATAAGAGCCTAAAAACACTGATAGAAATAAGCTTACAGTAATACCCTTTCTTGAATGGCCATTACAAAAAATATATAAATACCCCAAATAACGCACAAACCCTGTCTGTGTCTGGAAGTTCATAGAGCTACAGCACAGGAGTGGATGATAGAGATAGCAACAGAGAGAGAGAGAGAGAGAGAAGATCATATACTAGAGAGATCAGACTTGGTGTTGGAGTGGGGAGCGGAGCAATTTGCATCTAAAAAACCCACATAATACACTTTTGAAAATATCGCACACATTACATCCACACTCAATCACAAAAACACATCTTTTGGTTTGACACACTATATATTTAATATTTATTTCATGCAGTGTGACTGAGTGAGTGTAAGAGAGTATCAGAGAGTAACTGTGACCAAGTGCTTGTGTGAGTGCCTGTGTCAGGGAGGAACACACACACACACAGGGCCTGAGACACAAACCCAGCAATCAAAGACTGCAGTGGAGGAGGACAGGCTCAGAGATCCTATGTGTTCCTACTCCTTGGAAAACTAACTTGTGACACTAACAATGGAGATCAGAGGTGTCAAGAGTGACATGTTATGTCAACTGGTCATGGAGCTCCGTGACCACAATCATATACAGTATCAAATATTGTCTCTAAAGATGAGCGAACACCCCGATGCTCGGGTGCTCGGGTGCTCTGACCGAGCACCCCCTGATGCTCGAGTGCTCGGCCGAGCACCCGAGCCCCATTCAAATGAATGGGAGCACTCGAGCATTAAACCAGGCACCCCCTGCTCTGATGAGCGGAGGGTGCCTGGTCAATGTCCCCCTTCATCTCCGCTATGCCCCTCTTCCACAATGTCCCCCTTCATCTCCTATGCCATAGCGGAGATGAAGGGGGACATTGTGGAAGAGGGGCATAGCGGAGATGAAGGGGGACATTGTGGAAGAGGGGCATAGACTCTATGCCCCTCTTCCACAATGTCCCCCTTCATCTCCGCTATGCCCCTCTTCCACAATGTCCCCCTTCATCTCCTCTATGGCATAGGAGATGAAGGGGGACATTGTGGAAGAGGGGCATAGCGGAGATGAAGGGGCACATTGTGGAAGACGGGCATAGCGGAGATGAAGGGGGACATTGTGGAAGAGGGGCATAGAGTCTATGCCCCTCTTCCATAATGTCCCCCTTCATCTCCGCAATGCCCCCTTCATCTCCGCAATGCCCCCGTACCTCCATTCCCTGGTGGTCCAGCGGAGCGTCTTCGGATCTGTGCCTCTTCCGGCACAGATCCTCTTCACCCGAGCATGTCGGGCGAGCACATGGCGGTACTCGTACGAGTACCGCCATGTGCAGAGCAGAGCGATGCTCGAGCCGATCCGAGCATCGGCCGAGCACGCTCGCTCAACACTAATTGTCTCTTCAGCAGTCCATATCCACACCCTCCTGTGACAGAAAAGGGGGTACCCATGCTCACTAGTAAAGGTGAAGCCAACCTGAGTACCCTGATCCCTGTTTAGGGTCTGCTTGTCATGCATGGATGTCTAACATTGGTGTATTGTTATTTGTTAGGAATGTACAAACTCCGTCACATGCCAGCGTAATGAGAGAATTCCCAGTCTTTGCCCAGTAATACAGATTTAACCAGCTAGGGAATATTATTTAGTAGCTTGTATTAAGTGAGATTTCATTAGCAACATTGATTTGCACATCTGTGCAGGTAGAGTGATTGGAGGGGTTGGGGATGAAGCAGGTTGTTTTAAAAGCTGTTTCAAAGCAAAAAGGTAATTAGTTTCAGGTCAGTAAATCTATCCTGTTCATCTGTTGAGACTCAGAGAGTACACGTCAAAGGCTAAGGAAATGAATGCATTTGTGCATCCTCAGATCAAAAGGTTGTTTACCCTCCTAGGTAGGATAACTTAGACTGCAGATGGTTAGAATTGACATCTGACAATAGTGATGACCCTCTGGGTGTTGTTTCCTGATTGGTTGGTAGGATCATCACTAAGAGTCATGGTGAGATAAGAAAGAGCTGTTCCAAGTTCCAGATAGATATCAACAAGAGCTCTTGAAGTGGCTGTAATAAGACTTTGCCAAGGGACTGTTTGTATTTTGCTGGACTACTTACAAATGTGCTAATAGGATAGGGTAGTTTTTCCCTAGCTCCAAAGTAAGTGTGTCTTTTCTGTACTTTGTGTAATTTTGTGTGTTTGCCTATTTATAGTGAATAAAGCACAATTTATTTCATCACTCGTTTTGCTCAATGAAATGATCTTGGTAACAAGGGTATGAAGTGTCTGGCCTCCCGTGACACCTCCTCATCCATGGTGCCCCCAGCACAAACACCTGTCCACACTTGGGTGACCAGACAGTCAGGGAGTTCTGGCCCCTCTGCACCCCCTCCCCCAAAAAAGGAAACAATGGAAAGTGCCTGTCAGAGACATTGCTATGATGGGGAGCAAAAAGGTTAATATTTCTTCTAAACCTAGTTCTCTGAAAGTCTGTTTTAAGATGTGTGTAAATGATTGCATGTTAAAACAACGGGCCTCTTCGCTTCAAATGGGGAGTAAATATGTGAGCGACTGCAATGGCAGATTGATGTTCAATTGGAGACAAAAAGTCTAAAACAGAGACAGACTCCCCTATGGGAAAGCCCAGTAAAGTGACAGGTTTATAGGGTCTCTGATAAACTTATGATCTCTCCATGTTGAGATAAGTGCCAGGCCAGATGTCATTAATAGTGTTTCTCAAATTATCAAGGCGAATTTTAGTGTAGAGTAATAGTGCCATCTGTAGCATTTATATCGTTACTACTCATGATTTGAATTTTTTTCATCATTAGCATAATATATGCATGATGCTAGATGACAATTAAGGATTAGAGTATCCAATCAGGTAATCCTTGTGATGTCACAGTATAATGAGATGGATCTCTGTCAAATCAGAGGGAATGGGCGGAGAGTATTGATCAGAGGGATTTTACCATATAAAATACTATGGCAGAAGGTAAAAAGGGCTCCTAGCTGGTCTTTCCTCTTGGTTCCTGGCTTCAGTTCCTAGCTGAGAGATACAAAGAAACACAACTGGACTGGTAACTATATATTTTCTTTATTTAAATTCTGCAAAAGTTCAGAATCAAATATTTATTTCTTCTATATTTGAAGAAACTTACATTTTCTTATAATTTGTCTTAATTGGACTGGCCAACCATTTGGGATTAATTATAATAAGCTATATTAGGTATACATATTTCTGGAATTAAGCAGAATTTATTTATTCATTTATTGGTAAATTGTTACATTTTGCCAGATAAGTGTAATATAGTTAGAGTGGTTTATATATTAGTAATATAGTTAGAGTGGTTTATATATTAGTTAATATAATTATGTTGTTTCTAGAATATTGTGTTTCTGTAAAGTTTATAATAGCTATTATTTGATCTGGGGAATTCTTTGAATTCATTTATTAACCCTTTAACCGCTATTTGTCTTTGTGGTTTCTTTGGATTCCTTTGTGTGTGTACTAGGCTTAACTTTTGTAAAGTGAAAGTTTCTGTTAAACTCTCACTAAACAAAAGAAGCTGCCAGCTTGGGTGTGGCATCATATTTTAAATAAGTGGATTAACCCTTGAAGTGCCTATAGGTTTTACATAATATTGCTATAGTCATATTTGTGATATATTTTGCACAAAATTATATATACTGTCTAGACATATATTATTGAATTGAAACTAAGTATTTTCTGGTATAATCTGTGATTGACTCTATTAAATGCAATTTATATGTTTTATTAAGAAGGTATGCAATATTTGAAATCAGTACTTAATTAAATTATAGTGATTTAAATCTGGGATTATATTCCAGTTAGTCTCTAAATTTGGTTATTATATATGGTATAAAGGAAAACTGTCAGAGGACCTGGCTTAATATTAAAGCTAATTCATCTAACAATATACCTGAAACCTTCATTAGCATAGTTTATAAAGTTTCTGGGGCAGAAGGTATTCATATACACTGCTGCCAACTGTATTTTATTTATTGTACGGATCAATTATTCTTTTCTATGCTGCTGAGTGCAATTATTGTTATCTAAAACCCTGTAATTGCTGGAAATCCTCATGGTGATAATTGTGGTTTGGTTTACTATATATCTATTGTAATTGCTGATCACTCATTTATATCGTTGTTTACACTTTTTATATAAATATAGTATATTGTACTTAAGTAAATTATATATATTTTTGCACAAATATGCGGGATTGATTATTTTGCTCAATTCTTTACTGTGAAGTAAAGTGTCAATACCTAATATAGTGTAAAGTTCTCACAATTATTTAATATTGTCATTTATGTGAATTTATCCAATCTGGCTGGTTCTCTTGTTTAACTCCTTGGATACCTTTGTCATAATTAGTTCGACATGCCTTGTTCATCAATAACATGCGATTCATCAATCCATGGTGTCTGTGTTTCTTACTCGGGTTTCAAAATGTCAGTGCCTGAGCAGTATACAACACATTGCAAAGCAATAAATTAGACACCACCCTGGCACTCCTCAGTTCGTTGGTTTCAATGTGTGTTGCAATGATGCAACAAATAATCCTCAGCTGTTTTTGAACTTCAACTCACGCCAAGCTCATTAAACTAGAGAACACAGATGAACTGGATGAGTCTCTTATAAGCTGTGGATCAACAATAGCTGATGCACTACCAGTTGGTTAGCTATACATGGTTCCATGCGGATTCAGGTTTAGCAAATCAGGTCACTATCAAAACATCATCACATAGGTCCCAGCAGCCAAAATTACAATATCCATGACAAATGGGACACAGTCAGACAAACAACACACCCACAAATCATATCCGGTGCAAAACACTGAGACAGTGTTTCTTCAACCTATCCTTAAGCCTCCACAGCAGTACATGTGCTCTTGATCTCTTCAGTATGTCACATGTGTTGCTGTCATCAGAAAAGATAAATGATCAATCAGAGGAAATGGGACAATGAGTGATATATTCTACAGCATGGTATGAGATCAAGATACCTGCCCTGCTGGGGTGTATTGAAGCCAGGATGGGGAAACACCACACTTAAACAACAAGAGGTTCATGTCTGAGGTAAACAAATGCTGTATCATGGGACATGTGGATATTCCAGTTATTCTGAAATGAATGTCCAACACCTTGGATGTCAGATCCCCGCTCCATAGTTAATAAGACAACCCCCATTCATGATTGTTTCTGTGAGCAATCACTGCAGTTGTTTGCCTTCACAGAAACTTGGTTATCTGCACAGGACACAGCTGTGGAGGCTGAACTCTCTCATGGAGGGTTCTGCTTCTCACACACCCCTCGATCCACTGGTCGAGGTGGGGGGGTAGGTCTCCTTCTCTCCTCCCGCTGCCGCTTCCAGACCCTCTCAATCCCACCATGTGTGCACTTTTCTTCATTTGAAGTACACGCAATCCAGCTCTATTACCCCCTGTCTATGCGCGTGGCTGTAATATACAGGCCACCTACTAACTCCTCTTCTCCTTCAAACTTTCTCTCAGATTTTGAATCCTGGCTCTCCCTCTTTCTCTCCACTGACAATCCTGTCCTTATTCTGGGTGATTTTAACTGTCATATTGACAACCCCTCTGTCCCCTGGGCTTCCCGTCTTCTAGACCTAACCGCTTCCCTTGATCTCCAGCAGTGGACCGACAGTGCCACTCACAAAGCTGGTCACTGCCTCGATCTTGTTTTTACTAAGGGTCTGGACCTTTCCTCTCTCACAGTTTCCCCATTCCCTCTATCAGACCACCATCTTATATCCTTCTCTCTTTCTCACACTGCCCCTTCCCCCATCCCTCCCACCAACAGATTTATAAGGGATACCCGCTCACTTGATCTTGCTGGTATGAGCGCCTCACTTAACTCCAATCTTTCCTCTTTGCTAGCCATCTCTGACACAGACATTCTAGTTAACTCCTACAACTCCACTCTATCCTCTGCTATTGATTCCTTTGCCCCACTGAAACCACAACGGAGTCGTCAAGTCAATCCACGACCCTGGCTCAACTCCCACACCCGCTTCCTACGCTCCTGCACTCGTTCTGCTGAACGACTTTGGAGGAAATCTCGCTTACATGCAGATTTCATCCACTTCAAATTTATGCTGTCCTGCCTGCATTCTGCTTTATCAAAAGCTAAACAAGAATACTACACCATACTAATCCACAACAATAAATCAAACCCGCGCCGTCTCTTTGCAGTCTTTGACTCCTTGCTCCATCCTTCCACTGCTTCCTCTCACCCCATACATTCACATCAAGCTTTTGCAGATCACTTCAAGCACAAGGTGGAATCTATTCAAAAACAGATTCCTACTATTCCATCTGCCTCCGAACTCTCTCTCCCCAAACCCCCCTCATCATACTTTGATAGTTTCACCCGAATAACAGAGGAAGAAGTTTCTCAACTTCTCCTATCTACCTACCTCACTACCTGCTCCTTGGACCCTTTGCCCTCCCACTTACTCAAACCACTTGCACCAGTCCTTACACCTATATTAACACACATCTTCAACACTTCTCTCTCCACAGGCACCTTCCCTTCTTCCTTCAAACAGGCACAAATTAAACCCCTGCTCAAAAAGACTAACCTTGACCCCTCCTGTCTCTCTAACTATCGACCTGTCTCCCTTCTGCCTCTTACCTCAAAACTCCTAGAACGCCTGGTCTTCTCCCAAATAACCAAATTCCTCAACTCTAACTGTCTTTTGGATCCGATGCAGTCTGGGTTCCGGTGCGGTCATTCAACTGAGACCGCTCTCTGCAGGGTGGCTAATGATCTCCAGACTGCAAAAGCCAAAGGACAGTTTTCAATACTTATACTACTCGATTTATCCTCTGCCTTTGACACAGTTAACCATTCTCTGCTTGCTCAAATTCTCCACAGTCTTGGTTTCCGAAATGAAGCTGCTTCATGGCTCTCCTCCTATCTCTCACAACGTTCCTTTTTTGTGTCCTCTAACAATAACACCTCCTCCACGGTCCCTCTGTCTGTGGGGGTGCCTCAAGGCTCCGTTCTGGGTCCTCTGCTTTTCTCACTGTACACTCTTTCATTGGGTGAACTTATTAGTTCATTTGGCTTTAAATACCATCTATATGCTGATGATACCCAAATTTACATCTCCACTCCTGATCTTTCACCACAAATCCAGCTGCAAATTTCAGACTGCCTCTTGGCCATTTCCTCCTGGATGGCACAGCGTCAGCTGAAGATTAACATGGCCAAAACCAAACTGCTAATCTTCCCACCAAGATCTTGCCGAACCCCTAGCTTCACCATTACAGTTGATGGAATTGATATTGATCCGGTCAGCTCAGCACGCTGCCTTGGGGCCATATTTGATTCCTCTCTTTCCTTCTCCCCTCACATTAACTCTGTGGCTAGATCATCTCGCTTCTTTCTCCGTAACATTGCTAAAATCCGCCCGTTCCTCTCCCAACAAACTACTAAAACTCTTATACGTGCCCTCATTCTGTCCCGCTTAGACTATTGCAATATCCTACTAACTGGCCTCCCTGCTACTCATCTTTCACCTATGCAATCTGTTTTAAACTCAGCTGCACGAATCACCACACTCTCCCCAAAAACTGAACCTGCCAACATAATTCTCAGACATCTGTCATGGCTCCCAATTCAGCAGCGCATCAATTACAAAGTCCTTCTTCTCACCTTTAACGCTCTCCACACTGCTACCCCTCCTTACATCTCTTCCCTCATCTCCTATTATGTTCCTGGCCGCTTCCTTCGCTCAGCACACAATGCACTTCTTGTTGCACCATCCACACCCTCTGCCCTCTCCCGTCTCAAACCTTTCTCGCTTTCTGCTCCATACCTATGGAACTCCATACCCCTCTCCTTACGCCTAGAAAAATCCCTCTCTGTCTTTAAGTCTACCCTGAAGTCTTATCTTCTGGAGCACTAGGACCATGCACTGCCTTTGGCCAAACTCAGCACTTGTAATCTCAGCACTTAACACCCTCTTACCCCATTGTATGTCTCCCTTTATCCATTTAGACTGTAAGCTCCTTGGGGCAGGGACCTCTCTCCCATTGTTTCTATGAATGTCGCACTTATTTCGTCCCCTCTTATTTATTGTAACATATGTCTATTGTAAGGCGCTGCGTACACTGTGTGGCGCCATATAAATAAAGATACATACATACATACACCTTGGATGTCAGATTGGTCTGCAACACTTTCCATACCATTGTGTTTCAGACATATCTATCATTCAACAGGTTGAGAGCACAGTTCAGAACAATATGGCATGGTGGATGAGTGTCAGGTCTCCCCTGTAGTACAGTTGTTTGCTCAAACGTATTGCACATGGCTTGTGTGATTCACATAACATGAATTTCGTTTGCTTTTACATTTGGTTAATCAGAATTTCGTTAAAAGTGTTTCTGGACAAAGTTCATTCAGCACTATTTTCAATGGGGAAGGCCCTTGCTGTCTTCTCTGGAATGACATTTCAACAAGATTAACTCAAATAAATAGCATAGAACGTGGCCATCCATTCATTGGGGTTTTCATCAGGTTACATGAACAAATAAAAATAAATACAAATAGTAAAGGCATGAAGTAAATTATATTTTACTAGCTATCCTACCTATAATTATTATTACTAGCTAACCAAACTCTAGCTGCCACTAAAATAAGTACCATCTCCAGCACTAAGGAAATCAGAAGATAAACAATACAGTATTGTTTTTTCTTCCAACAATGTAGGCAGATGAGATGATGATCACAAGCTTGTGACACACAGCTTTTCTTCTGCCTGCTAAATTGCAAGTAAGGGAAAGATGCTGAACCACTGATTTTTGGAGTCAGTTAGGATTATTTTACCTACTTGGGTCTTAATTGGAAATAACTTAAACAGTTTTTTTGCCTTCCTCTATATCAACCAGGGTGATATGGCAAGGAATGAATTTGATGGACATATGATTTTTTCAGCCTTGGCCAAATGTTACAGGTATACTGTAGGAATCTCAATCCCAACTATATTGGTCTGCAAACTTCCTACATGACGAGTATTTATTTACTTGTTGCTGTGTGGTGCAATATATGTCTCTCATCTTCACTTATTTATACTAAGAAAGGAAAAGAGAGGAGACAAAATGATGACTCAGATCCCAAATGTAGTGCAGGGGAATCATGACTGGGCCGGGTTATGTTAATATGGAGGGTGGTGATTGTGGAGACAAAAGGGTGGTGGGTGTTAATGGGGGATTCACAATTTATTAAAAGGGCTAGGTTTGTGCATCATCTTCCTTTTTTGCACAAAGAAATCTTTCCCTTCCCTCCCTACCTAAGTTATGTTTTTGATTTGTGTGCATACAAAAAAAATAGGCAGGTTCGTTCCATTCGCTCTCGATGACCAAGGTGCGGAATTCTGTAACATACTCCTCCACTGGCCTCCATCCCTGCAGTAAGGCCCTCATGGCGATTTGAGCAGAGGAGGCCCAGAGAGGGTCGTCAAACAGTTGATCCATGGCATGGAGAAACGTATGCCAGGAGGTCAATGTGGGATCATTGGTGTGCAGCAACTGATGAGCCCAGGTCTGGGGTTCTCCGGAGAGCAATGAGATCACTGTTCGTACTTTGATGAAGTCAGAGGCGTAAGTCCTTGGTTGAAGAGAGAACATGACCTGACAAGCTGTGATGAATGCCTTGTACTTCGTACGGTCCCAAGAGTAGCGTTCTGGAAGAGGTATTCTGGGTTCAGGAGAGTATGCCCTGTCTGAGGGAGACACCTCTGCAGGAGACATAGCCGGAGCGGATGCGCCTGGAGGTGTGGAGCTGGTCTGCAGGTCATGCAATTGGTGCTGCAGATGAGTCTGTCCAGCCTGCAAGTCCTGCATGGTCTGTGTAAGGGCGGCAATCTGCTGGGAGAGAGAGAGTTGATAGCATCCGCTGCACCAGCGGGTTCCATGGGGGCTCAGTGTTTCTGTTAGGTGAGTAAGGTAGGTGATACTCACTGTTCAGATACAAGAACCCAGAGGCAGGATAGTCGCTCTTGCTGGAGCAGCACACTGGGAGAGGGTCTTGAGAGAGACCACAGACCCCTCCCTAGTGTGAACTGCAAGCACGGGCAATGGAAGGAAGAGGCTCAGGTGCGCAAGGCCAGAGTCAGGATGATGAAGGTCAGCGGAGCCCAGGAGTCAAGCCAAAGGGTCAGGATGCCGGAGGTCAGTGGAGTCCAGGAGTCAAGCCAAAGGGTCAGGATGCCAGAGGTCAGTGGAGTCCAGGAGTCAAGCCAAAGGGTCAGGGTGCCAGAGGTCAGCGGAGTCCAGGAGTCAAGCTAAAGGGTCAGGGTGCCAGAGGTCAACGGAGTCCAGGAGTCAGGCCAAAGGGTCAGGGTGCCAGAATAGCAGGTACAGAGATAGGCAACAAGGCACAGGGAACCTACAGTAACACTGAGTGCCATGTCCTGGGGGCTCAGTGCTCTTATAGTGGCTGTGGGCATGCTGGTGCTGGAGAGGGGCGGAACCGAGCTCCGCGTCGCAACTATGACGCCCGGGAAACCCTGGTCCCTTGTCTATGACGTGCACACAAAGAAGGGCGGATGTGTGCGCGTCGGCTAGGGCTAACTGCTGGGTCCGAGCGGGCATCGGTCCCCAGGGAGCCAGGGAGGACTCAGGGAGGCAGCCGCCACGGCGTGTAGGAAGGAGGCAGAGGCCAACTGCCAGTGAAGGTGCGTACACCGCGGAGGGAATGACCGGGACTCCGACAGGCGGCCTGACAACTGGGCTGATGTTACCTTCTGCTGAGCCTGAGGGCAGGCTCAGGGGTGGGTAGAGCAATATGGGTACTACCAAGGGGTGGGGGTTTTCGCAAGGTCTAAAAGACATGGTAAAATTGTTAGATGGTTAATAAAGCCATGGCCTGTTTTCACACCCATACAAAATGTCCATGTGTATTCTGTTAACATTACCCTTATGCCACAGATAAGAGAGAAAGAGAAGAGGCAAAGAATGAGTAGAAAAAGGGAAAAGTAGAGCAGAGAACAAATATATAATATTCTTAAGTCAGTGACTACTGAGTAACTATACTAAAGACTTAAAAGTGCTGAAATAGCAGTGCCTTAACTACCTGAAAAACAAAACATAAAATAAAAAAGAAAGGAAGACAAATACTAAATAAAAATAAAATTCAAATGTAAATAAAACTGCAAATAAAATGTTTCAATAGTATTCAGAATGACTGTAAAAAATGTAAATACAATATAAGGTAATCTTTATGTTACAAAACGAACCTAAATAAAGCATCTTCTATACACATGTATGCAGATGACACCATAATCTATGCTAAAAACTGAAATGTATCACAACTTGAGGTTATATTACAGCAGGATTTCTCTGAAGTTGAAAGGTGAATAGCAAAGAACAAACTGTTCTTAAACACCATCAAAATGGTCACAATGGTTTCTAGTGCAAAGTACAAAATGTGTAATCTAGTAAACACCGATCTATCCATTGTAACAGTGTCTAATCATAACTTGTCCCTACAATTATCTTGGTATGTGGCTTGACCCCAGCTTCACTTTTGGTCTTCATATTGCTAAATTAACATCCAGACTTTATCAAAAATAGGTACTCTGTTCAGAAACAAATCCCTTTTAAGTCCCCTGGTAAGGAAACATATAGTTCAACAGATGTTACTGTCAGTCAAAACTATGGGGATGTAGTATATGCTCCCGCACCACAAATCCATCTTGCTAAACTTGCCACTCTGTATGAGTCATTATAAGTACTAAATTGGTTACCCCGATACTGAAATCAAGACATATGCTTCACCTTTCTTGCTTAGTATAGAACCACTTCTCTGGAAAGCTACCAGACTACCTGAGAAGTATACTTACTTTAGCTCTCCATGCTAACTATAACCTCCACTCCACTGCTAACAACTCACTGAATATACTACACTACAAGAAAGAAGCCGGTCAATCTGCCTTCTCCATCAGAGCCCAAAACCTAGAATAACCTGCCTGAAAAAAATCAGATCTTATCCCAGTCTAAAATCCTTAAAAATAACTGCTTCTTTATATCTAAAAACAATGTGTAACTGTATATAATCTTGAAGTATGTAAGTATTTTTATGTGTGTGCATATATAATGTTTCTCTTTTTATGTGAATATGTAACCCTTTACTGTAAACTTCCCAGGCCATACTTGAAAACGAGAGAAATCTCAATGTATTTTTCCTGGTAAAACCTTGTCTAAATAAATAGATGAAATCATCAGTACTAACTTTTCATTAGAATAAGTCTTAATATGACAATGACATGGTTATATTGGTTCAAAACCCGTATATTTCAGTGCCAAACTTTAATAATCAATGCTCATTAAAGAAAGCCCTAAGATGTCAATCACAGGTTTACATATATCCATCCAAAAACACAGTCTTAATGGCTAGAAAGGAATAGAAATAGAGGTAGTCAATTTGTAACAGTTAGTATCCTATGCCAGGAGCTATTGAGAAGGTAATTATGAATGGCAGTTTGGGTGAAGGATGAAAGGATGAAATGTTGAATGAAGACAATGGCTGAATGAATGGCATGATGAGTAGATAACACAGATTTGCTCATTTTTTTATTTAGTCTCCTCACTCCTTTTGCTCAAATGGAGAATCTGAAATATTACACCAACAGATACTTAGAAGAGAAAAAGAGAAGGAAACATATAGCAAAAGGATAATCTACAATGCACACTCACATATACCAATATGCATTAGGTGTCTTGAGTAGGAAAGAGTGAAACAGGACAAGAATTGTATTTCCTGCTGTTGGAAACTGGCATTTTCCCACTTCTTTCCACTTAGTCATTGCATTGTAATCAACAATAACAATGGATACCCCTCCACATGGAGGTTCCAGCATCTTGTTAGTTTGAGTTTATGTTAGTGCGAAAGCCGCAGAATTTTGATAGTATATAAGACAGGGAAAGAGAATAGAGCTACAGTTTATCTTCAGAAGCCTTGGTGGCAGCAAAGATATTATGTGTGCAGAGACTCTGGGGAGTGTAAATGGAGATGGGAAACTTAAAACAAAACCATTTTTGACAAAGTGAGTAATAGTCATACAGGCAGGTGATCCAACATCCTTCCTTACTGAGTTGACTCAGCCTCTTCTTTGACTGACTGACAGATGTACTTTGAAGCCTGATACATCAGACAGACAAGCATAGGGTGAGGAGTAGTGGTGCTGCATATCTGCAACAGCTGATGTGTGGTGCAATTCGTCCCTTATTGCAAACTGCTGATTCTGAAGCTAACAAGTCTATCCTAATCCTGTCCTGCAAAAATTAAGACTACAGTGATGTTGGGAGAGACAAAAGCTGCTGCTGGAATACTGACACTAGCTACATATACAGGCAGATAGACAAGCAAAGATGGGGAGAATGAGTCTTTTGTGATTTTGGGGTGTGTGCATTGGAGTTCTCTGTAGACAGTGACAGGGACAGATGGGGATAGTTTATAAAAAAAAATTGAGAGAGACAGGCAGGGGCCTTGACCTGAGCTGTGACTAAAACTAACAGTGACAGATACTAGAGACAGAGACTTACACAATACATTATTTTGAGTAGATAAGAGATCCCTCCATTACTCCACTATTTTCAATATACCCAGCAAATGTACTAGGGGCAGGGGTAAGGGGAAAGTAGTAGGAATACTACATGGAGAGAGTAGTAAAGTGGTTACTACAAAAACTGACAGCAGCCATGGTTGCTGCAGGTTGTGCAGTAAGGGATGATGACCCTCCTTGTAATGAGGAAGCTGTTCTTAAAAGTGACATGAATAGTTCCACCAGCAGCAGCAGTAGTACTAAAACTTTTCAGAACAATGAAGAAGACAATAAGTCACATTCTAGTGCTGTTGCTATAATGGATCAGGGTTTAGCAGTTAATCCAACTTCTAAGTCTGACAGGGAGTGTAACACTCATCCATAGCATAGTGGTAACTGTTCTGTAATTCACCTTAATGGAAAAGTAAAAAGAAACAGTTCGAGACTTCAAAAACCCTAGAATATATCCCTCCACTGTCTTCCTGTTCTTCTGATCCACTTAAAGTAGAGAGTGAGAAAAATGGTGATATGGCCATATGAATAGCTGAAAGAAAAATGCTCAGTCTTCCACCACTAAAAAGGAACACTATTTCTATTCATGAACTCTTTGAGACGTCAGTTTGAAAGTCTGACCCAAAAATAAATAATCACCCTGTCAAACATCATCAGCATTATCACCTCTTCCAAGTCCAGCCACCACCCAGCCACCCACACTATTGTCGAGTAATCAGCAACATGGGTCATCATCATCATCAACATCCACAAACCTAGCTGTGTGAGTGTTTCTGCTGGACGTGAAGCTCCACTAACATCTGCTACTAGTACAACTGCAACATCTACCCACTGTAGTAGTGTTAGTAGTAGTCCCTCAGGAGCCCCTCAGTCTTTGAAGCCTTCAGTATAGAGAAACTTCACTCACTGACCAAAAGCTAAACATTGCTTTCTCTTTTCTGTATAAAAAATGTGAGCGGGGGGAAGCATGATCTATCTAGGCAGTGATACATCATCATTGAAATCCCACCTGAAGCACAATCACAAATCTGATTGGGAGACACACCAGCAACATGTCAGAGGTGTCGTGACGAGCAGCAGTAAAAGAAATCCTAAAAGTGCACAAAGCCCAAGATCACATAATAATACTATTATATATGTTGTACAAATGAAGGCATGGAGGAGGAGGTCACTGAGTTAGTTGAAGGTGACAAGAAACAAATAGTCCCCACACTCAGAAGCTCTGAAAGCATGAGCAACAAAAGTATATACTGGTGCTGGAGGATCAGTTATGAGACTAGATAGGGGCCTTATGGATCAAGCATAAGCATACAAATACTATGTATGCACAGCTGCATGTCATGCATGAGAAGCTGCTATTTCTCTAGTTAGTGTAATGGACGATAATTTATTGTTTTGAAAGTGTTACTATAAAAATATATAAAATGATATTTTATTTGTATATAAGCCCTTATTTGTGTAAATTACAGCATGCTTGCTGCAATGTGAGACGTTTAAAGATGTGCCTAATTAGTAGTAATACACATCTGTCATACAACATCATTAAAACCTCAATCGTTTGTTGCCTGATATGATGGGCCCTAATGCAATCAAACTGTTATAATTAAATATTGTTCTACAATAAAATGCAATAAACTGTTACTCACATGAATGACGATGATAGCTCAGAGATTTACTTCACTCAATGAAAATGGCTTCCTGTATGTCTGCTGCAAACATAGACCTTGATTCCATTGTAGGTGATGTATGTTTTAAAGTGGACCTGAGACCCTAAGACAAGCTTATTGTTTGACAGAGACTTAAAATCTTGTTATGTTTTACTAGACATTTTTTCTGTAAAATTAATTTGGCACATTATCGCTTTGATTGCCAAAGCTAAATCCAGTGCATTGCAACACAAAGATTTGGCTACATCTCTGGCACTCAAAGTGTTATCCTTTATATTTTGTTGGCATACAATTGTATGTATGTATATTTTTATTAATATAGCACCAACAGGTATACTTAGCACTTTACAGTTTACATTTAGAGTAGAGGGGATACGATAAGTGCAGTAGTTAACTGGTTATATGTAAGCCTATGATTAAGTGGTGGTATATCGCCACAAAACGCGTTTGGCAAGTCCTGCACATCTTGTGCTCATACGCATATATTCATTCATGGATGCTTTTATGATATTGTAATAAAGTATTGGACTTTTTAAATTGATTGGTTTGGCTGAGAATTCTTCGGTGGATCTGGGTGCGCTTTCCTCCTGTTGTCCTCCTGTTTGTGGAATCGTGGCTGAGATTGTGGAGAGCTGTACCGGGTCCTCCGGTCCTAATGTGGCCTGGTGAGTGCTTACTTATTGGGAGTGATTGATTCTAGAAGCGACTGTTCAGTATTATGCTTTGAACTGGTTATATGTAGACAATTATCATAAGAGGATCACTAGGTGAGCATACATTAGGATAGGAGGGCCCTTCCATATAGAGCTTACAATCTAAGTAATTCTTACAATCTAAAATAAAATAATTCCCTGCACAGTATGGTATTTAGTTGTGCTTGATGCTAAACTCTCTGTTTTATTAGAAATTAATTTGGTTTGTTGGATCTGCATAGATTCATAGCATGGTGTATGGTCATATCAGTCAGCACAGAAACTAATTTGCATAAATGACATCAACAAATAAAAGTTAGTTTCTCAAAAACAATTTATATTACAAACAAATGGCTTACACTACATACAGACAATTGTTGCTGTTCTTTAAATTAACTAAACGTTTAATATGGTGGCAGGTCCACTTTAAATGGTTTTATCTTAAAGGGATAGTAATACTTTTATTAAAGTGCAGCTCAGAATCTTCTTTACATGTAGCACTATATTTAATTACTTACAATGTTGTAGTTCAAATGCTATTCAAGCCGAAAGGATCCCCATCCTGCCCCTTCTGGCCATCCCCAATTAGATCTGGAATCCAGTCATGGGACCAAATGGATGCAGCAAGAGACAATCATCATCTTTGACGAAAGAGGGAAGGATTTTCCTTTTACTTATTGAAGATTGTCCCTCACCGCTCTTCATCTGGACCAGCATGAGAGGTATGAGTGATGCAGGGAAAGGGACGGGAGGGGGATCCTTTCGGCTTGAAGAGCACTTGAACTACAACACTGTAAGTAATTAAATATAGCACTACATGTTAAAAAATATAAAGAAGACTGTGAACTGCACTTTAATAGAAGTATTACTAACCCTTTAAAATTCCTATTAAAGTCTATGAGAAAATTGGTAGATAAAACGAGTGATAAAGTTATCACCTGCAATGGAGTCCATGTCACTTAGTAAAATGATGATTTAGTGTTCAGCCTTGTCACTTTATAAAATGTCCATGTGATTAATGTGTCACATAGCTGCCAGATTTATATCTTGCATCATGATTAAATGATAACTTTGAAAAGTTTTATACATTTTGGATCAACATACTTCTTTTATGTTAAGAAGCTTAAGTAACCAGCAGTATTTTTGTTTTTTTTTTAACTGAGGATATCTGCTGCAGTCTAATTCTTGCAAATGTGATTAAAATATTAAAATAATCATAACACAAAGTATCACAGTAATTTAACTTGATTTGTAAAGCACCTGTGAATTAATTTGTTTAAAGAACAAGCTAGCTCATTAAGGATTCTCAAAGTTAAAGTACAGTATTAACTGATGACTGGGAAGATGGTGGTAATGGTCAAGCAATGAGTGGTCAGTCTGGAATACATAAATGGGTTAACCCTTTGAGTGCCAGAGGTATCAAAAGCATTGCAATGCAAAAGATTGAATACTTGTCTGGTTCTCAAAGGGTTAAAAGAGATGAAAGTCTTGTTTGTCTATTTACATATGTTGCATGGATTTTTACCCATTGTTTACTAATAACCCATGCTAAAACTTAGGCTGGCATTTTCTATTTAAACAATTAAAGAAGGGGAATTAACGTTTTTTAGAGGGACAGAAAAAGACTATTGCGGTCAAAAAGAGTTTCTGATTGGATATAAGGAGACAATAGGTCATTAAAGGTAGTTTGAGATGTTTGAGAGACAGGGGTTCATAAGAAATGAGATCGTAAGATCTTACAAGGTAACGGATTGTTTAAGCCTTTGAGTTTAAACAACTCAAAGGGTTAATGTTTCTATGGAGATACATGTACTAAACTGATCTCCAGTGAAGTTACGTATTCGTTCCATGAACTGGAAGTGCTTTGGAGGAGGAACATGGAAGATCCAACACACGTGGATCTACGGTCTTAACAGTTTGGGGATGAATTGGTTATGGCGAGGCAGTAGAGAAGGAAGAGTTAAAGGCCTCATCAAAGGTACAAATAGATTCTATTTTGATTATTTTAATTATCTTCTGTAGAAGTCCAATATAGGATGAAACGTGTAGGGTGTTTTTTTTTTCATATGCATAATTGGATTTGTGTGTTTTTTTTGTTTTGTTTTATAAAGCTTTATTGAGAGATAAGAGAAATACATTGTAATGGAAGATAAATGAAGAAAATAGACAACAGTACATAGTAAAATGAATTCACAAGAAGAAAAACACATAACATACAGGATATTGCACAACTGGGAAAAAAAAGAATAATGATGTACAATAGTCAGAACATATTGATATTAGCCCAGGACATATAAACAATAGATCCTGTAACGTAGATTCCACAATAGGTGTGGAGAGAAGAAAGACATGAAACAATGTATAACAGAGTAAGATGAGACATGAGAAGGAGGGATTGAATATAGAGAGGAAGGGTCAAAAGAGGGGTACGGAACTAGAGATTGAAAGAGAAGATGGACAGGAGGGAGGGAGAGAAGAAGGCCAGGGAAATGGGAGCAGGAGAAGGTCAAGTGTCCGTACAATCCAATAGTGCATGAGCACTAAACATTGGGTTGACCAGAAACGGGGAGAGGGGAAGAAAGGAGGGTGATAATGTCAGAGTCTAAAAAGGTAAGCCAGGGGCCGAAGGTGACTGCAAATTGAGCTACTCTGCTATGAGAATAATGATAAAGATGCTCCATGTCAAGGATATGGACCATCTCCTGCTCCCAGTCTGGTATAGTTGGGGGCACAGTCGACAACCACCTCCTCGGAATACAAATGCGCTCTGCTGAGATCAGAAGAAACCAGGTGCGTAGAACCTGAGAAAGGGGTGCAGGACCAGGAACAGGGTCTGGTATGATATTGAAAAGTAAGAGCAGAGGGGAGAATGGAATAGACATACCCGAAATCACACAAATATATTTGTGCACTGACAACCAGAAAGGACGTATCAGTGGACAGAACCACCATATGTGAGCTAAGGAGCTAAGGAGGCTGCTGGGGAATTGCATCTTCAGCATGAGTCATGCATGTTAGAGGCACATCTACACAGAAGTAGGGGTGATCTATACCACGCAGTAAAAGTTTGTAGTTCATTTCTTGATATCTCGTATTCTTAATCTGAGACCAGGTTCTCCTGAAAATAGACAACCATTGTTCATCGGTAATGCGGACATCTAATTCAACTTCCCAGGCAGACTTGCTAAGAAGTAAAAGGGATAGAGAGGATTTATCCGAAGTGGATCACAATAATAGGACCGATATACCCTTGGGAACGGAGAAGTCCCCAAATAAGAGCAATTTGAAGGGGGTTAGGGGTCTGAGACAAAATATCCTGTCAAAAGGGGATAGCAGAAAGTGTCAGACTTGAAAATACCTCCAACGTTCACATGCAGGCAAGTGGAACTGGATGCAAAAATATTGAAAGGAAGGAAGTTCTGGGTCAGGAAGCAAATTATCAAAATCTACCAACCCTACTCGAGTCCAAGCACCAAAGGAGGCACAATGTAATCCTGGCGGGAAGTTGGGGTTTCCCAAAGCGGGGAGGGTGAAGGAGCCAAGGCACAGGTATTGGCACACCAGCTCCAAGTCCATAGGAGGTAGAGTAAAACCGGATGTGATTTGACTAGAGGAGGATGGGCAGAAGACTTGGACCACAGAAGTTGATGTAGATCTAGCATCGGAAGGAGTAGATGCAATAATTTCCAATCTTTGTCTGGAGGCGTTCTCAATAAGTCTAAAAGAGTAAGAAGCGATATGGCACGTTGATAAGAACTATTATCTGATAGACCAAAACCTCCCATAAGTGGCGTACAATATAAAAACTTTTGGTGAATCCTAGGCAGTTTCTTACCCCAAACAAAGGAGGAAAACAGATGTTTGAAACTGCGCAAAGAAGAAGGGAGGAAAGAGAGAGGTAGCGCTCGAGAAACATAGAGGATCTTGGGGAGAGGAAACATTTTCATCCATGGCCCACCCATGAAACAAAAACATGAGACCAGCTTGACACATCTCGTTTAAGGGATAGAAACAATAAGTCCAAATTATGTGACATGAGATCGAAGACAGATGGAGTTAAAAAAATACCTAGTGATTTAAGAGAAGTTGACACCCAGGAAAAGGGATAAGAGGCTTGTAAGTAAGCTTGAAGAGGGGCCAAAATTGATAGAGGGAGTATTTCTGACTTGGCATGATTGATTTTCATACCTGACAGAGCACCATAGTGGGACGGTAATTTGGTTACTGCCTCTGCAAAATAGGTAAGTTTCACAGAAGAGGAGCCCAACTTAATACCATGAATGTCTGGGTGTTTCCTAATAGAGACAAGAAGGGGTTCTACGGTAAGGACAAAGAGGAGGGGAGAAAGAGGGCATCCCTGGCACGTGGCATTAGTGATGCAGAAAGACAACGAGAGAAGGCCATTGACAGAGGCTCTTGCAGTAGGTGACGCATAGAGGGAGAGAATAGCTGTAAGGATCCGAGGACCAAATCCGAGCCATCTAAGTACCGCTTCCATGAAGTCTCAACGAACTCGGTCAAAGGCCTTCTCCGCATCAAGGGATAAAAGAGTAGCTGGAATCGTGGAGCCTTGAGAAGTATGAATTGGGAAATTGCTTATTAATAATGTCATCTCTGGCCTCTCTTCCTGGAACGAACCCTGATTGATCCGGTCCGACAAGAGAAGGCAGAAGGGTCTGGAGTCTGCAAGTGGCAACTTTTGCAAATAGCTTGATATCTGTGTTGAGGAGTGAAATTGGCCTGTAATTGCTACATAATGTGTGATCCCTTGCTGGCTTTGGAATTACAGTGATGTGAGCTTCTAGGGGAAGAGGGTTGCCAAGGAGTGCAGTTGAGTATCGAGTTAAAGTTAAGTTCTAGGTGAGGAATCAAGGTATCAAGAAAACATGAATAATAGCAAGAGGTCAGACCATCCGGATCAGGACTTTTCCTGGAAGGTGTTGACTTGAGAGCTCTGCGGATCTCTGCAGCAGTGATAGGGGATTGAAGAGAGGACACATCTGAGGTAGATAAACCCGACTTTGAAAGAAAGTCAGTGATAGAGTGGAAAGAGTAGGAGTCGTTTGATTGGCGGAGTCATTATTGTTCAGGGAAGCATGAAAATCACAGAAAGTGTTAAAAATCTGGCCATAACAGTGGACGTTCGCAGACGTTCCTAGCATAATACTACGGACATGGGACAGAGCTCTATTTCTACGAATGAGGTTAGCCAAGGTCTTCCCACATTTGTTCCCTGACAGATACCTCTGATATTTGTACCACATGTAGGATTTCATAGTTTGTGAATGCAAATGTGCTGAGAGATCCGCACGTAGGGATGTCAACTTATGCAGAATAGAGGGAGAAAGAGATGATTTGTGCAAGGATTTCAAATGCTTGATGGAGGACTGTAGCGAGTTAATGCGAAAGGTCAGGAAGATCTCTCCTCTTCTTCCATTTGGGGGAGACAGCTACTAGATGCCACCGTAGTCGCTGATTCTTCTCCAGGGGAGGGAATTGAGGGCGATCAGGCACAGAATCTGGCACCGTAGGCGAAGCAATGCTGAGTGTGGAGCAAAATTCCTGTACCCCTGCAATGTCACGTAGTATAGCAAAAGAGTTGTTATAGTGAGCGGAGAGACTAAAGGGGAAGCCCCACTTATATAATATTCCCAGTGAGCGTAAGTGTTCAGTGAGGGGCATCAATTGTCCCAGAAGGTATAGCGTGTGAGGATAAATGTCCTGAAAAACTTGCACATCCACCCCTGCATAGGAAACAGAAGGAAGATTTCTGCACACCCGTACAATGGCCTCTTTATCGCGATAATAATGCAGGTGACAAATTATGTTGCACAGAGGATCACCTGAAACATGAGGCTTGATCGCTCTGTGTGCTCTGTCAAGAAGTATGCCTTCTGGTCTGGTTTATTGAGAATTTGGGCAAAAAACGATTGCAGGAACACCATAAGGACTTTTTGTGGCACTGATTCTTGTATGTTCCAAAGACGCAGGTTGTTTCTGTGGCTTCTATTGTACAAGTCATCCAAACGGTATTGAAGAGATGAAATTGACTCCTGCTGTGACAGTACTCAATAAATTCGGGGTAAGGGTGGGAGTGGGATCCATGACTCCAGTGGTAGAGTCATCTGATAGTGGCTCTGCACTTGTAGGAGCAAGCAAACTAGTGTCAGATGGTACACTAGTATGGCTCCAAAGATCCTTCCGATTTTGGACGTAATACTCTGTATGTAAGCGTCTTCCTCCTCCAATGAAGCATGAGGTTTACACAACCCCCTAGTAAAATATCTGCAACCTGGGAGGAATATCTGGCAGATTAAATGTAGTGGAGTCGGGAGCTCAGCTCTCACGCGTCCATCTCCATCGGTAGTTGGGAATGCCCCCCCCCCAGGATTTGTGTTTTTAAAAAATATTGTATGTTCTTATATACTTTTTTTCTACTGACAAAATATTTGGAGGTATTTTGGAGCTCTGCTGCCAAACTGCTTATGACCATCCACCAAGACACACGTATGGTGGAAGAGTACATAATAGAATTCCATACTCTGGCAGCGGAGGTAGGATGGAATAACGAAGCACTTGTAGCTGCATTCTCCCAGGGTCTATGTGACTTGATCAAAGATGAAATCGCAGTCCATGAGCTGCCAAGTGATCTGGAGGAGCTGATTTCAGTTATCATTCTGGTCGATACTGGTATGCGGGAGAGACCATCGTTCAAAGAAGTATGCGTAGGCCACCGTCCCGGTTGGCACCCAGCTTTGTGAACCCACCCAATCCTACTTTGCCTCCCATGCCTCCTGGTTCTGACTCCACTAGAGGAGAACCGATGCAACAAGGGTTTACACACCTATCCTCAGTTTATATTGTGGAAAGCCTGGTCACTCATTGTGCTATTGTCCCGTCCAGCCAGGACACGCTTGCACCTAGGGTTATGTAGGTGTCACGGTTTTTGAAGACTCTCAGACTCAAGGTTTGGTAAAATTTAACTTTATTAAAAGTTAAAGGCAGTCCCCGTAGGGTAAACATACATAACAATATAACATCAATAGAACATACAAAAGGTTCTACCGGCCTTGCCTAAATACCGGGCAAGGCAACCCAAGTGACAATATTAATGACAGGCTCTACCGGCCTTGCCTATACCAGGTAAGGCAACCGTGAGATGATAATTCCGGTTCTACCGGGCTTACCAATACCGGGCAAGGCAGCCCAATGGGATGCTGAATGTAGGCTCTACCGGCCCTGCCAATACCGGGTAAGGCAACCTTTAAGATGGTGAGTTACAAGGTTCTACCGGCCTTACCAATACCGGGCAGGGCAGCCCAAGGAGGTACTGTAGTAGGCGCTACCGGCCCTGCCAATATCGGGTGAGGCAACCTACAGGATGGTAACGTCAAGGTTCTACCGGCCTCACCAATACCGGGCAGGGCAGCCTGAGCAAATAGACCAGCTGTTAGGTGACTAAGACAGCAGAGAGCATAAGTCTAGAGGTCTTACTCAGCAGACGTCTATAGCCAGGGATAATCAGACAACTGCAAGGAAGTGGACAGCAACTGACCACAGTACTGGATGTTCAGGAGCAAACCAACGTCCGCACGTTGGGACTAATGGTAAATAGCGCCACCAGGTTTAAGGAGTAAACCAGCGTCCGCACGCTGGAACCAACAATGTATATTGCAACTGGGTTTAGTGGAGCAAACCAGCGACCGCACGCTGGAACCAACAATGTATATTGCAACCGGGTTTAGTGGAGCAAACCAGCGACCGCACGCTGGAACCAACAATGTATATCGCAACCAGGTTTAGTGGAGCAAACCAGCGTCCGCACGCTGGAACCAACAATGCATATTGCAACCAGGTTTAGTGGAGCAAACCAGCGTCCGCACGCTGGAACCAACAATGTATCACGCAACCAGGTTTAGTGGAGCAAACCAGCGACCGCACACTGGAACCAACAATGTATATCACAATCCGGTTTAGTGGAGCAAACCAGCGTCCGCACGCTGGAACCAACAATGTATATTGCAACCAGGTTTAGTGGAGCAAACCAGCGTCCGCACGCTGGAACCAACAAGGTATATCACAACCAGGTTAGTGGAGCAAACCAGCGACCGCACTCTGGAACCAACAATGTGTATCGCAACCAGGTTTAGTGGAGCAAACCAGCGTCCGCACGCTGGAACCAACAATGTATATCGCAATAGCGAGGAGAACTATGTCGCCAGAGCGACAGCTGGAGCGCGAGACTCAGGAACTCATACAGGTTAACCCGCGTGGTGCTGGAGCACAGGAACCCCGGAATACAGGCACACCGGAACGCTGGAACACCGGAACGCTGGAACACCGGAACGTTAGCATACAGGAACACTGGAACGCTGGAACACCGGAACATTAACGTACAGGAACACTGGAACACTGGAACACCGGAATGCTCAACCTGGGTTTAAAAAGGCTGTGTGAGGAGGGCTAATGACAGACAGCCAATCACAAATACTCAGCAGGTGATAGACACTGAGCAGCACGAATCACGGGCACCGTGATAGTAGGGTACAAACCCTATGTGGAGTCTCACAGTCCCCAGAGACTCTTCCAGGCAAGCTGATCCTTGAAGTAGTTCTGTCTTGGGCCAAGTCCTCAGCGGTTGCTCCAGCCTTACTAGACTCAGGGGCCGCTGGGCTTTTCATTGATGCAGATTTTGTATCTCAGCATTCGATTCTGCTGTTTCCTCGATCCTCTCTATTGGCTATTGAGGCTATTGACAGGTAGACCCCTACAACCAGCTCAGGTTACCCACATGACTCGTTCCTTGTCCGTAAGGGTTGGGGCACTCCACATGGAGACCTTACAGTTTCAGGTCATCCATTCTCTTCACTATGCCATTATCTTGGGCTTTCCCTGGTTACAACTGCACAACCCGAGGGTTGATTGGCAAAAGTGTGACATCGTATCTTGGTCCCCGCAGTGCGCTAATTCTTGCCTACAGCAGCCTAGGAGAAACTTGTGTACCTCTACCTTGTTACCTGCTGAGTATCAGGCTTACAGAGATGTGTTTAACAAAATAGAGGTCAGTACATTGCCACTGCATAGACTGTACAATTGTACTGTTGATCTAGGAGCTGGGTGTATCCCTTGTCAGTGCAGGAGAACCAAGCTATGGAGGACTATGTGGCTGATGCCCTGTCCAGGGGTATTATTCACAAGTCTTCCTCTCCAGCGGGGGCAGGGTTCTTTTTTGTGAAAATGAAGGATGGGGAGTTGAGACCATGTATTGACTTCAGGGGCCTAAATAAGCCGATGGTCAAGAATGCCTATCCCATTCCGTTAATCACGGAATTGTTTGATCAAATTAAGGGATCTACTGTATTTACCAAGCTCGATTTCAGGACTGCTTACAACCTTGTAAGAATAAAAGAGGGCCACGAGTGAAAGACAGCATTTAACACTCGGAGTGGGCACTATGAATATTTGGTGATGCCCATTGGATTGTGCAACGCCCCTGCTGTCTGATATGTCTTTTGTCTTGCAACTACTGAGGGAGAGTAGCAGTGTTTATTACTGGCTGAGCACATGTAGAATGGCTGCCATTGCAGATATGTATTTCTTCCACATGACGCAGTATTAACAAAAGACCACAAGGATGTATTGTTTAGAATTCCTGACCACGTGTGCAATGGCTTCCTACTGTGTGTAGTGATGAGCGAGCACCCCAATGCTCGGGTGTTCGGGTGCTCTGACCGAGCACCCCCTGAGGCTCGAGTGCTCGGCCGAGCACCCGAGCCCCATTGAAGTCAATGGGAGGACTCGAGCATTACACCAGGCACCCCCTGCTCTGATGAGGGGAGGGTGCCTGGTCCATAGGAAAAGGGCAGAAAAAGATGGAAACACTACAGAAATGGTTCAGGGACAGCATAGGGAGGATGTCTGGATGCACCTTGGACTCCAACATCGCTGCTGGGAACGATCTTTCGCCCGTAGTACGCCATTTTTACAGACTGACCATAAAACACACAAAAAGGAAAATAAAAACGACTTTAGGCGAAAAATTGTTACCAAACAATATTTGCTGTATATTTACTTGTATATCATCTGCAAATTCTCCCAAAAATTTCCTTGATTTTCAGAACTGAGGCCATGATTAAGAGGGAAACGTGCGCAGAGGCAAATTCTCCCAAAAATTTCCTTGATTTTCAGAACTGAGGCCATGATTAAGAGGGAAACGTGCGCAGAGGCAAATTCTCCCAAAAATTTCCTTGATTTTCAGAACTGAGGCCATGATTAAGAGGGAAACGTGCGCAGAGGCAAATTCTCCCAAAAATTTCCTTGATTTTCAGAACTGAGGCCATGATTAAGATGGAAACGTGCGCTGAGCTGACCATCTAAAACATTATGGGTGAGGGTCTGCTGCAGAGCTGACCATCCTAAACATTATATGCGAAGGCCCGCTAGTGAGCTGACGCTATAAAACATTATATGAGAGGGCCCGCTAGAGAGCTGACCCAATAAAACATTATATGAGAAGGCCCGCTGGTGAGCTGACCTATATAAAAATTGTCAAACAGGGCCCGCTGGTGAGCTGACCCTATATAAAAATTATATCACAGGGCCCGCTGGTGAGCTGGCCCTATATAAAAATTATATCCCAGGGCATATGGAAGAGGAGGAGGAGGATGAGAAGATTAAGAGTCAACCATATACCCGTTTTTTGGGTGGAAGGGGTGAATGGGAATACAGAGTATTCCCATCATTGTAAATAACATATATAAAGTGAGTTTATGTTCCCCCGGGGCTTTCCTCCAGTGGAGTGGAGAAGTCAGGGGAAATCCAGGCCTTGTTCATTTTTATAAGTGTCAACCTATCAGCATTGTCGGTGGAAAGGCGGATACGCTTATCTGTTATGATGCCACCAGCAGCACTAAATACCCGCTCAGACAGAACGCTGGCGGCAGGGCAGGCCAGCACCTCCAAGGCGTAGAGTGCCAGTTCATACCACGTGTCCAGCTTGGACACCCAGTAGTTGTAAGGCACAGAGGGATCATTGAGGACGCTGACACGGTCTGCTACGTACTCCTTCACCATCTTCCAAAACTTTTCCCTCCTTGTGACACTAGGCTGCGCATCAGGGTGAGGGTGCTGGCGGGGTGTCATGAAGGTGTCCCACGCCTTGGAGAGTGTTGCCCTGCCTTTCTCGGAACTGCTGTGTGCTCCCCTTTTCTCCCCTTCTCGGTTGGCCAAGGTAGCACGTACTCTGCCGCCAGCGTTGTCAGATGGAAAATTTTGGAGCAATTTTTCGACAAGAACCTTCTGGTATTGCAACATTTTGCTTGTCCTCTCCACCGGAGGAATGAGAGATGAGAAATTCTCTTTGTAGCGGGGGTCCAGAAGGGTGAACACCCAGTAATCCGTGTTGTCTAAAATGCGTACAACGCGTGGGTCACGGGAAAGGCAGCCTAACATAAAGTCAGCCATGTGTGCCAGAGTACCAACAGTCAAGATTTCGCTGTCCTCACCAGGAGGATGACTCTCAATCTCCTCATCCTCTTCCTCCTCTTCTGCCCACCCACGCTGAAGAGATGGAACTAAAGTTCCATGGCTACCCTCTGTAGCGGAGGCAACCGTGTCTTCCTCCTCCTCCTCCTCCTCCTCCGCCTCCTCCAATTGTCGCTGAGAAGACGAAGTGAGGGTGCTCTGGCTATCACCTTGTGTAAGCTCTTCCTCCCCCATTTCCACCTCTTCCACATGCAAAGCGTCGGTTTTAATTGTGAGCAGCGAGCGTTTCAGTAGACACAGAAGTGGGATGGTTACACTGATAATAGCGTTATCGCCGCTCACCATCTGTGTCGATTCCTCAAAATTGCGTAAAACCTCGCAGAGGTCTGACATCCATTCCCACTCCTCACTTCTGATTACAGGAAGTTGAACGGAGAGGCGACGACCGTGTAACAGCTGGTACTCCACTACTGCCCTCTGCTGCTCACAAAGCCGGGCCAACATGTGGAAGGTGGAGTTCCAGCGCGTGCTCACGTCACACAGCAGCCGGTGAGCTGGCAATTGTAAGCGCTGCTGCAGCTTCAACAGGCCGGCTGAAGCTGTTGATGACTTACGGAAATGTGCACACACGCGGCGCACCTTGGTCAAGAGATCATGCACATTGGGGTAGGTTTTTAGAAATCGCTGCACCACTAAATTAAATACATGCGCTAGGCATGGTACGTGTGTGAGCTTGCCGAGCTCCAAAGCCGCCACCAAGTTACGCCCATTATCACACACAACCATGCCTGCTTGCAGGTTGAGTGGCGAGAGCCACTGCTCGGTCTGGTGACTAATCCCCTGCAACAGCTCTGAGGCCGTGTGCTGTTTGTCCCCAAGGCAGATCAGCTTCAGCACGGCCTGTTGACGCTTCCCCACTGCAGTGCTACACTGCTTCCAGCTACTGGCTGATGGGGGAGTGGCGCTGTGTGTAGAGAATTCGGAGGTGGAAACGGAGGAGGAGGAGCCAATAACGTAGGTGCTGGTGGAAACCCTGATGGAGGTAGGGCCCGCAATCCTCGGCGTGGGTAGCACCCGTGCCATCCCAGGGTCCGAGTCGCTCCCAGCCTCCACGACATTCACCCAGTGTGCCGTCAGGGAAATGTAGCGTCCCTGGCCACAAGCACTTGTCCATGTGTCAGTCGTTAAGTGGACCTTCCCAGTAACTGCGTTGGTCAGGGCACGGGTGATGTTACGGGACACATGGTGGTGTAATGCGGGGATGGCACACCGGGAAAAGTAGTGGCGGCTGGGGACCGCGTACCGAGGGACAGCTGCTGCCATCAGGCTGCGGAAGGACTCAGTGTCCACAAGCCTAAATGGCAGCATTTCGATGGCCAGTAATTTGGAAAGGTGTGAGGTTAGTGCTATGGCCTGTGGGTGGGTGGCTGGGTACTTTCTCTTGCGCTCAAATGCCTGGGGTAACGACATTTGGACGCTGTGCTGGGACAGGGAAGTGGATGTGGTCGCTGATGGTGCTTCAGATGCTACAGGTGCAGGGCGGGAGGTATGCGGGCCTGCGCCTTCGACAGGCGATTGGCCGGCACCGAAAACAGGGGAAGAGGAGGCAGTGGTGTGGCCTGCAGACACAGATGGGCGATCCAGGCGTTCCTCCCACTTACTACGGTGCTTGGATGCCATGTGTCGGATCATGCTGGTGGTGGTGAGGTTTCTAGTGTTCATGCCTCGGCTCATTCTGGTGTGGCACAGGTTGCAAACTACAATTCTTTTGTCGTCCGCACTTTCCTTAAAAAAACGCCATACCGCGGAACACCTACCCTTTGGCAAGGTAGATTTACGCAAGGGGGTGCTCCGTGGAACATTTGCGGGCCGGTTTGGTGCGGTCCGCCTTCTTTCTGTAGCCACACCACTGCCTCTTCCAGCCTGTTGCGGTGCTGCAGATGGCTCACCCTCAGGACTGCTGTCATCGCTCGGCTCTACACCTTCCCAGGTGGGGTCAGTCACCTCATCGTCCACCAAGTCCTCCTCCACTTCCTCACTCTGATCATCCTCCTCAAGTCTTGATCCCACCACATACTCAGTCATTGACAACTGTATAACATTCTCCTCAACAAGGTCTTGAGACGGAAATAGTGGTTGATTTAATGGCAACTGTGTCTCATCATCATCATCATCATCCACTACTTCCTTTGACCTTAAATGCCGTTCACATCTGTCATCTTCTTGTGATTGGGTAGCCTCTAGAGGTTGTGAATCAGGGCACAAGATGTCATGTTCCTCTGCAAGCGTGCTTGGAGAGAGGGTCAAATGAAGGATTGGTGATGAGACGAGCTCCTCACTATATCCCAGTGTGGGATCACTTCTTTGACCAGACCGTGTATGGTGGGAGGAAGGATGATCAGAGTGAGGATTATGTTGACCAGACTCTTGGCTACTGAGAGTGGACTTGGTGGAAGACAGGGTGGTGCTTAACCGACTGGAAGCAGTATCAGCTGTCATCCAACCGACCACCTGTTCGCAGTGGTCGGACCTCGAGAGTGATGTCCTGCGACGCCCTGTAAAATTACACATGAAGCTAGGTATGGTGGATGTCTTTCTTTCTTGTGCTCTGGCACCAGGCACAGTTTCTCCGCGTCCTGACCCGCGCCCTGAACTTTCAGGATCACGTCCACTTCCCCGTCCCTTTTTACCCGCCTTCTTCATCTTACACAGAATATGTGACTTTAATATTTGAGTTTGAAAACTTAACAGTATTTCTTATTATTCTGCAACTCTGCACAGTACACAGAATAGGCTGCTAAACGGCGGTGAAACACACTGAATGGAATATGTGACTTTAATATTTGAGTTTGAAAACTTAACAGTATTTCTTATTATTCTGCAACTCTGCACAGTACACAGAATAGGCTGCTAAACGGCGGTGAAACACACTGAATGGAATATGTGACTTTAATATTTGAGTTTGAAAACTTAACAGTATTTCTTATTATTCTGCAACTCTGCACAGTACACAGAATAGGCTGCTAAACGGCGGTGAAACACACTGAATGGAATATGTGACTTTAATATTTGAGTTTGAAAACTTAACAGTATTTCTTATTATTCTGCAACTGTACAGAGTACACAGAATAGGCTGCTAAACGGCGGTGAAACACACTGAATGGAATATGTGACTTTAATATTTGAGTTTGAAAACTTAACAGTATTTCTTATTATTCTGCAACTCTGCACAGTACACAGAATAGGCTGCTAAATGGCGGTGAAACACACTGAATGGAATATGTGACTTTAATATTTGAGTTTGAAAACTTAACAGTATTTCTTATTATTCTGCAACTGTACAGAGTACACAGAATAGGCTGCTAAACGGCGGTGAAACACACTGAATGGAATATGTGACTTTAATATTTGAGTTTGAAAACTTAACAGTATTTCTTATTATTCTGCAACTCTGCACAGTACACAGAATAGGCTGCTAAACGGCGGTGAAACACACTGAATGGAATATGTGACTTTGATATTTTAGTTTGAAAACTTAACAGTATTTCTTATTATTCTGCAACTCTGCACAGTACACAGAATAGGCTGCTAAACGGCGGTGAAACACACTGAATGGAATATGTGACTTTGATATTTTAGTTTGAAAACTTAACAGTATTTCTTATTATTCTGCAACTCTGCACAGTACACAGAATAGGCTGCTAAACGGCGGTGAAACACACTGAATGGAATATGTGACTTTGATATTTTAGTTTGAAAACTTAACAGTATTTCTTATTATTCTGCAACTCTGCACAGTACACAGAATAGGCTGCTAAACGGCGGTGAAACACACTGAATGGAATATGTGACTTTGATATTTTAGTTTGAAAACTTAACAGTATTTCTTCCTATTCTGCAACTCTGCACAGTACACAGAATAGGCTGCTAAACTGCGGCGAAGCACACTGAATGGAATATGTGACTTTGATATTTTAGTTTGAAGACTTAACAGAATGTGCTCTAATCTGCAACTTTGCACACTAAACAGAATGTGCTCTAATCTGCAACTTTGCACACTAAACAGAATGTGCTCTAATCTGCAACTTTGCACACTAAACAGAATGTGCTCTAATCTGCAACTGTGCACACTAAACAGAATGTGCTCTAATCTGCAACTTTTCACACTAAACAGAATATTTTTTTTTTTTTTTTTTTTTTTTTTCCCCCCACACAAAATAACCTGCTGCCCCCACACACAGTAGTCCTAAAAAGGACTTTTGGTTCTTTTTTTTCACAATTTTTTTTTTTCCTCCCTACACTGCCTTTCCCTTCCTATCCTCAGCTCTCCCTGGCTCAGACTGAGCCGAACTCGATGGTCAGGTGCTATACAGCACCCGACCACGGGTTCTGGCCAGCCAATCAGTGTAATGCCAGCAGCCAACATGGCTGCTGGCATTACACCGATGTCAGAGCCTCCCTGCACGTTTATTGGCTGCGCAGCAGCCGCAAAACGTGCGGGGAGGAGACCCGAACATGGAGGGCGAGCACATGCGGTACTCGTACGAGTACCGCCATGTGCCGAGCAGAGCGATGCTCGAGCCGATCCGAGCATCTGCCGAGCATGCTCGCTCAACACTAACTGTGTGCCATGTGACTAGGATCAAAAGAGCCATGTGACTTATTCAAGTAACCTGAGTGGACAATGCTTACTGAATATTAAATTTTGTAGCTATTTTGGAAGGGAGAACCCAAGATGCTGAGCTAATAACACCAAAGACCTTTTTCTGACCAAGAGTAAAATCAAAGATGATTTGCACGGTTCCCTAGGACAGAGAGATATGCTTGTGTATGCCGATTTTCACTGTAAGCTAAGTACCATTCATTTTTTAATTGTAACACAGTATTTCTGTGTGCTATAACTTTTTTAGATATATTGCTTTAATTCCAGATGTTATAGTAAAGTATATAACCAAATATTACAACTGATTCCTGTGTATTCATTCCAGATAATTAACTGATATACCTCAAATCAAATAAATATTAATGTTGTGATTAATAATCTAATTAGAATATTAATATTTGCATATTAGTACTCATAATTCAGGCCAAAACCACAACAGTTTCCCTCCGCCAGTGGGCAACAATAGCATGCAGCCTTGACTCACAGACAGTAATCTTGCCTCTGGTTCTGGCAGTATTGTTAAAGCGGGAAGACTAGGAATCAATCCTGTCCTCCAACCTCCCACTCCTTTCAAATTGGACACCAGTTCTGTATAGCTGAAATACAAAAACTAGTAAGACTTAACTTTTATTCTTGAGTATAAAATAAAAAAAAAAGTATTAAAAGCCAGGACAGGTACATGCTTAGTAAGCATGAACCTAAAAAAACAACAGTAGAAATATATTTGCAAGCCCTGTATATACAGTTAGGGAAAAAATTATTTGATCCCCTGATGATTTTGTACGTTTGCCCACTGACAAAGAAATGATCAGTCTATAATATCAATGATAGGTTTATTTGAATAGTGAGAGACAGAATAACAACAAAAAAATTGTGAAAATCGTATTTCAAAAAAGTTATAAATTGATTTGCATTTTTCTGAGTGCAATAAGTATTTGACCCCTTTGCAAAACTTGACTTAGTACTTGGTGACAAAACCCTTGTTGGCAATCACAGAGGTCAGACATTTTTTGTAGTTAGTCACCAGGTTTGCACACATCTCAAGAGGAATTTTTTCCCACTCCTCTTTGAAGATCCTCTCCAAGTCATTAAGGTTTCGAGGCTGATGTTTGGCAACTTGAACCTTCAGCTCCCTCCACAGAATTTCTATGGGATTATGGTCTGGAGACTGACTAGGCCACTCCAGGAGCTTAATGTGCTTCTTCTTGAGCCACTCCTTTGTTTCCTTGGCCATGTGTTTTGGGTTATTGCCAAGCTGAAATACCCATCCATGACCCATTTTCAATGCCCTAGCTGAGGGAAGGAGGATCTCACCCAAGATTTGATGGTACATGGCCCCGTCCATCGTCCCTTTGATGCGGTGTTGTCCTGTCCCCTTAGCAGAAAAACACCCCCAAAGCATAATGCTTCCACCTCCATGTTTGACAGTGGGGATGGTGTTCTTGGGGTCATAGACAGCATTCCTTCTCCTCCAAACACGGCGAGTTGAGTTGATGCCAAAGAGCTTGATTTTGGTCTCATCTGACCACAAAACTTTCACCCAGTTCTCCTCTGAATCATTCAGATGTTCACTGGCAAGCTTCAGACGGACCTGTACATGTGCTTTCTTGAGTAGGGGGGCCTTGCGGGCACTGCAGGATTTCAGTCCTTCACGGCGTAGTGTGTTACCAATTGTTTTCTTGGTGACTATGGTCCCAGCTGCCTTGAGATCATTGGTAAGATCCTCCCATGTAGATCTGGGCTGATTCCTCACCTTTCTCATGATCATTGAAACTCCATGAGGTGAGATCTTGCATCGAGCCTCAGACCGAGGGAGATTGACATTTATTTTGTGTTTCTTCCTTTTATGAATAATCGTACCAACTGTTGTCACCTTTTCACCAAGCTGCTTGGCGATGGTCATGGAGCCCCTTCCAGCCTTGTGTAGGTCTACAATCTTGTCACTGACATCCTTGGACAGCTCTTTGGTCTTGGCCATGGTGCAGAGTCTGGAATCTGATTGATTGCTTCTGTGGTCAGGGGTCTTTTTTACAGGTAACAAGCTGAGATTAGAAGTACTCCCTTTAAGAGAGTGATCCTAATCGCAGCTTGTTAACTGTATAATAGACACCTGGGAGCCAGACATCTTGCTGATTGATAGGGGGTCAAATACTTACTTCACTCAGTAAAATGCAAATCAATTTATATCTTTTCTGAAGTGTGTTTTTCAGGATTTTTTTGTTGTTATTCTGTCTCTCATTGTTTAAATAAACCTACCATTCAAATTATAGACTGATCATTTCTTTGTCAGTGGGCAAACGTACAAAATCAGCAGGAGATCAAATAATTTTTTCACTCACTGTGTATATATATATATTTATATATATGTATAGAATAATGTGAGAGTGGTACGGGTAAACTGTGATATTAGGAGCTATTTGCTACCCAATATCCAATAACTATGATAACTGACACATCAGTATCCAACAGACAAAGCAACCATATTAGGCTTATCTAGTTTAATAGCGCACGCTATTGTATTTGTATTACTGCTATACACAACTGAAAGGAGTGGGAGATTGGGGATTGATTCCTAGTCTTCCTTGCTTTAATAATACTACCAGAACCAGAGGCAAGATTACTGGCTGTGAGTCAATGCTGCATTCTATTGTTGCCCACTGGTGTGGTTGTGGTTTTGGCCTGAATTATGAGTACTAATATGCAATGTCCCTAATTATGAGAGATAAAGTAGAACAATATCAAGATGTAGTCCTAGAATGTAGCCATTTGGTAAAGTGCTATACTCAGGTATGTAAATTCTGAAATTGAACATTTGTAGTGAGTTCAAGTCACAGCTGTATCAGATGCCCTCTAATTCCAGAGAGATGAGAATCATATTTTAGAGTCCATACACTTGTGTCATCATGAGACGTTATGGAACAAAACCTTTTTCTGAGTAATCACTCACTGTTTCCTGTACTTATTAATTACCAGCACAGTTCAAAGTTACCAACAATCAGACTACTTGTAGGCAATATGAGTTGAGGGATTTTAACTTGCAATGGCAGTATTGCAACCACTTATTATTAGCCAAGATGTAATTATTTATATTGAATCTCATATGCGAGTATTCTATTAGTAACACTGTTCTAGGAGACTCTGTCCATTTATCCCACAGTGTTATGTTAGTTTAATAGTCAGTGTCTGCTCAGACACCTATAGCCACCAAAACAATTACACTTTGATATAACAGAACAATCCTATATAATAATTTGCTAGGATGTTTGTCACAATGCAGTCATGCGCAGTAGAGACTGCAACGTTCGGGCAGTTTCTACTGAGCATGATTGCATCATGTGAGTGAGGCGACGCATGGGGCAGTGAGGTAGCGGCCTCTTAACCTTTGAGTGCCAGAGGGGCACGCAACGCATTGCAAAGCAATGCATTGCTTACCCCTCTGGCACTCAAAGGGTTAACATTACCCAGACCTTGGGCCGTGTACACGGGCTTTTACACTAATCCAAAAATAATTCCTACGTATCGTTTGCTGGCTGTAGATGCACATTAAGTTAGTAATAGTTCCTACCTTTTAGCAGGAAGCTCTCAAGAGTTGTCAGTCAGTTCTCGCTGAGTATTTACAAGGCACCTGCTGCTTTTGCAGGATGGTAGACACTTTGTGGGCTGGATGCCATGTTCTATCCAACACTGTGCTCCTGGTTCAACTGCATGGTAGACCCCTTGGGTGCTGGGGAGGTTTCTGGTGCATCATTTTATTATCCAATCTGCTAGCTACTTTTTGGCATCCAAAGGGTTAAAAAATTGTCACTACCTGATTTTGCATCATGTTCCTACAGCTTGGCATTGAAGGGGTTGGGAGTATTATATGTCCACATTGTCAATTCATGTGTACTATTTTAGTATACAAGGGGTTAACTTTCCCTATCACCCTTGGCTTCTTTATGTACACAATGCAGCAATCTCTTTAAAGGGATAGTAATGTTTCATAATAAAAGCAGCTCTAATTAATCATCATAGTATTTGGACCCTGGAGAGTGTTATTTCAATTCTGTCAGAGTTGTAGTTCAAGAGTAATTCAGTGACAAAGTATCCCCCTCCCGCCCCCTTCTATTGATGTAACAGTGCTCAGACAGATCAGAAGGGAGGTGCCCAGGTAATTGCAGAGATGGACAATCTTCAATTAAGATAAGGGAAAAAGCTGAAAAACTTGTCAAGGGGGGCAGGGCTTTCATTATTCTCATAGGAAGAAGATTGCCCCCTGTTGTTACCTATCTGGTCTTACAACCAGATTCCACATCTGAGAAGAGATGGCTTACACTAGGTAAAAGGGGCGGGAGGGGGAAAGTTTATCCATAAATTACTCTTGAACCACAACTCTGACAGTATTGATATAACACTCTCTATGGCCCAAATACTGTGAAGATTAATTGGAGCTGCTGTTTTTGTGAAACATTAATATCCCTTTAAATGCAACAGTGGGATGCAGTGGTCTGTGGGTTGGACAACCCTGGTCTATTGTATACTATCTCTTACTCTGCAGCTTCACTTCTCTTTTTATCCTACTACAGGGCCACCTGAAAATGTAAAAAGCTCAGCATAACTGCAAAAGTATACTTTAAAAAAATAATACAAAAATAAAAATGTAGTACAGAAGTAGACCCATAGGATGACTTCCATTGGAGGTGTGTTTGAATGAGTTCCTGGAAAAACTCTGCCGTGTTTTCATTATATTTCTTACTAGTTGTGGTCAATGCACTATAATTTACAACTGATCACTCAACACAAGATAAAAGTAAAGAAAAAATAATTAAAGGTATGTGTGTGTGAGTGTTGAGGGCAGGTGATACCAAGTATCTGGCGGTGCCTTCCGTGAAAGAATATTATTTGATAAGTGCAGGGGAAGCTACTTTCAGACAAAATATCTAAGAACTAGCAAAAGGGGCACGGCATTGCCCATGGGGATTAAGTCCTTTGAGTGCTTCAGGGTTTGGGTATGTCACACATGCATGCTGAATAAGGGGAGAGAGAGAGACACATGATGGAGAAGGGGGGGGGGAGAGACATGATGGAGAAGTGGGGAGAGAGACACATGATGGAGAAGGGGGAGAGAGAGACATGATGGAGAAGTGGGGAGAGAGACACATGATGGAGAAGGGGGAGAGAGAGACATGATGGAGATGGGGACAGTGAGAGAGACACATGATGGAGAAGGGGACAGTGAGAGACACGTGATGGAGAAGGGGGAGAGAGACACATGATGGAGAAGGGGGAGAGAGACACATGATGAAGGGGACAACGAGAGAGACACATGATGGAGAAAGGGACAGCGATAGACACATGATGGAGAAGGGGGAGAGAGAGAGAGAAACACATGATGAAGAAGGGAAGAGAGACACATGATGTAGAAGGGGGAGAGAGACACATGATGAAGAAGGGGACAGAGAGAGACACGTGATGGAGAAGGGGACAGAGAAAGAGAGACGATGGAGAAGGGGGCAGAGAAAGAGAAACATGATGGAGAAGGGGAGAAACGCCTGTTTTAGAATGAGAGAGAGGCATGCACAGCAGGGTGTACACCAGATGTAGGCAACATGTAGCTGGGCAGTTGCTTGTTTACTCCAACTCTCCTGATAGTCTCAGGGCATGACTTAATCCTTTAAGTGTGAGAAGGGTATGCAACACATTACAAATGAATGCGTTGCACATTCCTCTGGCACTCAAAAGGTTAATAATGTAAAGAACGGAGCATATCCTGACAAATGGTGAACTCCGGTAATTGTAAGAGGGATCCTGATGATCGTACTACACAGTGCAGAGCGAACAGCAGTGAAAGGCGGCTCATTAAATAATTGCTTGATGAAAACATGAAAGAATTGATGAGAGCACAGCACTGTCCTGAATAGTTTCATGTCTTTATCAGTATCTATTTGTACAATTATTTAACAAGCCCCTTTCACTGCTGTTTGCTCTGCGCTGTGTAGTACGATCATCAGGATCCAACTTACAATTACCGGAGTTCACCATTTGGCAGGATATGCAGTTGTTTACATTATTAACCCTTTGAGTGCCAGCGGTGCATGCAAAGCATTCATTTTTAATGCGTTGTGTACCCCTCTCACACTTAAAGGGTTAAGCCAAGGCCAGCGACTATCAGGAGAGTTGGAGTAAAGAAAGAACTGGCCAGCTACATGTTGCCTGCATCTGGTGTGCAGCCTAAATCCTCAGGCTCATTCTGGTGAGATGCAGTGTAATAAAAAGTGTGGTGGACAACTGAAACAGACCACAACTCCCAGCATCCTCAGCATGGCGTACCCCTGTGGCACTTACAGGGTTAATGCAGATTTGAGTGGGGCTTTTAATATGCACAAAACAGCGAACATCCATGAAGCTGCTGCTTCTTGCATGGTTGGCGATATTGTGCACCTGCCCCTTTTTAATCATTGTGAAAGGGCTGCATGGATGTGCTCCATTTTTCATGGGCCTGAAGAGGCCCCAAGCACATGTGGGCCTGAAGCTGCCACCTCCCACTGCAGCAGAACCCCCGTGCGTGTGTATAAGAGCTCCCCAGACTGAGTCTGCAGTGTGTCCGGAGCAGCACCCCAGTGTCCTGGTACCCACTCATGTACAATGATAGATTTAATGGAAGCACGTATCAGAATGTCAGCCTCATGACAGTAATTAGTGTGATGTGGCGACATTGTGATGCCGGCTTGTAAAAGGAAGAGGGTATGTTAACTGTTTGAGTGCCTGAGATGTCCGTAAAGCATTGCCATGGGTTAAGGTTGTGTACCCTGCAAATGTTTTCTTTGTGGTGTATATTGGTGATGTAAGCGTATATTATATAGGAGCTAAATACCATGTTCTGTACGATATTTTAAGTTATAAAGATGATAAGGGAAGCATGACGGCTTTAACTGTTTGAGTGCCAGAGGGGTAGGCATGTACTCATGTGGCACTGACAGGGTTAACCAGCTGTATTATAACCGGTGTGTGTCACAATGTGTTCTGCCATTAGTCTCACCTGCGGCTCTCCTATCCTGTCCATGGTGTTTGGAAGAAATGTAGACCTAATCAGACCCACAGTCACTTATAGCGTCAGACCATCTAGTCACATAAAGATAGAGGCCTTGCATGGCCTCACTATACCATCCCCAAAGCAGGCAGTAAGTATAGTGGGTACACCGGTGCATTGCACCCGATGTGCAGATGCAGCAGCCCTGTGTAGGGGGACCTAGCATCAGGATATAGGTTTTGTATTAGCTCACGATACCGTTCCCCAGCCAGGCACCAAGTGTAGTCGGGATGACTGTGCATCGCACCCAATCTGCTGATAAGCCAGCCTTGTATAGGGGTGAGGAGGTGACATCAGGAGGCGGTCTATAGGAAGACTTCCTATAAGGAGGCCGCACGCTCTCCACACGCTGTAGACCACTGAAAGGGTTAATGGATAAAGCGGGCAAGTACTGATGGCCATACACTAAGGTGTTGTCAGGTCAACTTGGTGCCCATACAGCATCCAAAGACCTGAGCCACACCATCCATGTACACATTTAATCCTTTCAGTGTCGGAGGGATACGCAACACAATGCATGGCAATGCATTGTACAACACCCAGGCAGTGAAAGGGTTAATGCCTTGAATGCAAGTTTCACCATGTTTTTTACTGCTGTGGTCAGGCAACATTTCTCATTCAACTTGTCACAAACCTGCCTGTCATATCGCCCCTCACACATACAGACTGGCTGTCCTCCTACAATACCTTAACCCCCTGAGTGTCAGAATTATAGGTACCTTCCACTGCTCAGCTGGAGCCCCTCTGCAGCACCATCACCTTGTAGACGCTTGTAAAAAGTGTTCTTCAGTGGGTGTGTGAAATGAGGGAGAACGGGGCCCAAGGAAGGTCACACAGCAGGCCTTGGCGCGTGTGTATGTGTGTGTGGCTTGCATTGCATGTGGTGTAGATGTGAATGGCAGGCATTTTATTTTTGTGACATGTGTGTGTGTGTGTGTGGCTTGTGTTGCATGTTGTGTAGCGGTGAGTGGCAGGCATTTTAATTTTCTGACTTGAGTGTGTGAGTGTGAGTGTCACAAACACATGCCTAAATATCTCACAAATGACTGTTTCCATCTCAGGCCCTAACGTATAATTGCATGTTCTAAGACTTCTGACTGGGATAAACATCTTAAAAATCTCAGGAAAGATTTTATTAGTCATGGATATAATGCCAAGGTCACAGACACCCAAATTCATAGAGCGACCAGTGTACCCAGAAGATATCTCCTGGACTTGTTTATTTTTGTTCTCCTGATGAAGTGGTGTGAGCACCAGAAAACATGTTGAGGGTTTTTAAATGTTTTTAATAAATTTGTGATTTTTTTTCATCACTTTCGGTCTGCTGTCAAAGTTTCATTTTATCCACTGGAGATCCAATCATTCAACTGATAGATGCATATCCATGATTTATAATCCAGGTGTCCAATTTTTGGAGCCAATAGTACTACTTCTGTGAGTATATTGTATTACTGTATAATTATGTATTACCTGTTCAGTACTGGTGCAGCTCTCCTCACATTTTCTCTTATGTTTAAGGTTAAACTTTAATGTAGGGAAATAATAATATTTCATGTAAGATAGGAACAGAATAAGGATTTAGCATTAGTCTTTAGTTATAGGGACTTTTTTTAAAAAAAGGAATAAGATTAGGGTACAGAATTTAGACAGATTGGTTTGTGAACATATATTTTAATCTTATGCAGTATAAAATATTTCACTCTTACTTAAGCCAGTCATTTTGCATAATTTTCACAATCTCCAGATAATTTGGTAACTAAATGATTTCTGGCAATAGCCATAACATATTAAACCAAATAAAAATTAATTCAGTGCTAATGTATTGTTTATATGAGAGTATGTAAAGTAGTCAAACATTTTCATTCTAAAAATATCAGTCTCCTTTGTGTATACTTAAAGCTGTGATCACCTTGAAAAATGGGTGCAGAGGATAAGCAATGCTGCCAGGAGTTCTAGAAACCACACAGAACTGCAGAGGTCTCCAGCTTGTTGATGTAAGGACCAGATGTGGGGCTGACATGACTGACATTAGTTCATCTCCAAACTGATTCAGTACTTGGCCTCTGTATAGATTATGACAACTTGGGAGCCAATTAGTGTCAGTTGCAGTGGAAGTTTAAGTATTTGTAGTGGTTGTTGGTGTCTGGTATGAAGACAAACATATCATATGTTTTATCATTAAACAATCCAACACTAAAATAACGCACAACTATCCAGATGGCACTATGTCTTGGATGGACATTTCTATTAATATCATACCTCTGATTTGCCCTTGTCTAGAAAAAGAAATGTATTTGAACATTTCTATCTATCTATCTATCTATCTATCTATCTATCTATCTATCTATCTATCTACTCTATCTATCTATTTATCTACTTGTCACAGTTTTACTGAACACTCAGACAATTTGGTAAGATAAAACAATGAAGCTTTATTAAAACAATATAAAGCACAGCAAGGCCCTACACAGATCCAGACTATACACAGAGGACAGATATATGGTCTGACACAGGTCAGGGCAATACAGTTGACACAATATGCAAATATGACTGGAACGTAGACAGGAACGAAACCTACCCGGAAGTAGGACTGATGCATAGTCAGAATCACTGGCACCGTGATAGTACCCCCCTCTCAAAGATCCCCCCTCCTGCCCCGAGGAGGTCTAGGCTTGGCAGGAAACTTAGCATGGAATCTGCGCAACAAAATTGGAGCATGAATGTCAGAGTGTTTAACCCATGAGCGTTCCTCTGGACCATAACCCTTCCAATGCACCAAGTATTGGACCTGGCCACGGAACCTATGTGAATCCAAAACACTCTGCACTTCATATTAATCATGGTCCTGTATGCGCACAGGACCAGGAACAGCAGGAGTGGTGGTATAGTGGTTACATACCAGTGGTTTAAGAAGTGACACATGGAACACATTATGTATTTTCATGGAGGCAGGTAGTTCCAATGCATAGGAGACAAGGTTGACTCGACGGAGTACCTGGAACGGGCCCACAAACCGAGGAGCAAACTTAAAACAAGGAACTTGCAACCTAAGATTCTTAGAGGATAACCAGACACGGTCCCCCACCTGGAATGCAGGGGCCGGCAAACGTCTGTTGTTGGCATGCTGCTGGGCTCATAGGAAAGAATCATGTAGGGTATTCTGGACCTGTGCCTATGTGGAGTGGAGCTGCCTAATGTGCTCATCCAGAGCCGGAATGTGCTGTGCTTGAAAAGTGTCTGGGAGCAAGCATGGTTGAAACCCATAATTGATCAGGAAGGGTGAGCTCCCAGACATGCTGCACACTGCACAGTTCCTGGAAAACTCTGCCCACGGCAACAAGTCAGCCCAATTGTCTTGATGATTGGAAATTAAACAACACAAAAACTGCTCCAAGCCCTGGTTAGCACGCTCAGCGGCCCCATTGGTTTGGGGATGATAGGCAGAGGAAAAGGACAACTGAATCCCCATCTGGTCACAAAAGGCCCTCCAGAATCTTGAGATGAATTGACTCCCACGGTTCGAGACCAGCACCTTGGGCACTCCGTGGAGTCGAAATACCTTCCTGGCAAACACAATAGCCAGCTCTTTAGCAGAAAGCAAACCAGGGAGTGGCACGAAATGAGCCATTTTGGAGAACCTGTCAAATATCATGAAAATTACTGTAAACCCTTTAGAGGCTGGCAATTCTCCCAAGAAGTCAATAGACACGTGTGACCAAGGCCGGCTCCCATTAGGAACAGTCTGTAACAGTCCTACTGGAAGATGTCTGGGGGTCTTGGAATGGGCACACGTGGCACAGGCTGCGGTAAATACCGCACAGTCATCCCTCATGCCTGGCTACCAAAACATACAGGACAATGACCAAATTAATTGATTCTGTTCTACATGACCGGCAGCCCGGGATGCGTTGTAGGTCTCCATTAATTTAGCCCGAAAAGGCTCTGCCACAAAGCACTTGCCCACGGGCTTCTCTGGGGGTGCATTGGCCTGGGATTCCAAAATCTCCTCTCCTAAAGGTGAAGTGATGCTGGTCCGCAATGTGGCAAGTATACGGTCCGGAGGGATAATGGGCACTGGTACCAAGTCAGCTTCAGGATCCGGACCAAATTGTCTGGACAAGGCATTGGCCCGTACATTCTTAGTACCAGGCAAGCAGGAGACAACGAAATTGAAACAAGACAAAAACAGTGCCCATCTCGCTTGTCTAGGGGAAAGCCTTTTAGACTCTGAGAGGTACATGAATTTTTTATGATCAGTCAGAATCAGTATGGGCACCCTAGTGCTCTCCAATAGATGGTGCCATTCACGTAAAGCCAGGATAATAGCCGATATCATACAGACTCTGTGCTTTGGTCATCTTTTTAGAAAATAATCCGCATGGTCTCAAAGTCTTATCAGGACCTGGTCTTTGGCCCAATACTGCCCCTACTCCGGTCTCAGAAGCATCCACCTCCAAAGTAAATGGCAGCCCAGGAATCGGATGCGACAGAACTGGGGCAGTGGAGAAAGCCAATTTCAGTGTTTCAAATGCCCTAATCACCTCTGGGGACCATTCCGAGGCGTTGACACCCTTGTAGGTGAGTGGCTTAACAATACTGGAATAATCGCAAATAAATTTCCTATAGTAATTTGCGAATCCTAAGAATCGCTGCAAGGGTTTGAGGCCCGTGGGTCGCGGCCACTGTTGCACCGCTGCAAGCTTGTCCTTGCCCTTAGCAAAGCCCTCTTTAGAGATCACATAACCTAGAAAGGCTACACTGGACCTATGGAAATCACACTTCTTGAGTTTGCAATACAGCTTGTTCTCTCTGAATTTCTGCAAGACCGCCGAGACATGTCTGCAGTGAGTCTCCAGGTCAGGAGAATATATCAAAATGTTGTCTAGGTACACGACTACACAGGATTGTAATAAGTCCCTTAGAACATCATTAATGAATTCTTGAAATACCGCCGGGGCATTTCACAGACCAAATGGCATGACCAAGTACTCGTAGTGCCCCGTACGAGTATTTAAGGCTGTTTTCCACTCATCACCCTCCTTAATCCGGACTAAATTATATGCCACCCTCAGGTCTAGTTTGGTAAAAATGGAAGCGCCCTTTAAACGATCGAACAATTGATGAGTGGAATGGGATAAGCGTTCTTTATCATTATTTTGTTGAGACCCCTATAATCAATACAGGGTCGGAGCTCTCCGTCCTTCTTTTTAACAAAAAAAGAATCCAGCCCCCGTGGGCGAGGAAGATTTACAAATAATACTCCGAGCCAGGGCGTCACTGATATACTCCTCCATGGCCCAGTTTTCATCAAAGGACAACGGATAAGTCCTGCCCCTAGGAGCATAGCCCCTGGCACAATATCAATAGCAGAATCGTATGAGCGATGCACAGGCAAAGTGCTAGCCTCTCCCTTACTGAATACATCACTGAATGATTGGTATTCAAGCGGTAAGGAGGGAGAGGTACACAAGATTTTAGTAGGCTGTTTCAGAAAATGGGTGTTACAGTGTTCAGACTAAGACAATATCTCACATGTCCTCCAGTCTAGTCTGGGATTATGCTTATGCAACCATGGGAACCCCAAAATGACCTCAAAATGGGGAGACTGGATTATCTGGAATTGTAAGATTTCATTATGAAGTACTCCAATGCCCACAGCTAGCGGGCATGTCTCCTGCGTGACTTGAGGTGGTACCAAAGGCCTCCCATCAATGGCCTCAATATCAAGCGGAGAGTCTCTATTCAATAATGGAATATTATGCAAAATAGCAAAGTCCCTGTCCATAAAGTAACCGGCTGCGCCAGAATCAATTAAAGCAGGCGTATTCACGGACTCAGAAGCCCACGAGACCACAATATTAATTATCGGTTTGTTTAACGTGCCTTCCGGGGACTGGTTTAAGCCACCTAGGATATGTCCCTCACTTGAACCTAGGTGCGAGCGTTTCCCGGCTGCACGGGACAAGTCTTTAGCAGGTGACCTGTCTTGCCACAGTACATACATAGACCCTGTTTGCGGCAGAAGGAGCTTTCTTCCTTGGACAATCATGTGAAACCCACTTGCATAGGTTCTATGCTCCCTGTGGCAGGACCCGGAGGTATGGGAGGAGAAGGAGGTATGGGTGGGAAATTAACCCTAGTACCCAATTCGCTAGCGGATCTTGCTTTACGATCCTTATATAGGCTCCTTTCCCTTATACGAGAGTCAATCAGGATAGTATAATCAATGAAATTGTCTAGGCCCTCCGGTAAGTCGCTGGCCGCAATTTCATCCTTAATTTTGTCCTCGAGACCTTAAGCGAAAACAGCGACAAGCGCCTCGTCGTTCCAACCTACCTCTGCTGCGAGTGTACGAAATTCAATGGCATAATCGGAAACAGTACGTGTGCCCTGTTGGATTCTCATAAGGCTCTTGGCAGCAGAGGTGGCACGCCCTGGAACCTCGAAAACACTACGGAAGGCCCTTACAAACTTGGCAAAGTTATTAGTGATTGGTTTACCAGTCTCCCAAATTGGATTTGCCCAGGCTAGGGCCTTGCCCGTGAGTAGTGAGATCATGAATTCCACCTTGCTTCTATCACTGGGACATGCCTGCGGCACTAGTTCAAGAAAGATTTCTAGTTGGTTCAGAAACCGTGGCAGAGGGTTGTCTCCCCATCGTATCTCAGAGGAAGTGGAGCAGTAGCGGAAAGCCCTTTAGGGGAGGAACTGGATGTACTTGCTTGTGCCAATGGTGCCGGAATTGGAGTGGCCACCAAAGGTTGTACAGGTCTCTCGAGACAGGCAGTGTGTTCCAGAATGATCTTCATAGCCATAGACAACTGGTCTAACCGTTGTTCCTGAGCGTTCAATCTCCAGATAAGATTCTGGGAACTACCCTCACCAGCTTTGTCTGTCACTCAGACAATTTGGTAAGGTAAAACAATGAAGCTTTATTAAAACAATATAAAGCACAACAAGGCCCTACACGGGTCCAGACTATACACAGAGGACAGATATATGGTCTGACACAGGTCAGGGCAATACAGTTGACATAATATGCAAATATGACTGGAACGTAGACAGGAACGAAACCTCAGCAGTACAGAACCAGAAAGGCCCGAGGAGGGAACTATACTGCAGGGAAGGGACCTCAGAGTAGGGAGGTGAATAGACTCTACCGGTCTTACCTATAACCGGGTAAGGCAGCCTAGTAACTGGTGTCAATGAGGAATTATCATGGTGCCCGTGCTCCCTTGTTTTCCTGTCAGTTTATCCTGTGTGTGCTCCCATTGGCTGTCCTGTATTGATCCCGCCCAGTATGGCCTTTATATACTGGGTTCCAGCACCCACACGGAGCCCTTTTGTGGTGTTCCTGTACCAGTGCTAGTTTTCTGCTCAGTGTTTCCCAGTGTACCGACTTGGCCTGCCTGACTACTCTGCATCAGTTCTCCTTCTCCTGTGTACCCTCCCGGATTGCCTGACTACTCTTCAGTGCCTGCTCCTGTGTACCGTCCTGGCCTGGCTGACGTTCCTGCTCCTGTGTACCGACCCGGCCGGGCTGACGTTCCTGCTCCTGTGTACCGACCCGGCTCGACTGATGTTCCCGTTCCTGTGTACCGACCCGGCTTGGCTGACATTCCTGCTCCACGACCATACCCGGCTTGATTGACGTTCCTGCTTCTACAGCTTATTGTCACCTTGGCAACATTCTCACTCTCCAGGCGATCCGGTTCCACTTGCTGTACTGAGCGCGAGAGTCAGTTTTGGTTACTGCTCCTGCAGGTTGTTAGTGTCTGCCTCCGTTACTGCTCTGGCAGTGTGCCTTTGGCCTAGTCCTCTGTTACTGCTCATACCGGTTGCAAGAGTCGGCCTCCGTTATTGCTCCGGTAGGGCTCCATTGGCTTGTCCTCCATTACTGCTCCTGCAGGTTGCTAGTGTCTGCCTCCGTTACTGCTCCGGCAGTGTGCCTTTGGCCTAGTCCTCCTTTACAGCTCATACCGGTTGCAAGTGTCTTCCTCCGTTATTGCTCCGGTAGTGCGCCATTGGCTTGTCCTCCGTTAACTGCTCCTGCAGGTTGCTAGTGTCTGCCTCCGTTACTGCTCCGGCAGTGTGCCTTTGGCCTAGTCCTCCGTTACTGCTCATACCGGTTGCAAGAATCTGCCTTCGTTATTGCTCCGGTAGTGCGCCATTGGCTTGTCCTCCATTACTGCTCCTGTAGGTTGCTAGTGTCTGCCTCCGTTACTGCTCCGGCAGTGTGCCTTTGGCCTAGTCCTCCGTTACAGCTCATACCAGTTGCAAGTGTCTGCCTCCGTTATTGCTCCAGTAGTGAGCCATTGGCTGCCCTCCGTTACTGCTCCTGCAGGTTGCTAGTGTGCCCCCGTTACTGCTCCGGCAGTGTGCCTTTGGCCTAATCCTCCATTACTGCTCATATCGGTTGCAAGTGTCTGCCTCCGTTATTGCTCCGGTAGTGCGCCATTGGTTTGACCTCCGTTAACTGCTCCTGCCGGTTGCAGGTGTCTGCCTCCGTTACTGCTATGGCAGTGCTCTCTACGCTATTCCTGTTGTACTCTGTCAGTTCACGTTTGTTCTGCTAGCATTTAGCGTCCAGAAGCTCTTTATCTGAGAAGTGCTATCCAAGTACTTTCACACATGGGACTGTCTACACTCCTTGATTAACTTTAACTCTTGCAGTACCTGAGTCCTGGGAGATGTACTCCTTTTGCCTGACCTGTGTCAGTATAGACTGCTGGTACCTTAGATTTGTGCTGGACCTGTGTGGGCATTTATATTATTAACCTGTCGTGTGTCTGTATTATACTGCCTGTATACTACAGGACCTGTGAGGGTTCTTATTTTATTGTGATTTCAATAAAACTGTGTTTTTATCCTAAACCATTGTGTCTGTGTGTCGAACAAACCGTTACAGGAATAGAGGAGGCTCTACCGGCCTTACCTATAACCGGGTAAGGCAGCCTAGTAAGTGGTGCCAACAAGGAATAGAGGAGGCTCTACTGGCCTTACCTATAACCGGGTAAGGCAGCCCAGGAGTAGCACAAAACGGAGATAGCAAAATATGAGGACTGACAGGAGGTAGCACCGCTAGTGACCGGAGGGCACAGGCTGTATAGCATGTAATGGAGGCTGCAATGAGGCACAGGCTTGGAGTAGCTCAAATGGAGGCAACAGTAGGAGCAGACTGTTAGGTGGTAACACCGCTAGTGACCAGAGGGCACAGGCCTTATAGCACGTAAAGGAGGCTGCAATAAGGCACAGGTTGAGAGTAACGCAACCGGAGGCAACAGTTAGGAGCAGACTGACAAGTGGTAACACCGCTAGTGACCGGAAGGCACAGGCCGTATAGCACATAACGAAGGCTGCAATAAGGCACAGGCTGAGAGTAAAGCAACCGGAGGCAACAGTTAGGAGCAGACTGACAAGTGGTAACACCGCTAGTGACCGGAAGGCACAGGCCATATAGCACATAACAGAGGCTGCAATAAGGTACAGGCTGAGAGTAAGCGCAACCGGAGGCAACAGAGAAACACCGACTGGCAGCTACCGTAGAAGCAAGGATTAGGGTACAACAGGGACAATGGAAGCACTAGTGGATCGGTACACAGAAAGAGGTAGTCAGCCAAAGCCTGGATCGGTACACAGAGAGAGGTAGTCAGCCAAAGCCTGGATCGGTACACAAGGAGCGGTAGTCAGCCAAAGCCTGGATTGGTACACAGAGAGCGGTAGTCAGCCAAAGCCTGGATCGGTACACAAGGAGTGGTAGTCAGCCAAAGCTTGGATCGGTATACAGAGAGTGGTAGTCAGCCAAAGCCTGGATCAGTACACTGAGCACGGAGACAGGAGCAAGGTCAGACGAAACCGGATCATACACGGAACTGGAACACAGATACAAATGTCAGGTCAGGAACACCACAAAAGGGCACCGACCTAGTGACAGGAGGGCGTATACAAAGGCAAGCCCTGGGAGGAGCTAGCAAGAAAGAACCAATAAGAGGCAGCCAAGACAAACCCGGAAGTAGGAATGTCACATAGTCAGAATCATGGGCACGTGATACTACTGTATCTATCTATCTATCTGTCTCGACTCTCTTGCTCTCTGTCTATCTATTTAATCTATCTGTCTATTGTATCAGTGTGAACAAATACAAACCAAGAAATACAGGAATAATCAGGGAACTACAAATGATGGATTACATTTATTTCATCCCGATTGGGATGGACGAAAATTTCCACCTCAAACTGAAATCTGCGAAAAATTGCACTTTCCGCTTGGAGAAAAATTTCCCTCGAAAAGTGCTCATTTTCTGCTTTTTTTCCACCTAGCTCATTCTATTGAAATCAATGGGAACATTGAAGTTACACATACCATAAAATAAATATTATTTGATTTCCCAAAGGCATAGAACAAAAGGGTGCCTCTGTTGGTGGGGTGTGGGGAAAGAATCAACTAAACAGAGGATGATTTTTGGGGGAGTTGTTTACTGGGATTGGGGGGCAGTTAATATAAAAGAAATCCTAAATAAAATAAAAAACATAAGACATGGTATAAATGGGTCTGAGGACGGTGTCTGTGTTGGAGAATGAATGAATCATTTGAGCAGGGAATTTGTTTTTGGGGGTTTCTTGACTGCTATTGGGGGGACAGTTAATAAAAAAATAAAATAAAAAATTTGTTTTTAAAGTTATAGAGACAGGAATCCCTTGACAAAAGTTGCCTCTGGGGTGGACTGATACGTGATAGTTTTTTGCACAACATGATTCATTAGATTTGTTGTTCAAGGACCAAGTACTGAGGAAACATTGATTTGTAGGACTTAGGCTTGCTAGATACAATCTCCCCAAATATTGTTTATTTTTTGTAGGACTATGTTTTTTTAATGTATTTATTTTTTATTTTTCAAAACACAAGCCCTGAGAAAAAAATAAAAATGCCCTATTGACCTAGTATCAGCAGGTCAAGTTGGCCAGTAGCCACTGGCCATTATCAAATGTCCTCCTGAGTCCTGAGTTGCAACTGCTGTTCATACTGCTGCTGCTGAGTTGTTTAAGCAGCAGGATAATTAGGCAGCTGAAAGGGAATTGAATCAACAATAGCAGGAAGATGAATGATGAAGGTTCCACTTGCCACGACTGGCTCCAGTGATGCACCCAAATAAGTAGCTGAAGAATAAGTAGCCCCCAGTATATGTGGAGAAAATAAGAAGCTGGCCATTAAATTTTCTCCACCTGCCCCTTCTCCAAAATCATGGGTGCGTTGTTATTGAGAACAGGAACTGTGGCTTCCATCAGCAACTGCAATGTGCACAGTGTGTGTTTGGTAAATAACATCTGGGGGCACAACTGTATCCAAACACCATGACACTCGAAGCCAAGTACTGCCGCTGTCACTGTATCCATTGTCCAGACCCCACTAAGGACACATGACAACTTGCTGACAGTTTAATAGTAATGATAAACCCTCACTGCCAGAATCCTAGCATATTCTGTGGGATGGAATCTCATCAGATGCCACCTGAAGACCTGGTATTGATTCTCCTCCACAACACTGGCATGTGTGGTCAGTGCACCACACAGTGTGCAATGAGTAGAGACGAACTGCCATATCCTAACATCAAAAGAATGGCTATCATTTGGTGGGGGAGGTAACAACGAATGAGGTAGATTGGCAGGAGATGTGCTTGTTACCCTAGAGGATGAAGGTGATGTTTATGGTAAGCTAGTTGTTTCACTCATCATGGAACTTCCAGTGTCTGTCTGGGTTTCTTTATTCTTCCTCCTCTTTGATCTTCACCTTTCTGGAGAGTCAGGGGGTACAGTAACAGTGGTGCTAGATTTCTGTAATGGGTGTTTGGCTTTATCATGTTTGACATAAATGTCATGGTGTCAGTGTTTCATGTGTGCTATGAAGGAGCTTGTGCCAAGGTGTGTTCCCTCCTTTCCCCTTCTCACTAACTTTTCACAAATTTTGCACTGTACCATTGTTGATGATGACTGCACTGTACCTGCTGGAAGAGAATAATAGTCCCACACCCATGAATTCTGGGGGTAGGGATAGGGAACAGGTGGAGAAGAATGGCCTCTTTCTTCTTCTTTTCCACATTCCCCTTCACTTTTTGTGGCAGTTGATAATGTTGCTGCTACTGCCTCAGATTTAGCACTGCAACTAGGACCAGAAGTATTGCTGGAGCTGGCAAGTGGAACCTGTCCTAGTTCTGCATTACTTGTTGACCCCATTCCCACTGTGTCACACTAGCCTGCTCCTGAGCACCCTGCTGCCCTTACATCTCAGCAGCAGCAGGAATTAGACCACTTGCAATTTCCACAAATTCCAAAAGCTGATTGCTAGTGGTGGTGGTTATGCCCATCCTCATCCCTGTCTCCCATTCCTTCTCACTTTCTTATAAAAAGTCCATCAATTTCTCTTCCACCCCAGCATTGATTCAGTCCTGCTAGTCACTTCCTCCTCCTCTTCCTCAGGCTCAGTGGACACATAAGGGTCCTTCCCACTCCTCCATTGATTATTTTTCACCTTGTCCATAGTGATAGCAGTCACTATGAGCCTTTCCTGCCTTAATTTTTGCAAAATATCACAGCAGAACAGGACAACATGTCTATCTTGCTCTGTAGCTGCTTCTATGTGTCTGCTTTCAGCGAAAATGTCACATTTTATAGCTGAAGTGCGAAAACAATGTAAATCAATGGGCGGAAACTTTCTAGCCAATGAAAAAATGATGAAAAATTTTGGCCAATGGGAGAAAGATGCGAAAATTGCAACCGCTAGTTTTAAAGTGGATTTTCCCACGAAAAAGCAGATAATAAGATAAATTTCGCCCACCCCTAATCCCAACTGTTCCCTTCCTATGCAGAGACCAGTTTGATAACTAGTACTAGCAGGTATATATTTATATTTGACTTTTATTGTTAAATGCTAATAAAAACTACAAATTAAAATCTGGTACAGGTTCAATTTATTGCTTATGGTAACCTGTTAAAACAATAGTGCAACTGAAATGGATCATGTCCCTCTCTCATACAACTGTTTCATCAGAGAAAAGAGTATTCAGGTGTATGTAACAGCTGAAGTTCATGTACACATGTATCTAGATTAACATAAGAACATTAAATATAATGTCACAACCAAGCTCTTATTCAAAGTATCTCTTGGGCAGTTTGCAGATACATTCTTAGTAGTTTGTGCAATGGCACATTAAACCACCAAAAACAGAGATACACAGTGACGACTCAATCTCAAAACAGATATGCCATTGCCTTATGCAGTTTATATATGTGCTGCATCAATCCTATTGTGTTAGGATGAATGTGGTGTTACTGCCATACCTCCATATGGACTGATTTATTTTATAGGTGGGTGGTGATGTGATAATGCAGTAGCCTTATTACTCCATGACTTATAACTCATAGCATATCACATGACTTTCTACCCCCATACAGTATGACCAGTTGCAAAAATCAGCCGTAATTATGAGTGTTATCTTATATTGGCCTTTATTTTCATTTGTTGTTTGCACATGCACATTCTAATCACCAGATGCTTATTTAGGCTCCAATTGTCTTCTACAGTTAGATTTCAAACTTTCTTATTGATTTGGAGGGTGCATATACCTCCTTTAATATTTTTTATGAATCTACTTAGATAGCTCTAAGTCATGTTACAACTGTTTATGTGGGTTCACATGAGGCAATCTGTCTGTTAAATTATACTCCAGAAAAACAGTAGTTCAGTAGCAAACACACATAGTAAATAGTTCCTCGATACATATATCAAATATTTCACTGCTATCTCTAATGGACCTGACAGTAAAGCTTCATTCTAGACGCACTAGTAAGTCACAGGTAAGGGAATGAAACCAGAGGGCTTTTACTCTCAGCCCATGCATCCACCAGTAGTTCAATTCCTCTATTGACTATTGGCCCTCTGGTTTAATTCCTTTACTTGTGACTTACTAGAGCATATGTATTAAAAATGCAGCTTAACTGAGAGGGGCATTAGAGATAACAGAGAAATATTTGATATGTATGAAGAACTATTTATTAAGTATCTATCTAGAGTATACTTTCACAGATAGATTGCTGCATGTGAACCCGTGTAAATAGCTGTAACTAGCCTTACAGCTATCTAAGTAGATTCATATACAATATTAAAGGGTGTTTGTACCCTCCAAATCAATAAGAGAGCTTGAGTGCTCAAAAGAAATCTAACTGTATAAGACAATTGTAACCTAGATAAGCATCTGGTGGTTAGGATTGATGCTAGTGTCATTTTGGTCATGTGAATGTGCAAACCACAAATTAAAATAAAGGACAATGTACAATAATTGGAGCCTGAAACATTTGTAATTACACAACCATAGCTATAGTGAGTACTTCTGCTGCTATTGTAAGTGTAGCACCTTTGACACCTACAAATAGTACAACTGAAACATCTAGCCCCAGTAGTAGCAGTAGACACTTGGAAAACCCTCAGTCCAATAAGTGTACAGTATAGACTTTTATTTATAAAATGTTGTTTTATGCTCTTAATTAGTGATGATCGAGCACCCCAATGCTCGGGTGTTCGGGTGCTCTGACCGAGCGCCCCCGGAGGCTCGAGTGCTCGGCCGAGCACCCGAGCCCCATTGAAGTCAATGGGAGGACTCGAGCATTACACCAGGCACCCCCTGCTCTGATGAGGGGAGGGTGCCTGGTCCATAGGAAAAGGGCAGAAAATGATGGAAACACCACAGAAATGGTTCAGGGACAGCATAGGGAGGATGTCTGGATGCATCTTGGACTCCAACGTCGCTGCTGGGAACGATCTTTCGCCCGTAGTACGCCATTTTTACAGACTGACCGTAAAACACACAAAAAGGAAGATAAAAACGACTTTAGGCGAAAAATTGTTACTAAACAGTATTTGCTGTATATTTACTTGTATATCATCTGCAAATTCTGCAAAAAATTTCATCGATTTTTCGGAACTGGGGCCATGATTAAGAGGGAAACGTGCGCAGAGGCAAATTCTCCCAAAAATTTCCTCGATTTTTCTGAACTGAGGCCATGATTAAGAGGGAAACGTGCGCAGAGGCAAATTCTCCCAAAAATTTCCTCGATTTTTCTGAACTGAGGCCATGATTAAGAGGGAAACGTGCGCAGAGGCAAATTCTCCCAAAAATTTCCTTGATTTTTCTGAACTGAGGCCATGATTAAGAGGGAAACGTGCGCAAAGGCAAATTCTCCCAAAAATTTCCTCGATTTTTCTGAACTGGGGCCATGATTAAGAGGGAAACGTGCGCTGAGCCGACCATCTAAAACATTATGGGTGAGGGTCTGCTGCGGAGCTGACCATCCTAAACATTATATGGAAAGGCCCGCTAGTGAGCTGACGCTATAAAACATTATATGAGAGGGCCCGCTAGAGAGCTGACCCAATAAAACATTATATGAGAAGGCCCGCTGGTGAGCTGACCTATACAAAAATTGTCAAACTGCGCCCGCTGGTGAGCTGGCCCTATATAAAAATTATATCACAGGGCTCGCTGGTGAGCTGGCCCTATATAAAAATTATATCACTGGGCCCGCTGGTGAGCTGGCCCTATATAAAAATTATATCACTGGGCATATGGAAGAGAGTCAACCATATACCCGTTTTTTGGGTGGAAGGGGTGAATGGGAATACAGAGTATTCCCATCATTGTAAATAACATATATAAAGTGACTTTATGTTCCCCCGGGGCTTTCCTCCAGTGGAGTGGAGAAGTCAGGGGAAATCCAGGCCTTGTTCATTTTTATAAGTGTCAACCTATCAGCATTTTCGGTGGAAAGGCGGATACGCTTATCTGTTATGATGCCACCAGCAGCACTAAATACCCGCTCAGACAGAACGCTGGCGGCAGGGCAGGCCAGCACCTCCAAGGCATAGAGTGCCAGTTCATACCACGTGTCCAGCTTGGACACCCAGTAGTTGTAAGGCACAGAGGGATCATTGAGGACGCTGACACGGTCTGCTACGTACTCCTTCACCATCTTCCAAAACTTTTCCCTCCTTGTGACACTAGGCTGCGCATCAGGGTGAGGGTGCTGGCGGGGTGTCATGAAGGTGTCCCACGCCTTGGAGAGTGTTGCCCTGCCTTTGTCGGAACTGCTGTGTGCTCCCCTTTTCTCCCCTTCTCGGTTGGCCAAGGTAGCACGTACTCTGCCGCCAGCGTTGTCAGATGGAAAATTTTGGAGCAATTTTTCAACAAGAACCTTCTGGTATTGCACCATTTTGCTTGTCCTCTCCACCGGAGGAATGAGAGATGAGAAATTCTCTTTGTAGCGGGGGTCCAGAAGGGTGAACACCCAGTAATCCGTGTTGTCTAAAATGCGTGTAACGCGTGGGTCACGGGAAAGGCAGCCTAACATAAAGTCAGCCATGTGTGCCAGAGTACCAACAGGCAAGATTTCGCTGTCCTCACCAGGAGGATGACTCTCAATCTCCTCATCCTCTTCCTCCTCTTCTGCCCACCCACGCTGAAGAGATGGAACTAAAGTTCCATGGCTACCCTCTGTAGCGGAGGCAACCGTGTCTTCCTCCTCCTCCTCCTCCTCCTCCGCCTCCTCCAATTGTCGCTGAGAAGACGAAGTGAGGGTGCTCTGGCTATCACCTTGTGTAAGCTCTTCCTCCCCCATTTCCACCTCTTCCACATGCAAAGCGTCGGTTTTAATTGTGAGCAGCGAGCGTTTCAGTAGACACAGAAGTGGGATGGTTACACTGATAATAGCGTTATCGCCGCTCACCATCTGTGTCGATTCCTCAAAATTGCGTAAAACCTCACAGAGGTCTGACATCCATTCCCACTCCTCACTTCTGATTACAGGAAGTTGAACGGAGAGGCGACGACCGTGTAACAGCTGGTACTCCACTACTGCCCTCTTCTGCTCACAAAGCCGGGCCAACATGTGGAAGGTGGAGTTCCAGCGCGTGCTCACGTCACACAGCAGCCGGTGAGCTGGCAATTGTAAGCGCTGCTGCAGCTTCAACAGGCCGGCTGAAGCTGTAGATGACTTATGGAAATGTGCACACACGCGGCGCACCTTGGTCAAGAGATCATGCAAATTGGGGTAGGTTTTTAGAAATCGCTGAACCACTAAATTAAATACATGCGCTATGCATGGTACGTGTGTGAGCTTGCCGAGCTCCAAAGCCGCCACCAAGTTACGCCCATTATCACACACAACCATGCCTGGTTGCAGGTTGAGTGGCGAGAGCCACTGCTCGGTCTGGTGACTAATCCCCTGCAACAGCTCTGAGGCCGTGTGCTGTTTGTCCCCAAGGCAGATCAGCTTCAGCACGGCCTGTTGACGCTTCCCCACTGCAGTGCTACACTGCTTCCAGCTACCGGCTGATGGGTGAGTGGCGCTGCGCGCAGAGAATTCGGAGGTGGAAACGGAGGAGGAGGAGCCAATAACGTAGGTGCTGGCGGAAACCCTGATGGAGGTAGGGCCCGCAATCCTCGGCGTGGGTAGCACCCATGCCATCCCAGGGTCCGAGTCGCTCCCAGCCTCCACGACATTCACCTAGTGTGCCGTCAGGGAAATGTAGCGTCCCTGGCCACAAGCACTTGTCCATGTGTCAGTCGTTAAGTGGACCTTCCCAGTAACTGCGTTGGTCAGGGCACGGGTGATGTTACGGGACACATGGTGGTGTAAGGCGGGGACGGCACACCGGGAAAAGTAGTGGCGGCTGGGGACTGCGTACCGAGGGACAGCTGCTGCCATCAGGCTGCGGAAGGACTCAGTCTCCACAAGCCTAAATGGCAGCATTTCGATGGCCAGTAATTTGGAAAGGTGCGAGGCTAGTGCTATGGCCTGTGGGTGGGTGGCTGGGTATTTTCGCTTGCGCTCAAATGCCTGGGGTAACGACATTTGGACGCTGCGCTGGGACAGGGAAGTGGATGTGGTCGCTGATGGTGCTTCAGATGGTACAGGTGCAGGGCGGGAGGTATGCGGGCCTGTGCCTTCGACAGGCGATTGGTCGGCACCGAAAACAGGGGAAGAGGAGGCAGTGGTGTGGCCTGCAGACACAGATTGGCGATCCGGGCGTTCCTCCCACTTATTACGGTGCTTGGATGCCATGTGTCGGATCATGCTGGTGGTGGTGAGGTTTCTAGTGTTCATGCCTCGGCTCATTCTGGTGTGGCACAGGTTGCAAACTACAATTCTTTTGTCGTCCGCACTTTCCTTAAAAAAACGCCATACCGCGGAACACCTAGCCCTTGGCAAGGGAGATTTACGCAAGGGGGTGCTCCGTGGAACATTTGCGGGCCGGTTTGGTGCGGTCCGCCTTCTTTCTGTAGCCACACCACTGCCTCTTCCAGCCTGTTGCGGTGCTGCAGATGGCTCACCCTCAGGACTGCTGTCATCGCTCGGCTCTCCACCTTCCCAGGTGGGGTCAGTCACCTCATCGTCCACCAAGTCCTCCTCCACTTCCTCACTCTGATCATCCTCCTCATGTCTTGATCCCACCACATACTCAGTCATTGACAACTGTATATCATCCTCCTCATCAAGGTCTTGAGACAGTAATAGTGGTTGATTTAATGGCAACTGTGTCTCATCATCATCATCATCCACTTCCTTTGACCTTAAATGCCGTTCCCCTCTGTCATCTTCTTGTGATTGGGTACCCTCTAGAGGTTGTGAATCAGGGCACAAGATGTCATGTTCCTCTGCAAGCGTGCTTGGAGAGAGGTTCAAATGAAGGATTGGTGATGAGACGAGCTCCTCACTATATCCCAGTGTGGGATCACTTCTTTGACCAGACCCTCTATGGTGGGAGGAAGGATGATCAGGGTGAGGATTATGTTGAGCAGACTCTTGGCTACTGAGAGTGGACTTGGTGGAAGACAGGGTGGTGCTTAACCGACTGGAAGCAGTATCAGCTGAAATCCAACTGACCACCTGTTCGCAGTGGTCTGACCTCGAGAGTGATGTCCTGCGACGCCCTGTAAACTGAGACATGAAACTAGGTATGGTGGATGTCTTTCTTTCTTGTGCTCTGGCACCAGGCACAGTTTCTCCGCGTCCTGACCCGCGCCCTGAACTATCAGGATCACGTCCACTTCCCCGTCCCTTTTTACCCGCCTTCTTCATATTACACGGAATATGTGCTGCAAATCTGCATCTTTGCACACTAAACAGAATGTGCTTCTTATCTGCGGCTAGGCACAGTGAATGGAATATGTGACTTTGATATTTTACACTTTGCACAGTAAACAGAATGTTCTGCTAATCTGAAACTTTGCACACTAAACAGAATGTGCTTCTTATCTGCGGCTAGGCACAGTGAATGGAATATGTGACTTTGATATTTTACACTTTGCACAGTAAACAGAATGTTCTCCTAATATGCAACTTTGCACACTAAACAGAATGTGCTTCTTATCTGCAGTTAGACACAGTGAATGGAATATGTGACTTTGATATTTTACACTTTGCACAGTAAACAGAATGTTCTCCTAATATGCAACTTTGCACACTAAACAGAATGTGCTGCTTATCTGCGGCTCGGCACAGTGAATGGAATATGTGACTTTGATATTTTACACTTTGCACAGTAAACAGAATGTTCTCCTAATATGCAACTTTGCACACTAAACAGAATGTGCTTCTTATCTGCGGCTAGGCACAGTGAATGGAATATGTGACTGATATTTTACACTTTGCACAGTAAACAGAATGTTCTCCTAATATGCAACTTTGCACACTAAACAGAATGTGCTTCTTATCTGCGGTTAGACACAGTGAATGGAATATGTGACTTTGATATTTTACACTTTGCACACTAAACAGAATGTTCTGCTAATCTGAAACTTTGCACACTAAACAGAATGTGCTTCTTATCTGCGGTTAGACACAGTGAATGGAATATGTGACTTTGATATTTTACACTTTGCACACTAAACAGAATGTTCTGCTAATCTGAAACTTTGCACACTAAACAGAATGTGCTTCTTATCTGCGGTTAGACACAGTGAATGGAATATGTGACTTTGATATTTTACACTTTGCACACTAAACAGAATGTTCTGCTAATCTGAAACTTTGCACACTAAACAGAATGTGCTGCTTATCTGCGGCTCGGCACAGTGAATGGAATATGTGACTTTGATATTTTACACTTTGCACACTAAACAGAATGTTCTGCTAATCTGAAACTTTGCACACTAAACAGAATGTGCTTCTTATCTGCGGTTAGACACAGTGAATGGAATATGTGACTTTGATATTTTACACTTTGCATACTAAACAGAATGTTCTGCTAATCTGAAACTTTGCACACTAAACAGAATGTGCTTCTTATCTGCGGTTAGACACAGTGAATGGAATATGTGACTTTGATATTTTACACTTTGCACACTAAACAGAATGTTCTGCTAATCTGAAACTTTGCACACTAAACAGAATGTGCTGCTTATCTGCGGCTCGGCACAGTGAATGGAATATGTGACTTTGATATTTTACACTTTGCACACTAAACAGAATGTTCTGCTAATCTGAAACTTTGCACACTAAACAGAATGTGCTGCTAATCTGCAACTTTGCACACTGAACAGAATGTGCTGCTAATCTGCAACTTTGCACACTGAACAGAATGTGCTGCTAATCTGCAACTTTGCACACTAAACAGAATGTGCTGCTAATCTGAAACTTTGCACACTAAAAAGAATGTGCTGCTAATCTGCAACTTTGCACACTAACCAGAATGTGCTGCTAATCTGCAACTTTGCACTCTAAACAGAATGTGCTGCTAATCTGCGGCTAGGCACAGTGAACGGAATATGTGACGTTTTTTTTTTTAAATCTCTGCCCCCCCAAACAAAATAAACTGCTGCCCCCACACACAGTAGTCCTAAAAAGGACTTTTGGGTCTTTTTTTTTTTTCAAAATCGCTTTTCTTCTCCCTACACTGACTTTCCCTTCCTATCCTCATCTCTCCCTGGCTAAGACTGAGCCGAACTCGCTGGTCAGGTGCTATACAGCACCCGATCACGGGTTCTGGCCAGCCAATCAGTGTAATGCCAGCAGCCAACATGGCTGCTGGCATTACACTGATGTCAGAGCCTCCCTGCACGTTTATTGGCTGCGCAGCAGCCGCAAAACGTGCGGGGAGGAGACCCGAACATGGCGGGCGAGCACATGCGGTACTCGTACGAGTACCGCCATGTGCCGAGCAGAGCGATGCTCGAGCCGAACCGAGCTTCGGCCGAGCATGCTCGCTCATCACTACTCTTAATCCATTCACTATTAGAACACACCCACAATTTTTATAACACCCATCTGACAATTTTAAAGATATCCAATATATTTAATAAAAATGTTCACTTACATTTCCTGGCTCTTCTGTTAAAGAAAATGATGTATCGTGTTGCTTTTTCCTCTCTCACTCAGAAACACAAAGGGATAAGCTGTGGAAACCTGTCACCCCTTATACACTGTCTGAGGAGGAAAACAAGGAAAACTCTACGTGTAGTAGGGAAATTCAGTCTGATTTATTATTGCAATGCAGTGATCATGGAGAAAAATATAAGGAAAACATAACTTTTTGCTGAAAATTTCCTGGGAAGTGGCATTTTTTGGTTTACCTTTTTTGAAGCAATACATTTCACTCATGCCTTTTAGAGATTCCAGCTGGTAAAGTTTGCCAAACACATTCTAGATGCTCCTTCATGCTCAGGCACTCTGTGGGTCAAAAATACATTTATATTTTGTTTTGCTCGTGAAGTGCTGTCTTACTAACCCCTTTTCTCCAGTTATTAAAATAAGTATGAGAGAAGGATATCAAGGGAGAATGTTAGTATTTGCCACACAACTGTACCAACTAGATCTGTGTAAATTGTACAAGATGAAACTAAGCAAAACTAAATATCTTAAACTGTCATTTTAAATAAAATGGCTAACATGAAAAATAGGTGATTTGAAAGCTCTTTTATATAAACCTATGTTGTCTGAAAGAGATAGTAATACTTCATTTTATCTTTATTTTATTTTGTGGGCATTAAAGAAACATGACAAACGATATAAGTCTTATCTCTCAAACCTTTATGGTTTGAGAGATATTCACAAGCAACGTTTCCCCTCCCGCCCCTTTTACCTAGTGTAAGCCATCTCTTCTCAGATGTGGAATCTGGTTGTAAGACTAGACAGATAACAGAAGGGGACACTCTTCTTCCTATGAAAACAATGAAAACCCTGCCCCCCTTGACAAGTTTTTCAGGTTTTTCCTTTATCTTAATTGAAGATTGTCCCTCTCTGCAGTCTACCTGGGCACCTCCCTTCTGATCTGGCTGAACAGTGTTACATCAGTAAAAGGGGCAGGAGGGGATAATTAATCATTCAATTACTCTTGAACTACAACTCTGACAGAATTGAAATAATACTCTCCAAAGTCCAAATACTATGATGATTAATTAGAGCTGCTTTTGTTATGAAACATTACTATCCCTTTAAGGTGTTACTTTAAATAATAACGAATTACTTCATAGTGTAACCTCTATGAACAATCCTGTGTCACTGCTAATTTAGAATCCTATACTATACTGTGCATATCACCACACTTAATAGGGGTTCAAGAGAGATCTCTGTCTTGATCAAGTTAAATATATTAGACATAGTAATTGTTAATTGACAGGACTTTAAAGAACAGACCATCATTATTAAGAATTTCTTGCAGAACTAGAGTTGCATGAGTTAATAAGGGGCTGAGTGTATTTGAAAAGGAATCAAATTATTTCTAGATGTTGAAATTAGAGTAGATGCAGAAAGACTTGTAGGTTTTCTATTGGAATTGTCTCCTTCATCAATCAGCAAAGCAATTTCTGTATCAGCTATGGAGATCTGCTATACTGTTTGTCATAACTGAAAATTTATAAAAAGGATCTACAAACTCTTTGCAGGAAAAAGTAGTATGAGCAAAATTTGATAATATGGTTGGCTGCCTATTATCATAGTCATATGTAATTATATATTCTCTCTTTTATACTCCCACTCATGAGTTATCTATTATTCTCATGCAACTTTAATATTACACTTAAACTAAACATTATTTTTCTAATAAACATTATCTTATTTTTTATAGGTAGCTGTATTCGTAATAGAATTGTAATGAAATACTTAACTTAATGGATTTTTTTTTACCTAGAATAAGTATTGCACAACAGTACGTTTCATCAGAATGTTCTTGGAAGTCAAGTCACCAGTTGAAAGAAAAGAGGACAAATAAAGTTAGTATTCCATTTTCTCATCTAGGTACTAACCAGGCCATAGCTTGCAGGTTCAAATGGGAGGTACATCTCATTTATACATTGGAGCTAAATATAGAAGATAAAAATATTTACTTTTAGAAAATAATTTGTTTAAAGTGGCCATTTTAGATTACATTCACCAATATTTATACAGTATTAAATTCAATCTCCCTCTCCCACCAAGAAAACAACCACCGTGTCAGGGTTAGTATCAAACGTGTATGTATATTTTACAAGAGATTGGTCTGACAGTGGGACGTAAGGGATTTTAAGCATTTATGTTATTCCATTCCAGATGTGGTCAAACAAGTATCACTGGCTTCTGACATGCTGGTGTGGTTGCAGAACAGTGTATATGCTGTACCAAGAATGGTTCACGCAGCATCAGGATGACTATCAAACTTTCTTGGTCAGTACAGTCACTAAATATCAAACCCAACTGAAAATCTGTGGGATGAGGTGGAACAGGCTATTAGGACCATGAACCCATCTCCATCCGTTCTGATGCAAGTCTAAATGGGCCGGTATTCCTGTAGCATGTTTCTGGCAACTTCAGGAGTCCATGCCCCAATGACTGGATAATGTAGTTGGGGACAAACAAGGTTCTTTTGATTATTATAAAAAAAATTGCTCATATACTCCTAGCAGCTCAAAATTTGGTGGCTTCCCACTGGAAGAAACTGGCTCTCCCCAACCTTGACTCTCTTACATCCAGTGTCTGAACCATATTTATACAATGAAGAAATTGACAGCCCAGCTTAATGACCTCTACAACCTTTTTCTCACAATATGGGAGCCATAGCTATAGTTCACTACCCCAGAAGAAGGTGTCCGTGCCCCATAGCAAACTTTCCCAATGGTTCAGCGCCCTACCTTGGGGTTTGTAGGGTTTAATTTCTTATCTTTCTCATTCCCCTTCCCCTCACCTCCCTCTTTGTCTTTCTCCTTCCTTCTTGTGCTCCATCTTCGCCACCATCTCAGGGCATCCCTATTTAGCTTCTTCTAAATAGTTTTGAGCCTAAGAGTCTCTTAGCTGCCTCAGTCTCATCATATATAGGCCTGCCCTGCTCATGTCTTTTATGGCAATTGATAATTTTATTCTGTATTATGCCCCCCCTTTTTCTTTTTCTGTCAGTCATTATATATTATACTATAATATACGCATATCAACCATATATGTAGTTCAGCTAGATTATGATTACCCACTACATCAAGGTACTTTAGCCAAATCTTACTTAAATCTTATGATACAATTGAAATCACTCTTTTCTAAAATATCCATTATTGGTTGCCAATCTGGTCAACTCATCTTGCTATATACTTGCTCAGAAATATATAATGTAAGCACCCTTATTGATGAAAGTAATCTCATTTAAAATGTTTGTAACATTATGTTCATATTCTGCTAGTTAACTATGGAATTTTGGATTAGTTTAAGGCAGTAATATTTACTCAAGAAAAGGGACGTAAGGATGTTAGAATTTAAGGCACATTTGAAGCAAATAAATGTGAAATAAAACCCTATTGTTTAATTCATGTTTAGATAAGAAGAAAGCACAATTGTGAGGGATTGCTTAAAATTAGATAGTTTGTATTCTGCTGAATATCAAATAGCTAGCTATGGAGTAATTAGTAATTAACCAGCAGTATAAAGGCTTGTACTCTCTCCTCAGGGAATTTTCTTTATAATTAAAATACTTATGGTCAGGGTTCATCTGGAATATATTACAAAAACTGCCTTAAAGATACATAATGACTCATAATCCCCTTAGAATGAGAAAATTAAAACACTGCTTAAGAGTTTTTAAATGTTTTTATTAGATATAAGGGATGGGCAGATGTCTTAATTAATATGCTCTTAGAACACCTTCACCTTGCTTGGAAATATAAATCATATTCAGATGTCTCATATAATAAACTGATGAACATAGAACTGTAACACAGTGACAAATTGAGGAAAATGGAGACAAAAAAAAAAGTCTAAGAGAAAGCTGGAAAAATTTTGAGAAAGGGAAAATTAAAAGGAAAACGTACCTCCCTGCTGCTTGTTGCTCATCTTTGTCCCTGTCCTGGCTTTTCTTTACTTAGGGACGGGTGAAGGTTTTCACTTCAAAAGAAGTAGGAGAAAAAACTTTTTTTTGCCTAATTTATTGCATTGAAATCAATGGGAAGACTGAATTTACACCCACCACATAGCATATTTACTTTATTTCCCAAAGGCGAATAGTATAAAAGCTATGTATCTAGCAAGATATGTAGCTTTATTAGTGTTTATGATTGTCAGAAGAGCCCAGAGGGTTTGAGGCTAGTAACTTGTGTGTGTGGATCTGTTAACTCTGGCAAGCCAGTTTACACCCTAGTAAATTTAGGGTCTCTTTTTTCTAATTTATAACTGTAATACTCAATTGATTTCAGCAATCTATGATTGCAGCATTGTTTAAAGGGTTAAGATAATTATTGCAGACCCTTTAAGACCCAGTTTATCCAGGAGACATTTATTCTTGGACTCTAAGGATTAACTTTATTATTGGAAAGCCGGTATATGCCCCTGTGTTATTAAGGAATCATTTTCTAGCACTGTGAGTATTTTTCCAACTCTGTCAGCGAATTTTTCCAATTTGTAATTATACTGTAGTGCTATATTTGATACCGGCGCTGAGTGCTTGCAACAGGAAGAATTTGCTAATCTAGTCTTTCACATCGCCATTGTTAAGACTCTTTGTAACCAAAGAAATAACAGGCAAGCAGGATTATGCCCTGGCATATGGGATACATTTATTTTAAATTTCAGCAGTTGCATTTCCCATATAGTTAGGGACTCATGTTATATTACTTTGCAACGCTTAGATTTGATTGGATCATTAATGGTGTCTTGATTTAGCCCAGTGCTTTTACATGTAGAAAACACATTTTTTGCACTGGGCTATGCCTGATTTTCTATGTACAGACACTGATTTTTACCCGTTGATGTTTATGTGGCAAACTGGAAAGAGTCCAGACTTCACTTTTAATCATTATCAATAAAAGTTCTAATTTATATTTTGTTCAATATAAACACCACTGTGGAAAACAAGGGGGCGCCCAATAGTGTAATATGTTCCAGATATACAAAGGAGATTGAAAATAATAAATGGATACTCACAAGTATACTGGTCAGCTGATCAATTGCTGACTCAAACGCATACGGAGAATTTAACCCCGTCTCCGTTCGGGTGTAAGTGCCCAAACAATGCCCAAACTGTGTTCGAAGTGGATCAAAAAAAAAAATAATAATAATAAAAATAATAAAAAACGTCTCCAAAACTTAAAAAATATATATTTAATATAATAAAAAAAAAATAGCTCTATCAAGAGATCTAACGAGTTTCACGGCTCAACCCCGCTTTATCAAAGATATACGCAATGATAGAGTATACACAAAACATACACAGAAGCCGTTAACATCAATCCTTTTAAACATAATGATCGCTAATCATTGGAAAAGGACCGTCCGATCGGTGACCAATAGGACTCACCCCATCTACAGCCACTCCAACCGAACCCATCCCCAGTAACACCAGGAACAGAAGACGTGCGTGCCACGCCGTCGCCATCACAACAGAGCACGGCACGCACAACAGTGACGTCATCGCGACTCCCGATCGGGAATCCAACAAGCAGATCCCCGGTCAGACGGACAGAATCCAAAGCAATATTACAGTACAACTAAACACAAATAATAAAACAAACTTGGTGCTGTACCGCCGCTATATTGATGATATTATAATTGTTTGGCGAGGTGATGTTGAAGATATACCTAAATTTGTACATCATCTCAATGATAATATCTGGGGCATGGAATTTACAGCTACTTCAGATAGTTCTAAGATTTATTTTTTGGATCTTGAGCTTATAGGTACCCCAGGTAAAGTGGTGTCCACACGTACATATTTTAAGTCTGTGGACAGGAACAGTTATCTTGACTTCAATAGCTGTCACCATCCAAAATGGCTGAGGAATATTCCTTACAGCCAGTTTTGTCGAGTTGGACGTAACTGTTCCTCTCTTACAGACTTTGATATTCAATCTGATGTTTTGAAGCAACGGTTTTTGGATAAATCTTATCCATTACCTTTGATTGAAGATTCTTATCAGAAGGCACGCAAATTACATGGTAGTGGGGAGGATAAGTTGATTAAAAATAAAAGTAAAAAAGTTGGGAGTGAATTTAATTATAGTCCCCTGTTTATTACTGGATACTCTACAGATGCTGGGGAGATTAGAAATATTTTTGACAAACACTGGCCTATATTATGCAATGATCCAGTTTTAAAAGATCTTATCCCTAATTATCCTAGAATAGTTTATAAGAGAGCTAAAACTTTAAAAAATTGTTTAGCACCTAGTAAATTTAGAGATGAGAGTGCGAGACAACAGGGCAATATACAAAGTGAGTTGCCGTGGAAACAAGGATCATATAAAGCCGGTAGTCCTGTTTTAGGTTCATATAGATGTCTATCATCTAGATGTTTAGCTTGTAGTTGTGTGGTAGATGGTGCCCACCATTTCAAATCTAATGTGACTGGTGACGCTTTTAAAATTAAAAGTTTTATGAATTGTGATACGTCCTATATAATCTATCTATTATCATGTCCTTGTGGCCTACAATATGTAGGCCGCACTACTCAAAAATTTAGGACACGGTTGGGACAACATAGACGAAACATTCTGCACGAATATAAGATGCATAGTGTTTCTCGACATTTTTCTGATTTTCATAATAAAGATCCATCTAAATTAAAGGCTATACCTATAGCCTTTATTGCACCTTCGGATTTATATAATAGACAGTTAAGATTGAATAATCGGGAGTCTTTTTGGATTTTCCAATTGAATACTTTATATCCATTAGGACTTAATGAGATAGTTGAATCAATTAATGAATAAATATAGTGATATAGTATATATATATATATATTTTTTTTTTTTTTTTTTTTTTTTTTTAGGTTCTGCTAATTCATACCAATTTAGGTGTTAGTAGTACACTAAAAAGTTTTAAGGGGTATTTAAATTTATTGTCACAATCAATATAATATCACAATTAAAAGTAAAATCATAAATTAAGAAGATAATTAGGAAGATCACTTATTTAATTCATAATTAATAAAGTAATAAATCACAATTGATATGTGAAATATTTGGCATCAAATCTTTGTAAATAAGATTGGATCACTATATGTAAGAATATTTATGGGAATGGGTATATGTGTTTACTTTGTAGGTGAGAGTTCTCTTTTCTGGTATAAGCACATATTGATACATATGTATATGTGCACACAGAGAAGATTTATTTTATTTGTGTTAGCACATAAGTATTTACTTTTGATATATATGTATTAGATATTGTTATTGTATTTCAATGGTGGAAATATATTAATGTATGCGCATCGTTTATATCTGGTAGCATATAGTTCGGTATTCTTTTATACCATTATGTATTGCTTTCATTTATGGTCAAGATCTGCATACATGGGTATAAAGGATTCCTATTGATTTTGGATTGTAAAATGTAAGGTGTTCATGTTAGAGAATGTTGTTTTATTATTTGTGTTTAGTTGTACTGTAATATTGCTTTGGATTCTGTCCGTCTGACCGGGGATCTGTTTGTTGGATTCCCGATCGGGAGTCACGATGACGTCACTGTTGTGCGTGCCGTGCTCTGTTGTGATGGCGACGGCGTGGCGCGCACGTCTTCTGTTCCTGGTGTTACTGGGGATGGGTTCGGTTGGAGCGGCTGTAGATGGGGTGAGTCCTATTGGTCACCGATCGGACGGTCCTTTTCCAATGATTAGCGATCATTATGTTTAAAAGGATTGATGTTAACGGCTTCTGTGTATGTTTTGTGTATACTCTATCATTGTGTATATCTTTGATAAAGCGGCGTTGAGCCCTGAAACGCGTTAGATCTCTTGATAGAGCTATTTTTCTTTTATTATATTAAATATATATTTTTTAAGTTTTGGAGCCGTTTTTTATTATTTTTATTTATTTATTTTTTTTTTTTTTGATCCACTTCGAACACAGTTTGGGCATTGTTTGGGCACTTACACCCGAACGGAGACGGGGTTAAATTCTCTGTATGCGTTTGAGTCAGCAATTGATCGGCTGACCAGTATACTTGTGAGTATCCATTTATTATTTTCAATCTCCTTTGTATATCTGGAACATATTACACTATTGGGCGCCCCCTTGTTTTCTACAGTGGTGTTTATATTGAAGAGAGAGCTTTTCTAGAGGAGAAGCCTGTTTGTGGTGTACAGAGAAGGAGGAATTACTAAAGTTTGGGGCAGCTACTAATTTCACCACCACGATCTAAGCTGCTTTTGCACATAAGTGCATATGCAGCATATCCTTTTGTGAGTATAACTCACTGTGGTGATTCTGGTGAAGGGTGATTGTTTGAAGATTCAACACAGGGGAGCGCCTCCTGTTTCTCTCTCTTTTTTGTTCGTCTATAATTTATATTTTGTGTCCATTTTCCTTCTGTTCATAGGGACTGAGATATATTTAGTAGTGTTGAGCGAGCGTGCTCGGCCGATGCTCGGATCGGCTCGAGCATCGCTCTGCTCGGCACATGGCGGTACTCGTACGAGTACCGCCATGTGCTCGCCCGACATGTTCGGGTGAAGAGGATCTGTGCCGGAAGAGGCACAGATCCGAAGACGCTCCGCTGGACCACCAGGGAATGGAGGTACGGGGGCATTGCGGAGATGAAGGGGGCATTGCGGAGATGAAGGGGGACATTGTGGAAGAGGGGCATAGACTCTATGCCCCTCTTCCACAATGTCCCCCTTCATCTCCGCTATGCCCGTCTTCCACAATGTGCCCCTTCATCTCCGCTATGCCCCTCTTCCACAATGTCCCCCTTCATCTCCTATGCCATAGAGGAGATGAAGGGGGACATTGTGGAAGAGGGGCATAGCGGAGATGAAGGGGCACATTGTGGAAGAGGGGCATAGAGTCTATGCCCCTCTTCCACAATGTCCCCCTTCATCTCCGCTATGCCCCTCTTCCACAATGTCCCCCTTCATCTCCGCTATGGCATAGGAGATGAAGGGGGACATTGTGGAAGAGGGGCATAGCGGAGATGAAGGGGGACATTGACCAGGCACCCTCCGCTCATCAGAGCAGGGGGTGCCTGGTTTAATGCTCGAGTGCTCCCATTCATTTGAATGGGGCTCGGGTGCTCGGTCGAGCACTCGAGCATCAAGGGGTGCTCGGTCAGAGCACCCGAGCACCCGAGCATCGGGGTGCTCGCTCATCCCTAATATTTAGGTGTGCTAGTACTGCATGGTGTTCTTTTGTGCTCTTTTTCTTATACAGAGTGTCAAGTTTAGCAATATGGATTTGTAGCGCAGGAGCATATACCATGTCCCCATAGCCTATGGCTGTGAAAATCTTTTGTACAATATAGTTTCTTACCACGATCTTAAACAGAATTTGTTTCTAAACAGAACACCTATTTTGGGATAAAGTTTGAATGGTAATTTAATATGAAGGCCAAAAGTGAGGTTTGGGTCAAGCCACAAATCAAAATATTTGTACGAGTCCACAGGGGCCAAGTTACAGTTAGACTCTGTTACAATGGAATGGTGGATATTGCAGAGATTACACAGTTTGTGATTTGTACCAAATACCATTGTGACCATTTTGTCTGTGTTTAAGAACAGTTCATTCTTGGCTATCCATCTTTCAACTTCAGAGAAATAATGTTGTAATATGTTCTTCTTGTTAGATTTCCGCATACATTCTTTGTGACCTGGGGGAGAGAGAGGGAGTACAGAAAAAGCAGCTCCCAATTGCTTTTGTGGGAATTTGGTTTTAACATGCTTCTCATAAATGTCATGGTGTCTGTATTTCATATGTTTTATGAGGACTGTTGTGCCAAGGTGTGTCCTCTCCTTTTCTCTTTTCACTAACTTGCACTGTGTCTGCCCCAAGAGAAAAATAGTCCTATACCCATGAACACAGAGCGGAGGAGAAAGGTGAAGAGGAATAGCCTCTTTCTTCTTCTACACAATTCCCTACAATGGCTCAGGCAGAGATGATGCTGCTGATCCATCAGAATCAGCACTAGAACTTGGACAAGGACTATTGTTGACAAGTGGAACCTTTCCTAGTCCCACTTTACTACAGCTGGAACCCATTCCCACTATGGCCACGGTGGTCTGTGGCACTCTAACCTGCTTATCGTCAGCCTGCTGCTGAGACCGATCAACATCTGGCCCTTCCAACTCAGTAGCAGCAGAAATTATAACAGTAGCAAACTCAGACATGTCACAGCTGGTAGTTGTGGTGATGCCCATACCCATTTGCATATGTGTCTCTCTTTACTTTTTTGCTTTTGGCTAAAAAGGTCATCATCCTCTCCTCCTCCACAGCTGCTCCACCATCAGTCTGTTTCTTATCACCACCATCATTCTCTTGCCGATGCTTTAGAGGAGTGGGACAGGTTGGCAATGATGACAGATGCAACAGAAGGTCTCTTACTGTCAAACCTGCCATCTCTTCTTCAGGTACATAAGGCACACTGGCATTACTAGCAACAGGCACATTCAGCTGATGTGTACTGATGTCAACACTGCTAGCCAGTTCTGCCTTCTTCATCATCATGTCCCTGAGGGACAATGCCAGGGGGAATGGGAATCACAGGGTTAGGGGGATTTTGTGGCTCCTCTTCCATTTCAGCATTAGGAGAGTCAACAATCAAGTGAGTCCCACCAGCTGCTACTTAATTAACACTAACTGTGCCCTTTCTCTTAGCTTTAATGTGTTCTTTTTCTCACTTGTATGTCTGTGTATTTATTCTGTTCTGGTATCTGTATTATTTGTCCTGGTTTTCTGTTATGTACTGTGCATGTTGTTCTGGCTGCCTTACATACGAACTAGTCCTGTTGCCTTTTCTTGGCCAGTAGTGTCTAGCTTTTATGCTCTTTGCACCCATTTCTTACCAAACTGGTTGTCTGTTCTGTTTCGCTGTACCCTACTTCCTAGCTTTGCCAGTTGTTCTGTACTGCTCTGTACCATTTGGGTATCATCATGTACACTTTCACTAGCTGTTCCTGCTAGCCTGCTTTGGCTGTTGCCCTTAATTCCAGATTTGTGTCTTTTATTCTCATTTCTACCATGTTCAGCTGTTTCACTTTTATGCTTTATGACTCTCCTATATGCAGCTTTAGTATTCGAGATGCTTTGCAGGTTCATATACCATTTGTTGGTTGTTCTATAGATATTTATTTTCTTCCAGTGTTTCATTCTTTAGCACCACATACTGACTTTTGCTATGACTAGTCTTGATAACTCACATTTTACATCTGATAGAAAGAAAGAGAAAAGAGATGGAAAAACCAAAATAATATTTGTAAATATTTGTATTACATGTTAAAACTAGACCTTCTGTGAATATAACCAATATATGACAATATTCAAACCTGGCATATTATTACTGTTTTACCTTAGGAGAATACTGGTTCTTTGCTGTTAGTAACACTAGAGGAACATTTGATTTTCTTGTTTTTCATAGGTTAAACTTTAATTGAGATATTGTGATTACAGATGAAAACTTCCAAAACCATATAAAACCACTTTGGAAATTACATCCATATCATTTCTTTGCTTAATGACTTATATTGACAGAATTAACCCCTTGAGTTCTAGAAATGTCTCCATCATGTTGTGTTAACCAAGCAAGCTGTATTGTATTTACCAACAGGATGCAATTCTACTTTTCAACCTGTCACTGAAATTTCTGGATTACTTAATGTTCAAATATTTTGTTAGTCTCACACATTTTTTGTTGATAAAGGCATTGCATCTGTATCTTCCAGAGAGTGTCATCAATTACACATATTTATAAATTGATTATATTGTCATTATGAGTATGAGACTGCATCACTACAGACAAGCAAATCAGGATGCAAATGATTGTGGCTACTTTGTGTAGAGAGTAATGATTTGTAAACTTGAGCCAGCTCAGTTCATATTCATTCATGGCCAGTGTAGTATAAATTCAGATTGTTAGACAGTTTTATTTATTTTTTGTTTGAAAAAATGTATCTTGCACTAAAACAAAAGTACCTGGCTCATTTCATATAATTCTTTTATAGGACAGTTTTAACACATCAAATATGCACAAGAAACTATGATCATTTTTTCAAATAATTATGAATGAAACACACATATGAATTGCTTTAGCAGAATTGTAGTTCCTAATGCTCTAGGATATGACAAATAGCTGCCGCCTGTTTAAAAGGCTCTTAACTGTGTGTTGCTGAAACAAATCCCTAAATTATGAAAACCCCTGCAGGCTGAAGCCCCTTTCACAATTTCTCAAGTCAGCAGTATCCTTTCTAACAACCCTCCTCTCCCAGTCCTTTTTCAGTTAGTTCTACAGATCAGCTTGTACAGATCCTTCTTATCACATGCAGGACCCTAATCCAAATTACACATGTGCAATGACTTGGCTGCATTATATTAGTATAGTATAGCTTGACAACTTTTCATGCATAGTTGCATATTAAATTAGGTTGAAAAAAGACAAAAGTCCATCAAGTGCAATATTTGCCTCATTACTAGGGATGGGCGAAACTCCTCCACCTGTTCCCTATCCCTCCCCCTAGAAGTCATGGGTGTGGGACTATTATTCTCTTCTGGCAGGCACAGTGCAATCATCATCATCAACAATGGTACAGTGCAAAATTTGTGACAAGTTAGTGAGAAGGGGAAAGGAGGGAACACACCTTGGCACAACCTCCCTGATAACACAAATGAAACACAGACACCATGACATTTATGTCAAACATGTTAAAACCAAACACCCATTACAGAAATCTAGCACCGCTGTTACTGTATCACCTGACTCTCCAGAAAGGTGGAGATCAAAGAGGAGGAAGAATAAAGAAACCCAGACAGACACTGGAAGTTCCATGATGAGCGAAACAACTAGCTCACCATCAACATCACCTTCTTCCTCTAGGGTAACAAGTATATCTCCTGCCAATCCACCTCATTCATCATTACTTCCCCTACCAAATGATAGCCACTCTTTTGATGTTAGGATATGGCAGTTCGTCTCTACCCATTGCAAACTGTGTGGTGCACTGACCACACATGCCAGTGTGGTGGAGGAGAATCAATACCACATAATCAGGTGGCATCTGAGGAGATTCCTTTCCACAGAATATGCTAGGATACTGGCAGGGAGGGATCATCATTACTATTAAACTGTCAGCAAGTTGTCATGTGTCCTTAGCTGGGTCTGGACAAGGGGTACAGTGACAGTGGCAGTAGTTGGTTTCGGGTGTCATGGTGTTTGGATACAGTTGTTCCCCCAGTTGTTATTTACCACACACACACTGTGCACATTGCAGTTGCTGATGGAAGCCACAGTTCCTGTTCTTAAGGGAAAAATATATATTCTAATAACAAAGCATCCATAATTTTTTAGGAGGGGCAGGTGGAGAAGATTTAATGGCCAACTTCTTCTTTTCTCCACATATACTGAGGGCTACTTATTCTTCTGCTACTGCCTCAGGTGCATCACTGGAGCCAGTCTTGGCAAGTGGAACCTTCATCATCCATATTCCATGCTATTGCTATTGTTGATCCCATTCCCTTTCAGCTGCCTAATCATCCTGCTGCTTAAACAACTCAGCAGCAGCAGTACAAACAGCTGTTGCAACTCAGGACTCAGGAGGACATTTGACAGTGGCCACTGGCGAACATGACTTGCTTGCATTAGGCCAGTAGGGAATTTTTATTTTTTCTCAGGGCTTGTGTTTTAGAAAAAAAAATAAAAAAATAGTCCTACAAAAAAATAAACAATATTTGGGGGGTTTGTTTCAAACAAGCGTAAGTCCTACAAATCAGTGTTTCCTTAGGGCTTGTGCCAAACAAGCTTAATCCTACAAATCAATGTTTCTTCAGGGCTTGGACCTCTAATAAGTCTAAGCCCTACAAAGGCCTCTAACAACAAATCTAACAAATCACCATACCTGGGAACTTCCAGTTGAGGGCTACCCGGAGGGTAGTCCTCTGTTCACCAGGGGGTGACAAAAATGACGCTAATCGCGTCAAAAAGGGGGGGGGGTTGCCGCGAGTGAGGGGGGGACTTAACCCTTTGAGTGCCAGAGTGGTACGGAATGCATTGCAAAGCAATGCATTCCTTACCACTCTGGCACTCAGAGGGTTAAAGGTGTCACACAGAAGGCTGGGGACAGAGGAACAGAGGGAGAAAAAGCAGATGTGGTAGAGTTTCAATAGAAACTCTCCACATCCGGAGGAATCTGCCTCTGCCCCGGAGACCCGGTAAAGCTCTGTCAGAACCGGAGTCTCCGGGGCAAATCCGGAGAGTTCCCAGGTATGCAAATCACCCTCTACAAAATACTCTATGAAGTCAAGTATCAGTCCACCCCACTGGCAGCTTATGTCAGGAGGTTCCTGTCTCTATTACTTTACATACAAATTTCTTCTTTTTTTATTAACTGTCCCCCAAATAGCAGTCAAGAAACCCCCAAAAACAAATTCCCTGTTCAAATTATTCATTCATTCACCAACACAGGCACCCTCCTCAGACCCCTTTATACCATGTCTTATGGTTTTTATTTTATTTAGGATTTCTTTTTTATTAAGTGCCCCCCAATCCCAGTAAACAACCTCCCCAAAAATCATCTTCTGTTCAACTGATTCTTTCCCCCACACCCCACCAAAACAGGCACCCTCATGCCCCTTTTATACTATGCCTTTGGGAAATTAAATAATATTTATTTTATGTTGTGTGTAAAGTCAATGTTCTCATTGATTTCAATGGAATGAGCTAGGCGGAAAAAGCGAAAAAAATTTGAAAATCTGCACTCTTCGCAGGAAATTTTTCGTGAAGCGGAAAGTGCCATTTTTCACCGATTTCAGTTTGAGGCGGAAATTTTCACCTAGCACTACTCATTACAACCCAGAATATGTGAGAATTCTATAAGCCTTCCTGACTCAAGCTACTAATCTATGTACCAGAATTTCCTATTTTACCTACTAATGCAACTAATACACAGTACAAACCTTTATGTTCTCTTCTAATAGAAATTCTTATCTTAAATGCATCCATTGTATCTGCTAATATCACATCCACAATTTAAGAAACCTTACTATAAAAACCCTTACTCTGATAAAGTTAAAACTTCCATCCAATAATCATTAAGGCTACTCCCCAAGCTATTTGATCAGGTCTTGGAATGAAAAGCTCACTAGAGAGATCCTTGTATTGACCACTCATATGCTTATACAATATTAAAAGATCCCCTTTTAAAGCATGTTTTCTTTAGAGTAAATAAGCTATGTTTGGCTAGACTTTCTTCATACTTCAAATCCTCCATTCCTTTAATTAATTTTATTGCTCTTCTCTGTACTATCTCTAATTCTGGCAAAATTACTTTATATGTGCTTGCTTTAATATTCCTTTAAATGCAAGACAGTATTTGTTTGCTTTTGCTACTTCTGTTTGACAATGATCACTGTTTCAAGACTACCGGATCTTTCTCTAGCAATGCACCTCCTAGAATGATTCAGCTACATTCCTAAGTAGTAGTATAATTTGTTCATACCAAATGTACAACTTTACACTTTTTTTTATAACACTTTATTGAGAGATTAAGGGATACATGGGGGGGGGAGGGTATACATGAATAAATCAGTACATATATGCAAACATTGGATCGAAGAGCGAACAGAGCATTCTTATCCAAGCAATATACACTAGACTGTTAGTTATAATGAAATATTGAAACACTAGTAATTATTTTTCTGTTTGGGAGGATACAAGAATGAAAGAAGGAGGGAGAAAGCAAGGAAGGAGAAAGAGGTATGTGGTAAGGCGAGAGAGAGAAAAGAAAAAGGTGTTAATTCTGGGTCGTCGGGGGGGCAGGTGAATTAGAGAAACTAGCAAAAAGAAAGACTATAAATATTCATGAAGAAACTTTACACTTTTATCCACTAAATGTCATATTGCATTTGTTTGTCCAATCTCCCTCTTATGTAAGGACCTCAGAATAGAACAAGCATCCTGCTGTTAATTTATTACCCTGAATATTTTAATGTCTGAAATTACTGAAATTTAGGTTTCTATACCTGTTTCCAGGATATTTATAAACATGTTACAAACCAATGGACCAAGTACTGAACCCTAAGGCATTCTACTCTCAGTTTTTACTGCATTTTGTGTCTGCATTTTTTCCTTTTAATAATTCATCTTTGTCTATGTGTTGCATTGATGCTGTGAACATTTTGAAGTTAGCCTTTTTAAAATTGAGTTTTGGATGTACTGCAATTAGCTTATCTGCAAATGAAAGAGAAAAACATCTGTTTGCAACACCTTTTTCATATCTTTCAAAACACTCTGTTTCATACAAAAACATTCCATTCATCTCTATTTAAAAATGCATCATATTAATAAAAATAGTGTATATTAATTTCTCAGTAGGAGGCTATAATTTCCCTCAAGTATAAAAGTAAACAAGTATTTTTGGTTATTCCACAAATGAGTATGTGTGGAAAGCATATTATAATTAATGAGCTTCCTAAAAAAATTATTCATGCTGCCAGGCTGTAGTAATGCTGGAAATATGACAATTAAATCTATTAGGGAAATATGAATCATTGCTTTCTAAAGTAGTGTTCTACTTCAGCAATCATACACAATTACTACATGTTTATGGAGATATGTCTGAGAATAGTGTGTATATCTATGCAAGTACCACTGCAAATACCAAAGTGCATAGTGTGTATATCTATGCAGGTACCACTGCAAATACCAAAGTGCAAATGTAAATATCTACCACGATATCATTCAATGGCATGTCACATCATGGAATTAAATACAATAATATATAAAGAACATATATGTAGTAATATATCCATAAATGATGCGTATATGTCCATTGAACTATCACTGCAAAAAACAAAAACACTATAGATGCGCATGTAAGTACCTACAACAGCACTAACAAATTAACTTTATTAAATATGTTCGATACCCTAAAACCATCACCATGTTTTAATCTGCGTTAGAATAATACTGGAACCGAGCTCAAGATAACACAATGAACACTAAGGTACTGCATACATACTGAACGTTACAAACTTAATGGAAGAGGATTCAAAAAACCAAGCTGAAAAAATGGCTATATCATACAAACACTAAAAAAAAATTAGAATAAAATATATTTCAAAATGGCCATCCATTAACATATACTGCATTAAAGATTAAAAATCTTCCAAAAATCACTGGTTGAATAAGTACAACATAATTTTTGAATGAAAACAAAAATATATGATATCCCGTCCAAAAAATGTGTAAATAGAAACAACCCGTGATCATTTCGTTTTCATCTCATTATCCGTTGGATTTTATCAGCGATTTTTCAAACATTAATGTAAACACATATCAGGCATGGATTAATTTAAAAATATTTCAACAGACGACCCTTTAGATTGTCTTGTAAACACCACATAATTGATTAAGTCATTTAAGTCAATATTCTATGATAAACACTTAACTATTCTAAATATATTCATGTTTTAATTCACTATTCCCTGTATAAGTCTAGAAACTAGACACTAAAGACAAAGTCCAAATCTGGGAAGGCAAATTATAGAAACACAAATATACATATCTATATATGATGCATGTAAAAATATGTCATGCCACAAACAATAATGATGGACTAACGTCATATCCTACAAACATCCCACCATTGAGCCAAAAATTAAAAAGAGAATCTTTGTTAACTAGATTACAAAATTAAATTAAACTCCATAGATTAGATGTAACAGGTGATGTCATACTCCTTGTTTAAACCAGATGGGTGTCTGGTTCCTAACTCAAAGATCCAGAAGACCTCTCTTCTAGATAATTTTTCATCTAAATTGCCTCCCCTAATACCTAAGGTAATTCTTTACACACCTTGTACCTGAAACAAATCAATACTGCAGGTTTTTAAATGAGATGCCACATTAGGGCGAAAATCCGTACTTCAGATGTCACTAAGATGTTCGTTTACGTTCTGTTAAACACCTTGTGGTTTTACCAATATGTTATAATTTACATTTGTTACATGTAATCAAATACACAAATCCTCTTGTACAATAAATCTAGGATCTCATTTCATACTTCTTCTTTATTGTCTTTGACATAAAGGTTTTTGCATTATTCATTATTATTTTACAAGAACCACAGCAAGAACTGTCACACTTATATGTTCCCACAAAAGATAACCCATTTTTTTTATTACACAATTAGAAAATTTGGATAGAAGCGCTTAGATCTAGAATAAATATTCTATATAGATGGCACAAAGATAATTTTTTTTTATTTTTAGTAATATATTGATGTAAAAAAACAATTTGTCAGTATAATATAATACATAAAAATATTATTGTACAGAGCAGAAATCTAATAGTTTTAGACACTGATTAAATGTCCTTTAGTACAGAAATATAAACCTTTATATAGGTATATGCTGGTGACCTTCAGTTTTTATATTCAGAAACAATATATGTCTCTAAAAAAAGGAGAGTTTGTAGAATGAGATCATGTATATAACGTATTGGTTGATGTATATTGATTTATCATCTGCAAGCCAGTTCCTTCTTTACATGAAATAAGCACCAACTTTGTTTTTCGTACAGGTGCAGGCAGAATATTTCTCCTTTCCGCTTTTGACTCACTGTGTAGATGCGAGCAGGTTACTTAGTTTCCCGGATTCAGCTTTTTGTATTTCCTGGCTGGACGTTCCTCTCGACTCCTTTTCCACTCTTAACACGTGTTTCCAAAATAGTCAGGTGTTGAATATTGGTCCTCACTGAACAATGGATCCAGCTTGATTGCCTTTTTAAACAGTAGCACACTCTTTTTCACCTGCAAAGATTCTGTGTCATATTGATGTACATATAATAGATTAGGTAAGTAGATTCAAATCACAATTCTGATGTGTTTCGTGATAACTAAGAGCACTTCCTCCATTGTTCAGTGAGGACCAATATACAACACCTGACTATTTTGGAAACGGGGAATACGACTCTACTATTATCTGCCTGACAGTTGGGAGGAAAAGAAATCCTGTCCACGTGTTGAGAGTGGAAAAGAAGTTGAGAGGAACGTCTAGCTGGGGAACACAAAAAGCTGAAGCCGGGAAACTAAATAACCTACTCGCATCCACACAGTGATTCAAAAGCAGAAAGGTATATATTCTGCCCGCCCCCGTATGAAAAACAAAGTTGGTGCTTATTATAGATATACATATGCCAAAATACCTCATGTAAAGGAGGAACAGACTTGCAGATTATATATCAACATACGTCAACCAATACGTTATATACGCTCATTCTACAAACTGCCTTTTTTAGAGACAAATATTGTTTCTGAATATAAAAACTGAAGATCACCAGCATATACCTATATAAAGGTTTATATTTCTGTGCTAAATGACATTTAATTAATGTCTACATCTATTAGAATTCTGGTCTGTACAATAATATTTTTATGTATGATATATTATACTGACAAATTGTTGTTTTAGATAAATATATTACTAAAAATAAAATATGTTTTTATTATATTTATGCCATCTATATAGAATATTTATTCTAGATCTAAGCGATTCTATCCAAATTTTCTATTATGCAGTTTGTTTTTTAAAGGTGACTTATTGCTACTCGGTCACAGTGGATCAGAGCGGCTGGATCTAGCATAGAGGATAATATAGATAGAGCACCTTCTGGTATCTTACACATATTTTATACAATTGTTTTTATTCTCTTTCTTATTTGACATAAATAAACTAGGTGATACTGTGGTTGACACAAATTTGAGACTATAGCCTGCAAGTCTACATCCAAATGTTATACCGGTAAATGTTGCCTCAAGATATTGATAATAGAATTATACTCAGCACTATAAGTCGTAGGAAAAATGACTTTGTCTTTTGTTGGGCAAAGATTTTTTGTCTTCCGATCTTGTTTTTCAGGCACACTAATATAGTACTTTAACAAATCCTCCCTGTTTTTATTACTGGCTTTCACAAAGGGGCTATGCAACATCCATTGTGAACAACCTCTGGAGAGAAATCTGTACAAATCTTTAGCCTGTGTCTTAAACTGTTCAACTGTTGAGCAGTTTCTCTGTAAATGGAGAAACTGCCCAACAGGTGTTCCCAAAACCATGTGTCTTGGATAACAACTGACAACTCCTACTCAGCTGCAGTGCTGGACACTAAGAAGAATCTGAGATTACTGATAAAAAAAGTAACATATGGTAGTGTCAAAGTGTCAGCGGAATGAATAAAGTCAGGTTATAACTGCTTCCCCAATACTGGCAGGATGTTATACACTAAGGGCTTCAGTTCATTGGACTTGATTAAATAAGCATTAATACTAAAATTAGTTCCAACTGGTACACACATTATTGTACTACGGGAATTAAATTATCTGGTAAGCATCCTCCATAACAAATGTTGGAATGTTGGTCATATGAAGTCACGCCATAATCTAACACTTATTGTGGCTTTCTGTTTCCACAACTCATGCTAAATAGCATGATAATTTGGAACAGCAAAGGAAACTAGCCAGTGCTCAATGTTTGAAATAGTTTAATTCATTAACCGTAAGACAGTTGCACAATCACCCTCCCCCCACACTCCTAGGTATTAACTCTAAAAGCATCCGCAACCCCCCACTACATCTAACATTAGCAAATCAATAAGCCCCGACCTAACACTAACCTATGCACCATGCCCCCTGCCATATTTTTAAATATATATCACTTTCCTTGAAGTTGAAGGTCCAGCTGTGTCTTCAGTGCCTTTGTTCTCCAGCATCTATCACCAAATAAAAATCATAATACAAAGAAAATCCCTAATACCCTAACAGAACAATTGCCTCATCCACCCCTTCTAATAAAAAAAGCCCAAAACAAAACATCCTGAGCCAGAGTGAGCAAAAAAAAATATATATATATATCAGGTATTGGCTTTTATATGGCTAATCCCTGCTAAAATTCTTTCTCAGGCTCACACAAATGCAGTAATGTCATCTCTCCAGCTACTCAATTGGCTAGATGGAGTGTTTAAGTTATTATTTGTGAGTGGTTTTTAACGCACGTTAAAAAAACGTTAACTCGGGGCTAAATCCAATAAGGCACAGTAAAAGTCGGTAAAAGCATTACCAAACATTAGCCATGTCTGTGTAGCGCAGCTATGCTCTACAAGAATGGTCAGTGAGTGTAGGTCAAATAAATACATGTAGCCTTATTACATGCATTGGACTTCGTTCATTTAAGTCGCTAAACAACACATGATACATAAACTTCAAAGGAAACAAGCTAACTGTCGACGTTATCTAGCACCACTAAATGTTTTCAAAACAAATTCAAAATCACAGCCAATCACAACTCAACAAAATAACAAGTACATTCAAATAAATGTATATAAGCCTCAAAATAAGTGACAAACACTGCCTGTGTTTGGAGATTCTCAGAATTACAGTACAGGGTCCAGGAGCGGAGAGTAGACAAAGCAACAGAGAGCGAGAGAGAGTGATATAGGAGCACACATAGGAGACAGGTAGACTTGGAGTGGGGAGCAGAGAGAGTTGTATTTAATAGCTACACATAATACACTTTGGCACATATTGCATACACACACAAACACACACATCTTTTGCTTTTGCACACAAAACACAGCTTTATTTTTTATTTAATACAGTGTGATTCAGTGAGTACAAAGGAGTGCCAGAGAGTGAGTCCGACCAAGTGCCTCTGTAAGTGACTGTGAGTGGCCAGTAGAGGAGTCATGGCTGGAGGTATGGGGAAAGGCTCAGGAGATGAGGAAAGAGAGCAAGGGATCCTGGGTCAGGGAAGGAGGGGGAAAGGAAGACCAGGTGGACAGAGGGGTACCCAGCAACGTACAGGTACACAGTTGCTAGGGACCGACACACCAGTGGGAACAAGAGCAGATATGGAACAGGAACATACACAGGGATGATGCAGGCAGGGCCTGACCACCAAAATGCCTCATACAGTTCTGATACATCCCAGACTGGTGTGGGGGAGGACAGACTGAGGGACGCTATGTATTCCCACAAGGAGAATATGGCCCTGGTGCAAAGCATATTTGACAGGGAGCACATATTGTTCACCACTGAAGAGGGATTGGTGCTAGGAAGATGCTTCCCTGGTGTCAGGCCTTGAATTCATTCAATGCTGTGTCCAGGTGTAAGAGCACCACTTAGTGTATCAAGAAATGCTGGACAGATCGCAAAAGGAAAATCAAGAACAAGATGGGAGACTTGGCCCTGCATGCGAGAGGTACCAGAGGTGGTCCACCAATGAATATCCCATTCAGTACCTGGGAGGAAATGCTCCAAAACAACCTCTCCATGACTGCTGTTGAAGGAGGTCCAAGGCGGCTGTGACACAGGAGATGACAACACCCTCCAGACTCCCAGTACATCCATAACTGTCCACCGGGCAAAATCTCTTAGCTAATATGGCACAACACAGTAGCATCCTTGAGCTCTCCAACTTGATCAACCCAGTACTGATATGATTCAAACAAAGAGAAAATGTTATAGATCCAGTACCAAAATGTGATGGGGTAAGCAGGCCAAATCATGTCCAAGTACAAGTTTAACCTCCTTGGGGCTGCATTGATCAAACATACTTATCTCACACAAACAATAATTGTCGGCACATTGTAATGCAAAAATCTGTTATGTTCTTCAACAATGTTACACATGTTGCCACAGAGATGTCAGCACTAAACCCTTTGAGTGCTAGAGGGATACACAATGCATTGCTCTACAATTTGTTGGGTACCCCTCTAGCACTCAAAGGGTTACAGCGTATGAACACACAACACCAGTGTCATGTTGCACAGCTCTATAGGGGTCGACATAATACTACTATGCATTTGTAAATAACTATAAAAGAGGCACTGAATGTGGCTTTGAGGATGCATTCAATTTGTTGCATGCCATGCAAGAAAGCTTTAAGCTGTCAGATATATTTTCTGTTTAACATTATTCAAAGAACAAGCAGTAACATTTTCGCAGTCTACTGCATACACATGCAGAGCTCAAAGCCTAAGGTAATGCACAACCTCTTATCAATTGTCTGGGTCCTTAGATGTCATAGTAATTTTCCTAATCCTTTCGTCCAGGCTCTGCAGATTGACACAGTTACTGAGATAAACCTGAGGGGACAGGATAGCTTTCCTCGTCAAAGAATTCATGCCTCAGCTTGTGTACAACAGATGGGAGTTCTGAAGAATTTAAATAAAAAACTAGACTGAAGACTTTGATCACATGATGGTGATATTTAACTCGTTCATGCCTCACTGTCTGTTGCCCTCACAAGTTGGCATCCTGAACATCTTATACTTCTAATACATTACACTTCTGTAGAAATGTGTTAATGAGATTTGGCTGGTTTTATTTTTATTTTTTTTAATGTCTTTATCAAGAGTAAAACCTCTCATATTTCTAATTTGCACTTTATTGGAAAATATGCTGTTATAGCAAGTGATTAGAAGCACCATTAAAAATGAAAAGGAAGAAAGCATTTTAAGCAGGGGTTTGAAAGTCATGTAGAGATTTACTTCAGTATTGCTTATTAACCTTGTAAACAGGTAAAACCAGTAGAAAAAAGGGGTAAAGTACTTACAAAATATATTTAAAAAATTGTTAGTTTTAACCAAGGTTCTCTAGAGTTAGTTCTATAGTCAGTGGCTCTGATGATGTTTGAAATATCTGACAATTGTTCATATATTGATTACATGCAACTTAGATTAATATTTGGCCATTAAGAAATTCTAATAGTTCATCTTTATACCAAATATCAGTTATTATAGTAAATGAAAATGCAACACATCAGTCCCATTAAAAAGAAACCAACCAATTTTTATATTAAAAGTCAATGATAAAATGAAAATCACCATACACATTTAGAAACTTTAAAATACTGTAAAATAACCTTTAGAGTCAAGAAGAAGCGGCTGCCACCCAGACCGATGCCACAAACTAGTACACTTCTTAACTATATTCTCTGTAAGTTTGTGACATTGGCTATGTTGCTGCTGTGATATTACTGTGTTACATTTCCGGTGCTGCACATTTTACATCTTTAAATAATGGTTCTCAGGGGGTGGTGGGGATCAGGTGTATGGCCCAAGGCTTTATACTATTTATGCACTGAGTCTTACACTACTGCACTCTAGGCACAGAACTTGACACACTCTAGAATTTTCCAGTCTCATATGCTTCCCCCCACCCATCCTTCTGTGGACTATATGCATTGTATTGATAGGGGTCTCTGTGGGTGGGAGGTGAGCCTGGTGATGTGGGACTTTGACTTACACCCTCCATAGGGGTGATTGGCTTGTGCTCCTATTGGCCCTTGCAGGACGGCTTTCCCCCCGTTGCTCCTTTCCCCTGTAACTCAGTGTTTGGCTCCTTAGCTTCATGGTCGGACCTTGTAACCTCCAGTACCCACCTGGCTCTCCCCCCACCTTGGCTTACTGTTTGATTCCCTATACCTTGGACGGCTCTTCTGATTTTTACCATCTGTCTGCATGATGCATGTTTAGTTCTATTTTTACTTGTATAGCTTCAGGCACATTATTCTTACTACCTCAGTTCAGATAAATCCTTATGTTCTTTTGAACTAACTCCTCTCTTACTTATCACAGTCCTCCCTGACCCTTGGATCCCTCCGTCACTGCAAACCTGGAGAGAATGGAAATGATACAGCCCTTTCTCTCTATGCATTATTCCACTTTACATTTATTCTTTCTGTTCTTTCCTCCTTTTTTTCTCACCTTTTCTACCCTCTACCTTTCCTGTATCCTTCCCCTCATGCAGTGGGCATGTGTACCTATCACGGTGCCCGTGATTGCTGGTTTTATCTGTCAGTTACCTGTGAGTGCTCTCCATTGGTTGCCTGTGATTAGTCCACCCAGTATTGCCTATATATACTGGGTTCCTGCACCCTTTGGTTGCCCTTTCGTGGTGTCTCTATGTCTGTGATCACCTGCCTATGGATTCCTGTGTCTACTGGGCCCTGCTTGAATCCTCTACTGCTCCAGTGTCAGAGTACCTCCCTAGACAGCCAGTATACACTCCAGAGCGGTTCCTGCCTCCGTTCCTGATCCGGTTTGGCTGACGTTCCTGCTTCCGTTCCTGACCCGGTTTGGCTGTCGTTGCTGCTCCGGTATCCTGTCCCGGCCTGGCTGTCTCTCCTGCTCCTGGATCCTGATTTGGATTCTTTCCTCTTGACGTGGTCGCCTGGGCGACATTCTGACTACTGGGTTCCTCTGTTGGTGACACCTCTGGTACTAGGCTTCTGGGCCTCGTGTTGTCCAGTACGAGGTACTGGTTTGCTCCAACATTACACCGGTTGCTTGCTGCCTCCGTTACAGCACCGGTAGGGCCTCTGTGTTGTCCAGTACGTGGTACTGGTTTGCTCCACTGTTACACCGGTTGCTTGCTGCCTCCATTATGCACCGGTAGGGCTTTCGTGTTGCGTACTGGTTTGCTCCGATATTACACCGGTTGCTTGCTGCGTCAGTTACAGCACCGGTAGGGCCTCCGTGTTGTCCAGTACGCGGTACTGGTTTGCTCCACCTTTACACCGGTTGCTTGTATTACCAACTCTATAGCACCGGTAGGGCCTTCCTGGTTGTCCAGTACGTGGTACTGGTTTGCTCCAATATCTCACCGGTTGCTTGCTGCCTCTGTTACAGCACCGGTAGGGCCTCTGTGTTGTCCAGTACGCGGTACTGGTTTGCTCCAATATTACACCGGTTGCTTGCTGCCTCCATTACAGCACCGGTAGGGCCTCTGTGTTGTCCAGTACGCGGTACTGGTTTGCTCCACTGTTACACCGGTTGCTTGCTGCCTCCATTATGCACCGGTAGGGCTTTCGTGTTGCGTACTGGTTTGCTCCAATATTACACCGGTTGCTTGCTGCGTCAGTTACAGCACCGGTAGGGCCTCCGTGTTGTCCAGTACGCGGTACTGGTTTGCTCCACCTTTACACCGGTTGCTTGTATTACCAACTCTATAGCACCGGTAGGGCCTTCCTGGTTGTCCAGTACGCGGTACTGGTTTGCTCCAATATCTCACTGGTTGCTTGCTGCCTCTGTTACAGCACCGGTAGGGCCTCTGTGTTGTCCAGTACGCGGTACTGGTTTGCTCCAATATTACACCGGTTGCTTGCTGCCTCCGTTACAGCACCGGTAGGGCCTCCGTACCTCAAAGGTAAAATTAGACATTTAAACCTACGGTATACATGTTTTAGGCACCTCATTAACAAAAAAACAGCATAAATGAAACAACCACACAGGTAAATCTAACTACATATCTATCCCACATTAGATTTAACCCCTATGGATGGATTAAAAGTTACCTTTCATGTTCAACAATACCATAGTATACAGGTCCACACATGATTTACAGATTTTCCATAATGTAAAATATATGACCCTCATAGTATCCATACCATGATCACCTCACCCTGGGGAGCAATATAGATCAGACAATACCAAAAAGGTAATATCTGATATTCAACCTCTCAGTGCCCATACTATAGGCAGGGCTTAAAAGTTTAAGTCCTTTGCTACTAGCCAGACCTGAAAAGTTACTCGCCACTGCAAGCCATAACATACCAACAAGGGCTGAATTTCTACTCGCCAGGGCTAAATTTTCACTCGACATTGGCTAGTGGCGAATGGAAATTTTGAGCCCTGCTATAGGTACTTTTTTATCTGGAAAGAATATATAATGAACATCGTCACTGGAGAAATACTAGCTACATGATGATTCTTAGATTATAATCAAGCCCTCTGCTGGTCTAAAGGGTTATCCTTCATATTCAACAACAGTAACTCCATTTCTAACTTGTAGTTTGCATCCGTTCAGATGTCCACAAATGAAAAGAGGGACCATAATAGAACATGTGGATCATGCAGCAACATATTCAAACTAGAAAGCTGAAGACACATCTCTAAACAAACAACACACTCCTTAATAGAAACTGTCATTGCATGTTTATACAAGGGAAACCAAACTGTAAGACTAAAACATGTCCAGAATAGCTGCTCTTGAAAACAAGAACTAGCTTTCTTTGGCCATGGCCCATCCACCCATACCCAAGAATAAACTTGGATCATGGTTGCATGTGTCTTCCCAGGCAGTCACTGAGAATTTTGGGGTATGTGGGGTAAATCTATTTTGATCCTTTCCCACACCTCGAGTCTCCCCTAGCACAGACATAACAGCCATATCAGGAAGGAACTTGGATCACAGCTGCCTTTGTTTACTTGGCCACACAATATTAGTGGATATTTGAGGTAAACCTCCTTTGCTCCATTTTTGCATCCCTCAGACTCCCCTGACAAAGAGTTAACATCCAGATCATAAAGGAACTTGGATCACAGCTGCCTGTGTCTACTCAGACAGACAAAATGATGGTATATTTAGGATAAAACACCATTTCTCCCTTCTCACACCCCCAGGCTCCCATAGCTATCACAGTGCCCATGCTTCCTCTTGCGACATTCTGTCAGTCTACACTTTGCTTTACTCCTATTGGCCATACTGTGCTTGTCCCACCCAGTATGGCCTTTATATGCTGAGTTATGGCACCTCTCCAGTGCCCTTTCATGGTATTCCTGTACCAGTGCTTGTTCCTGATCTCAGTATTCTCAGTGTACCGGCCTGTCTGACTACTCTGCATTTCGTCTCCTGCCTGTGAACCGACCCGGACTGCCTGACCATTCTGCTTCTCCCGCTCCTGTACACCGACCCGGCTTGGCTGACTTTCCTGCTCCATGTACCGACCCGGCTTGGCTGACGTGCCTGCTCCGTGTACCGACCCGGCTTGGCTGACATTCCTGCTCCGTGTACAGACCCGGCTTGGGTGACTGGTGAGGAGACTGGATGATCTGAAACTGCTGTTTCTCTGTGTGGAGAGCCCCAATATTCAAAGATAACGGTATCGTTTCCATGGTGATCTGAGCAGGTACCAATGGTCTACCATCAATAGCCTCAATAGCTAGAGGAGATTCCCTTTCAACTAGCGGAATCTTGTGTAGTGCAGCAAAAGAATCCGTCTGCCCCGGAGTCAATCAGGGCCAGAACCTCCACTGAGTGTTCTACTCAGGAGAACATAGCCTTAATAGTGGGTTTCTGAAAAACTGGGTCTAGGGACTGATGAACGCCACCTAGGGCCTGTCCCCCAAGGTACCCTAGGTGCATCCATTTCCTGGCCGTACCGGACAAGTACGCAACATATGTCCTGGTTGGCCACAATACAGACAGAGAACCTGTCTTCGGCGATGCGTCCGTTCTTCCTTAGCTTGGTGAAACCGAGCTGTATTGGTTCACCATTCTCTTGGGTAAGGTCAGGAGGCATGGGAAACAAGAGAGGCGTGGGTGGGAAATTTAGACTTGCCTGCCCCAAATTCCTGGCCCGCTGTCTGTGGTCTTTGGCCGCCATTCATTCACAAATGCGGAATCAATCAGTATAACGAAATCAATAAATTCATCCAGATTGTTAGGCACATCTCTGGCTGCCGTTTTATCTTTAATACGGTCAGCGAGTCCCTGAGCAAATGCTGCCACCAGCAAAACCTCTGCTGCCAACGTACGAAATTCAATAGCATAATCCGCCACTGTACGGGAGCCCTGTTGTATATCCATTAATCTTTTGGCAGCAGAGGCGGCTCTGCCTGGAATGTCAAACAATCTGTGGAAGGAACGCACAAACTCCCTGAAGTTTTGTGTACATGGTTTGGCAGCTTCCCACAAGGGATTGGCCCATGCCAGGGCTCTGCCCATCAGTAACGAAATCATAAAGCCCACCTTAGCTCGGTCATTCGGAAAGGCATAGGGAGTCAGCTCCAGGTATATCTCGAGTTGATTGATAAACCCTCTGCACAGGGTAGGTTCACCATCATATCTTAGAGGTAATGGCACTGTGGCTGTTAACCCTTTATTCGAGGCCACTTGTGTCTGGGATTGAGCTCCCAGTGTCGAAACGGGGGAGACCACCGAGGCTTGAACCGGTTTATCTATATGAGCAATGCGTTCTAGTATAGTTTGTACTGCCAGTGCCAACTGGTCCAAATGCTGCTCGTGTAAATCCATCCTCCAATGGATGCTTTGTGTATTACCCTCACCTGTACCGTCTGAGGTCATGGCCCTTTCATACTGTTACGATTTATTGACACTCAGAGACAGTAAGTTAGGTAAAAAAACACAGTTTTATTGAACAAATAAAAATGGCAATAACCCTCACGGGTCCAGTAATATATATATACAATATAGTACTGTCACAGGACAGGTTACAGTAGTAACTACCCACACAGGTCCAGCAATTGTACAGACAGTAATAACAATAAACTGACACAGGTCAGGTAATACGTGATACTCAAACTAGGCAGCAGTGAATGGGTTACTGATAGGCCAGGAAGACTGACAGGCCCTATCAGAGCGAGGCCCTTAAGACTCTCACTAGGGAGGAGAGTATAAACAGCGAGTAATGCCACAGGAATAAGCGAAGGCCCTTAGTAAACTTATAGACTGCCGTAGCAGTAGAGGAGGACAGACTGTATGCCCAGAGATTGCCCAACGGACACTACAATGCCAACAACTGGTGGAGAACAGCGCTTTACCCCGTGGGGATAAATGAACACTTAGACCAATGTCGACTGCCGGGGTGGAAGTAGCCTGAGGCGCCCAAGGAAACCCATCCTCAGCTGATGGCAGGAGTAGGTCTAGCGTAATGTGGCACAGAATGGAAGGCTCACACCAGAGTGTCGCCCACGCGACATGGAACGTAACCGAGACCAGGCTACAGGAATGAATGTACGGTATGCAACACTGCCCGGATGCCAAGCCCAACGGAGCCACAGAAGGAGCAGCAGGCAATCCTGGACAGATAGTAAACGGAGGCCCAACGGGTTGGTACACAGATCAGGAAAAACAGCCAACTGGAATCGGTATACAGAGCAGGAACGTCACCCAATCCGGGTCGGTACACAGAGCAGGAACTTCAGCCAGCTCGGGTTGGTACACAGAGCAGGAACGTCAGCTAATCCGGGTCGGTACACAGAGCAGGAACGTCAGCCAGGCCGGGTCGGTAAACAGAGCAGGAACGTCAGCCAATCCGAGTCGGTACACAGAGCAGGAACGTCAGCCAGGCCAGGTCGGTACACAGAGCAGGAACGTCAGCCAATCCGAGTTGGTACACAGAGCAGGAACAGAAGCAGCAGAGTAGTCGGTCAGTCTGGGTCATACACTGAGATCACACGAGAAACTGGAACAAGCGCTGGTACAGAAACACCACGAAAGGGCAACAGCGAAGTGACAGGGCCCAGTATTTAAGGACAAATACTGGGCGGGCCAATACCACTGCAACCAATAGGAGCCAGCTGAGAACAAGACTGACACAATGTCGCCAGCATAGCACGGGCACTGTGATACTTGGTTAGCGAGAATCTCCTCCCCCAGAGGAGAAATAATACTGGTGTGCGAGGTAGCTAAAATGCGATCAGGCTGAATAATAGGTACTGGAGTCTCATCTCTCTCTGTGTCTGGACCGAATGGCCTGGACAGGGCATCTGCCCTAACATTCTTGGAACCAGGCAAATAGGATACAATAAAGTTAAAACGGGACAGAAACAAGGCCCATCTAGCCTGTCGAGAGGACAATCTTTTTGCCTCAGAAAGGTACGTTAGGTTTTTATGATCTGTCAAAATCAGTACCGGGGTTCTGGTACCCTCAAGCAGGTGTCACCATTCTTTGAGAGCAAGGATAATTGCTAAAAGCTCTCTGTCCCCAATCTCGTAGTGGCTCTGAGCACTAGACAATTTTTTAGCGAAAAATCCACAAGGCCTTAACATACTCCCAGGGTCCAGGCACTGAGACAACACTGCCCCTACCGTGGACTCAGAGGCATCGACCTCCAAAGTGAATGGAAGGGAGGGATTGGGGTGGACAGTACAGGAGCAGAAGCAAATGCGGATTTTAGTGTTACAAAAGCTTGTTCGGCTTCCTGAGACCATTGGGAGGGATCTGCACCCATCTGTGTCAAATCGGACAGTGGTTTCACAATCGTGTAAAAGCTTCTAATTAATTTTCTATAATAGTTGGCAAAACCGAGAAAGTGTTGGATAGCCTTGAGCTCCTTAAGACGTGGCCACTGCAGGACTGCTGCCAGCTTATCCTTGTCCATAGCAATGCCATCCTTAGAAATTACGAACCCCAGAAATGGCACGATGGGCCTGTGGAATTCGCATTTCTCGATTTTGCAATAGAGTTTATTCTCACGGAGTTTGAGCAGAACTGCGGTCACATCCTTGACAAACTGGATGAATGTATGAGAATATCATCAAGATAAACAACTACACAAGACTGTAGCATGTCATGTAGGATATCATTAATAAATTCTTGGAATACTGTGGGTGCGTTACATAGCCCAAAAGGCATCACCAGATATTCATAATGACCTGATCTGGTATTGAATGCAGTTTTCCACTCATCACTGGCCCTTATTCTTATCAAGTTATAGGCAGTCTGCAAATCTAGCTTGGTAAAGATGGAGGAGCCCTTCAATCTGTCAAACAGCTCCATAATGAGTGGTATAGGATAGGTGTTTTTAGGCATCAGTTTGTTCAGTCCATGATAATCTATACATGGGCGTAGTTCGCCACTTTTCTTTTTTACAAAGAAGAAACCAGCCCCCACGGACGAGGATGACTTCCTGATAATACCCCTTTCTAGGGCATCTGAAATGTATTCCTCCATGGCCCGATTCTCCTCGCAAGACAACGGGTAAGCACAACCCCGAGGAGGAATGGCACCAGGAGGCAGATCAATAACACAGTCACACGCCCTATGCGGCAGCAGTGCACTGGCCTCTCCCGTACTGAAAACGTTGCTGAATTGGCAGTATTCAGATGGCACTGAGGGAGAGGTACACATAATCTTAGTGGGGTGGGAAATACAATGTTTGTCACAGAATTCAGACCATGCTGTAATTTCGCAAGTCTACCAGTTGAACCTGGGGTTGTGCAAATATAACCAAGGAAACCCCAGGATCACGGCATGGTGAGGGGAATGGATAATCTGGAACCGTTGTTCCTCGGAATGTAGTGCCCCAATGTGCAAAGACAATGGTATCTTTTCCATAGCAATTTGGGCAGGTACAAACGGCCTGCCATCAATGGCCTCTATCGTCGAGGGAGACTCTTTCTCCACCAGTGGAATTTTGTGCGAGGCCGCAAATAACTCGTCCATAAAATATCCGGCAGCGCTGTAATCAACTAGAGCCAGAACTTCCACTGCGAGTTCTGCCCAGGAAAGTACAGCCTGGATAGTAGGCTTCTGACTAGTCGGATCGAGGTACTGCTGAACGCCACCTAGGGCCTGTCCCCCAAGGTACCCTAGGTGCGTTTGTTTCCCGGCCATGTAGGGCATGAACGAAGCAAATGACCAGCTAGGCCACAATATAAACAGAGGCCCTGTCTACGGCAATGCGCCCATTCTTCCTTAGACAATCTAGTAAACCCTAATTGCATAGTTTCACTTCTCTCACCAGTATGTTCAGGAGGATTGGGAGGTGAGGGAGGAATGGGTGGGAAGCTTGGTCTTGCTAGTCCCACTTCTCTGGCCCTCTGCTTATGGTCCTTAGCCTCCATTCGTTCCCTAATACGAGAATCGATCAAAATCGAGAAATCAATAAACTCGTCAAGATCAGTCGGCAGTTCTCAGGCTGCAGTTTCATCCTTAATGCGTTCGCATAGTCCCTGTGCAAATGCTGCCACCAGTGCCTCATTGTTCCAGCCCACCTCTGCTGCTAACGTACGAAATTCGATGGCATAGTCAGCAACTGTGCGAGACCCTTGTTGGATCTCCATTAGTTTTTTGACAGCAGAGGCGGCTCTCCCAGGAACTTCAAATACTCTACAAAACACCCTTAAAAACTCGCTGAAGTTCCTTGTACATGGTTTTGCAGCTTCCCATAATGGATTTGCCCAAGCCAGAGCTCTGCCCATCAGCAATGAAATCATGAAGCCCACCTTACTGCGGTCGCTAGGAAAGGCTTGAGGGATTAATTCTAGGAAGATTTCCAACTGATTTATGAACCCTCTGCACAGGGTGGGTTTGCCATCGTACCTTAGAGGTAGCGGAGCTGTAGCAGTCAATCGTCTGTTCGAGTTAGTTTTCAACAAGGACTTAGCTCCCGGTGTCGAAACGGGGGAGACCACCGGGGCTGGTACTAGTTTATGCAAGCGTGCCGTGCACTTAAGAATTGTTTGAACAGCCAACGCCAACTGGCCCAAACACTGCTCATGTAAATCCATCCTCCAATGGATACTTTGTGCATTACCGTCACCTGTACTGTCTGAGGTCATGGCCCTTTCGTACTGTTACGGTTCATTACACTCAGAACTGGAAGGTTTTGGTAAAACACAGTTTTATTTGCACACAATGAATAACAGTAACCCTCGCGGGTCCAGCATACAGATAGACGGTAGACTGACACAGGACAGGTTACAATGATATGATTAACCCACACGGGTCCAGTATGTAGATACAATATACAATACTGACACAGGTCAGGTAAATCGCATATGATACAGTGTAAATATGACAGAGTGATACTTATTAGACCAAGGACAGTAGTTGGCCCTAATAGTGGAAGGCCCAATGTAGCTCTCTACGCAGAGAGTAACAACAGCAACTGGAATTATATGGAACAGGTGAAGCCAGAGTAGAACTGGCTAAGGCACCATAGGAGGAAGGCTGCCAAAGTGAATGCCCACCAGAGACTGCAAAGATATCATGAGCCAGTGCTTAGTGCCGTAAGGAATAAAGTACACCAAACTGAGACTACAAATGCTGATACGAATGCCCAGCACCGCCCCTGAAGGGGTTAATGAGTGCTCCGGTCTGCAGATGGGAAATAGCCTAAGGCGCCCAACTGAACGCAACCTCAGGAACGGCAGTAACAGACCAAGCGAACATGGTGCAACCGGGATCAACCGGAAAGTAGCACAGGCACTGTGAGTGAGCGGATCACGGACTGGACTACTGTACGGAACCGAGGCAACCAGAGGTCTGGAAAGACCACTGAAGCATGAGCAACAGCAGAAGCAGGGTGACTAGCAAGAAGGAACAAGAACTTCAGCCCAGCCGGGTCGGTACACAGAGCAGGAACGTCAGCCATGCCATTCGGTACACGGAGCAGGATCGCCAGTCAAGCCAGGTCTGTACACGGAGCAGGATTGCCAGTCAAGCCGGGTCGGTACACGGAGCAGGAAAGTCAGCCAGGCCGGGTCAACACACGAAACAGGAACGTCAGCCAATCCGGGTCGGTACACAGAGCAGGAATGGTAAACAGGCAGAGTAGTCAGACAGTCCAGGTCATACACTGGTATCATATGAGAGTAAAGGAACAAGCACTAGGCAACGGATACACCACGACAGCCCGAGGTATTTAAAGGCTGTCACTGGGAGGAGCAAAGACACCGTAGCCAATAAAGAGATATCAGGAATTAAACATGTCAAAATGTCGTCCGTATATCACGGGCACCGTGATACACAGTCTGCACCAGAGAGGGTAGTCAGACAAGCCAGGTCATACACAGTTCAGGTAGTCAGCCAGAGCCACAGGTCTGCACCAGATTAGGTGTCCACTACAAGGATAAGACAAAAGAATAGTCAGACAGAGCCACAGGTCAGCACCAGTTTGGATGGAAGACAAGCCAGGTCATACACAGAGCCCAAGGTAATAGAACTGCTTTGAACAACAACGCAAGAGCAACTGAGTCAGGACTCAAACTGCCTTTTAAACCTCTCCTCAGGAAGTAGGTAGGAGGAGCAGGCTTAAAGGAAGTATGTAGGTAGGAGGAGACTACAGGAAGCATGGCATAAAACAGATGCTGCAGATGATGCATGGACTGACGCCGAGCTCTGGAAACAAGGTAAGCTGTGACATCCTGCTACTTAAACAAATCAGCAGCAGCAGCAAGAACAGCAGTCGTAAATTCTGCATCTACATCAGGGCATTTGACAATGGCCAGTGGGCAATGGGCAACAAGACATGACTTGCTAGCACTAGGCCAGTAGGGCATTTTAAGTTTTTCTCATTCTTGTGCTGTAAAAAAAAAAAAAAAAAAAACAATAACCCCCCCCCCATAGTCCTAAAAAAAAATAAACTATTTTGAGGTGGTTTGTTTCTAACAAGCCTAAGTCCTACAAATCAATGTTTCCTTAGGGCTTGCGACAAACAAGTCTATGTCCTATAAATCAATGTTTCCTCAGGGCTTGGGTCTCTAACAACAAATTTTACAAATTATCCTCTACAAAATGCTCTGTCATGTCAAGTATCATCTACTCCAGTGGCAGGTTACGTCAGGGGGTCCCTGTCTCTATCACATTACAAAAAAATTTCTTATTAAATGTTATATATTTTTTATTAACTATCCTCCCAACAGCAGTCAAGTAACCCACCCAAAACAAATTCCCTGTTCAAATGATTCATTCCCCAGACTCCACCCACCAACACAGGCACCCTCCTCTGACCCCTGTTATACTATGTCTTATGGGTTTTTTTAATTTTAACCCCCCCCCACAAAAAAATTCCCTGTTAAACTGATTCTTTCCCCACACTGCACCAACACAGGCAACCACTTGCCCCTTTTTTACAATACCTTCGGGAAATAAAATTATATTTGTTGTTTGTAAATTCAATGTTTCCATTGATTTCAACTGAATGAGCTAGGCAAAAAAAGAGGAAAAATTGCACTTTTCGCCAGAAATTATTCTTCAAGCGGAAAGTGCCATTATTCTCCGATTTCAGTTTCAGGTGAAAATTTTCGCCCATCCCTACTGACATGTACATGTGGACATTCAATGTTATTGTATGGTTTGTTTTAGATAATAGCATACAGAATTGTTTTTACAAAGGGGTGAATTGCCCTTTTACAGGCAACACAATCATTTCATGAGTTTTGTGCTCATTCAATCCATTTCTCACATGTATTTTTCCATACATCAGTACACACTTACATTTTTAATTACATTTGTTTCCGAAATAAATAATTACACTCTGACTTTTTAAAATTTAGTGCCAAACAACTAGCCAGTTGATCTGAAGAATAAAGTTGGAGTATTTGATAAAACATAGCTTTGCATATAAGATGTAAATCCAGCATACTACTTCTGTTTTTTATTAATATAACCATTTGAATGCCAGAGAAATATCCAAAGCATTGCAGTGCAATGCACTGAATACCTCTTTGGGACTCAAAGGGATATATCCCCAAGTGCTCTCAAACATACAGCATCCTGTGACTACTAGAGATGTTTCTAAGTCAGCAAGCAGTTTCTCATGTCTGCTTTGCATAGACTACAGTCAGGCTGACTCAGTCCTTCTATCCTCTGGTGGTGACAGCTGTGATAATGAACATGTTCCTGACAGGTGGGTAGAATTTGCTTTTCTACAATTATCCAAGATTCCACAGGTAAATAATTATTTCTATAAACTCAGCAGTTTATTCACCTTTGTGCATTGTGTTCATCTTGCATATTCTATGGAACCTTTTTTAAAAACTGTTTTTGGTGATTGTGAACTATCAATTACTTTCTTAATAAACTGAAGAACAAAGATATGGGATTAAATGATGCACTAAATCAATAATAAATTCCACAAAAGAAATATATGTAAAAAATATGTCAAATGTATTCATGACAAATTGTCTAAATACCCAATATAACTGTAAAGAAATAGGTGGTATATAGATCCCTCTCTACACCACGAATATGGAGGATCCTCAAATGACATGGCTTTGCTATATACAGACAAAATTCTGTACAAAGTAAAGGTTATCTCAAGCCAATCCACACAGAACTGATTCAGAGTTAGTGTAATGAATTTCTGACTAGATTGGGAAAAAATTGGATTTTTATACTTGCCAATAAATCCGCTTCTCTTAGCTGGTTGAGGGATGCAGGGATGGGGTATAGAGTACCACTCCATGAGGCAGAGTACGCAAAGCTGAAGCTCCTCCCACTTCCTGTCTAATATACCCCTACAAATATCAATACCAGGTCAGTTTACCCCTAGCAAAAGCATAGAAGAGTTAAATCAGCAAATCAGAGAAGCCAAGAAATTGCAAGGCACCGGACCAAGATCAATGAGAATAGCATTTTTACTCATGGTGTAATACACTGCATCTCTCTGTCAACTATGAAAAAATGATTTGTCAGGGTAGGAAATTTGTTTTCTTTATGAACACAGTCTAGAGAATCTGAAGATTGTGAAGGGATAACTATTTACCCTCCAAGTTCCTTTCTGAGCTGACTGAGCCTCTTTGACTGACCGAATACTTTGCAGACTGACACCCAAGAGACAAAACTACAACTGGCACTGACTCATACAACTTCCAGAAGTGGGAATAGCGTACTGACTAAGACAATGTGACGACACTCTAGGGAATCTGGGGGATTGTGAAGGGATAAATATTTACCCCAAGAAACACAGTGCAGACTGACACCCAAGAGACAAAAGTACAACTTGCACTGACAACTTCCAGAAGTGGAACTTGCATAGCATACTGACTAAGGTTTATCCTCATCCTGTACTGAACAAAATTAAGACCACAGTCACAATGGGAGAGAGAAATCTGCTGCTGAAATCTTCTTGATACTAGATTCAGGCTGATAAACAGGCAAAGCAGGGGGAGTGAGTTGCACTTGTAGAGAGTGTGAGTGTTATTTTATTTTTATTCTGTTTTAGAAAGGGACAGTTAAAAATACCTTTGACTGACAAGTGAAAGAGACAGGCAGGGGTGATGTGACTGAGACCAACAATGACCAATACTAGAGACAGAGACTTGTATGATACAGTATTTTGTGAAGGGTAAGGCATCACAAGCAAACAGGTGTATGTGCACTTTACTGTTAAAATCCACACTAATTAGATAATGTCCAGTAAACATATTAGGGGCAGTGGTAAATAAGTGGGAGTAATGAATGAAATGGGATGTGGTGGTACAAAATATGATTGCAGCCATTGTTGCTGTAGAGAGAGGAACAAATGATAATGATCCTTCCCCTCCTGAGCAGGCTATTTGTGAAACTGACAAAAAACGTTCTACCACCAGTAGTATTAATAAACCATTTACAAACACTGTGTATGACAATGAGTCATATTCCAGTGTTGATTGCAAAGTGGGGAAGGATGTAGCAGTTCAAACAAATGCTGCATCTGACAGTGAGAGTAACATATTCAACATTCAACACCTGTCTTCAAAGTAGTAGGAATTGCTTTAGACTTCAAAAAGCCTAGAGGATTATGAAAATAGTAGGGAAGAAGTAGCAGGCAATGCTGACGATGATCTTATTATTGATGATGATGTTGATCCAGAATATATCCCTGCAGGATTCTCCTCTTCTTCTGATATAGAAGTTGAAAATGACAGAGATGATAACAGAAAATTAGCTGAAAGAAAAATCCTGTCTTTAATTCCTAAAAAGTAGCACTATGCCTGTTTATAAACTATGTGAAAGATCAATTGGAAAGTCTGACTCTGGACAAGTAATGATGCAAAAAAATATACAATCATCCTGTCAGTCATCATAAACATCATCATTGCCTCCATTTCTAATTCCATCCACCACTTAGCCACTCACACCATTGTTGAAAGATCTTCAAAACAGGTCATCGATATCCACAACCCTAGCTATGATGAGTGCTTCTGCTGCTAGTGGAAGTACAACTCCACTGACACCTACTGCTAGTACATTTGCAGCAACATCTAGCCAGTAGTAATAGTAGCCCTTCAGGAACCCATAAATGTATGAACTCTAGCTCATGTAAGCAATTTACTGTTGTCTGTGTAAAAAAATGTGAGTAGGGGAAAGCAGGATCATACATAGGCACATCATCATTGAGCTCCCACCGAAAGCACAACCACAGTTCTGATTGGGAGAAAATCCTTCAATATGTGAGAGGTGCTATGACCAGCAACATCTAAAAGTTCACAGGGCTATGGAAAGTATACAGTGCAAAAACTGGAAAACTTTAGCAGAAACATCTTTGTCACCTGGTCAATGTGTGACCTATGTGAGCTGCTGTAGCCTTTTGAGGAAGCCACAAGCTGGTTAGTTGTGTTGAGGCAGGAATTAGTTTGATACTTCGACATATATATTTACTGCAGAAAAAACTGATGAGCATGCCTAATGAATCTTACAATAATGACAACAAAGATATAAACCAGCTAGTGGATGACATGTTTTAGCATGGATCCTCTCCAACTGTCCATTAAAAGCAATGAGGAATCCATTCTTACTACTTTGCTGGATCCCTATTTTAAATATAACATTCTTAATTTTTGCTAAGGTGTGAGCAGCATGTTTCTGAGGGATGGGAATCTGTGAAAAAATATAAAGATATGGTTATAGACAGAGAGGAGGGTTACATTGTGGAGGATGAGAGAGGGAGAAAGTAGAACAAAAAAACTGTAGAAAGCATAGTGGAAAAAAATAAGCAAAGCATCAGCAGCATTAACAACAACAACATCATGAACAAGAACATCCCAACATTTTTCTGAACCTATACTCACCATCACCACAGTAAGCAATTCATGTGTCTTAGGGTGGAAATCTAACATTTTTGTGGTTGTGAAGGCACGTGTGGTCACTACAGTTACGGCGGTGGTATTGACAATATGGAATGTTATTTAGTAGTGTTGAGCGAGCGTGCTCGGCCGATGCTCGGATCGGCTCGAGCATCGCTCGGATCGGCACATGGCGGTACTCGTCGAGTACCGCCATGTGCTCGCCCGCCATGTTCGGGTGGCGGGGATCTGTGCCGGAAGAGGCACAGATCTGAAGACGCTCCGCTGGACCACCAGGGACTGGAGGTACGGGGGCATTGCGGAGATGAAGGGGGCATTGCGGAGATGAAGGGGGACATTGTGGAAGAGGGGCATAGACTCTATGCCCCTCTTCCACAATGTCCCCCTTCATCTCCGCTATGCCCCTCTTCCACAATGTCCCCCTTCATCTCCGCTATGCCCCTCTTCCACAATGTCCCCCTTCATCTCCTCTATGGCATAGAGGAGATGAAGGGGGACATTGTGGAAGAGGGGCATAGCGGAGATGAAGGGGGACATTGTGGAAGAGGGGCATAGCGGAGATGAAGGGGGACATTGTGGAAGAGGGGCATAGCGGAGATGAAGGGGGACATTGCGGAGATGAAGGGGGCATTCAGAGATGAAGGGGGCATAGCGGAGATGAAGGGGGGCATTGACCAGGCACCCTCCCCTCATCAGAGCAGGGGGTGCCTGGTGTAATGCTCGTGTCGCCCCATTCATTTGAATGGGGCTCGGGTGCTCGGCCGAGCACTCGAGCCTCAGGGGGTGCTCGGTCAGAGCACCCGAGCACCCGAGCATCGGGGTGCTCGCTCAACACTATTATTTAGCCATTTACTGTAGTGACCACTGTCTGCTCTTAACTATTGATTTGATGCCATTTCCTTTTTATATATAGAGCTGATTATAGGTCACACTGTCAGAACCAGAGGTACGATCAATAGCTGTCACCTGATGCTGTGTGCTAATGTTGCCCACTTTTGGTAGTAGAAGGGAAACCCAGTGATCAGTCACTGTCATATAGTCTGTGCTCTGCTAGTGGAGGCAGGCCGGGTCTAGACCCAGTGATGTCAGACTCAGAGTGAAGAGCACTGCACCTGTGCACCGGGTAGGCCGGCCGCACCTAACTTAAGCACTGCAGACAGAGAGAGCTGTGCAGGAGGTTGGGAGCAGAGACAGAGTCAGCAGACATGGATGGTCACAAGCAAGAGGGGAATTGGGAAACAAACAAAAGGGGAAATCAGCAAGAGGGGAGAAAGGCAAAAGGGGATCAAGAGGGGTAAAGAGGTAAGAGGGGGAGAGAGGCAAAAGGGGGATCAAGAGTGACAAGAGGGGGCATCAAGAGCGGGTGAAAGAGGCATAGGAGGGTCAAGAGGGAAAAAAAGAGGCAAAAGGGAGAAAAAAGAGGCAAAAGGAGGAAAGATCAGGATGCAAAAGGAGGGGGGACTATCACAGAGATTCCTACTCCCCAGACTTCACAAAATGTATTTAGTTAGCCAACTCCTAACTGTCAATATTAATTTCCCACTCTCCTGCTCATGACCAACCACATCTCCGATTGCTGTATGTGACAAGGTAACAGAAGCAACCAAGTAACAGTGATATAGCCAAACTGGTTACATAAAGGTATATACCAAGCCATATAATCATACACTGTCTCTAATGCAGAAGATATATACTGTTGCCATGGCTCTTATAAATGATCTTTTGGTTCCTGTTAAGGTTATGAGACAGGGAAAAAACAGGACATAATATAGTCCCTTACTGATCAGCGCTGAAAATCGATTCCTAAATGAATACCTAACAATTAGTGTTGAGCGAGCACCCCGATGCTCGGGTGCTCGGGTGCTCTGACCGAGCACCGCCGGAGGCTCGAGTGCTCGGCCGAGCACCCGAGCCCCATTGAATTGAATGGGGCGACACGAGCATTACACCAGGCACCCCCTGCTCTGATGAGGGGAGGGTGCCTGGTCAATGCCCCCCTTCATCTCCACAATGCCCCTCTTCCACAATGTCCCCCTTCCACAATGTCCCCCTTCCACAAAGTGCCCCTTCATCTCCGCAATGTCCCCCTTCATCTCCGCTATGCCCCCTTCATCTCCGCAATGCCCCCTTCATCTCCGCAATGTCCCCCTTCATCTCCGCTATGCCCCCTTCATCTCCGCTATGCCCCCTTCATCTCCGCAATGTCCCCCTTCATCTCCGCTATGCCCCCTTCATCTCCGCTATGCCCCCTTCATCTCCGCAATGTCCCCCTTCATCTCCGCTATGCCCCCTTCATCTCCGCTATGCCCCCTTCATCTCCGCAATGCCCCCTACCTCCAGTCCCTGGTGGTCCAGCGGAGCGTCTTCAGATCTGTGCCTCCTTCGGCACAGATCCCCGCCACCCGAACATGCCGGGCGAGCACATGGCGGTACTCGACGAGTACCGCCATGTGCCGAGCAGAGCGATGCTCGAGCCGATCCGAGCATCGGCCGAGCATGCTCGCTCAACACTACTAACAATTCAACTAAAAAGAGCAGCATTTCTAGAAAAACTACCCTAGCAACTGAATATCCATGTAGATTACTAGGACCTATATATCTAACCAACATGTAGATAAAGGAGACTGAACCTGAATCTAATTACTCTGTCAGCTGCATTCCACCACCCAGGTGCACCTAACGTGCATCTGTTTGGTCATACAGTTTTACGACAAGAGCCATAGAAATAAACTAACTAAACGTGTGTTCATAATGTCTCAATCTCACTAATAACTCAAATAGAGGTTATTGTAAACAAGATTATTCCTAGCTACATTGTAGTCTAAGAACTAAATAAGTTTTAGATTGTTGGTACTATTAATGGTCCCTATAAGTCCATAAAGTTCAATATTATGAATCTAAATAGTGCATATGTTCTTGGTTATTATTAAAAACAAAAAAAAAGAAAGAAAGAGATGCCTAACACGTTTCTTCCTGCTACACGGGCTTCACCAGGGGAAATTCAATTACCATGACCACTTATATAAATCTAAGGGTAGGTAACTGGCCCCTATTATTGTTATGGGGTGCTATCATAGAGCTCTGTTTGAAAAAGCTCCAATGAATTACATACACTAACACGCAAGTGTCTAGGCAGCACAGGCAGACTAGGGATATTTCTTAAAACGAACTGGCATATAATACCTCCTTGTTTCCAGCTCCACCGCTTCAGCGACTCTCGGCGTGTTTCCATGCGTCATCTGCAGGCAAGAGGCTTCAAGCATGCTGCAGGCCTCTGTTTTATGTATGTTTGTTTCCTGTAGTCTCCTCCTTCCTACTTCCTCACTCCAGCTGCTCCTCCTACCTACTTCTTGTGGAGGGGTTTAAAGGGCAGACTGAGTCCTGACTCAGTCACCCTTACGTTGTTGTTCTGAGCAGTTATTTTCTAGTATTCCTGATTCCTGTGTATGATCTAGCTTGTCTGTCCATCCATTCTGGTGTTGACCTGTGGCTCTATTCTCCTTGGCTTTCCAATTTGGCTCAGATATCCTTTCTGGTGCAAACCTGCGGCTCTGGCTGACTACCCACTCTGTGTATGACCTAGGCTTGTCTGACTACCCACTCTGGTGTTGACCTGGGGCTCTATCCACTGGGCATCCAGCATAAATACGCTCCAGTGGATATCCTATCTGGTGCAAACCTGTGGCTCTGGCTGACTACCCGCTCCGTGTATGACCTAGGCTTGTCTGACTACCCACTCTGGTATTGACCTGGGGCTCTATCCACTGCACATCCAGCATTCCATCGCTTCAGTGGATCGCCTTTCTGGTGAAACCTGTGGCTCTGGCTGACTACCCTCTCTGTGTACTTTGGCTCATCTGACTATCCTATCTGGTGCTTACTAGAAGGTTCTGTCTGTTCGCTCAGTTTGTTGGTTCCGTTATTCGGACATCCTTCCTAGTACTGACCTGGGGCTCTAGCAGACTCCTAGCTACTGGCTGCAGGCTGAGTCAGTATCCCTTGGGCGTTACCTTACCACGAGATGCCAGTGGGCTGAGGCCTAGTCTCGGACAGTGTGGAGCGGAGATTGGGAGACTGATACTCCTGATACAGTGCTCGCCGTTTCAATCACCCACTGTGTGTATATTTATATATTGCATTACTGTCATTATTATCATAATAAAGGTTCCATTAACTACACCGTCTGACTCCTGGTTTTGCTTGCCAACCGTAACAATCAAGTAGCAGAAGTGGACAAAAACACACATGACAGGGAAGCCTACACACATGCATTACTAACAGAAGCACTGAGAATGAGGTAGGAAGAATTACCACCATCTACCACAGTTGGGACCAATGCTAAGATAACTGATGTGTGACAGTAATCCTATATAATAATTCGCCAAGTTGTGTGTAACGCCCGACATAGGCAGTAGACACTGCTGCGCGCGTGGCACTCATGAGCAGTCTTGGCACTCATGAGCAGTAGAGACTGCCCGTGCCGCGGCTGATACAGAGCTGGGTGCTCCGAAGGAGCGTACAGCCCTGTATCAGCCGAGGCGCGGCCCGTCTCCACAGCGTGTGACTGCCCCGCGACCGGCTGCCAGAGGCACTGTGGCCCGTGTAACGGGCTGTTCAACTAGTATCATATATTACAACAAGGCTAAATTGATTGAGGACTTCAAAGAAACAAAATGTTTGTAAGTTTAGACTTGCATGAAACAAGGACTGAAATAAATTTGTTTGTATAGCTTCAGACTAGCGAAAAACAAGGACTGAAAATGTTTTTTTGCAGGATTCAGGCTTGTAGTGCCAGCAGCCCTCCAAGTTCTCATGCTGCTCGGCAGCACTACATACTAGCTATTCTACAACATGCTGCATGGCAGCAAAATCTGGGATTTTATATTATTGGGGTGGGAACGTTCTGTACCATTGAAAACATAGGCAGAAAATGGAAACATTCTGCTGGGAAATTGTGTGGTGTTTCACAGACTGGATTATCAAGCACCAATTGAGAGACTGATGCAGAATCACCTTTTAGTGAAGATTATGTGAGTTCTTGTTTCAGTGTTGTAGCAGGTTCATTTGCAATGGTCTGAGATGAAACTGTCCAAATGGAAACTTTTTCGTAGTGAACACCATAGATCCTACTAATCTCATAAATCTCTGACTGAAGATTAAGGCTCATCCAGGATGCTCTGAACTGAAAAGACACTGAATGAACAGTGACTCTGAAGAACCTTATTGAAAACCAGACCCAGAAACATTAGATGCTGAGTAGCTAACAGGTCTGATTTGTTTATATTTATAATCCAAGTGTGCTTCTGTACACTCCGCTTTGTAAACGCCAGATGTTTTGGTGTAGGAGCTTTGAGCAACATGTTGTCAAGACAAGTAATCAGATTCATCCCCTTAGATCTTATGAAGGCCAACGGCAATGTCAGCGCTTTTCATGAAGACTTTTAGGGCTGTCTCTAGGCCAAATAGCAGTGCAACAAATTGTTACTGATGATTCTGAAAGGCAAATTAGAAAAAGTGGTAATGTTCTGGCAGGATGGGAATAGGTAAATAAACATCCTTTATGTCCAGTGAGGTCATGAACTAAGCCATGGCAGCTATTGACAGAGTGACTCCATTTTGAACTCAGGCACCTGAAGATACTTTTTCAAAGCTTTTAAGTCTCTTCACTGTTGCCAGCAGTGACTGACTGCCTGATGAGAAGTGTCTGGAAATGGAGTTTTCTTTTAACTCTGCACATTGAGGCATTGTTAGAGAAGAAATTCTGTGCCCTTGGGACACTACTTGAAGTACCTAGCTATCTGAAATGGAGTCCCTACAATGAAGAACAAAGTGCTGGAGTTTTACCCCAGTGGAGTGTTGTGCATAAGATCCAAATGTCCATCTTCATGGTTAAGGTGATTGAAGATAACTGTATATATTTTTTTTTTGCCTGGTAGGCATTTACTTGAGTATCAAATGTGATGAAGGTGCCTGTTGTCTTAATGAAGAGCTTTTATATTCTCTTGAAAAATGAAAGACATTCCCTTTTCTTTGGAAAATTGTAGCAAAGTTGTGGAAGGAGCTCACTCTTGCGCCTTGTGTCATGATTCTATACTCTCCTCAGCCTGGTGCAGTACCTCACAGTGCCACTACCTTTCTGTGGTGCTGTTGTAGGTTGCTGCACTCAAATTAAAGAGATCTGATTCTGTTCCCAGCTGGCCCTACCTTGCAATCACTTCCTCCCTATTTAGTTCAGTCTCTCCCCTTCCTCTGGGCCAGATTATACTGATCAGTTCAGATCAGTTTCAGCTCAGTTCCTTTTCTTTTGGGCTAGATGCATCTTGAGTTCCTTGAGCTAGCTGCAACCTTAGTTCCCTGAGCTAGCTGCACCCCTGAGTTCCTTGAGTTAGCTGCACACCAAGATCCTTGAGCTAGCTGCATCCTGAGTTCCTTGAGCTAGCTGCACCCCTGAGTTCCTTGAGCTAGCTGTATCCTGAGTTCCTTGAGCTAGCTGTATCCTGAGTTCCTTGAGCTAGTTGCATCCTGAGTTCCTTGAACTGGATGTTTTCCTATGTTCCTGAGTCGGCTGTTTTCCCGTGTTCCTGAGCTGGCTGTTTTCCTTTGTTCCTGAGCTGGTTGTCCTCCTGTGTACCTGAGCTATCTGCATCCCTGTGCCTCCTTCCTGTGTTCCTGAACCAACTGTTCCCCGTGCCCAGAGGCCCTGTTCTCCCAGAGGCCCTGTTCCCCATGCCCAGAGGCCCTGTTGCCCATGCCCAGAGGCCCTGTTCTCCGTGCCCAGATTCCCTGTTTTTTTTCTGTTTCATGTTCCTTGTATATATATATATAATATATTGGTTTCCCCTTTAATTGTGTGTGTGCTGGTTTTCTTGCTTTCTGGGTTCCACTTTATTTATGTTGTTTACTATGGTCAGCAACTCTTCCTGACCAACCCCCATGACACCTTGTAGCATGACTAATAATGTTGTCTAGCTCAATGCTAAAATGAAGCTCCCTGCAAAAGTTAGATAAATCATTGATTTTTTACATCCAGCATCTGAATTGTAAATGTTGAGCCATAGAGTGTGATGAGCAGCTAGAGGCTATTGGGCATGAGGATGGGAGAAAATCTTTGCCTCAAACCAAATTTGGCGAAAAATGGTAATTTCCGATTGGTGAAAAATTTAAGGTGAAAATTGCCATTTTCCCGCTTTTTTCACCTAGCTCATTGCATTGAAATCAATGGGAAGAAAAAATTTTCCCCACCGCATGAAAGTTTTCTCTACTTTTCTACAGCCAGATACAAGGATTTCAGGCTCTCAAAGCATGCCATTCTGTGTTTGTGAGAGGAGAAAGCAGCATATTTTTGAGCTAGAGAAGGTTGAATTTTTTTTATAAATAAATATAAATAAATAAATAGGCAAATAAAGTGGAGTCTTTTAGGTAGGACACTTGTTCTCCGTATCAGGGGAGTCTGTGGGTACTCTGGGGAGAAGAACGGAAGAAGGAGGTTGACCCCAAATACCGTAAAATTTGGTGTGACTGACTGGCAAGACATAGGCAGCTGGGGTCCAAATTGGGGGGAAAGAAGTTGTTGAGTTTTGTTTTTTAGTTTTATATATATATATATATATATATATATATATATATATATTTAGTTTTTTAACTGACTGACTGTGATAAGATAGGGTGGACAACTTGAAAAAAAAATTAATACATAAATAATTAAACAATTAAATATATTAGGTCACAGACAGCTGACTGGGAGCCTGGTGTGAGCTCTGTGACTGAGACAAACTTGATAGAGAGCAGACGACATTGAGAATTTTGTTGAAGGCCAAGGCAAAACTTAAGACTCCATCTGTTGTGTAATGTAGAGAGTAAAAACACACACAGTAGCTAAGTAATGTCCAGCAAATACACAAGCGGGAGGAGGAAAGGTGGAGCAGTGCAGAGATGTGGTAGCAAAGTGGTAGTTCAAAAACGGACTGCAGCAATGATTGCTACAGCATGTGCAATAAATGATGATGACCCCTCTGCTCCCAGGGTGGATGCAGTTTGTCAAGGTCCCACCAATCACACCACACGAGTCCCACCACCACCACTACCAAACACATCTGCCACACTGTAGGTTGAACTTTATTTTTTTTATCACTTTACATTATCATGAATATGTGCCAGTGTCACTAAAACAGGAAGTTAGTGTTGTGGGCTAAGGACAATTGCACACTGCATGCTAACACATTTTTCAAAGTATATGTTGCTGTAGTACTCACAACTTTGACTTCCAGCTACTTATTTGTCCACTACAGCTATTATTGTGCTGGAAAATGTTGCGCCATAGGAAACATAGGTGAAAGATGGGTTGGAATAGGAGAAAAATGTGTTAGAATTGGAGAAAAATGTTTTGGAATAGGAGAAATATTTGCTGGAATAGGTGAAAATGAGGAAAATGTTGTACTGGAGAAAAGGAGAAAACTTTGTCCATTTTTCACGAAAAGTCATGCTGGAAATTTTTCTCACCTTTGCCCACCCATACTGTTTAACACTTAGCTGCCATCTCTGCAATTTCAAGGGCTGCTACACCATTATAGACAGTAGGCCACGTCTTGGAAATTATTAAATAATAAAAGAATATCCTCTTTTGTAGTATGCTGCTGTATTGCCCTCTGTAGCTGATATTGCCTATTCCATGCCTCCACAGCTCTGCAATCACATTCAGAAGCAAAGGCTGCATAAATAATAGTTTTAACAACAAAAATAGTAGTCTCAATAGCTAATCCAATGTTTTATATGCGGAATATTTCAAAGTCGCTGCACTTTATACTGACTAATGGTTTGTTTTGATAGATTACAAACAGATGCATTAATAGCTGGAGGTGTGAACCCTATCACTGGGAAAGGGAACAGGTATAAACATTTCTCTAGTAAGGACAAAACTCAGTCTTAGAACTGCCATTCTTCTATAACAATCTGGTCCAATTACTCATAAGCAAGAAAGAGACAGATGTCTTTTTACATTTAAATAGCTTGATGGGTCAATCTGTGGGCTGTCTTCTGAGACCTGTAAAAATCCAAAACAGCTTTAACTAGGGGTTTTACAAGACCAACTTCATCATCACCTGTGGTGGAGATGTTGGATTTGAATACAAGAGGGTCACTGATATCACTGTAATCTTCATCCTCTGCACTGCAGACTCGTAACTGAAGTTGGTTGATGATACCCTTTTCTTTGCAATTTTTGAGGGACCTTGTAACCATATTCCCAAAACTTTTACAAAGAACTGGTAATTGATCCTGGAATGGCTTTAGTCCATTTAGGTTCCAGAAAAGCTTACGTGTCATGATACTGCCTTGAACGGTTGGGCTGTCTGAAACTGAGACCCACATTGTACAACATCCAAACTGGCCTCCAGAGATCATTGTACCACATGATGAACAAGCAGATGTTTCAGTGTGGTTCTGCTGCCTCAGGTTTTTGTTTCCCCATTTATGGCTGCTGCCTGCACCGTTAATTTACTTGCAATATGAAAATATTAACATGATCAGAATATATATTAAAAAAAATTTCAATTATATTAGAGAGGAGTTGCCTGGCCTGAGTAGTACTGATATGCCTGACAGGATGCACATTCTAAGATGGCGGACACCCCCTATCTACAGAGCCTCAGTGAGAGCATGGTCATGATGCAAGGTCGAAATAGTGGGTGAAACTCCTTCCCCCAATATGACCATTATCTATCGTCCTCATCACTGAAGAGGAAAGATTGTACAATCACTTAATGGTACTCCAATCAGCCCAAACAGGTGAAGTAAGTCTGGGACAGAACGGAGAATAAATCTCGGGCTCCTCACTATTGAATAAAAACAAGGAAAACACCTCTCACCTTATATTCACGCTACCCGGTCCTTCAAAAAAGGGCAGACATGGTATGAAAAAAGGTGCTGCTCAATGAAGAGTCAGAAGATCTGATATTCAATGCTTGTGGCATCCTTAATAAACATAAATTAATATAATTAAAGAGAAAAAAATAAATTAAAATGGAATATTTCCCTAGGGAAACTGCACTGGTGACCTCATGAGGTCACTCAATTATTTGACCTGGTAGTGATATGTTTAGTGGTATATAGGGCAGAAAGTGTCATGAACTTCAGATTTGAGTACTCTGCTTTCTGGAGGAAGTCTCTATACCCCATGGGCCTTGAATCCCTCAATAAACAAAAGAGAAAATTGGGTTTAATAATAGAAGGTGTTAGTGTTCTTTTAATAACTTTCAAAGAAGCTGCAGATTTTGTGTACCCAATACTACCACATAACACACTTTATCCATTCTCTGTTCTTGGCATCCTTAAAATAGCAAATATGTTTCAGCTAGCAGTAACCAGAAGTCTGAAACTAATATACTTTAATCTAGTTTATTTTCAGAATGGCCTTTATGTCTCAGTGCCACATTAATGGTATCCATCTAGCCGACATGAAAATTATTAGGTAATATAAGTGACATCAAAATGGAAGCTAGCAGCAAAGAGGAAGGTAGTGGTACTACATCAAATCGGTATTGCTATCATCCAGATGGTTGTAGTACCAGAGAAATATGCAAGAATGTTATTAACAATAAATGTGATTATTAGAAAGCAATATGCATTATTTATACGTTGAATAAAATGCACAGAACCATTTCAGGATGGAAGGCAATGCTTATTAACACTTGAAGTATATACACAGTTGTTTCATCAACAACTATGATGTTAAAGATATGAACATGTGCAAATATCCTGGACAAAAGCACAACATTGGAAAAATACAAAAGTGTAGATATTCTTTAAAACTGTAAAAAAGGAACAAAATAATATATTTACTGGAAACAGCAATATATATTGCACCAAACATAATTAGTCTATAATTAGGGTTGGCTGAAAAATGTTGCCTCAAACTCGGTGAAAAATGGCACTTCCCGATTGGTGAATAATTTTCCACGAAAAATGCTGATTCCCCTCTTTTTTTCGCCAAGTTCATTCCATTGAAATCAATAGGAACATTGAATTTCTACACAACACATAGCAAATTTTTTTTTATTTCCCAAAGGCATAATATAAAAGTGGCAGGAGGGTGCCTGTGTTGGTGGAATGTGGTGAAAGAATCAGTTGAACAGGGATTTTTTTGGAGGGGGTTGTTTGCAGGGATTGGGGGGCAAAATAAATCTTAAATACAAATAAAAAACTCATAAGACATAGTATAAAAGGGGTCTGAGGAGGGTGCCTGTGTTGGTGGAGTTTGGGAAATTAATCAGTTGAATAGGGAATTTGTTTTGGGGGTTCTCTACTGGTATTAGGGTGATAGTTAATAAAATAAAATAAAATAAGAAATTTGTATGTAAAGTGATAGAGTATCACAGTGCCTGTGATTCTCTGTCATTCTTGCTTGTGGTTCGCTCTGATTTGCTGAGCCTGTTTGGCCCGCCTATGGTGACCTTTTTATGCCTGGCCCAGACATCTGTCAGATGCCCTTTCGTGGTGTTTCTGAGCCAGTAGTGCTGTTGCTGTGTTCCTGTGTTCCGGATTCTCGTGTACCGACTTGGCTTGTCCCGACTACGCTCCAGTGTTCCTGATCGTGTTTGACCCGGCTTGTCTGCGAACCACCTCCGTTTCCTGACCCGGCTTGGCTGACGTTCCTGCTCGTGTATGACCCGGCTTGGATGACTACCTCCTTCGTGCTACGACCTGGCCCGGCTGACTTCCTGCTCCGAGATTGACTTCCAGCCTGTTCCAGTGACCTCTGTTCCCGTTGTCGCCACCGCGACATTTTTCACCTACTGTTGCCAGCTGTCGTGTGATCACTCTAGCCCTGTGTTGCCTCCGTTCAGTGCAGTGTTCCGTTTGTCTTGCGGAGCTGTGCATTCCTCCGTGAGCCTCACTACACTTGCAGAGCTTCTATACCTTACCGAGCCTTGTGTTTAAACGTGCATATTGAACCTTGCAGTGCTGCCTTACTCTCGCTACCTTGGTTCCCAGTATAGAGCCACTCTCGCTGTGCTACGTCTGCCGAGTTGGCTGCTTACCGACGGCTACTCTATCTATCCTACTGCAGAGTAGTCACGTTATGTTGGTCCGGTAGGGCGTCATTGGCTCTCACTTTTACGTTAGTTACTGGGCGATATCTCTGTGGCCTCTGGGCTTGTGTGGCAGCAAAGGGAAGGCTCAAGCTCTGACAGGTTTTCGTTGTATACGCCCGTGGGGGCTATTGGCTCTATCATCGCTATTGCTGGTCTCCGGTTAACGCCTGTGGAGGCTATTGCCAGCTCTTGCATTGCAGGTCAGTTTCCGTTACGCCCGTGGGGGCTATCCACACTCGCACTCGCAGAACCAGTCTTCCTGTTAGGTACGCCCGCGGGGGCTATTTGGATTTCTGTTCTGCTTAAACTAAGTGGTCACTTCGGCTAAGGCATTTACGTTTCCAGAACGCTGTGACTGACTCTCATCAGCACCTCCTTTAAACACCTTGGGCGTGCCAAACCACCACATCTGAGACTGACTGATTTTATGCACTTAACCCTTTGGGTACTGAACACCATTCTCTGTACGGAGATATTGTATTTCAATTATTCTGTGTATTGACTCTCTGTGTTATATCAGTCATCACTGTGTGTCTATTCTTGCTGCCTATAGAGGGCGTTCGTTTGCATTATTTGCTATTTAAATAAAATTGTGTTTTATTTTACCAACTGGTCTGAGTGTCCTAAAAACCGTAACATAGAGACAGGAACCCACTGACATAAGCCGCCACTGGGGTGGACTGATACTCGACTTGATAGAGTATTTTGTAGAGGATGATTTTGGTAGATTTGTTGTTGAGGCCCAAGCCCTTTGGAAACATTGATTTGTAATACTTAGAAGTGTTAGACACTAACCCCAAAAAATAGTTTTTGTTTTCGTTTTTTGTCTTTTTGTTTTTTTTTTTTTTTTAAAAAAGCTGTGAGAAAAAGAAAAAAATCCCTACTGCCTAGTGTCAGCAAGAGATGTCCTGTTGGCCACTGGCCACTGGCCATTGTCAAATGCTCTGATGTAGATGCAGAATTTGCAACTGATGTTCTTGCTGCTGCTGCTGAGTTGTTTAAGCAGCAGGATGAAAGGGAATGGGATCAACAACAACAATAACATGGTTGATGGATGATGAAGGTTCCACTTGCCACTACTAGCTCCAGTGATGCACCTGAGGCAGTAGCAGCACAATAAATAGCCCCCAGTATAAGTAGAGAAAACAAGAAGTTGGCCATTAATTCTTCTCCACCTGCCCCTCCTCCAAAATCATGGGCGTGTTGTTATTAGAATATATATTTTTCCCTTGAGAACAGGAACTGTGCCTCTCATCAGCAACTGCAATGAGAACAGTGTGTGTGGTAAATAACATCTGGGGGCACTACTGTATCCAAACACCATGACACCAGAGCCCAAATACTGCTTCTGTCACTATACCCCTTGACCAGACCTAGCTAAGGACAAATGACAACTTGCTGACAATTTAATATTAATGACAAACCCTCCCTGCCAGCATCTTAGCATATTCTGCAGGATGGAATCCCCTCAGATGCCGCTTGATGCCAATGCTTGCGATTCTCCTCCACTACACTGCCATGTGTGGTCAATGCACCACACAGTGTGCAATGGGTGGAGATGAACTGCCACATCCTAACATCAACAGAGTGGTTATCATTTGGCGGGTTGGTAATGAAGAAAGAGGTGGATATGCAGAAGATGTAGTCACCCTAGAGGAAGAAGATGATGGTGATGGTGAGATAGTTGTTTCACACATCATGGAACTTCCAGTCTCTTGTTGCCTTTCTGGAGAGTCAGGGGGTACAGTAACAGCGGTGCTTGATTTCTGTGGTGGATGTTTGTCTTTAACATATTTGATATAAATGTCATGTTTAGGGATGGGTGAAAGTTGTTGCCGTGTTCCTGCGAGAAATTCTGTGAAAACCACATCATTGTCCACTTTTTCGCGAGAAAATCTGCTTTTAAAATAATAAAATTTCCTTGTTTTAAGCCCTTTGGCCAAAATTCCCTGCCAATTTTTCAGTGTATAGAAAGTTTCCACCCATTGATTTACTTTGTTTTCTCTTTTTCACTAAAAAAAGTGACATATTCCAGGAAGTGAAACACAATAGAAGCAGCTACAGAGCGAGGTAGACATGCTGTGTTGTTCTGCTCTGAATTATTTGTTAAATTGAGGCAGGAGAAGCTCATAGTCACTGCTATCACTATAAGCAGTAACAAGTAGAACTGGGAGGACCCTTATTATGTGTCCACTGAATCTGGGGAGGAGGAGGAGGAAGTGACTAGCAGTACTGAACCAATGCTGTCCAGTCCCCCTAAATCACCTCAAGGGATCTTGGAGAATTGAATGGGAAGTGATGGAGAAAAGGGAATGGGAAGGGAGGGAGAAAAGGGTAGTACTAGTGAGAGCAGGACAGGTCAGCTGCCTGTGTCTGCTGCAAGACGTGCTGCCCCTGCTGCCAGCGCCACCATTGCTGTACCTGCTGCCACCATTGCTGTACCTGCAGCCAGATGTGCTGCCGCTAGTGCTGTACCTGCTGTCAGACATGCTGCCCCTGCTGCCACCAGTGCTGTACCTGCAACCAGCATTGCTGTACCTGCTGCCAGATGTGCTGCCCCTGCTGCCTCCAGTGCTGCCCCTACTGCCAGTGCTGTACCTGCTGCCACCAATATTTTGCCTGCTGTTAGTGTGTCTTGTAGTATCCAGGAGGGGGAGAGGAGAAGATAATACCAAGTGTGACAACAAGGGACCCTAAGTCACACTTGCCATCCTCAAGCAGTCCCGCCAGTGCTAGTACTACTAGTACTAAGGTCAGGCAGCTTGTTAGCGTTAAAAGTGTAGGATGTGGTAATCAACAACAATATCTTCATATTACTAGTGACTGTGAGACTGAGGAGGAAGACTCTGCAACTCAACTTAATGTAGTTGGTGTTAGTAGTAGTAGCAGTAATGGTGAAGCAGCCGGAGTGGTAGGGGAAACATTTGAGAGCAACCAGACTAGCGGTCAAATGAGCCCACACCATTCCTCTGACCCTGGGACTAGGAGTCCTCCCCTTCCCTTCACTAAAGTGTCCGAGTGGAACATGAATATATAAAATATGTGTAAGATACCAGAAGGTACTCTCTCTATATTATACTCTATGCTACATACGGCCACTATGATCCACTGTGACTGAGAAGCAATAAGTCACCTTTAAAAAACAAACTATACAGTAGAAAATTTGGATAGAAGCGCTTAGATCTAGAATAAATATTCTATATAGATGGCACAAGGATAATAAAAACATTTTTTATTTTTAGTAATATATTGATCTAAAAAAATAATTTGTCAGTATAATATAATAGATGAAGACACTGATTAAATGTCCTACAGCACAGAAATATAAACCTTTATATAGGTATATGCTGGTGATCTTCAGTTTTTTTATTCAGAAACAATATATGTCTCTAAAAAAGGCAGAGTTTGTAGAATGAGAGTATAATAAAGATTGGAAACCATGGTTCACACATTTTGGCAAGTTGTCTGACAAGGCTCATAGCGCTGAATATCAGTAAGATACTCAGTAGGGAATACTTATGAGGAACTTGCTTGTATGGACCAACTGTGCCTCCCTCCCGCCTCCACGTCCCTTCCTTCCATACCCGCTTACCTGGTCCTACTTCTTGTCCTGTCTTTTTTTTTTAGCTCACTTTCCTTTGCTACTTCTCTCCTCTTTCCCTTACCTCTCCCTTGCTTTCGGTGCATCTTTTGTCCTCTGCTTTAGGGAATACCCTGCCCAACTTACAATTTCACATTAATTCTAGCTTGCATTCGCACCATACTTCTGGTACCCTTTTCTGACCTCCACCATGGAATGCACATTGTTGGGGGGTTGGTGTCTTTTCCGACCTCTCCCTTAAGTTTGTATGCAAACTGGTCCCTCCCTGGAGGTTGACCTTTCTTCCCTACTCTCTCTTCCTTCACTACTTTCCTCCTTTCTATTTCCTCTTCATGCAAGCTTCTTTGCACCAGTTATGATACGATCATATGTTTTGATATACAGTGTATGTAACTGAAGCTCCTTTTTCTCTTTTTGTATGTTTTATTACTCAAAGATATTTTAAACCAAAACAATAAATAAATAAATGCTGACTTTCTTATAGCAATGTGTGTACAAGGTCATTTGAAATTTTGTTGTTTAGAAATTGTATTTATACTTTGCAAATTATTTCACTGTCTAGGGATCTTATCTTAATTTCATTTAGTTTATGGAACATCTCCTGCTTAATCTGTAATATTCTAGAGGGCTCCTTTTTTTGCTTTGCATGCACACTTCTAAAAGTGATTTTAACACTATTTAGGCCTAGAAGCATAGCTCAAAATGTGCTAGATTATACAGGTGGTGTTCAATATGAGTGTAGATGTCCGTAAGATATCTATAACTTATTGCAGTGTGCTGCACCAAGAGAAAAGGCATGGTAATGTGTCCTGATAACTTAGTTTATATATAGACGGTACAAATCACATTTTATTTTTATGGACACAGAGAGATACTTTATGCAAGGCTAATGGTATGTTATTGTAAGAATATTATATAATTATAATCTGCTAGTTATACTGGATTTTTTTAAAGTATTTTACCACAGAGATTATCTACTTATTTTAAGTATGTCCTGGGTACTGATTTTATCTACCTCAAAAAGGTTAAAGGCTGAGTTGATACTTCTGGGACTAGAACAGGCAACCCTGAGGTTCTATAGCTGGTACATTAGCCATCTGTGCTATCTTACTAGCTAATTTACAAATAATATTTACTTATCATATTTTTTATATTTCTGAAACAATTTATGGTATACCCATAACTATATAAACCTGTTTAAGTATATTTGAAACTCTCGCCAACCCCCAGCCAATGACAGAGTAGGAAAGCATTTGAACAGGGATTGGCCATATAAAAGCCAATTCCTGTTCATTTATTCCTACACCCTGGCTTGGGCAACAGCCCAAGCAGGACTAGGAGGGGGTTTAACTTGTTCATAGCAGCAGCAATGGTGACTGTGAGTTGACATGTGTTTTTATTTTCATATGCAACTGTGGAGGAAGAGGTAAAGGTGGACCAGTGCATAGCAGACACCACTGGACCTCTGACATCAAGGTAACTGCTTCACATGGGAAACATTAGGGGAGGGGAATGGGGCCTACATTGTTAATGTTGGAGCCTGTGAATGGGGGGTATACTTTATTTATAGTGTTGGAATTGTTGGGGCAGGGGATACTTTATTTTATCTTAGTTCTGGTAGAGATTGGGGGGTTATGGAACTTGATTCTTTCACATATTCTTTTTTTCTTTTAGGGAGGACGTTTCCTATGAACTGGATGAATTGATATGAGGGCTTTGGCCTTCATATTAATTTATCTGTCAGTTACTGTAGGGATGCCTACTTGCACATGGATGTGTTTCTGCATCTATCCTTTTGTACTACAGGGCTTTAAAATACATTGAGGACTCTAAGCCTAATTTTTGTAGGTCAAGAATGAATGGCAGAAAATGCATCCCCCTTAACTGTGTAAACACTCACAACATACAACAGTTTAGCTTAAGGTATGGGCTGTTCCATTGATTACTATGTGAGCTAATCTAGCAACCATGGTGCATATTTAACTCTCGGTAGTTGGTCACAGCACATGTAATAGAATACCAAACTGTGACTTTACAGGTGTGACAGAGGGTCCCATGCTGTCACACTTGCCATCTCCTCAGAAGAAGGCACACTGGCAGCAGTGGGATGCTGTTCATACTACTAGCCAGTCCCACCTTCTTCAATATACTTCCAATATTGTGCTTTTGTCGGGAATATTTGCAAAATGTTCATATCTTTAACATCATAGCTGTTCAAGTGTTATTAAGATATTTACGTTTTTTTTCTTTTACATGTTATAAACTACCATAACACTTAAATGAATTATGAGATACTAAGAATATACATTAAATTCTCAAATATATATGAGTAAAACGAGGTACCTGCATGTGGTAGTTTATTAAATCCTTTAATAAACTAGAACTACAACAGTAAACTGAGAATCCTGGATGATGGGTGACTTTCATTCCATGGACACAATACATTTGCCAGATAATGAGAAATACAATCCTTCCTCTCTTAGGTTTAAACATGCTTTTTTAAAGTTTTTAACTCTTCATATGAACAATATCTTTAAGTGATGTGTTGATATAAATCTGTTACGTGATCTTACCTAATACTTATGACATTGAATGTTTCTCTTTTCTTTGAATATTCTTTCTTACATTTATGAATAACTGACAGTAAATATGTTTGGGTTTATCTCAGTTAATTTGTGTTGTACTTATTATGTGTAAATTATTACCATTAATTGCTGGAAGGCACAGTGCAATGTCGCTTTTAATTAACATAAAAATACACATTTTGGCCATTTGGGAACATTTAGAATTGAGCTTGTTTAATCCATTCTTTGTAAGTTAACCTGCCTTGCCATTTAGAAAAAGATGCCTTGCATGTTTCATTCCCCATGGAATGTTGTTTTCGATATATTAAAAAATAATTTTCTTGCTATAGAAGGGCAGGTCCTACAGGAAAATACAGTTCAGCTGTGGATACACTGACATGAACTGAGTTAATTGAGTTGCAGATCTTTTCCATCATGCCAGGCAATGCTTGCAAGGTCTTTTAAAAGGGAGGGTGTCAGATGAATTATGGGTAAAATGTAAAACAAAACTGTTCTGTTGTGACGTAGCACAGCTGTTACATCAGGTGAGGTGCCAGAGTACTCAGAGTAACAATGAGGTTATGGCCAGATAATCCGAATTTAAAATAAAATAAAATAAAAATTATAAACTGTAGATTGAGACACAGGTACAAAAACAATTCAATACCAGTTGTTGACCTTTTGACTAGTTTTAATTAGGATACACTGGGATTTAAGAAAATAACAAAAACAAAAGAAAAAATATAGATTCATACTGTATAGGAGGCCTAAACAATAAAAAGGTATGACTAAAATGTATTTTGCGATGAACAGTGACAGGAGTAATTGACTTTCTGATGCACAGTCTGTTACACCATTCACTTCTATTTAATTCAGGGGAATTTTTTTGATACTGTAATTTGTTAAAAAAATATGCATTACATTATCTAGAAGATAGTTGTCACCTGCTTTGTCTATATACTGAATGCTGCTATAGTCATCTGTTGATTTTTTAAATGGATATTTTGCATGATATTTATGGTGCATTTTATGTGCATGTATAATTGTATAAAATCAATCTTCTGCAGTACATACATACATTTCTAGAATATCATAAAAAAGAGACAGGAGGGTGTGTCGCTGTAATGTAGCTTTAAAGGGGCAGAACAGGGAGCATGATACATTTAACTGCATCAACACATGGCTGGAATTATACACCTAGGGCCTAAATCAGCAACTGAAGTGTTACAGTTCTGGGGCAAATCAACAGCGCCTTAAGGGACAAATGAAAATTCTTCAATTTCCCATTGATTTAAATTGGGGTTTTAACTCAATTACATAATTACAGTCAGCCAGCCTCAGAATGAGAATGGCAATCAACATGCACACATTTCCTACTAGGGTGGGACCCTGACAATACTTTTACATACATAAACTTTAATTAGGTATTAATTTCTTCTAAGTTTTATGGAACATTTAAATGCACACTATCTCAAAATATGAAAAAATTCATATTGCAGGGTTTTTCCTGCTGAGTAAAACAAGGATATTGCCATAGCCCAAGCATTAACAATTGTTGTATATACTGCTATAGGAACATTACCATGACATTTCATGCCATGAAAAGACAAGCTTGTGCTGTAATAATTGAATAAAACTTCTCCCAACAGAAGAAAAAATTAGTTTTACTCTGCAGGAAAAATCTTAAAGTATATATTTATTTCATGCTATGTGAGAGTATCGCTTTAAATGGATAGTAATACTTAAAATGAAAAAATATATATTTCAGTACTTATTCCCCTGAGTAAAACGGTTTACTTTTAAAAGGTTGCATGCAAAAGATGTACAACTTTTTCATACAGTAACCATGTCACCATAATAAAAATGGTGACATGAGAATCTCGCACTGCATGACACAGTGAAATTCTCATGTTGCCTACTGAAATGTAGTGGATGTGAAGGTCTGCTGGTCTGTTTTACAATAAACATTCTTGGATGTGTGAGTATGTGCTTACTTGAAAACAGCAAACAGCATGCAGTAAGGCTCTTTCTACTGTCAATGGATTGTAGTCCCTCCTCCCACACTGTGACTGTTCTCTATTGTTTCTGTCTCATGGCGTCCTTTAAAATAAAGTCCTCTGCATCTCAGGTCCTCCACTTCTGAGGATAATGAGGATACAATAGAAAAGGGTATGGTGTGGGAGGAGGGACTACAATCCGTTGACAGTGAAAAGAGCCATACTGCATACTATTTGCTGTTTTCAACTAAGCGCATAATCACACACCCAACAATGTCTATTGTAACACGGACCAGCAGACCTTCATATCCACTACAATTCAGTAGGCAATATGAGAATCTCTTGCTGTCATATAGTGCGAGATTCTCATGTCACCATTTTTATTATGGCAACATGGTTACTCTGTGAAAATATTGCACGTTCTTTTGCGTGCAGCCTTTTAAAAGCATACCAAGTAAAACAAGGCTTCTCCTATTGCTGAAAGGTGTTTTATTCAAAAGTTATTACAAATCAAACTTGAATTTTGTAGATGCACTATCACAGTGGCCTGAAATTGGCCAGTGGTGCCGTTGTTACAACATTCTATGGACAGCTCTGGTCAGTTTACCATAAACCACCATAGGATGGTGTAACAGAGCCACTGTACAATTTCAGGTCACTGTGATAGTGCACCTACAGAATTAAACTTTGAGCTGTAATAACTTTTGAATAAAACACCTTGCAGAAGTGGGAGTACCCTTGTTTTACTCAAGGAGATAAACTTTATAACATATTTCTTTTACATTTTAAGTATTACTTTCCCCTTAAGTGGGTTAAATCAAATGAAGAAAAAGGACTTGAAATAACTGTGTTATTGTAATTTTATCCAACATCTTCAATGCTTTGAAGTGAACAGGGCCGGACTGGCCTACGGGATATCGGGAAAAATTCCGGTAGGCTGCCAGCACTGGGCTTCACTGGGGGCCGGCCGGGGCTGCTTAAATGAATGTACCAACTTTAAGCCAATCAGCGGCCACAAGGAACAAGTGGCCGCAAGATTTGAACTGCCGCATATAGTGAGTGGAGGCAGGTCGGGCCTAGACCCAGTGACGTCAGAAGCAGTGTGAAAAGCACTGCATCTGCGCACTGGGTAGGCCGGCCCGCTCCTACCTTAACCACTTGTCTGTGGAGAGTGAGCTGCACGGGAGGCTGGGAGCAGAGACCGTGTCAGTAGACGCTAGGCACGGTCACAGGCAAGGGGGGGGGGATCAGGAGGGGGAGAAAAAGGCAAAATGTTGAGATTAAGAAGGGGAGAGAGAGGCAAAAGGGGGATCAAGAGTTAATGAGGGGGAGAAAGAGGCAAAGGGGAGATCAAGACAAGAGTCAAGGCTGGATTAAGGCAAGAGGGGGAAAGAGGAAGAGAGGGGGATCAAGAGTGGTAGAGTGGTAAAAGGAAGATCAAGAGGGGTAAAGAGAGGCAACTTGAGAAGAGGGGGAATGAAGACCAGGTGAAATAGGCAGAGAGGGGTCAAGAGTGGGAAAAAAAGAGGCAAATGAAGGGGGGGATCATGAGGTGAAAGGAGGGGGAGAAAGGGGGATCAAAAGGGAGAAAAAGGCAAAAGGAAGGGCTCAGAGTCAAGCCAAGCTCTGGTGGTGGCATTCAAATGTGTTTTAAAATGCATATTTCCCCTTTTATAAACAAGAAAAAAATGGCATTATGCTATGAGGCTGGTATAATGACGCAATGCTATGGGATTGGTCAGTAATTTTTTCCAGGGCTGGTTTTTATTCCCAGTCCAGCCCTGGAAGTGAACTGGCAACATATGTAGCATTCAAGGAGTTAACATCCAGTTAACCATAAGCAGAGGCTAGTCAATGAAATCCCCATAATCTGTATCAGCAGTTCATTCTTTTGTGGCATAAAGGAAGCAAAGAGAGAATGAAAGAGATAAATGTCTCACATCAGACACCTTCAGTAAGTAGGTTTATTTACACTTCTACATATCTCTCAGTTTCATTAACTTAAACTGAGGCTTTTCTTGTGCTCTATATATAACAAGGAGTCTTTAAAACGACAGAATGCTCATTTTTCATACCTTCAGAATTTGAAGTGTAGAACTGATTGGTAAAAAATGTCCCATATTAACCCTTTGTCAGAGGGGTATGCAATGCATTCCATATCTGTCTATTCTCTGACATTTAAACACATCTTATGAAATCCTTATATCAACACTATTGCAACAAGTAAATACTTTTTCATTTGAAGGATCTTTACAATACTATACATGCACTTTGTTAAGAGAACCATATTTCTACTTAGGCCTGTCATCTATCAAAGAGAAGCACACTAATTAATTTACAGTAGGTACTATTTTACTTCTTGTTGGGTTTTCATTCAGTACTCATTACTTATAAGCTTCAACTATAATTTACACTTATAAAAGATGCATTGAAGAGGTAGTGCGACAATAGCTCTGCATTCCACTTCTCTTAACAACAAGCCTTGAGGAGTTGTTAGACACCTTAAATATATGTAACTTTCTCCAAGCATTTTTCTATAAACAATTTGCAATTGCAAAATTACTGATAAAAACAGCTTCATGTTGACAGCAGCAGAATGTTAGGATTTAATTCAGTGAGTACAGACGAATCATATGCCCCTATGAGTGCAAATACAAATAAGTAGCATTCTGCTTGCTACAAAGTGATTACAAACAATGAACTTTTTTCTTACCACCTACCCCATTTTCTTTTTGTACCATGATGCATTAATTAATTTTAAATTGTTCTTGTTCCTCAGCAATGTTTTAATGTTTAATGCTGTTTAATAACTGTATTAGAACGTTTGAAGTCATAATTAAAATATAAATGTGGTCATTAAACTAACAACCATGTACCCACATATTGAACAGCAAACCGATGCAAACAAAACATATAGAAACACTGCAAAATTAGATAATATTTCAAAAAAAGGATACTTTTGTTATTTAGACATAGTTTTCAAAAGGCAAAACAATCTATTGGCCACCCCTGATGGTCCATTTGGTCCATATGTGTGAGCAGTGAACAAGACCGACCTTCTAGTAATCACAAACTCTTGCAAAACAAGTATGTTTATAAATAGGGGTGGGCAAAAAGTGAGAAAAATTTCCCTAATGACTTTCTCTTTTTTCATGAACATTTTCTCCTTTTAGCCAGTGCAAAATGTTCCTCCTTTTTGCTTTTTCCTGAAAATTGTTTGTAGATTCTAACACATTTTTCTCCTATTCAACACATTTTTCTCCTATTCTAAAACATTTTTCTCCTATGTTTCCTATGGTGCAACATTTCCCAGCAAAATATTGCTTCTTCTGAGTGCTGTAGTAGAGAAATAAGTAGCTAGAAGTCAAAGTTGTGAGTCCTACAGCAACATATACACTGAAACATGTGTTAGCATGCAGAATGAATTTATCTTTTGCCCATAACACTTAATGTCACTGAAGCAGGAAGCGACATATTCATGATGATGTCAAGTGTTAGACATTACTCAACTACTGTATGTGTTTTTACTCTCTACAGTACACAACTGATTGAGTGTGATGTCTTGCCTTGACCCTCAACAAAATTCTCAATGTCGTCTGCTGTCTATCAAGTCTGTCTCAGTCACAGAGCTCACTTCAGGCCCAATCAGCTGCCTAATATATTTTTTTGTTCATTTATTTTTATTTTATTTTTTTATGTTGTCCACCCTATCTTATCACAGTTACTCCAAAAAAAAAAATATATATATATAACTAAAAACTAAATCAACAACTTCTTTCCCCAGACTTCCCCAGCACAGAGACAATAAAAGACCCCAACTGCCTGTGTCTTGTTAGTCACACCAAATTTCGGGGAGTATTTAGGGGGGTATGCCTATATGTAAAGCATTCCTTAAAACCTAGTATAAGAGAAGATATAAATGAAGGGTCCTGTGAAAATACACACTGAGGGCACACATAATAAAAATATGTTAATGGGGATTTGCTAAAAAAAAACCACTTAATATTGGATGGTTTGAGGAAGTCCATGTTTTACTGCAAATGGTCAGGAAATGTAATCATTTCAACTATCCTGAAATTGACTGGATCAATATGACTTCCAGCACAACAAAGGGAAATTAATTTTTAAGTATGATTAATGAAAATTTATTGTCCCAACTAGCAGAGGAGCCAACAAGAAAAGAGGCCTTGATTGACCTAGTGCTTTAAAAAAACTCTGATATGATAAACAGTATACAGCTAAAGGAACATTTAGGCAGTTGAGACCACAATTTGATTTGTTTTGAAATTTGTTATGAAAAACCGAATACCAAGGGGTAAACAAAACATTACATTTTAAAAAGGCTAATTTTACAAATCTAAAAGCAGTATGAAAATATATTCAGTGGGATGTAATCTTCAAAGATAAAAATGCACAAGAATAAAGGGGTTTCTTTAAAATGCTCTTAGACATATAAAAGCGTCAATATATAACACTGGTGAATATGCACAAGAGGAGTAAATTGAGACCAAAGTGGCTTAATAATAAGGGAAATGAGAAATAAGAAACAGGCTTTTAAAGTATTTAAGTCAGACAGGTCAGTTGCATCATTTAAAATATAAAGATTGTCATAAAATCTGCAAACAAGCAATTAGGCTAGCTAAAATAGAAAATGCGAGAAGTATTGCATAAGAGAGCAAGACAAGTACTAAACAATTCTGCAAGTATATTAAAACAAAAAGGTTAAGGATGATAATGGTCCTATGGCTTAAATAAATTCTTTGTTTCTCTATATACTAAGGAAGCAACAATGACACACAGGTCAAATAGAAAAAAACAGCATTTCCTCCATCATATACTTTGCTTACTGAGGAAAACTTCCAATTGAGACTTAAAAATGTTATGGTGAATAAATATCACGGTGCCCGTGATTCCTTGTTTATATTTTTCTGTCAGTTATCCGATGTGAGGTTCTCATTGGTTGCCCTGTGCTAAGCTCGCCCAGTATGGCCTTTATATACTGGACATTGCCCTTTCGTGGTGTTCCTGTGCCAGTGCTACGTTTGCTCATAAGTTTCCAGTGTACCAACTACGCTTGCCTGACTGCTCTCCAGTTCCTGTGCCTGTGTACTGATCCGGATTGCCTGACTATTCTTCAGTGTCCGTTCCTGCGTATCAACCCGGCCTGGCTGACGTTCCTGCTCCTGTGTACCGACCCAGACTGGCTGATGTTCCTGATTCTGTGTACCGACTTGGACTGGCTGACGTTCCTGCTCCTGTGTTCTGATCCGGCCTGGCTGATGTTCCTGTTCCTGCACTCCGACTCGGCAGATCTCCGTTTTGGTCCTGGTCGTCTAGGCGACATTCTGATTTCTGGTGCCTTGCCTTGTCTGGCACCTCTGCACCTGCAGGCTTGCCTAGTGTTGTCCCATTTTGGCGCTACGGAGCGCCTCTGGCCTAGTCCTCCATTCTGTATACCGGCTGCAAGTGTTGCCTCCGTGATAGCACCGGTACATTGCCATTGGCTACGCTCCACTCTGTCAAAACCAGTTGCAAGTGTTGGCTCCGTGATTGCACCGGTACATTGCTATTGGTTATGTTCCACTCTGCCAAAACCGGCTGCCAGTGTTGCCTCCATGATAGCACCGGTACATTGCCATTGGCTATGCTCCATTCTGTCAAAACCGGTTGCAAGTGTTGCCTCCGTGATTGCACCTGTACATTGCCATTGGCTACACTCCACTCTGTCAAAACCGGTTGTAAGTGTTGCCTCTGTGATTGCACCGGTACATTGCCATTGGCTGCGTTCCACTCTGTCAAAACCGGTTGCAAGTGTTGCCTCCATGATTGCACTGGTACATTGTCATTGGCTACGTTTTACTCTGTCAAAACCGGTTGCAAGTGTTGCCTCCGTGTCAGCACCGGTAGCGCTCCTGTGTACTTCAGTGGACTGGTAACTCTCTGTGTATGCAGTCTTTGGCGTGTTTAAGAATCAGTTCAATACCTTCACATATGGGCCTGTTTTCCTGCCTTGATGAACTTTAACTCCTTCATTGCTGAAACCTGGAAATCTTATCCTCTGCCTGACCCGGGTCAGCATAAACTGTTTGTCTCCTATACTTGTGCTGGACCTGTGTGGGCCTAAATATTACCTGTGGTGTGTCTGTACTATACGTTGTATATTACAGGACCTGTGAGGGTTCTTTGTGTATTATTGTATTCAATAAAACTGTGTTTTTTATCCTAACTCTGTGTCTGTGAGTCAACCAAACCGTTACAGTACGAAAGGGCCATGACCTCAGACAATAAGGGTGAAGGTAATACACAGAACATCCATTGGAGGATGGTTGTACATGAGCAGCGCTTGGATCAGTTGGCATTGGCTATACAAACTATTCCCGAGCGTACAGTGCACCTTGACAAGCCTGTCCCTAATCCGGTGGTCCCCCCAGCTTCGACACTGGAGAGTCAATCCATGACTTCTGTGGCCTCAGTCAAAGGGTTAACCGCTTCTGCCCCGTCGCCACTCAGATATGATGGCGAACCCAGTCTACGCAGAGGGTTTATTAACCAACTTGAGATTTTTCTAGAATTAACCCCTCATGCCTTCCCTAATGACCGCAGTAAAGTTGGGTTTATGATATCTTTACTGACCGGCAGAGCCCTGGCATGGGCCAATCCCTGATGGGAGAATGCTAAACCTTGTAACAAGGATTTCAGGGAATTTGTGCAAACATTTCGGAGAGTATTTGAAGTCCCTGGTAGAACCGCCTCTGCTGCTAAACGTCTGATGGAAATACAACAGGTCAATCGGACAGTGGGCGACTACGCCATATAATTCCGTACATTAGCAGCAGAGGTAGGTTGGAGTAATGAGGCATTGGTGGCAGCCTTTGCCCAAGGTATGGCTGACCATATCAAAGATGAGACCGCAGCTAGAGAATTGCCTAATGATTTGGATGAATATATTGATTATGCCATTCTAATTGACACTCGGATCCGTGAGAGACTTGTGGCAAAAGACCATAGGCTACGGCCTAAAAGCAGTGGGCTCAGCAGTTCATTGTGCCCACCCACCCCTCCCTCGCTGCCTAAACCTCGTGACGTTAAACAAGAATCCTGTGAACCTATGCAACTAGGGTTTACCAGGTTAACCAAGGAGGAACGGGCACATTGCATGAGGCAGGGGTTATGCTTGTACTGTGGTAAATCTGGGCATATGTTATGAACCTGTCCTGTACGTCCTGGAAACGAACACACCTAGGGTACCTTGGGGGACAGGCCCTAGGTGGTGTTCAACCGTCCCCAGATCCTATCATACAGAAACCCACGATCCAGGTGGTATTCTCGTGGGCAGATCACTCAGTGGAGCTTCTGGCCCTGATTGATTCCGGCGCGGCCGGTTACTTTATGGATAGTGCCTTTGCTGAGCTACACAAGATTCCGCTGGTTAATAGGGAATCGCCTCTAGCCATTGAAGCCATTGACAGAAGACCATTAGAACCAGCTCAGATTACAATGGAAACTATACCACTACCTATGACGATTGGGGTTCTTCACAGAGAGGAACAGCAGTTCCAGATAATCTATTCCCCTCACCATGCAGTCATTCTGGGGTTCCCGTGGTTGCAGCTGCATAACCCCCAGTTTGATTGGCAGAATTGTGAGATTACTTCTTGGTCTCAATATTGTATGAAGCATTGTGTGTCTCATCCTGTTAAGATCCTGTGTGCCTCTCCCTCCTTGCCAGTTGAATACCAACAATCCAGTGACGTTTTCAGTAAAGGAGAGGCTGGCACCCTGCCTCAGCACAGGTCGTACGATTGTGCCATTAATGTGCCCCCTAGGGGACGTACATACCCACTGTCATGCAATGAAAATCGAGCTATGAAAGAATATATTGAGGATGCCCTCAAGAGAGGGATCATTAGGAAATCTACCTCGCCTGCTGGGTTCTTTTTTGTGAAAAAGAAGAATGGCGAATTAAGGCCGTGTATTGATTACCGTGGCCTAAATAAGTTAATGCCCAAGAATGCCTATCCGATGCCACTAATCACCAAACTATTTGACAGGTTAAAAGGTTCCTCCATCTTTACGAAATTAGACCTACGTGTGGCTTATAACCTGATCGGGATAAAAGCTGGGGATGAGTGGATCCGGGCATTATGGATCCGGGCATTATGAATATCTAGTTATGCCGTTTGGTCTCTGTAACGCACCTGCGGTTTTCCAAGAATTTATTAATGATATCCTCCGTGATATGCTACAGTCCTGTGTTGTTGTCTACCTTGTTGATATACTTATACACTCGGCTAATTTGTCCCAACAGATCAAGGATGTGTACGAGGTGTCGCTCCGCTTGCTCAAAAACAAACTATTTTGTAAAATGGAAAAATGCGAGTTTCACAGATCCAGAGTGCCCTTTTTGGGGTTCGTGATCGCTAAGGAAGGTATCGCTATGGATCAGGAGAAACTCGCGGCAGTATTACAATGGCCACGGACCAAAGGGTTAAAGGCGATCCAGCGCTTCTTGGGGTTCGCTAATTATTACAGAAAGTTTATCAAGAATTTCTCCACTATTGTGAAACCACTGTTTGACCTCACACACAAGGGTGCTAATCCTTCCCAATGGTCTGAGGCAGCCGAACATGCCTTTGAGACACTGAAATCCACTTTTGCAGCTGCTCCTGTACTATCCCACCCCAACCCGTCTCTTCCATTTACGCTAGAGGTAGATGCCTCAGAGATTGGGGTAGGGGCAGTACTATCTCAACGCCCGGTGGCGGGGGGCACTCTCAGACCATGTGGGTTTTTCTCCAAGAAGTTGTTGAGTGCCCAAAGTCACTATGAGATAGGTGACAGAGAACTGCTGGCTATAATTCTCGCCCTGAAGGAATGGTGTCACCTACTGGAGGGTACCAGAAGTCCTGTATTAATCCTCACTGACCACAAAAACCTGACCTATCTTTCAGAGGCTAAGAGATTGTCCTCTCGTCAGGCCAGATGGGCTATGTTTCTATCCTGATTCAATTTCATAGTATGATATTTGCCGGGTTCCAAGAATGTTAGGGCTGATGCCCTGTCTAGACAATTTGAGCCTGAGACTGATAGGGACGAGGTCCCAGTACCTATTATACAGCCTGACCGCATTTTGGCTAACCTACGTACTAGTATCACTTCAGCACTGGGGGAAGAGATTTTGGCAACCCAGGCTACGGACCCCCGGAAACCCCAGTGGGCAAGTGTTTTGTTGATGAGCCATTTCGTACTCGATTACTTGAAACATACCACTCATCTAAGGCTGCTGGGCATATCGGTAAGGATCAATTAATATGGTCTCTCTCATAAGTTTTCTGGTGGCCCTCTCTGAGGGCTGACTGTTCTGCATTTACCGCAGCCTGTGCCACCTGTGCTCATGCCAAGACCCCTAGACACCTCCCTGTGGGCCTACTCCTACCAGTGCCTAATGGTGAACGTCCCTGGTCCCACGTATCCATTGATTTCCTGGGAGAGTTGCCAGTATCTAGAGGGTATTCATTCATCCTAATGGTGGTTGACAGGTTTTCTAAAATGGCTCATTTCGTGCCCCTCCCTGGCCTTCCCTCTGCCCAGGAACTGGCTGTTGTTTTAGCTAAAGAGGTGTTTCGGTTGCATGGGGTACCTAGAGTTCTGGTGTGCGACCGTGGGAGCCAGTTCGTGTACAGATTTTGGAGAGCATTTTGTGAACAGATGGGCATTCAACTGTCCTTCTCCTCTGCCTACCATCCCCAGACCAATGGGGCCGCTGAGCGTGCCAATCAGGGACTGGAGCAGTTCCTGCGCTGTTTTGTCACAGATCATCATGATAACTGGGCTGACCTGTTGCCATGGGCAGAGTTTGCCAGGAACTGTGTGGTTAATTCATCGTTCGGGAGCTCCCCGTATCTCATCAACTACGGGTTCCAGCCTTGTTTGCTCCTGGACTCCTTCCAGTCACAACAGATTCCAGCTCTGGACGAGCACATAGAGCAACTCCGCTCCACTAAGGCACAGGTTCAGAGGGCCCTCAGTCAGTCTTTCCAGCCTCATCAGCACCTGCCAATTGTAGACGGCTGCCAGCGGTCTCCTTCCAGGTTGGGGACAGGGTATGGCTATCCTCCAGAAAGTTGCAAGCTCCGTCCAACAAACTGGCTCCCCGGTTTATTGGCCCATTCAGGGTGATCTGTAAAATTAACCCTGACTCGTATGCCTTGGATCTCCCTGCGTCCATGCGCATTCATAATGTGTTCCATGTATCACTCTTGAAACCTCTGGTATGCAACCGTTACACAGCTACTACTGTGGTTCCCGGCCCGGTAGAGGTGGAGGGTCAGGAGGAGTATGAAGTTCAAAGTATTATTGATTCATGCAGATGTAGAGGAAAATTGCAGTACTTGGTCCATTGGAAAGGCTATGGTCCAGAGGAACGTTCTTGGGTTGATCAAAAGGACCTTCATGCTCCTAGATTACTGCGTATTTTTCACTCTAAATATCCTCAGAAGCCAGGTCCCTCTTCTAAGAGGGGGGGTCTTTGAGAGGGGGGTACCATCACGGTGCCCGTGATTCCTTGTTTATATTTTTCTGTCAGTTATCCGATGTGAGGTTCTCATTGGTTGCCCTGTGTTAAGCCCGCCCAGTATTGCCTTTATATACTGGGCTCCTGCACCCACACATTGCCCTTTCGTGGTGTTCCTGTGCTAGGCTTGCCTGACTACTCTCCAGTTCCTGAGCCTGTGTACTGATCCGGATTGCCTGACTATTCTTCAGTGTCCGTTCCTGTGTATCGACCCGGCCTGGCTGACGTTCCTGCTCCTGTGTACCAACCCGGACTGGCTGACGTTCCTGATTCTGTGTACCGACTCGGACTGGCTGACATTCCTGCTCCTGTGTTCTGATCTGGCCTGGCTGACGTTCCTGTTCCTGCGCTCCGACTCGGAAGATCTCCGTTTTGGTCCTGGTCAGCTCGGCGACATTCTGATTTCCAGTGCCTTGCCTTGTCTGGCACCTCTGCACCCGCAGGCTTGCCTAGTGTTGTCCCATTTTGGCGCTACGGAGCACCTCTGGCCTAGTCCTCCATTCTGTATACCGGCTGCAAATGTTTCCTCCGTGATAGAACCAGTATATTGCCATTGGCTACGCTCCACTCTGCCAAAACCGGTTGCCAGTGTTGCCTCCGTGATAGCACGGTACATTGCCATTGGCTACGCTCCACTCTGTCAAGGCCGGTTGCAAGTGCTGCCTCCATGATTGCACCGGCACATTGCCATTGGTTCCGCTCCACTCTGTCAAAACCGGTTGCAAGTGTTGCCTTCATGATTGCACCGGTACATTGTCATTGGCTACGTTCTACTCTGTCAAAACCGGTTGCAAGTGTTGCCTCCGTGTCAGCACCGGTAGCGCTCCTGTTTACTTCAGTGGACTGGTAACTCTCTGTGTATGCAGTCTTTGGTGTGTTTAAGAATCAGTTCAATACCTTCACATATGGGACTGTTTTCCTGCCTTGATGAACTTTAATTCCTTCATTGCTGAAACCTGAAAATCTTATCCTCTGCCTGACCCGTGTCAGCATAAACTTTGTCTCCTATACTTGTGGTGGACCTGTGTGGGCCTAAATATTACCTGTCGTGTGTCTGTGCTATACGTTGTATATTACAGGACCTGTGAGGGTTCTTTGTGTATTATTGTATTAAATAAAACTGTGTTTTTTATCCTAACTCTGTGTCTGTGAGTTAAACAAACCGTTATAATAAAGCACCTGTTAGTAGGAGTCAACATGATTTTATGAATTATAGATCATATCAGACTAATTTACTTATATTTTACTAAAATCTTGGGGAATTTAATAAGAAGGAAGGCAGAAAAGGGAATGGGAAGGAAAGGAGAAAAGGATAACGAGAGCAGGACAGGTCAGCTGCCTGTGCCTGCTGCAAGACGTGCTGCCCCTGCTGCCAGTGCCACCATTTCTGATCCTGCGGCCACTAGTGTTGTACCTGTTGCCAGACGTTCTGCACCTGCTGTCAGTGCCACCATTTCTGAAACTGCAGCCACTAGTGTTGTACCTGTTGCTAGTACTGAGCCAGCTGCCAGTGCTGAACTTGCTGCTACTACTGAACCTGCTGCCAGTGCTGAACCTGCTGTCAATGCTTAACCTGCTGCCACCAATACTTTGCCTGCTGCTAGTGTTTCTTGTAGTACTCAGGGGGAAAAGGAGAAGATGATGCCAAGTGTGACAGCAAGGGACCCTAAATCACACTTGACATTCCCAAGCAGTCCTGCCAGTGCTAGTTCTACTGCTAATAAGGTCCAGCAGCTTGTTAGCATTAGGAGTGAAGTAGGGGGTAATCAACAATATCCTCATATTACTAGTGACTGTGAGACTAAGGAGGAAGACTCTGCGGCTGAACTTGATGTGGTTGGTGTTAGTAGTAGTAGTAGCAGTAATGGTAAAGCAGCTGGAGTGGTAGGGTAAACATTTGAGAGTATCCAGCCTAGTGGTCAAGGGAGCCCACATCATTCCTCTGGCTCTGGGAGTCCCCTTCCCTTCACTACAGTGTCCATGTTGAACATGATCCTTAAGAGGCCAGAACTCGTGTTGGGGGAGGATAGCAGGCTGAGAATTAATACTACTACCAACAGCAGGAGCACAGATCAGCTGCCTGTGCCTGCTGGTACTTCTGCTAGTGCTAGTCTGCCTTCTTCTTCAGGTCAAAAGGCAATGACAAGTGAGACATTAGGGGACCCTCTGTCATATTGCTTGTCACCTCCTCCAAACAGCAGTGAGAAGTCTGGAATAGAGCAGCAGCAGCAGCAACAGCGTGTAGAGACTAGTGGTGGTGGTGATGATGATGCTGGAGAAGCTGGGGTGGAAGAGACAATGATGGCCTTTTTAGCAGAAACTGAGAAGGAATGGGAGACAGGAAGTAGGATGGGCATCACCACCACCACTAGCAAGGACATCTTGGAATTAGAGGAATTTGCAACTGCTCTAATTCCTTCTGATGCTGAGATGCAAGGGTAGCAGTATGCTGAGGAGAAGGTTAGTGTGCCACAGACCACCGTGGACACAGTGTGAATGGGGTTAACAAGTGATGCAGGACTAGGACAGGTTCCACTTGCCTGCAGTAGCAATACTCCTGATCCTAGTTGCTGTTCTGACTCTGAGGCAGTAGCAGAAACAGCAGCAACATTATCTGCTGCCACAGACAATGAAGGGGAATGTGGAGGACAAGAAGAAAGAGGCCATTCTTCTCCACCTTTCCCCTTCCCTCTGAAGTCATCATGGGTGTGGGACTATTTTTCTGTTGGGGCAGGCACAGTGCAGTCATCAGCAACTGCACTGTGCACAATTTGTGACAAGTCAGTGAAAAGAGGAAAGGAGGGAACTCACCTTGGCACAAGCACCCTCATATCACACATGAAACACAGACACCATGACATTTACTCCAAACATGTTAAAGACAAACACCCACCACAGAAATCAAGCACTGCTTTTGCTGTCCCTGACTCTCCAGAAAGGCAACAAGAGGTGAGGAGGAGATCAAAGAGGAGGAGGAATAGAACAACCCAGGCAGATACTGGAAGTTCCATGATGAGTGAAACAACTAGCTCTCCATCACCTTCTAGGGTAACTACATCTTCTGTCAATCCACCTCATTCATTACCTCCCCCACAAAATGATAGCCACTCTGTTGATGCTAGGATATGGCAGTTCGTCTCTACCTATTGCACACTGTGTGGTTTAATGACCACACATGCCAGTGTGGTGGAGGAGAACTGCAATCAGTGCATCAAGCGGCATCTGAGGAGTTTCCATCCCTCAAAATATGCTAAGATGGTGGCAGGAAGGGTTCATCATTACTATTAAACTGTCAGCAAGTTGTCATGTGTCCTTAGCAGATCTGGAAAAGTGGTACAGTGACAGCAGCAGTACTTGGTTTCGGGTGTCATGGTGTTTGGATACAGTTGTGCCCCCAGATGTTATTTACCACACATACACTGTGCACATTGCAGTTGCTGATGAGAGCCACAGTTCCTGCTCTCAAGGGAAAAATATATTCTAATAACAACACACTCACAATTTTGGAGGAGGGACAGGTGGAGAAGATTTAATGGCCAAACTACTTCTTTTCTCCACATAGACTGGGGGCTACTTATTCTGCTGCTACTGCCTCAGGTGCATCACTGCAGCCATTCGTGCAAGTGGAACCTTCATCATCCCTCTTCCATGTTACTGCTATTGTTGATCCCATTCCCCTTCAGCTGCCTAATCATCCTGCTGCTTATACAACTCAGCAGCAGCAGTACAAACAGCAGTTGCAACTTGGGACTCAGCAGGACATTTGACAGTGGCTACTGGCCAACATGACCTGCTGGCATTAGGCCAGTAGGGCATTTTTATTTTTTTCTCACACAAAATAAAAAAAAAATAAACAATTAAATAATCAACAAGCCTGTTTCCTTAGGGCTTGTGCCAAACATGATTAAGTCCTACAAATCAATGCTTCTTCAGGGCTTGGGCCTCTAATAAGTCCAACAAAGGCCTCTAACAACAAATCAAACAAATCATCCTCTACAAAATACTATATCAAGTCAAGTATCAGTCCACCCCAGTGGCAGCTAATGTCAGGGGGTTCCTGTCTCTGTCACTTTACATACAAATTTCTTATTTTATTTAATGGACTTATTTTTTTATTAACTGTCCCCCCAATAGCAGTCAAGAAACCCCCCCAAAACAAATTCCCTATTCAAAAGACTCATTCATTCACCAACACAGGCACCGTCCTCAGACCCCTTTATACCATGTCTTATGGTTTCTATATTATTTTATTTTATTTAGGATTTATTTTGTATTAACTGCCCCCAATCCCAGTAAACAACCCCCCAAAAAATCATCCCCTTTTCAACTGACTCTTTCCCCACACCCCAGCAACACAGACACCCTTATGCCCCTTTTATACTATGCCTTTGGGAAATAAAATATTTGCTATGTGGTGTGTGTAATTTCTATGTTCCCCTTTGATTTCAATGGAATGAGCTGGGAGAAAAAATCAGAAAATCTGCACTTTTCGTGAGAAATTTTTCGCCAAGTGGAAAGTGCCATTTTTCGCAGATTTCAGACTGAGGTGGAAATTTTCGCCCATCCCTATCCATAACCTTAACAGTATACGGTGCTGAAATGTTTAATCATAACAGTAAACTGGAGTAAGAACTCTTAATTGAAGCCCTCTCTGCAATCTACCTGGGCACCTCCCTGCTGCTCTGAGCTGAACAGTGTTACATCAGTAAAGGGGAGGGGGGGGGATACTTCATCATTCAATTACTCTTGAACTACATCTCTGACAGAAATGAAATTCTGTCCAAAGCCCAAATACTATGATTATTAATTAGAGCTGCTTTTATTATGAAACATTACTATTCATTTAAGTTAGAGGGAATGGCAGGATCCATTGTTATGGTCTAAAAGGTGATGTCTTTAGGATTTCTCTGATTTCATACAGAAGAGTTGTTAAAGTAAGTGAATCTTTGATTAATTCACCTATGCACAAGATGGAAAATCCCAAATACATGGTCTACTAGGCACTCCTGATTAAATGAATTGAAAACCACATTGACATAAGTTTTATAAGTATACACTGAAATTGCAAATCATGTTTACATTTGAGAGGAAGATGTCATATTAGCTCATGGTAGGGATATCAAAGGACTAAGCCATGAATGATTCTTTTATTTATAAATATGATTTGCACTTTCATTGTGTACCTGATGAATAGTTTATATACATTTTTCCCCATCTTTTAAAGTTGTATGTGTTCTCCATCTTTCATAAACTGCTGCAGTTTGAGTTTGGCCATAATTCCCAATTATCTCTCTTAGGTTTGTTCTTAATTTACTAGGAATGATGGCATTAAGGAAACGTAGTATACTTGAGATATTGTTGGTGGAATAAAGGGGTGGTATACTCAGATTGAGGGATTAAACAATTATGTGGGCATAAAGCAACTGTATGATATTTTAAGGGATGTGAATATTTAATTTATACATATGCTAACTGTAAGTACATGATAGTTGGTTATATCAACCTGTCTGTAGGTATGAACTAGAATAGTCCTTCATTTATGTAGAAGATTTCAAATTAAGGGCAAAATAACCTGATTTGTTTCCCTCTGAAAGTTAAGAAATTAGCATCTACCAATTTTCTAAAAAGTGAAAAGGAAAAGGGACAGGACACAAAAAGTGTATATACCTGCTCTTAATTCCCTAAGTCAAATTAGTACTGATCATCCATGGGAAGCAACAATTTTGATAAAGGTGCATAGACACACAGGTTGAAATGACTCTACTTATATCAATATCAAATACTGTAATGTTTCATAATAAAAACAGCTCTAATTAATAATCATAGTATTTGGACTTTGGAGAGTGTTTTTTCAATTCTTTCAGAGTTGTAGTTCAAGAGTAATTCAATGATAAAGTATCCCCCTCCCGCCCCTTTTACTGATGTAACACTGCTCAGCCAGATCAGAAGGGAGGTGCCCAGGTAGACTGCAGAGCAGGACAATCTTTAATTAAGATAAGAGAAAAACCTGAAAAACTTGTCAAGGGGGGCAGGGCTTTCATTGTTCTCATAGGTAGAAGATTGTCCCCTGCTGTTATCTGTCTGGTCTTACAACCATATTCACATCTGAGAAGAGATGGCTTACACTAGGTAAAAGGGACGGGAGAGGAAACTTTGCTTGTGAATATCTCTCAAACCATAAAGGTTTGCGAGATAAGACTTATATCGTTCTTCATGTTTTTTTTAATGCCTACAAAATAAAATAAAGATAAAACAAAGTATTACTATCCCTTTAATCCTTATTTTGCATTTTAATATGGTTTTTGAAAAATGACCAGACTGACAAAAGCTATATACATGAAAGCTTGATAAGATTGTGTCTCACACAGTGTGGAGATCGCCTAGATATAAATCATTAAAATTAACTTGGAATACAATTACTCAAGCTGAATGAACCACTAAGAGATTCACAGAACTGTTCTTCTGGTTCAGCTGAAGTTAAAGTCAGTTAAATGAGCATGAATGTGTTGAAAAAGCCCAGTTTACCATTTTCATCACCAACAAATTGAAATGTAATAGATAAGATGAGCAAAATGGCTACTTTGAAATGGTGTCCACAAAGTTAACTGATCTACTCAAAGCAAAACTTCGTGATTCATTTATATTCTTGTTAAAAATTTCCTTTGTTTAAAACTGTATTTAACCCTTTGATTATCAGAGTGGTGTCCAGTGCATTGCTTTGAAATGCATTGCATATCCCTGTGGCACTCAAAGTGTTAAACAACCAGAACAGGCACAACCAAACTGTCCTTTTAAGTCATAATGTAATTACATTTAATGATTGCTAAAAATATGTTGTTACTCTGCTTAATTGCAAAACTCTATATTATAATTCTTATTAAGTCCCTTTTATATTGAGTATCAGCATAAGCAATTCATGAGACTGGTAAGGCAAAATATGGAGAAACTTGGGTATTTGTACCAACTACAATAGTTCACCCTAGATGATCATGCTAGATAGACTTCCATAAAGAGCTGAATTTTCATTTTGTAAAAGTCTGTTGTCTGATAGAACATGGTAGAAAATATAATAAAGTATGTTAAGTATGTAAAAAGTCATTTAATAGGAGTGAAAGGAATTAATGGAAAACTGGAGATCAGTGTAGAATGTAGTTGAGGTTTGTTGTAATCTTAGGAGACAAAAACATAAATATAGGAGATGTCAGTATTACTAATGACTTTGTAGGTTAGATTTAAGATTTTCATTGAATTCTAAGGCTGAAGATAGTTTGTGTAAGGAGTGATATGGTGAAGAGGCTTTAGAAGAGTGATGTTTGAGATAGTTGGGTCAGGCAACAATGATTGTTATGGACTGTACTGATGATGATAAGGTCACAGAGGGGGCTCAACCAAAGATGATGACAAGACTAGGCATAGCGAGTGTGCAAATTACTGTCTCTTGTCCTAGGTTATTATGAGTGCAGTGGCTTCATCTTATGGCATTAGCAAAAGGAATCTCTGGTAATGTTCAAATACTTTTGATAGTTTTCAATAATATACCAGAACCCAGATTCATGTAAAGTCATAATTTATATCATCTAAACACATGAATGGGAATCCCAAGTTGGCATATTTATGGTATATAGTATATTGCAGCACGTCACTTTTTTTTAGCAATGCAGAGGTTAATTCATGATTGTTTCATTTTTAGTATTCATGATTATTTTTTTAAGAAAATATTCAGAACAGTTTCCATATTCAAATACTTGCATGCATATTCATTTTATATTACTAATGTTCACTAAATATAAATTACAGTAAACATACTGTATGCAAGTTATTTAAAATAACAGGTGTTAGTAGAAATTATTTTTCCATGATTTAATTAAACAATCTTTTTAACTCTGATTTAATTCATAAATGATATTGAATTAACAAATGCAAGTCTTTAGCTATTATGTTAATTTTTTGAGTCTGTCACTATCCACATTATATTGTATATTGTTCAAGAGGGATATACTTTGTATTCCTGTGATTGGGATTTCTATTTCCAGAACAGCCTGAAGGAGTTCAGTCATGGCTATAAGCAGGAATATCATTTACATATTTTCTATATTATTTAAAGCTATAAAAGTTGACAAGTTGGTTCATTACAAACAATAAATGTCATATTTATGTACGAGCGAATTAGTTCATTCTAGGACAGAACTTCAGATTTTACCAGATTTATGGTAAACTCCAAATTCAAGTACAAAATTAGTTCAATATCAAAATGTACCACAGAATAATGTACACATGCACAAAGCAAAGGAGTAAATAAATTCTCCTCAAGCAGATGTGAGATTTTTTTCAAGAAAAGATGATGATGAGTGAAATCACCTGAATCAGCTGGATGGAGATGGACAAAATAGAGGAAAGGTTAGAGATAAGTGAGGTGCTCATGTCAAATCAAGCTAGTGGCTATCCCTCTTAAACCTGTCGGGGGGCAGGGATGGGGAAGGGATAGAGTAGGAGAGAAAGAATGATATGAGATGATGGAAGGAGAAGAGGCGTTAGCAGGTGGCCTGTATATTACAACCATGAGCATAGCCAGAGGGTAATATAGCTGTACTTCAAAAGAAGAAAAGTGAGCAGATGGTAGGATTGAGGGGGCCTGGAAGCAGCAGTTTGAGGAGAGAAGGATACTCACCCTCCCACCACAACCCTGACCAGTGGAGCGAGGTGTGTGCGAGAAGCAGAACCCGCCATAAAAATGTGCAGCATCCACCACTGTGTCATGTGCAACCAAGTTTCTGTGAAGGCAAACAACTGTAGCGATTGCTCACAGAAATGAGGGTTGTCTTATTAACTATGGAGCTGGTGTTACATGGTAAGATGAGGTTTATAGCATGTGGCTATGGGGTTTGGGTCAGGATTGGGGGCAATATCCACTTCAGCAAGCTGCAGGACAAGACAAATGGCAGAAATATGGGAGTGGGATTTATACTGATGTTTTGGAACAGGGCTTGCTGAGGGAGAAGGGGTTAACATCTATAGAAGAGTGTAAGAGCAAGCAGGTGAAGTGGGGAGGAGAGACGGAGAGATGCGGATGCAGTGTGGACATGCTAGGGGGGTGTCATGAGGGGTCATGATACCCCTCTTGAGGTCTGAAGTACTTTTTTAATACAAATTACATATATAATTTAAAAAAAAGAAAATCATTGTTACACATAAATTAAATATTTAATTACATTTTCACACAAGTTACATATATAATAAAAACAAACACCTTTTTTAATATATATATATACACAGGTTGCCTATTAACTCTATGAGTACCAGAGTGGTAGCAAACACATTACAATACCTCTCTGGTACTCATAGGGTTAATCTTGCAATACAAAATACAAGGGCATGTCGAATATAATAGGAGAAGAAAAATGTCGGATAAAACTGATGACAGAAAGTCATGGGAGCACTGTAGTCGACTTTTCAAGGGGGAGGGGGGATTGAGCTGTTGGATGTACAATATTCGTCAAATTAAGAAAGCATTGTAAGTCGGATTTGGAAGGGGAATGGTTAATTGTCGACTATAAACAATATTTGTCGGATTAATGTGATGAAAGAAAGCACCGCAAGTTGACTTTTAAAAGGGGGGGTTAATATGTCGAGGGGGGCACTCTGTTGGATTTTGTTATGTGGAGAACACATCTAACACTGAACCTGATCTTTCTGTCTTCAAATGTACGCCTATTTCCTTGGACTTTGACATTTTGCGTGATTTTTGTAGGTGGTAGTCGGAAAAAAGCAGACAGAGCCAGTTTTGTTACTACTCTGAAAAGTGCTATCTACACCAGTTTTGTTTTACTGTGTTTCTGCAATAGAATACCAATATAACACATGTTTGCAAAATTCACGCTACTTGTTTTTCTTGTAACTCTGGTTTTTGCACGGGTAATAGAATCAAGCCCAGAAAGTCATAAATAATGGGTTTGTATCATGGTCCACGTGTTTCCCTGTCACTCTTTGTAGTGGTGTTCTTCCATTGGCGATGCTTGATTGGCCCGCCCAGGGTGTCCCTTTATATACTGGGCCTATGGCCCCCGAACAGGTGCCCTTTCGTGGTGTTCCTGTTCCTGCGACTTTGTTGCTGTGATCCTGCGTTCCTGTGTACCGACTCGGCTCGTCTGACTACTCTGCTGTTCCTGCTCCGTGATTGACCCGGTTCTGGCTGACGTTCCTGCTCCGTGATTGACCCGGCTCTGGCTGACTTCCTGCTCCGTGATTGACCCGGTTCTGGCTGAAGTTCCTGCTCCGTGATTGACCCAGCTTTGGCTGACTTCCTGCTACGTGATTGACCCGGTTCTGGCTGACGGTCCTGCTCTGTGATTCATCTGGTCCTGTCTGACGTTCCTGCCTGGCGACATTCTGAGCCTGCTCACAGCTTGCACTGACTGATCACGCATCCTGTGTTACTGTGGCCTCCATTACTGAGCCCGTTTGTTGCCTCCGTTACCGAGCCTGTCAGAGAGTACTGCCGAGCTATTGCCGTTGTTACCTAGTCTGTTGGAGAACACTTGCTGTGCTGGTTGCCTCCGTTACCGAGCCTATCTGTATACACTTGCCAAGCTTGTTGCCTTCCATCCTGAGCCGTATTAACACTTATTGAGCCTTTGCCTCCTTCACCGAGCCTATCCGTTACCACTGCAGAGCAGTACCTTTCGTTAGGTGCTCGTTTCCCAGGAGTTGTCGCACCGCGTGGTGCTATTGGGCAGTCCGGTACTCTGTCAGTGTGTGCTCCGTTTCGGCACTGGAAGGGTGCCTTGGCTCTGATCTCCTCTCACTCACAGTGTTGTTCCATCAGATCGCACCTAGAAGTGCGTTTGGCTCACAGTATATTGGCTTGGGCAATGTCTCCTCCGTTACCGCACCTAAGGGGTGCTTTTGGCTCCGGTCCATTTTGCACATGCAGTGTTTCTTCCGTTACCGCACCTAGGGGTGCTCCTGTATCTGGCTCCATTGGCTCTGGCAGTGTCTCTCCTCCGTTACTACACCCAAGTAGGGGTATTGGCTCCAGCTCCAGTTGGTCCTTGCTATACTATTGGGCATTACGATACAGCTATCTGGTTGTGATTCAGTTCAGTTGCACTGCTTGAGCTTGCCAGCTGCACTACTACTACCGGGACTGTTTATGCACCGGGCGTTGGCTAAATCACCACCACAGACACTGACAACCTGTTTGAGCATTAACCCTTACCTGTGTTTCTGCTATATTCTACCTGCTCCTGCTATATTGGGCCTGTACATTGTCCATTACTTTCTTCACTGTAATACCGATTCTGGCCCCCAGGGGCACTGTTCCTTATTTTATTTTAATAAAACTGTGTTTTATTTCCAACCTTGGTCTGAGTGTCAGAAAACCGTAACAGTTTGTCCGTCTCACACAATGGGTTGGCCCACGCCAAAGCCTTGCCAGATAATAGCAAAATCAGAAAACTGACTCTACTGCGATCATTGGGGAACGCTTGTGGTACCATTTCCATATATACCCAATTGATTTATGAACCCACATCACAGCACTGGGTCCCCTTCATAGCGCTGAGGCATAGGAGCATGCCCAGAAAAAACCCTGATCATGCCTGCATCAGGGTTAGCTAGTGCTACCGGTGCCGGGTTCACAGCGGTAGAGGCCACCGGTTGTCCAACAGGGTGGTCAAGGTGAGCAGTACAGTTTTACAAGGTTTGCAAGGCCATAGTAATCTGATCAATACGTTGCTCTTGAACCTCCATCCTGGCTAAGAGGTCTTGGGTAGAAGGGTTACCAGTACTGTCCGTAGACATGGCCCTTTCATACTGTCACATAATTTAAGAACTGGACCAGTACTTTAGGTAACACAATCTTTATTAAGATACACCATATAAAGAAATACTCGGCAACAGTAAGTATACAATCTTCAGCAACGTCAGGAAGGACGGAGCTACTTCCTTGGGGTACAGAACAGGACCCCTATAGGCAATAGGGAGGAAATAGGCAGCCACAGGTCCGCACCTGAACAGCCTACAACAGGTTCGCACCTGTACAGTCAACGTTCCTGGAGTAAGAACTAACAGGTCTGCACCTGAAGGCACCAGTTATCGGACAGTAACAACAGAGAAGTCTGCCATAGCCACTGCTCAACACCAGAAAGGACATCTACTGAAGTGTTTGTATTCTGGTTACGCAGTGGACAGAGCCACAGGTAACACCAAAGTTGGTAGTTTGACAAGCCGGGTAACACACGGAACAGATAGTCAACCAGAGCTGCAGGTCTGCACCAGATTTGATATCGGACTAGCCAGGGTCGTACACAGAGTAGGTAGTCAGACAGGGCCACAGATCAGCACCAGAACTGATAGTCAGCCAGGCCAGAGGTCATACACATAGGATATAGTCTACCAGAGCCGCAGGTCCACACCAGAAGGGATATCGGACTAAGCCGGGGTCATACACAAGGCGAATAGTCAGACAGAGCCAGAGGTCAGCACCAGAACGGGTAGTCAGACAAGCCAGGTAATACACTAAGCTCAAGCCAAACTGCACAGGACACTACGAAAGGGCGACTGAGCATTGTGTCCAGGCAGTATAAGTAAGGAAGAAGAGGAGCCATCAACTACAATGCTGCCCCTTTAAATGGAGCGCATGTCCATGCTCTTGGACGTGCGCCCATTATGACATCATTCAGCCGCAGCAGAGGGGGAAGGCACCAAAGCCAAGACAGGAAGTGGCTGAGCCGCATACGCAGCATGCGGCTGGAGCCGCCAGACAAGAGATGCAGCCGGAGCCGCCGGATGAAAGCTGCGGTCGGCTCGAGCAGCTGCCACAGAAGTACTATGACAGCAGGAGAACAGTCAGACTAGCCGATCAGCAATGAAATCAGACGGACAGCAATGGAAAGCTGGGCTGGAGAAGGACAACTTGCAGCAACTAGGAAGATCCACACAGGGATAGGGACGCTTTTATAACGCGCCACACGCAGAGCGAAGGCATCTAAAATAGAGCGACCCAGAGCGGCTTCAAAAGGGAGGACTGAGCATGTGCGAGCCCAACCTGGAAGAGGATCATCAAGACGAGCGTCGGAAGAATCGGACACCAGTCAGAAGAATCGGCTCGGAGGACATCCACACGGCACAGAGGTGACACCATCTTAGCATATTCTGTGGGATGGAATCTCCTCAGATGCCGCTTGATGCCCTGCTTGCGATTCTCCTCCACCACACTGCCATGTGTGGTCAGTCACTCCAAGGTGTCCAGTGGGTGGACATGAACTGCCACATCCTAACATCAATAGAGTGATTATCATTTGGCTGGGGATGTAACAATGAACGAGGTGGATTGGCAGAAGATGTAGTTACCCTAGAGGAAGAAGGTGATGGTGAGCTAGTTGTTTCACTCATCATGGAACTTCCAGTCTCTGCCTGGGTTTCTCTGTTCTTCCTCCTCTTTGATCTCCACCTCACCTCTTGTTGCCTTTCTGGTGAGTCAGGGGGTACAGCAACAGTGGTGCTCAATTTCTGAGGTGTTTGGCTTTAACATGTTTGACATAAATGTCATGGTGTCTGTGTTTCATGTGTGTTATCAGAGTGGTTGTGCCAAGGTGTGTTCCTGTCACGGTATTTGAAGACTCTCAGACTTAAGGTTTGGTAAAAACGTAACTTTATTGAAAAAGTTAAGGCAATCCCATAGGGAATCATACATATATAACAATACAACACGTAATCACAATGTGCATGGGTTCTACCGGCCTTGCCAATACTACCGGGCAAGGCAACCAAGTGACAGTTGCAAATATAGCAGTAGGCTTTACCGGCCTTGCCAATACCGGGTAAGGCAACCGTGAGGTGTAATGTACCGGTTCTACTGGCCTTACCAATACCGGGCAAGGCAGCCTGAAGGAGTACTGAGAGTAGGCTCTACCGGCCCTGCCTATACCGGGTGAGGCAACCTTAGAGATGTACCGTAAGAAGGTTCTACCGGCCTTACCAACACCAGGCAGTGCAGCCTGAGGGAACACCGATAGTAAGCTCTACCAGCCCTACCAATACCGGGTAAGGCAACCTTAGAGATGTAACGTAAGTAGGTTCTACCGGCCTTACCAATACCGGGCAGGGCAGCCCACAAGAGGAGACCAAGCTGTCAGATGACAACGACAATAGAGTGGAATAGGAATAAATGGTCTCGCTCAAGCAGAAGTCTCCAGACAACTGCAATAATAAGTTGGACAGCAACCGTCCCTCAGTGTCAGAATAGTCAAGGAGCAAACCAGCGTCCTCCCGCTAGGACTAACTGTAACATAACCCACCAGGTGTAGTGGAGTAACCCAGCGTCCGCACGCTGGGACCAACAGTATATAAAGCCACCAGGTTTAATGGAGTAAACCAGCGTCCGCACGCTGGAACCAACAGTAATCAGAGTCACCAGGTGTAATGGAGAAAACCAGCGTCCGCACGCAGGAGCCAACAGTATCATGAGCTACTAGGTTAGATGGAGTAAACCAGCGTCCGCACGCTGGAACCAACAGTGTCATGAGCTACTAGATTAGGAAGAGTGAACCAGCGTCCGCACGCTGGGACCAGCAGTAATTGTGCCACCAGGTTAAATGGAGTAAACCAGCGTCCGCACGCTGGGACCAACAGTAATTGAGCCACCAGGTTAAATGGAGTAAACCAGCGTCCACACGCTGGGACCAACAGTAATTGAGCCACCAGGTTAAATGGAGTAAACCAGCGTTCACACGCTGGGACCAACAGTAATTGTGCCACCAGGTTAAATGGAGTAAACCAGCGTCCACACGCTGGGACCAACAGTAATTGTGCCACCAGGTTAAATGGAGTAAACCAGCGTCCGCACGCTGGACCAACAGTAATTGAGCAACCAGGTTAAATGTAGTAAAGCAGATTCCGCACGCTGGGACCAACAGCAATTGAGCCACCAGGTTAAATGGAGTAAACCAGCGTCCGCACGCTGGACCAACAGTAATATATCGCCGGAGCGAACAAGCACAATGTCGCCTCGGCGACAGGGGAAGGCGCGAGAGCCCTGAGACCAAGCAAGCACCGCTACACTGACAGATGACCGGAACTGAAGGAACCACGGGAAGCAACCAGAACCGGCTAGAGAGACAAGCAGGCAGGAGACTCAGGAACTCAGGAACGAACGAGGCAGGAACACTGGAACCACTGGAACACAAGAACACTGGAACACCGGAACGCAGGATCCTCAGGCCCAAGCGCCTGGCAAGCAGGTCAGAACAAGTAATCTCAGAGACACCACGAAAGGGCAACCTGGGAGTGCCCAGACTGGGTTTAAAAAGGCTCTGTGAGGAGGGCTAACAGCAGACAGCCAATGAGGAACTTCCAGCAAGTGATAGACACAGGATAGCACGAATCACGGGCACCGTGATAGTTCCCTGCTTTCCTCTTCTCACTGACAAATTGTGCACAGTGCCATTGGTTATGACTGCACTGTGCCTACCCCAAGAGAAAAGTAGTCCCAAACCCATGATGTCAGGGTATAGGGATAGGGAACAGGTGGAGAAGAGTGGCCTCTTTCTTCTTGTCCTCCACATTCCCCTTCACTGTTTGTGACCGCAGATGATGTTGCTGTTTCTGCTGCTACTGCCAGAGGAGCAGTACTGCAACTAGGACGAGAAATATTGCTGCTGCTGTCAAGTAGAACCTGCCCTAGTCCCACATCACTTGTTGACCCCATTCACACTGTGTCCACGGTGGTTTGTGGCACACTAGCTTGCTCCTCAGCATCCTACTGCCCTTGCAACTCAGCAGAAACAGGAATTAGTGCAGTTGCAAATTCCAAAAGTTCACTGCTGGTGGTATTGGCAATGCCCAACCTCATCCCTGTCTCCCATTCCTTCTCAGTTTGGGCTAAGAAGGTCACCAATGTCTCTTCCACCCCAGCTTTTTGCAAGCATCATCATCACCACTAGTCCCTATGTGCTGCTGCTGCTCTACTACAAACATCTCACTGCTGCTTAGAGGAAGTGACAATCAATGTGACAGAGGGTCCCCTAATGTCACACTTGGCATTTCCTTTTGACCTGAAGAAGAAGTCAGACTGGCAGCAGTAGTGGCAGGCACAGGCATCTGATCTGTGCTCCTGCTGGTGGTTGTGGTATTAATTCTGAGCCTTCTCTCCCCAACACCAGTTCTGGCCTCTTCTGGATCATGTTCCACTTGAACACACTGTAGTGAAGGGAAGGGTTGGAGGACTCCCAGAGCCAGAGGAATGGTGTGAGCTACCTTGACCACTAGTCTGGATGCTCTCAAATGCTTCCCCTACCACTCCTCTAATACTAGTCCCACCCGCTGCTTCACCATTACTGCTACTGCTACTAAGTATAACACCGCCCACATTAAGTTCAGCCCAAGAGTCTTCCTCCTCATAGTCACTAGTAATATGAGGATATTGTTTACCCCCTCCTTCATTCCTAACACTAAAAAGCTGCTGAACCTTATTAGTAGTAGTAGTAATAGCACTGGCGGGAATGCTTGGGGATGGCAAGTGTGACTTAGGGTCCCCTGCTGTCACACTTGGCATCATCTTCTCCTCCCCACCTCCTGAGTATTACAAGACACACTAGCAGCAGGTTCAGCACTGCCAGCAGGCACAGCACTGGTGGCAGCAGAGGCAGCATGTTTGACAGCAGGCACAGTTTTGTTGGCAACAGGATCAGCACTGGCAGCAATCACAACACTGATGGAAGAAGGGGTTCATGTCTGACAGCAGGCACAGTACTGGTGGCAGCATGTTCAGCAATGGTAGCTGGCACAGCACTGCTGGCATCAGGGGCAGCATGTCTAACAGCAGGCACAACACTAGTGGCAGCAGGGGCAGCATGTCTGATAGTAGGCACAGCAATGGTAGTAGCATTAGCTGGGGCAGCACATCTGACAGCAGGCACAGCAATAGTTGCAACATGGGCAGCAAGTCTGGCAGCAGGTACAGCAATGGTGGCAGCAGGGGCAGCACGCCTGGCAGCAGGCACAGTACTGGTGGCAGCAGGTTCAGCACTGGCAGCAGGCACAGCACTGGTGGCAGCAGGGGCAGCATGTCTGACAGCAGGCACAGCAATGGTGATAGCAGGGGCAGCACGTCTCGCAGCGGGCACCGGCAGCTGACCTGTCTTCTCACTAATACACTTTTCTTCCTCCCATCCAATTAAATTCCCCAAGATCCCTAGCGATGATTTGGGGGACTGGACAGAATTGGTTCTATAATGCTCACTTCTTCCTCCTGCTTCTCAGAATCAGTGGACACATAAGGGTCCTTCCAATTCCTCCTTTTACTATTTTGAAACTTTCTCATAATGATAGCAGTCACTATGAGCCTCTCCTGCCTCAATTTTTTTAAAAAGATCACAGCAGAAGAGCACTGCCTCTCTCTGTAGCTGCTTCTATTGTGTTTCACTTCCTGGAACACGTCATGTTTTTATAGCAAAAAAGGCGTAAAACACGTAAATCAATGGGCAGAAAGTTTCTAGCCATTGAAAAAATGGCTAAGAATTTTGACCAATGGGAGAAAAATGCAGAGATGTTAATCGTGTCACAGTGCCTTACCTCGGCCTGCACCATTCGGCCAGAAGCATGGTTCTGGACTGGCGCTCCAGCGTCACTGGCCACGTCCCTCTCTGCCTGCGGCTTGGTTTCGTCTGGTTCTTTGTTACTGGCATCATGAATCAGGCACTTGCCTGGACACCTGTTATAGGACCAGCCTGGGGGACCTAATTTGTCCCACCTTCTCCTACTCCTTTATAAACCTCTCTGGGCCTGTGTATCATTACCCTTATGTTGCTGTCCTGTGCAGTTCTAGTTCCAGTTGTTCCTGTATCCTGTGTATAACCTGGCTTTTCTGACCATCCATTCTGGTGCTGACCTGTGGCTCTGTCTGACCATTCTTCTGTGCGCTCCTTTTGTTTTTAGACATCCCATCTGGTGCAGACCTGTGGCTCTGGCTGACTACCCGCTCTGTGTATGACCCAGACTTGTCTGACTATCCAACCTGGTGCTGACCTGGGACTCTGTCCATCTATCTTCCCATTGTTGTCTACTCTTATTGGATATCCTATCTGGTGCAGACCTGCGGCTCTGGCTGACTACCCTCTCCGTGTATGACCCTGGCTTGTCTGACTATCCTAACTGGCGCTGACCTGTGGCTCTATCTGTTCGCAAGCTTTTCCCAACTGACTGCAGGCATGAGTCAGTAGTCTATATTATTTCCATTCGTATTGGAGACGAGCTCTTTCCTATTGACTGCAGGGGTTTGTCAGTGTTCTAACTTGTAGCTACCAAGCGGGAGACTTCGGGTCCTATCCTGCGCTCTACTCGTTACTCCGGCCAACCCTCTGCTCCATATTACCGTTGATATTCATTACTATTACCATTCTAAATAAAAGCGATTTTACCTATACCGTCTAACTCCTTGTCTTGCTTACTAACCGTAACAAATTACTGGGTTTTAAAGTGGATTTTCCCTTGAAAAAGTTGACAACAACATGGCTTTTGCAGGATTTCTCGTGGGAACACGGTGAGAGCTTTCACCCATCCCTATATGTTATACTTGATAAAGTGGCGGGTTGTGCAGCCATGAAACACATATATTTGAATGAGCATATCTATACACTTGTAAATGCTATTATTAGCCTGAGAAAAGAACATTATTTTAAATATTTTTAAATAAATATTTTGGATACACAAGCTCGCTGGACTATATACCTGTAAGTGATACATTATATCAGTGCTATTCAAACACCGGTGTAATAGCCTATGAGTATATATGTTATATTCAAATTACTCAATGATTTAAGAGCTTCCCTTGTGGGAGTCCCACTTGCACTCTGTTTTTCTGTTTATCACTTTTGGTCTGCCACAGAGCACCGGTGAGAGAAGTTGCGGACGCTAGGAAGCAGCTGAAAGTGGAGAAGTGATAGCCCAAGTGGAAGTGGGGTTATAAATATTTTCCACATACCTGAATTACCTGTCAAGAACATATGTACTTGACAGACCATAATAATATGTAAGTATCCTACACAGAGGGAGAAGGAAAGATAGGTGTGATTGACATACTGATTTTGTGATATACTACTCTATGAGGCTCCCCTTTGTGTTTTGTTTCTTTTGTGTTGCACTTCCTGGAAACATCATGTTTTTATAGTGAAAATGTGAAGAAAATGTAAGAAAAGTGGTGAAAAATTTGTAGCCATTGGGAAAAAAAAAGCACAAAATTTGTGGCAATGAGTGATTATGATAAAGATTTTAATCGCTTTATTTAAAAAATAAAAGCAAAACCACATGCTTTTCATGGATTTTTTTGAGGAAACACAACGGGACCTTTTGCTCACCCCTAATCTGTGTCTTCCCAGTCATTCATACAGAATTTTGGGGCATTTGGGGTAAATCTTTCCTTATTTCAAACACCACAGGCTCCCCTAATACAGATTGCAGCCAGATTAGGAAGGAACTTGGATCTAGGAGTGGGCGAAAAGTGTGAAAATTTTCCCGCATGACTTTTAGGAAAAACGTGCCGATTTGTTGCTTTTCCGGCAAAAAATTTTGCCTTTCCACCTATGCAAAAATGTCCTCCTTTTTGTCTATTTTAACAAATTATCCTCCTATGTTAACACATTTTTGTCCTATATTTCCCACTGTAATATTACTTCTTCTGAGGGTTGAAGTTTAGAAATAAGTGGCTGAAAGTCAAAGTCGTGAGTCCTACAGCAACATATGGCTTGAAAACTGTGTTAGCATGCAGAAAGCATTTGTCCTTTGCCCACAACACTGACGTCCTGCTTAAGTGACACTGGCACATATTCATGATGATGTCAAGTAATGAAAAATAAAGTACAACCTTCAATGTGGCAGATGTGTATGGTAGTGGTGGTGGTGGGGAACTGGCATGGTGTGATTTGTGTATATATTTTTACCATTGTCATACACTATTCTCCTTCTCAGATTATTGACACACATTACTTGTCACTCATAGCAATAGTCCCAAGTGGGGTAGATGGTGGCAACCCTTCTTCACATCCCTCCTCCACCTCCTCATCTGTGCTGCTGTTGATATATTTGGCTTTCTCTGTCATGTGTTGTTTCTGCTAGCTTATACTCAGATGGTATGAAATATTGGTTCATTTTTAAGAATGCTAGTCTCCCAACATTGTTGCTTGATGACTGATAGGGTGACTGCGTGCTTTTTGACATCTGTGCCTGTCCAGGGTCAAACTTTCCAATGGCTTTCTCAAACAATTTATAGTCAGACACAATGCTCATTAAAAGTAATGGAAGATTCAGCCTTTGACTTTCTTCTAACCTTAAAGTCCTGTCATCATCCTCACTTTCAACTTCATCTGTATCTGAACAAGAGAAGGATGCTGGAGGGATATATTCTAGATCTGCATCATCATCATTCATCATTAGGTCATCCTCAACAGCATCAGCATCACCTGACAGTTCTTGCCCACTACTACCCTTATATTCCTCTCAGCTTTTTTAGTTTTCAATTTCTTTTTACTTTTACTATAACAAAGTTTCCTACTACTTTGAGGATGGGTGTTTTGGTGCTTGTTTGTCTCACTATCTGATGCAGCAGGTGGTTCATCTGCTACACCTTCCTATGCTATCATCCTATGCTATCATCCACACTTGAATGCAACTTTTTGTCATCTTCAGTGTTCTTCTTATACAGTTCTTTATTTTTATTTTATTTTTTTTGCTGGGACCTTGACAAACTGCATCCTCCCTTGGAGTAGAGGGATCATCATCATTGATTGCACACGCTGCAGTAACCATTACTGCAGTCAGTTTTTGAACTACTACTTTACTCTCACGTCCCTGCACTGCTCCACCCCTTCCCCTTGTGTGTTTGCTAAACATTATGCAACTACACTGTGTTTTTTTTACTGTACGGTGCACAACACAACTGGTGGAGCTGTATGATACCTTGCCTAAGCCCAGTCAGCTATCTGTCACTGTCACCTAATATATTTAGTTCTTTATTTTTTTTTATGTATTTATTTAAGTTGTCCACTCTGTTGTCTTATCACAGTCTGTTCAAAAATTTATAACTGAAAAACAAAATCAACAACTTCTTTCTCCAGACTTCCCCACCCAGCACAGAGACAATAACAGCAAGATCAGCAAGCAAATAGGTCCCTAGCTGTCTGTATCTTGCCAGTCACATGGAATTTTGGAGTATTTGGGGTCAACCTCCTTCCTCCCTTCTTCTCCCCAGAGTACCCCACTGACTCCTAACAGAACAAATGTCCTACCTAAACAATTCCCTAAACTAAATTTCAATTCCCCTCTCTGTCTTCTCTAGCTCAAAAAACATATTGCTCCCTCCTCTCACAAACACAAAATGGCATGCTGTGAGAGCCTGACAGCCTTTTATATGGCTGTAGAAAACTTTAGTGTGGTGGAGAAATATTTTTATTCCCATTTCAATGGGAGAAAAATGTGGGAAAAATCAGAAAAACTGTACTTTTCGTGGGAAATTATTCACCAAGCGGAAAGTGCCATTATTCGCCGATTTCAGTTTGAAGCAAAAATTTTCACCCATCCCTACTTGGATCCTGGTTGCCAGTATCTTTATAATCAGTCACACAGAATGTTGAAATATTTGGTGTAAATCTACTTTGCTCCCTTTTCACACCCTCAGTGTGGGGGTGAATCTACTTTCTTCCTTCCTGTCTCCCAGATTCCCCCCATGCTCCCTTAATAAAGATAGCATAGTTCCTTTCTATAAGACTCCCTGAGCTATGATTCAACTTCACTTAAAGGGATAGTAATACTTCGTTTTAACTTTATTTTATTTTGTAGGCATTAAAAAAACATGAAGAATGATATAAGTCTTATCTCTCAAACCTTTATGGTTTAAGAGATATTCACAAACAAAGTATCCCTTCCCTGTTCAACCAGATCAGAAGGGAAGTGCCCAGGTAGACTGCAGAGAGGGACAATCTTCAAATAAGATAAGGGAAAAAGCTGAAAAACTTGTCAAAGGGGGAAGGGCTTTCATTGTTTTAATACAAAGAAGACTGTCCCCTTCTGTTATCTGCCTGGTCATACAACCAGATTCACATCTGAGAAGAGATGGCTTACACTAGGTAAAAGGGGCGGGGAGGGGAAACTTTGCTTGTGAATATCTCATAAACCATAAAGGTTTGAAAGATAAGACTTATATCATTCTTCATGTTTTTTTAATGCCTACAAAATAAAATAAAGTTAAAACGAAGTATTACTATCCCTTTAATTAGTCTTCTCTAGTTCAAAAATGTGCTGCTTTCTCCTCCTCTCACAAACACTGTATGGTATGCTGTGGGAACTTGATACCCCCTTTACACTATGCCAAGGGAAAATAAGGGAAACTTGTTACATGGTATGGAGAAATTCAGTCTTCCAACTGATTTCAAAGCAAAGAGGTGAAAAAGTAGAAAAAACTTCACTTTTTACTGGAAATTTACCACTAGGTGGAAAGTGTCATTTGTCTCCTGTTTCTCTTTTGAGCCTAAAAACGTTCACCCATCCCTGTTCGTTAGTTCAGCTTTCATAATTCTGCACATGTCAACTTGCAGGTTCAAAATGCTGAATGCTACAACTTTCAGATAATCTGTTGAGAAATACAATAAGAAACCAATGCCCCCTGGTCACCATTTCCCTCCAGAAAAAAACTCACCATTGGTAACCTTAACATTAAAATAGAGAGAATTTCAAAAATACCCAAAAGGGAAGACATTTGAAACAAAGATGATCAGTTTTCTCATCACCAAACACAGTGGAATAAGTGAGTACTTGGGATTCCTCTCACATTACCAAAACTTCATGTAATATTCCTTTCATTTTTTTTTTCTTCTAGTTCATACTGACACATCTTCCTCATGGAATGTTTCCTTATTTTACATTTATTTCTAGGAATACTGGATTTCTCTCTCTCTCTCTCTCTCTCTCTCTCTCTATATATATATATATATAAAATCACTATTTTTTTCTCTTTCTCTCTCTCTTCCTTTCTCTTTTTATCTCTCTTTCTTGACAAATACCTCTCCCCCTTCCACTTATCCTGCCTTCTTCTTTTCCCATACCCTGTCTGATGTTTTTATGTTCCTGTCATCAACTCATCTATATCACCTTTTTCAACTTTTCATTACTTTGTTTAGCTCTCTCCTATTACATTTCTCTTTTTAAATTTACTGCAGGTTTTGACCTGCTTCTCTTACTGTTTGTTGAACTTGTTGATGCCACTTTCATAAGCTTACATTTCTGTCTGATCATGGCATAATAAAGTCCTCATCCTACACACAAATGAGTGATTCCCATTTTCAAGTGTATTGGTTGTTAGTGGTTACCTAACTTATGTTGCTTTATTGTTTGTATTTCTGGTGTACATTTGACAATGCCCATCACAATGTCCTTTATTTTGTTTTTTTGTATTGATTATTCTCATTAGCAATGTATGTATGTATGTACAAATTGCCACCATGTAATTGTGGATATCTTAATAAACAGCTTAATATAAAAAAATCAATTGAGCATAAAAAGCTATATCTGAGAAAAATGTACAGTAATCTTTAAATGGCTAATGACAAAAAATAATTAACTTTGTCAATTTCAAAGTATAAACATTTTTTGCAAACAACCAAATATTACTGACATAAACCACTGACATAGGCTGTAATAATATGGTTGCGTTGATGCATTAGCTATGGAGTAGGTTTGCTGGGTCAATGCAGCTGGCATATTTGCTTACAAATTCAAGGCAGAAATGGGATAGTTGTACATTGCCAATGAATTTAAAAACAGCTGTGTATAACAAGGATATTAACATTCTTTACTTGTTAAATGTCTGAAAAAGATTATATTCTTTTGGGTTTTTTTCAGACTGGCATTTTTTCATTGTTATTAAATTCTTTTATGACGTACATTTGGCATGTTGTTGTACATGATTTTAATTATTATCCATTATTAATGAAACACCAACATATTCCACAATACTGTATGCTACTTTAACCCTTAAAGGTATATTTATTAGGTAAAAAGGGAAATATAATCCACAATAATAGATATACTGGCATCCAGTTCTGTCTTTCATACTCCCCAGACCAAAAAAAAGTTATATATTTATTAAACCTTTGAGTGTTGGAGAGTTATTCAATACCTCTCTGGCACTCTAAGGGTTAAATGCCAATTTTGTTTCCCAGTGTAGCATACTCTACAGCTGGGAAAGTCATTCTTTGGACCATGCCCTGTTTGAGGATGATAGGAGCTGCAGTCACCAACAGCTGAAGAGCCAAAGACTCAAACACCTGCCTGGGAAGAAGAGGTCACAGCATTTATTAACTTAAACCAAATAACATTATGCCAGCCCCGGCAACAGGTCAAGGGCACGATTACACCACAATAACCAGAGTCTCTGCCCTCTCAGCACCGTTATCCACCGGGTAAGGGTCTAACTCCCCAAAGCCCTTCACTGGCGAGGACCCATCCGCCATCTGCATACCAGGACCTGCTGTGACAATAAAAGAAAGAAAGGGAGGGAGGGACAACAGCAATTGTCTTGCGGCCGCACTGTAAGCACAGCCCCCACTATCCTTGACTATTTATTCTGGAGCTGCACCTCCCAAACCTTTAAACCCCCTTTCACCAATAATATGTCAGCATATCTTAAACATTTAAAGCCCAGCATGGTGCCGTGTCCCTGGCAGTCAAGTCCTCCCACCCCTTTGGTCCTGGAAGGCTACAATACCAGGAAATAAGAAAGAAATGTGAGTGAATAGGAAAGTCCTACTTGCACCATTATTTTTAACACAGTCTAACAGAGGGAATGCCAACCAGAAAAAGGCTAAAGGTGTTTGCCATAAAAGAGTGACATACAAAGTTACATTCAATAACTGAAAATTTGTCAATTTCCACAAATAGCAGAAAGCATGATTTTCTTATATATTAACAATTCTCCTTGTAGGAATGACCCCTTTACTATTCAATTTCCAAAAGGGCTTGTGATGCATAAGAAATGATAAATAACTAGCTCTTTTAACCATATAATACAATATAAAATATAACAACAGTTATTTTACAGTCTGTGTATAACTTCTGTTAATTTCACAATCAAGAGACTTCCTGCAATAATGTCCTATTGTTTTCACAGCTGAAACCCAACCAGAAAAATGACAGCTGATTCTCAAGATAAGGAGGGCCAGGACAATGGAACCGCCAGTGGATTACATTTTTTAATGATGCCATGCTGCTGTGTTTTCTCCAAAAATTTCATATAGTTATAGTATATAGCTACTGAATATCCGCAGTGATAATAATAATAATATTTAAGTAGTGGATTGAAGGATGAAAACAATGTAAATCAAAAAAGAAAACAATTACTGCAGAAAAATATTCCCTAATATTTTATAAAGCACTAGCAATAGGGGCACGGCATTGCCCATGGCTATTAAGTCCTTTGAGTGCTTGAGGGGTATTGAACGCATTCATTGAAAATGCTTTGGGTACATTTGGCGCAGTGAAAGGTTAAGTGTTTGAGAGCCAAAGAGGTATCCAACACATTCCACTGCATGGATACCTGTTTGGTTCTCAAACACTTAACACTTTCAGTGCAGCAAACGTACACAAACCATTGTCAATCAATGCTATGAATGTCCCTGAAGCACCCAAAGGACTTAGGGCTCGATTCAAATGTTGGCGTCGCCAGAAAAAACTGGCAACGCTGGTTTTAACATCAACTGAGCAATGCAAATGTTCCACTAGTAACAAGCGACGCCAGTTCTGAAACACACGTCGCCCGTCGCCAGAACAGCAAGATCTCACCCATAGAGGATAATGTACAAGCAACGGCAAAAGCTATTCAAATGTTGGAGTTAGGGCTAACGCGCGTTAAATTGCAACATTTCTCTCCAGAAATCTAACGCCTATTTTCTTTGGAGAACAGCACACGACGCAGAGTAAAAAAACCACCGTCGCCAGTTCTTAACAGCATTCTCTGTGCTCTTCCCTACCCAGCCACTAGGGGAACACAGAGATGGCTTTCAGCACCATGGACAGCTTTGAATGTCATAGGGATGTGCACTGTTAGGTAAAAACACAACTTTATTGAAAAGTTAAAGAAAACCCTATTGGGTAGCATACACATACAATATATATAGAGCGATTTACATAGTAGCATAGTACTGATACATGGGATGAGATACAGGCTCTACCAGCCCTGCCAATACCGGGTAAGGCAACCTTAGTTGGCACAAGATGGTAACAGGTTCTACTGGCCTTACCAATATACCGGGCAGGGCAGCCTGGAGACTAGTGCAAAGAAGAAGAGGCTCTACCGGCTTTGCCAATATAACGGGCAAGGCAGCCTGGAGACAGGTACCACGAATAGTGAAGGCTGTACCAGCCCTGCCAATATACCGGGCAAGGCAGCCAAGAAACTGAGACTGCGAGTAATGAGGCTTTACCGGCCTTGACAATACCGGGTAAGGCAACCCAAGGAAGAATGGAAACGATCAGGTTCTACTGGCCTTACCAATACCGGTCAAGGCAGCCTAGGCTGCTGACAATGGTGGCAGCACAGGTGGCCGAGGTGACTAGCTAGGTGGAGACATCAGTCACCTAAGATGACAAGCAAGGCCCACTGGATATACAGAAGGAGTAGACTACCAGCCACACATGAATGGAACAAATACAAGCAGAGTACCACAGTCACAACCGGTACTGCGAGATAGTGCAATTAGCTACCGGTTTAAACAGGGAGCGAACCAGTACCCGCGTACTGGTGGAAACCTTCAATCTGTCGGGCTGTCTAAGACTGAACAGCCTCCGATAAGTCGAGCATACCAGTACCCGCGTACCGGGATAACCAAAGTCCCTACCGGTGCACAGCAGTCGGTATAGTGGAGCGAACCAGTACCCGCGTACTGCAATAACCAAGGACTCTATCGGTGCAACAGCAGCCGGTTACAGTGGAGCGAACCAGTACCCGCGTACTGGATTAAGCAGTGAATCTACCGGTGCATCAGCAACCGGTTACAGTAGAGCGAACCAGTACCCGTGTACCGGAATAACCAGTGACTCTACCAGTGCAACAGCAGCCGGTTACAGTGGAGCGAACCAGTACCCGCATACTGGAATAACCAATGACTCTACCGGTGCAACAGCAGCCGGTTACAGTGGAGTGAACCAGTACCCACGTACTGAAGTAAGCAGTGACTCTACCGGTGCAACAGCAGCCGGTTACAGTGGAGCGAACCAGTACCCGCGTACTGGAGTAAGCAGAGACTCTACCGGTGCATCAGCAGCCGGTTACGGTGGAAAGAACCAGTACCCGCGTACCGGAATAACCAAGTACTCTACCGGTGCAACAGCAGCCGGTTATAGTGGAGCGAACCAGTACTCGCGTACTGGAATAAACAATGACTCTACCGGTGCAACAGCAGCCGGTTACAGTGGAGCGAACCAGTACCCGTGTACTGGAATAACTAATGACACTACCTGTGCATCAGCAGCCGGTTGCAGTGGAGCGAACCAGTACCCGCGTACTGGGGAACCAGCAAGTGAATGAAAATGTCGCCCAGTCCACCGGATGAGACAGGCACCCGGTAGATGATACAGCAGAAACCCAGCCGAGGATGAAGAGGTACAGCTCTGCAGACGGTCAACAGGATCTGGAATGGTAGCAGGAAACAGCAACAGGTACAGCAACTCCAACCGGATCAGGAACGGATGCAGGAACCAGGCGACTAGGAAGCAGGAACTGGATGACCACAGGCAAGCAGGAACAGCGACAAGGCCCAGGAAGCTCAGGAACTCAATGCAGGTGCAAACAGCATAGAGACAACACGAAAGGGCAACCAAAGGGTGCCCAAGCTCAGTCTAAATAGGCAAAACATGGCGGGCTAAAGGCAGGCAGTCAATGGAGAGCCCCCTACAGGTAACTGACATGTAAAGGCAGCAATCACGGGCACCGTGATAGGGAGTCAATCAGGGCCAGAACCTCCACCGAGTGATCTGCCCATGAAAGTACCACCTAGATGGTGGGTTTTTGTATGCTCAAACCTGGGGACGGATGAACACCACCTAGGGCCTGTCCCCCAAGGTACCCTAGGTGTGTTCGTTTCCCGGACGAATAGGACAATTACGTAGCAGGTGCCCAGATTTGCCACAGTATAAACATAACCCCTGTCTCCTGCGAAGTGCTCATTCTTCTTTGGTTAGCCTGGTAAACCCTACTTGCATAGGTTCACCAGGTTCCCGTGCATGGTCATTGGGTATAGGCAATGAGGGGTGGGTGGGTGGGCCAAATGAACTGCTAGGACCAGTGCTTTTTGACAGTCCCTTACGGTCTTTAGCCATAAGCCTGTCCCGGATCCAAGTGTCAATTAAGATAACATAATTAATATATTTGTCCAAATCATTAGGCAGCTCCCTGGCTGCAATTTCATCTTTGATATAATCGCCTAGGCCTTGAGCAAAGGCAGCCAACAGCGCCTCATTATTCCAACCTACCTCTGCTGCTAGTGTATGGAATTCTATGGAATACTCGCCCACAGTCCGTTTGCCCTGTTGGATTTCCATTAGACGTTTAGCAGCAGAGGTGGTCCTACCAGGGATCTCGAATACTCTCCGAAATATTTGCACAAATTCTCTGAAATTCTTAGTGCAAGGTTTAGCATTTTCCCATAACGGATTGGCCCATGCCTGAGCACGCCCGGTCAATAAAGATATCATAAACCCCACTTTGCTGCGATCATTTGGGAATGCATGAGAGGTCAATTCCAGAAATATCTCAAGTTGGTTGATAAACCCTCTGCACAAACTGGGTTCGCCATCATATCTGAGTGGCAATGGTGCGGAAGCGGATAGCCCTTTAACTGCAGCCACAGAGTTAATAGTATCATTCTCCGGTGTCGAAACTGGGGAGACCACTGGACTTGAAACAGACTTATCAGTAAGTACCGTACGCTCAAGAATAGTTTGGATGGCCAATGCCAACTGATCCAAACTCTGCTCATGTACATCCATCCTCCAATGGATGTTCTGTGCATTACCTTCACTCTTACTGTCTGAGGTCATGGCCCTTTCATACTGTCACAGTTAGTTATGACTCTCAGACACAGAGTAAGATAAAAATCAAACTTTATTGAAAAGTTTAATGGGAACCCCCACGGGTCTAGTACATACATATATGTCAATTACACAATCTGGGTGCAACAGTAGTAGCAAGATACAGCAGTATAGGCTCTACCGGCCTTGCCAATATACCGGGCAAGTCAGCCAGTAAGATGGTACAACAGAATGTAAATAGGCTCTACCGGCCTTGCCAATATACCGGGCAAGGCAGCCAGTAAGATGGTACAACAGAATGTAAATAGGCTCTACCGGCCTTGCCAATATACCGGGCAAGGCAGCCAGTAAGATGGGACAACAGAATGTAAATAGGCTCTACTGGCCTTGCCAATATACCGGGCAAGGCAGCCAGCAAGATGGTACAACAGAATGTAAATAGGCTCTACCGGCCTTGCCAATATACCGGACAAGGCAGCCAGTAAGATGGGACAACAGAATGTAAATAGTCTCTACCAGCCCTGCCAATATACCGGGCAAGGCAGCCAGTAAGATGGTACAACAGAATATAAATAGGCTCTACCGGCCCTGCCAATATACCGGGCAAGGCAGCCTGTAGGAATATGAGGACGGCTCCACAAAGAAGAGTGGAGCAAACCAATGACAAGTAATGACAGTGAAATAGCCCAATCGGTTCAGTGCAACGAAATATACAACCGGTGTGTTGAGTAAACCAGTACCGCGTACTAGAGCAATGGAACGCCCAACCAGTTCTATTCAACGGGATCAGCAATCGGCACCTGGAGTAAACCAGTACCGCGTACTGGAGGAATGGACCGCCCAACCGGTTCTATTCAATGGAATCAGCAACCGGTAATTGGAGTAAACCAGTACCGCGTACTGGAGCAAATGGAACGCCCAACCAGTTATAGCAACGGAATCAGCAACTGGTATATGGAGTAGACCAGTATCGCGTACTGGAGCCTATGGAACGCCCAACCGGTTCTATGCAATGCAATCAGCAACCAGTAATGGAGTAAACCAGTACCGCGTACTGGAGCAAATGGAACGCCCAACCGGTTCTATGCAATGGGATCAGCAATTGGTATATGGAGTAAACCAGTACCACGTACTGGAGCAAATGGAAAGCCCAACCGGTTCTATACCATGGGATCAGCAACCGGTATATGGAGTAAACCAGTACCGCATACTGGAACAAATGGAACGCCCAACCGGTTCTATGCAACGGGATCAGCAACCGGTATATGGAGTAAACCAGTACCGCGTACTGGAGCAAATGGAAAGCCCAACCGGTTCTATGCAAAGCGATCAGCAACCGGTATATGGAGTAAACCAGTACCGCGTACTGGAGCAAATGGAACGCCCAACCAGTTCTATACAATGGGATCAGCAACCGGTATATGGAGTAAACCCCATTATGAAAATGTCGCCCAGGCGACAGGCAGCCAGACGCAGTGAATCAGGATACAGCACAGGAACAGGTTGCCCTCCTGGACAACCATGGGAATGGCAGAACGGCCAGCCGGGTCAGGAACGGAAGCAGGAACAGCGCCAGGACCAGAGCAGAAGCAGAATCAGGAACAATAGACCACCGGATCTGGAACGAGGACAGGAACCAAACAGCAGCAGCTCTGACAGTGGAGAAACGCTGACACTGGTAGCAGATCCACAGGCCCAAGGATACATCAGACAGGTGACTGCAGGTGCAGAGACACCACGAAAGGGCAACCAAAGGGTGCCTCAGGCTGGTTTAAATAGGCAGTGCTAGGCGGGTGTTAAACAGGCGGCCAATGGGAAATACACACACCTGACTGACAGCAAGGGCGAGCAATCGCTGGCACCGTGATAGAGAGCGTGTCATGATTTCATTCTTTTGAAATAATACCTATGGCTCCTGCTGCAAAGGAGTATTATTCTTAGGTATTATTTATTATTATGAGTTATTATTTTGATGTAGAAAATTACAAAAGTCACCACTCAAATATGTCACCACTAAAACCCCCACCACCTACACAAGTCATGTTGTTTAAGCAATAAGGTTATACAGTTCTTCTGTCATGTAATGCCAATACCAAGTTCTTGAGAAGAATTCAAAAACTTCACAAAAATAATCCCAAAGAAAGCCCATGGAATGGCAAAGCTGCCAAGATGGCAACTTTGGCACTTGGCAGCTGACATGTTACCTTATTCTTTTATTGAAGACCCAGGTTTTAAAGAACTGATGTCATGTGTTGCACCCTGCTGACATATCCCAAGTCGCAGTTAGTTTTCAAGGACGTATGTACCATTATTGTAAAACAGGCTGGAGACCTCATACAAAAAGAAACAGATTTGTGGGCAAGTGGGCAGGGTACACATATTATATGATTGTCACTGCTCATTGGGTTTCCCTCCCAACAGTGGTCAACAGTAAGGATTGGCAAAATCTCTTGCAATGTGTCTGCGAGAAATTCTGTGAAAACCACATTGTTGTCAACTTTTTCATGTGAAAATCCGCTTAAAAACTAGCGAATAAAATTTTCACATTTTTCACCCATTAGCCAAAATTGTTCTCCATTTTTTCAATGGCTAGAAAGTTTCCACCTATTGATTTAAGTGGTTTTCGCCTTGTAGCTATAAAAACTTGACGTATTTGCAGTAGTGTAACACAATAGAAGCAGCTACAGAGCGAGGTAGATGTTCTGTGCTATTCTGCTGCGATCTTGAGGAAAATTTGAGGCAGGAGAGACTCATAGTGACTGCTATCGCTATGAGTAGGTTTAAAAATATTAAAAGGAGGAACTGGAAGGATCCTTATGTGTCCACTGAGTCTGATGAGGAGGAGGAAGTGAGCACTACTTAATAAATGCTGTCCAGTCCCCCTAAATCACCCAAGATAGCTTGGGGAATTTAGTGAGAAGGGATGGAGAAAAGGGAATGGGAAAAGAGTGAGAAAAGGGTAGTACTAGTGAGAGCAAGACATATCAGCTACCTGCGCCTGCTGCTAGACATGCTGCCCCTGCTGCCACAATTGCTGTGCCTGCAGCCACTAGTGCTGTGCCTGCTGTCAGATGTACTGCCCCTGTCGCAACCAGTGCTGTGCCTGCTGCCAGTGTTGAACCTGCTGCTACCAATACTGTGCCTGCTATCAGATGTGCTGCCCCTGTTGCAACCAGTGATGTGCCTGCTGTCAGTGCTGAACCTGCTGCCACCAATATTGTTCCTGCTGTCAGATGTGCTGCCCTGTTGCCAATACCGCCAGTGCTGTGCCTGTTGCCAGTGATGAAGCTGCTGCCACCAGTGCTGAAGCTGTTGCCACCAGTGCTGTAGCTGCTAGTGTATCATGTAACACTCAGGAGGGGGTGAAGTAGAAGATGATGTCCAAGTATGACAGTAGGGGACCCTAAGTCACACTTGCCATCCCTAAGCAGTCCTGCCAGTGCTAGTACTATTACTAAGAAGGCCCAGCAGCTTGTTACTGTTAGGATTGAAGGAGGAGTAGGTAATCAGATTCGTAATATTACTAGTGAGTCTGAGGAAGAAGACTCTGTGGCTGAACTTGATGTGGTTTGTTAGTAGTAGTAGCAGTAATGGTGAAGCAGCCAGTGGGACTAGTGTTAGGGGAGTGGTAAGGGAAGCATTTGAGAGCGTCCAGACTAGTGGTCAACGGAACCCACACCATTCCTCTGGCTCTGGGATTCCTCCTCCCCTTCCCTTCACTACAGTGTGCAAGTGGAACATGATCTTGAAGAGGCCAGAACTGGTGTTGGGGGAGAGCAGGCGCAGAATTAATACCACCACCACCAGCAGGAGCACAGATCAGCTGCCTGTGTCTGCTGCTACTGCTGCCAGTCTGCCTTCTTCAGGTCAAAAAGAAATGACAAGTGTGACCCACATTGCTCATCACCTCCTCCAAGCAGCAGTGAGATGTCTGTAATAGAGCAGCAGCAGAAGCATGTAGGGACTAGTGGGACTAGTGGTGGTGATGATGATGCTGGATAAGCTGGGTTTGGAAGAGACATTGATGGCCTTTTTAGCAGAAATTGAGAAGGAATGGGAGACTGGGATGAGGACTGGCATCACAACCACCACCACTAGAAATGAGCTTTTGGAATGTGCGGAATTTGCAACTGCTCTAATTCCTGCTGCTGCTAAGTTGCAATGGCAGCAGGATGCTGACAAGCAAGCTAGTGTGCCACAGACCACCATGGACACAGTGGTAATGGAGCCAACAAGTGATGCGGGACTAGGACAGGTTCCACTTGCCAGCAGTAGCAATAATCATGGTCCTAGTTGCAGTGCTGATTCTGAGGCAGTAGCAGCAACAGCAGCAACATCATCCGCTTCCAGCACAGACAGTGCAGGGAAATGTGGAGGACAAGAAGAAAGATGTCATTCTTTTCCATCTGTTCCCTATCCCTGTCCACTGAAGTCAAGGGTGTGGGACTATTCTTCTCTTGCAGCAGGCACAGTGCAGTCATCACCAAAGGAACTGTGCACAATCTGTGATAAGTCAGTGAGAAGAGGAAAGGAGGGAATGCGCACAACTGGCCTGATATCACACATGCAAAACAGACACAATGACATTTATGTCAAACATGTTAAAGCAAACACCCACCACAGAAATCAAGAACTGCTGTTGCTGTAGCCCCTGAATCTCCAGAAAAGCAACAAGAGGTGAGGCAGAGATCAAAGAGGAGGAAGAACAGAGCAACCAAGAGAGAGACTGGAAGTTCCATGAGAAGCTAAACAACTAGCTCACCATCACCTTCTTCCTCTAGGGTAACTACATCTTCTGCCAATCCACCTCGTTCATCGTTACCTCCCCCGCCAAATGACAGCCATTCTGTAGATGTTAATATGTGGCAGTTTGTGTCCACCTGTTGCACACTGCGTTGTGCACTGACCATACATGGCAGTGTGGTGGAGGAAAATCACAAGCAGGTCATGAAATGGCATCTGAGGAGATTCCATGCCGCAGATTATGCTAAGATGCTGGCAAGGAGGGTTCATCATTACTATTTAAATGTGAGCAAGTTGTCATGTGTCCTTATCAGGTTCTGGACAAGGGGTATAGTGACAGTGGCAGTACTTGGGTTCTGTTGTCATGGTGTTTGGATACAGTTGTGCCCCCGGATGTTATTTACCACACACACTGTGCACATTGCAGTTGCTGATGAGAAGCACAGTTCCTGCTCTCAAGGGAAAAATTATATTCTAATAACAACACACCCATGATTTTTGGAGGGGGGCAGGGGTAGAAGAATTATCGGCCAACTTCTTCTTTTCGCCACATATACTGGGGTCTACTTATTGTGCTGCTACTGCCTCAGGCGCATCACTGGAGCTAGTCGTGGGCCTGCAAGTGGACCCTTCATCATCCATCAACCATGTTACTGCTGTTGTTGATCCCATTCCCTTTCAGCTGCCTAATTATCCTGCTGCTTAAACAACTCAGCAGCAGCAGCAAGAACAGCATTTGCAAATTCGGCATCTATATCAGGGCATTTGACAATGGCCAGTGACCAACAGGACATCACCTGTTGCCTCTAGGCCAATAGGGCATTTTTTTTTCAGGGCTTGTGCTTAAAAAAAAAATGAAAACATAGTCCTACAAAAAAAAAACAACTATTTTTTTGGGGGGTGTTTCTAACAAGTCCAACAAATCAATGTTTCTTTAGGGCTTGTGCCAAACAAGCCTAAGTCCTACAGATCAATGTTTATTCAGGGCTTGGGCTTCTAACAAAAATCTAACAAATCATCCTTTTCAAAATACTCTATCAAGTCAAGCATCAGTCCACTTCAGTGGCAACTTATGTAAAGGGGTTCCAGTCTCTATCACTTTAAACACAAATTTCTTATTTTTTTTATTAACTGTCCCCTCCAATACCAGTCAAGAACCCCCCCAAAACAAATCCCCTGTTTAACTGAGACATTCCCCAAACTCCACCCACCAATACAGGCACCCTTCTCAGACCCCTTTTATACCATGTCTTAAGGGTATTTTATTTGTATTTAGGATTTACGTAGTATTAACTGCCCCCCATTCCAGTAAACAAACCCCCCAAAACACATTCCCTGTTCAACTGATTCTTTCCCATATTCCACCAACACAGGTACCCTCATGCCTCTTTTATACTATGCCTTTGGTAAGTAAAAAAAATATTTGCTATGTGTTGTGTAGAAATTCAATGTTCCCATTGATTTCAAAAGAATGAGTGAGGCAAAAAAAAGCAGAAAATCATCACATTTTGTGGGAAATTATTTGACAAGTGGCAAGTGCCGTTTTTTGGATGATTTCAGTTTGAGGCAACAGTATTTGCCCATCCCTAGTCAACAGCAGCTTGCACATCAGGTCACAGCCAATAATCTTGCCTCTAGCTCTGGAGGTATTATTAAAGGAGAATAGCAGGGTCACCCATACCACTGGCACACCACTTTGTGCTTGCAGAGTTTTGAGAGACAATCCCACAAAGCCATGGTTGTGTTAAAGAAAAAAACTAGAGCAAGTGATAAAGGAATGGCTTGTACCATGTTCTTTAAAAGCTAGTTTTGTTCCTGCTGATAATGGCTCCAACATAATAGCTGCCTTGCGAATAGATGATATGGTCCTGCTTTGCCATATCAAATTTTGTTGTGACTAGATCCCTCTCAGAATCCAAAGCCCTCAGAGAGATGCTGAATATTGCCAGCCAAATCATTGCCCATTTTAGCCTCACCTACAGTGCTCAAAATTCATTATATTCCAGACAAGTGAATAACAAACTGCCCCATCACCTGCTGAAAATGGAGGTCCCAACCAGGTGGAATTCCCGATTGTAAACACTAGAGTGTTTTTATGAGAAGAACAAGACCATTAGTGAATACATAATGTAAAACAGGAAGGCTTTGAAGGGAGCGTCTTTGTCACCCAAGCAATAGCAACTAATGTGTGGTGTATGTGAGCTGCTGAAACTTTTTTGGAGGTCATCTTGCTGGTAAATCATGTGGGGTCAGCATTCAGGAATTAGTGAAATTCTCCCACTGGTATATTAAGTGCAGAAAAAACTGATGAGAATGGCTGATGAATCTTATAATAATAACAACATAGATATTTACCAGCTAGTGAAGGGCATGTTAGCATTCTTTAAGAAGTATCCTCATATACTGTCCATTAAAAGCAATAAGGAATGCATGTTTGCTAATACTTTACCTGACCTCCACTTTAACCATATGATGTCTGAATTTCTGCCAAAACGTGATCAATTTTTGACAATTAGCAGCATGTCTCTGAGGAATTTGATTCTCTCAAAGAATATAAAGATATGTTTATAGATCAAGGAGAGGGTTGCAATGTGGATGAAGAGAAAAAGTTTGGGCCAAAAAAACTGGTAGAAAAAATAGTGAAAAAGAAGTCACAGATTTGTCCACTACATGGAAGTCCCTGAGGTGCATGTGGATGGAGTTAGTATGTTGCATATATGCAATATATGTGACATACTAAGGGGGGTGGATGTGGAAGGGGGCATTGTGTAGTGCTTGGTGTACTAGTTTTCTTTATTGTAACACTTTGAATGCCGCAGGGGTGAGCAGTGCACACCCCTATGGCATTCAAAGCTGTCCATGGTGCTGAAAGCCATCTCTGTGTTCCCCTACTGGCTGGGTAGGGAAGCGCAGACTCATGTTATCCCTAACTCTCTGTTTTATTTTCCCCAACGGTGGTTTTCTACTCTGACTTGTGTGATGTTCGCCAAAAAAAATAGGTGTTAGATTCCTGGAGGAAAATGTTTCAGTTTAACTCGCGTTAGCCCTAACTCCAAAATTTTAATGGTTCTTGGCTTCGCTTCTACATTGTCATCTACAGGTGAGATTTTGATGTTTTGGAGACGGGCGATGTGTGTTTCAGAACTGCCGTTATTTCTTACTAGTGGGAACATTTGCATTGCTTACTTGACGTACAAAACCACCGTCGCCATTTTTTTCTGCTGACGCCAACATTTGGATTGAGCCCTTAGTTAATTACTAAAAGAGTGCAGTCTGAGTGGGTTTTCAGAACAGCTGGTTAGATTGTAAATGACTGTAGAACACAGCTATCAAGCAGCAGTGTTTGGAGAAATATTTCCAAAAAAATTAACCAACATCTAATACAATCTGAGTATCAGGTAGCAGATATGGAAAAAAATCACTCATAATAGGGAAATACACATCCCAGGAACTATTAACAATAGCACTTAATTAGACTCAAAGATGATAATGCAAATACTTGGTCAGGCCTATGAATCATGATAATATATTACACACACTATGTTTCTACAAGTCTAATGAACTGTAAAAGACTTTGGAGCAGTGAATTTACGGGCACCTGAGCAAGGTAGTACCTGAAAGTATTTTCCCCATTGTGAGGCTTAACAAAAGGATTAATTTTGATGGAGTGGGGGTGTTACATATATTTTCAGCAAACCCAGAAGTATAAAATATATTAGAACACTCTTTTCTTCTGATATATGATATATTGTCCTATATATTGTAAACAATGAAGCAGATTATTATGCAGGGTAGGATTGAAGATGAAACTAAAACTGTAACTTAATGACCTTGTGACCTGCTTTTGTCAGCTACTCTAAGCTTCAGTGTCTGTAAAATCCATTTAACATATGTCTTTCATGTTGCCAGTATAAGCAAGAGAATTCTCCTTAAGAATAGCTCATTAAGAAACATTTATACCACTGTGCTATTTAAGTTGACTGCTAGCTTTTTTTTTAACTTGTCACATGAATTAACAGTATATAATGTGTTATCCTGTTACTTTACTCGGCTAGTGTCCAAACTCTCAATCTTACTTGACTCATAATTAATAGTATACCATATAGCATAGAATTTTTATACAGATTCATTGGACCTTCTAGGATGGAGGGCATTGATATTATCACAAATTCACTCCATAACCTACTTGCAGATGGAAGACAAATTCATTACCTTATGAATAGTGTATCTGTCTTTCTCTTGGATGGATAATAATTTCACTAAAGAATCAATCTGAGAATATGAAACTCAAATGAAATGTTGTATTTCATGAAAATATACATTAAGTGTGTTGTTTAGAAAACAAACAAGCAATCCTGGCACATGTCAACTTCACCGTAGGAGAGCAATCAACATTCTTAAAACTCCTCTTGATACAAAAGGGGCAAAGCAATGTCTTATAGACCTTTCTAGCATTAAGTGGTTTAAAAGCCCCTTTAATATTAACGTGAATTTTTATTTCACCACTATTGTGCAGTTGGTTTTTCTTTAGAACTGTTAATTATTTCCTTTCTGCACAACACCCTAATGGTTTTAACACAAGAGATAAAACACTAATAACAAACGCGCACAAACTGTAATTTACAAAATGGAAGCTCTCAGCAACTACCTATGTCTCCCCTTAATTTAGGCTTTTTTTCCACAAAGCTAATAATTGTATTGATACATCTGGATAAAAATATGTTAATCAAAATAAAAATGTTCTCTCATAAAATATATTTAAAGTTTATCACATTGACACTGTGACATAATAGTTATGCATGAAAATGCATTGGAACAAAATGGGCGGGGTACTCAGTCATTTCTAGCCATTAAGCAGAGTTCCTTCCACTATAAGAAAACAGTTAATTTAGGGATGGGCAAATAGTTAATTTTCCTTCTCCCTTGTGAATAAGAATGGGCAAATAGTTAATTTTCCTTCCATGGAATAAGAGGTATGTTTCTCCTTGCCTATCACAGGAAGCAAAATCTGGAGAAAACTATGAATAGAATAAAAAACACACTGATTTCAATAGGTTTACCCTCCCTTCCCTTCAAGCATGCTTCTGATATTCTCACACAACTTGCCACAATGCACATATTGCATGCTCACATGTATACTCAAGCAGGCATGACTGAGCAAAAATAGTTACTTCATTTTGCTAGTGGAGGATTTCAGGGGAAATTGCCTTCCAAAGGGAATTTCCGCAGAAGTTGAAGCAGAAACCATCTTACTTTGCAGCAGGAAAATACTAACAGAAACTAGGAGGTGAAATAGGCTATTTCTTGCCAGTTTTCCCCCACCCCTATTTGTGAGCCAGTAAAGCTGCTAAACACCCTGTATGGACAGAATAGGTTAAGGAACTGAGTGTAAAGATAGTTGGGATTCTGGTACAATTATATAGGAAGTATAATTGAAATACCTTTATTTGCTAAGAAAAAGTATTTAAAACTGACACTTTTATTTTAGCACCTCTAATAGAATCAATTTATAGTATCTTCAAAGATTTCTCTTCCTCATAATGATGTTTCTTAAACTTGACTCTAGCCAATAATCACATTTAACCCTTATAGCACTATCTGAGTTTGCATAGATTCCCTTATATAGGAATTGAGCTCCTAGTATCTGAAATCAGCTTTGTACCTATGAATGAAGTACTACAATGACTCCAATATGGCTGCTAATCTACTCAGGCCTATTTATCTATGTTACAAGGGGTATGCTAAACTTTTCCCTGTAGGAGGTCTGTGTGTGTGTGTATGGTTAGAAAGACCAACAAGGATTTTCCCATATCCTCATGTTTATTGTAGTTGTAAGATGCAAGAAGAATTCAACCACTCTAAGTAAATCAAGGTGAGTGATACAATTAGTGGTACCACCACTATGCTGTGGGTTAGTTTCGAGATATGCTTATTGATCGAGTGGAGAGTTGCATTGTGGGGAATAAGAGGGAGAAAGTGAGGGTACAACAAACATCTAGAAAGTATAGTGAAAAGGAAGGCAACAAAACATTTCAATGGATGTGAGATGGTTTCTGTATACTTGCAGGATAGCTACGTTTTAGGCAGAAACAATGGCCCACTGGAATATTGGTAAACAAAACAGTGTGTGTGGCCAGCATTGACACGTACTGCAGTGTTATATTGTCAATGACCGCAGGACACGGCTATCAAGCAGCAATGCTGGGAGACTAAGTGGTAGATTTAAAGGCAGCTGTTAACACCACCTTTAATGGCAAAAGGCACATCGCCCACAAATGATACATGATTTATGGCAGATTCAACAGGTAGTCTACAAGAATAGCTAATGAGCGCAAACACAACAAAAACACGTAACACAAAATCCTGTGTTGCACCTTTTTTTGCATCACTGTGCGTCCCAGTCACCCGTTAAAACACAACTTAAGTCAAAATGTAACATAGCGGCTGGCGTTGGCTAGCAACCCTGATCGATGCATAAACAATTCAAACTTCCAGCCAATTCCAAGACCCCAAAGAATCAAAAATTTTAAAATACACCTATATATACCACAAAATAACTGTCACACCTTATCTGTATTTCAAGTTTTGGTGAGCTAGAGCACAGGATCCAAGAACAGAGGCTAGTGATAGAGAGAAAGAGTGAGAGGCGCTTACACTTGTGGTAGAAGGAGTTTTGAAGTTTGGAGAGGGGAGAGCATTGCACTTAATTCGAAACATATCACACTTTTGCACATATCACTTACACCCATACAAACACAAACACATACACACACAGTCTTTATTTTATTACACTTTACACATATTTAAACTTTATTTTCTCAGTGTGAATCTGTGAGTGTCAGAGTGTGACAGAGAGTGAGTAGGATCGAGTGTGTCTGTGAGGGCCTGTGTGAGTGCCTGTCTGTGAGTGGGTGAATGATGGTGAGGAGAGGAGGACAGGAGAGAGGGATAGGAAGAGTAGTGGAGGAGGAGGAGGAAAGTCAGGATGGCATCCCTGAGCAGAGAAGGGGTGGTAGAGGGAGATCAGCAGGGTGGAGGAGGACCCAGCCCAGAAGAGCCGGTACATGAAGGGCAGGGACAGATGTGTCAGTGGGATGAGGGGTACCTGCTGGGGACCACCACACACAGGCAGGGGCAGAGCAGGCAGGACACTCTGGTTCTGACTCCTTTCATACTTGAGCTGAGGAGGACAGGATCAGGGATCCTCGATATACAGAGGAGGAGAATAGAGCCCTTGTGGAGGATGTCCTGGAAAGGGAGAGTGTCCTCTTCCTCAGAGAGAAGATCCCTGGCCTGTCTGCAAGGACGAAGGCCACCTGGAACCAGATCTGCAGCCGGGTGAACACGGTGGCCACATGAAGACGGGATGTTGAGTCCATCAAGAAAAAATGGGGAGACTGCAAGAGGGTGGTCAAAAATAAGTTGGCTGAAATCACCAAGCACGCCCAAGGCACCAGAGGTGGGCCACCTGTCCCTATCACCTTCTGCAGATGGGAGGAGTTGCTGCAGAAGAACATGTCCTCTGCACTCATTGAGGGGGTCCCTGGAGCACCTGACACCGGGGAAGAGAGAAGCATCTACACTACCTGTAAGTGCATCATCACATAACCACATGAACCGACACAACCATCACACCCCAAAACATGGCCATCTTTCATCCGCACAATTTCATCAAGAGAACACCCTGAGGGTTCAAAAAAGGACACAATACATGCACAAATGGCAGGGTTCGACCAGGCTCACACTTGTCCAAGTGCTACCTCAACCCTCATGTTGCTGTGCTGATCACACACAATCCACACCATCCATGTTTCACAAGCTGTTAAACAACATCAGTGTTGCTACACATTGTCGCCCATGTACCCACAGGGAACCCAGCATATAAGCCCTTGAGTTCTAGAGGCATCATCAATGCATCGCTCAACAATGCTTTGGCAACCCCTCTGGTACTCAAAGGGTTAATCAAAAAAAAGAACACGACTCAATAGGATAACGATTACATGCTACACAGGGGACATTCACTAAGTGGTGAAAAAGAGATGATGGAGAGAAATTAACCCTTACATACCCTCACTTCACCAATCCCCGTGTTAGTCTATGGAAATTATTCATGAACATGATTCAAGTTGCTATGGTCTCATTGCATAGACTCCATAGAAAACATTGGAAATGGGGAAATGAGATCACTGGAGAAGTCATCATCATTTTCTAATCATCAGGTTTTCATCACCACTCACTTAATCACAAAGAAGATGGATCAGGTCACACATCACAGTGTCACTGAGAATAACTGGGTGTATGTGCAACACACAGGCCTAAAATAATTCCCCGGAATCAAAGGAAAAACAAGTAGGCCTTTGGGTTGTGTATGCAATCATTTACTCTAATTTGAAATTACATATCTCACAGTTGATTCCCACATGGATCCTCTGAAGTGGTGATGTCATGGATGGATGTTACACCTGCCACTATTTGAAGGATACATATGAGAACCAATTATTAACCATTGTAGTTTGTTCACCAACAGGCCATGAATGATAGATATCTTTGACTGAGTATGACTGGCTCAGTCTGGGCTTATCCAGAAAAACAACAGGCCTTAATCAAAGAAATCCTTCACTACTGGCCTGATTGTTCGCATTCAGGACTGAACTGGAACAGACCTCATGGACAGGATCCTGTCAAGTTCATCAATCTGTGATTGCCATGGTGGTATCCCATGCATTGCACCGGTGTAGGAATATAGTTATATATATGGCTATGTTAAATGTCAGTGTAACACCATTGTGGTAATCAGTTGTTGTGGTGCTATTACCATACATAAAAATAGGTAAAATGTAAAAAGTAATAAACATATTTATCTAGCAAAATAGTATTAACAAATAGCAATATTATAACAGGGAATAATGCATATACTTTCACATATATATTATTTTTCCCCAGTTTTTCCAAATGTTTAATTAATTTACAATGACGGCAGTTTTTTACTCCTATCCTGAGGTGAATGAGCCAAAAGCTGCCAACTTATGTATTGCTCTCGTCCTGGAGACAGGGTAGGATCCTCACTCCTGTCTTCCAGAGTTACTTTTCCAGGCTTGACCAGGTATTTTGAATCTAACTAAACTGGATTGCTACCGTCGATATACAAAACAACTGCTGCACGTTTCTCTTGCTACTACAGGTATAGCCATCCTTACCTGTCTGAAATTATGCTTTCTTGATCTGCAGGCAACTTCCATTGACTTGCATGTGTATGTCTGTTTTTGTATCACAGAAAGTTAGATAAAAGAGCAAAATCATGGGCAATAAGAAATGATACATCTGTATGCATGTATGGACAAGCTCCCTGGCACCCAGCTGCAGGTTGCTTATAAGGTGGTATAATAACCCCTTAACGACCCTTTTCCAACATATTCACGAGATAAGACTCTTTTCTCATGTATGTGCAAGATATTGAATTTGACCCCAGCACAATCTTGTGCTTTTGAGACTGAGCTGTCAATGACAGATCAGAGCCACTGCATTCCGCTAAGAACAACTTTGATTTGTTTCTAGAAGCCAGTAACTGGATCACATATGCATTGTTATCCAGTCTGCAAAGGGAGCTAGCAAATTCTCCTTACAGGGGTACTATTTTCTAGGGCTGTCAGTAGGTATTGAGTACAGTAAAAAATGCCATATTTTTTAAAAACATCCATATAATTGAAGTGGGGGAAATAAATAATGCCCTAATTCACCACCCTCTAGAAACATTTATGCATACCAGTCTAGTGGTAGAAAGGAAAGATGTCCCTTATCTGATGCAGTTGATGCTATTTGTTACAACCATTTCAGTGCAGGTGTGTAATATTTAGATAAATAAGACAGCCACGAGACTGAGCAGTTTTGTGCCCCTGGCACCCCCTCCACTATGTCAGTTCATACTACTGGGGTACTATTTTTCTTTGGCTGCCGGTAGATGCTAGGTAAAGTAGGAAACTCCATGGTTTTCAATTAAATCAATATCTTTGATGTAAGGGATATATAGCCAATTTCTATTTATGTCAATAGACAAGAACTAAAATGACAAATGATCTCTCATTTCATGCAGCTAATTGTCTACTTTAAAAATGGTATGTATTGCCTAACTCTTCTTAATTTCAATAGTTTATGCAACCATTTGAGTGAAATAATGTCATATTTGACAAAATACAAGAAATCCAACAGATTATATAAGGTGCAGTTTAGTGTTCTTACCACCCCCTACACTATGTCAGCTCATAGCTATGGGGCACCAGTTTACTTAAAAAGGCATCTAGCTAATCTAAAGTATTTCTGGCAAATTCATAACAAACCACTCATGGGGTAGAAACTCAAATGACATATCCATGAACTTGGAATTTTTTTCAAAAACATACAACTTTGCAGGTAGTTCAAAGCTGAGCATAATAACCTCTGAAAATCTCTATTTGGAAATTATAATGTGCACCTTGTAAACAGGGCCATGCAATCCAAAAATACAAAGCAAATCTATACATATATGATATTTACAAAATTGGAAGAAGTAGTTGGAAAGATTTTGAGGCTGTTTTCTGTAACTGCACTAGTTGTATGGAATCCTAAGGAAACTTATTTTTATAATTTTTTTCCATATTTTTTTACTTTTTTGCAAATATATGATAGGATATACCTTTTGGTGCCAAAAGTTTATGGTTTATATGGGTACTCTAACCAACAAAATGTATAACCTGGTTAATCAAGTAGATAACAAAAATGTGCATATTACCTTAGTCACGAACACATTATATAAAAGCTTATCAAGAAATTGGACTTATTTTGTAAATGCATTCAAGTGATTTTTGAGAAAATCTTTTGGCAGTAATGCAAATGCTGAAATGCTGTGGTGCATTTACAGATGTACAGCAAAAGTTATTCACTTGTTAAAAGTTAATATAGTTTATGTTGAAATACATTAAAATAATGTAGTAAATAAATGTACCAATATTATTAAAGAACATAAAGATTAATTTTAAAATAATTTTCAGCCACTTGTTATTTCAGTAGATTGATATCAGTTTTAGTGCAGAATATTGCATTAAGGGTTAAATGTGACACAAAGGGAAGTACTTTATATTTAATTTATGGCTGAAAAATAAAGAGAGTGCACCAGACATGACTTTTACCATTTGTATTCTGGTTAATTCAGATTAGAACAGATTCATCTTTTCACAAGAGAGATGTTATTTTGAAATAGATGTTCTCATTCTTAAAGAAAACCACCAGATAAACCTAATTCACAACGTGCACAATCTGTTTCTCCAGCAGGTGTGAAATGGGGACAGTCTCTCTTTTATATTCCATCTGTTTTTTACTGTACACATGGGCCACCTTAAACAACAGACCAATATGTTTGCCATTCTGTTGAACTTTAAGAAGGCTCTAGAGATAAAGCAAGAAGGTACTGAAATGAAAATTACTCAAGCAATGCATTAAAAAAGCTTTAAAAAGATGTTAATGTAGTTATTAATATTAAACACGAAAATACTTCAGATTCTGAACAATCTTTGTATAATCAGAACAATGATTAGTCGTTTTGTTTTTTTATGCGTTATAGCTATCTCCGAGGTCTATGTACTAAGGCAACTGTATAATATATTTTCCATGTTTTATGATAGGTGTAACAGATTGGCAGTTTTTGTTTGTTTTTTTATTTGCTTTTTAGGTGTCAAAAGAATAGCAATTGCTCCTTCAACAGTCCTTAATATTAGAGATTAAAATTAACAATGCTATCATTATCCTAGCATCATATTTGCATGTTGCAGTGAAATATTTCATTTTTCTTGAAAAGTTTATTAGCTATAAATGTTACTAATGTCCTTATTTGTACTTGCAATTCAAATTCTCTACCTTTTTCCCTCCATGCCTTCCGTTTCCCTTATTTGCTAGTTTTACAGTACAAAAGTTGTTATTAATCAATTTAAGCTTGCACTGGTATATTTTATAAGATTCAACTATATTTCCGCATTGTGTAAATGTTGCTGTTTTCTTTCACTTGTCCTAGGCTTCTGTCTGTTCTGAAACAAGTCCAGAATAAATTGTATGCACTACTTGCCTAGTGCCATCAGTACTAGGTGGAAGTGATAAGTCATCCCCAGAAATATTATGCCACCCAGTAGCACCCACTAGTTACATTATAGCATTTCTTAATGATGTAATTCCTGATGCTGAGTCATGTGAGTATCACTATTAGCTTGAATGGAACTGGGATCATCAGCAGTGACATGAGACAGATGATGCCATGATGATGGTTCAACTTCCCACTAGTTCTAGTGATGCTGAGGCAGCATCACAACAAGCCCTCGCCACTTTATCTTGTAAGAAGAAGTTGGTCAATCATGCTTCTGCACCTCTTCTAAAATCATGGTTGTTGGAATATTTTTTTTTCTTTAGAGCAGGTTGGAACTGTGCAGTTATCATCAGCAACTGCAATGTATGCAGAGAGTAAAAACTGACAGTCCCCCACTGGTTCACAATGCTTAATAAAAATAATTCACCTTCCCTGCCATGGACTTGGCAAATTTTGCTGGGTGGAATGTCTCCAGAAATGCCATTATTCACTGAATTCTGTTGCTATGTTTGATCATTCAATGCTAATGATGGGCAAAAAGATCTCCAATTGTACAAGGCTGCGGAATTAGTTGGCGCTATATAAATAAAGAATAATAATAATAAAAAATAATATGTGTCTGCTGGAATTTCCATGAAAAAAAAGAATGATTTTCACATTTTTCTGCAGAAATTACCTCCAATTGTGAAGAAAAAATTTTTTTACCATGAGAACTCTTCTTGTTCTCACTGTGTATTTAGTTTTGTTAAAAAGCGCTTGTTAAAGGCAAAATTCTGTAAAGTAATACATACCTGATGACATGTAGAGCTGTGAGAGATGTACTGCGCATGACAGATTTGGTACCTTACGGTACCTTTGTCACTCCCACTGCTCTTGAAGATCCTTGCTGCACCCTCCCTTCATAACCACATGACCTGGCGCGCTCCAAGCTTCATGCACGTCCAAGTCATGTTAATTCTTATCGCGGCACTGAAAGGGTTCCTGAGTTATATGTTTTCTAGGATGATTCTTACACAGTGCTCTTTCCCATTAACCCTTTAACTGCTATATACCGGCTGCAGTGTGCCTGCTCCCTATGAGGAGCTGAACATCATCCAGAGTAATGTGCATATGCGCCTCACAGTCGCGCACGCCAGGAAAAAAAGGACTAAGGGCAGAGCTTACATTTATGATTGACAGGCAGAGAGAGAAGGTGACACATGCGTGGAGAGACAGATTTGGTAAGATGGCTACGATCTCCTTATGCCTGTAGCTTCTGCAAACAGTCAGATTTTATAATATGGAAAGACTACCTTAACTTGCCAGACCATGATAGTTCTGCTTTAAGGATTGCCCTTCTGTACGCCTGCCTAAATTATTTGGAAGTCTTGTCTTTCTGTGATCTTTCTGCGAACCAGTAACTTCAAATCGGAATTAAAAATAAAAGGTTGAATTTAATGTGGTGGATGTGGATGGTAGTGGTACTTAATAGACAAGTTATTTGCAGTATTGTATATAATTCCAGTTATTATTATTACTATTTTTTTCATCAGTCATCATCATAGCAGAAGTTCTAACTGTGGTAGATTTATTTATTTATTTATTTGGAAAACGATTTACCAGGAAGAATGCATTGAAATTTCTCTTTTTCAAGTATGTCTTGAATAGTTTTAAGTAAAAGTTTACATATTTAAACAAACTGAGAAACATTATATATTACATATTATATATACACACATATAAATATACATACATATTAAATATTAAAATCATATACAGTTTTCACATACTGTTTTTTGATATAAAGAAGCATTTACTTTAAAGGATTTTATACTGGGAGCAGATTTGATTATTTCAGGCAGATTGTTCCAGGCTTTCAGAGCTCTGAAGGAGAAGACAGATTGTCCTGCTTCTTTCTTGTATTGTGGTATATGCATTGTTAGCAATAGAGCAGAGGTTATAGTTAGTACGGAGAGCTGGAGTGAGCGTACTGCTCAGGTATTCTGGTAGTTTTCCAGAGAAGTGGTTGTGTACTAAGCAAGAAAGGTGAAGGGCACATCTAGATTCGAGTGTTAACCAATTTAGGGCTCGATCGATGCAAATGTTGGCGTTGACAGAAAAAAATGGAGACGGAAGTTTTTTAAAGGGATAGTAATACTTAAAATGTAAAAAAAAATATGTTGTAGGGTTTATCCCCCTGAGTAAAACAAGAGTACTCCCACTGCAGAAAGGTGTTTCATTCAATAGTTATTCATTTTAAAAGTTGAATTTTTTAGGTGCAATATCACAGTGGCCTGAAATTGTACAGTGGCGCCGTTGTTACACGATCCTATGGACAGCTCTGGTCCCGGGACCATAAATCTCCATAGGATGGTGTAGCAACAGTGCCACTGTACAATTTCAGGCCACTGTGATATTGCACCTAAAAAATTCAACTTTTAAAATTAATAACTATTGAATGAAACACCTTTCAGCGGTGGGAGTACTCTTGTTTTACTCAGGGGGATAAACCCTACAACATATTTTTTTCTACATTTTAAGTATTACTATTCCTTAAAGTCAAGTATGAGATGCAAATGTTCCCACAAGTAGGAAATAACGGCAGTTTTGAAAACACGACGCACGTCGCCAAAAAATCAAAATACCGCCCATTGAGGACAATATAAAAGTGAACCCCAGAGCCATTCAAATGTTGAAGTTAGGGATAACGTGAGTTAAATTGCAACATTTTCCTCCAGAAATCCAACACCTACTTTTTTAGGTCGAACAGCACACAACTCAGAGTAGAAAATCACCGTAGAAAACAAAACAGAGAAGCAAGTCATTCAAGGACATAACCCAAGCATACACAGGTCAGATATTAACCCCTGCAATGCCTAGCAAATACTACAACAAGGCCTAGACCAGTGGTTCACAACCCCTCCACCTAAGACACCCCTAACATGCAATCCTGATGTTTCAGGGTACCGCTTGATGGCACAAGGGAATTCCCAAATAAAATAACATATGCCTAACATCAGGTCTCACTGTGTCAATGACGATGCAGAGAATATAGTGCATCATATGTCCCATACACACATCTCCCCCAAAAAGTTGTAAAATGAAAATTACCAATCACCAATGCAGAATATAGCAACATGGTAAAAGTGACACACCCTGAGCTGGTGCCCATGCACACCAACATGCTATGACACCCTGGTTGTGAACCACTGGTCAACACCATACAAACAAGTCACAGACAAACAAGAATCCAGAAACCGCACAGGGACAGGGGGACACAAATCAGAACAACATAAGCCATCACAACACACCCTGGAACAACAGGGGTTAACAAACAACACAACATGCACACCTGGCACACAAATAACAAAGCAAGCTCACCCATGTAACCTCCGCAGCTAATGGAGACAAAACACACACCTGACAGGTACATACCAATTACAACACATCACACCACCAACCACAGACACACCAGCAAACAATTACCTGTATAACACACATTTTACCATTGGTCTATTGGGACCACATGGCTGCTCATGGACAACACCTTACTGCTGTTGAAACCTGACAGTACACCCTCCTCAGATGTAGTGTGAGAGAGAGACTGGCATGTGCCCTATTATATAATGTTGATTTGGACATACATCTCATGGAGGATGTTGAGCCACAACAGCCCATGGAGATCCCTGTTCCCATTGATGGAGAGGAGGTTATGTTGAGCGGGACACAAATGTGAACCAGGATTATCAGGGACTACTTCACCTGTGAGTAACATGCATGTGTGAGCATGGTTGTGCTTGTGGAATGCATGCAAACACATGCACACCAAAAACAACCATCTGTTCCACTCCACAGGATGACCCATCGCCACAACCCTAGCATGTCAAGGACATCATCCCTCAACATTGGATCAAAGGTACACCAGATTGGCCATGTACATCACATACTACATTGTACTGATGGCAAACTCCATCTACCATTTGGAAGATAGTCAACCCTTTGAGCCACAGAGGGATATCCAATGCAATGACATGCAATGCTTTGGATACAACTCTGCAATCACATGTGTTAACCCATTGATTGTTAGAGGTGTACACAAAACGTTGCAAGGCAATCAGTTGTGTACCCCTTCGGCACTCAAAGGGTTTGGGGGTAAATGGACTCACCTTGCATGTGAGCAATGGTTGGGCAATGCCCAGTGGAGAAGAATGGGGATGGTTATAGTGTGTGGTGTTGCCTACAGTATCAGAGTAACGATCTGTGGGTCAGGTTGCAAGGCTCACCATGCTGACCTGTTTGTGTGTGTGTGTGACACAGTGAATATGCCACACCATTGCTTGTCAAAGTGTTGTCCAGGCGTCATGACCACATGATGTTCCAATCAAGGGAATGGCAAGCAGACATATGTATGTGTGTCACATGGACCCAGAGCACACACCTCATCAGTATGTAAATCGAGATCCATTGAATAGATCCACTGATTCCTGGGTTTTGGTTCACACACTGATGTGGTTGGCCAGTCACACATACATATGTCTGTTTGCCATCCCCTTCATCCAAAAGTCACATGGTCATGACACCTACACAACACATTGTCAAGAAATGGATTGTCTACACCATGTCAAATGACAAAAGGTTAACCCGTGGAGGTAGCTTCTCAAAGCTTTGCTGAGCAATGTGTTGTGTACCCTACTGGCTCCCAAGGGTATGATGATGGTTCAGCAACACCATGACTGTTGTTTTCACAGTGAAGTTTACAATCTTGTCTTCACCTCCTGCAGGCATCCATGGCATGAACCCCTCATGGCTCAGATGTTTGTCCCTGTCACACGTTGAATCCACGTCCATGAGGATCACCTGTTATTGTCAATGTCAATGAAACATATGAGCATACATGATTGTCTTGTGTCATTGATGACCTCTCCCTCGTCAGGGTATTGAAGAAATAGTAATACCTAAAAGGTTTGAAAAATATATGTAGTAGGGTTTTTCCACCTTAGTAAAACAAGGGAACTCCCACTGCTGAAATGTGTTTCATTTAAATGTTATTACAGATCCAAGTTTAAGTTCCAGATGCAATTTCACAGTGACCTGGAATTGTCACCCCTGCTATAAAAGCTTGTGACGCCATCCATCGTGCATGAGTTGTGTTCACTGCATAGCTTTGCAATGCATTGGAGTCAACTCACTACCTTACACCCATGTTAGATAAGCATGAGTTGTGTTCACTGCATAGCTTTGCAATGCATTGGAGACAACTCTGCCACTAACCGGGTCTGATAAAAAACAAACAGACATGGACATGTGTCGAAGCAGCAACTGCACATTTATTGAGTCAACAATGAACCCCTATTTTCTTTTTTTGGGGAGTGCTTTAGGCGGGGCTGCAGGGGTGACCTCCTGCACTTGACCTCGTGAGGCCGTTGTGTGTCTGGAGGCTGTGGGTGGCAGTGGTGAAGTGCTGTCAGGTGTAGTGGCTGTAGAACTTGAGGCCTGGGCCTGGCGTAGGGTCTCTAGCCTGTTGCGCTCCCTCATCTCGACTACCACCTGGTCCATCATGGCTGTCATTCTGTTGGTGTAGGTGACCAGGTGGTTGGTCAGGGTCAACTGCAAGGCCTCCATTGCCCTCATGCTGGCCAGTATGTGTGCAATGTGGTTCTCCATCCTGGTAAGGGACCTAGCACACCTCCTTCCCACCCGGAGTTGCCTTGTCTGAACTCCCAGGAACTCCTGATCCAGGATGGCAGTGTTGGTTGTTCCTGTTGTGGAGGGAGTAGAGGCCAGTGGTGATGATGCCATGTAAGTGGCATCTGGCTCCCCCTCACACAGTGGAGATCAGGGTGAGGAAGCACGTTAACCCTCAAGGGGGGAGAGCCACCCTGGGGGGACTGTGGGGACATCTGTCACCCTGTGTCTGCTCCTTCATCTCCCTGGGATCCCCCAGAGTGCATTGGTGGTGTGGGGTCAAGCCACATACCAAGATATTTGTAGGAATCCACTGGGGCCAATTTACAATTAGACTCTGTTACACTGGATAGGTGGGAATTGTCGAGATTGCACAGTTTGTGCTTTGTGCCAAATATCATTATTTCCATTTTGTCTGTGTTTAAGAACAGTTTGTTCTTTCCTATGGCTTCAAGTTGTGATATGTTTGATTTTTTTAGCACAGATTATGGTGTCATTTATCTGCATACATGTGTACTGAAGATAATTTGCAAACCGTGGGCTCCAGTGAGCTCCAGTGAGTTCACCATTTTCCATGCAAGTCTGGATTTCATTGGTGACTTTTAGGAGGGTCGTGACTGTTGAGTGATTTGGATGAAAGCCTGATTGAAGAGGGGTGAAAAACCGGTCTGTTGTTAATATTTATATAGTTGCATGTGTACACATTTCTCTAGGATTTTAGATAAAGTGGGGAGTAGGGATATGGTTTGTAATTTGTTACTACATTTTTATTCACCTATACTACATTCTTCTCCACCTATTCCCTACCCTATTGTCATGGATTTGTAAGAATACTCAGACAAGTACAGTTTAGGTAAAACAAAGTTTTTATTAGGCAAATAAATAGCAAGGAAATATGCACTTCCCAAGCCCACACAGGCCCAGAGAAGGATAGTACCATAGTACTTCCTAGCAATGTCACAGGTCAGGGATGGAGACAGTACAGACTCACAGAGAGAGTAGTCTCAAGTGACCCAGGAAAAAGTATAGGGACTGACTAGTGGAGGTGACTGCAAAAGCCAGTCAAAAAGAATATAGTTCCGCAACCAAAAATAGAACACTCCAATAGAATGCTATTGGTAACAGTTCTGGTATAAGGCAACGACCTACTAGAGGGTAGGGTCCCTCAGGCTAGGCAATGGCAATGACCTCAACCTCTGAGGGCATAAAGTAGGTAACATGCAGCAGAAAGGAGACCTACAGAATGGATCCCTAGAACGCTAGGGAGGTAGGCAACAGGCTACTGGAAATGGAATGGGCGACTGGCAAGGAGTCCCCTTGGACAATCCCTAGAATGCTAGGGAGGTAACCAACAGGCTACTGGAAACGGAATGGGCGACTGGCAAGGAGCCCCCTCAGACAAACCCTAAAATGGTAGGGAGATCAATGGATAATCTTGACCCAACATGGTGTACCCTAGAACGCTAGGGCGAGCAGGCGGAGATAGTACGTAAGCGAATCCCAGCAAGCAGGGATAGATGATAGAAGCAGAGAAGGATACAGTGGTCTGCAGTAGATTAATACCGTGATAGAAGGCTGGAGCCTATGGGTACTACGAGTGGGTAATCCGCCAACCAGAGATAGCAAAGGAGGAGTTGTAAACCAGAGCCCAGTCGGTACACAGAGCGGGTGGGCAGCCAAACCGAGTCATCCACAGGAGGAAACGTAAGCCAGAGCCGGGTCAGTGCACAGAGTAGTCATCCACAGCAGGGTCAGAACTGGAATGGGAAATCAGTAGTGATGAGCGAGCATGCTCGGCCGAAGCTCGGTTCGGCTCGAGCATCGCTCTGCTCGGCACATGGCGGTACTCGTACGAGTACCGCATGTGCTCGCCCGCCATGTTCGGGTCTCCTCCCAGCACGTTTCGCGGCTGCTGCGCAGCCAATAAACGTGCGGGGAGGCTCTGACATCAGTGTAATGCCAGCAGCCATGTTGGCTGCTGCCATTACACTGATTGGCTGGCCAGAACCCGTGATCGGGTGCTGTATAGCACCCGACGCGCGAGTTCGGCTCATTCTTAGCCAGGGAGAGATGCGCTTAGGCAGGGAAAGTCAGTGTAGGGAGAATAAAATTGTTGAAACTCTTTCAAGACCCAAAAGTCCTTTTTAGGACTGTTGTGTGTGGGGGCAGCATTTATATTTTGTTTGGGGGGGCACAATTTCCTTTTTTTTGTGGGGGGGATATATGTAAGGTGACATATAATACTAGATGCACAGGAAGTCAGTGTAGGGAGAATAAAATTGTTGAAACTCTTTCAAGACCCAAAAGTCCTTTTTAGGACTGTTGTGTGTGGGGGCAGCATTTATATTTTGTTTGGGGGGGCACAATTTCCTTTTTTTTGTGGGGGGGATATATGTAAGGTGACATATAATACTAGATGCACAGGAAGTCAGTGTAGGGAGAATAAAATTGTTGAAACTCTTTCAAGACCCAAAAGTCCTTTTTAGGACTGTTGTGTGTGGGGGCAGCATTTATATTTTGTTTGGGGGGGCACAATTTCCTTTTTTTTGTGGGGGGGATATATGTAAGGTGACATATAATACTAGATGCACAGGAAGTCAGTGTAGGGAGAATAAAATTGTTGAAACTCTTTCAAGACCCAAAAGTCCTTTTTAGGACTGTTGTGTGTGGGGGCAGCATTTATATTTTGTTTGGGGGGCACAATTTCCTTTTTTTTGTGGGGGGGATATATGTAAGGTGACATATAATACTAGATGCACAGGAAGTCAGTGTAGGGAGAATAAAATTGTTGAAACTCTTTCAAGACCCAAAAGTCCTTTTTAGGACTGTTGTGTGTGGGGGCAGCATTTATATTTTGTTTGGGGGGGCACAATTTCCTTTTTTTTGTGGGGGGGATATATGTAAGGTGACATATAATACTAGATGCACAGGAAGTCAGTGTAGGGAGAATAAAATTGTTGAAACTCTTTCAAGACCCAAAAGTCCTTTTTAGGACTGTTGTGTGTGGGGGCAGCATTTAATTTTTTTTGGGGGTGGCAGAATTTCATTTTTTTGTGGGGGGGGACATGTTCTAAGGTGACATTGTACTAGGTGCACAGGGACAAATATTTCACAGTGCAGTGACAAGCTGACATATTCTGTTAGGTGCACAGGGCCAATGATTTTACAACGCAGCGACAAAAAGGGCCATTTTAAACGTGTGCCTAGCCATAGATTATTGTCACATTCTGTTTAGTGTGCAAATTCACAAATTAACGTCACATATTCCGTTCACTGTGCCTAGCCGCAGATTAGCGTCACATTCTGTTTCGTGTGCCTAGCCGCAGATTAGCGTCACATATTGTTTAGTGTGCCTAGCCGCAGATTAACGTCACATATTGTTTAGTGTGCCTAGCCGCAGATTAGCGTCACATATTGTTTAGTGTGCCTAGCCGCAGATTAACGTCACATATTGTTTAGTGTGCCTAGCCGCAGATTAGCGTCACATATTGTTTAGTGTGCCTAGCCGCAGATTAGTTTTTATCTTCCTTTTTGTGTGTTTTACGGTCAGTCTGTAAAAATGGCGTACTACGGGCGAAACATCATTCCCAGCAGCGACGTTGGAGTCCAAGATGCATCCAGACATCCTCCCTATGCTGTCCCTGAACCATTTCTGTGGTGTTTCCATCATTTTCTGACCTTTTCCTTTGAACCAGGCACCCTCCCCTCATCAGAGCAGGGGGTGCCTGGTGTAATGCTCGAGTCCTGCCATTGACTTCAATGGGGATCGGGTGCTCGGCCGAGCACTCGAGCCTCCGGGGGCGCTCGGCCAGAGCACCCGAACACCCGAGTATCGGGGTGCTCGATCATCACTAGAAATCAGTCAATGCCGAGGTCAAGCCAGGAACGGAACACAGCACAGGAACAAACAGGAATCTGAGTCAGTCTAGCCAAGGGTCATACACGGATTGTACGTAGCAACAAGAGATTCACTAGACGCAGGTACACCATGAAAGGGCAATTAGGAAGTGTGAGAGCAGGGTATATAAAGGCAATAGGTGGGAGGTGCCAATACCCGATCTCCAATAAGAGTGTAATGTAGAATACCGTGATAATGTCGTCAGGTACAATACATATAGGCAGGAATCACGGGCACCGTGATACCTATCCTCTGAAGTCATGGGTGTGGACCAATTTCTCTCTTGTGGCAGCACAGTGAAGTCATCACTAATGAAATACATTGTGCACAATTTGTGACAAGTCAGTGAGAAGAGGAAAGAAGGGAACACAACTTGGCACAACCGCCCTGATATCACACATGATATACAGACACCATGACATTTATATAAAACATGTTAAAGCCAAGCACACACCACAAAAATCAAGCACTGTTGTTGCTGTACCCTATGACTCTCCAGAAAAGCAACAAGAGGCGAGGCAGAGATCAAAGAGGAGGAAGAATAGAGTAACCCAGTTCACGGAAGGATAGTACCATAGTACTTCCTAGCAATGTCACAGGTCAGGTATGGAGACAGTACAGACTCACAGAGAGAGTAGTCTCAAGTGACCCAGGAAAAAGGATAGGAACTGACTAGTAGAGGTGACTGCAAAAGCCAGTCAAAAAGAGTATAGTTCCGCAACCAAAAATAGAACACTCCAATAGAATGCTATTGGTAACAGTACTGGTATAAGGCAACGACCTACTAGAAGGTAGGGTCCCTCAGTCTAGGCAATGGCAATGACCTCAACCTCTGAGGGCATAAAGTAGGTAACATGCAGCAGGAAGGAGACCTACAGAATGGATCCCTAGAACACTAGGGAGGTAGGCAACAGGCTACTGGAAATGGAATGGGCAACTGGCAAGGAGTCCCCTTGGACAATCCCTAGAATGCTAGGGAGGTAGCCAACAGGCTACTGGAAAGGGAATGGGCGACTGGCAAGGAGCCCCCTCAGACAAACCCTAAAATGCTAGGGAGATCAATGGATAATCTTGACCCAACACGGTGTACCCTAGAACGCTAGCAAGCACACACCACAAAAATCAAGCACTCCAGAAAGGCAACAAGAGGCGAGGCAGAGATCAAAGAGGAGGATGAATAGAGTAACCCAGTTCCATTGCGAGCGAAAAATCTAGATTGCCATCACCTTCTTCCTCTAGGGTAACTACATCTGCCAATCCACCTCATTCATTGATACCTCCCCCGCCAAAAGATAGCCACTCTATTGATGTTAGGATGCGGCAGTTCGCCCCCACCCATTGCACATTGTGTGGTGCACTGACCCCATATGCCAGTGTGGTGGAGGAGAATCGCAAGCAGGTCATCTGAGGAGATTCCATCCAGCAGAATATACTAAGATGCTGGCGGGGGGGGTTCATCATTACTATTGAACTGTCAGCAAGTTGTCATGCGTCCTTAGTGGGTTCTGGACAAGGGTTAAAGTGAGAGTGGCAGTATTTGGGTTCTGGTGTCATGGAGTTTGGATACAGTTGTGCCCCCAGATGTTATTTACAATACATAATGTGCACATTACAGTTGCTTATGAGAGTCAAAGTTCCTGCTCTCAAGGGAAAAATTTATATTGTAATAACACACCCATGATTTTGGAGGAGGGGCAGGTGGAGAAGAATTATTGGCCAACTTCTTCTTTTCTCCACATATACTGGGGGTTACTTATTGTGCTGTTACTGCCTCAGACGCATCACTGGAGCTAGCAAGTGGAACCTTCATCATCCATAACCCATGTTACTGCTATTGTTGAACCTATTCCCCTTCAGCTGCCTAAGCATCCTGCTGCATAAACAACTTAGCAGCAGCAGCAAGAACAGCACTTGAAAATTCCTCAATTATGGACTCAGGAGGACATTTGACAATGACCGGTGGCCACCGGCCAACATGACCTGCTGACACAAGGCCAGTAGGGCATTTTATTTTCTCAGGGATTGTGCTTTAAAAAAGTAAAAAATAAATAAAAAAAACAAAACATAGTCCTACAAAAATAGTCTATGTCCTGCAAATGAATGTTTCCCTAGGGCTTGTGCCAAACAAGCTTAAGTGCTACAAAGCAATGTTTCTTCAGGGCTTGTGCCTCTAATAAGTTTAAGTCCTACAAATCAATGTTTCCTCAGGGCTTGGGCCTCTAACAACAAAACTAAAAAATCATTCTCTACAAAATACTCTATCAAGTCAAGTATCAGTCCACTCCAGTGGCAACTTATGTCCGGGGGGTCCTAGTCTCTGTCACTTTATATACAAATATCTTATTTTATTTTATTTATTTATTTTGTGTTAACTGTTTCCCCAGAACCAGTCAAGAAACCCCCCAAAACAAATTCCCTGTTCAACTGATTAATTCCCCAGACTCCACCCACCAACACATGCACCCTTCTCAGATCACTTTTAGACCATGTCTTATCATTTTTTTTAATTGTATTTAGAATCCCAGTAAACAACCCCCTCCAAAAAACATTTCCTGTTCAAGTAATTCTTCCTCCACATCCCACCAACACAGGCAGCCTCATGCCCCATTTATACTATGGCTTTAGGAATTAAAATAATATTTGTTATGTGTTGTGTGTAAATTCTGATTCTTGATATGGAGATGACTGGGTCCTTTTGGAAGAGGGTGACACAGGGTATCTCACAGGTACTACAAAGACAGATCCCCTTTCTCCAAAACTGCTTATTTTGTCAATAATACTGGATGATTTGAGCTAGGGACCTTGCAGCAAACTGGTACAAGAGTTGCTGAAGATGGCGAGGAAGGTGGTGGCCATGGCATGGATGTCAGAAGTATTTAAAGAATACAGAAAGTAGAAAAACCAAGTGAATCATATCATACCTCATTATAAACTCTTAAATCTACACAGAGGATCCCCTCAAAAATGTGATTATATCTGGATCCCATCCTTGAGCACTGATCGTCACAAGATATAGCAAAAAAACCCTCTATATAGCAATCAGGAAACACTCGGTGATGTAGTACAATCATTTATGCCTTTATATTGATTCTGCTATTATACATGTTTAGGGATAATTCAACACCAGTACGCATCTATGTTTTACTCAAGATTGTACTCATGGGCTCCTCGGATATAATCAGGTGTGAGCAATGACAGAAAGTCTCATTTGTTTTGGTGGATAGGCTACATCTGTGGTTATAGTTAGGAGGTTCATTGTTTTTGCTATTTTGTTTCTTTGGTGAGGGGGTGGGCAAAGTTGAAAAAACTATTTGTGCATGGCAACTGGAGCATGCTTTTGTGCTCTGTTCTGAACAAATAACTATTTACCTATTTTACCGGAAAGTGATATTATCAATTTATCCTTACATAATGTGTGATTTGGCTGTGTCCATAATAAGAAACTAATTAAAAACAAAACCACCCACACCGTAAATGATTAACTTTCATCCACATCTCTGCACTTTTGGACACTCTCACTAAATGTGCTTTAACATTGTTCTCATTGGACTGTATGAATGTTGTACAGTGTGCAGCATTCTGCATGATTTCTGACAATTTTCAACAACCAGTTTTCTGTCAATCATAATAATTTCCAATGTTCCCCTATAAGGTGGGTCATCTTATTCATGACGGATTTGTCTGAGACAAAATGGTAATCCAATTTCCATCTTCTACTGTAATTTAAAATTTTGATTTTCAATTTCTGATTAAAAACAGTTATTTCTGTTAAGGAAGAATGGTCCTATACAACATGATCCTACTGCAAAGATCCCAGTATAACAAGGAACAATGGGAAGGGATTATAGATTATAACATTTGGTACTCCCAAATGAGGTAGAACACTGAAAAGTTCTTGACATGATAATTTGAACTCACTCCAGCTTGGTGAAATATAGGCTTAATGGTTATTTGCTGACAACAACAGCAGAGGAACCAGAATTGAACTTTATCATTTTAGATAATTTAGAGGTAGGCCAGCAGTGCAGTGAAAAATTGGGAAACATTAAGAACATACTATATTGTTTAGTGTTATTCCCAGCAGAAAGAGAGAGGCACTAATGACAATCTTTAGATCACTAGTTAGACCTCACCAAGAGTACTGTGTATCATTTTAGAAACTATACCTCCAAAAGGATGCTAATAAATTGTAGACAGTCACTGAAGAGCCACTAAAATGGTGCAAGATCTTCATGTCAAATCTTACAAAGAAAGACACAAACAGTATCTTTGTAGCAAGCAAAAGAACACAGGTTTGCCACATAGGCTCAAACAGATTGCACTTCACCAAGGTCAGAATGGCTGACAGAGCAGGGACAGCTCCAGACTCCCGAGAACCACTGGACATATTCCAAAAGTGAGAAGACAACAGGAAGGGAGTACTCAGACAAACCACTGTTAAAAACAGAAACAAACTACTGCTTTAATGACAATCCATCTGTGTGCTCCATTTCTGTTGTCCTGGGTTTGTACTAATATTGAATGAGAGGTAGGAGAGGGGTGATTTAATAGATACCTCCACCTACATTTAGGACTGAATAACATTCAGGAGATAAGTATCTTTTAACAAAAAGAGGAGTATTAAAGGGATAGTAATACTTCGTTTTAACTTTATTTTATTTTGTAGGCATTAAAAAAACATGAAGAATGATATAAGTCTTATCTCTCAAACCTTTATGGTTTATGAGATATTCACAAGCAAAGTTTCCCCCTCCCGCCCCTTTTACCTACTGTAAACAATCTCTTCTCAGATGTGGAGTACAGTCCATAGACTGGACAGATAACAGAAGGGGACACTCTTATTCCTATGAAAACAATGAAATCCCTGCCCCCCTTGACAAGCTTTTCAGGTTTTTCTGTTATCTTAATTGAAGATTGTCCCTCTCTGCAGTCTACCTGGGCAGTTCCCTTCTGACCTGGCTGAAAAGTGTTACATCAGTAAAAGGGGAGGGAGGGGGACACTTTGCTTGTGAATATCTCTTAAACCATAAAGGTTTGAGAGATAAGACTTATATCATTCTTCATGTTTTTTTAATGCCTACAAAATAAAATAAAGTTAAAACGAAGTATTACTATCCCTTTAAAACATGATGTAAGGTTGTGGTGGAAGACTCAGTGATAATCTGTGTAAGAACTACTTTATGGGAATGATGGTAGTTACGTAGAATAGCCTCCCTGCAGAAGTGTGTGGCTAATACTGTAAGGGATTTGAAGAATTCCTGAGACAGACCCGTTGATTCCAAGAAATTACACATGATCTTGCTATATAATAAAATAGAAAATTTGCAAACTAGATGGGCCAACTGACTGTTACATGCCATCACATTCTGACTAGGGGACTTATTGTCCTACTTTATTTACCATTGTGTTAAGCATGCAACATGGCTTTTCAAGCTTATTCCTGAAAAAAAATGTTTAGTTATAACAGTTTAGGAATTCTGTAAAGAAGTGTATAACTTAATATTAAGCATTTAATGGTAACATAATGCAATTATGCAGAGTATCCAATACATTGCAATTTTATGTATAACACGTGCAGCAACCACTGGAGAGAAAAAGTAGACAAGTGAATAAGATCATCTAGTAGCCAAAGCATCACAATGTAAAACTAAAATATAACAGCTTTTTCAGTTTTTAATTATCATTATGATTTCGTTTTTTATTCAAAAGTAAGCGTCCATGCAAAACTGATGTGGACTAATTATAACTGAACCTTTATATATACAGACAACATAACCTTGTAGAACGTAGATAAATGATGGTGAGATTTGTTAATAAATATTTAGAACATACAAAATTATTGTCAAATGTTTTATTGGGGTGCAGCATTTGAGTTTTTCTAACGTTACCCACATCATAACATTCTATTGCTTCCTTCCTAATGATAACGCTTTTTAATAAACTTTTAATAGATGTTTGACCTTATTTACGTATAGGCAAGATTTTCTTTCTCAACATTTTTTAATTTCCCTGCTTAATGATAGAACTACAGTATCTACAAACCCTCTTTGAAAATGCAAAAATTAACTAATCAGATATTTTCTCATTACTGAACCAGACTTGCTTGAATTCAGCATTGAACATATTCACATGCAGGAAACAATCTTTGCCTGTCAGCACTCAGCTGGAAGAAACATTTGCATGACATCATGATGTATCATCTGAATTTAAACTAATGATTTTGAAATGTGCCCCAGGAGGTAAATATATCAGAAAAGAGAATACTGCAAGGTCTTATATATATATATAACTGCAGGAATGCTGTGCCGAATATGTATTAAGTAAGGTTCTGTAGCTAAATGGCACAATAACCAAATAAAATTATATATATATATATATATATATATATATATATATATATATACACACTCACAAGAATTTTCATGTGAAACAAGTGTTCAAAGCTTTCCTCAAATAGTTTGATCCCAAAATGGCCGGCAGTTCATGTGTCAGGAGGCACTTACACCCTAGAGCACTTACCCCTTCTGTGTCCCACCTACGTTCCTCTAGACTGTAACTCACAAGCAGGGCCCTCTGATCCTTTTGTTCTCCATGTTCCATTTGTACTATTTAATATCTCTGTACGTCTATTCCCTGTTGTACAATGCTGCAGAATACATTGGTGCTATATAAATAAAGAAGAAGAGTAATATCTCTTTACTATATTAATCAACCATATTAACTCCCTTTGTCCTAGAAGAGGATCTCATTAGACAACACTGTCTTCTTCAGTACTGATGAGATAATATGGCTGCAGTGTCATTAAGTGGCATTTCTCTGTATTCCAATAGTTATTCCATAAGTTAATAGGGTTACAGTCTGTAATCATATTAACTGTTGCTCTACTGGGAGAGGTTTACCAACTAATGATATCATTAGGTGGCAGAGACTTTCAGCACTACAGTCATTAGGGTTAAATGAAAGTCCGGAGCAGCGATCATTGCAAGGTTGTTAATGGTAAAGCAGCAGATATATAGAGTGAAGTTTTAGACAGCGAAATGCTTAATGCGCCCATTAGTCACACTCTATTTTGTGTGCGACTTTTTAAAAGGATACCGGAAGGGGCATGTGTAGTAGTGGATGAATGAGATGAACTGAGGCAATGAGCGTGTTGTCCCTTTAAGAAAGTTTTGATGTGTGTGAAGTTCAAGTTGGGGTCACCCGAAGTTCCTGAATCCTGCCCTGGATTTTACCTTATAGTTTAATATAGCTCCACATCACATGGGGCACTAACAGCCTCAGTGCACATAGAGACTCCTTTATCTATCTGCCCTATACTGGTGCTGGAGCTTACCAAATAGCAGAGGAAGACACTAAAAGCCCCAGCACAAGACACTGGTGCCGGGCCCTGCACATACTGACCAGAGAGGCATGGCCAGGGTTGCTCACTACACATAACAGATCAGAGGCTGGAATAGCAGCCTGGTAGGGCTGTCATGGTGGATAGGAGGCTGCTAACTGGGGTTGAGGCATAGATCGCACCAAGAGGCTGGGGATGGTCACTCCCAGACATCAGTTGCTTGGACACTGCTGGGCATCCAGGTAATGGGCAGTCACCCTAATGTGGTGTAAGGAACTCAGAGGAGTGTGGCACAGGATAGGGACCGATAAAGATATCAGGGGCAAAGGGAATGCAGTGCTGATTGGAATTTAGTTTGCAAGGACTTGACTATCAGATGGAAGGGACACGGGGCTGTAAAATGCCATAGGCACAAGAAACTTTTTGCACTTTTTCAGGGGAGTGGAGGGCGCTTCAGAATTCTGTGCCTACAGGCTCCTGAGATGTAGATCCAGCCCTGAAGATAGTTACAGCATGCTTGCAGGATAAGTATGTTGTAGGCCAAAACAATTACCCTATTAATCACTTGCAAACAAGCCAGTGTGTGTGTGTGCGTATAACCAGCTGGTTAATATTGTTAACAGCAACACTTAGGAGGAGGGACTTGCAGAGTTGACAAAATCTGTAACAGTTGGGATCAGTAATATGAACATTGATGAATAGTTTATAGGGGAAGACAGCACAAATACTGACCCTATTGCAGTATAAGTACAAAAACAATAATCAGATAAAATGCAAAATACTTAAAATGAGATTAACTAAAAATAAAAACCACATTAAGAATATCAAGACCAAATATATGTACTTCGGTTCAAAGAAATACATAAAAAGGAGTAGACCAACATAAATTTTCTATGCTATCCCATAAATATATATGAGTACTGTGTTTCAGGATTGGGATCTGTATTTCAGCAGAGTTCATACATGGAGTGTGGGGAAAGTATAATTGATAAATTAAAGTAATGGCCCCTTAGTTAAAAGTAACTTGGAGTCAATACCATATCAATTAAGTGACTTTCCTAAGTTCACCCCAGGGCCCTGAGGATGTGGTGATAGCACTATTTTCTAGTGATCTCTGGCATCTCTTGGTCACAGGGGTTGAGGAGTGGGAGTAACAACAATATCTGCTGTTGGGTTCTAATGTCTCTGAGTAACAGGGTATGTGGTGGGTTGTGACAACACTATCTGCTGCTGGTGAGTACTGGCATCTCTGAATCACAGGTGATGTGGTAGAGATTGTGGCAGAACTATCTGCAGTTTGGATCTGCTGACCACTTCTACTACTAGAACTGCAGCTATTACTTCATTCCTCTACATCAACAGCAACAGCTTCCTAACTCCCCTTATTCATTTTCACAGACTTTTATAGTAGTTGGTTTGTCTCTGTTGTAGAAATAAAAGGTGGGAAACTTCAAAGTTCTTGTGAGAAATTAAAAGGTGGCAGCAGGAAGATAACATTTCTCTGTAGTTTGAATGTACAGGAAAAGTCATAAATTGAAGGTTTTCTGGAAAAATTTCCAATGAAAGTAAAAAAAAATAATATTAATAAATATTAAATAAAAAAATATATATTATATATTAAAAACACATTGGATTCTAGAAACATCACAAAGCAGGGAGTCTGAGATGTCTCTAGAATTAAAGAGGTATGAAACAGTGGAGACATGCTGTGCAGTGCATGAAACACTTGAGTTATTTGAAATTTTTCATTTCCGAATTTTGGAGTTATGAAAGTTAAAATATTGTAAAACTCCTTGTAGAGCTTTTGATATAAAACTGTACATTCAGTCGTTTTACTAAGTAGAAAAATGCATCTTATTTTTAAGTTGATTTTCCATAAGTGATAAATTGAAGCATGTATTAAACCCGAAAGCAGTTTTTTTTTTCATTTCCACTGTCTGGTATAAAGAACAGAAGCTTCTTTATGCCAGATTGATAATCTTAACATATTTTTCTTCTTCAACTCTCTTTCCACATTATAAGTGTATTCTAGTATAAATGATTTAACTGTATATAGCATAAATGCATATGTTCAGCAAAAACATGCTGGAATCATCAGTTTGTACCATCTTTATTTCTATCTTTAAATAGGAATCATCTGCCTATGTCAAAAACATACTTTTTTGAATAAATGAAATACTAGAGTTGCTGTAAATGTTTTTGAGAAGAAAAATATCTATTGCAATACTTTCCTGCAGATGAAACCTGTGTATTTCCACTGCCAAGAGATCTGTTATTCAAAAATGATTGCTTCTCAAATATATATTTTTTAACCCCTTAAGGACCGGCCACACGCATACTTTGCGGTTCCTTAAGGACCACGAAGCATTTTTTTTTAATGCGATCCAATTTTGGACTCCCCGAATGGCGTGCAGCCGCGCGTGGAGCCTGGAATTCCATGACAGTCCAGGACCGTCATGGGTCTTTAAGGAGTTAAACTGCAGATTTCTCTAGTGGTCACCAGGTGGTGTTATTATTAATATTATTAGTTACTATGGAAAGCCATTCTCTATGTCTCAAACTTTCACATATTATGCATGATAAAACATCCTTTTAAAACACTAGTTGATAAAAAAAAATTAGTGACTTATAGTTTTTGAATAAAAAAAATCTCTGACCACAGCAGTTACCCTTACTAAGCCATTTCTCTATCACCTGCTCTATTTTATTTTACACATCTATGGCTTTGTGGAATTGTCTCTCAAAAAGCTGCATGCACAAAGTGGTGTGCTGAATGCTGATTATACTGGCTACCCTGTTGCTGTTTTTTTAATAATACTGGAAGAACAAGAGGAACAATTAATGGCTGTCACCTAATAATACAAGCTAGTGTTACCTATTGGTGGTAGGAGGGAAACCCAATGATCAGTGACAGTCATATCGTCTGTACTCTGCCCACTTGTACACAAATCTGTTGTCAGGTAAATTTTCTTGCCATATGAGCTTTCCAGCCCCTTACCCACTGCACTAATCTCCTGCTTGTACAATTCTGGCACAGCCATCCTTAAAAAATACTTGTGACTTGGTATACGCCTGCTTGGAGCGATACATGACACCATCTTAAAAAGTTGATTTTCTACAACAGAACAAGGCAGCATGCCAACTGCCAACATTTTGACGATTGCGGGTTGTCAGTAAATGACAGAAGAATTGTGTTACTTTATTGCTTTAACAACATGACTTCTGAAGGTGTTGGGGGTTTCAACTGCTGCAAGTCAGTTTACTATTACTACATCAGAATGTCACCTGAGTTAAAAGAGTGACATCAGAATGTCACCCGGATAAAGGCTGCCATGGCCCCACTGCCCAGGGTACACAGTACTTTACTGGTAATGATCTACAGGTTGCCCATGGAAAACTGCAATGCCGGTGCATTATTCACCCAATAAATAACAAAATCTGCATCTGCCTGGATTGCCTGCAGCCTCAAGCAGTGCACCCAGCAGGATGTATCTAGAAAGAGGAAATAATTAATGATGTATGTGTCAATTGGGTAAACACCACTGGATGAAACTAAAAATAATTGATGATTTGTGTGTCAATCAGGCAAATGAGGATTATTATCATATCATACATCATTTATTATTTCCTCTTTCTAGTTTCATTCTGAAGAGTGCTATGTGTGTGGCTGCAGGTATCCCAGGTAGATGTAGACTATGCTTTTTATTAGGGCAAATACTGCACTGGCATTGCTGCACAATGCTCTGGTGTGCTGCTGCAGTTTCCCCTGGGTGACCTGTAAACAGGAGATATTTAGATGTCGCCCTTTTGATGTAGGTGACATTCTGATGTCGTCCTTTTGACTCACACGACATTCTGATGTCATCCTCTTGAGAGTCGCCATGTAGGCGGTATCATTTTAATAGGATACCGTTGCAAATGTGGGCACTCTATGACGCTTGTCATCTCCTAAATCAAAATCAGAGTAATACTCTTCTGCAGTAGGAGCCATAGGTGTTTCAAATTAATCAAATCTTGGCACACTCTTTGACACATCAACATCACTTCTAATATATGTGCCTGAGCCCTAGGAACTTTTAGGAGTCCTTCTGTGTTATAGATTACCTTGATTCCAGCGCCGCAGCTTCAGGCGACGCTCGAAATGAATCTTCGGCATCAGCGGCCATCCATGCTGCACGGATGTCGCCGGAATGACACGTGGTTGGACGCATCAAAGCTAGATGCATCATCTGCGGGCGCGAGGCTTCAAGCATGCAGTAGGCCTCTGTTTTATGTGTTTGCTTCCTGTAGTCTCCTCCTACCTACTTCCTCCTACTTACTTCCTCCCTCTGAGCTGCTCCTCCCACATACTTTCTGAGGAGGGGTTTAAAGGGCAGACTGAGTCCTGACTCAATTGCCCTTGCGTTGTTGTACAATACAGGTCTGTTTCCCTTGGGCTCTTTGTATGACCTGGCTAGTTTGACCATCCATTCTGGTGCTGACCTGTGGCTCTGTCTGACTACTCTTTTGCCTGCTCCCATTGTGTAGTGGACACCCAATCTGGTGCTGACCTGTGGCTCCAGCTGACTACCTGAACTGTGTATGACCCGGCCTGTCTGTACATCCATTCTGGTGTTGACCTGTGGCTCTGTCTGACCATTCTCCTTGTGCATTCCTGTTTGGCTTAGACATCCTTTCTGGTGCAAACCTGTGGCTCTGGTTGACTACCCACTCCATGTATGACCTGGCTTGTCTGACTACCCACTCTGGTGAGGACCTGGGGCTCTGTCCACTGCGCATCCAGCATACCAATGCTTCAGTGGATATCCTATCTGGTGCAAATCTGTGGCTCTGGCTGACTACCCGCTCTGTGTATGACCCGGCTTGTCTGACTATCCTTTCTGGTGCTGACTAGGGGGCTCTGTCTGTTTCCTAGGTATGTTGGTCCTCACTCCACAGACACCCATCTTAGTGCGGACCTGGGGCTCTATCATACTCCTAGCTTACTGACTGCAGGCTGAGTCAGTGCTAGTCCTTTGGGCATTCAGAATTAGCTCAAGGCTCCAGTGGGCTGAGGCCTAGTCTCGAACAGTGTGGTGGATCTATTGGCAAGCTGCTATTTCTGATACAGTGTTATTGCCTCTTGATTACCCTCTGTGTGTTATCTGTGTGTTATTGGGCTGGCAGCAAGCGCAGACTGTGCCTCTTCCTCTGTTGTGCCGTCCACATGTCTACGCAAGTCAACTGGACCATTTAGTCAGCGCAGCATGCGTGATGATGGGGTGGGGACAGAATAGGAGTCTGTGGAACTGGGACATCAGGTCAGGTGACAAACCCCGCCAAGAGGACTAGCAGAGGAAGAGTCAAGAGCCTCAGGACTACCGGTCGTCTGTTAGAGCTAAAGACTTACCAGGAGGACCCAGAAAGAGAGAGATCTGCAGCAGTGACAATGACAGCTCCACAGTCCACAACACAGGTAAGCCAGTAGTGGCTTGGAGCCTGGAGGGGTACTGGATGGTTTGAGGCTGGGGGCAGGGTTGAGGAGGCTACTGGATAGCCTGGGAGGTACTGAATGGCCTGGGGGGGGGGGGGGTTGCTGGATGGCCTGGGTGGTTATGGTCATGGATGGCCTTGGGAGTAATGGATGTCCTGAGGGGGGGTATGGCCACCAGGGGGGTACTGGATGGCCTTGGGGGTAATGGTTGGAGTTGTGGGTAATGAATAGTCTAGGGGGGTACTGGTTGGCCTAGGGGGGTATTGGATTGCCTGGGGGGGAATAGATGGCTTTGGGGGTAATGGATAGCCTGGGGGGGGGTCACTGGATGGCCTTGGTGGGAATGGATGGACTGGGGGGTTACTGGATGGCCTGGAGTGGTGCTAGATTGCCTGGGGGGAGGAAATGGATGGCTTTGGGGGTAATGGATGGCCTGGGGGAGGGAACGGATGGCTTTGCGGGTAATGGATGGCCTGGGGGGAGGGAATGGATGGCTTTGGGGGTAATGGATGGCCCATGGGGGTAATGGATGGCCTTGGGGTTAATGGATGGCCAGAGGAGGTAATGAATGGCCTTGGGGGTAATGGATGGCCTAGAGGGGTACTAGATGGCCTGGAGGCACTGGATTGCCTTGGGGGGATGGATGGCTTTGGGGGTAATGGATGACCTAGGGGGGTACTTGATGGCCTTGGGGGTAATGGACGGCCTGAGGGGCTACTGAATGGCCTTGGGGGTAATGGATGGCCTGAGGGGGTACTGAATGGCCTGGGGGGGTAATGGATGGCCTTGGAGGGTATTGGATGGCCTTGAGGGGTACTGGATCTGGGAGGTGGGGCATATGATGTAATGGGGAGGGGCCAATGGTGTAATGGGGAGGGACTAATGATATCATGGGGAGGAGCCAGTGATGTCATGGGGCAGGGCTAATGACATCATGGGGAGGGGCCAATGATGTCACTGTGAGGGGGCAATGATGTCATTGGGCAGGGGGCCCAGACCTCTTTTTTGACCAGGGGCCCTGGATAGGAGTCTTCTGCCAGAGCAGCTCTTACATCACTGAGTCTAGTTATCATATGATCACTACTATGTCTATGATGGTTATATTACTGTTAAGAGATTCCTGTGATCTCTTCTCCTATGTCCGGACATTACCTCTTTCACATCTGCTAAGACTTCCCTATGGCCCTACTATAACACCACCTGTTGAATTATATTCTTTTTATAAAGGGTATAATAAAGCATTGCACATTCCACATGTTCTGTGCATGGATTGTTCAGTGTATCTATAGCCCCTAGTTTTTAGTTTGACTGATCTATGCAAAATCATTCAACAGACACTCTGGTGACACACTTATAACTTTCCAGCATGGTTCCTGTATCACCACAAGATAGTTTCTATTTCTATTCACCTGTTAAAAAAATTAGAGGTGCTTTTGCGCTCCAGCTTTCTGCTGATGAGGACTGCAACGGAAACCTCGTTAACTACCTATAGAGATCATTCACTGAGCGGTGGTACACTGCTGCGATCTCAGAATTCAGTTATTAGGTGCATTTAAACTGAGGTCTCCATGCACCAAGCACTATTATATCACTTGTGGTCAGGGCTTATAGCTGACTGTCTGTAATACGAACTTGATGTAATAAGTATGCTTCATCTGGGTATAACAAGACCCAGGGATGGGCCAACGTGGTTAGCCTGTTAAAGGGCCAACCTAGGTGACTGATTGAAATGAAGAGAGGGAGAAATGGGTGGCTAAACACGAATTGAGCTCCAGTGGGAAGGGCTGCTGCCCGTATTTAAGGGCTTTCAGCCCTCCTACAAATACAGGCATACAGCCTTATACTTGTGGTCAGGGCTTACAGCTGACTGTCTGTAATACGAATGTGAGGTAATAAGTATGCCTCCCCTGGGTATAACGAGACTCAGGGATGAGCCAACGTGGTTAGCCTGTTAGAAGCCAAAAAGGAGGAGCAAAAAGACTGAAGGACATACGTGTGTATAGAAATAATGCTGTAACATGTAATGTACTAGAGCTACATGAGGAAGAATGCGAGAGGAGGGTCACCTTGCATGCTTGAGTGATAGTGCAGGGTATACCTGCGATAGGTTACGAATGCCGTTCCGTAATTGAAAGAAAACCTGGAGTGCTAAAGAAAACCTGAACTACTCTAGATGATTTGTAAGATGACATGATCTTACAGAAAGATGAGACAGTCAAATGAGCTAGGAATGACTGAGCCAGTCTAGCACGGTGCTAAAAGTCTTGATGGCTGATGGATACTTTGAGTAATCGTGACGTGGTGACGTATGCGGTATTTGGAGAGTCAAAAAGAGCATAATGACGTATACCGCTAAAGATGCTGGATACCTAGAATGAGTACTGATGATGAACGGATTTAAGTAAAAGGATCAAGTGACAGAATGGTGAAAGGTTGCTTAAGTCTATGATGAATGACTGGAGACAATATTGTGATGAGATGCGGAACTAAAAATCGTACTTGTATGGTGGAGCTTGAGGAAGAAATAGGCCTGTGATGGGAAAGATCATGAAGCGGTCCTATGTAGAATGCTAATCCTGACCTGTGGATATGAACCACGTATGTATATCTACTTGTTGATAGATCAAGTCGGATAAGAATCTGACTCGCTAAACTGAATAAGAGATATAGGAGACCAATGTAAAGTAAGGCTAGAGTGTATGCCTTTGTGAAGAGGTAGGATTGAGTGAGATTCCTTCGGCCTCAGCGAAGAGGTAAGGATGAAGTGTGATTCATTCAGCCTCTTTGAAGAGGTGATGATGGAGTGTGGCTCCTTTGGCCTCTGCGAGGAGGTAAGGATGGCGTAAGATCCCTACAGCCTCTTGTGAAGAGGAAAGGTTTGATGTGCAATCCTTCGGCCTCTGCGGTGAGGTAAGGCTTGTAGCTTGTGTGAGGCGGTAGTAAGAGTGAGGTCCCTTGTCTTGTGGGGAGGTAGGGGATCTATGTTTTTTTTTATTAATGAAGGCTTTTAGGGTGGTAAGAATTGGGCTACAGTATGGTTCAGGGTGAAGATGTGAACCTAGCTTCTTCAGGGAGGTAGGATGGGGTTGTAAATGCTAAGAGGGACTACTGCTTGGTCTGCGACGTGGATGGTGTAGTGGAAGCGATGCTGGTCGTCTGTAAGAAAACCTATGGATACCATGATAGTGGCTGAAATGGCAGGAGTGAGAGATGTGTCAAATATATGCTGTGAGCCGGCAATCTACCCTGCCTGTTAGGAAGAAGTAAGAGGCATCATGGTGATTTCCTGACAATGTAGGATAGAAGCGGAAGGGTGATGTGACTGGATGGGTGATGAACCTGTTAAGAACCCATGAGGTTAGGGATGAAGGAACAGAATTTTGCAGATCTGAGTAGAATAAAATCAGACTTAGAAGGATGTGCGGATTGAGTGGACCTAGTTATATGAAGCCTCTTCTTCCTCCCATGGAGCGGCGGGGGTTTATCGACTTTTGGGAAGAAGAAAAAAAGGGCGTGGCTGGGATCCATCTTCCTCAGCAAAGAGGTATGGAGCTGCTGGGGTCCGTCAGCCTCTATGAAGAATAATGGAGCAGCTGAGGTTTGGAGCGGCTGGGGTCCATCAGCCTCTGTGAAGAGGTGTGGAGTGGCCGGGGTCCATCGGCCTCTGCGAAGGAGATATGGAGCGGCTGGCGTCTATCTGCCTCTGCGAAGAGGTATGGAGAGGCTGGGGTCTGTCGGCCTCTGTGAAGAGGTATGGAGTGGCTGGAGTCTGTTGGCCACTGCAAAGAGGTATGAAGCGTCTGGGGTCCTCCGGCCTCTGCAAAGAGGTACGCAATGGCTGGGGATAGTAAGCCTTTGTGAAGAGGTATGAAGCGGCTGGGTTCTGTTGGCCTGTGCGAAGAGGTATGGAGCGACTGGGGTCCGTCGGTCTCTGCAAAGAGGTATTGGAGCGGCTGGGGTCCGTCGGCCTCTACAAAGAGGTATGGAGCTGCTGGGGTCCGTTGGCCTCTGCAAACAGGTATGGGTGGCTGGGGTCTGTCAGCCTCTGCGAAGAGGTATGGGGCGGTTGGGGGCCATCAGCCTCTGTGAAAAGGTATGGGGCGGCTGGGGTCCAACAGCCTCTGCAAAGAGGTATGGAGTGACTGGGGTCCATCAGCCTCTGCAAAGTGGTATGGAGCGGCTGAGGACCATCAGCCTCTGTCAAGAGGTGAGGAATGGTGGCGGGACCTACGGCCTCTGTGAAAAATGAAGGAGCTTATAAATATGTATGGGAATGAGGGCAACGATGGCTGGAAATCGAAGAGGCGGGGGAATTAGGATTCTAAGGTAACCCTGAGAAGACATAAGGGTCCTGGCTTCTGGGCCTCTAAATTCAGTATGGGTGTATGAAGTGGCAAAGCTCCTTGACCTCTGATGAGGAAGGAGGGACTGGGGGGGGCCTCCGGCCTTGAAGAGGTAAGGAGGGACAGGGGGACCTTGTCTCTACGGAGATGTAAGGAGGGATGGGGGACCTGGATTCTGTTATGAGGAAAGGAGACCTGACCTCTAAGTAGAGGAAAGCAAAGGGACTGGGGTCATTTGGCCGTGCGAAGAGGCGGGAAGGAAATGGGTCCCTTGGCCTATGCGAAGAGGGAAGGATAGCCGGGCTACCTCAGCTTGTGTGAAGGGGCAAGGAAAGCAGGGACCCTCAGCTTGCATAGAGGCAAGGAAAACTGTGGAATGTCACTACTACCGGTAAGAGAGATGTGAGAGTCTACTGCCCCTTAGAGGGGGGGGGGGACAGGAACAGGTACTAGAAAACCAAGCTGAGGATTACTTCCTCTCCATCCTTCTGGAACCACAGAGCCTCCTCAAATTGTATGTGGACTTGTGCCCGTCAGCTGCCCGGGATCTGGCTGCTGACCCACTGCTGTCTGAGTCTGGTAGTGCTGATACAGGACAGAGAGCAGCGATGATGGGGACACTACGAATGGACACGTGTCACTGGCCACTCGCTATGTCCCCACGGTGTTGGAGACAAGACTTCTCCTGGGAAGGGCAAGGTAAAAGAGGGGGTAAGGAGCATAGGAATGAAAAGACTTCCAGACCTGCGTAAAGAGGCGAATGTGTGCATGGAGTGTAGAGCCATGATAGGTGTGTGGCAAAGAATGTATGCTGGAAACGGAGTGTTAGTATGTGTGTGTGTGATGAGATACACGGAGTTATAGTCAAGGCTGAAGTGAACCAGGATGTGACTAGTGCACTGGGGGTAGAGCCGAATATATAGGAAAATGAATGAAAGCACAGTGCTTGGGGATCATGGTGGTAACTGGATCGAGTCTGTGCGCTCAACTGCTGTAGTACGTGGTGTTGCAGCTGAAAAAAGGTATATGAGGTGTAGAAAGGTATATGGGGGAGGACAGTTCTGTGGGAGGAAGGGCCGTAGCCGAAAGGGTAAAGCTACCAGAGGTAGGGCAGGCAGGAGAAGAAAAGACCTTCCATGAACAGAGAATCTAGGGCCCTAGTATAAGGTATATGTAATGCGAGCCTGGACCTAGGATACTAAATGGAATATGGCATGAGTGAGTGATGTTCTGAGCTATGTCTAATAGGCTTGATGGTGGCCAATAAATGGAATGGTTGGATAGCAAGAACCGAGGGTGGAAGGATATGACTGGATGATAGATAACTCGAAAAACTAAAGGATGCCGCTAGATGCGTGTCAGGTTGACTGATCAAGTGGCTGGATAGAGGTAGGTGGGAGAGATAGAACCCTGTGCAAGGCAGGTGAAGGGGGAGGAAGAGAAGAAGCAGGTTTGACCGTGATTGAGGGACCAAGCGAGAAGCTGTGTGGCGGCAGCAGCCGGTAGGCCATTCGTACAGCAGGACATACTGAATGGTATGCTAGAGAAGAGGTGGGGGGGCTGGAGTCTGGTTAGCTGTGGCAACCATAGGGGTCGGTCCTATGCCTGATAAACGGAGGGTGGTCAGGGGAGGGTTGGTGATTATGCGCTTGTATCGAGCAGTGGCTGGGGAATGGGGGGTGAGAGCAGCTCAGCTTGGTATGGAAGGGGGAGGCGGTGAAGGCAACTTATGGGTGCCGAAGGCTGAAGCAAAGTTTGGCGAAGTCTACTAAGATGGCTTGTGTAAAAGAAGGGTGGTAAACATTAAAGATATTGGTGGAACTGGGGAAAACCGACTTGTGTGATATGTTCTCGTCTGGCGGGCAGATATCATAAAATGTGACTGCGTCAGCCAGTAGGGCTATGCACTGGCTGGTCACTCAGAGGGGGGAATGTGATGCTTGCATGGAAAGGTGGGGAGAGTGACATCTGTAACATACTGATGAAGGTGCTTACTGTTGACTAGTTTATCGAAGAGGGTAAGTGATTATGACTTGTATACTTGTGGTGCGTGTCAAGTAAAGCCTGGTTCGATTGAACTGACTATAGTTGGTAACAAAGGTGGAGAAGAGGCGGGGGGGAGAGGCCGTGATGACAGACTGCCGTGGGGGGGGGCGGCAGGAGATAGCTAGAGTGGTTGTAACGGAAGCTGAGAAGGGACCGCGTCACCTTCCGCCGTCGTTCCTGGGTCTCTCCTTCTCGACGCAGATAAGCGCCGTCGGATGCACCAGTTGAAGTATGGACAGTCACTGGAAACAGCCGCAGGATCGCTGGAGGCAGGGAAGAGTCCACGTCGCCGCCTGACAGTCCACAAAGTTAGGACGCAGGAAACTGGCAGCAGGCGGTCAGCAATTCAGGATACTTGGCGCAGATGGGTATCAGAGTGGATACTTTAGACCATAAGCAATACAAGACTCCAGGACTCCTTGTTCACTCCAAAACAGAACTCATTTTATTGTCACAAACCACAGATATTTATATACAGTACAGTACATTGGATCACATGGGGAACCTGATACAATAGGGAACTTGATTAAATCAAACACATCAGACAAAAGGCAAGGGCTGACACCATGAGAGCATTCACAGAGGTAATCAACTCACAGCATATAATACAAAGGGCTGGCAACAGAGTTTCAGGCTATACAATAGGTGACTCACAGACTGAGGGGTGTGAATGGATTAACACACACAGCAGGGGGGTCTCAGGACAGTTCTCACTCCAAGGACTTGAGTGGCCAGAATATTCATTTCCTTAACAATGGCCAGGGGTTGAATAATTAAGCAAAAGGCTTGGGAGTCTGCAATACATAATGAAATAACTAACCCCTCACTGCCTATTCCCTTGGAGTAAACCCTCAACATACTATATACAATAACTAAAACGTTCGCCATACATTAAACATACTATGTGATCCAAAGTCTATGAATTTAAGTCTTTGAATAAATAGTTTGAGGTCCAGACAAGGGCTCAGTAACGGGTAGGATCCGTTACATTTCTCCCCCTTTTTGTACCAAGCCAGCGGGGACAGTAGTAAACGCTGACTTGGAGCTGTAGGAGAGCATTGAGGTTGTGAGCCACTTGTCTGGACAGTTCATTAGTCTGGAGGCCTTGGTCCTAGGCCAGTCTTAAAGGAGGAGCCCCTTGTCCTGGGCCAGGGAAACAATGACTCAGCCTGGTGTCCTGTGCCAGGAGAAAATGCAAGCCCCTTGTCCACGCCTGGAAATAGAAAGCAGGTCTCTTGTCCTGGACCAGGGGTACAGTCTCGGTTCTTAATCCTGGGCCAGGGAAATTGTTGCTTGGTTGCCCTGACCAACATCAAATTAGGTGGCCTCTCCTGGGCCCCTCTCCAGGCAGGGCTGAGGACCAATCCTTCTGGGTCTGGGGCCAGTGGCTCCGGGTCAAAAGCCAGTCTATAAGGGGGATCTCCCTGGGGCAATTGTGCCTCTGGCTTCTGGGCATCAGAGTTTGGAGAGAGAGGCACATCTCCCCCTTTTAGTTGGGCTAGGGCCCCAGAGGGACAGGAGCGGATGCAGTTCCCACGCTCCTGAGTCAAATCAGGTATGGGCCTGATGGGGAATACATTCCCACCCACCAAGCTGGGGTCAACAGGGGACAGGGCAACACAAATCGCGGTCCCACTCACCCAGGTGGGGATCTCCAGTGCAGGGGTACAAACAGGCTCCTTAATGATGACTGTGGCCCCACTCACTAGGCCAGGGGTCTCAGGGGGAGGCAGAACAAATGCTGGGCTGGGGATGAGGATGGCTGTCCCACTCATCCCAGCCAGGACTTCACAGGACCTGGTGCTCTTGCTCCCACGCACCAAGTCAGGGGTTACAGGGGGACTGATGGGGCACTCCTTCCCACCCACCAGGTCATACAACATATCCAGGGGAGTTCCAGCAGCCCTACTCTCTTCCAGTCCGCTGGGGTCCTCCTCTGGTAGGCCATCACACCCAGGCCTTTCTTTTTCCTTGAGGGAGACCGCAGTCCCATCCCTCAAGGCGGCATTATTTGTAATCCTGGGGAGCCCGCACGGCTCCGCTCCCAGGGCATCTTCCACCCCCACCAGGGGCAACATTTTGGAGCTGCTGCTGGGTTCTCTCATGCCCATTACAGCAGGGGTTTCAGGGTGGCTGATAGGCTGGCTCCCACCCATCAGCTCACATAACACATCCTCAGGAGGTCCAGCAGCACTGCTTCCTTCCAGCCCGCTGGGGTCCTCCCCTTGTAGGCCATCACACACTGGCCTTTCTTCTCCCTGGAGGGAGACCGCAGTCCCATCCCTCCAGGCGGCATCACTCATAATTCTGGGGAGCACGCACGGCTCCGCTCCCAGGGCATCTTCCACCCCCACCAGGGGCAACATCTTGGGGCTGCTGCTGGGCTCTCTCACACCCACTACAGCAGGGGGCTCAAGGGGACTGATGGGCTCACTCCCACCCATCAGTTGGGGCACACAATTGCTGCTGGTGGGGACCTGCGTCTCGTCCACCGCAGCTGGGAAAACAGGGAAAGGGGCAACTGGCCTCTCAGGGGAGACGTCCGTCCCATCCCCTGATGCCGAGGCATCTTCTGCACTGAGGGGGAACGAATTCCCACCCCTCAGCTCAGGCAACAGACAGTCCAGGGAAAAAGGGGTATCAGGCAGGGCAACAGGGGCACTGGTGAGGAACGTATTCCCACCCACCAGTGTGGAGTGAACAGGGGCAGCTCCATCCAAGTCCTCAGCTTCACTGAGGTCCTCCTCAGATGAGTGGCCCCCCCAATATTCTTCCTCTCTTCCTGTACAAAGTTCACGCATGTACCGGTCATGCACCATATTCATCAGCCTATCAATCTTGGCCACCGATGGCTTGTATCCCAGGAGCGGCATAAGGTTCACCATCCTTCGGTACACGGGGTCATCACTTGGTCCGATCCCAAAAATAGTCCACTTTTCCTTCACTAAAAAGTCAATGTACTTCCAGTCGGGCTCTACAGCTCCGAGGCGCTTGTGGAAGTCACTGAGACCCCATGCGGGTCCAACTGATTCAATAAGATCCAAGAAGTCCAGAAAACCCCATTCGGGCAATACTGCTCCGCCGGATCCGCGTGCCGCCATTCCTCATTCGATACACTCGATGAAAGAAGGAGAAATCCCACCGCTGCCACCAATGTAACGGAAGCTGAGAAGGGACCGCGTCACCTTCCGCCGTCGTTCCTGGGTCTCTCCTTCTCGACGCAGATAAGCGCCGTCGGATGCACCAGTTGAAGTATGGACAGTCACTGGAAACAGCCGCAGGATCGCTGGAGGCAGGGAAGAGTCCACGTCGCCGCCTGACAGTCCACAAAGTTAGGACGCAGGAAACTGGCAGCAGGCGGTCAGCGATTCAGGATACTTGGCGCAGATGGGTATCAGAGTGGATACTTTAGACCATAAGCAATACAAGACTCCAGGACTCCTTGTTCACTCCAAAACAGAACTCATTTTATTGTCACAAACCACAGATATTTATATACAGTACAGTACATTGGATCACATGGGGAACCTGATACAATAGGGAACTTGATTAAATCAAACACATCAGACAAAAGGCAAGGGCTGACACCATGAGAGCATTCACAGAGGTAATCAACTCACAGCATATAATACAAAGGGCTGGCAACAGAGTTTCAGGCTATACAATAGGTGACTCACAGACTGAGGGGTGTGAATGGATTAACACACACAGCAGGGGGGTCTCAGGACAGTTCTCACTCCAAGGACTTGAGTGGCCAGAATATTCATTTCCTTAACAATGGCCAGGGGTTGAATAATTAAGCAAAAGGCTTGGGAGTCTGCAATACATAATGAAATAATTAACCCCTCACTGCCTATTCCCTTGGAGTAAACCCTCAACATACTATATACAATAACTAAAACGTTCGCCATACATTAAACATACTATGTGATCCAAAGTCTATGAATTTAAGTCTTTGAATAAATAGTTTGAGGTCCAGACAAGGGCTCAGTAATGGGTAGGATCCGTTACAGTGGTAAATAATGTGATAGACTGTAATGGTGCCAGGATGGGATGGGTTGTTCTGTGCTGGGCTTACCTGTGATGAGGACGATGTAGCAATGTAGTACTGGAAATTATGGAAGGTAGCGGAAGTGATGAGCGTCTGGCGTACAGGTGAAGCTCAACACGAATTGAGCTCCAGTGGGAAGGGCTGCTGCTCATATTTAAGGGCTTGTAGCCCCTCCCACAAATACAGGCATACAGCCTTATACTTAGTTATACTGTATTATGCATTATGTAGTGTTTCATATGATATATATTATCAGACAATTATCCTTCTCCTACTTTGTTTCAACAATGCATTCATGCTCCTCAATGTGACCAATGGGAGACATCCACTCCGATGGCTAATCAATGGTGGCGATCTTATTGATGATGTCACCATCTACACGAGCGATGCCAGAATGAGCTTGGGCATAAAGATGGAGGTGAGTCTCCTAAAGTTTGTTTTGATAAAGGTCTGTTTAGATCGAAACGTTGACCTTGTTTTAGCCATACTTGGTTTATGACATACTTGATTAAAAAGTCCAACGGGTTCTGCCCACTTTCTTTCTACAAACACACACACACATATATATATATATAAAAACTGAAATATGGTAACATTTATCATATAGTAAACAAATATAAAATCCCCAGTATATCTATGCTCAATACTAACATATATGAATCCAGAGGTATAAGCTAGCAATAAATTAACACAGCAGCATAGCAAAGATTAATTATCCATTACAATTAACCCCTTAGTGACAGCCGATTTCGTACGCGGCTGTCACCTTAACGTCCGAGGAACATTTCTGGAAGACGTGTCCCAGATTAGATAAATTTAATTTAACCCTTTGAGAGCCAGAAAGGTATCCAATCCATTGTGCTGCAGTGAATTGGATACCTCTCTGGCACTTAAAGAGTTAATTACTGTATTTATCTGCAGTTTTCAACATGCATACCCTCTGGATACGGCACAAAAGCATTTATTTGCAACACATTAAATTCTCTACAATATAATCACATGCATAGAAAAATATATAAACAAAGCTATGAAAGCTATTATGTTTATGAATGCAGCATTATGTAAGCACTGCAAGGGTTAACCAACTACTGATACCAACACTGCACAAAATAACTGTAAATACAATCCAAGATGGCGGACATCCTTTTTTCTGTTTGAATCTTCACCACATGGGTATGACTACCCCAACAGACAAAACACAGTCATCACACTACAATTTATACATGCAATAAGATTAGCATACATGAATGATAGGAATTACTTTAAGGAACCACACAACAATTGAGAAACAAAGGAAAGACTTCCCAGATAGCAATAACAAAGGACTAATAATGAAATCACAAGATCATAGAAACATCAATGGCCTTCTCATCTACATACACTTGCAATGGTGTGTCAATCACATCCCATAGCATTTGCATGTATATTCAAACACACAAAATGTGTCTCTGCAAGTGTCATTAATTATAGCATAGAATCTGACCTACAAACAGGGATAGTAATTCTACATATCGCTAGCAACCTCTATATGGACCTGAATTATTATCAGTCTTATCTCACACAGTTTTGATATCTATATCTGTGGTTGGTAATGAATCATTCTGTACAGCTTGTAAAATATGCTAACAATATTGCCTAATATGGCTTCTAGGTGGCGATCCCTATCAGGTTGGCCAGATCTACTGGACAGGGTCACGTATAGATCCCAGCATAGATTGGGTGATAATAATTCTAGAAGCTTTACAGGATTTTATACAAGAATGCATATGGTTACCAATCTTGAGATTGAGTCTTGGTCTGTTTGGACTACTGGTTCATTTCCCACATTTAGGAAGATTCAGGATCCAAACTGAAAATCAGGAAAAATCTGCTTTTTACTGTCAGCACATTTTTATCACAAGCAAATTATTTTCAAAAAAATTCCACCCATCCATATTTTGATAGGCCAGGCTCTAGGCAATTAGAATATGAGGTTGTACTAAGTTTCCAGTAAGGTTTTTGATTGGCAAACAATAAATAACTTTGAATTTACCAAAACTTACTAGAAACAATATTTGACACCAGAAGATGACACTAAGAGACTACATATTGCATGAATGCATATTTAAAAGACATCTTCCCAATTAATAACAATTGATCTTTGTTCAAAAGAGAGACATTTCAAAAATGTCTGCTTAATTTTCTTCCACGATTTTCTCAAGATAAAGTTGCACATATTCACCTCCTCCTATATATAACATTTATGAGAATACAATATTCTTTATGTTTATAGCAAGGGAGGCAAAGCCTTATCTTGTGTGGCCTTGATTCACTTCAGAAACCAGTTCTAAGCATTGAGTTAAACAAAACCATTTTCTCTTAAGCACACAGGCTATTTTATATAACAGCAAATAAATGGCTATAGCAGACCATTTTAACTATGTGTTACCCATATGAGGCAAACTCTGACAATCTTATCTCTGTATCTAGATGAACCTTGGAGACAGAGCACATAACAAGAGAACAGAAAAGGAAGTAATCTAAGAGTAGTATTTATTGAACAAAGGATATAGAAACAAAGTAATGCACTTACAGAAGCCCTGCTTGGGGTTTAAGCATATCACAGGTCCCGTCCCTTGTAGCCAACGAATTGTGTCCTCACTGACCTCCTGCCAAACCCAGTCGATTCTCCTTTGAAGTATTTCAGCTGATAGATGGAAGTTGATGCTGCAACCAAACACTTTGACGCTTACGTCCTCAATGTCAAATCAATCATCCTTCCAGAAATCAAGTACTGCCATCACTATGCCCCTTGTCCATTCCACTGTACATGAGACTGACAACTAGCAGACTTAGTAATGATGATCAATCATCTCTGCCACCAGCTTAGCACATGAGTTGGAACCTCTTCAGATGCTCCTTGATTCCCTGCTTGTGATTAACTTCCAGCAGTTTCCATGTACAGTCATCGCACCTCACAATGTGCAATGGGGTGGACACAAACTGACACATCCTTACATCTAGAGAATCGCTATCAGCTGGTGGGGAACAGAAAAATGACGGAGGTGGTACACCAGAAGAGGAGGAGGTAGTGGACCCCAAGAGTGACTGAGAAGGGGCAGTAGCAATGTCTTCTCACACCCAGACCCTAGCACAAGAAGCTGATGACGAGGCAGGTGTTTCACTCATCACTGAACTTTAAGACTCAAGCTGTTATTCTCTACTGTTCTTCCTCTTTGATATCCACCTACATGTACAGGGGGGACAGCAACAGTGGCTCCCTATTTCTTTTATGGGGATTTGACTTTAACATGCTTCACTAAAATATTATGTTTGCACTGCATGTGTTTTATGAGGGCAGCTGTGCCAAGGTGAGTCCCCTCCTTTTCACCTTTTCACTGACTTGTCACAAATAGTGCAAAAATGGCATCACTGATGACTGCACTGTGCCTGCCCCAAAAGAAACATAGTCCCATACCCATCAGGGAGGGGACAAGTGGAGAAGAATGGTGCTGCTGATGCTCCTTTAGAATTAGTAGAATTAGGATCAGGATTATTGCTGGCAAGTGGAACCTGTCCTAGTCCCAAATCACTCCTGCTGGAACCCAGTCCTATTGTGACCATGGTGGCCTACTGCTGAGACAAATCAACATCTGGCCCTTTTGACTCCGCAGCAGCAGGAGTTGCAGCAGCAGCAAAGTATGCATTGTCATTGCTGGTGGTGGTCATGCCCATCCCCATTTGCATATTTTTCTACCATTCCTTTTCACTTTCTGCTAAAAAGGCCCTCATTCTCTCCTCCACCCCAGCTGCTGCACCATCGCCCTTACTCTCATCACCACCACCACCAGTCTCTTGCTATGGCTCTACAAGAGTGGGACTAGTGGAGATAAGACAAATGTGACAGAGGGTCCCCTACTGTCATACTTGCCATATCCTCAGGTGAAAAAGGCACACTTGCAGAACTAGCAGCAGGCAAAACGCAACTGATGTGTGCTGATCCTAATACTGCTAGCCAGTTCTGTCTTCCACATCATCGTGTCACAGAGGGACAATGTCAGAGGAATGGGAATTACAGGGTTATGAAAATGTTATGTGCTCCCTTGACCATTAGTCTGGCTGCTCACTTCCCCTTTCAGCTCAGCATTATGGTCCATACTGGAGCTAGTCCCAGCAGCTGCTTCACAATAACCACCCCCACCCTCACCCCCACCTCTCCCTAGTTAATGTGTGATAGTAGTGGGACTGCTTGCAGATGATAAGTGTGACATAAGGTCCTCTGCTGTCACACTTGCCATCATCTCCTTATATAAATCAGAAGTCACACTGGTATCAGCAACAGCAGACATAGGCAACTGACCTGTCCTTCTCACACTGCTACCCCCTTCTTCCTGTGTCTACTTTGATTATGACACTATTTCCCCCAAGATGCCAAGGGACAATGTAGGGGGATTGAGCATCATTGGGTCTGGGAAAATCAGGGCTCCCAGAACCTTCCATGCTGGGTGGTTACTTCCTCTTCCTCTGACTCACTGCTCTCATCATGGCCCTTCCAGCTCTTTATTTCTTTAATCCAGGTGCTCATAGTTTTAGCAAATACAGAAACTCTGTTCTCATACACTTTGGGCATTGGCAGTGAATTAAAAGGGTCATATATTGTCCCTATACTGTTCCTTTAAGATGGCCCTAAATGTATACCTGTGTTTCAGGCCTTCATTCTTAATTGCACTAGGGGCCTCTGGAGTTCTTAAGTGTTCTGGTATGGCTTAGTAATAGAGAACACAATGAGACTAATATCATAGGAAGGACTGGATAAAGGTAACTGTATAATAATTAACACATTCAGTACAATTCCCCATATCTACATTGATTTAAATGGGGCATTTAACCCATTTAATGCTAGAATGATTAATAGCTCATTGCTTTACAATATATTAGAGACCTATCTAACAATCGGAGTATTGAAATTATCAACGAATTTTAATTTACTATTTGTTCCCATGATGCACAGATACTTATGATAGGTAATATTGGTCATACATTTTTCATTTTCTAATAATATGTTGAATAATGGTTTTAAACATTCTGAGATGAATCCATTGCATACATCTCTTTCAGAGTTGATATAGAGTTTATCTCCCCACAGTTACTGAGAGCTCTGCAACCTTCTAAGAATTCATTATGTTTATTTGTGACATTCACTCTGCTTTTCATAAACAAGTAGGTTCAGAAATGCCAGACAAGCTCCAATACCTTTTCACAGTCCAACACTTTGGCATATCGCACAGTTTGTTCACAATATGCCTTAGAAAGGACATTTATAGAAAGCACTGGCTGTTTCTCCATTCCAGTTCCATTCTAGAAATTAACTTTAAGGGTTCTTTTAATTTTTGTTTTACCATTTAAAAATTGTCTGGTATGAAGTTATGAACATTTTGTGTCAATAAATATATTTTAGTTATAAGCATAGGCATGAAACTATTTGCAATTTGCATCCTAAAATACCACATGTGTAATACAATATTAAGGGCCTTAAGCAGAAAATTAAAGTGGAGTAATTCTTGGGCAAACCAACTTAACCATAGGGAGCATTGTGTTGGAGACCCTGATATCATTCAAAGGGTTAAATCCCCATTTAAATTTCTGGGGATTTTTTAAATACGTATTTCACTCAGGATCTCTGGTAGCACACACTTACATACCGAAAGAAAGCCCTTAGAAAACAAATAAAAGGGCCTCTCACTACCGCCATCCCTCAGTGTTTTTCTGTTATACCCAGGTTGAGGAAAGCTTGGTTGCTTCCTACTTCTTTTTTTTTTAAAAGAAGGCCCAGCTTGGTACCTTCTTTGGAAACAACCATTAAACCCACAATGGGGAGTAGTGCAGAGGGTCTGTCCTTTTGACCACCCCACCTTTTTTACCAGTAAGGTGCACCTTAACCACTTCGGAATCAGGTCAAATATGAGACACCGATTGCCTAAGGAGCAAAAAGAATGATACTTATGTCCCTAAATTGAACAGTACAAGGATAATAAAATTATACAATTGTACAAAATGGGCAGAGTGTATTAAGCAATCCCATCCACTATGCCAAAGCAAAATCATGAGACATGGTACATACATTAACAATGTTACACAAAATGTTGATTAAAATTCTTATCTAGAAGTAATAAACCACAACGTGGTATCATGTTCTTCACCATATAGATAAACACGTTAGGTTTGGGAACAGAAAAATTCACGAGTGATTAACCTATAATTTAAACATAAATCCAAATGAGCATATAATTGACATACAGAGTATATTGTATATCATTAGATCCAGAAATTCAATTACCTGTTGTGAGATGGAAAACATCAAATGAAAAAGTAGTATCATTAAGTTTCTTCAAGAATTCCTTACATAATTCCTCCGATCCACACCATATGAAAAACATATCATCTATAAATCTATACAACAAAGAATATGTGATTATGGAAAACTGTCTCCAAAACCATAATAATTGTTGCAACACAAAATCCAAGATACCAATCCAAAATTCACAAAAGCATGGATCAATTGTTAAATTGGATTGATGTAAAAAATATGACACAGCTTGTAAACCAAACTCATGAGGTATGTTCGAATATAATGCCTCAACGTCACAGGTAACCAGGAAAGTACCTAGTTCTACTGTCATCTCTTGTAATTTAGTGAGCAGGTCAGAAGAACCTCGTAAGTATGAAATCAATTCCAAAACAAGTGGCTGTAAAAAGTAATCAATAAATAAACTTTTTCACACAAAATTCTGATCCCAGCAAAGATGGGATAACCAGGTAGTATCTACTAAGTTTTGTGAATTTTGGGGAGGGCATAAAAGGTGGGAACAACCAGAAACTGGACAGTAAGAAACCCAAGTTCTCATATTGTAATAGTCCCCTCATTAAAAGTCAATAATTATTTTGAATCCAGCTTATGTTTAAAAATATCTGTAGGATCAATAGGTTCCTATATAAGAAAGGGTTATTTAACTATCTGAAAACCTCAGATTTATACATATTAACAGGCCAAATTACAATGTCCCCACCCATATTAGCCTCCTTTATGACAACACCGTCCCACTGTTTCATTTCTGAAAGGGCTGGATATTCAGATGGGGAAAGATTTCTATATGGCTTAGTGGCATATTGTAAGTGGAAGACATCCTGTTGTACAAGCTCAAGAAAATGTTTTACCTGCGTGCAGATATTAAGTGCAGAAATAAAGTCCATGCAAGGTTTGAAATTAGTCTTCCTCTGTTTAGATAGCATATCAACTGGTGCCCAATTTTCCTTAATCAAGACCAACAGGTCCATGAGCAAAAATCTCTCTTCCTCTGTTTTTACACCAGGATCCAATAGTTTACCAAAAAAAAAATTTTTAAAAGCAACTTTCTGAAAAAGAAGAAGATGTCTTTAATAAATTCAAATTTCTACAGCTGGTCAGATGGAGAAAAAGAAAGGTCCTTGGACAATACTGACCTCTGTACTTCTGTAAGATTATGAGAAGAAAGATTCAGAATACTTAATTCCATTTGTTCTTTTTGGATCTCTTGGGGCTGCTGTGCTGTGTTGCCATGCATCTGTAACCCCATTAAAGGTAATCTTGCAATGCTCGCATGATTGCCTCTATGGACATGTTTGAGGTGGTAAGTTCTAAAAAAAGGCATAGCATTAATGGGATCATCATCACTTGAAGAAATTAATCTTACTTCAGTGGTGAAACATTTATTCTATCTTAGCCTTGAGGATGTCCCAGAGAATTGATACGTATCTGGACCCACTGAATGAGTGACCTCGCTTATTTTAGCCCCTATTATACTCTGGAGAATCATCATGCATCTGGATCCTTGAATGATCAGTGTTGCTTATTTCAGTCCTGAGTATGCCTTAGTGATTGGACTTGCACTTGGATCCCCTATTTCATTAACTTTGCGTATTCCAGCTCTCCGGATGCCTTAGTGATTTGTTATATATTTGGATCCCTGAATGGCTGATTGTGATAACCTTTGATCCCTATTGTATCTCAGGGTTTCCTGTGAGTTTTTTGTTGTTCCTTTGGGCCATCATTAAGAGTAATTTTGAAATTACCTCATCGACATTTTGCAGACAGTTAATTCTCTTGGGGACATTTGACATGGTCCATATAGGTTTTCAATTTGGAATCTCTTCATTTGGTGGATATTAGCTTGTGGGAAACCCTGCATATGAGGAAGGACATTATCAATGCTTTATTTATCATTGGTTTGATCTACGAATATTTATAGTGGACATATGAAGAACCAGAGACATATTTTGAAATGGATTGTTTTGACTCTTTAGTTCAAAATTGTTATATGGAAGTAATAAACCACAATGTTCCTCACCATATAGATAACCCCACTGAGTTTGGGAGCAGAAAAATGAATAAGTCATTATACTATAATTTAAACATAAATCCAAATGAACATATAATTGACATACAGAGAATATTGTATACAAAGATACATAATAATTTAAAATCATACCCAAATTATGATTCATACTAATAGAATAATATAATCTTATACCCCATAAATGTAAAGCTCCAAAATGGAACATAAGCCAGATGGAGTATCAGATAATCCAAATAATTCCGGATATGAAGAAAATAAGACATCAAATGATCATTTGACCAACAGGGTATCAAAGTGACAATTAAGGGATATAAGTATATATGGATCTCAAATAGCACACTCAAGGAACATGATACCACATTGTGGTTTATTACTTCTATATAACTATTCTAAATAACGTTCTGTGTAACATTGTTAATGTACGTACCATGTCTCATGATTTTGGTTTAGCAGTGTGGATGGGATTGGTTTATACATTTTGTTCATCTTTGTACATTTGTATAATTGTATTATTATCAATGTACTGTTCTATTTGCTCCTTAGGCAATCAGTGTCTCATATTTGACACAATGCCAAAGCAGATAAGGTGCACCTTATATTTTGCTAAGGGGTCGCTTGGGATATATTCCTTGCATTTTCGCACATTAACTTTGTTTACATATTATATAATAGAGGTTGGTATGTGTATCGCGTTTCCACTCATATTTTGATTAGCTTTTCGTACATTTTCTGCTATTTCATTATATGCAGGTGGATGATGTGTGCAGTGCACATCTACTCAGTATACAGCGATGCTAGCCACTTGCTTTTTGTACTCATTTGACATCCATAACAGGTAAGGATAACGATTTGGTATCTAACCCTGAGATGACTTCTATTGTGCGCTTGTAATACTTCATCTTTGTATCACGTTATCGAATACCTCATAGTGATTGGTCATTGTATACATTATAAACTTCTTTGCTCATCCCAACCACCCCTTACAAAGCCATTTGGGTGGCTATACGTGTTGGGTTTGGGAGCATAGACGAGTCAGACCTTGGAATCTTTCCCTATGCCTCCATTTACTATGCTTAGGAGATAAGAATTGTATTGTATATTTTATATTGTTTATTATTATTTCTTTATGCATTGGTATTTTGTGGGATATTTTATTAAAATTTCCTCATAGCGTGCTTGTCTCCTTTCTTATGTCTAGGTGATATAGGGTTATTGTCCTTACACTTTTGGGTTATACTGTGCCTCACCTGTGTGGGTGTTTTTAATTATTTATGTACAGCTTGCTATTTCTTATATTTTGTATTTTGAATAAAGCCTTTTTCTATTTTTGGATACTTCAGTGTGAGTGCCTAATTTGAACGGGTCCTCTGTGTGGAGGTTATCACATAGTCTAAATTTTTGATGTGACTTCTCCTTCTTTATATTTAGACTTATCTTGCTTTTTGGCTTGCCACCTGTAAAGCTTCTGGTAGTAGAATGGATGATTATGCAGGCTCTTATAGGACTTGTGGTTTGTGCATTCAACAGACCCGAATTTAGGTGCTGGTTTTCTCTACCAGAAGGGATGGTCTCCTCTCTGGAGATCCCAGTTGTGGAGGCATTAATAAAGAATGTTAAGTGAAGTATTGCTGCTCCAAAACATCCATGGGAGTTTATTTGGCAGCATAAAGTAAGCCTTGGTGCTGGTCAGCTCTAGCTAGATCTCAGCTGTCTTAATAGTAAATTAAACTTAAGGGTTCTCTTTGTAGTTTCCTTTTTTCTTTTGGGATCTTGTCCTTGGGGTTTTTGTGTTTTCTTCTATGTAGATGGAGGGTCAATATGTAACTAATTCCTCCTTTTTAAATCTATGTTAGAAGAATGCTATTCCAATAAACTATCTCCTAGTTGCTTTTTTGGATGTGACTTTGCCTTTGTATCACAGTTATGAACTTCATCCACCACTCATATGGCATCTATGATCTCTCTATTTACTAACATGAATAAAGATATATGGAAATACATTAAAGGAACAGTAAACTTTTATTTATGAAAACACATATTTTATAGAACATTTCCTGATGAATAAAACAAGGTCACTCCCACTGCTGTCACATGTTTTATTAATAATTTATAACAGTTCAAATAATCAGGAAGTTAATTTACTGTGTTTACTTTCTGATAGTTCTAACTGACAGGAAGTGACTCAGCAGTTTCTATCACATTCTATGGAGAACTGTAAGTCTCTGACTTTTCTGACTTTTCATCAGTGGATGAAAGGTAAGTGTAACACAGATCTGGGTGCTAAGCCAGTGTTAGTGGTAGCATTATAGCACTTTACTCTTAGAGACAGTGAAGGGTTAGTCTTTGGGAGGGTGTCTGTGTTTGAGCTACCGATTGGTGCTTGAAAGTATCTCAGGCATCGACCGTTACTTTTTCCTTTGATGTTCATTATTCGCACTATTTAGTGTGAGTTTTGGCAACCTAACACACAAAATGGATGTTTGGACACAAATCCTTTTCTGCATCAGTTGTGCTTTCAGCTGGTAGGGCAATTGAATACCGACTTAGACATTTTTTTCTGTCGGTTGGTAGACATTTTAGCCCTACCGGCTGTTTTATCGAACATAATTGAATCAAGGCCCTAGTGTATATATTTTATCCTGGTTGAAAACATTAAGCCTTATGCCAGGAGTGTCCAAATTTTCTGTAATGAAAATGACTTTTAATCAATGCAAATTATACTGAGCTACTTTAAAACATACATTGAAAATATGAATTTTTAACTGCACATCTTATGCAAAGCACTTCTTACCAATTTTTCCCACACTTTACAAATCATATCCTGATCATTATATAGTTATGAAAAACAATTGTTTAAATGTCTAAATTAAAAATGGAGCAATTATGTGCTGCAGTCATTTGCTCCATAATTGTTCCAGTTTTTACTCTATTCATATGCTCTATTGTGGGTTTTTATACTTAATGGAAAATATAGTTGCATTAGTGGAGTAATTTGGAGTGTGGCAGTAAATTCAATCATTCTTTGCCAAGTAATTACAAGAAAGTGTCACAATTGGCTTATTTTAAAATTCTTAGGTATAGCATGCCATAAACGTCCGACATGCAGCCCACATGCCAAATGTGTCCTTCCTAGTCTATGTGTGAGAACCACCTGAATTTTTAACAAAAACATTTTTTACCTAATAATCTAGCTCACGTAAACTGATAGTTCAAGACAGTTTGAGAATAGTCTGTTAATGATTAGCACTAGGACTTTATTAATATAAAAGAGCACAGTTAAAGAATATTTAACTTTAATGTTTGAACTGCTTTTATAGTACTGCAAAAAAACATATTTTTTTACCATTGTTATCAATAAAAAAAACCTAAAGCAGCCCTCAGCCATATGGATTTTAGACTGTTTGGCAGCAAGTGAAAAAACTTGGGCACCTCTGTAGTGTTCTCATCTTTTTCTATAGAAAATATTGAACTCCTTGAGGATTACAGAGATTTGCAACACAATTGTCCTCAAAGTGTTGCACAACCCTGTGGTCCTCAAGACTATAATTTGAATTGCATCCAAAAATGATTGCTTCAGTACCTTTATGGTGTATAAGATTGGGGTAGATTCACTAAACGGTGATAAAGAGGAGGTAAAATGGAGATGACGTCTGAGGTTTATCACTTCTCCAATTCCTATGTTATTCTATGGAGCCTATGCACTAAGATTTCTTCAGCTTTGGAGATTTTAGTGCGTAGGCTCTATCGAATGACATAGAACTAGAGAAGTGATAAAATGGAGAAGTCATCTCAACTTTATCACCTCCTTATCACCGCTTAGTGAATCTCCAACCCTATATAAGGTTATGTCAATGAATAGCTGGTAAAAAGTTGAAAAAAGCCTGCACTCAACATCCTTTCACAGCAGTGAACCTGTCTAAGGTTCAATGTTGTCTTTTCCCCAAGGCATTGATTAGATTAATGTTTATCTTCTAGGCATGTGTTAAATGGTAAGTGCACCCAGTAACAGATTGTGGAACTTCTGAGATTGATGGCTATAGTTTGAGAACATTACTAAGAAAATGTTTAATGTAGTTAGTCAACTGCAATCTGATAGACGTTAACCTTTTTGTTCCCTTTTGATATTTGTACAATACATTTGTTAATGAAGGTCTTACTTATTAACCCTTTGAGTGCCAGAAGGGTACGCAACGCATTGCTTTGCAATGTGTTGCGTACCCCTCTGGCACTCAAAGGGTTAAGAGATAACAATTGTGAAATGATATGGTTATGAGTTCCAAACACATCCGATCATCAAGGGGTTAAGCAGTAATGCTGTTGCAGAGTCTCTAACTGTGTTATGATACTTTACTATAGAGACTCAATTGTTTATCCATTTAAACACCGAAAGGGTTTCTTTATAAAATGCATGACTTAGCACACACCTTAGTTTCCTGTAACAGTATTAAAAACTAATTTGGGGGGGGGGGGGTGTTCAGCGGCTATTTTTAGAGGTCACCTATTCTATGTTATTCTGCTGACCCAACCAGTAATCCACTGGAATCAAGCTTTTCTTTGCAATTCTTGCTGTTTGTGTGGATCTTTGCCATCCTTGCCATCCTGAATAAGCAAATATAAATATTGTTGAGATCAGTTCAGCTGAGGTGCTGCATTGGCAGATCACAGTCTAGACTGCATAGCCACTGGCTGAATTAACTGCTCTACTGTTCAATCTGTGGCTGTCCAGCATACCCCTTTCAAAGGAATGTTGCTTGATAGCATACTTCTCATTACAGGTGGCTCTGATGGAGTACCCAGATCTGGCATGGAAGGGGAAGAGATTGTCACCTTGTTCCTGCAGCAGTCACTGCCACTGCTCCTGGCAATGCATCGCTAAGTTATGTGTTGCTCACCTGTCTGGCACTCCAAGGGTTACATATCCCATTAATACACATATGGAGCATATTTTAGAAATGTTTGTCATACTCCTGCCATGCACATAACAATGTAGGCATGATGGAGACAAGCTAATTCGCCATGATGGATGTCTTAGGATGTTGAGGTCCTGCAGTACATTACATTGATGCTTTGTAGGCCAAATTTGCCTCCCTCTTATCAAGTAAATCCTGAATAAAAAATGTTTTGTTAACTATATTAGTGATACAGGATGTTTACATCTGTTAAATATGACTGAAGCATATCATAACTTCAGTGTTTCCCCTCACATGTTAATTCTTTTCAAATCCAAAATAGGTCCAGCTGAGGTGCCTGAGGAGGAGGAGGGTGAAGAAGATTGCAGACTGTAGGCCGCTGTTCTTCCTGGGTGTCATCAAGTAGAAAGGGCAGGCGAGGATTGCTTGAAATATGTAAAATCTCTCTTTTGTCATGTGTTGGTTGTGTGTGTGTGTTCTGCATTTTGCGTTGCTGGTTGTTGTAACTATTTGAATGCCAGAGGGGTAAGCAATGCATTTTCCAAGAAATATCTTGTGCACCCCCCTGGCACTCAAATGGGTTAAAGCTCCCTACAATTATTCACCCTAATTCAAATGTTTTATCTTCTCAGGGTCATCACAGGCTGCTTCAGGGGAGGAGGCTGAAGAACCATCTCTAGAGGCTTCTGCCTCTGCTCCTGAGGCTATGGAAGGGAATGGGCATGGTGAGTAGGGGTTGTTGAAAAGTGTGAAAAATTTACACCTTGACCTTTCATGAAAACTTGCTGATTTTTTGCTTAGCTTGAGGATCCTGAGTGAAGTATCTCCATACTGTGGACTTCATGGACTGAGTGTTTCCTGAGTTGCTGCTGCTACTGCTACTACTACTACTGGGGCAAGCTGTTGATGCAGTTCTATTGCCACTACTACTAGATGTCAAAGGTGCAGCACTTACAGCAGCAGCAGCAGAGGCACTAGTCATATCTAACATTGTGGATGTTAATAACCTGTGTTGCTGTTGCTGCGGTTGTTGCTGCTGCTGGGTACTCAAAACAGGTCTATGTGGCTGAGTGGGACTTGGACTTTGAAGAGACGATGATGCTGATGATGACTGATAGGGAACTGTGTGCTTTTTTGACATCTGTGGTTGTCCAGGGTCAGACTTTCCAATGGCATTCTCAAACAGTTTATAGACAGGTACAGCGCTCCTTAAAAGTGGTGGAAGAGTCAGCCTTTGACTTTCTGATAACCTTATAGCTATGTCATCATCCTCACTCTTAACTTCATCTGTATCTGAACAAGAGAAGGATGCTGAAGGGATATATTCTAGATCTGAATCATCATCATCATCAGTCATCATTAGTAGTGTTGAGCGAGCACCCCGATGCTCGGGTGCTCTGACCGAGCACCGCCGGAGGCTCGAGTGCTCGGCCGAGCACCCGAGCCCCATTGACTTCAATGGGGCGACACGAGCATTACACCAGGCACCCCCTGCTCTGATGAGGGGAGGGTGCCTGGTCAATGCCCCCTTCATCTCCACAATGTCCCCCTTCATCTCCACAATGTCCCCCTTCATCTCCGCAATGCCCCCTTCATCTCCGCAATGTCCCCCTTCCACAATGTCCCCCTTCATCTCCACACTGTCCCCCTTCATCTCCGCAATGCCCCCTTCATCTCCGCAATGTCCCCCTTCCACAATGTCCCCCTTCATCTCCACACTGTCCCCCTTCATCTCCGCAATGCCCCCTTCATCTCCGCAATGCCCCCTTCATCTCCGCAATGCCCCCTTCATCTCTGCAATGTCCCCCTTCCACAATGTCCCCCTTCATCTCCACACTGTCCCCTTCATCTCCGCAATGCCCCCTTCATCTCCGCAATGTCCCCCTTCCACAATGTCCCCCTTCATCTCCACACTGCCCCCCTTCATCTCCGCAATGCCCCCTTCATCTCCGCAATGCCCCCGTACCTCCAGTCCCTGGTGGTCCAGCGGAGCGTCTTCAGATCTGTGCCTCCTTCGGCACAGATCCCCGCCACCCGAACATGGCGGGCGAGCACATGGCGGTACTCGACGAGTACCGCCATGTGCCGAGCAGAGCTATGCTCGAGCCGATCCAAGCATCGGCCGAGCATGCTCGCTCAACATTAGGTCATCCTCAGCAACATCAGCATCACCTGACAGTTCTTGCCCACTACTACCTAAAAACTGCTTATATTCCTCTAAGCTTTTAGAGGTCTCAGACAATTTATTGTTACTATTACTGTAACAAAGTTTTCTACTACTTTGAGGACATGTGTTTTGGTACTTGTTTATCTCTGTATCTGATGCAGCAGACGGTCCAGCTGCTACACATTCCTCTATTATAATATTGCCATCATCAACACTTGAATGTGGCTTGTTGTCTTCTTCTTCAAAGTCCTTCTTATATGGTTCTTTATTTGTACTGCAACTGGTGGTGCTGGAAGTTTTGCTGGGACCTTGACAAACTGCATCCTCTCTTGTAGGAGAGGAATCATCTGCAGGAACCATTGCTACAGTCTGTTTTTGAACTACTACTACTTTACTCTCATGTCCCTGCAATGTTCCACCCTTCCCCCACCCCCTGTCCCTTGTGCATTTGCTGGACATTACTCAACTATTGTGTTTTTACTCTACATTACACAACACAACTGATGGAGTATGATCTGTTGCCTAAGCCCAGTCTGCTGTCTGTCACTTAATATATTTAGTTATTTGTTATTCTTTATTCTTTTTTTATTTATTTTTATCATTTTTTTTTTAATTATCCACCCTGTCTTATCACAGTCTGAACAAAAAAAAATGTATTACTGAAAAACAAAATCAACAACTTCTTTCCCCAGACTTCCCTACCCAGCACAGAGACAATAACAGCAAGATCAGTAAGCAAATAGGACCCTAGCTGCCTGTGTCTTGCCAGTTAGTCACATGGAATTTTGTAGTATTTAGGGTCAACCTCCTTCCTCCCTTCTTCTCCCCAGAGTGCCCCACTGACTCTCCTAATACAGAGAACAAATTTCCTACCTTAAAGATTCCCTAATCTAAACTTCAATTCTCCTTTCTTCTCTAGTTCAAACAACGTGCTGCTCTCTCCTCTTACAAACACAGAATGGTATGCTGTGAGAGCCTGACACCCTTTTATATGGCTGTAGAAAAGTGTCATGTGGTGGAGAAAATTTTTTCTTCCCATTGATTTCAATGCACAATGAGCTAGGCAAAAAAGTGGGAAAAAGCAGAAAATCAGCACTTTTTGTAGGAAATTATTCGCCTAGTGGAAAGTGCCATTTTCTGCCAATTTCAGTTTGAGGGAAAATTTTTCTCCCATCCCTAATGGTGAGTAAAATCCTAAATCTGGTGCCGCCTGTCGCCTCTTCCCTTCCAAAAACACCAAAGTCCCTGTAGTGATCTGTGATCATGTCATGATCTTGTCACACACATATGTTCAACACCAGGCCATAGCACACATCTACAGTTCAGGTTTGCAGGCTAGCAGTAATTGAGCATGGGTAGATCAATCACTATGACAGTGACACTAATGATCCACCTGTGCCCAATCAGGGCTAAAGGGCAATCCTGACCTGTTGCTGTATCCATAGAAGGGTGGACAATCCTGTTCTCAGGCAATAACAATGTCACATTTTTGCAGGTCCCCCTCAAAATGAACACATTTTAGTGAGATGATTCTCAGCAATGGTCTTGTTGGCTAGGATAGTATATATTGTCAGGATCTTCTCACTTAAAGACAAGTGGTAATGATATTCACTTGTGTTCAAGTGAGAACTTTCTGACAACATGTACTGTTGGGGTAGTTAGAGGACATGACTGTACGTCCTAGTCCACAGGACTGTTACTGGGAATCACCCTCTAAACGCATTAGATATCTGTGTCCCATAGAAGTGCTCACTTCATTGCATTTCTGTCACGGTTGCAAGCAAGACAAGAGTCAGACAGTATAGTAAAATTCACCTTGTGAATTGCAATAAATAAAATAGCAAATCTCCGGATGGAGCAGAGGGCAACCCAAGAGGCAGGGACTCTATCAGAAATAGGAGGATGCCTCCAAGTTCCCAGACTGCAGAGACTAGGCCGAAGCCAATGGTAGTCTCATACGCCAGATAGGAATAGCGACCCAAACGATCTTCCCTAAGGATGGTACCAGGGAGAAAACTGACTCACGCCTGCAGTCAGAAAACAGAAGGCCATCTCCCTAAAGGGAAGGCAACAAGGGAGACTACTGATTCACGCCGGCAGTCAGTAAAGCTAGAATCTGCCAGAGCCACAGGTCTGCACCAGTTAGGATGTCCACTAAACAGGAGGCAACACAGAGGGTAGCTGGACAGAACCCCAGGTCAGCACCAGGCTGGATAGTCAGACAAGCCAGGGTCATACACGGAGCGGGTATTCAGCCAGAGCCACAGGTTTGCACCAGATTGGATGTCCAAATAGATAGGTAGCACACCGAGAAGAGTCAGACAGAGCCACAGGTAAGTACCAGGATAGATGGTCAGACAAGCCAAGGTCATACACAGGCTATTAGGATACAAGCAAAATTCAACTGCACTAGACAACAGCATAAGGGTAACTGAACCAAGATCCAGTTCCCCTTTAAAGGCAGCCAGGAAGTAGATGGGTGGAGCTTATCAGCGCCAACATTATAAAAGTGAGGCCTGCGACATTCTGCAGCCTCATGACCGTAAATGATGCACTGCCATGAGATGAGTACAACCTCAGTCTTACTCCCGCATCATATTGAGCTACCGGCCCGCTTAGCATGAGGACGCTGTCAGCTGCAGAAGACAACAATCCTTGGAGTGATGCATGGAATGATGCTGAAGTGTCATTTCGAGCCATCCATTCCCTGCGTCAACCAAAGCGGCATCGCTGGATCTAAGATAAGCTGTGACAATTTCTTCTTTTTCCAGACATGCATCTGTTAAAGACCAACAGCAGTAGCCCCTTTCTAGCCAGAAGCGCACAGAGATGCTGAGCATCTGGGAAGGGATCCGTGCTGACCTTAAGGACTTCAAGGGCATCTAGGAGATGCCATGCTCTCTCAGGAGTAGGGATGGGTGAAAATTTCCACCTCAAACTGAAATCAGCGAAAAATGGTACTTTCCACTTGATGAAAAATTTCCGCGAAAAGTGCCGATTGTCCGCTTTTTTCTCGCTTTTTTCACCTAGCCCATTCCATTGAAATCAATGGGAACATAGAAGTTACAAAAAACATATAGCAAATATTATTTTATTTACCAAAGGCATAGTATAAAAGGGGCCTGTGTTGGTGGGGTGTGGGGAAAGAATCATTTGAACAGGGGATTTTGGGGGGGGTTGTTTACTGGGATTGGGGAGCAGTTAATAAAAAATAAATCCTAAATACAATAAAATAAAAACCATAAGACATGGTATAAAAGGGGACTGAGGAGGGTGCCTGTGTTGGTGAATGCATGAATCATTTGAACAGGGAATTTGTTTTGGGGGGGGTTTCTTGACTGTTATTGTGGTGACAGTTAATAAAAAAATACATCAATAAAATAAGACATTTGTATGTAAATGATAGAGAGAGGAACCCCCTGGCATAAGCTGCCACTGGGGTGGACTGATACTTGATAGAGTATTTTGTAGAGGATGATTTGTTTGATTTGTTGTTAGAGGCCTTTGAAGGACATAGACTTATTAGAGGCCCAAGCCCTGAAGAAACATTGATTTGTAGGACTTAAGCTTGTATGGCACAAGCCCTAAGGAAACATTGATTTGTAGGACTTAGGCTTGTTAGAAACAAAAACCCCAAAAATTGTTTATTTTTTTGTAGGACTATGTTTTGTTTTGTTTTTCAAAGCAAAAGCCTTGACAAAAAAAATGCCCTACTGGTCTCATGCCAGCTCATGTTGGCCAGTGGCCACTGTCAAATGTCCTCTGAGTCCTGTGTTGCAACTGCAGTCCATACTGCTGCTGATTTGTTTAAGCAGCATGATGATTAGGAAGCTGAAAGGGAATGTGATCAACAATAGCAGTAACATGGAAGATGGATGATGAAGGTTCCACTTGCCACAGCTGGCTCCAGTAATACGCCTGAAGCAGTAGCATCACAATAAGTAGCCCCCAGTCTATGTGGAGTTGGCCAATAATTCTTCTCCACCTGTCCCTTCTCCAAAATCATGGGTGTGTTGTTATTAGAATATACATTTTCTCTTGAGAACAGAAAATGTGGCTTCCATCAGCAACTGCAGTGTGCACCGTGTGTGTGTGTGGTAAATAACATCTAGGGCCACAACTGTATCCAACACCATGACACCTGAAACCAAGTACTGCCACTGTCACTATACCACTTGTCCAGACCCCACTAAGGACACATGACAACTTGCTGACAGTTTAATAGTAATGATGAACCCTCCCTGCCAGCATCTTAGCATATTCTGCAGGACAGAATCTCCTCAGATGCCGCTTGATGCACTGCTTGCAATTCTCCATCACCACACCTGCATGTGTAGTCAGTGCACCACACAGTGTGCAATGGGTAGAGACGAACTGCCACATCCTAACATCAACAGAGTGGCTATCGTTTGGCGGGGGAGGTAACTATGAATGAGGTGGATTGGCAGAAGATGTAGTTACCCAAGAAGGTGATGGTGAGCTAGTTGTTTCACTCGTCATGGAACTTCCAGTCTCTACCTGGGTTGCTCTATTCCTCCTCCTCTTTGCTCTCCACCTCGCCTCTTGTTGCCTTTCTGGAGAGTCAGGGACAGCAAAAGCAGTGCTTGATTTCTGTGGTGGGTGTTTGGGTTTAACGTATTTGGAGTAAATGTCATGGTGTCTATGTTTCATGTGTGATATCAAGACTCTTGTGCCAAGGTGTGTTCCTCCTTTCCTCTTCTCACGGACTTATCACAAATTGTGCACAGTACCATTGCTGATGACTGCATTGTGCCTGCCCCAAGAGAAAAATAGTCCCACACTCATGGTGACTTCAGGGGGAAGGGAACAGATGGAAAAGAATGGCCTATTTCTTCTTCTCCTCCACATCCCCCTTCACTGTCTGTGGCAGTGGATAATGTTGCTGCTACTGCCTCAGATTCAGCACTGAAACTTGGACCAGGAGTATTGCTGCAGCTGGCAAGTGAAACCTGTCCTAGTCCCGCATCACTTGTTGAGCCCATTCCCACTGTGTCCACGGTGGTCTGTGGCACACTAGCTTGCTCCTCAGCATCCTGATGCCCTTGCAACTCAGCACCAGAAAGAATTAGAGAAGTTGCAAATTCCTCTAATTCCAAAATCTCACTGCTAGTGGTGGTGGTGGTGGTAATGCCCATCCTCATTCCTGTCACCCATTCCTTCTCAGTTACTGCTGAAAAGGCCATCAATGTCTCTTCCATCCCAACTTCTCCAGAATCATCTCCACCACCACTAGTCCCTACGAGCTGCTGCTCTATTCCAGACATCTCACTGCTACTTGGAGGAGGTGAAGAGCAATGTGACAGAGGGTCCCCTAATGTCAACCTTGCCATTTCCTTTGAACCTGAAGAAGAAGGCAGATTAGCAGCAGTAGCAGCAGACACAGGCAGCTGATATGTGCTCCTGCTGGTTGTGGTAGTATTAATTCTGAGCCTGTTCTCCTCCACCAACACCAGTTCGGGCCTCTTCAGGATCATGTTCCACCTAGACACTGTAGAGAAGGGAAAGTGCGGAGGACTCCCAGAGCCAGAGGAATGGTGTGGGATTCTTTGACCATTAGTCTGGAGGCTCTCAAATGTTTCTCATACCACTCTGACTGTTTCACCATTACTGCTATTACTACAAACACCAACCACCACCGCAGAGTCTTCCTCCTCAGTCTCACAGACACTAGTAATATGAGGGTATTGGTGATGACCCCCTCCTTCACTCCTAACGCTAACAAGCTGCTGGACCTTAGTAGCAGTAGTACTAGCAGTGGCAGGACTGCTTGGGAATGGCAAGTGTGATTTAGGGTCCCTTGCTGTCACACTTGGCATCATTTTCTCCTTCACCCCCGAGTACTACAGAAACACTAGAAGCAGGCAAAGTATTGGTGGCAGCAGCTTCAGTACTGGCAGCAAGTACAGTGCTGGTGGCAGCAGGGGCAGCATATCTGTCAGCAGGTACAGCAATGGTGGTTGCAGGTACAGTAATGGTGGTTGTAGGTACAGCATTGGTGTCAGCATGGGCAGCATGTCTGGCAGCAGGTACAACACTAGTGGCTGCAGGTACAGCAATGGCGGCACTGGCAGCAGGCGAGCACGTCTGGCAGCAGGTACAACACTAGTGGCTGCAGGTACAGCAGTGGTGGAACTGGCAGCAGGGGCAGCACATCTGGCAGCAGGTACAACACTAGCGGCTGCAGAAACAGCAATGGTGGCACTAGCAGCAGGGGCAGCACGTCTCACAGCAGGCACAGGCAGCTGACCTGTCCTGCTCTCACTAGTACTATCCTTTTCTCCCTCCCTTCCCATTCCCTTTTCTCCCTCCCTTCCCATTAAATTCCCCAAGATCCCTTGGGGTGATTTAGGGGAACTGGACAGCATTGGTTCAGTACTGCTAGTTACTTCCTCCTCCTCAGACTCAGTGGACACATAATAAGGGTCCTTCCAGTTCCTCCTTTTGCTGCTCATAGTGATAGCAGTCACTCTGAGCCATTCCTTCCTCAATTTTTACAAAATATCACAGCACATCTGTCTCGCTCTGTAGCTGTTTCTATTATGTCTGCCTTCCTCAAATATGTCACATTTTTATAGCGAAAGTGCAAACACAATGTAAATCAATGGGCGGAAACTTTCTAGCCATTGAAAAAACTGAGAAAGATTTTGGCCAATGTGCGAAAGATGCAAAAATTTTAACCACTAGTTTTAAAGTGGATTTTCCAGCAAAAAAGCGGATGACAATGTGGTTTTCTCAAAATTTCTTGAGGGAACACGGCAACAGCTTTCACCCATCCCTACTCCAGAGGCTCTTCTCCACCAACTGGTGAAGAAGAATCATCTCATCCTTTGCCTCCTGACTGCCTATAGCATCTGTCCAAGGCCAGCCCCTGCATATAACAGTTCCTCATTGGACAGCAGCCTGAAGCCAACTGGGGCCCTGCTTGCTGTACATGGGGGTAGGTGCAACTTAGACAGATGCTGACCTTGCATAAGGGGGGGAAGGCGGCACCCCTGACTCCTTTCCATCTTAGTTCATTTTTGTTTTCTGATTGTTATTATGATTTATTATTATTACTGTTTCATCTTATTATTTATTTATTAATTTATTTATGTTATTGGATTTTTTATTAATCAAATCTACAATTTGAACACAGGTGTTGGTGTCAATGTTTTTCATTTTCCAAAGTGGGGGAGATACACTAAGGTGTGATAAGGAGGTGATGACATGGAGATTACTTCTCCAGTGTGAGAAACTCTCCAAGATCTATGTTATTCTATGGAGCCAATGCATTAAGATTTGTCCAGCTTGAGAGATCTTAGTGCATGGATCCATAAAATAGCATAGGAAATGGAGAGTTTATCATGCTGGACAGGTCACCTCCACTTACTTTAGCAATCACCTTTTTATCACCCTTTTATGTGGGGTTAACCAGTTTGTGCCAGAAGGGTATGCAATGTGTTGCATACCCCTCTGGCACCTAAAGTGTTAACATGAACAGTTATAAATTCTGTACATTCAACTATTGCCTCACTCACTCCCATTCACCTCTTGTCTCTCTGACTACAATGGTATGGAAGGGCCGTAGGCCGAATGGGCGAAGGGAAAGCATATCTTTGACGGGGCATGTAAGGACAGAAGTTGATTGGGGGAAAGTTTTGGGGGGAGGGGCTTTAAAGCTAAGGAAAGTGGCGTGCTACGAGTTGCAACCATTTTAAGTTGAAATGAAAGCAAACAGAACAGTGCGAGTGATGAGCGGGTGTCGAACTACAGAAAGACAGTGCTATTTTCTTCAGGCGAGCGAAGGAGCGAAGAGATAGCTTAAAAAAAAAAAGAGAAATAGAAGTCTGCTATGGAGGGAGTAGCGGAGCTTATGGAGCAGGTCAGAAAGTTGACAGAGACTGACTGCGGGGAATGGCTACGGGACCAACTACTGAAGAGAAGTGTGAACGAGGCATTTGGAGATGAAAAAGGAAAAAAGAGACAACTGTGTCAGAAAAGAACTATGCCATCAGAGCACAGCAGGATGAAAGAGAGAAGCGTCAGGAGAAGGAGCAGGAGCCCTTTAAGAACATGCAGATCATCTGAGATGGAATTCAGGCAGGCTTTGGAGAGCAGGGGAAGGAGTGACAATAAGGGAAGCGAGAGTAGTGTGCAGGTCATCCGGCAGTCTCCAGAATACCTCAGAGATGATGCTAGGCTGGGTTTCAGAAGCTGGAACTTAGGGAGAGTGAGTCAGGTAATAAAAAAAAAAATTGATTAAGAAATAAATAAAATTAAATAATAAAAATCAAATAAATAATTTAATATAATTATAAAAAAAAAGAAATATATATGTATGTGTGTATATTTAGATACTTTTAATTTTATTTTGAGGTAATTCATTTGTATTTTTGATTTGTTCCAGGTCAAAAAGGGGGTATTTGGTAAAGCTTAGGGAGTGGCATCTTTATTTTTCATTACCAACAGTCTGGGTTGCCCTCCCCCCCTTTTTTCTGTTTTTAGCACAGGGTTGGGTAGTGGGTTTTATGCGGGGGGGGGGGTTATTTTATAGGGCTAAGCTGCTATTAAGCTTATATATGTGTATGTATGGGTACCTGGTATATATATGTATATATATATACATTTTTAAGAAGAGACGGCACTCTCTGGAAATTGATTGAAAAGAAAATTCAAGCGATGTTTATTTCGACGTTTTGGCCATCCACTGCAGCCTTTATCAAGATACACATATGTGTATTTGTTGGGGGTAGTTAAGAAAAAAACAAATTTTATATATTCCCCAATTTTTCCTTTTTATGTAGTGTAGGGTTTAGGTAAATAGGGGCTTAGATGGGTCAGGCAGGAATAGTAAGTTGAGGTTGGGGGCAATAGCCCAATTTGGTCAATTCAGCCCCAGCGGGGCATATATAGCTATAAAAAAAAATGGTACATATAGAGCTTGACAGTGAGGCTGTCAGAGATGGCTGACAGACAGCAGAGAAGGTCACCAAGACCTACAACGGAAGATCGAACAGTGGAAAAGTTTGTACCTTTGGAACCTCAGAATCTACAAGGTACGGGACTACAACATGTTGAAGTATCTTCAGAAAAAGGTGGAGGTGGGGTGCTGGCAACATAAAATTATTGTTGGGTTTATGGCAGGACAATGTCCTGGGAGGTAAAACAGAGGAGCAAAGAGAAGCGGCTGCATGGGGATTTGGGATTGGAGGTAGTGGTAGGCCTGGAGCCAATGCAATAGCTACATCACAGGCGCTGCAAGTACAGCAGATTGGAGAGTCAAGGGATGAGTCGGCAGGTGTACTAGGGTTAAATAGAGTCTAGTCAGTAAGGGGAGAGATAGAACAGAGGTCGCAGACAGAAAATGTGTACAGTAGAGAGGCAGTGGTGGGCACACAACAGGTAATCCAGAATTCAGTGCCTACCGCAAATATGGTGATGCCGATACCTTTGGTACGGACAGATTCATTGTTGAGTAGAGTTTCTGTTGGAAGTGCGGCATGCTCATCAGCAGGTAGGGTTCCTAACGCAGGGTTAGAGTCAATGTCATTGCCTTCACCAGCATTAGGGTTAGAGCAGTCACATATAGGTAGCGGGGTAACAATGGATGCAGTTACGCAGATTGAAAGTGGGCTTGGGGGGGTCCCGCCAGTAGCGTATGGGGCTGCTTACATGTGTTGGGCAGGCCCTTTGGGTATACATTTAAAACAAGAAATAAATGAAAAAATGTGGAACAACGGATTTTTAGATATCTATTCATTGCTCCCAATAGAGGAAGCACCATTGGAAAAGGATGAGAAGGGCTCAGAAAAAAAGAAGAGAAGGATCGTAGGAGGTATCATAAGATACCAAAAGTATTTGGGAATTGGGTTAGAGCTTTTGCAATTTTAGCCAATGTAATAGGTGAAAGGCTCAGAAGCGTTCATCGCTATTTTCTTACCAAGATATGATATGGAATACTTGTCGTATCTATGGAGGATTGGCATGGTGGAGATACGATGAGCAATTCAGACAGCGCATTGGACCAGATGGATATTGGCCTGCAGCCCGCAAAGCGGGATATTGCTGGTAATTTAATGAGGGAAGATGCAAATGGGGATCAGCTTGCAAGTTCAGGCATGAATGTTCGGGTTGCGGGGGAACACATCCCTTGTCAAAATGTTTTAAACGACACAGCGGAAGCGATAAAGGTACAGAAATGGGAGGAAAAGGGGAAGACGTCGGTCAACATAAGAAGGATGCTACCTTGGCTAAAGGTTTATAAGGATAAAGAGGCAGCAAGGATTTTAGAGGAGGGTTTCTAGGATTTAGGATTACTATTAAGGAGTAAGAAAGGGGAAGGATATTGGGTAACTTGTGCTCAGCACGTGAACACCCAGAAGTTATAGCAAACAAAATTGAAAAAGAGGTTAAAATGGGAAGAATGGTGGACCCATTTAAAAATCCACCTGTGCAAAATTTGAGTGTGTATCCCTTGAGGGTTGTCCCCAGAAAAGAACAAGGAAAATTCAGATTAATTCTTCACCTGTCCTTCCCAGTAGGGAGTTCAGTAAATGATGGCATTGATGCAGAAGTCTGTACAGTAACATATGCATCATTTGACAAGGCAGTGGGAATGGCATATGTAGTAGGCAGAGGGGCACTTTTAGCAAAAGCTGATACAGAGTCAGCTTTTCGGCTGCTGCCAGTACACCCGGACTGCCATCATTTACTGGGATGCAAGAGGATTACTATGTGGACCTCTGCCTACAAATAGGGTGCTCGATTTCATGTGCACTCTTTGAAAAATTCAGCAAATTTCTGGAATGGATAGTGAAGAGGGAAGCGGGGTTCACATCAATAACTCACTACCTGGATTACTTTTTGTGTGTTGGCCCAAGTGATTCAAAGATATTCAGACACCTGATCCGTACATTGCAGGGAGTAGCAGAGTACTTTGGAGTTCCCTTAGCAGTGGAAAAAACACAGGGACCGATGACTTGTTTATGTTTCTTGTGAATTGAAATGGATTCAGAAGCAATGGAATCCAGGTTACCAAAAGATAAACTAGATGATTTGAGGAGAACAGTGAGGGACGTAAAAAAAGCAAAAAAGTGACACTGAGACAGCTACAATCGTTGCTAGTAAAGTTGAATTTTGCGTGCAAAGTTATCCCTTATGGCAGGGTCTTTAATGATTGGCGCAGGCAACAGCAGGGATAAGGAAACCAAAGCATTTCATCAGAATTACATCATCCCTGAGAGCAGACCTGCAAGTGTGGATAATTTTCTGTGCGATTTTAACAGAAAAACATATTGGTAAGCACCGGTACAGTCTAACTTGGAGCTGGATTTAGACTCGGACTCAGCAGGTTCTGTGGGGTTTGGGGCATTGTTTGGGGTTAGCTGGTGTGCAGAAACATGGCCAGAATGGTGGGTAAAAAGCGGCTTGACAAAAAAATCTGGTATTTTTGGAAATGTTTCCAATAGTGGTGGCGATAAGCCTATGAGGAGAGAGGATGGTAAACAGGAAGATAGTATTCCATTCAGATAACATGGGAGTGGTGGAAGTGGTAAATGGGTTGTCAGCAACATCAGCCCCGGTATTGAGACTTTTAAGAAAATTAGTACTGTACTGCTTACAACTAAATGTTTCATTTAGGGCACGACACGTGCCAGGTGTTCAGAACGTGGCAGCTGATGTCATGTCTCGATTACAGATGGCGGAATTCAGAAGAGTTTGTCCAGGAGCAAGGGAGTCAGAGGAGCTCTGTCCAGAAGAACTTTGGGAGATTGGAAGGGAGATATAGAAAGGTGGATGTCAAATTCAGTTACACCGGACATGGGCACGGTACAATGCAGCATGGAAATATTGGAATGAATTGCAGAGTATGGCATGGGGGGGGACTTGAAGACAAGGAACGAGGGGATGGAACATCTCCCTCAGGGATTGCTGGAAAACAAGCAGGTTTAGCATTCGGTTTTAAGGCTTGGGGATGGAAATATTATCCCTTTAAGTGCCAGAGGGGTACAGAATGCATTGCAAAGCAATGCATTCAGTACCACCCTGGCACTCAAAGGGTTATACCAAGAACTTTATTGTAAGAGCAGTATTAAAGGGTAAGCAGCGAAGATGGGAGAAAAAAGACCAGTGTCGTCCACTATCGTTTCAGTTGCTAAACAGTTACAAGAGATCATGGGACCTATTTGTTTTGATGATAATGAAACAGTACTGTTTTGGGTAGCATTCAGTCTAACATATTTTGGGGCAATGAAGCTAGGGGAGCTAGTTAGTACTAGCAAAAGTAAGCCTGGGGGAACTTTGATGGAAGATATTAGTGTATCACAAGATATGCTACAATTTAAGATTAGGAAATCAAAGACAGATATGGATGGAAGGGGTCGTTGTGTAACATTGCTAAAAGAGTCAGAAATAGGGCGAGTGGTCCGCTTTCAATTCATAAAGATGAAAGGCCACTCACACGGTTTCAGTTTTTTCAGGTTTTAGGCTGGGTTTGGAAAAATTGGGCTTACAAAAAATGGAATTCGGGGGGCACTCATTTCGAATAGGAGCAGAGACAGAGGCAACCATGCTTGGTTTGGGAGACGAGGCAATAAAAAGGATTGGTAGGTGGGAATCAGAGAGATTCCGTACATATGTTCGTTTGGAAGGCTTAACGAGAGGTGGACAATGGGGGAGAAAGTAAGTTTGCTTTATTTGTTATTTCTTTTAGGTTTCACGCCATTGCTAATTTGCTTGATAGGTCACTCCTTCATTTATTGGACCGAAAAAAGAGCAGCAGTGAGGGTTAATGGTCGGAAGTTGACTCTCGATAAAGCAAAAGCAAGAGTTACATTGTTTGGAAAAAGAAGAATATTATGGTCACAACTGTTAATGGATATATTAGGAAAAAAGGTGAGAAGTGAAGAAGTTCCAGACATCCTATTAGTGCATTTAGGAGGTAGCGATCTTGGCACCTAACCAGCGGGGATTTTGGGTAAAAGGATAATAGCGGATTTTTAAAAATTAAGAGTTATTTCCGAGTATGGTATTAGTGTGGTCGGAGATAATTCCAAGGAATCACTGAAGAGTTGCCAAGGATCACAAGGCCCTTGAAAAAAGCATAATAAAGTTGAACAGGAAGGTGTCAAAATTTGTAGTAAAAAATGGAGTGGCAATTAGGCATAGGATATTTGAGGATAAGACACTTAGGGCTCAATTTAAAGGCAGTCGTTAAACCAGCCTTTAATTAAAAAAGTCATATCGGCCGCAAATAACACATGATTTAAGGCAGATTTAAAGGTAAGAGTACAAGAATAGCTATCGAGCGTAGGCACAACAAAAACACGTAACATAAAAACCAGCGCCACACCTGATTTTGTATCACCGTGCGTCCCAAACAGACGTTAAAACACAACTTAAGTCAAAATGTAACTAAGGCTGGCGTTGGCTAGCAACCCTGATAGATGCATAAACAAAATTCAAACCTACAGCGAATCCCAAGGCCCCAAAGTAGCAAAAATGTTCAAAAACACCTGTATATACCCCAAAATAATGGTCACACCCTGTCTGTGTTTTGAGTTTTAGCGAGCTAGGGCACAGCACCCAGGAGTGGAGGCTAGTGATCTCCAGAGAGAGAGAGGCACATACACTTGAGGAGTTTTTGGAGTTTGAAGAGAGAAGAGCATTGCACTAAAAATACACATATCACACTTTTGCACATATTACATACACCCATACAAACACAAACACATACACATACACACACATAGTCTTTTTTTTTACAACACCTTACACATTTTTTAAACTTTTCTTTGACAGTGTGAATCTGTGAGTGAAAGTGTGTGACAGAGAGTGAGTGGGATCGAGTGTGTCTGAGAGAGCCTGTGGGAGTGCTTGGGTGTGAGTGGGTGAATGATGGTGAGGAGAGGAGGACAGGAGAGAGGGATGGGGAGAGTAGTAGAGGAGGAGGAAGGAGAGCAGGATATCCCTGTTGAAAGTAGTGGTGGGAGAGGGAGGTCAGCAGGGCAGAGGGGGACCAGGCCCAGAAGAGCAGGCACAGAGTACAGGGACAGAACCTGCAGTGGGACGAGGGGTAGTTATTGGGACCACCACACACAGGCAGGGGCAGAGCAGGCAGGACACTCTGGTTCTGACTCCTCTCATGCCTGGAGCTGAGGGGGACATGATCAGGGATCCTTGATATACCGAGGGGGAGAACACGGCCCTCGTGGAGGCTGTGTTGGAGATGGAGAGTGTCCTCTTTCCGAGGGAGAGGGTGTCTGGCCCGGCTGCGAGGAGAAAGGCTGACTGGAACCAAATCTGCAGCCGGGTTAATGCGGTGGCCACCTGCAGATGGGATGTAGACTCAATCAAAATGAGATAGGTTGAATGCAAAAGGCAAGTTAAGAAGAAGATGGTGGATGCCGCCCTGCACGCCTGAGGCACCTGTCCACCTGTCCCCATCACCTTCATCAGATGGGAGGAGAGGCTGCGGCAGACCCTGTCGTCTACGCTTATTGAGAGGGTCCCTGTGACAGCTGGAGATATCAGTCATTTGATCGCACGGAGGCTCTTCAGCAGAGCCCAAATTGACCCATTTGGAAATAAATACATCTTTGGAATTGTCTACAAAGTGTGCCTGGTTTGCAAGCACACTCTGTGGACCATTCCAATGAAGTATCCATCTCCAAATGGGGCAATTTGGGCTCTGCTGAAGAGCCTCCATGTGGTCAAATGACTGATATCTCCAGCTGTCACATACAGCAATATATGTCTAACCATCTCCTTATAATGCCCACAACGTTACATCAAGGTGAAATTAACCATTGCTATCCCATTAAAGGGATAGTAATACCTAAAATGTGAAAGGAAAAATATATGTTATAAGATTTATCCCCCAAGTCAAACAAGGGCATTCCCACTGCTAAAATGTGTTTTATTCCAAAAGTATAACAGCTCAAAGTTGAATATTTCAGGGGCAATATCACAGTGGCCTGAAATTGTACAATGCCGATGTTGCTAGACCATCCTCTGGACAGCTTTGGTCCAGGGACCATAAATCCACATAGGATGATGTAACAACAGCGCCAATGTACAATTTCAAGCCACTGGGATGTGGCACCAAAGGAATTCAACTCTGAGTTGTGATACATGTCGAATAAAACACCCTTCAGCAGTGATAGTACCGTTGTTTCACTCAGGGGGATAAACCCTACAACATATATTTCCCTTTCTACATTTCAAGTATTAATATCAATTTGACACCATCATGGCTACATTTACTAATCACACAATCTCAATTCTCCAAACAGCTTACGTGCCTCCAGCACAGCAGGACCCCGTGGAGGAGGCCACCTCACCACCCAGTGCGAAGTATACGGAGGAGGGGTCCAGCCAGTGGGCACTGTACCCAAAATCCACACCTCCTCCCAAACTGGCTGCCCCATCTCTGGCCGCACCACCTCTGGCTGCCCCACCTCTGGCTGCACCATCTCTGGCTGCCCACCTCTGGCTGCACCACCTCTGGCTGCCTCACGTCTGGCTGCAGCACCTCTGACTACACCACCTCTGGCTGCTCCACCTCTTGCTATGCCACCTCTGGCTACACCACCTCTGGCTGCTCCACCATATTACAGTGACTGGATGCAACAGGAGAAGAGGTGGATGCATCACACCTCCTCCAGGAGCTATTACCTTCCAGCAGCAGCACCACCACCAGGGAGACAATGGCTGCCCAGGAATATGGCCACCACCCAATACGGGCCCATACTCGTCACAGATTGACATGCCCTCCTGGATGGCTCCCCAGCATGGCCCCAGGTATGATCCCAGGTGGGGGCCAAGGTATGACCCTTGGCCACTCGACTACCAACACCTGGGCCTGCTTGGGGAGCCACAGCACCCTATGCTGAGGGACCTGTTTACTCCACCACCTCCACCAGCACAGACATCAGTGGGCAGCAGTGAGTCCTTTGATGTGGTGGGCATATACCCATCTGCAGCACACACAGCACCAGCTGAGGATGACACAGCACCAGCTGAGAAGGACACTTTGCCAGCTGTGAAGGACACAGGATTGATGCAAGTATCCGTGCCCTGGAGTTGGAGGTCATGAGGATCAACATTCAACTCCAATAGCTCCACATGGGGGTGATGGACATGTTTGCACAGGTGTTGGTGGAGTTGAGAGAGCAGAACCGCAGGGAGAACTTACAGTTAGAGAGAGAGAACCTGCGTTCCACAGAGGGGTCCACTGAACCCACCATCCCCACCAATGTGACCCCTGAAGCCACACCTAGGGGGAAAAGGGTGACCAGGAGATCATCCAGGTTATCCACTTCTGGCACACAGTCTGAGCCCCACCCCCCAAAAAAAAAAAAAAAAACATGCCCAACATGTTCCATTCTACCTGAATAAAGGAACATTGTGCTTTTGAATCCTCTCTGATCTGCTTTGAATTTTGGTTATAGATTGGGTGGCAGAGTTGTCTCCAATGCATTCCCAAACAATGCAGTGAACACAATTTCTGCCTAGGTAAAATGTTTGTGGGATGTTACAACATGGGTTCACACACACACCATTGTACAAATTCAACTGGCAATACATCCCTGGAGCCATATTACACAACAGTGTTATATGGTGATGTTGTGTGTTGAATTTGAACAACAACATTTGTCCAGTAGTTTTTTATGTTTCAGTTTCTCCATTGCCTTTTTACTGTTCTCTGAAATATCACAAATTCCAGAATGCCCTTTAAATAATGAGCACCCAAAACTGTAGTACTTAAAATGAAAATAAATTGCTTGCTTCTGCTACTGCTGTTTGACACTGACGCCCGCTCACAATGAACAAATGCTTCTACATCAATGATTCTCTTAAAATATTGATACTTAGTTCATGAATAGCTTGCTTATTTAGTACTTCCCAATTGTACACCTTTACACATTTTGTGTAAGTTGGCTATGCTGTTTTTTCTGACTAAAAATTCAGTGCTTCTTATATCAAAGAATGGCATGCTAATAAAATGTGTTGAATCAATGAAATCTCTATAAACTTACAACTGACAACAATAAACAACATTCGTGGCAGCCTTAGTGTATTGCTGTAGCTCCTAGGGGAGGAAGCTAATAAAAAATATGCAACACACATAAGCTAGAAAACACTTATTCAGCACAATTCTATCCAAATAGGCGATTATTAAAAAATCCTTATACGTATTGCTATATGTAATAAATTATACACTGTTTTTTTAACTCACTGTATAACTCTGACCACAAGAACATTATACCAACAGGAATGCCTTCTTTGGAGGCATCTAGATATAATATATAAAGAATATTTATATAGTTTCAAGCTACATGAAGAACATAACGTATGGTTTTATAAAATAATTTTGGCTTAGTGCAAGTGTCACGATGGCACAACAAAACGCTATTGGTCTGAGATATAATATTTTTAAATTTACATTATAGTGGCTATTCTTTTATATATTTAGTTTTCACATACATCTAGGTCACTCTGCATCTCACTTGGTCCATGGTGAGAGGGTCAGCTAGGGGGACAGTACACTCTCTACCAGGGTCCTTAAACCTAAGTCTGAGGAAATTGCTGGCTTCTAACATCTTCCATAAGAACTAGGCTATCGGGCTTGTACAGGATACCTCTTTCCCCTCTCTATTTCCCTCCCTCATGGTGGTTATAAACCTGTTCACCAAATTCAGAAATTCTCAATTAATTGAACCATGGGCATTAATTCCATTCTGCAAGTGCCCTTGCCTGCAGGTGTCAAATGCTTTGCATATGGAGTCCAGTAGCAGGGAGACAAACACTCTCGAAAAAACATACTAAATGGGTGACCTGAACATTGAGCAAAGATCCCAACAGCAGTGAGAGTACCCATGGAAACAGGTTTGAAGAGGTGAGTTACCAAGGAAGCAAGAAACAGAATAGACAATGTAACAAGCCAAAGGCCAGGCTCAGTAGCAAAGGTTCATAAACATGATAAGGATAAGCAGAGGTCTGGTACTAAGAAGTCAGTTAATAGAATAATTACAAAACTGAGTCACGTAGACTAGCCACCAAGTAGCTAAACCCAGAGGGCTGTGTTTTGCACTTTTAAATAGGAACAGGCAATGAGCATAAGAGACTACAGGTGTGGCTCCTGTAACGGGCAATCAGTAAACAGGAAAATAGGCTGGTCACTAAAGAGAGAGGCCTGAAGTAGTAAGTCCTCCAGTGTTAATTCAGGAAAACACAAGAGTTTGAGCAATAAGGTTGCTAGTTCAAAGCCCACCAAGGCCAGGGGAGAGATGGCCCAAAGTTCAACAAGAGAGTAATGTAACAATGTTGTCTCAGATATGTGTCAAAGGCAAATCACAAATATGCACTACAATTTTGCATTTAACACATTGATCATATATCATTTCCATATAGAAATGCAGGTTAATGAACCACTGTTATATTTATGTCAATATGTTAATGTTAGTGATCACTAGGGGTAGGCTTAAAAAAAAAAAAAAGAAAAAAAATATATTTTTTTTTTTTTACGACTTCAGCATTTCCCACCACAAATTCACTTAATCTGTGTGTGTTTTTATTCTCTACAGTACACAAATGGTGGAGTGTGATGTCTTGCCTTAGCCTTCAACAAAATTCTCAATGTCATCTGCTGTCTATCAAGTCAGCCTCAGTCACACAGCTCATGTCAGGCTCCCGGTCAGCTGCCTGTCACCTAATAAATTCATTTGTTTATTTATTTTTACTTAATTTTTTTTTTTTACTATTTTCTTTAAGTTGTGCACCCTATCTTCTCACAGTCACCAGCAAGATCATCAAGCAAATTGGACACCCAGCTGCCTGTGTTTTGCCAGTCAGTCACAATTAATTTTAGGGTATTTGGGGTCAGCTTCCTTTCTCCCTTCTTCTCACCCAAAGTTCCACCAGATTCCCCTAATACAGAGAACAAATGTCCTACTTATAAGTCTCTCTAAACTAAGCTTTGATTCCCCTTTATTTGCCTATCTTTTCTAGCTCAAAAATGTGCTGCTTTCTCCTCCCACAAACACAGAATGACATGCTGTGAGGGCCTGAAACCTTTTATATGCCTGCAGGAAAATTAGAGAAAACTTTAATGTGGTGTGGAAATTTTTTCTTCCCATTGATTTCAATGCAATGAGCTAGACGAAAAAAAGCTGGAAAACTGCACTTTTCACGGGAAATTGTTCTCCAAGATGTAAGTGACATTTTTCGTCAATTTTGGTTTGAGGCAAAAATTCTCGCCCATCCCTAATGATAACCAAACAGGTTAACAGACTCAGCTTAGCAGAGAGGAGTGAGAAATTCATCACCAATGTTTAGAAATACAATTCAATACCAGACATCCGTATAGCATTACATATGCTGAAGTTTTGCTGTGAGATTATCACGGTGCCCGTGATTGCTGCCTTTGTGTGTCTATTACCTGTAGGGGCTCCCCATTGGCTGTCTGCCTTCAGCCCGCCCTACATTGCCTATTTAGACTGAGCCTGGGCACGCATTTTCATCATGTTCCTGAAGTTCTATGGGCCATAGCTGTGTTCCTGCTATCCTGAGATCATCTAGTTCTTGAGTCTCCTGTTCAGCAGTTCCTGTTTCCGTTCCTGATCCGGTTGGAGTCGCCAGGTGTTGCTGCTTCCTGCTGCCAGTCCTCGTTGCCGTTCCTGATCCGGTTGACCATCGGAGTTCTGGTTCCTGTTTCGTCTGCAGCGTTCAGTTTCCAATTCATCTGTGTCTGCATTGATCTCCGGTCGCCTAGGCAACATTTCCACTCTTGCTGGCCTACCCAGTACGTGGGTGCTGTTTCGCTCCACAGCTTCACGGCTATCTTTGCTTGATATTGTTGGTTCTCAGTACGCGGCTACTGGTTCGCTCCACTACCGTACGGCTACTGCTGCCTCGATACTAGTTGCTCCCAGTACGTGGGTACTGGTTCGCTCCACAGCCATCCGGCTGTCTCGTATTCATGTGGTTGCTCCCAGTACGCGGGTACTGGTTCGCTCCACTGCCTCACGGCTTACATTGCATTGATATTGTTGGTTCCCAGTACGCGGGTACTGGTTCGCTCCACTGCCTCACGGCTGACATTGCCTTGATATTGTTGGTTCCCAGTACACGGTTACTGGTTCGCTCCACTGCCTCACGGCGACTGACGCCTCGAATATATATGGTGACTCATAGTACATGGGTACTGATTCTCTCATAGCCATCCGGCTGCCGTTATGCTCAGGTGATTGTCTCCCAGTACGCTGGTACTGGTTCGCTCCACAGCCTCCCGGCTGACTCTTCACGATGGTATTGTGATTCCCCAGTACGCGTGTACTGGTTGCTCTGTGCTGGTTTTGCTGTCAAGTCCTAGACAGCTATGTTGGCTACCCAGTACGCGGGTACTGGTGGTTCCCTGTGATTCCATGATTTACCAATTATGCTCATTTAGCCTCTATATATCATCCTTGTGACTGTCATTGTCATCTGACGGTCATTGAGGCTTCAGTGGTTGCCACCTTCTCTGTTAAGGCTGCCTTGCCCGGTATATTGGTAAGGCCGGTAGAACCTTCCTTTCATTTTCACCTTGGGTTGCCTTACCCGGTATTGGCAGGGCTGGTAAATCCTGTATACTTCTTGTGTTCCGTTAGGCTGCCTTGCCTGGTATATTGACAGGGTCGATAGAGCCTGTATACTTCCTGTATTCCGTTAGGATGCCTTGCCTGGTATATTGGCAGGGCCGGTAGAGCCACCTATTTCTCGTTGCTTGTCCAGGCTGCCTTGCCTGGTATATTGGCAGGGCCGGTAGAGCCTTACTTGCTATTATTACTGCTTTTTTGTCATTTCTATGTATATGTATGTATGTGTATGTGATCCTATGGGATTGTCTTAAACTTTTCAATAAAGTTGTGTTTTTACCTAACTTTTCATCTGAGAGTCTTAACAAACCGTGACAGAGATGAACTGAAGCAGTTCTGGGGCAAATCAACTGTGCCAAAGGGGAAAAATAAAAATTCCCCAAATTCCCCCTGATTTAAATGTAACTTTTAATCAAGTAATACCGTAGTAGTCTCCAATGCATTGGATCTGGTTGGTATTTAACCCCTTAAGGACTGGGCGCTCACGTGGCGGTCACTTAAGGACCACGGAGCATTTTTTTTTTTTTGGCGATTCGATTCCGGATTCCCCAAACGGCGTGAAGCCGTGCAGGGAGCCCAGAATTCCATGACGGTCCAGGACCGTCATGAGTCCTTAAGGGTTAAAGGGCAATTTAAGGGTTAAAGGGCAACTAACATGAAAAATGTGTTAAAGGCCAATCTTTTACTAGTTATAGGGATAGTAATACTTAAAATGTAAAACAAAATAACTATATTCTATACGGTTTAGCCTTCTAAGCGAAACAAGGGTACTCCCATGCTGACATGTATTCTTATCCAAAGTTATTACAGCTCAAACTTTAATTTTTTAGGTGTAGTATCACAGTGGACTGAAAATGTATGGACCGCTCTGGTTATTCGACCATAAATCTCCATTGCATGATGTAACAATAGCGCCACTGTACAATTTCACGCCACCGTGATACTACACCTAAAAAAATTCAAGTTTGAGATGTAATAAATTTTGAATAAAACACCTTTCAGCAGTATGAGTATGCTTGTTTTACTCAGGGGGAATAAACCTTACACCTATTACGATCCCTGCTTCTTAAATCCTATGTTGCTTCACAATGATGACAGTTTACTGATTAAGAGTAATATCCAGCAGGTACGTTTAATAACAACTCACTGCATATACCACAATACAAGAAAGAAGACGGACAATATGACTTATCCTTCAGAGCTCCTAAAGCCTGGAACAATGTGCCTGAAATAATCAGATCTTCTCCCAGTCTTCTCCTTAAAAATAAATGCTTCTTTATATCTAAAAACAGTATGTAACTGTATATATTTTTTAAAGAAATATAAATAAATCAATCCACTTTCCAAGAGGACGTAATCTCAGTGTCACCAAAAATAGGACACTTTTTCCAACCATATAAACAAGCAAACACACAATCAAATAAACAAACAAACAAACAAACTGACTGGTCTTTGTTGATGATTGGGAAAGTGCTAAATTCATTCTTATATGAAATCGAGGGGGCCTGATTTTTAATTTGAAAAGTATGCTGCTGGCAAAGTAATCTATGTTCAACGTCCACAAGAGACCACCGCCAGATGGAACTGATATGTGTTATATAAAATCCTCTCTGTGGAAGGGGGGATGGATGGTTTGTCTTAGAGAGAAATAACAGTAAAGAGCAGACTAAAGCAAAGGGTTTGGAACTGATGCATTGATTTTTCACATATCTTCAATTTTAATTAAAAGTATCTTTACATAAAAAATCCTGATGGAAGGCTTAAGTGTTACTCCCAAGCTTTTTCCCCAAATGTAGTAGAGAAAATACAGACTGAAGTTAATGTACAAAGTGAAAATGGAGCAAGTTTGGGCACACCAAATGCACAACAGGGGTCAAAAATGAATTCCCAACATTCCCATTAATTTAAATGGAGCTTTTGAACTTGAATGCTAGAGAGTTCTCAGACATATTGTTTTGCATTTTAGGAATTCATGGGGTGAAGACTACATGTAAATATTTTGGAATATTTATGCATCCCCTTTCGTTCACTTAGTTTGCTCTAGAATTGCTGCAGTGTTTCTTAATACATCAGCCTTACTATGTAATTTTCTCTATTTATATGAATGATGCATACATGCACTGTGTTCACCCATTGTCCTGCTTTCATTCTCTAGATAGAGTTTGGCTCAGTGGTGCATTTTCTTACTTTCCTATTCATTTCCATCAATGGCTATAAATCTATAAACTACTATAAAATGAAAGTCGAAAGTAAGCAAACTACAGACAGAGATTGAACGCTGCATAAATTGTGCCTGTAAGTAATTTTATTTTATAATTATTAGTCTCCAGCTGAATAAGGATGTGTTGGTACACTATAAGTATCAATAAAACTACTACTTACAAGGTATCCAACAAATCATGTTTCTATTTCTGTCAATATGTATCCCGCACACATCTCTATAATTTAGAGACTGTTATAGATACAATTTTTTATTAGCATCAGAGTTTTTGTATGTGAAGTCTGTGGTCAGATTTATTCTAGCTATGTTAATAATAAAATGGTTAACTGTGGCACAGAGGCATAGAAAAATAAAGTTCGAGGATGTTAGGAATCATTTTACCAAGACTTCTGACTGCACCTCTGATAACTAATAAAGAATTATGACTATGAAAAAAAAAACATTTTTGGAGCGTTTGGCCTGATAAGATCACCTGAACATTTATCTCTTTTGACATTGCTTTTTGTCCTCACACACTGAAGCTTATGTACTGCCTAGGAAAACTGGAATAATTCTGGGGCAAACCAATATACCACAGGGTGGACATAAACAAATCCTGCAGAATTAAATGTAACATTTATATAGAGAAGTATATATATAGAGAAGAATCCAATGTATTACTCCACAATACACTGAAATGGCTCTTTTCAGAATCTTTATTTGTCCCCTGTGGTACATTGGTTTCTCCAGAATTAATCCACTTTTTCCTAGTAAACCAGTGCCTACAGTAGTGAAAGGCAAACAAAGACACGGTATGGCCCCACAGCTCCGGCTAGACTGGTGTTAGGGCTCAACTATAGTTAAGTTGTTTTCCCCAAGGGTTACTTTATAAAATAAACAAGAGGTTAACACTTTGAATAAAAAAAGAAATACAAAATTCTACATAACACCCTATATCAGACTCAGTGTACTGATTTCACAGTAAATATTCCTGGACTGCCTTAATATCAGTTTCTTTGAACATGAAAGTATTTGGATCACAACTTTGCTTGAATAGACATTTTATGGCCAATTTTAAATGCCTCTGTCAGCCACGACAAGTTCACTGGTCAGTGAAATTAGAAAGCTCTAGTGGTAGGTAAAATATCATAAGATTACCAGATGCCAATAAAACTGTATATATTTTAGTACTGAGCAAGGTTCCCAGAATGTTATCTGAAAGGAGACGATGTCAGTGGATTTATGTGACATTTAACATGAATGCTCAAGTATTGGTATTGCTATTCATGTCTATTAATATTCTGCATGTGGTGATTTTATAAGCTGATAGAATTTTACTGGAATCAACCTAAGCAATCTTTTAAAATGAGAAAGGTTACCCAAGTTGTATAAATTCTACTGTCTTCTTTGGTAACAATGGTAATCATGTTTTATTAATATATATAAAACAAGTCAAGAGATGGCAGTGGCACTCCTAGCACAAAAGTAATACAAACAAGCATAGGAACACGTCACATAGTATATTAACAAAGGTACTCAGCCTGGGCATCCAGCACCCAAGCAGAGTGAAGAGAAAGTTGATTTAATGTAGCTATGCTTCACAGTCCCAGAACAGACCTTACCTTGATGTAGATCATTCTGGAACCAAAAACCTTTGGTGATGTGAAACATTGCTACATCAAATCATCTTTGTCTTAATATTACTTGTGTGCTGTCTCACTCTTGTTGCCTAGGCTGGGAAGCACTCTTTTTTTGTGGATTATTGCCTGGGTGCTGATGTAAGAGCAAACATGTTATCTTTTCTCACTGCACTGGTACTCATGAAACCAATACTGACCCTCCCCAGCCTTGTCCAACATCACTGGTAGATATAGAAACACTTACTGACCCACAGTCTTACAGATTCTGCTAGACTGCAACTCCCATCTGGAAACAGCTGGAGAGTCTCTCATTAACCCCCCAACACACACATCCTAGGCTTGTCCAGTGGTATATAGAACCACACGTACTGACTATCCAACCATGTCCCACTATACTGGTGGCCCCAGAACCACACACTGACCTTCCAGCCTCATCCACTGCACTGGTAGCAATAGAATCATAAATGTTGTCCTCCCAAGTACCCCAGCCTTGTTCAATTGCACTGCTAGCCAAAAAAACACACAATGAGTCTGCATGCCTGCAGGAATTCTTGGAAATAGACAGAAAATAGTAAAATTCTCACTGCACATTTATTGGGGTTAGTGAAAAGAGAGAAAATATTATGGATTTTTGATTCACAGGAATTTTCAGTAGAAAAGTTGGTAATTGTGAGGGTTTTTATGTGAGAAAGAAATCTGTATTTTCCCTCATCTCTAGTCTAATCACCTGCTTGTGGAACTCTGACAGAAGTTGTGGAATACTGACAAAGCTACTATTATATACCGATCAGCACTGTGACTTTTAAGAGTTCTTCTACTCTTGCTAGTTGTCAGATCTCTGATGTGCTAATTGTATATATCTAAATTAGTCCTGTGGTCCTGTATCAGGTGGGATATCAATCAAGATGCACCTAGATGTGAACCTACTTTTTCCCTATTCACATGTTTTATACAGAGACAAAATGCAGCAACATGTTTAGCTTTTGGATCTTGAGTGCAGTATCTGCATACTGGAGATTTCATAAACTGAGGGGTTCCTGACAAACTACTACTACTTGTACTACTACTACTACTACTATTGGTTAGATGTTTCAAAGTATTACTAGTAAGTGTCAGTGGTGCTGCAAATCTAACAGCAGTAGAAGTGCTAATAGATTGTCCAGCAGGGTTTTTTTCTTTCTCACTGTTAAAATCTGCTTTCATATGCATATAGTCTCTCTGGTCATCTTTGAATATGCAAAAATTCAGAATCTGTCTTACAGGTTAAGTTTTATACGTCTCCCCTTTAAACCACAACATTACAGTGTTATGTTAACCCACAATGCACAAGTATGAAATTATATTTCTAGAAACCCTTCTAACAATGGATCAGCCAAGTGTATTAGGCCTATATGTGAAAGAAACACATTCTCAATATTTAATTGTTATGGCAATAATAAAAAATAGTAAAATTAAAATAAATGTAATAAAACTAATAATTAAATACAAAGTAAAAGAAAACAAAACATTTTGACTTATAAAGTGGAAATGAGAGGCACTAACTAAAAGTGAAAATAATCAGAAAACTGAAATATTTGTGATCATACAGATAAATATACAATAATCTACTAAATAGAATCAAATATATAAATCTCAGATTTAATACAATACTCAGATCTTTCAATAAACTGAAGACAATGTACACTAATATATTTAAATATACAGAAATAGCAATTCCCACCGGATGACAGTTTATATTCTAATATAAAATATATTCACACACCCCCCGGAATGAATAGTAGTTAAAGATCTAAGCCACCAAAATAACTGAGAAAGGGACCATAACAATTGGTCTCTACCAATATGTCCCGCAGCCTTAGAGGAATGGTAGGTTTCAAGCAGCCTAGTACGAAATGGTTCATCGACAAAACATTTGCCCACTGGAGTTTCATGAGGAGCGGACCCCTGAGAGGCCAGGATCTCCTCCCCTAAAGGAGAAGTGATACTCGTGCGTATAGTAGCCAGTATTCTATCAGGTTGGATGATGGGTGCTGGTGCTTCCACTCTGTCACTGTCGGCCTCAAATTGTCTTGACAGTGCATCAGCCCTGATATTCTTTGACCCCGGTAAGTATGATACAATGAAATTAAATCGAGACAGGAACAGTGCCCACCTGGCCTGACGGGAGGACAATCTCTTGGCCTCCGAGAGATAAGTCAGATTTTTATGATCTGTTAGGATTAATACGGGAGTCTTGGTACCTTCAAGCAAATGACGCCACTCCTTAAGAGCGAGGATACGAACCATTTCGTACTAGGCTGCTTGAAACCTACCATTCCTCTAAGGCTGCGGGACATATTGGTAGAGACCAATTGTTATGGTCCCTTTCTCAGTTATTTTGGTGGCCCTACATGAGAAACGATTGTGCCGAATTTACGAATGCCTGTGCCACCTGTGCCCGCGCTAAGACCCCGAGACATCTCCCTGTGGGCTTGCTTCAACCGGTGCCTAATGGCGAACGCCCCTGGTCTTATGTTTCCATTGATTTTATGGGAGAGTTGCCTATGTCCAAGGGGTACTCCTTTATATTCATGGTGGTGGACAGGTTTTCTAAAATGGCTCATTTCGTGCCCCTCCGTGGTCTTCCTTCAGCGAAGGAATTGGCAATGGTGTTCGCCAGAGAAGTATTCCGGTTGCATGGAGTGCCTAGGGTACTGGTGTCTGACAGGGGGAGCCAGTTTGTGTCTAGATTTTGGAGGGCATTTTGCCAACAGATGGGCAGACAGCCAATAGCAGCCCCCTACTGATGACAGACAAGGAACTGCAGCAATCACGGGCACCGTGATAGGCAGTTCGTCTCTACCCATTGCACACTGTGTGGTGCACTGACCACACATGCCAGTGTGGTGGAGGAGAATCACAATCAGTGCATCAAGCGGCATCTGAGGAGATTCCATCCTGCAGAATTTGTTAAGATGGTGGCAGGGAGGTACATCATTACTATTAAACTGTAAGCAAGTTGTCATGTCCTTAGTGGGGACTGGCTACGGTGTATAGTGAGAGCGGCAGTACTTGGTTTCGGGTGTCATGGTGTTTGGAAACAGTTGTGCCCCCAAATCTTATTTACCACATGCACACTGTGTACATTGGAGTTGCTGATGAGACCCATGTTTCTGCTCTCAAGGGAAAAAATATATTCTAATAACAACACACACATGATGATTTTGGAGGAGGGGCAGGTGGAGAAGATTTAATGGCCATCTTTTTCTTTTCTCCACATATACTGGGAGCTACTTATTCTGCTGCTACTGCCTCAGGAGCATCACTGGAGCCAGTTGTGGCAAGTGGAACCTTCATCATTCATCTTCCATGTTAAAGCTATTGTTGAACCATTCCCTTTCGGCTGCCTAATCATCCTGCTGCTTAAACAACTCAGCAGCAGCAGTACGAACAGCAGTTGCAACTCAGGACTCAGGAGGACATTTGACAGTGCTTACTGGCCAACATGACCTGCTGGCATTAGGCCAGCAGGGTATTTTTATTTTTTTCTCAGTACTTGTGCTTTAAAAACAAAACAAAAAAAACATAGTCCTACAAAAAAATATACAATTTTGGGAGGTTTGTTTCTAACAAGCCTAAGTCCTACTAATCAATATTTCTTCAGGGCTTGGGCTTCTAATAAGTCTAAGTCCTACAAAGGCCTCTTCAAATCAAACAAATCATCCTCTACAAAATACTCTCTCAAGTCAAGTATCAGCCCACCCCAGTGGCAGCTTATGTCAGGGGGTTCCTGTCTCTATCACTTTACATACAAATTTTTTATTTTTTTTTTATTAACTATCCCCCAATAGCAGTCAAGAAACCCCCCAAAACAAATTCCCTGTTCAAATGATTAATTCATTCACCAACACAGGCACCCTCCTCAGACCCCTTTATACAGGGTCTTATGGTTTCTATTTTATTTTATTTTTTATTAACTGCCCCCCAATCCCAGTAAACAACCCCCTCAAAAATCATCCCTTGTTCAACTGATTCTTTCCCCACACCCCACCAACACAGACGCCCCTTTATACTGTGCCTTTGGGAAATAAAATAATATTTTCTATGTGTTGTGTGTAACTTCTATGTTCCCATTGATATCAATGGAATGAGCTAGACGAAAAAATGGGAAAAAGCGGAAAATACGTACTTTTCGCAGGAAATTATTTGCCAACCGGAAAGTGTCGATTTCAGTTTGAGGTGAAAAGTTTCGCCCATCCCTACTCTCTACTTCACTCTTTTTCTCTGACTCCCCTTTCCCTGCTGCAAGTCTACGGACCACAAACGAACGTATTCAAAATTGTTAGGAAATTACATCTAAAATATTTTTTTTCCTCCCTTAAAGAGAATAGGTCATAGTACTTATTAGAAGAGGATTCTTACATAGAATAAAATTGAATGTATTCATCTTACACACATCTATTAGTAGTTGTAGAACCCCACACTGTGTGCAATTCCAAACATTTTCCATTTTCACCTTTATCTACATTTGTTCCTTGGAACAGCTTGCATTTCAATGGACCTCCATAGAATATACTTTGAGAATCACTGAGTTATATTATAATGCATTATATACTTTTACTAAAGTTAGATTATGGTTTATTGGAGTAGGGTAATTGACCTTCACCAATAACTTACCATCATAAAGAATGAAGAAACTCATATGCTCATGTGCATCACTTTTGCTTTACTTATTCTGATATTGACTTTTTTGTTTTGTTTTTATGGCATGGAGTCAGAAGGTTACTGAAATGTTGCTGTGTGATGCAATGATACTAAAATTTTATTCTAAATGTGCTTAACATTCCAGTATAATCACTATGTTTATTACCATTTAAATTAAAAACAATAAGTTCTGTGTAGTTTTACAGTAATTTATACTGTTGTATATGCTTATAAAGCCATTTTAATACTTTCCTAATCCATACTGAACCAGTTGTTGATGGGCAGTGATTAAAATTGAATCTCACACTGGGAACCTTTGATTATCTCTCATGACCCGAGGATTTCCGGCTTTCAGCAGTTGACTGTAACTTTTGCAGAATTAATTCCCAGATTTCCTTTTATTACATGCATTGCCAAAAGGAAATTTAAGATGTTGCTATGTAGGCTCCTACAGCAATGTCATTTTACACCAATTTCAGTCTGACTGATTTTTTTTGTAATGCAAAGACCAGTAGAAATTGTGTGCACTTATGTAGTTCATGTAATATCATGCATAGAAGGCAATAACACATCAGTAGATTATAATATGTCAGGGGAAAATGACAAATCAAACCTTGTTTCAAAATGTTTTATGGAACTTCAAACATTATTGTATAAAAAAGTTATATTGCAAATTTAACTTTGTCATTGGCATTAATTTGAGCAACACTTTGAAAATTCCTGTTAAGCTCTTTAGTTTCAATGAAGACATCTCGGATGCCAGATGTTACCAGTTCAGGATCCAGAAAAAATGGCAGGAATATCTAAAAAGGTCTAAATACGGACTTTATTAAAAAATACTATCACTGTTCACAGGAGTTGGGAGGGACTCCATGCTCATTTCTGATGAACAGCCAAACATATAGGGTAATGGTGCAAGTGGCACTGATAGGTTGTACTTATAATTAGGGATGGGCAAACTTTTTGGCCTCAAATTGAAACAGGTGAAAAATGGCACTTCCCACCGAGTGCAACATTTTTTTTAAAAGTGCAGATTTTCCACTTATTTCCCTTCTAGGTCATTGCATTGAAATTGATCGTATGAATGAATTTCCCCACCTCATGGCAAGTTTCCCTTCTTTTCCTTCATGGATAGTGTAAAAGTGGTGTCAGGTTCCTGCAAAATGTCATTCCGTGTTTGTGAGAGGTTGAAAAAGCATCACAATTTTCTGCTAGTTAGGATAGGCAAATAAAGAAAAGTTAGATTGCAGTTTAGTGAGTCTTGTAGGCAGGAAATTAGTTGTCTGTTTTTGGGAATCTGGGAGCACTCTGGCAGGGGCTATATGATTATGCCTGCACCCCAAATTTTTAATCCATGTTATGTAGACATATCCATATAGCCATATACTTTCAGAAACCAATTTACACTGAGAACCGCATTAGTGAGGTATTGGAATTTTGCAAATGTTATTAATTTGTTGTATGTAATTTTAAACTTCTTTTTTTACCCACTTAGGGATTAAACATTTATATTAATATATACATATTGAGAGTGGTTCATCCTATTCAACATTCTGCAGCAGACCGGAGAAGAGGCAGGGAAAATACTCCTCATGCCTGTATAGCCAGTATCTGGAATAATCCATCGCTGACCCCCAATATATGTGTGAACATTTATTATTATTACTTTTGACTGTTATATTTATACATTTTTACACTATTGTGGCTACCTCCATGTTTTGCTGTTGCATGATATAACTCTGATGTACCATTGGTTGTAATATGAAATAAATATGGGTTGAAACAATGGATACTAATACTATTGGCTGGCCTGGTAGGAATATTAACCTGTTGTAAAGTTTTGGATTCATGTAAAATGCAGGTAGAACAGGAGCTTTATATTTCAAATATGTCTCCTTGTCTATTTCAGTTGCCAGTCTGTCAATCCATAAATTCAATTTATGTGTTAGCAATTTTTTTAACTTAATGTTGGATTAAATTTCATTCTTACATAACAGGACTAATTCAATAACTGTTACAGAGCTACCTATCTTTAATCTCAATTAAATTCATGATGGCTGAATCACCAACTTTGTCAGCTGGTCTTATTATAATAGATTGGTTGCACTGAAAATGTTCTAAGTTTAATATATGTTTTAATGTCTGTAGGAGACAGTTAAAACTAGCAATGAATGGCTTTGGAGGTTCATAGTGTCCTATGATTTTAATATGATGTTTGACATAAGGATCTGAGTAGCATCCTTAAATATTTTTGTTCATTTTGTTAATTTCAACAATTTCCAAAATCATGTTTAAGTAATTTAAAAGCTTTGTAGGTACAGATCTGAAACCTTTCCTCAATAGGCTCATTTGCACATCACTTAATGTGACATCTAAGAAATGAAATATCTCTTGGTGGCTTTCTTGGTGGTATACCTGTATAGTAATTGGTTGCTTCATTATTTTGCTTCTCCTGATTCGGTGCCTTTTGTTGATATGCAGGAGACTAGTAAAGTAAAAATGATACCTATATTTGCTGAGGGGCATAGGCATACCTGGGAACTCTCCGGATTTGCCCCGGAGACTCCGGTTCTGATAGAGCTTTACCGGGTCTCCGGGGCAGAGGCTGATTCCTCCGGATGTGGAGAGTTTCTATTGAAACTCTGCCACATCTGCTTTTTCTCCCGCTGGTCCTCCTTCCCCAGCCTTCTGTGTGACACCTTTAACCCTCTGAGTGCCAGAGTGGTAAGGAATGCATTGCTTTGCAATGCATTCCATACCACTCTGGCACTCAAAGGGTTAAGTCCCCCCCACACACACTCGCGGCAAGCCCTGCCCCTTTTTGACGCGATTAGCGTCATTTTTGTCACCCCCTGCTGAACAGAGGACTACCCTCCGGGTAGCCCTCAACTGGAAGTTCCCAGGTATGGGCATAGGGATGCAACCTTTCAAGACAATCAGATGTGGATATGGCATTCCTTGTCTTACATCCAAAAAATGGAAGATGTTGATACATTGCCACCTTGTTCTATATTAGCGTTATCATTGTTACTCCATCAACCAGAACTGACCATAGCTCAAGCTAATTCAAGGTTTCCAGCTGTATTGTTCTGGCTTTGATGGCAAATACTAATTCCTTATTCAATTTCATCAGTTAAAATGGAACTTTCATCAGATTAATATATAGCCTTAAATCATAATTACATTAGCCATATGCATAGACGAAGTTGTCTTTTCAAGAATAACTGCTGCATTAAAGAAATATAGAACCTTTTAGGCAGACTGGCAGTGGGGAATAGCACAAACTCAGAGATGCCATATCTGCAATATGTCTGCGCTGTTCCCCGCTGCCTGTCTGCCTAAAAAATTCTATTTTTCTTTAATGCAGCAATTATTCTTGAAAAGACAACTTCGGTTAAGCATATCGCATCCACCATCCACTTCATCTCCACCATTGGTGAATCGAATGTCTTTGTGCCTTAAAGGGATAGTAATACTTTGTTTTAACTTTATTTTATTTTGTAGGCATTAAAAGAACATGAAGAATAATATAAGTCTTATCTCTCAAACCTTTATGGTTTAAGAGATATTCACAAACAAAGTATCCCCCCCTGTTCAACCAGATCAGAAGGGAGGTGGCCACGTAGACTGCAGAGAGGGACAATCTTCAATTAAGATAAGGGAAAAAGCTGAAAAACTTGTCAAGGGGGGAAGGGCTTTCATTGTTTTCATACAAAGAAAATTGTCCCCTTCTGTTATCTGTCTGGTCATACAACCAGACTCACATCTGAGAAGAGATGGCTTACACTAGGTAAAAGGGGCGGGGAGGGGAAACTTTGCTTGTGAATATCTCATAAACCATAAAGGTTTGAGGGATAGACTTATATCATTCTTCATGTTTTTTTAATGCCTACAAAATAAAATAAAGTTAAAACGAAGTATTACTATCCCTTTAAGGCACCGGTAGGGATTGACAGCGTGGGTGCAGAGAGTACCTACTGCAAGATCCCTACTGGTGCCTGCCTGATGAAAAGGTTCTAATTTTCTTTAATGCAGCAATTATTATTGAAAAGACAACTACTTCTATGCATATCGCTAATGTAATGATGATTTAAGGGTCTATATTAATCTGATGAAAGTTCCGCTTTAATCAATAAATATCTCTTCCTGTAATATTTGCCTTCTCTTATTTCCTTGGTATTTAAAGATCTGCTTAAAATCTAGTTATGCTATTATATAATTTGGATATCCAATCTGTATCCTAATGCTTCTGTAATCTTAACTTATAGGATGCCTCCACTATTTAAATTTTGCTTTTACATGTAGGGAATGGACAAAAATGTTACCCCAGTAAAGTGAAAAAGTGAGAAAAACAGTTTTACCTTCTGTGGTAATTTCTATGAAAAGCTCAATTTTTCTGTTTTGTTTCCGCTGCAACCACCAGACTTCAAACTGCACTTCAAACCAGACATGCTGACTTCTAGCATTATCACATGGTATCCATCGAACCACACATACTAACTACCAGCCTTGTCCTACTGCACTGGTAATCATACAGTCACACATACTAACCCCCCCAGCCTTGTCCCATGGTAGCCATAGAAGGACATATTCTGACCTCCCAGCCTTGTTGCAAAGTAGCCATACTACCACAGCATTGTCCCACTGTCTGGTAGATGGTATGGCCAATGTGAGACTCTCCAGCTGCTGTCAGACTACAAATTCCATATGACGGGAGTTATAGTCTTGCAGTAGCTGGAGGGCCTTAGTTTTGCTACCACTGCTGTGACTCACAGTCTTGTCCTATAGTAACCTTAGATTCACACATACTAACCTACCCTAGCCTTGTTCTATGGTAGCAATAGAGCCACGCATTCTGACCATCATTCTTGTCCAACTGTTCTGGCAGCCGCCGAAAAAACACACACGCAAACACACACACACCTTTTGCCACAGTAACCATACTATAGAACCACATATAATGACCTACAACCTTATCCAACTGCACTAATATAGAGAGAATCTCAAATATGGATTCTAACCCACTCAAAGGAACTAGTTGGAATTCCAGCTGGAAATTTATAGGGTTTAGCAAAAAGAGGATACTTTGAGGGACATTTTATATGCACCAGTTTTCACAGTTTGCCGCTGGAAAAATTGGAATTGTTTACATTCCTGTTTATGTGCTTGTAAGTTTTTTCCCCCACATCTTGATCAACCTGTGGTGGGCTGAATTTACTGCTATTATATACTTATTTTTAATGATATTCATTTAAATTGACTCTTTGTAAGAGGAACTTTACTTCTCATTTTTTTTTAACATTGAACTAATTAAGTAGCTTTTGAATGAAAGCGTTCAAGACAACTTAGGTCTCCTCATCAGGAATGTTCTATAACTTACATTACAAAGAGCAATAAATTGTCATGAAAGCTTGCACTCTAAAGCTATTCAGTTAGTCAATAAATGTATCACTATTGTTTTTAATGGATTGGACACTATGCTCAAAGCATGCTAACATATCATTCAGTAAATGGTTTGTGTCTGTGTTGTCATTATTATAAGATTCATCAGTCATGCTCTTCAGTTTTTTCAGCAGTAAATACATCAGTGGAGAAATCTCACTAATAACCAGCAAGATGGTCTCCTCAAAATGTTTCAGCATCTCACATAGGTCTCACGTTAGCTGCCACTGACCAGGTGACAAACATGCTCCCTCCAAAGCCTTCCAGTTTTGCATTCTATACTCACTCTTGGCCTTATTCTGCTTGTACAACCAATCTATCATTTACAATATGGAATTCCACTGGGTAGGACCTGCATTTTCATCTGGTGATGGGGCAGGTTGTTATGCTCTTGTATGTAATATACTGCATTATGAGCACTGTAGGAGCAGCTACAAGGAGCACAGATTTTATGGGAGATATTTAGCATCTCTCTAAGGTTTTCGGATTATGAACAGAATCTAGTTCCAACCAACTTCAGAATATGGGCAGAAATGGACAAAATTATTCACCAGAAAAGTGACACTGTTGAAAAATGGCACTTCCTACCAAGCAGGAAACTCCACAAGAAAAGTGCTGATTTTCCACTTATCTCTGCCACAATCACCCACTACATTGTTAGCTATAGAACCACACATACTGACTCCCATGCTTTTTTCCACTGCAGATAAACAACATCACATACTTATCCCCTAGCTAAATCCTGTTGCACTGGTAACCACACATACTGATCTTCTGGGCTTGTCTACTGCACTGGAGAGTGACTCACAAATGCTGACTTCCCAGGAGTCCCAGCCTTGTTCAGCTGCACTGGTAGAAATAGAACCACACACACTGAGTCTACATGGCGTGGGAATTATTTGAAACAGTCAGAAATTCCAGAGTTCTCATGGGAAATTTATTTGAGTTAGTGAGAAGGAGGAAATTTTATGGATTTTTTCATGTGTGAGAAATCTTGTGGCAAAATCAGGAAATTGTGTGTGTGTGTGGGGGGGGTTATAAAATTTCCAGCAAGAAAAAAATCTGACTTTTCACTCATCTCTAGACATTGGCAAAGCAGGGTACATGCACCATATCACCTAATTGCAATGTATATCACTCACACCCCCAAAAAAGAAAATTCATTGCTGCTGTCACTGTGCCTCTTGACTCTTCCCAAGGGCAAAAAGGACGGGAGAGAGGATACCAGAGGAAGACAAGAGAAACCCCCTACCAGCCTGGATGTTCGATATTGACTGTAAAACTTGCATCATCTTCTTGTGATAAGGTCAGGGTGACACCCCTTGTCCCTGCCCCGGCACCTTCAAAGTTCTCTTCCATGTACCACCGTTGCCTCCTTTGCCTCCCTTTATCTGGCATCTCAACCCAGTGAATTGACCAGACATGGCAACTTGATGGAGAGCAATCAAATGCAGAGTATAAGGGAGCGTCTGCTGACTGTGTTTCTTGCTCAGTATTACTTATTGTCAAGTCAGTTATTAAATTGGAGCCATTATCACCAGACAAAAGACCAGCTTTCAAAGAGCTGGACACAAGCCATTCCTCTATCCTGTGTTTTAGTCTCTTAAACTGATCTGTGGCTTTTGTGGGATTGTCTCTCAAATTATTCATACAAAAAGTGGAGTTCCAATGGTATGTGCTACCCTGTTGCTGTCCTTTAATAATACTTCTAGAACCAGAGGCAAGATTACTGGCTATGACATGATGTTGCATACTGTTGATGTCAACTGGTGGGAGGGAAACCTTTTGAGCAGTTAGTCATATAGTCTGTACTGTGGCCACTTGTTCACATATCTGTTTTCAGGTGATTTTTTTTTCTTTTTTTTTTTTTTGCTGTATGAGGTTTCCATCACTTTGCCCACCAAAGTTCTTTAAAACCTCTGTTTTCTACAAAAGAATAAGGAAGCATGTCAACTGACAACTTTGCCATTCCACAGATGATCTTTGGTATTATGTTTTGAAGTTTTCCCAAGAAAACTTCAAAACATAATAATAATAGGTTGGAAGTGCATAGCAGAAGAACTGTGTAACTTTTTGCTTTAACAAGATGACTATAAATAAGCATAATGCTCCTTTTCAGTGGTAGAAAAAGTAGCCTTTCCCTTTTAGCTAATTTAATGACGATATCATCATCCCTCTCACTCTCAACTTCATCTATGTCTGAAGAAGGAGGACGATGCTCGATTGATATATATTATAGACCAACTGTGTTATCAATAATTAAGGTATCCTCAACATCTCCCAATGCGTCTCCTTTTACTTTACACCTTAAAGGGATTTTCAGAACATTTGTCACTAGGTTGAGGACTGCTGCCTTTACTCTCATTGTGAGGCACAGCAGTCGGCTGCACTGCTACACCCTCCTCCCCCATGCCATCAACACTAGAATGTGACTCATTGTCATCTTCAGTGGTTTTAAATGTTTATTAATACTGCTGGTGGTGGTGGAGTAAAGTTTTATGTCACTTCCACGAACAGCCTCCTCAGCACATGCTGCAGCAACCATGGCTGCTGTCAACTTTTGGACTAGCACATTACTGCACTGCTACTACTCCCTTCACCCCTGCCCCTTGTACATTTGCTTTACGTTATCAAAGTAGAACACAAGAGAGCTGTTTGCTTGTGATATCTTACCCTTTACAAAATGCTGTGTCATGTAAGTCTTCATGTCTATTATCTGTCATGGTCATCCTCCCATACGGGTCCGGTCTCTGTCACCTATCATTTAAACTATTTGTAATATTTTATTTTATTATTTTATCAGCTGTCCCTACCTGTCACTGTCTAAAATGTCTAAACGCCAAATGCAACTGCTTATTCCCCTTTTTGCCTGTAATTAGTGTCAAGAGGATTGCTGCTACTTTTTCTGTCTCAAAATGCCATTGCAGTCATCATTTTTTTCAGTACAGGATGACAATAGACCTTACTCAATATGCTTCCCACTCCTCTAGCTGTTGTAGGAGTCAGTGAAAGTGGCTCAGCCAGCTCAGGAGAGAACTTGTATCACCAGTCTGTCTCTTCAAAGTAAAACAAGTTTTTGTATTTTGGAGGTAACCCTAATTTCTTATTTCATATTCACTCAGAATACCCACACTCCCCTAAAACAGAGAACACATTTCCTGCCCATAAGTCTGCCTAAACTAAACTACAACTCCACTTTATTTGCCTGTCTTCCCCAGCTGCCTGCTTTCTCTCTCTCTCTCTCTCTCTCTCTCTCTCTAAAAACACAGAAATCGCATGATGCGGGAACCAGACATCCCTTTTTATACTATACCAATTGCAAAAGAAGGGTAACTTTCAATGTGTTTGAGTGTATGGAGGAATTAATTCTTACCATTAATTTTAATGCAATGAGCATGGTGGGAAAGTCAAAAATTGGTGCTTTTCACAAAACATATCCTGCTCAGTGAGAAATTACATTTTTAGATTTTTTTTTCAATTTTGAAGCTAAAAATATCTTCCATCCAGTCTGATAACTACAGACCAGTAATCTTACCTCAGTAGTGGGAAAGAATTGTTAAATATCTGAATTTAAATGGCTTGCAAGATCCTAAACAACATGGTCAACTAAAATAATAGACCAGGGGGGTGCAGTAGATATAGCTTATCTAGATTTCAGTAAAGCATTTGACACTGTGCTTCATAGAAAACTCATTAATAAATTGCAGTGCTTGGGTCTGGATGTAAAAATAGTTAAATGGATAAGGCAATGGTCAAGTGACAGGTGGTAGTCAATGGAGAATATCAGACGAAGGGCGTGTTAATAGTGGGTACCTCAGGGATCTGTACTGGGGCCCATTCTTTTTAATATTTTTATTAGTGATGTTGCAAAAGGGCTTCAATGTAAGATATGCATTTTTATAGATGATACAAAGATCTGGAACAGGGTAATCATTCCTGGGGGAATAAACCAAATGACAAATGACTTAAGTAAATTAGAAGAATGGACAAGAGTGTGGCAGCTGAACTTTAATGTTGATAAATGTTAAATAATGCACTTGGGATGTAAAAATCTAAAGGAACAATATAGTATTAAATCAGGATTATCATGCACACATAAGTTATCCACAATTAATTGTTATTATCTTGTTAATCATGGAAATAGTGTAATAAAGTTTCTTAACTGCGGGCATAACTTAATTTGAAACTTCCATCAACTGGACATCACAGACATCATGGCGAAGAGGGATCTGTATGTCTGTGCTCTCCATCCCTGTCTTGTCACTGATAGGTTATTTGCCAAAGGGGGAGCTTCATTATATTGTAGGGTACAAACAGGGATGGACAGCACAGGCGAACAGCTATGATTCCAACTCATGCTGGCACTTAAAGTGATAGTAATGTTTCATAATAAAAGCAGCTCTAATTAATCTTTATAGTATTTGGGCCATGGAGAGTGTTATTTCAATTCTGTCAGAGTTGTAGTTTAGGAGTAATTCAATGATAAAGTATCCCCCTCCTGCCCCTTTTACTGATATAACACTGCTCAGCCAGAGCAGAAGGGAGGTGCCAAGGTAGACTGCAGAGAGGGACAATCTTCAATTAAAATAAGGGAAAAACCTGAAAAACTTGTCAAGGGGGGCAGGGCTTTCATTGTTCTAATAGAAAGAAGCTTGTCCCCTACTGTTATCTGTCTGGTCTATGGACTGCATTCCACATCTGAGAAGAGATGGCTTACACTAGGTAAAAGGGGCAGGAGGGGGAAACTTTGCTTGTGAATATCTCTTAAACCATAAAGGTTTGAGAGATAAGACTTATATCGTTCTTCATTTTTTTTAATGCCTACAAAATAAAATAAAGATAAAACGAAGTATTACTATCCCTTTAAGAGACTTTATTGCGCTATTTTCATGATTACCAAGATACTAACAATAAATTGGAGATAAACGTGCCTGATAGTTCTTTTTTAAGGGTACTGTGCAGTCAGAGACAACAGAGGAAAGGGATTTGGGAGTAATTATTTTTTATGACTTAAAGGTAAGCAGGCAATGTAACAAAGTGTTAGGGAATGCAAGCAGGGTGATGGGTTGTATAGCTAGAGGCATTAGTAGCAGGAAAAAAAGGAAGAGGTCATGCCACTCTACAGATTTCTGGTTAGACCTCACCTAAAGTATTGTGTACAGTAGTGGAGAAAAATGGGCAGACTAGATGTGCTGAATTATCAGCCGTCAAGCTCTTTGTTTCTATGGTCAGGTAGCTGCATGTTCTTCAAGCGAATTTTCAGTGCCTCATGTGCCTCCTGATTGTGCATCTTTAGCCCTCTGATGCCAGTTACCAATGGCTTGCTTTTGACCCTCCTCTTCATCTCCTAATTTGGCTTTTCTTTCCTTCATTAGTATTGACCCAGCCTGACTCTCATTTGCCTGCTGATTCTATACCCGATTAGCCCACTGTTACTGACCCACATATCCTGACTAGTCTACTACTACTTCCTTCACCCTGCTGCATTCCTGGAATGAATTTGCTGTCAGCCAGTTGTTGTCTCTGGCTACCTACATCTCCTTCAGCCCCATCGCCCAGCCTGACTCTTCTCATTCCACTGTGTGGTCTATCCAGCCTCACTGCTGTTCTTGAGACTATGTCTCTCTCTCTCTCTCTCTCTCTCTTCTACATTTCCCTACAAAAGTGGAGATCAGAATAGGATCTCCTCCTTTCCAGATCTTATCTGTTGGACACCATATAGAGCCAAGATGTAGCATTACTTCTTTTCCTGCTTATATACATTCTCTAGAGAGGCATCTTCAAGTTACCTACACCACCTAGTGACAGAAAGATCTCTCTGCAACCTCTTTCTGTCAAACCTTTATCTTGAAGTAATTAAGGGATAGGTTTAAAGGCTCATGTTAAACCAGCCGCTAAGTGAAAAAGGCACATCGCTCGCAAATAATACACGAGTTACGGCAGATTCAATAGGTACTCTACAAGAATAGCTATTGAGCGTAGGCACACACAAAACACGTAACACAAAAGCCGTTGTCGCTCATGTTAATGCATAACGGGCGGCCAAATCACCCGGTAATATCGCTCAAAACAACATGTAACATAACGGCTGCTGTTGTCTAGCAACCCTGATTGATGCAAAAACAAATTCAAACACACAGCCAATCACAAAGCCCCAATGTATAAAAAAACTTCAAATACACCAAAATATACCAAAAAAAACCCGTCACACACTGTCTGTTATCGAGTTCTTCAGCGCTAGATATCAGGACCCAGGAGCAGAGGATAGTGATCAGAGAGAGGGAGACAGGAGCATTCATTTGAGGTAGAAGGCAATTTTTGAGTTTGGAGTTTGGAGAGAGGTGCACTTACTATACACATATTACACTTTTGCACATTTTACATACACACATACAAACACAAACACATACACCTACATACACATAGTCATTTTATTTTATAACATCTTATACATTTTACATTTTATTTTTACAGTGTGAATCTGTGAGTGAAAGTGTGTGACAGAGAGTGAGTGGATCGAGTGTGTCTGTGAGGGCCTGGGGGAGTGCCTGGGTGTGAGTGGGTGAGTGATGGTGAGGAGAGGAGGACAGGAGAGAGGGATGGGGAGAGTAGTGGAAGAGGAGGAAGGTCAGAAGGGTGTCCCTGAGCAGAGCAGGGGTGGGAGAGGGAGATCCGCAGGGCGGAGGGGGACCTGGCCCACAAGAGCAGGCACACGCTGGACAGGGACAGAACCTGCAGTGGGATGAGGGGTAGTTGCTGGGGAGCAACACACACAGTCAGGGTCAGACCAGGCAGGGCACTCCGGCTCTGAATCATCCCATGCCGGAGGTGACGAGGGCAGGATCAGGGACCCCAAATACACAGTGGAGGAGAACACAGCTCTCATGGAAGCTGTACTGGAGAGGCAGAGTGTTCTCCACCCTACGGCGAAGGTCCCTGGCCTGTCAGCGAGAAGGAAGGCAGCCTGGAACCAGATCTGCAGCCGGGTCAACGCGGTGGCTCCATGCAGGCGGGACATGGAGTCCATCAAAAACAGATGGGATGACTGCTGGAGGGTGGTGAAAAATAAGATGACCGAGCTCGCCAAGCATGCCCGAGGCACTGGAGGTGGCCCACCCGTCCCTATCACCTTCTGCGGCTTGGAGGAGATGGTGCGGCAGACCATGTCCCCGACCCTGATCGAGGGGGGGCGTTGGAGGAGCTGACACTGGGGATGAGAGGAGCCTCCACACTACCGGTAAGTGCAACACTACATAACAACACACTATATCAACCAACACCAGCTGCACACACAGACACACCTCAACACATGCCCATCACTCATCCATACAACTGCACCAACACAGCACCCTGAGGGTTAAAAACAGGATACAACACTAGGACAAATGTCAAGGTCCAACTTGGGACAAACCTGTCACAGTCCTACTTCAACCCTCCTGTCGCTGTGCTCATCACACACAATACACAAACCGTTATGTTCAAAATGTCGTCTGTTAAATATCATCACTGTTCACACACAATGTCACCCATGTCCCCACAGGGAAGTCAGCACCTAACCCCTTGAGTGCAAGAGGGATCATCAATGCATCGATCAACAATGCTTTGGCAACCCCTCTGGGACTCAAAGGGTTAACCAGACAACAAACAAGTCAATAGGCCAACGATCACATGCTACACAGGGGACATTCACTAAGCGGTGACAAAGAGATGGTGGACACAAAGTAACCCTCACACACCCTCACTTCACCAATACCAGTGTTATTCTATGGAGAATATGCGAAAACAAGAATCAAGTTGATAGGGTCCCATTGTACACATCACAGTGTCCCAGAGAATAACTGATTGTATGTGCAACACACAGGCCGAATACTATTCCACAGAATTAAAGGTGGATGAAGTTGGTGTTGTGGCTGCAATCATTTACTCTAACTTGAAATTACATATCCCACATCTGATTCCCACATGGATCCACAGGGGTGCTGATGCCATGGATGGATGGTACACCAGCCGCTGTTTGCAGGATACACATGGGAACCAAATATCAACCATTGTGCCTTGGTCACCAACAGGCCATGACTGATGGATATCTAGGATTGAGTACGGTTGCCTCACACAGAAGAATGGATGGGCTCATACACAAAGGAAACAGGCCTCAATCAAAGATATCCCTCACTACTGGCTTGATTGTTGCCCTTAGGATTCAAATGTTTCCAAATATGTCCCAACATGATGTGAACACGGAGATCAGTTCACTGGATGTGATTGCCTTACTGGCCAGATATGTGTACCCATCACAAATCAACCTACATTGCTACCATCCAAGTACACATACATAGTATATCACACTCTACGTAGATGGGATATACGAGGTATGTTCATATCCATCATATCAATCCAATGTATTGTTGAATGGGTGCACATATATAGCCAGTAAGGCAATCACATCTACTGAACTGCTCTCTGGATTCACATCTTGGAAGGATATTACTGTATCCATATGAAGGGTACATATCCACATACATATATGACCATTTCTACTTGTGTGTGACTGTAATGGGATAGCAATGGGTAATGTCATCATGATGTAATATCATTGGCATCGTAAAAAGATGTGTCTCGATGTAAGTCCAATCCCTCCAACACTCATTGTTATACAGATATTGCTTTATGTGACAGGTGGAGATATCTGTCATTTGACCACATGGAGACTCTTCAGCAGAGCCAAATTCACAACATTTTGAGATAAATACCTCTTTGGAATGGTCCACAGAGTGTGCTTGCAAACCATGCACACTCTGTACACCATTCCAATTAAGTATTGTTCTCTAAATGGGGCGATTTTGGCTCTGCTGAAGAGCCCTTGTGTGGACAAATGACTGATATCTACATCTGTCACATTGATCAATATCTGAACAACCATGAGGGTAGGAGGGATAGGACTAACAGCGAACAACATCTGTTTTCACAATGTCTACAATCTGACATCAAGGTGGACTTAACCTTTGCCATCCCCCTGGAGGGATAGCCATCCCTACAAGTTGTGAAGACAAATATATGTTGTTGGATCCCCCCCCCTCAGTTAAACAATGGTATTCCCACTGCTGAAAGGTGTGTTGATTCAAAAGGTATCACAGCTCAGACATGGATATGTCAGGGGCAATATCCCAGTGGCCTGAAATTGTACAGTGGTGCTGTTACTACACAATCATATGGACAGCTCTGGTACGGGGACCAGATATCTACATGGGAGGGTGTTGCAACAGCCCCACTGTACTATTTCAGGCCACTGTGATATTGCACCTCAAAATGAAACCTTCACCCGTAATAACTCAAACAACACCTTTCAGTAGAGGGAGTACCCTTGTTTACCCAGGGGGATTAACCTAAACACATATATTTTTCTTTACCACATATAAAAGTATAACTGTCTCCACAAACATATGGCGAAGGTCACTAATCACAACATCTTATTTCTCCACACAGCTTACGGCCCTCAAGCCCAGCAGGAGCCAGTGGAGGAGACTATGTCACCCCCCAGTGAGGAGTACAGAGAGGAGGGGACCAGCCGGTGGTCACCATACCCACCATCCCCATCCCCTCCAACACAGGCTGCACCACCACCTTCTGCACCACCACAGGCTGCACCCCTCCAAGCTGGACCACCACAGGCTGCACCCCTCCAAGCTGCACCTCCCCAGTACAGTGGCTGGATGCAACAGGAGGAGAGGTGGATGTATCCAGCCACCTCCACCGGCTACTACCCTCCAGCAGCAGCACCACCACTGCCAGGGAGGCAATGGCTGCCAGGGACAGTGGCCACCACCCAATATGGGCCATATGCCTCCCAGATCAACCCACCCTCCTGGATGGCTCCACAGCATGCCCCAAGGTATGATCCCAGGTGGGGTCCAAGCACCTATAGGTGGCCACCATATGACCCTTGGCCAATGGACTACCCACACCTGGGCCTGATTGGTGAGCCCCAGCTCCCCCTACCCAGGGACATATTCACACCTCCACCAGCACACACATCATTGGGCAGCTCAGAATCACTTGATGTGGTGGGCATATGCCCATCATCTGCACCAGCCACTCCAACACTCCAAAAGAGCTAATTAGAGCTCTTTTGAGGCTGGACAACTTCTTCTATTGGATCAGTAAAATACAGTATTTGCGCTTTAATGTAAAGGTATTTTCTAGTGTTGAGCGAGCATGCTCGGCCGAAGCTCGGTTCGGCTCGAGCATCGCTCTGCTCGGCACATGGCGGTACTCGTACGAGTACCGCATGTGCTCGACCGCCATGTTCGGGTCTCCTCCCCGCACGTTTCGCGGCTGCTGCGCAGCCAATAAACGTGCAGGGAGGCTCTGACATCAGTGTAATGCCAGCAGCCATGTTGGCTGCTGGCATTACACTGATTGGCTGGCCAGAACCCGTGATCGGGTGCTGTATAGCACCTGACCAGCGAGTTCGGCTCAGTCTTAGCCAGGGAGAGATGAGGATAGGAAGGAAAAGTCAGTGTAGGGAGAAGAAAAGCTATTTAAAAAAAAAAAAAAAGACCCAAAAGTCCTTTTTAGGACTACTGTGTGTGGGGGCAGCAGTTTATTTTGTGTGGGGGGGCAGAGATATAAAAAAAAAACTTCACATATTCTGTTCACTGTGCCTAGCCGCAGATTAGCAGCACATTCTGTTTAGTGTGCAAAGTTGCAGATTAGAGCACATTCTGTTCAGTGTGCAAAGTTGCAGATTAGCAGCACATTCTTTTTAGTGTGCAAAGTTGCAGATTAGAGCACATTCTGTTCAGTGTGCAAAGTTGCAGATTAGGAGAACATTCTGTTAAGTGTTCAAACTGTAAAATATCAAAGTCACATATTCCATTCACTTTGCGTAGCCGCAGTTAAGAAGCAAATTCTGTTTACTGTGCAAAGTTGCAGAATAGGAGAACATTCTGTTAAGTGTTCAAACTGTAAAATATCAAAGTCACATATTCCATTCACTGTGCGTAGCCGCAGTTAAGAAGCAAATTCTGTTTACTGTGCAAAGTTGCAGAATAGGAGAACATTCTGTTAAGTGTTCAAACTGTAAAATATCAAAGTCACATATTCCATTCACTGTGCGTAGCCGCAGTTAAGAAGCACATTCTGTTTACTGTGCAAAGTTGCAGATTTGCAGCACATATTCCGTGTAATATGAAGAAGGCGGGTAAAAAGGGACGGGGAAGTGGACGTGATCCTGATAGTTCAGGGCGCGGGTCAGGACGCGTAGAAACTGTGCCTGGTGCCAGAGCACAAGACAGAAAGACATCCACCATACCTAGCTTCATGTCTCAGTTTACAGGGCGTCGCAGGACATCACTCTCGAGGTCCGACCACTGCGAACAGGTGGTCGGTTGGATGTCAGCTGATACTGCTTCCAGTCGGTTAAGCACCACCCTGTCTTCCACCAAGTCCACTCTCAGTAGCCAAGAGTCTGGTCAACATAATCCTCACTCTGATCATCCTTCCTCCCGCCATAGAGGATCTGGTCAAAGAAGTGATCCCACACTGGGATATAGTGAGGAGCTCGTCTCATCACCAATCCTTAATTTGAACCTCTCTCCAAGCACGCTTGCAGAGGAACATGACATCTTGTGCCCTGATTCACAACCTCTAGAGGGTACCCAATCACAAGAAGATGACAGAGGTGAACGGCATTTAAGGTCAAAGGAAGTGGATGATGATGATGATGAGACACAGTTGCCATTAAATCAACCACTATTACTGTCTCAAGACCTTGATGAGGAGGATGATATACAGTTGTCAATGACTGAGTATGTGGTGGGATCAAGACATGAGGAGGATGATCAGAGTGAGGAAGTGGAGGAGGACTTGGTGGACGATGAGGTGACTGACCCCACCTGGGAAGGTGTAGAGCCGAGCGATGACAGCAGTCCTGAGGGTGAGCCATCTGCAGCACCGCAACAGGCTGGAAGAGGCAGTGGTGTGGCTACAGAAAGAAGGCGGACCGCACCAAACCGGCCCGCAAATGTTCCACGGAGCACCCCCTTGCGTAAATCTCCCTTGCCAAGGGGTAGGTGTTCCGCGGTATGGCGTTTTTTTAACGAAAGTGCGGACGACAAAAGAATTGTAGTTTGCAACCTGTGCAACACCAGAATGAGCCGAGGCATGAACACTAGAAACCTCACCACCACCAGCATGATCCGACACATGGCATCCAAGCACCGTAATAAGTGGGAGGAACGCCCGGATCGCCAATCTGTGTCTGCAGGCCACACCACTGCCTCCTCTTCCCCTGTTTTCGGTGCCGGCCAATCGCCTGTCGAAGGCGCAGGCCCGCATACCTCCCGCCCTGCACCTGTACCATCTGAAGCACCATCAGCGACCACATCCACTTCCCTGTCCCAGCACAGCGTCCAAATGTCGTTACCCCAGGCATTTGAGCGCAAGCGAAAATACCCAGCCACCCACCCACAGGCCATAGCACTAACCTCACACCTTTCCAAATTACTGGCCATCGAAATGCTGCCATTTAGGCTTGTGGAGACTGAGTCCTTCCGCAGCCTGATGGCAGCAGCTGTCCCTCGGTACGCGGTCCCCAGCCGCCACTACTTTTCCCGGTGTGCCGTCCCCGCCTTACACCACCATGTGTTCCGTAACATAACCCGTGCCCTGACCAACGCAGTTACTGGGAAGGTCCACTTAACGACTGACACATGGACAAGTGCTTGTGGCCAGGGATGCTACATTTCCCTGACGGCACACTGGGTGAATGTCGTGGAGGCTGGGAGCGACTCGGACCCTGGGATGGCACAGGTGCTACCCACGCCGAGGATTGCGGGCCCTACCTCCATCAGGGTTTCCGCCAGCACCTACGTTATTGGCTCCTCCTCCTCCGTTTCCACCTCCGAATTCTCTGCGCGCAGCGCCACTCACCCATCAGCCGGTAGCTGGAAGCAGTGTAGCACTGCAGTGGGGAAGCGTCAACAGGCTGTGCTGAAGCTGATCTGCCTTGGGGACAAACAGCACACGGCCTCAGAGCTGTTGCAGGGGATTAGTCACCAGACCGAGCAGTGGCTCTCGCCACTCAACCTGCAACCAGGCATGGTTGTGTGTGATAATGGGCGTAACTTGGTGGCGGCTTTGGAGCTCGGCAAGCTCACACACGTACCATGCCTAGCGCATGTATTTAATTTAGTGGTTCAGCGATTTCTAAAAACCTACCCCAATTTGCATGATCTCTTGACAAAGGTGCGCCGCGTGTGTGCACATTTCCGTAAGTCATCTACAGCTTCAGCCGGCCTGTTGAAGCTGCAGCAGCGCTTACAATTGCCAGCTCACCGGCTGCTGTGTGACGTGAGCACGCGCTGGAACTCCACCTTCCACATGTTGGCCCGGCTTTGTGAGCAGCAGAGGGCAGTAGTGGAGTACCAGCTGTTACACGGTCGTCGCCTCTCCGTTCAACTTCCTGTAATCAGAAGTGAGGAGTGGGAATGGATGTCAGACCTCTGTGAGGTTTTACGCAATTTTGAGGAATCGACACAGATGGTGAGCGGCGATAACGCTATTATCAGTGTAACCATCCCACTTCTGTGTCTACTGAAACGCTCGCTGCTCACAATTAAAACTGACGCTTTGCATGTGGAAGAGGTGGAAATGCGGGAGGAAGAGCTTACACAAGGTGATAGCCAGAGCACCCTCACTTCGTCTTCTCAGCGACAATTGGAGGAGGCGGAGGAGGAGGAGGAAGACACGGTTGCCTCCGCTACAGAGGGTAGCCATGGAACTTTAGTTCCATCTCTTCAGCGTGGGTGGGCAGAAGAGGAGGAAGAGGATGAGGAGATTGAGAGTCATCCTCCTGGTGAGGACAGCGAAATCTTGCCTGTTGGTACTCTGGCACACATGGCTGACTTTATGTTAGGCTGCCTTTCCCGTGACCCACGCGTTATACGCATTTTAGACAACACGGATTACTGGGTGTTCACCCTTCTGGACCCCCGCTACAAAGAGAATTTCTCATCTCTCATTCCTCCGGTGGAGAGGACAAGCAAAATGGTGCAATACCAGAAGGTTCTTGTTGAAAAATTGCTCCAAAATTTTCCATCTGACAACGCTGGCGGCAGAGTACGTGCTACCTTGGCCAACCGAGAAGGGGAGAAAAGGGGAGCACACAGCAGTTCCGACAAAGGCAGGGCAACACTCTCCAAGGCGTGGGACACCTTCATGACACCCCGCCAGCACCCTCACCCTGATGCGCAGCCTAGTGTCACAAGGAGGGAAAAGTTTTGGAAGATGGTGAAGGAGTACGTAGCAGACCGTGTCAGCGTCCTCAATGATCCCTCTGTGCCTTACAACTACTGGGTGTCCAAGCTGGACACGTGGTATGAACTGGCACTCTACGCCTTGGAGGTGCTGGCCTGCCCTGCCGCCAGCGTTCTGTCTGAGCGGGTATTTAGTGCTGCTGGTGGCATCATAACAGATAAGCGTATCCGCCTTTCCCCCGAAAATGCTGATAGGTTGACACTTATAAAAATGAACAAGGCCTGGATTTCCCCTGACTTCTCCACTCCACTGGAGGAAAGCCCCGGGGGAACATAAAGTCACTTTATATATGTTATTTACAATGATGGGAATACTCTTTATTCCCATTCACCCCTTCCACCCAAAAAACGGGTATATGGTTGACTCTCTTCCATATACCCTGTGATATAATTTTTATATAGGGCCAGCTCACCAGCGGGCCCTGTGATATAATTTTTATATAGGGCCAGCTCACCAGCAGGCGCTGTTTGACAATTTTTGTATAGGTCAGCTCACCAGCGGGCCTTCTCATATAATGTTTTATTGGGTCAGCTCTCTAGCGGGCCCTCTCATATAATGTTTTATAGCGTCAGCTCACTAGCGGGCCTTCGCATATAATGTTTAGGATGGTCAGCTCCGCAGCAGACCCTCACCCATAATGTTTTAGATGGTCGGCTCAGCGCACGTTTCCCTCTTAATCATGGCCCCAGTTCAGAAAAATCGAGGAAATTTTTGGGAGAATTTGCCTTTGCGCACGTTTCCCTCTTAATCATGGCCTCAGTACAGAAAAATCAAGGAAATTTTTGGGAGAATTTGCCTCTGCGCACGTTTCCCTCTTAATCATGGCCTCAGTTCAGAAAAATCAAGGAAATTTTTGGGAGAATTTGCCTCTGCGCACGTTTCCCTCTTAATCATGGCCTCAGTTCAGAAAAATCAAGGAAATTTTTGGGAGAATTTGCCTCTGCGCACGTTTCCCTCTTAATCATGGCCTCAGTTCAGAAAAATCAAGGAAATTTTTGGGAGAATTTGCCTCTGCGCACGTTTCCCTCTTAATCATGGCCTCAGTTCCGAAAAATCAAGGAAATTTTTTGCAGAATTTGCAGATGATATACAAGTAAATATACAGCAAATACTGTTTGGTAACAATTTTTCGCCTAAAGTCGTTTTTATCTTCCTTTTTGTGTGTTTTACGGTCAGTCTGTAAAAATGGCGTACTACGGGCGAAAGATCGTTCCCAGCAGCGATGTTGGAGTCCAAGATGCATCCAGACATCCTCCCTATGCTGTCCCTGAACCATTTCTGTGGTGTTTCCATCATTTTCTGCCCTTTTCCTATGGACCAGGCACCCTCCCCTCATCAGAGCAGGGGGTGCCTGGTGTAATGCTCGAGTCCTCCCATTGACTTCAATGGGACTCGGGTGCTCGGCCGAGCACTCGAGCCTCCGGGGGTGCTCGGTCAGAGCACCCGAACACCCGAGCATTGGGGTGCTCGCTCATCACTAGTATTTTCCACATAGCAGTTAGCCAGAGATTTGTACAGCTTATCAGTAGCAGCACTGCCTGCTGCTCAGTTCTGTGGTACTTATCAAACCAGTTTCCTGGTAAACCCATGCTGTTCTGCCTTAGCTCAAATGGGGTTCAGAAAACCTTATCATGTGGTCTGCAACATTAATTTTGACTTCAGCTACAACAAGGGCTCATTTAGGGCTGTCTACACACATGAACACTGCTCTCCATTTTTTACACTACAGCTTCCATTGGTAGCACAGTAATGAATTCAGGTGGTCCTTAACATTGCTTCTTTTAAAGATTTAAATCACACCTGGTGTGAAGAAGTATTTTTCTTGCATAATTTACCTATTAATGTTGGCTCTCCCTTCAATTTGCCTACTTACAAATAAACATATAAAATGTCTTATTAAAACATTCTATTTTACAGAATGACATCAGCTGTTATGACATAAAGGGCCATATGTTCAAAAGAAAATTGGAGAAATTCTGGGGAAAACCAACTGCACTATAGGGGAAAATAAAAATTAAAATAATTCCTATTGATTTAAAAGGGGATCTTAACAACTTGAATTTTGAAGTCTAAAATGAACTGCCTTGCAATGCATGGAGACCTCTACAATTCAATGTGAATTTTTTGTTCTCCTTTGTAGTGCAGGTCTTTTGCACCAGAATTCCTACACTTTTCTTTTGAATATATGGCTAAAAGTGATGCAAAATCAGCTCTCACACACAATTTTTTAGTTGAGTGTTTACATTACCTACACCCCTTTTCTGTTATCAACTTAAGGTGCGAATGTGGATAAAAATGGTAATAAAACTGTGCAAGTTTAAACTCTGCTCTGCTTTGGATTGCAACAGTATATATCTCTTTAACCACCTCATAGTCAGTGGAGTACTGGGGCCTACTTGAAGACATTCTCTACTGCAACTTACACGGGTTCTGCGTTGATAGAACAAGAGCTTCAGCACTATATGTTGTCCATGTAACATAAGGTAGTAGACACACCTTGAAAACAATTTAAAAGGTAATGAGGCTGATGTATTGAGAAGAACTGGTGCAATTATATGACAAACAAACTGCATCACTGAAGACAAAAAAGTTCCCAGACTCTCCATTGATTTAAATTTGGCTTTTATCCTCAATGTGGAACAATGCATTAGATGCATCTCTACCATTTAATGATTTAACCAGTGGGAGTGCAGCTGATTTGCCCCAGAATTGCTCTAGTTCATCAGGTTCAATATATCCACATTGTCATTCAGATGCTTGGATGTGTATCATAGGTGATAAGTATAAAATTATAATTAATTTGAATAGCAATTTAAACCATTGGAGACATTGCTAGCATTTAAGGGGTTTGAAACACCATTTAGATCAATCTGGATTTGTTTTATCCCCCCAGAATTATTCCACATTTTTGTGCATAAGGCTCCAAGTCTGGCAGCTTGACAAGCGGTTGTTGTTGAATATAGTCCACTGATACAGTGTTGGGCCACATTCCTACTTTGTTCTGCGGATGCTGATGAATTTATGGATAGTTCAATCCTTTCACTGATAAACATGCAGACTTTTATACAGAAATGGAAAATAGAATCTACCTGAAAAAATGCTGCAGGGAATATGAAATACTACGTTCATTTTGGTCCTAAGGTTTCACAGAATACATGTAATATATCATGTGCAGACTTATTTAACACTTTAAGGGCAAGAGGGATGTACAACACTTTGCTTCACAATGTGTTGAGCACCCATCTGGGATTAAACATGTATTATAATCAAAATTTACCCAAGTAACCATTACTTAGGGGGTGCAAAACGATATGCTTATTTTCTGTGTTAACCATCTATTGCTGCAGGGACATTGGACAAGGGTTGATAATTTCATGCTCCTAACTGCTCGTGTTCTGTCAGCCCTTATTTTTGAGTATCTAGCACACCAGTTCTATATCAGAACTAATATCATGCCCTGGGAACATAACCTTAACGTAACCAGTTTTATTTGTGTAACTACATTTACATCTCTTTGAATAGATTCCTAGGTTAGTATAATGGGGATAGCCTAAAACCAAGGGCCTCAAGTTTAAGGGGGTTTTACCTCTGATTGGGTTCTCATCAATACCATTTTTACAGAAAGGAACTAATTTAAAAATGTGGTCAGATGACCAATGAGTAAAGTGAGGCATTTCTGGGTGTACAACATGTATATGTGGAATATTTTCCCAAGAATAATAAGGAACAGGAAGACTACAACTAAACTTAAGAATCATAAATGTTAATCTATATTTGGGGGGTGAGATTCTTTTACAGTTCTGTGGGGGTGTCAGGGTTTCTTAAAACTGCCCTGTCTTAAACATTAAACAATGTTACATGATTGAGAAAAAATGTAAAAGGCAAAGATCATTTTAAAGCAGAACTACCACCTCCACTAAAGTCACCCTGAAATACTAATGCAGGTGGCGACTAGCTTTGTAATCATTATATTACCTCTCAAAAGTGCCCACGAATAAAGTTATCCTTAAGCTTCCGAGAGTGATGGCCATGTTACTGCAGCCTGTGCGGCTGCTCCGTCAGTCTCTTCCAGAGCAGTCCGGGCCAGTGCAATGCCTGTGAAGGGTGAAGAGGATTGACAGTGCAGGCGCACATTCAAGATACCCGCGGTGCTGCCTGGCTTCCAGTCTTGGAAGCTTAAACATAACTTTATTTGTGTGCACTTTGGAGAGGTAAAATAATGATTACAAAGCTAGTCGCCACCTGCATAAGTATTGCAGGGCGACTTTAGTGGAGGTGGTAGTTACGCTTTAAGATTGTTATCATACATTGTTTATTGACATGACCACTATAAATAATATAAAATATAAATGTTAAGTCCTTATATCATAGTCAATAACAATAATAACAATGTAACAGAATACCAAAAAGTACACAAGACAATATTCCACATAATTATCATCTTACTTATTATAATGTGCTTTTAATGCTTTTATAATGTGCTTTTAGTAGAGACTATACAATACTATATAGAGCTAAAAAGATTTGTTATCACAGTTCATAACTGGTATCAAATCTTACTATAATCTCCTTCTTTTAATCTTGCAGTAGTTTGTATATGGTATTATAAAGTGGTTAATAGGTCCCTCTAGTGGCACAATGTACAATCTACTTGTACTGCATGACAACAGTTACAGCCTGTATTTAAAATAATTTGGCTACATCGCAGAAGAAGAAGATTACATTTTATTTCTATTACTTATTTCTGTTTTATTATTATGATTGGAAAAAAGTGGAGTCTGCCATTACTGTCAAAATACTATACCAGTAAGGTGACCAAATCCCTTTATTAATGCAGGAAAGTAAAAACATATAATTCTGTAGAACTGCACAGGATGCTGTTTAATGACTGCGGTGTGTGTTTTTCACAAGTGTCCTCACATTAGATACCAGTACGCTATTAATAGGGATGGGCGAAAGTTGTTGCGTGTTCCTGCAAAAAATTTTACGAAAACCACGTTGTTATCTACTTTTTTGTGGGCAAATCTGATTTAAAACTAACGCTTAAAATGTTTGCATCTTTTTCCCATTGGCCAAAATCTTTCTCCATTTTTTCAATGGCTAGAAAGTTTTTGCCCATTGATTTACATTGTTTTTGCACTACAGCTATAAAAACGTGACGTTTTCATTGAAGGCAGACACAATAGAAACAGCTACAGAGCAAGATAGACGTGCTGTGCTGTTCTTCTGTGATATTTTGCAAAAATTGAAGTAGGAGAGGCTCATAGTGACTCTTATCACTATGAGCAGCAAAAAGAGGAACTGGAAGGACTCTTATTATGTGTCCACTGAGTCTGAGGAGGAGGAAGAGGAGGAGGAAGTGACTAGCAGTACTGAACCAATGCTGTTCAGTCCCCCTAAATCACCCCAAAGGATCTTGGGGAATTTAATGGGAACAGAGGGAGGAAAGGGTATGGGAAGGAAGGGAGAAAAGGGAATGGGAAGGGAGGGAGAAAAGGATAGTACTAGTGAGAGCAGGACATATCAGCTGACTGTGCCTGCTGCAAGACGTGCTGCCAACTGCTGCCAATGCCACCATTGCTGTTCTTCCTGCAGCCACTAGTGTTGTACCTGCTGCCTGTCATATCACTCTCTGTCATCCTCGGTATGCAGTTTGCCGGTTCACGCACGCACGCTCGTAATACTCGGCCAGTTCCGTGTTTCCAATGTCATGCTGCGGCATGACGTCAGACGCATGCAAGGCCTTAAGACACTCGGCAGTCTGAGCCTCGGTGCTCTCTTATTGAATTCCCCAGCATCACATGTAGTATTTTCATGCATGAGATTGTTTTACTGTGTATCAAACCTTGGCTTGTCTTCTGGATTTCTCTTCTTTGCTGCCTGCCCCGACCTCAGGCTTTTCTCCCGACTTTATAGTCTCTCAGCCAGCCCTGAAGTTTTGCCTGTTTTTGACTACTCCTTTGCTTGTCCTTTCGTACTACGTTTTTGGGTTTTTGGGGTTTCTCATTGTGTCACACTGCCTTTCACCAGTTTCATCTCTTTTTGCTGGTTCAAGTCATCTTCTTCATATCTATATTAATCAGCATCCTGCTACCCTCTGTGCTCTTCCTTGGCTCAGAGTAGTTTTCAGGTTGCTTACATTATTTCCTAACACTGCCAGAAGTGCTGTCCCTGCTGCCAGTGCCACCATTTCTGTACCTGCAGCCACTAATGTTGTACCTGCTGCCAGTGCTGAACCAATTTCTCCTTGGTATCTACGACTTTGCAGAGCACCCACCTCTGCCTACTCCACAACAAAGGGCACTAACACACATATTCCATTACACTAGTTTGCTGGCTGCACGAGACCTCACAGCCCCTACAAAGTAAAACACACTTCCTGCTCACCTGGCCTCGTTATGGGTAGCTTTTGTTTTACATCAGTACTGAGGCTTAAAGATGGGCAGTGGGGGGTTTTGCCTGCTCTCTCCCTCTTTTTCCTCCATTATTCTTTCCCTCATTCCTCTCTAGATGTCTTCTTCCCTTCCCCTGCCAGTCATATACCCCCCCCGGGCCCAGAGCTAGCACCTGGGCCCAGTCCTCTACTCTCCCTTACCATTGATCTTTGTCTCCCCACACTTATTATCTTCTCCCCCTCCTCCTGGACAGCACCACCGGAGAGTTCATTCTGTATGGTTTGCTATACTGCTAGGGCACCTATCTCTATGATAGCTTACTTTTGTTGGGCTGTCACTCTTGGCAGTTTTTGCTGCTACTTTTGTAATTGAAGTGTCCTGTCTACCATGATCATACACCATTACACTGACTTGTAGAGCTCTATTGTATGTGTCAGGATCCTAAAAGCTATGTATGAAGAGTAGGTCTATAAGACTGGTCTCTTTCCTGATGTATCTCACTAATATGATGATCCCGGGTAATGCAAAGAGAAATTAAATCCTATATAGTGTCAGGTATGTAGTGAATTGTTAGTTCATCCTGAAGGCCACTTTGAGAGTATATTTCCCCAATCCGTATCATAAACCAGATTAGAGAATTCTATGGTGTATTGCATCAAAGTTTTTTGGACTTGGTGGATATTTAGAATGGCTGCTTTAAAGGGAACTTGTTTCCCAGGAAGATAAAACACAGATCTCAGAGCAGCAATGAAAGTGTTTGAATTAACTATTACAGGAATTTATCTGTGGAACAAAGGCAAGATCCAAGTGCAACTTTGACTGAGATCAAGTTAAAGTGAATAAGCAGGTTTCAACACCTAATGTCATAAGAAAAGCAATAAGTCTGGAGGGTTGTCTATTGGGGTGTCTCACCATTTCCCTCTTCCTCTCCTCCTCACCTTTAGTAGATTTGCTTTGAATTGATTCAACCATAAACATTTATTTTCAATATCAGCTAAATCAAGAGGCAAATTAAATTGTGGGTGTTTAACTCATTTCTAATGGGGGCACAGACTGCCATTAACAGCCTGCCCCTCAATTTGGAGAGCCCACAAACTCTTTTAGGTGCAATCATCATTACTGTTAATAACAATGAATACATTTATTTTTTGATGTTATTTTTCTGCTGGCAGCAGAGTGAATCAATTCCTAGCAATAAGTGGGAAGTATCTGTCTTTGACAGATAAATGCCCTCATTTGGTGCATGGGAGATTGCTTTCATTACTGTCCAATCTAATTCTTATTATGATCTCTGTCTTAAACATTGCAATGAGTTGAAAATCAGGATGACTACTGACATGAATTAAGCAGCTCACAGCAATAAGCAGGAACTCTACACATCACAGACAACTGTGTCAGACTATGATCTCATCAACAAAAACTCTTTCACTGCAAAATGCGTGCAACATAAAGATGGGAGTCAATCCATTTATTAATGGTGCCCAGGTAAAAGTTACTAAAAGGGCACCATTAAATGCAGCACAATGGTCCTTAAGAGTGTAAGAACTAGACCTAAACACCCTGACACCTTGATGTCAACCAAATATGTAAAAGTGAAACTATACCCTATAAAGTTGCTCTTATATTTTTTAACAGATTTTTTTTTACTGTACGTATGTAGGTGTACTTCATATGGCAGTCAGTACATTGATATAGTTTATTTATGTACATTTGTTCACTGTTGAAGTCTACTGTTTGTTGTTTGTTTACAGTCTGATAAATACAAGTGACTTCAGGAGAACTGGTCTGCCTGTTGTGAATAGGTGTGTTCGAGAGGCCTATAAACAGGCAATTGCAAATGTACTGTAAAATATTACTCATGCTTGGAATCATAATTAGAGCTACTTCTTCACAATTTATAGTTCCCTTTTAATGTTTAGAATGTTGCTACTTTTAATGACAACTATGAGGTTTCTCTTCAGTATGAATGTTGGTAACTTTGGATCACCTATGCTGCAGCAAGGGCAATGATTTTGCATAACACTTTGGAGGGATAGAATTAAGACTAATTCCATTTCAGTCCCACATTATTATCTAATTTACTGTCTTTAATTTAAACAGAATGAACACATGCAACTGAGAGAGAAAAACAATTTCTTAGTTTTAGAAACTGTGTAATGTTTGCTTATTTGGGTGGATATTATATATAAAAATGGATGAAGTCTATTAGATATCAAAATAGAAGAAGTTGTCATAATTGAATACGTAGCAGACAGAAGAAAAATTGTCCTTTTCTTCAGGGTGGCTGAACGTTTTAGTGATATCATGAACTTAGAATTCAGTAAGTAGGAAAATACTACAGATATGGAGTCAGTGACTTAGAATTTGTTAATGGAGTAGGGAGAAGAAAACACTGATAAAATGTACATGGTCCATAAATGTCCAATGTGATTAAATATTTTTTCTCTTCTCCTACCATCAAAAGACATTTATGAAGGACTCCGAGCACTAGATATTTCATGTATTTCAGTATAACTTTTGTAATCTTGGGTGAACAGCTTGGTTGCTTCTGCCTGTCAGGAAATTTGAATTGCAAATGAAATGCTGAAATGTGGCAGCCAAGGGTCTGAATCAGTCACTTTTGAGAACACAGTTATTGCCTAGCAACCACAGAGGTGAATATTTCATACTAAAGTTCAGTTTTCACAACTCCTTTATGACCTATTGAGGCTTTAGGGTAGAATGCATACAGCTAGTCCGCATGAAGTACTGGCGAGCAGAGTATGTGAATATGAGAGAATTTGACAAATACTGATATAAAGAGATTTTAATAGTCACAAGACCATTTGCTTTATCTCTAATATACCATAACAGTAGACACCTTTTGAGCTGGACACCTCTGAGAGAGACAACCTAATACATATAGTACTTATCTTCCACTTATGGGATCATAAAAGCTTATGAAAGCCCAAGGCTGTAATCACAGATGATGTGCAAATCATACTATGAATATGTCATTCAGTGATGAAGAGTTAAAGAGTCATTTTCAGATGCTAACAATTTTCATTTACATTCTTATGAGCTGAATGCCATATGCAGACACATCTATGGAGGGAGGGGGCTTCTTATTTTAGCACCAGATCATTATAGGGTTCTTTTAGAAGGAAAATAGAAACAGTTATCATTTGACATTTATAAGTGGGAAATATAGGCTAATTTAAAAGTTGAGCATTAGAAAGCACACCATCTGCCTGATGAAGATAGGTTTAATACACCAAATTACTCACATATTATAGGAAGATGTTACAATGCTTAGGTAAAATTCATAGCTACATTGAAAAGAGGTGTTTTTTTTTTTTTTTTGCTAATGTTTTTTCCTCTAAACACCTTATGACTAAGAGTTATGAAAGAGAGAACAGCAAACAGGGTAACACTTTAATTCTTCTCTACATGTTCCCATTCTCATATTTAGCAATGGTTTGAATTGACTCTTTTGTAATGGCATACAAAGATCCACCATCTGTCTAGTATAACTCAATGAAGTTAATGGTAGAGCAAGCAAATCTATACAGCTTATGAGTATATGCAGGCACATAGGTAAATAAGACTTAAACATGTATATGTTCTACTGAGAAACATAGAATCATACATTTTGGTGTAAAATAAGTTCCGGCTAGCCTGTCCTGTCTGCCCATTTTCCACTCTAATTAAAAACATAATCTTATATGCTTCTCAGAACAGACATGTCTATCCCAGGCATTTTTGAATTCCCTTTACAGTTTTAGTCCCTACCATTTCTGCTGGTATAGTGGGGGGAAACAGCACAAAGAATGGCCTCTAAGTGTAATAAAGGATTTATTGCAACAGAAAATATGTAAAAAACATAAAAACACGTGCATAATATGTATCTCAGAAAATATATCTCTGATACAATTAAAAATACATACATACGTTAAACAAATAGTGTTCTTAGAAGGTATATATGAAGTGTTTATAATATGAAATCACATATATATGCAGTATAAAAATAATCATCTTGAGCAAGGTTGAGGAGAGGATGTGGACAAAACAAAAAACAAAACAAAAAACAAAAAAAAACCCAAAACAAAACAAACAACATTTTTTTAATTAATTGGTGGAGGCTAGTGGCAGCAAATGAGGAATGTCACAAAGCAGTGTAAGATACCAAAGCTGGATAATAAATGCACAGGTGAAAAATGACTCTATATATTTATAAGTGTGAATAATGTTGCAGGCTCAGAGTGAGAAGTGTTGTGTACAGAATTATCACGGTGCCCGTGCTCCTATGTTGTTTTTCTGTCAGTCTATCCTGTGTTTTGCTCCCATTGGCTACCATCTGTTTGTCCCGCCCAGTATGACCTTTATATACTGGGCTATTGGCACCCCTCCGGTGCCCTTTCGTGGTGTTCCTGTGCCAATGCTTGTTTCTGTTCAGAGATTCCCAGTGTACCGACTTGGCCTGCCTGACTACTCTGCATATTGTCTTCTGCTCCTGTGAACTGACCCGGATTGCCTGACTATTCTTCTGCGCCTGCTCCTGTGTACCGACCCGGCCTATCTGACGTTCCTGCTCCTGTGTACCGACCCGGCTTGGCTGACGTTCCTGCTCCGTGATCCGACCCAGCTTGGCTGATATTCCTGCTCTGTGATCCGACCCTACTTGGCTGACATTTCTGCTCCGTGATTCGACCCGGTGTGATTGGTGTTCCTGTGCTGTGTCGCCTAGGCAACATTCTGACTGTCTGGCAATTGTGTCACTATTTCCTCCTGCAGAGTACCAGTGGCCAGTTCCATTACTGCTACGTCAGTTTGCCTTGGGCCTAGTTTCCGTTACTGCCTCTGCAGAGTGCAAGTGTCTGCCTCCGTTACTGCTACGGAAGTTTACCTTGGGTCTACTCTCCGTTACTGCCACCTCTAATTGCAAGTGTCTGCGTCCGTTACTGCTCCAGCAGTGAGCCACCGGTTTGCCTCCGTTACTACTTCTGCAGAGTGCAAGTGTCTGCCCCCGTTACTGCTACGGCAGTTTACCTTGGGCCTAGTCTCCGTTACTGCCTTTGCAAATTGCAAGTGTCTGCCTCCGTTACTGCTCCGGCAGTGAGCCATCGGTTTGTCTCCGTTACTGCTTCTGCAAAGTGCATGTGTCTGCCTCCGTTACTGCTCTGGCAGAGTGCAAGTGGTCTGGTCTCCGTTACTGCTACGGCAGTACCTTATGTGATTCTGTTTCCATTGTTGCCTAGGCAGTTCACGTTAATTCTGCTTATCTGTTTCTGGGCGTTACGAAACCTTAAGCTGTCTATATGCAGAGAGCCCCATCACAGACCTCTCTGCACATGGGACTGTTTACACTCAAAGAAGACCATTAACCCATGCAGTACCTTGCTCCTGGGAACCCATTATAATCTGCCTGACCTGTGTCAGTATAGACTGTTGTGGACTTTATGTTTATGCTGGACCTGTGTAGGCATATGTATATGTCGTGTGTCTGTATTATTCAGCTTATATACTACAGGACCTGTGAAGGTTATTTTATTACTGTGATTTCAATAAAACTGTGTTTTATCCTAAACCTCTGTGTCTGTGTGTCAAACAAACTGTTACAAGAATAGATAACTCTATGCACTTACAAGAGTTGGAATGTAATTGCAATGTGTACAGGAGAGGCTAACGAGATAGCCCCATAACGTATATGTGAGGTTGACGCTCCTTAAAAAGGTAGATCACATAGTCCATAGTGCAATTATATATGTTCTTTATTTCAAAATTTTCTTTGGTAGAATGACTTGTGAAAGATGAATGTTTGATGAAAGTCATTCTACCAAAGAAAAATTTGAAATAAAGAAAATATATAATTGCACCATGGACTATGTGATCTACCTTTTGGAATGTCCTTGCAACCTACAATATGTAGGTATAACCACAAGACCAGCAAAAGAACACTTCCTAGAACATAGGAGGAATATCATCAAAAGGAATCACAAACACAGTCTATCCAGACCATAACGGAGATCCAAAATTTCCTATGAATAATTGATCGCATCCCCCCCTCAAATGAGAGGAGGAGACCGTTTTTTCAAGACTGGCAAGACAGGAAACTCAGTGGATCTTCAAACTCTAAACAGTGGCCCCAAAAGGACTAAATGAGGATCTAGACCTATGATGCATCACATGAATTAAAAGAAAGGAAAGAAAAAGAGAGGAAAAAAAGAAGGAAAGAGAGAAAAAGGGGGAAACAAAGAAAGAAATAAAGAGAAAACAGGGGCAATGAAAAGGAAAAAAGGACAAAGATAATCACCATAAGAGAACAAAAAGTTAGAAAAAAGACCTTGCTTTATTTTCAAATCTAACAATCTACCTCTGCAGGAATATTCTGCCCTCAAAAAATGCAGAACAGAAAGCAAGTATGTAAGCACAATAACACACACATCAAGTACTGGTCACTGGAACACTAACTTAACAGACCAATGTACATATACAACATATGTCAATACGATTTTTCTCCCTCTCGCTCCCTCTCCAGTCTCTCTTTTCAATACATATATTTAGACATCTATATCTATACCCTTTCTTATCTATAGTTATTTTAAGCCCTTTCTTCAGAGGTTACTAATATTTCTGTGTACCAATATGTATATCAAGATACACTACTATTGACTACAATACATATGGAATCCTGTTCATGTTTTTTGTCACACGGTTGTATATACACACATTTTTTATTTTAATTAAAAATAGACCTGGTTCTCAGATATCTCCTCATATCAATTTATTTTATTAATTTCATTTCATTTTATTCATATTATAATATATACATCAGTATGTTTCCAGTATCCACATCATACAATAAACACTGTAACATTTGTAATATGTCAATCCTCAAATCAGACCACCTACACTTAAATTCAATTAGTCTGAATAGCAATATAGTAGGGACAGGGGAGGACAGTCACCCTGTTGACTGCTTGAGAAAGGTGCCAGTGTGAAGGTGCCGAAACGCGTCGCAGATCAACGCCCAAGGGTAAGAGACAGGACTGGACACGTTTTAAGGACATCTCCATGGAGCAGAAAAGAAAAACGGAATGCAGGAGGACGACGAGGATCAAGCAGGGAACACTGACAGATTGACAAAGACTCTATTACAGGCTATTACATAAGTCTGTCGCAAGTAAGCATAATGTGTACAGGAGAGCTTGACACTCATTAAACTCTTGTAAGAGGATAGGGTTATCTATTCTGTACACAACACTTTTCACTCTGAGCCTGCAACATTATGCACGCTCACAAATATATAGAGTCATTTTTCATCTGTGCATTTATTATCCAGCTTTGGTGTCTTACACTGTATTGTGACGTTCCTCATTTGCTGCCACTATGCTCCATCAATTAATTATGTGTGTATATATATATATATATATATATATTGTCCACATCCTCTTCTCAACCTTGCTCAAGAGGATTGTTTGTAAACTGTTTATATATGTGATACCATATTACATACACTTCATATATAACTTCTAAGAACACTATTTGTTTAACATTTGATTGTTTGTATGTATTCTTATATGTATAAGATATATTTTCTGAGATACATATTATTCACGTGTTTATGTTTTTTACATATTTCCTGTCGCAATAAAGCCTTTACTACACTTAGAGGCTGTTTTTTTGTGCTGCCCCCCCCCCCCCACTACTCCTATTTTGTTGTTTCATGTGTGATATCGAGCTCTGTGGGAACTCCATAGACATTCCTGAATCAAAAGAACTAACAGCAGCAAAGGCACTGTCTCTACTATAATAAAGACTATATAGACTATAATACTGTTGTGTAGGGACAGATATATTAACCTTTTTGGGGAAGTTAATACATTTTTTTTCCTAACCTGCACTTGGGTATATATATTTTCCATAGATACTCACGTTATACTTATTGACATCCCTAAAGGCTAGAGAATTTCCAGGCTATTGTTGTTTGTTCACTTAGAGAGCACTGACGTCCCTTCTTGTTCCCATTTCTGCTGGGAGGCTGTTCCATGAGTCTATCACCCTTACCATGAGTCTATCACCCTATCACGGTTCTCGTCCCGTGCCCGCCCAGTATGGCCTTCTTATACCGGGCCTTTGGCACCTGTCAGGTGCCCTTTCGTGGTGTTCCAGTACCAGTGCTTCCGTTGCTCTGTTCCTGTGTACCGATTCGGCTTGTCTGACTATTCTCCGGGTTCCTGCTCCGTGTATGACCCGACCTGGCTGACGTTCCTGCTCCGTGATTGATCCGGCTTGTCTGACGCTCCTGCTCCGTGTATGACCCGGCCTGGCTGACGTTCCTGCTCCGTGATTGATCCGGCTTGTCTGACGCTCCTGCTCAGTGTATGACCCGGCCTGGCTGACGTTCCTGCTCCATGATTGATCCGGCTTGTCTGACGCTCCTGCTCCGTGTATGACCCAGCCTGACCTACTTTCCTGCTTGGTTCCAGTCTCCAGTGATCCAGCTTCAGTGAGGCTTCGTTTATGTCGTGTGGCGACATTGTGAACTGTCAGATCTGTGCCTCTTTTGCTGACCTCCATTTACACTTGCTGAGCCTGTTGCCTCCTTTACCGAGCTTGTGCATTAACCCTTGGCGTGCCTGTTGCCTCAGATTAAGGGCCGTCCGTTAACACCTGCTGAGTCTGTTGCCTCCATTACCGAACCTGCTCGCTGACACTTGCAGTACTTGTGGCCTCCGATACTGAGCTATCCGTTTACTCTTGTTGAGCTTGTTGCCTCTGTTACCGGGCCTGTTCCTTAACCCCTGCAGAGCTTGTTGCCTCAGATACCGAGCCTCTCCAGTAACACTTGCTGAGCTCATTGTCATCCGTACCGAGCCTGTCCGTTCACTCGCAGACCCGTGGTGATTTCCATTACTATCCACCTAGTGCTCTTGCCATTCACTCGATTCAGTTACGCACCGGAAGGGTGCTATTGGCTCTGGTCCTACTCAGCTCTAAGCAGTGTTGGTATATCCGTTACGCACCACGGGGTGCTAGTGGTTCTGGTCCCGTTCAGCTCTGGCAGTGTGGGTATCCGTTGATGCACCAAGGGGTGCTGCTGGCTCAGGTTCCATTAAGCTCACGCAGTGTCATTAACCCTTTCAACACCGCGAGTGCCGTTGGCTCTGATTCCTTTCAGCTCACGGAGTGTGGTTCCAATTACGCATAGCAGAAGTGCCCTTGGCTCTTTCCTTAAGTGGCTCTAGCATAAGTGGTTGGTCTTGCAAATCGCCAGTCCTTGAGTAATACTGTGTGGACTCACTACTAGGTGCTTCCATCTCGCACCGCAGCCTTGGGCTGTTCTTATCTACTACTGGGCGTTAGATTACACACCACCTCAGAGACTGATTATTACATTGTACTTAAGCCTTGCTTTCCACTGTTCCTTTGTTTGTACAGTATTGCACTTTACCTATACTGTGTCTGCTATATTACCATATTGCCTGCAGTTACATGTAATTACCTGTTTCTGCCCTTAGGGGGCCATGTTCTTTATTTTTTCCCAATAAAACTGTGTTTTATTTTTTAACACTGGTCTGAGAGTCTGAATAACCGTTACATTCCTGCTCCGTGTATGACCCGGCCTGGCTGATGTTCCTGCTTCGTGACCTGTGTCCTGTGATCCTGTGCCAGCGAGATCTCGTCTATGTTGCCTGGCAACATTGTGAACTGTGTATTTTGAGCAGTATATGCTGACCTCCCACTTCACCCTTGCAGTGCTAGTTGCTTCCGATCCTGAGCCCATCCATTACACTTGCTGAGCTTGTTGCCTCCCATACCGAGCCTCTCCGTTAACACTTGCTGTGCTGGTTGCCTTCATTACCGAGCCTGTCCGCTATACTTGCAGAGCAGTTGGGGCTTCCGTTACTGTGATACCAATAGCTCTTGCAATAATACTCGCTCCATTTATGCACCGGAAGGGTGCTACTGGCTCTGGTCCTACTTAGCTCTGGCAGTGTTTGTGTATCCATTGACGCACCAAGGGGTGCTACTGGCTCTGGTCCCATTCAGCTCTCGCAGTGTTATTAACCCGTTTAGCACCGGAAGAGTGCCGTTAGTTCTGGTCCCATTCAGCTCACGCAGTGTTGTTAATCCTGTTACACATGGCAGAGTGCTCTTGTCTCTAGTACCATTTAGCTCTAGCACAAGTGGTTGGTCTTACATATTGCCAGTCCTTTGTGGACTACTGCTTGGACTCAATACTAAGGTGCTCTCCACCTCGCACCTCAGTCTCTGGCTTCTCTTGTCATCTACTGGGCGTTGTCTTAACACACCACAACAGAGACTGATTACTTGCATTGGACTTTAACCCTTGTTATACTCTGTTCCCTTTGCATTATACAGTATTGCTCCTTATCCATACTGTGTCTGCTATACATCCAGATTTGCCTTCAGTTACGTGTCATTACCTATTTCTGCCCTTAGGGGGCCGTGTTCCTCATTTGTTCTCAATAAAACTGTGTTTTATTTTTTACCTCTGGTCTGAGTGTCTGATAAAACCATTACACACCCTTACCATAAGACGGTACTTACAGTAATTATCCCTGAGTTTTCCACCTTCTGACGTAAGATAATTTCCTCTTGTTTTAGCACTCCTCTTTTCTGAAAATTTCTTTCCTCCAGAACTATATTAAATTTCTTAATATATTTACAAGTTTCTCTCATATCACCTTCTCCCTCCTCCCTTCCATATTAAAGTGGACCTTAATCCTCAAATTTAAATTAGCACATTTGAAAACGTCATTGAAAAATGACTAAGTATTATGTCAGCCTAAAGTCCACAGATGCATAGATTATGAGATATTGATACTTTAATTTCTGAAAAGTAAAAGTCTTAGTACAGAACATAGCTTAACTAGTGTTTGAAATCCAAACTGAAACAAGTAGCATAAATTAGTATAAGGCTCTGAACTCAGATTGTTAACCATCCAGAAATAAAAGTATGAATATTTCCTAAACTATGCATCCACTTGTCTTTTAGTGAACATGTTCTTTGTCATGAAGAAGCTCCTATTTATTAATGACCATCTTGAGCTTGTGGTCTCCAGAACTCTACCCAGTATGTTAACACCTTAATGGTGCGTAACATGCCAGGACTGTCATACATGTCCGGATGTTTAAAAAAAAAAAAATGCATCGTAGTCCTTAACAACAGCTGCATGCAGGATCAGGCATCATTAAGGGGTTTTAGATTTGATTTTTCAGGCAATCACTTAAAAGTCAAGATTGTGTGTACAGTAGTGTCCAAGTGCCCAGAACATCTTTTCAAGCTTCATTGGAGCCAGAAACTGCAGTTGCTGCTTAAAAGTAGATATATATGACAGACTCCCTCTTATCACAGAATGGAGAAGTGGCTGGGTGTCCATGAAATGGGCCATGTACTCTTATATGCTCAGTGCATCATGGAGATCCCTCTTATTCAAGTCACAGGTCAGTGTGGTAATCAAGGTGGAGTAGAGTACATTCCACCAGGGCCTCTCTCACCATTAAACACACACCTGTGCTGGGAACTTCCAACATCTAAACATCCTCAGGTGGGATATGTAGCAGGGTTCAGATAGAAAGTATTATCCAACTGCACCACTCTGCCTTGACATGGACACCATGCTTCTGGTTTTGAGGATTTCCCAGTGGTATTCTGGCAAAACTTAGAGGTCTCTCCCAAACCCCTCAGACTTGATGAGAAATAATTATGGGTCATTCTCTATATTGAAAAACTGGCACTAGAAACTGAACACCAGCACACAGGGTTGTGAGTATGGGTGTTATTGTAACATGGATTAAACAGGGAAACTAGGCCACCAAACTACAATGGATAGAAGGCTAGTCATCCAGATGCTAGGGTTTGAAGACTTGAGTGTGAGGGTGGTATGCAATGGCAGCCACTGGTGTAACCTTGCTGCAGCCAAAGCCAGGGTTAAAGGTGCTGACTGCGAAACCAGATGGCAGGATGGAAACACCCTTGAAGCTGCATTTGGTGAAGCTAGCCTTCCAGGAGTAGAGAGTGGATCCAAAAGGAAAACTAAACAGAAGAACAAGAGGGAGGAAGACTCTGGCACTAATGAAGCTAATTCTATGGGTAGTCAGCAAACTCTGATAATACTGGCACTGCTTCATGGGTAGACAATGTGGAAGGCAGACTCTGATAAAGTAGAACACAGAGGAAATAGGCGGCAACAAAGTGCAGCATACAATGTAGCATGTAGCAATCAATACATAGTAACATAGTAATTTAGGTTGAAAAAAGACTTGCGTTCATCTAGTTCCACCCTTTTCCTATTCCTGTTTACCATCGTTGATCAAAAAAAAAAAAAAAGGCAAAAAAACCCTCAATACAGCAATTTCAAATTCTGCCTTGAATGGGGGAAAAAAATTCCTTCTTGATTCCAAACGGCAATCAGATTTCTCCTTGGATCAACAAGCACTAACTAAATATTAATCCCAATACTAACGTACATAGCTCTCTGTGTTTTGCTCTTTTAAATAAGTATCCAGGCCCATTTTAAAGGCATCTAATGTATTTGATAGCTCCACCTCCTCAGGCAGTGAATTCCATACCTTTATTGTCCTTACAGTAAAGAAACCCTTCTGCTGTTGTAGATGAAATCTCCTTTCCTCAAGTCTAAGGGGGTGGACCCTTGTCCTTTGTACTGTTCTGCTAATGAACAGGTCTTCGGAGAGCCCTTTGTATGGGCCCTGAACATATTTATATAGTGTTATCATATCACCACTAAGACGCTGTTTCTCTACTGTGTACAAGTTTAACTTTTCTAGCCTTTCTTCATAACTAAAACTTTCCATTCCCCTTACTAGTTTTGTAGCATTCCTCTGCACTTTCTCTAGTTCCATAATGTCCTTTTTCAGAAAGGGCGCCCAGAATTGAACAGCATATTCGAGGTGGGGTCTACCATGGACCTGTAAAGAGGCATAATAATATCTTCCTCCCTTGAGTCAATACCCCTTTTAATACATTCCAATATCTTATTGGCCTTTGCAGCTGCCAGCTGGCACTGCACGCTACTGCTTAGTCTGTTGTCTACCATTACTCCCAAATCCTTTTCATTAGTTGATTTCCCAAAGAAACACCATTTAAACTATATGTTTCATTTTTATTAGTATACCCAAAATGCATAACTTTACACTTGTCTCATTTGCCATTTGCCTGCCCAGTTACTCAATTTGTCCAAATCCTCTTCTAATGAAGACAGATCCAGTTCAGACTTTATTACCTTACTTAATTTTGTGTCATCGGCAAACACTGATACATGGCTCCCTATGCCCTCTGGGAGGTCATTAATAAACAAATTAAAAAGAAGAGGACCCAAGACAGATCCCTGAGGTACTCCACTTATCATGATTATCCAATTGGAGAACTTGCCATTTACTACCACTCTTTGCATTCTATCTTTCAGGCAATTTCCAATCAATGCACAAACATTTCCCCTAAGTCTGTTTCATTCAATTTGTACAGTAATCTCTTGTGTGGAACTGTATCAAATGCCTTGTCAAAGTCTAAATAGATCACATCAACCGCCGCTCCCACATCTATATTTTTACTCACTTTTTCATAAAATGCAATCAAGTTAGTTTGACAAGACCTGTCTTTCACAAAGCCATTTTGGCTCCTGCTAATGATCTTCCTGTGTTCAAGCTGAATTCTTGAATATATTCCCTTAGCAACCCTTCAAACAGCTTCCCTACCACAGATGTCAAGCTTACAGGTCTGTAATTTCCTGGCTGTGATTTTGATCCCTTTTTAATTATGGGCACCACATCTGCTTTACGCCAGTCCGTGGGCACCATACCTGAAATAAAAGAATCCCTGAAAATCAAAAATAACGGTCTGGCCAGGGCCTAGCTTAGCTCTTTAAGTACCCATGGGTGTATACCATCCGGCCCCGGGCCTTTGTCTACCTTATCACCATTCAATTGTTTTAACACTTTTTCTTGTGCTAGCCAATCCCATGCTTGCTGTGACTGTTCTGTAAAAGTAGTTTGCAGATTCTTGTCCATTGGGTCTTCCTTGGTAAAAACAGAAGAAAATAAATTATTTAAAATATCTGCTTTCACTCTTTCCCCACTGACCATCTCACCAGTTTCAGATAACAAGTACCCAACATTATCAGACTTAAATTTTTTTGCCATTAATGTATTTAAATAATTTTTTTGGGTTGTTCTTGCTCTCCTTAGCAATATTTTTTTCATTCTCCAGTCTAGCTAATTTAATCGCCTTTTTACAGGTTTTGTTGGCATTTTTGTATTCTGCAAATGCCTCTGCTGATCCCCCAGCTTTATAATGTTTAAATGCCGCTTTCTTGTTATTTATTTCATGAATTACTTTACTGGTTAGCCACATTGGTTTTAATTTGCTTCTTTTGTATTTGTTTCCAACAGGGATAAATTTATATGTATATTTTTGCAATGTTATTTTGAAGGCAATCCACTTACCTTCTGTGTTTTTTCCTGAAAATATTCTATTCCAGTCAACAAGACAAAGGGATGAATTAAACCTGCTAAAGTTGCTCTTTTTAAAATTCAGTGTTTTGGTGGAAGCCATACCAAATTGCTTTTTTGAATTAATCTCAAATGATACCATGTTATGGTCACTATTCCCCAAGTGCTCCCTTACTTGGATGTTAGAGATAAGTTCTTCAATGTCCGTTATGAACAGATCCAGACACACATTTCCTCTGGTTGAGGTCTGCACAAGTTGAGACAAAAAAATTGTCATTCAACAAGTTCAGAAACTTACTGCTTTTAGCAGAATTAGTTGTTTCATTTTTCCATTTTATTTCTGGATAATTAAAATCCCCCATAATTATAGTTTTCCCTATTTGAGAAGCCTTTTCTATTTGCATTAACCCCTTCGCGACACAGGACGTACATGTACGTCCTGTGTGGCTGTCACTTAGTGACAGAGGACGTACATGTACGTCCCGGAAATCCGGCTCCCCGCGCGGCTGCACGCCGTTCGGGGACGCCGGATTCTTTTAGAAAAAAATAAATAAAGTTAGACGGACGTTAAGTGACGGCCGCGTCTGCACGCGGCCGTCACTAAGGGGTTAATAGCTGTGATTCTTCAAGGTCATCAAAGTTTAGTGGTTTATAACAAATATCCACTAATTTTTCTGGGCAGTTTTACCCCCATTGACTATTTCAACCCATAGGGATTCCACATGTTCACTACTGTCATCACATATATCTTCCCGCAAATGAGGCAATAATGCTGGTTGGACATACATACCGACCCCACCAACTCTTTTGTTTGACCTATCTTTTCTAAACAACATGTAGCCCTCCAAATTGATTGATCAATCATGTGTGTCATCCCACCATGTTATGCCAATCAAGTCATAGTTTTCGATTTCAGCTACCAGCTCCAATTCCCCTATTTTACCAGTTAAACTTCTGGCATTTGCATACAATTTATGCCACTGCTATGTTCCATTTGTGATTTAATTTTGATGTGGTTTATAGGCTTCTCCCTATCATCTGTACTAACCCAGCCCCCAGATCCACCCACCTGGTTATTAACTACATCGCCTTCCCTTTCTATACTATCTATCCCAGTATTTATTGGCCCCTCTCCCCTTCCTAGTTTAAAATCTCCTCCAACCGTCTAGCCATCCTCTCCCCAAGCACTTGAGAACCTCTTGCATTCAGGTGCAATCCATCCCTACTATAGAGATTGTACCCCAAAGCAAAATCAGCCCAGTTCTCTAAAAACCCAAAGCCCTCCTTCTTACACCAAGACTTTAGCCATGCATTGAGCTCCCTAATCTCTCACTGTCTCTCTGGCATAGCGCATGGCAAAGGTAGTACCTCTGAGAATACTACCTTGGAGGTCCAGTTCCTAATCTACTCCCTAAATCTCTATAATTACCTTTTAGGACTTCCTCTTCCTTTGTCATTGGTACCAATATGCACCAAGACAGCTGGATCCTCTCCAGCCCCTCCCAATAATCTGTCCACCGAACCCGGGCACCCGGGAGACAGCAAACCATTCGGTTGCTTTGATCAGTGCCACAGATTACCCTATCTGTTATCCTAATAACAGAGTCCCCTACCACCATGACCTGCCTTGGTTTCACTTTCCTCTGGATCCCCTCTGTGCTAGAGGAGCTGTTATCCCGGCTGTTAGGGAGAACAGTAATGATGAGCGAGCACCCCGATGCTCGGGTGCTCGGGTGGTCTGACCGAGCACCCCCTGAGGCTCGAGTGCTCGGCCGAGCACCCGAGCCCCATTGAAAAGCATGGGAGCACTCGAGCATTAAACCAGGCACCCCCTGCTCTGATGAGCGGAGGGTGCCTGGTCAATGTCCCCCTTCATCTCCGCTATGCCCCTCTTCCACAATGTCCCCCTTCATCTCCTCTATGGCATAGAGGAGATGAAGGGGGACATTGTGGAAGAGGGGCATAGCGGAGATGAAGGGGGACATTGTGGAAGAGGGGCATAGACTCTATGCCCCTCTTCCACAATGTCCCCCATCATTTCCGCTATGCCCCTCTTCCACAATGTCCCCCTTCATCTCCTCTATGGCATAGGAGATGAAGGGGGACATTGTGGAAGAGGGGCATAGCGGAGATGAAGGGGGACATTGTGGAAGAGGGGCATAGCGGAGATGAAGGGGGACATTGTGGAAGAGGGGCATAGAGTCTATGCCCCTCTTCCACAATGTCCCCCTTCATCTCCGCAATGCCCCCTTCATCTCCGCAATGCCCCCGTACCTCCAGTCCCTGGTGGTCCAGCGGAGCGTCTTCGGATCTGTGCCTCTTCCGGCACAGATCCCCTTCACCCGAACATGTCGGGCGAGCACATGACGGTACTCGACGAGTACCGCCATGTGCCGAGCAGAGCGATGCTCGAGCCGATCCGAGCATCGGCCGAGCACGCTCGCTCATCACTAGAGAACAGTCTTCTCCAGCAATTCCACTTCTGGGTTTGCCTCCCCAACATCTTCACTTAAATGAGCAAATTTGTTGGAATGGAAAAACTCAGGACTGGCTGCCCTCTTCCTCTTCCCTCCCCCACTGCAACCACTTCTAACTGTCACCCAATTATGTGTCTGGTTCCTTTCTAGCTGATCTCCTCCCTCTTTGCTATGTGACCCAGCTAGACTCTGTTCAGTTAGCAAGAGACTCCTCTCAAGGTTGTCAATATCTCTCAGTGTTGTAATATGACTCTTTAGAGCTCCAATCTGAGCTTCCAGAAGGCCACTTGCTCACACTTGCCACAGCGGTATGGACCCTGGAACTGCTGTTCCAAGCATGCATACATATGGAAAGATGTGCGCTGCGTGAGATCACCAAGCTTGTTCATCATGTATGGTGCGAATGTGAGTTCTTAAAAATGTAAACAATTAATTTACCTTTGTTTCTCTAACTCTTGTGCTGCACTAACTGCTGTGTTTCACCAACTGTCCACTTATTCCAGAGCACTTAGTAAAGAGCACACTGTATTTGTGAGCATGCTCTGTGAGTCCTGTACCTAGATTTATACAGGCCTACACAGGTGATTGTTCACAAACCCCACCCTTAATTAATTACACACACTCCCAGAACAAACAACCTTTTGAACTTTAACCCTTTAACCTTCTTACTGCAGGTTAGAATGTAAACCCAAAATCAGTATATTATAACACTTTCCCAATGCTGTGTTTCACCACCTGTCCACTTATTCCAGATCACACTGTATTTGTGAGCAAGCTCTGTGGGTCACGTACCTAGATTTATACAGGCCTACGCAGGTGATTGCTCACAAACCCCCACCCTTAATTAATTACACACACTCCCAGAACTAACAACCTTTTAAACTTTAACCCTTTAACCTTCTTACTGCAGTTTAGGATGTAACCCAAAATCAGTATATTATAACACTTTTCCAATGCTGTGTTTCACCAACTGTCCACTTATTCCAGAGCACACTGTATACGTGGCAGGAACACTTGAGCTGGTAGCCACCCAGGATGAATGTAATGTTGGAGGCAATGACTAAGACAGCTTATGTACTCTGGATACAATGTAGCACACTGTGAACAGAATGAAGCAGGAACACTTGTCTGATAGCCTTATAGGATGAATGTGCTCTGGATACAATGCAGCACATAGCAATCATAATGTAGCAGGAGCCCTATTGCTTATAGCCTCTCAGGATGAATGCATTGTTGATACAATGTAGCATGTAGCGATCAGAATGTAGCAATAACAATTGTGCTAATAGCCAACCAGGATGAAAGCAATGCCGGCTGGCAAGGACTGAGACAGAGGCCAGAGCCGGTAACAGTAAGCAAGTGTAGGTCAACAAGCCAAGTCAAAAACTGGCACACTGATTATGTACAGGAAATGAAGCAGAAATTAGAGTCAGGACATGCCAAAGGTCAGGTGCTGGGGAATCACCAATAACAGTGCCCAATAAAGGCACTGAAGACAGGTAAAAAGGCAGCTGGGGTCAAAGGCAAGGAATCCATAAGAATAGTGCAGTACACAGGGAGATCCAGAAAGCATAGTTAGGGCAAAAGTTAGGTCAACATCAGGTAATCAACAGTACACAGGAACAAATGCTAAAAGTCTTGAAGAACAGACAATGAGGGGAACTTTGAAACCTCCAACAACAAAGAGCAATAGAGATGAGGTATCCTTGCAACCAGTACAACAAAAGAAAGGTAGCAAGCAGGCGACTGACAGTGGTCTGTAAATAAGTATTTCTGCAAGTACAGGAGGCACAAGGTGTTCAACTTAGAGCAAACATCCCTTACTCCCTTTATTAGAGATGGGTGAAATGTTTTACCTCAAAAGTGAAATTTTCCACCATGTGGACAAATTTGACTTTACCTGCTTTTCTTGCCTTTGTCTTGCTTTAAAATAAATAATAAGAATGAATTTTCTCCCCATATAGAGAGTTATAGGAGCAAGACAAAGAGAGTGGATCTGGAAATTATTGCTGGTCGCCACATTGTTGTGTGTGTGTGTGGGGGGGGGGTGTAGAGGGAGAAAAGAGACTGATCAGTATTAGTCAGTAAGTGTTATCAAGACATGAAGGAGATCAAAGTTCCTACCTGAGCTGGCTGCAACTATGCTATGACTGACTGAGTGACAGTGGTGGTGCTGCCCATCTGCAGTAACGTCTGTGTGTCGTGCTTTATCCTTTATTGCAAACTGCTGATTCTGATGCTAACAGTTCTATTGTCATCATGAACTGTATTATAAAAACTGACACTGCAGTCAAGTTAGGAGAGAAATAAATCTGCTGGTAACATTTTGATACTAGCTACATGTAGTGGCAAATAGGCAAATGGGAGGAGTGTATGTGTGATTTAGTTGTAAACTTTGACAGACAAACCGTTTATAAAAATAAAAACAAATAAAAGAAAACTATTTTAACTGAAAGGTGTCAGAGACAGGGAGAAACATTGACCTGAGCTGTGACTGAGACAACGATAGGATACTAGAGAGAGACATACATGATACAGTATTTTGAGATCACTCCACCCACAAACATACCCTTTACCTTTCTTGCCTAGTTTATAACCACTTCTCTTGAAAGCTATCGGTCTACCTGAGCACTGTGCCCACTACAGCTTTCCGTATTAACTATAACCTCCGCTCTGCTGCTAACAACTCAATGAGTATCCCACACTATTAGAAAAAAGCAGATCAATCTGCCTTCTCCTTCAGAGCTCCAAAAGCCTGGAATAACATGCAAAAAAAAAAAAAAAACAGTTCTTCTCCTATCCCAAAATCTCTAAAATAAACTGCTTTCGTTCTTGTATCTAAAAACAATATCTAACTATATGTAATGTTTATATTGATTCTCTATTTAGGGGAAATGTGTAACATTCAACTGTAAAAGCTCTCCAGCACATACCTGAAAAAGAGAGAAATCTCAATGTATTCTTCCTGGTAAAAGATTTTCAAAATAAATAAAACAGGTCTGTTGATTAGTTAACTTTACAGTAAACTCTATGTTCATTATGACCAGCAAACTTACTTGGGGCAGGGTTAAAGGTGAAGTACATGACAGCAAAGAGACACTGAAACTGACTACTGCCTTGGTTGCTGCAGAGTGTGAAATAAATAACAAGTCTGACTGTTCAAGTAAATATGCATAAAATATAAAATCATCTTGTCAGTCATCATCATTGTCAACAATTTAAAGTCCAACCCCCTCCCAGTAACACATACACACTGTTGTTTAGTAAGCAGCCAGATAGGCCACCATCACTATCCACAACCCTAGCTATGATGACCTCTTCTGATGTTTTGGGAAGTGGAGCACTATTGACACCTACTGCTAGTACAATTGTAACATCTCACCCTTGAAGTAGAAGGAGCAATCTCTCAGGAACCTCTATGCCAATAAAATCTAGTACTGAGATACTTCACTTATGATCCAAATGGTTAATCTGTTGTCTGTGTAAGAAACATGAGCAGAGTGAAAGCAGGATGCCAGCAGGCACATCCTGAATTAGATCCTACTTGAATTACAACCACAGGTCTGATTGGTAGACACACCAACAGCATAGTTGTCATGACTAGCAGCAGTAGAAGTACCTCTATAAGTCAGCAGACCCAAACAGATGTCTCAGGGATGTCTCCTCTCTAACAATAACAGCCATGTCTCCTACTGTAATTGTTGTACAAATGCAAGGCACAGGGGAGGAGTTCTCTGAGTTAGTGAGAGGTGACAAGGCACATACGCCTCAATTCAATTGAGGCTAGTAAAACAGCTGGTAGGGCAAAACTGGCTAACGGCCTGTTAGCAAAAAGTGCTAACAGAGCTATTCAATTGCCCTACCAACTGAAACAACAATGGACGTTTGGCCAAAGAATCTGACTTATGGCCAAACATCTGTTGTGTGTTTTTAGTTCCCAAAATAACATGAGTAATGGAAACATCAAAGGAAAAGAGCTAAGGATTGGTGCTTGACACACTGCCAAGCACTGAGCATGAGCTCAAACACACAGTCGCCTCCGAAAACACTAGCCCTACACTACCCCCAACATTAAAGTGCAAGAATACTACCTCTAACACTATCCTAACACCCAGATCTGTAGAACACTTACCTGTCATCCACTCTCCGTCTTCTGTCATCTTCTGTCTTCCGTCTTCTTCTCATTTGTCTTCTTATCTTCTTCCTTTCAAATAGTTACCTGTAAAGAAAAAATTAAACATATCCCCCACTAGGAGCTGATTGGCTGGGAGGTGCATAAGCATTAATCCTAGTCAATGGATGCCTGGGAGACATTTTGAACAGAGACTGGCCATTTAAAAGCCAGTCTCTGTTCTAATTTACCACACACTGGCTTAGGCATCAGCCTGAAAGGTACCAAGAGGGAATTTTGTTTATCTCACATCCTGCCACCACCATCAGCAACAGCGGTGGAGCCCACAACTTGTTATTTATTCCAATGCACCAATATTTTCACATTAGTCTTTATATTTCTATATAGAACAAAAAATAATTTTTAGCGAAATGGATTGGGACACTGATTTTTCGATTGGGGGAATATTGTGTTGAAACTTGGAATGGGTACAATACTTAAAGCAATGCACATATTTCCAAGTTATGTTTGTTGAAAATATTTCATGTTTATTATTTTTCTTAATAGGTAATTATTTGAAACAAGGAAGAAGCACGAAGAAGCGTGGACCCAAGATTACCGCCTATCTGAGGAAAAATCACAACAACGGTCCCCAACCTGCTCATTCCCCACGAGGCAATAAAATGGCCACGGGAGGTAAGGAAAATGTTCCCAAGGACCCGCTCTCCAGTGGGATGTCCAGTGGCTCACCTGTCTCCGTTCCTTCATTGGATTTCCTCTTATTTGCTACGAAGGAGGATATAAAACTCACCTAGGTGGTCCGCTGTCCCGCAGAAGCGCAGTAGACCGGACCCACCCCAAGACCCAGTTTCTTCTAATAGTGTATCGCCTTGATCTACGGGGACTGCTTGGGATTGCTCCCTGTATTGGACTACTTCTCTTTTGGGCAGATAAGTGTCCTGGTTTTGAATGTCTATGCTTATTTCAAAACTTTCTGTCTGCTATATGCGGGTCTTCTACGTTTTGAGACTCCCCTTTTTCAACTGCCCTTATGGCGTTGCCTGGTTGCCTGCCCTGGGTCGGGGGCTGTGGGGGGTCCGCTTTCCTGCGGTCGGGTGCCTGTTCTGGGGTGCCGGGCACAGGGGGGCAGTCTCTCCGTTGGCCCCTGTACACTGGGGACTACTGTACGGATTTAAATATCACTGTATTTGGAACTACTTTACAGGTTGTCCCCCCTTCTATGGGGGGATGCTCTCTATTGTTACTTAATCTTACATTTCTCTCATTGGATGGGAGTGTATTCAGAGTTTATTGCATTGTTAAGGATGTTGTGTTTATGTGAGGGGGGGTGTCCTCGGAGGTCTCCTGCTTTTTCCTTATTGTTTTTGTGAATATGCATCCACATGCATGCTATAAAGGCAAAGTAAGTCAAAATATAAGTTACACTTCTTCATATACTGGGCCTTATGCACAAAAGAAAATAGGAGTATTTGTGGAGAAAAACAGATGCACCAGAGTGGGCAAATATTCCACAAATCTCCATCAATTTAAATTACCCCCTGAATGCTAAAGAGGTTTTCAATTCCTTCAAGGGGTTATATTTTCCCAGGGTGCAGGATTTCATCTCTTTTCCTTTGTGCATAAGACCCACTGCACTTACTTTTAGTTAGCTGTGTTTGGGAAATGTGTGCAATATTGACATGTGAAACCCTGTGGACTTCTTTTTTTACTTTTTAAATATAATTTACTTTCTCTAGACATCATGACATCAGCAGTTAATTGTTAAGTAATTATTTGGTGAGGTTAAATTGGTGTTCCAGCAAGAAGTAGTAATAATGATTGCAGGAGTGAATACAAATAATTATGATGCTACACACAGGTTTCTGTTCTTGTACAAAATATTCTACTGGAATGCAAACATTTATAAAGCAAGTTATTATGTAACTTAAGTGCATTGTAAGTCATTATTGATGTCAATACTTCCCATCAGAGAACAGTGTGTTTGCTATGTTGGCTTCCAAATTCACAAAATTCATTGCTCTAGGATTACATTTTTCATTATGTAAGACAGCATTTTATGCAGGAGTTGCACAAAAGAAAGCACCTTACAACATCTCAGACAGTGATGTTTGCTGAAAGCCTGGAGGGTTGTAAAAAAATAAGAACTCTATTCTTTGCCTTTGACACCCTAGAAAAGATGTACTGTAATATAAAAGACCAAGGAAGTGTTGAGTGCTGAAAATTCATTTTGAAGAGGCAACCCATTATAAAGTAAGCTTACAAAATCACTTTAAATATAATTAATGGTATTAATAAAAGGAAGCCTGTGATCCATTTGTTATTGTACAAAAATTGCCTTGTCCTTTAAGTCTCCCTTTGAAATCTCATAAAATGAACTGCTGCTGAATTTCAAGCTGCTGTAGTTTGATTGAAATGAATATGTGCAAATATATATATTATGGATTTATAAGAAAATATGTGAGCTGGAAACTCTGAAAGATTTTTAATCTATACAGCCTTTTTAGCAGAAGTAAATACAAGGAACTGGCTTGAGATATACACTTGATGATGAGCATATTCAACACTTTGAGTGCCAGAGAGGTATACAACGCATTGCGTAATGCATTCAGAGGATTAAGATACAATTTTTACAGAAAGTAATTAATTCACTGAGTAAATACTGTGAACTGAGGAAAAGATGTATGCGATGTATTTATTTTATTTTTAATGATATGGAGTTGAACATACAGTTATTTATCACATTTTTATCAAGTTAAAAGTATGAACTTTGCTACATATCAAAGCTCACTAAATTTGTTGAACTGATGGCTATTAGGAGGGATTGATTTCTAGAGGGTATAGCAACAAGGGTAACAAATATGCATAGCACAAGGCCTTAAAGTGGAACTATCATCAAAATAAAATTGCCCCCAAAATCCTTATTGACATAGAGATAGGCATAGGCATACTTTCATTATTGAGGAAAAACAACTTCTTTGACAGGAACCAGATGTCACATGCCTTTTCTTTGCCTTGTCTCTTCTCTCTCCTTTTTTTTTTCTTGGAGCCTGTCCTCTTTTTCTATTGATGCACCATTCTTTTTTAGGACCCTGAAGCCATCCGTACGTTGCCTCAATTATTTTGTGGTACTCTTACGTAGAATTGTTGCCTGAGCGTCTGTATCCTGACCTTGCTAGACTGACATTGCCTTTGCATGCTCATTTTGTACCGCGCTTCTGATTCGGTATATGACCCTGGCTTGTTTGACTGCTATTGATTGCTTCTCCTTACAGGTACCGTTTATTGTTTATTCCGTGTAGGACCTCACCCTGACTATGTTTTCATTGTTGCCTCCTGCTGCTAGATATCGTTAGGTGTGCTCCATAAGGGATTTCCCCTCTGGGGATTGGAGGTCCTACTCCGCTGTAACTAGCCATGTCCTATTTTTTACCTTGTGCTCCCCAATATTTGACTTATTCCAATTTTGCTTTCATAAGTCGTAATCGAGCTGCCGGCTTTAATTGGGCCTTATATCTTGTGCAGTGCCTCCGTGTCACCAGAGCCATCTAGCATTTGCTTCCGCTAGTTCATTGGGGCTTACTTGAATTTACGATCAGTCTAACCTGCAGTTTACCAGGAGAGCGTTCTCCCAGTATCCTCTACCTGATCTCAGTGAGATTGCCATATTTGGACTAGGGCCAGTTGAGCTGTGTAGTTGGTTGCAAAGCACTCACCCAGTATAGTGGTTGATTCTGTTGTGGACTCTGGGTATTCGTAAGTCAATGCTCTTTCCCAGTATAGCGGTTGATTCCACTGTGGACTCTGGGGTTCTCTAGCTATTTTGTGGGTCTTACCATATTTGGACACGGGTATTAAGGAATTTGAGCTATCACATATTCCTGTGGTTCTAGCTGTGTTACTCCACATTATAAGTTATAAATGGGGTTCCGCAGGGTTCAGTCCTGGGCCCAAAGCTTTTTAATATGTTTATTAATTATCTAGAAGTGGGAATTGAAGGTAGCATCTCAGTTTTTGCTGATGACAGTAAGCTATGCAAGGAAATACATACAGAGCTGGATGTTTTTTCTCTGCAGAAGGATGTAGATAAACTGAGTGAATGGGCAGAAAAGTGGCAGATGACATTTATTGTAGAAACAAACTTGCTACATATACACTAAATGGGAAACAACTTGGGGAATCCTCATTAGGGAAAGATTTAGGAGTGCTGATAGACGATAGACTTCACAGCAGTGTACATAGTCACTCAGCTACTGCAAGAACAAATAGGGTACTAGCCTGCATAAAAAGAGGTGTAGATGCAAGGGATGCAAATATTATCCTACCTCTGTATAAATCCTTGGTTAGGCCGCATCTAGAATATGGAGTATGATTCTGAACTGGAAAAGGTGCAGAGACGTGCAACAAAACTGATAAAGGGATTGAAGGATCTGAGTTATAAAGAGAGACTAGCCAAACTGGATTTGTTTACAATAGAGAAGAGACATCTAAGGGTTGATATGATTACCATTTACAAATGCATTCAAGGTCAATACAAAGAACTAGCCAAATAATTATTTACGCAAAGAGCGGAGCTAAGAACAAGAGGTCATCCATTAAGACTAGAGGAAAGGCATTTTCACTAAAGCAAAGGCAGGAATTCTTTACAGTAAGGGTGATAAAGCTATGGAATTCTTTGCTTCAGCATGTTGTACTTGCAGATAGTGCAACTGCTTTAAAAAATGGATGCCTATCTAGCATAAAACAATATTGAAAATTATGACAGATGGCTTCAAAGCAGATAGGATGTTGATCCAGGGAAATAACTGACTGCCATTTGGAGTCAGGAAGGATTTTTTTTTTTTATCCACTTGGGGCTAAATGAGAAATTGCTCCAGTGTTTTTTTTTTTTTTTTTTGCCTTCCTCTGGATCAACAGGGGTGTTTTCAACATGGGCTGTACTTGATGGACACATGTCTTTTTTCAGCCGCATCAACTATGTTACTATGTTACTATGTAGTCTCCGGTTTCCTCACTCTACTGTCCTACTCTATAGAGGTTCCATTCTGCTAATAGGACTGTCCTACCAGTAACTATCAATTTCTGCTTCCCTTGTTCATGTTTGGTAGCGTCTAGAGTGCTAGCTGCTATTTACCTTATTATTATTTTCAGCTGTACCCTGCTTACAGCTATCTGAAGATATCTCAGAGAGAACTTGGTGTCAGGGCAATTACTGCCTATGGTGGAGATATCTTTGGATTTTGTATTCTCTCGGTCATAGAGTTATTCCCTACTCTCCTTGGCTATTGGCCATTATTATTTGGTAGCAGTTCTATTCTGCATATTCTGTCTCTGTGGTGGTTTAGTGACCTTGTCCCATTGATTCTGGGCCCTGGTCTTGGGACTGTATCCCTCCTACATATATATATATATATATTCTGGAATATTATCTTCTCAATATCCTTTGGAAGTTACCTACCGTTCTTTCAGTTGTGTTTCTGCATTTGGGTTCAAACTCCCTTCTGTAATCTGAATCTGAATTACAGTGCACTCGTTTTCTTTTTTAAAATTTTTATTTTTTATTTATTTTAAAAGAAGTTTATTGAAAATGAGTAAAACATACAAAAGTACATCAAAAGGCTTAGGTACATAAAACAGGTAAGAATGTTAAACATACAGTATACAAAAGAGCGAGATCTATTATTGCTACCTGAGAAAGATTTCTATGTAAGTACTGTCGCTAGACAGTTCGTAAATGGAATTAAACAATGAACATACTCTCCATACGACAGTATTCATAGTGGCTAGTGATAATCCAAATATCATGACATAAACGAGCGTTGATGTAGTCTCGCCAGATACGTCCATGAAGAGAAATGTAACAGTTGAAGGAAGGCAGAAGGAAAGAAATACGAAGGCATTAAAGAAAGGAGAGAGAAGATATAGGAAGAGAACGAAGGGAAGAGGGAGAGAGCGAAAGATAAGGAGGGGTAGAGCGAAAGAGAAAGTGGGGGGGTCGGCAGTTCCCTGACACGTTATCTGTCTTAGATACATAACTGAAATGTCAAGTGAGACAATATCAGAGGCGTAATCAGTTGAACCAAGCATCCCAGCAAGAGCGAAAGAAAACCAGATCGGAAGATGCAATAGCGTGGCATCTTTCCATGTTATAGATATTATCAATCTTCCCTTACCACATAGAAATGGGAGGAGTAGATGTCTGTTTCCAAAACATCAGAATAAGAGACCTTGCCGCGTTCAGAAGATGTGCAAGAAGGACTTTACGTGTCCTTGGAAGCTAGGTGGGGAAATGGTGTGTACTAAAGAATAAGCAGAGGAGTGGGTCGGTAGGGAGTAAGAGGCGTAAGGTTGTATTAATCTTGAGCATGACCTGTTCCCAATAGGGGACAATAAGTGGGCAGGACCACCAAATGTGGGCAGGGGAGCCAACCTCTGTGGAACACCTCCAGCATAGTGGAGAATGTGTGGAGGAAAATTGGGCCAGACGTGTCGGAGTCAGGTGCCATCTGGTAATTATCTTATAATTCAGCTCCCTAGTGGCCGTGTCTCTAGCGAATCTGAAGACATCTGTCAAAATACGTGACCAGCTGGGCATGTCCAGTGTGAAAGATAACTCTATTTCCCATTGTTTCATAAAGTAAAGTTTGCGAGGATTCGGGCAGGAGTGAAGTAAGTTATAACAAAAGGAGAGGGGGCGTGAGATAACCCTGTTTGCGAGTAAACAGTCTTCAAATTTAGTGAGACTCCTATTCTTAAAACCTTTTTTCCATTCGTTATGTACCCAATGATGAAGCTGAAGAAGGCACCACCAAGAGGCAGAGGCTAATCCAATAGTCGTTTGTAAATAAGCAAGAGAAGGGGTAGAAGAGGATTCGCTTAGAGATCTCAATGTGTCAACATTCCGTTGTCTAAATGAATGAAAGAAAGTGTGTGTCTGTCCGGCAGGGAAATTCGGGTTCCCCCAGACCGATCGGAGGGGGGAAGGAGAAGGAGTAAAAGCAGGAGAGTTACTAACACTGTCCCAAATGTGGAGAATATGACCGTATATCAGATGTGTCATTCCTGAAAGAGGGCGGTCATGCTTTGCAGTAAGCAGTGTCTGAAGAGGATCTATAGAACCTAAATGGGGAATAAGAGTAGTGACCCAAAGTAACGGTGGGTCATGCACTAGATCGAATATTTGGGATAAGGCGGAAGCGCGGTAATAATCAAAGAGATCTGGAATGGCCAAACCGCCCTCCGTTATAGGCCTTGTCAGGATATCTCTCCTAAGCCTAGGTGTTTTGCGCATCCATGTGAAAGATTTAATCACCGTGTTAAGTGCCTGGAAACATGTTAGGGATATGCACTGGAAAGGCAGAGAATAGAAAGATCAGTTTAGGGAGTATAAGCATTTTAACCAAGTTTATCCATCCTATCCAGGAAGTGTATAAGTGACTCCATCTAGCGATATCTTGTGAGATGGTACGCAGGAGCAGGGAAAAGTTGATGTCAGGTAAGGAAGTCAATTTCGGCAAAATCTTGATGCCTTAATATGTAAGGTGATCTTGCACACAGATGAATGGGTATTTCGATTTGAGAGCGTCTGCTTGGGATTCAGGGAGATTTACATTCAATATGGTAGACTTTGAGTAATTAATCTTAGCTTGCGAGAGAGTGGCGTATTCACCTATGAGATCAAGCAGCGCAGGAAGAGATGAGGACGGGTGAGACAAGATAAACAACGTGTCATCAGTGTATGCAGAGACCTTAAGTGACATGGGGCTATGGGAAAGGCCGGTGATTTCCGAGGAGAGCCTCACCATACTTAAGAGGGGTAATAAAGCCAGAATGAACAAAACAGGGGAAAGGGGACAGCCCTGCCGCATGCCATTTCGGATGTCGAAAGGGGTGGATAAAGTGCCATTCACCAAGACCCTGGCTGACGGGTTTGTGTATAGGATTCTGATGCCAGCTATCATATTGTTCCCTAAGCCGTATTGTTGGAGGACCCCGAATAGATAGTCCCATTGTACCCTGTCGAATGTCTTTTCTGCGTCCGTCGAGAGGAAGAGAGAAGGGATCTTATGGGTTAAGGCGTATTGCATTGCAGAGATGACTAGAGCTGTACTATGTCTGACTTCTCTACCCAGGGTGAATCCGTTCTGATCTGGGCCTATGAGTTTTGGAAGAAATTGCTTGAGCCTCTCAGCCAGGATCTTGGCGAATATTTTCAGGTCAGAGTTGAGAAGTGAGATGGGGTGATAACTTGTACAGTCTAAGGTGTTCTTGTCTGGTTTATGAATGACAACAATGTGAGCCTCCAGCGATTGAGGAGGAAAAGGGGAACCATTCAATGCAGCATTGAAAGCCGTGCACATGTGTGGAAGTAAAACTTCTGAGAAGGTTGAGTAGTATTTAAGAGAGAAACCGTCAGGGCCAGGGGACTTCCCTGATGCTGAGGATTTCAGGGAATCAAGGATCTCAGTTGCTGTGATAGGAGTTTCTAAGGAGGCAGCTTCTGCCGGAGAAAGAGTGGTAACCTTGGCCCTATTCAGAAAAGATTTCAGAGTGTCAGAAGGGTAAGGAGTATGGAACTCTGAAGTCTCCTGGAGATTGTAAAGAGATTTGTAAAAATCATGAAATGCATTTGATATATCTGGGTAGGATGTGACCGAGGCGTGAGGCTTAGTCATTACGCGGGAGACCAGGGTAAAGCGTCGTTTGATAGCAACAATTCTTGCGAGCATCTTCCCGCATTTGTTACCAGCCAGATAACTATGGTATTTCTGCCACATGAAGGATTTAGTGACATTCTCTCGAAGAATAATATTGAGTTCTATTTTCTTCTCTGTGAGAGAGTGTAAGGATTCAGGAGTAGTATGCCTCATGTGCTCCAGTTCCAAACGCCTAATATTATCTATCAAGGTATGGATTGTTCTAATTTTTTCCCATTTTTTCCATGCTCCAATTTTAATGAGGTGGCCCCTTAGAACGCATTTGTGTGCCTCCCAAATGTGTGTTGCCAACACATCTGAGGAAGAATTAATGGAGAAATACTCTGAAATGTGCGCTCGAAGTGTGTCTTTCGTCTGTTCGGATGAAAGGAGGAATTCGTTCAATCTCCAATTCCTCGAGCGGGTGGAGTCCGCCGGGAAGTTCAGAGAGATAGAGACAGGAGAATGGTCTGTCCAAGAAGCGGTTTCAATGTCCACCGCCGTGAGGGAGTCTAGTAAGAATTGAGATGTAAGCAAATAATCAATTCTGCTGTGTGTTGAGTGAGGGTGCGAGAAAAATGTATAATCCCTGTCCGAGGGGTGAAGCAATCTCCAGGAATCAATCAAGTGTCTCTGTGTGAGTTCTTTATACAGACATTTTAAATGGGATTTCTTGAAGGGAGACTTACCCGATGAACTGTCCAGAGCAGGGTTTAGGGTCATATTGAAGTCCCCACCAATGATGAGTGGATTGTGAGAATGTTCATCCAGTAGGGTCAAAATCTTAAGAAGGAATGATAATTGGCCTGAGTTGGGAACTTACTGGTTGACAAAGGTGATAGGTTTATTGGGTAACAGCCCAGTAAGAATAAGGAAGCGGCCCTCAGGATCCGAAATTAGGTCTTTTTCCCACTGTAGTGAAGATCGGAGTAAGATACTGACCCCTTTGCATTTGTCCTGCGTGGAAGAAAAGTAAGAATTTGGGAAAGATCTGTTAAAAAATTTTGGAGAGTTAGATAATTGAAAATGGGTCTCCTGCACAAATACTACATCCGCTTGTAAGCGGTCAAAGTCTCCTAAAGTGATTGCTCGTTTTTCGTGCACTCGTTTTCTTATACTGGTCTAGGCCCTGGCTCAACTGTGGTCAGACATCTGGCTTCGCAGCCACCAGATTTACATTCTGGCTTTGGCCTCTGCAAAAGAAACTAGTGACTGGCTTCGTTCTCTAGCTACAGAGATTCAGATTCAACCAGATTGGATCACATGACATCAGCGAGCAACAGAGCAGACTCACAGATACCTTTTTTCCAAGATGTCTGCATTGTTGCCCGCTGGTGGCTGTCGAAGTTGTCTGTCTGATCACCACCAGGATTCGTGAGAAGCATTCCTTGGTACCTTAAGGTACTTGAAGGCACTGATGGCTCAGGTGCACAGAGCTTCTTTTGCAAGATCTGTGCAGCTTCTGCAAGACAACAATACGGACCCAGCTCCAGGCAAACTCATATCCTTCCCCTGTACACAGCTATAAAATAGTCCTCTCCACCGTAAATAAATACAAGTACGCTGAGGCCTTCTAAGCGTACTGAACATCCCAGATAAACAAATGGATGAGAAGGAGGATATATGTAAAAATCACATTCTTTATTTATTCCTTAAAGTGCACAGCATAGATAAATGAGCAATTTACAGGACTTATATACATTCACAGTAGTCCATTCCTAACGCGTTTCAGAGACACACTGGCCACCTTCATCAGAGGATAGGACCACCTCCCTCCTAACAACCCCTTTATACACTCCCTACTACATAAGAGGGAGGAGAGCAAAGGGAGGAGAATAAAGGAAGCATTAACCCGTGCACTGCCGGGGAGACAGACAACTGAAAAAATGAGTGTCCCTTCTGCCCGGCAGCGCAGAGGAAAACAACAACCCAAATCTAAGACCTCACATAACTTTCACTGGTGAGGCGATAAACCATGCTATGCCGAGGAGACAGGCAAACATAAAGCATGTCTATAGAAAAAAACAAAAACAAAAAGGGGCGCTCCTAGTGTAATAGTTCAAAAAAATATATACCACCACCAGTAAATAGACCACACTCACAATTTAAGAAACCACTATAAGTGGTCAGCTTGATAGATGGAGGATTCTAGACTGCCCCCACTCAGTCCTCCAATGTAGTTGAAAAATGCTGCTCCCAATCAGAAAAATAGGGATCTGGAAGATGACCCCTAGCAACAAACAGAAAAAAACACCAGAAAGGGGCGCAATACCAAAAAAATGTGTATATAATAATCCCCAATAATAAGGATGGTACTTACAACATATGTAGTACCCGGTTGAATGGACTACAACCGGTATAACAAGCAGGGATTTATAATCCGCCCTGCTTCAGATGTACTGATCTCAGGAACAAACAATAAAAAAACTCTGGATCTCTTCTTAAAAGTTTAATTAATCCAACATTTGGAATAAAAAACCCAGTTGCTAAACGCGTTTCGAAGCGCTGCTTCTTCTTCAGTAGCAAAGAATTAAAAAAGTATATGGGTTTCAAACATTAAAATCAGTATACATACAGATTATATCATCCACACTTACCCCAATCCTACAGGCTCCTCTTATAGTCCCTTCAGCGTCTCTAATTAGTTTGGCGCTCCATCTCCACATGGGAGAGACATAACACTTCCGGTGCGTTCCAGTACTGGGACGTAGTATGTTACCCAATATGCTGGGATACTTAACACTACACTTCCGGAGCATTCCAACACTGGGACGCAACATACTACCCAAAACCAAACGAGCGCTCCACATCTCTGCCCGGGAGAAGCGCCACACCTCCGATGCGTCCCAACACTGGAACGCAATCCACCCCCCCAGCCCGCGTCACAGCCACTGTGCGCAAGACCGGAAGTATGAAGACTCACCCTCCACCTCCGGCTCGCATTCAAGCATCGGAAGCAAAAGAGCACAAGGGGAATCGCAAATAAGCAAAAAATATCCCCAAAGCTACCTTAACTATGCCTGACACTAAAAACCAATGGCTCCACAAGGGGAAAACAAAATAACCCCTCACTTGCTAATGGGACATAATGATAAAAAAAGAAAAGGGACAACAATTAGAGCTCAAAATAGGTATGGGGACAGAGTGGATGTCACAAATGCATACATATACACAGAAATCCAATAACCAAACATAGACAACAATAATAATTAAAATAAAAAATAATAAATAAAAATAAATTTAAAAAAATAAAAAATAATAAAAAAATATATAAAAAAATAATAATAAAATAATAAAAAATACATATCAAAAAAATATATGAAAAGAATATATATAAAAGTAATAAAATAAATAAACCTAAAAAAATCTCATAATGCAAAAAAACTCATAATGCAAAAAAACATAACATGTGTAATAATGTAAATAAACACATCCATAATTTTTGTGCACTCATCAATGTGTAAATAAAGACTCAAATATGATATTAATAAATATTCTCAGTGCTCTCATTAAGACCACAAGGGGTCATAGTGTGCAAACGAAAAATCCAAAAGGCCTCCCTATGGTTCAAATTATTATTAATATTATTAATATTATTAACTTTTTCAATTGGGATTACACTTAAAAATGTTGGATCCTTCTCATGCATTAAAGTACAGTGTCTAGAAACACTATGATCAGGGAAACCTCTAAGAACATTGCGACGATGTTGAACAAATCTATCACGCAATGTCTGGGTGGTTCTTCCCACATACTGTACTCCGCACTTACAGCTAATAAGATAAATTATATTCCGTGAACTACAATTCATAAATGTCTTAATTGGGAAAATTTCACCTGTGTAATTTGATTTAAAAACAGATACCTTATTTGAAATAAAGGGGCATGTTAAACAGCGAGCAACTCCACATTTATAACTCCCTAATTTTTGAGAAAAAGTACCAAAATTTAACCCTAAATTGTTCTTATACTCAACTTACTTAGGTAACCTACTAGGGGCCAAGCTATTCTTCAAAGTTTTGGATCTCCTATATGTGAACAAAGGTCTAGGTTTCACTACATCTTTAAGAAAAGGATCTAGTTGTAATATTTTCCAATGGTTCCTTAAAACTGTTTCTACAGTTTTGTATGCTCCATTATAACCAGTTATAAATCTTAAATCTCCTTTTTTATCCCCTTTTTTATCAATTTTATCTTTGGATTTCTTATTGTTATAAATCAACGTAGTACTCCTATCCAAATTCCGTGCTCTAAGATACTCCCTCTCAATCAGTTCAGGAGGATAGTTCTTGTCACTAAAACGTTGCCTAAGCACCAGTGACTGTTTATCAAACTCAACAATACTAGTATAATTCCGTCTTATCCTCCTGAACTGACTGAAAGGGACATTACGCAACCAAGGTCTATAGTGACTACTGGAGAAATCCAAATAACTGTTACTATCTACTTCCTTAAAAAAAGTACATGATCCTATATGACCGGTCTCCTCCACGAATAGCTGGACATCCAAAAAGTCAACTCTATCAGGCTGAACAGTAGAAGTAAAACTAATACTCATATCATTATTCTCAAGATGCCGAATAAAAGTCTCTGGTGTATCACCCTTCCATATGATTATAACATCATCAATATACCTACGATATAGAACCAGGTTCGCCCCAAACATATTGTCCCGCCAAACATGGGACTCTTCAAAGAGACCCATGAACAAATTTGCGAAACTTGGGGCGAACCTGGTTCCCATTGAGATACCACGCTTTTGCAGATAAAAGGTACCCTCAAAAGAAAAAAAGTTATGCTCAAGAATAAATCGTATAGAATCCAAAAGAAAGATTCTCTGTTTATTGGGCATAAGAGGATCTTGACTAAGATAAAAATCAACAGCCCGTATTCCATCTTCATGCCTAATATTAGAGTACAATGCACTAACATCCATTATAATCCACTTAAAATCCACTTCCCATCTTATATTCTGTAACTCATTTAATAATTGAGTGGTATCTCTTAAATAGGATTTTAATCCTACGACATAACGTTGCAAATGCACATCTACAAAATGCGATAAATTGGATGTCAAACAATTTACCCCTGAAATTATGGGGCGTCCTGGAGGTTGTACTAAATTCTTATGAATTTTTGGCAAATGATAGTATACTGCCACTTTGATATTTCATACATAGAGGAAACCCTTTTCTTGTTTAGTTATTATTCCATTCTCAAATGCCGTACTCACTAGTTTATCAAAATCAGTTTGAAAAAGGGGGGAGGGATCAGCATCCAAAATCTGATAATATTCTTGATCTAATAAAATACGATGTGCTTCTTGAACATAATCATCTCTATTCTGGATGACGATCCCCCCCCCCCTTATCTGCTGGCTTTACAACAATTGTCCTATCAGCACCCAATCGATCTAGGGCCAACTTCTCCCTATATGAGATATTAAACTTCAAATCCTTATTGGGTCCTGAAAAGATTCTTCTCAAATCATTAAGGACCAATTGATGGAATGTTTCAATACAACTTCCCTTAAAGTATATTGGATAAAACTTAGATTTAGATTTTAAATCAGTTGGAATTGGGTCCTCTGTTATCACTTTTTCCATATCGGTAATTTGCAAAACATTCTCAGACTTCCCCTTTATTTTAAAATACCTTTCTAAAGTTAATTTTCTTATAAATATATTAAGATCTTTAAAGATCTCAAACAAATTTGGACTAGCTGTAGGACAAAAAGAAAGACCACGCTTCAAAAGAGCAATCTCATCTGTATCTAGCTGTCTAGAAGACAAATTGAAGATACCTAGTTCAACCAAGTCTACTGTTTGCTTTTTTTGGGGACCTCTGCCTCTACCCCTACACCCTCTTCGTCTGACAGAGCTCTTTTCTGTCCCCCCTGTAGCACCTTGAAGGGGTTTGGGTCCTCCCAAAAACTCCAATCTCTCAAAATCGGAGACTGTGGCGTCAATGTAGGACTCGCCCCTAAAAAATTCACCTCTCCAGTATTCCTTCTCTCCAGGGAGAAGTTGGCCCTAGATCGATTGGGTGCTGATAGGACAATTGTTGTAAAGCCAGCAGATAAGGGGGGGGGGGATCGTCATCCAGAATAGAGATGATTATGTTCAAGAAGCACATCGTATTTTATTAGATCAAGAATATTATCAGATTTTGGATGCTGATCCCTCCCCCCTTTTTCAAACTGATTTTGATAAACTAGTGAGTACGGCATTTGAGAATGGAATAATAACTAAACAAGAAAAGGGTTTCCTCTATGTATGAAATATCAAAGTGGCAGTATACTATCATTTGCCAAAAATTCATAAGAATTTAGTACAACCTCCAGGACGCCCCATAATTTCAGGGGTAAATTGTTTGACATCCAATTTATCGCATTTTGTAGATGTGCATTTGCAACGTTATGTCGTAGGATTAAAATCCTATTTAAGAGATACCACTCAATTATTAAATGAGTTACAGAATATAAGATGGGAAGTGGATTTTAAGTGGATTATAATGGATGTTAGTGCATTGTACTCTAATATTAGGCATGAAGATGGAATACGGGCTGTTGATTTTTATCTTAGTCAAGATCCTCTTATGCCCAATAAACAGAGAATCTTTCTTTTGGATTCTATACGATTTATTCTTGAGCATAACTTTTTTTCTTTTGAGGGTACCTTTTATCTGCAAAAGCGTGGTATCTCAATGGGAACCAGGTTCGCCCCAAGTTTCGCAAATTTGTTCATGGGTCTCTTTGAAGAGTCCCATGTTTGGCGGGACAATATGTTTGGGGCGAACCTGGTTCTATATCGTAGGTATATTGATGATGTTATAATCATATGGAAGGGTGATACACCAGAGACTTTTATTCGGCATCTTGAGAATAATGATATGAGTATTAGTTTTACTTCTACTGTTCAGCCTGATAGAGTTGACTTTTTGGATGTCCAGCTATTCGTGGAGGAGACCGGTCATATAGGATCATGTACTTTTTTTAAGGAAGTAGATAGTAACAGTTATTTGGATTTCTCCAGTAGTCACTATAGACCTTGGTTGCGTAATGTCCCTTTCAGTCAGTTCAGGAGGATAAGACGGAATTGTACTAGTATTGTTGAGTTTGATAAACAGTCACTGGTGCTTAGGCAACGTTTTAGTGACAAGAACTATCCTCCTGAACTGATTGAGAGGGAGTATCTTAGAGCACGGAATTTGGATAGGAGTACTACGTTGATTTATAACAATAAGAAATCCAAAGATAAAATTGATAAAAAAGGGGATAAAAAAGGAGATTTAAGATTTATAACTGGTTATAATGGAGCATACAAAACTGTAGAAACAGTTTTAAGGAACCATTGGAAAATATTACAACTAGATCCTTTTCTTAAAGATGTAGTGAAACCTAGACCTTTGTTCACATATAGGAGATCCAAAACTTTGAAGAATAGCTTTGCCCCTAGTAGGTTACCTAAGTTAGTTGAGTATAAGAACAATTTAGGGTTAAATTTTGGTACTTTTTCTCAAAAATTAGGGAGTTATAAATGTGGAGTTGCTCGCTGTTTAACATGCCCCTTTATTTCAAATAAGGTATCTGTTTTTAAATCAAATTACACAGGTGAAATTTTCCCAATTAAGACATTTATGAATTGTAGTTCACGGAATATAATTTATCTTATTAGCTGTAAGTGCGGAGTACAGTATGTGGGAAGAACCACCCAGACATTGCGTGATAGATTTGTTCAACATCGTCGCAATGTTCTTAGAGGTTTCCCTGATCATAGTGTTTCTAGACACTGTACTTTAATGCATGAGAAGGATCCAACATTTTTAAGTGTAATCCCAATTGAAAAAGTCAATAATATTAATAATAATTTGAACCATAGGGAGGCCTTTTGGATTTTTCGTTTGCACACTATGACCCCTTGTGGTCTTAATGAGAGCACTGAGAATATTTATTAATATCATATTTGAGTCTTTATTTACACATTGATGAGTGCACAAAAATTATGGATGTGTTTATTTACATTATTACACATGTTATGTTTTTTTGCATTATGAGTTTTTTTGCATTATGAGATTTTTTTAGGTTTATTTATTTTATTGCTTTTATATATATTCTTTTCATATATTTTTTTGATATGTATTTTTTATTATTTTATTATTATTTTTTTATATTTTTTTTATTATTTTTTATTTTTTTAAATTTATTTTTATTTATTATTTTTTATTTTAATTATTATTGTTGTCTATGTTTGGTTATTGGATTTCTGTGTATATGTATGCATTTGTGACATCCACTCTGTCCCCATACCTATTTTGAGCTCTAATTGTTGTCCCTTTTCTTTTTTTATCATTATGTCCCATTAGCAAGTGAGGGGTTATTTTGTTTTCCCCTTGTGGAGCCATTGGTTTTTAGTGTCAGACATAGTTAAGGTAGCTTTGGGGATATTTTTTGCTTATTTGTGATTCCCCTTGTGCTCTTTTGCTTCCGATGCTTGAATGCGAGCCGGAGGTGGAGGGTGAGTCTTCATACTTCCGGTCTTGCGCACAGTGGCTGTGACGCGGGCTGGGGGGGTGGATTGCGTTCCAGTGTTGGGACGCATCGGAGGTGTGGCGCTTCTCCCGGGCAGAGATGTGGAGCGCTCGTTTGGTTTTGGGTAGTATGTTGCGTCCCAGTGTTGGAATGCTCCGGAAGTGTAGTGTTAAGTATCCCAGCATATTGGGTAACATACTACGTCCCAGTACTGGAACGCACCGGAAGTGTTATGTCTCTCCCATGTGGAGATGGAGCGCCAAACTAATTAGAGACGCTGAAGGGACTATAAGAGGAGCCTGTAGGATTGGGGTAAGTGTGGATGATATAATCTGTATGTATACTGATTTTAATGTTTGAAACCCATATACTTTTTTAATTCTTTGCTACTGAAGAAGAAGCAGCGCTTCGAAACGCGTTTAGCAACTGGGTTTTTTATTCCAAATGTTGGATTAATTAAACTTTTAAGAAGAGATCCAGAGTTTTTTTATTGTTTGTTCCTGAGATCAGTACATCTGAAGCAGGGCGGATTATAAATCCCTGCTTGTTATACCGGTTGTAGTCCATTCAACCGGGTACTACATATGTTGTAAGTACCATCCTTATTATTGGGGATTATTATATACACATTTTTTTGGTATTGCGCCCCTTTCTGGTGTTTTTTTCTGTATAAAGCATGTCTGCCCGGCAGAGCAGAGGGAAAAGCCAACCTAAGTGTAAGACATAACATCACTAAATAGCTTAACAAAATCACAAATTTCAAATATAATACCTCATATAAAAACAATAATGAATATTCCTGATAACTACTCAAACAATATATCAGAAATTACCAAAACAAAAATAAATCATCTATCACAGTGCCTGTGATCCTTTCTGTCACTCTCGCTTGTGGTGAATGCTGATTCGCTATACTGGTTTGGCCCGCCCCTGGTGACCTTTTTATGCCTGACCGTGACACTTGTCAGGTGCCCTTTCGTGGTGTTTCCGAGCCAGTGTTGCTGTTGCTGAGTTCCTGTGTTCCGGTTTCCCGTGTACCGAATTGGCCCGTCTTGACTACGCTCCTGTGTTCCTGTTCGTGATTGACCCGGCTCGTCTGAGTACCCGCTCCGTGATCCGACCCGGCTTGGCTGACGTTCCTGCTCGTGATTGACCCGACTTGTATGAGTACCCTCTCCGTGATCCGACCCGGCTTGGCTGACTTCCTGCTACGTGACCTGCTAACTGACTGTTCTGGTGACCTACTAGCTCCTGCTCTCCTCTCCGGTTGTCGCTGAGGCGACATTCTGAATTCCTCCACTGCCGCTTGCCTGGTTGATCGTGTGACCTGGTCCTGTCCGGGCTTGCTGCTCCCAGTGCTAAGTATTACCTGATTGCAGAGTTGGGTTGCTGTCCTGAGCCTCCGTATCGCTTGCAGAACTTACATACTTCTCAGAGCCTCCGATCCGTAAAAGCTGCATTTAACCGTAGCTGTGCCGCAGTACTTGTTGATGGCCTCTTTCACTGGTACAGAGCCTCCCTCTTGCATTACATCTGCTGAGCTAGCCGCTTATGCGTTGGTTGGTCGGCGGCTCATTACATCATAGCAGAGTAGTGCTGTCGGTAACGATTCCGGTAGGGCGCTATTTGGCACAAACGCTTACATTAACACCATTGAGGCTGAAGGCACAAGCTAATGTAACTGAGTGTGAAGGGCTTTCGACTCTCCGTTGCAGCATCTGTGGTCTGTTGCTACGTCCGTGGGGGCTATTGGCTCTAAGTTTGTGCAGGTTGACTAGGTTACGCCCGTGGGGGCTATTGGCTCACTAACCGTGTCTGCTGGTCTCCATTGTACGCCCTTGGGGCCATTCGCAACTCTTGCAGTTCAGGTTATATTGTGGTGACACCCGCGGGGGCTAACTACTCGAGCACTTGCAGTGTCAGTCATACCCTTGGTTACGCCCGTGGGGGCTATTCTGGGTACTGTGTTGCTACTATACCCTCTGGTCACGCATGGCCTAGCAACATCATCTCTCAGTACTATAAGTGTGATTCCAGCTACACTTACTGCTTCCAATTAACACCTTGGGTCTACCAAACTCCACAACAGAGACTGTTCATTTATACATTTAACCCTTATGTGGGGTTTTCTCCTTTGCCTGTCCTGAGACAGTATATGTAATACTCTTATTCTGTATACTGGGCCTGTGGAGGCATTTCTGTCATTATCTTGCTATTATTTTGTGTAGCCTGTAGAGGGCGATCATTTGCCTTAATTTTCTTTTAATAAAACTGTGTTTTATTTCACCCCTGGTCTGAGTGTCTTTAAAAACCGTTACAGTACGAAAGGGCCATGCCCTCAGACAGTAAGGGTGAAAGTGACACACAAAGCATCCACTGGAGGATGGATGTCCATGAGCAGCGTCTAGACCAGTTGGCACTGGCTTTACAAACGTTACTTGAGCGTACGGTACACCTTGACAAGCCAAATCAGAATCCGGTGGTCCCCGCAGCTCCGACACCGGATAATCTGCCGGTAGCCCCTCCTACCGTTACTAGAGGTTTAACGGCGGCGGCGCCGTTACCCTTGAGATATGATGGCGAACCTTCACAATGCAGGGGCTTTATTAATCAGTTGGAAATTTTTTTGGAGTTGACGCCCCAGGCATTCCCTAACGATTGGAGTAAGGTCGGATTTATGATTTCCCTATTAACGGGCAAGGCTCTGGCTTGGGCGAATCCCTTGTGGGAGAATTCCTAACCCTGCACTCTAAACTTTAATGAGTTTGTAAGAAAGTTCCGCAGAGTGTTTGAGGTCCCTGGCAGGACTGCCTCTGCTGCCAAGAGGTTAATGGAGATACAACAGGGTGAGCGTACTCTGGGCGATTACGCTATTGAATTTCAGACTTTGGCAGCAGAGGTGGGATGGAATAATGAGGCATTAGTTGCAGCCTTCTCCCAAGGTCTATCCGAATCCATTAAGGACGAAATAGCTGCTCGAGATGTACCTGGGTATTTGGATGAGTACATTGACTATGTCATGCTCATTGACTCCCGCATTTGTGAGAGACGGTTGGCTAAGAGGGCGAGATCCAGAAACCAGAGCCAGGGCAGTTTTCTTAACCCACCCTCTCCATCCATTCCTCCTGAGCGCCTACCTGAAGCTGGAGAACCAATGCAGCTGGGGTTCACCAGACTGACTAAGGAGGAGAGGGCTTACCGTAGGAAGCAAGGCCTTTGCTTGAACTGTGGCAAACCTGGGCACATGTTACGCACTTGTCCGGTAAGGCCGGGAAATGGACACACCTAGGTTACCTTGGGGAACAGGCCCTAGGTGGTGTACAGCAGTCCCTGGATACTAATACACTGAAACCTACCATTCAGGTGGTATTCTCTTGGGCTGACGGTCTCGTGGAGGTCTTGGCACTAGTAGATTCTGGTGCAGCCGGGTACTTTATGGACCAGTCCTTTGCCGAATTGCACAACATTCCGTTATGTCAGAGGGATTCTCCCTTGGCGATCGAGGTCATTGATGGCAGACCCCTAGAACCTGCATTTATTACTATGGAAACGACTCCTATTACAATGTCAGTGGGGGCTCTCCACAAAGAGGAGGTACGCTTCCAAATAATCCGTTCTCCTCACCACGCAGTCATTCTAGGGTATCCCTGGCTACTTCTACATAGCCCTCAGTTTGATTGGCAGAGATGTGAGGTGAATTCCTGGTCTGAGTATTGTACTAGGAGATGCCTATCTCACCCGATTAAGATTTTATGTACCTCTCCCTCTGTGCCAACGGAATATGGGGAATTCAGTGACGTATTCAGCAAGGGAGAGGCCAGCGCACTGCCTGAGCATAGACCTTATGATTGCGCTATTGATTTGCCCGCGGGTGTGGTGCCTCCTAGGGGCCGCACCTATCCACTGTCTTGTGATGAGACCAGGGCAATGGAGGAGTACATTGAGGACGCTCTCAGTAGAGGTATCATTCGCAAGTCTACCTCCCCGGCTGGTGCCGGATTTTTCTTTGTAAAGAAGAAGAATGGCGAATTGAGACCTTGTATTGACTACCGGGCCCTGAATAAACTGATGCCTAAGAATGCCTACCCTATTTCACTCATTACTGAATTATTTGACAGGTTGAAGGGCTCTTCCATCTTTACTAAACTTGATTTGCGGGCGGCCTACAACTTAAACAGAATTAAGGCCGGAGACAAGTGGAAAACGGCATTTAATACCAGAACAGGGCACTATGAATATCTGGTGATGCCATTTGGTCTATGTAATGCACCTGCCATATTCCAGGAGTTTATTAATGACATCCTGCGTGACTTGCTCCAATCCTGTGTGGTGGTATATCTCAACGATATATTGATTCACTCTGCCAACCTCACACAGCATGTTAAGGATGTTTCTGAAGTCTTACTCTGACTTCGCAAGAATAAATTGTACTGTAAATTAGAGAAATGCGAATTTCATACGTCTCAAGTACCATTTTTGGGGTTCGTAATCTCTAAGGATGGCATCGCCATGGACCAGGCTAAGTTGGCAGCAGTCCTGGAGTGGCCTCGCCCTAAGGGGTTAAAAGCTATTCAGTGGTTCTTGGGCTTTGCCAACTACTATAGGAAGTTCATCCAGAACTTTTCTACGATAGTGAAACCTTTGTCTGATTTGACACATAAAGGGGCTACTCCCTCTCAGTGGTCTGAAGCAGCCGAGAATGCGTTTGAGTCCTTGAAGGCTGCCTTCGCGTCCGCTCCAGTGCTGTCCCACCCTAATCCCTCCCTGCCATTTACCCTGGAAGTTGACGCCTAGGAGGTTGGGGTGGGGGCAGTGCTCTCCCAGCGCCCTGTGGGAGGTGGCACCCTGAGACCCTGTGGATTCTTCTCTAAAAAACTTTCCAGTGCACAGAGTCATTATGAGATTGGCGACAGGGAGTTGTTGGCCATTATTTTGGCACTTAAGGAGTGGCGCCACCTATTAGAAGGAACTAAGAACCCGGTATTAATCCTCACTGATCACAAGAATTTGACATACCTCTCTGAGGCTAAGAGATTGTCCTTGCGACAAGCTAGGTGGGCGCTCTTTTTGTCCCGGTTTAATTTTGTAGTGTCCTACCTTCCGTATCCTGGCTAATATCCGTACTTGCATAACCTCGCCACTGGGGGAGGAGATCTTGGCTTCTCAATCTAAGGCTCCGTCTGAGACCCCAGTTGGCAAATGCTTTGTGGAGGAGCCATTGCATACCCGTCTATTGGAGACGTACCACTCATCTAAGGCTGCTGGGCACATCGGGAGGGATCAACTTATATGGTCTCTTTCGCAGTTGTTTTGGTGGCCTACCCTTAGAGCCGATTGCTCCGACTTTACTGCCGCCTGTACCACCTGTGCCCGTACCAAGACCCCCAGACATCTACCATTGGGCTTACTTCAACCAGTGCCTAATGGCGAACGTCCATGTTCCCACATATCTATCGACTTTTTGGGAGAATTACCAGTCTCTAGGGGGTATACATTTATCCTTATGGTGGTCGATAGGTTCTCTAAAATGGCTCATTTCGTGCCTCTCAATGGTCTTCCATCGGCTCAGGAATTGGCTGTAGTCTTTGCCAGGGAGGTGTTCCGCCTACATGGGGTACCCAGAGCGATTGTCTCCGATCGTGGGATCCAGTTTGTATCCAGGTTTTGGAGGGCATTTTGTGGTCAGATGGGCATCCAATTGTCCTTCTCCTCCGCCTACCATCCCCAGACCAATGGGGCCGCTGAGCGTGCCAGTCAGGGATTAGAACAGTTCCTGCGTTGCTTTGTTACCGATCATCATGATAATTGGGCCGGCCTGTTGCCATGGGAAGAGTTTGCCAGGAATTGTGCGGTTAATTCATTGTCCGGGAGCTCCCCATTTCTCATTAATTATGGGTTCCAGCCTTGCCTGCTCCCGGACTCATTTCAGGCACAACAGATTCCTGCCCTAGATGAGCATATGGCGCAACTTTGCTCCACATGGGCACAGGTTCAGAGGTCCCTCAGTCAGTCATTTCAGCGGCATCAGCGGCACGCTAATCGCAGACGGCTACCAGCGGTCTCATTTCAGGTAGGGGATAGGGTATGGCTCTCCTCCAGAAACCTCAATTTGCAGGTGCCCTCCAATAAGTTGGCTCCCTGGTTCATTGGGCCCTTTAAGATCATCCGCAAGGTTAATCCGGTTTCTAATGCATTGGAACTTCCACCCTCTATGCATAATCATAATGTGTTCCATGTGTCTCTTTTGAAACCATTGGTCTGCAGCCTTTACACTACTACACCAGTGATTCCTGGGCCGGTGGACGTTCAGGGCCAAGAGGAGTATGAGGTTCAGAGTATCATTGACTCCAGGAGATTTAGAGGAAAGTTGCAATATTTGGTCCACTGGAAGGGCTATGGTCCTGAGGAGCGTTCTTGGGTTGACCAAAAGGACCTCCATGCGCCTAGACTTTTGCGCAACTTCCACTCTAAATATCCTCAGAAACCCAGACCTCCTGCGGGGAGAGAGGGTCTTTGAGAGGTGGGTACTATCACAGTGCCTGTGATCCTTTCTGTCACTCTCGCTTGTGGTGAATGCTGATTCGCTATACTGGTTTGGCCCGCCCCTGGTGACCTTTTTATGCCTGACCGTGACACTTGTCAGGTGCCCTTTCGTGGTGTTTCCGAGCCAGTGTTGCTGTTGCTGAGTTCCTGTGTTCCGGTTTCCCGTGTACCGAATTGGCCCGTCTTGACTACGCTCCTTTGTTCCTGTTCGTGATTGACCCGGCTCATCTGAGTACCCGCTCCGTGATCCGACCCGGCTTGGCTGACGTTCCTGCTCGTGATTGACCCGGCTTGTATGAGTACCCTCTCCGTGATCCGACCCGGCTTGGCTGACTTCCTGCTATGTGACCTGCTAACGGACTGTTCCGGTGACCTACTGTTACGGTTTTCTGACACTCAGACACTGGTTGAGTAAAAACACAGTTTTATTGAAAATAAAAATGGATGAACAGTGCCCCTAGGGGCCAGAAATGGTAATGGTGAGATTCAAGCCCAATAGTATAGCAGTGATACATAGCACAGGTAAGCCCAACAGATACAGGGTTAATAGAGAAATTGACTGGTTAGTAAACTGATTGACCAACGCCCAGAAGTAGATATCAGTCTCTAGATGGTGCAGAGAAGGGTGTAATGTGAGCCTGAACTAATCACTCTCAGATACTTTTGCACATGAACGCCCAGATTGACCAGCGAATGCCCAGAGCTGAACCTATACCACCTTAGTGGAATAGTCAGCAGTAAAGCCACTGCAGGAGCAAACGGACCAGAACCTGAATCGCCCTTAATAGTATTACCGATGTAACCCTGCATGTGCCAACGGGAGGAGAGCCGCACACACCCCTTGGGTGCCAGAACGGAGCAATCACTGCACAAACGATAATGAGCCAAGTAATGGAGATACGGTAGATGGATAGAGCACTTAGAGCACTTGGTGGCCAAAGCCGGGACACCCTTCCGGTGTGATACAGCGCACACACACTGCAAGATCCAATGGAGGTACCAACGCCAACAGGTGCGGTCGCGGTGCACACGGGCACTGGGGGAGGACAACAGCTCTGCTAGTGCGAAAGGTAGGCTCGGTCGAAACTGCCCAGGCTCAGAACGTGTTAACTGGCTCAAACGGTACTCTCAGGCTTGGCAAGTGAAAGGGGAAAGGCTCAGATAACCGAGGCAACCGGCACAGCTAGGGTTAAGGCAGGTTCGATAAGGAAGACTACAGCTCAGCAGTGCTTAGGGTCAGGCTCAGGCAACAGCTCAGAGGACAGAGAGAGGATTAGCCAGAGCAACACAACACAGTTCAGAATGTCGCCATCCGGTGACCAGGATACACAGGAACAATCACGGAGAAGGAATCCAACCGAAACCGGGTCGATACTCGGAGCAGGAACGTCAGCCACAGCCGGGTCAATCACGGAGCAGAAACGTCAGCCAGAGCTGGGTCAATCACGGAGCAGGAGTGTCAGCCAGAGCCGGTTCAATCATGAAGCAGGAACGTCAGCCAGAGCCGGGTCAATCACGGAGCAGGAACAACAGAATGGTCAGACTAGCCGGGTCAGTACACAGGAACGCAGAAACACAGCAACAAGGTGCAGACTCAGGAACACCACGAAAGGGCAATCGACAAGTGCCCATAACGCAGTATATAAAGGAACATTCTGGGCGGGCCAATCAGCCTCCTCCAATGCACAGGTAACACGGCAAAGATTGACAGGGAATCACGGGGACCGTGATACCTACTAACTCCTGCACTCCTCTCCGGTTGTCGCTGAGGCGACATTCTGAATTCCTCCACTGCCGCTTGCCTGGTTGATCGTGTGACCTGCTCCTGTCTGGGCTTGCTGCTCCCAGTGCTAAGTATTACCTGATTGCAGAGTTGGGTTGCTGTCCTGAGCCTCCATATCACTTGTAGAACTTACATACTTCTCAGAGCCTCCGATCTGTAAAAGCTGCATTTAACCCTAGCTGTGCCGCAGTACTTGTTGCTGGCCTCTTTCACTGGTACAGAGCTTCCCTCTTGCATTACATCTGCTGAGCTAGCCGCTTATGCGTTGGTTGGTCGGTGGCTCATTACATCATAGCAGAGTAGTGCTGTCGGTAACGATTCCGGTAGGGCGCTATTTGGCTCAAACGCTTACATTAACACCATTGAGGCTGAAGGCACAAGCTAATGTAACTGAGTGTGAAGGGCTTTTGACTCTCCGTTGCAGCATCTGGGGTCCGTTGCTACGCCCTTGGGGGCTATTGGCTCTAAGTTTGTGCAGGTTGACTAGGTTTCGCCCGTGGGGGCTACTGGCTCACTAACCGTGTCCGCTGGGGGCTATTCGCAACTCTTGCAGTTCAGGTTATACTGTGGTGACGCCTGCGGGGGCTAACTACTCGAGCACTTGCAATGTCAGTCATACCCTTGGTTACGCCCATGGGGGCTATTCTGGGTACTGTGTTGCTACTATACCCTCTGGTCACGCATGGCCTAGCAACATCATCTCTCAGTACTATAAGTGTGATTCCAGCTACACTTACTGCTTCCAATTAACACCTTGGGCATGCCAAACTCCACAACAGAGACTGTTCATCTATACATTTAACCCTTATGTGGGGTTTTCTCCTGTGCCTGTCCTGAGACAGTATATGTAATACTTTTATTCTGTATACTGGGCCTGTGGGGGCATTTCTGTCATTATCTTGCTATTATTTTGTGTTGCCTGTAGAGGGTGATCATTTGCCTTAATTTTCTTTTAATAAAACTGTTTTATTTCACCCCTGGTCTGAGTGTCTTTAAAAGCCGTAAAAGAGAAGTGCAATGTACCCAAAATAAGGGGCTAAGGAAGACGGCAAGATAACACTTAACCTCTATAACAACTAACATACCATTCCACATTAAGACCACTAGGTATTCTGGTTCTTAACTCAAAAATCCAAAAACTTCCCTCTTATCTAATCTTGCCACCTCATCACCACCTCTTAATGGATACATACACTTCTCTATTCCCTGAAAGGAAAAGAATGTACTATCTGCATCGTGTTCTCTTATAATGTGGTTAGCATCCTGGGATCTACCATCTCTCCTAACAATGGAGTACAAATGTTCCCTGATTCTAGTCTTCAATGGGCGAGCAGTACGTCCCACGTACTGCTTCCCACATTTACACGTCACCAAATATACAATGTTCTTAGAGTTACAGTTGATAAAACTTTTAACAGAATATACTTTTTTGGTAACTGTAGAACTAAAGATCTCTGATTTTACAACATAGGCACAACAAATGCATTTATTATGAGCACATCCAAACATGCCCTTAGTGGATAACCATTCCACAGGTTTTTTTGATATAAACATTGTAGGAGAAACCATATTCGCAATACTCCTATCTTTCTTAAACACAACCACAGGAGAGCTCTGTGCCAGATGTTTCAATCTCTCATCCTGACACAGAATCCTCCAATGTCTTTTCAATATATTCTTGATTTGATATGCATTATTGCTGTACCTAGTTACAAAACTGGGAATATGATGATCTTTTCCCTGATTTTTAGGGTTCCTACCCCTACATTTGCCCATTCTCAATATATTCTCTCTAGGGGTAGCCACTGCTCTCCTGTATGCCCTCTCCACATCACATTTAGAGTAATCTCTATCCATCAACTTGTTCTTCAAAATATTTGCATGTAATTCAAAATCGTTTTCCATGGAGGAGTTGCGTTTAACCCGCAAAAACTGCCCCACAGGCAAATTCCTTTCAGGGAATAGAGAAATGTATGTATCCATTAAGAGGTGGTGATGGGGTGGCAAAATTAGATAAGAGGGAAGTTTTTTGGATTTTTGAGTTAAGAACCAGAATACCTAGTGGTCTTAATGTGGAATGGTATGTTAGTTGTTATAGAGGTTAAGTGTTATCTTGCCGTCTTCCTTAGCCCATTATTTTGGGTACATTGCACTTCTCATTTACAAGGTATATTGATTACATTTTTGTTTTTGTTTTGCTCATTTCTGATATATTGTTTGAGTAGTTATCAGGAATATTCATTATTGTTTTTATATGAGGTGTTATATTTGAAATTTGTGATTTTTTTAAGCTATTTAGTGATGTTATGTCTTAGACTTGGGTTGGCTTTTCCCTCTGCTCTGCCGGGCAGACATGCTTTATGTTTGCCTGTCTCCTTGGCATAGCATGGGTTATGGCCTCTCCAGTGAAAGTTATGTGAGGTCTTAGATTTGGGTTGTTGTTTTCCTCTGCGCTGCCGGGCAGAAGGGACACTCGTTTTTTCAGTTGTCTGTCTCCCCGGCAGTGCACGGGTTAACGCTTCCTTTATTCTCCTCCCTTTGCTCTCCTCCCTCTTATGTAGTGGGGAGTGTATAAAGGGGTTGTTAGGAGGGAGGTGGTCCTCTCCTCTGATGAAGGTGGCCGGTGTGTCTCTGAAACGCGTTAGGAATGGACTACTGTGAATGTATATAAGTCCTGTAAATTGCTCATTTATCTATGCTGTGCACTTTAAGGAATAAATAAAGAATGTGATTTTTACATATATCCTCCTTCTTATCCATTTGTTTATATGGGATGTTCAGTACGCTTAGAAGGCAATACGTATAGTAGCATTATTTTCACCTGAAGATCTGTGCAGCTGATGCCTACCAAAGAAGTTGTTTTTCCTCAATAATGCCTACTGAAAGTATGCATATGCGTATCGCTATATTAGTAAGGGTTTGGGGGGTAATTTTATTTTGATGATAATTCAGCTTTAAATACTGAATGTGACACACTCTTAAATCACAAAATACAAAGCTAGGAATGATGAAACAGTCACATTTATCACTATTTTTTGTGGTAATTTCCAAGCATTCAAGAAATGTTTAACAAGGATATTACTACTTTGCACAGTGACATCTAGGATGATTGAAGACTATTTTCCAGTTATTTCTAGATGTCCCAATTTGCTTAACAAATTGGTACTTAGCCGCTAAAGTCATATCCCTGTTATGCTGGTAGTTCTGGTTGGGTGAAATGTGAGAAAAATGTCCAGATTTTGCTCTTTTATCTCAAAAGTTTTCTCCTTTTCTCCAATGCAAAATTGTCCTTCTTTTTGCCTATTTCAACAAATTTTTCACCTAGTCCAACACATTTTCTCCTATTCAACTGTCACTGTTCCCCAGAGATGTTCAGGAGTCAGTACGGTAGAGTAAAATGCAATTTATTAAATAACAATCAAGATAGCATACAATGGTAATAAGGCAGGAACAAGCAGATGGTCACAGCCAGCAAGTGCTATTATCAGGAATAGCAGACTGCCGAGACTGACCACACTGCTGGAGCTGGAGCTGGAACTAGGAGCTGGAACCGGAACACGAAGTCTTGATCCCAAGAGCGAGGAATACTCCTGACTCACGCCTGCAGTCAGTATAGCGAAAGCGGATACTTGACTCACGTCTGTAGTCAGTATAAATAGTCCACCAGAGCCCCAGGTCTGCACCAAAAGGGGTGTCTGCTAAACAAGGGGAACAATCAATAGAATAGTCAGACAGAGTGCCAGGTCAGCACCAGAGAGGGTAGTCAGACAAGCCAGATCATACACAGTTCAGGTAGTCAGCCTGAACAGAGGCCTGCTTCATTCAGAAGACTTGCACCTGCAGATGACACACCTTGCTCTGATGCGTCCAATGGCATTGATTTAAATGCAATGACCTAGGCAAAAAAAGCAGGAAAAACTGCACTTTTTGCAGGAAATTTTTTGTCAAGCGGAAAGTGCTATTTTTTGCCAATTTCAGTTTGAGGCAAAAATTTTTGCCCATCCCTAGTCAATAGGTGCTTGAGAGAGAAAGCAAAAAAAGTTGAATTTTCAATGCAAACTGGTGTAGGCACTAGCAAAAGAAACAAAAACCTCACAGCGCTAAGTCACATTAACCCATACATTAATTTTTACAAATAAAAATTAGAAACCCAAGTGAATAAATATGAATGGCAGCAAGAAGTGTGGGAGTTCTCCAGGCTCCCCAACGTTAGGCAAAAGCCTAAACAAAAAACCCAAAAACAAGACAATTCTGCGCTCCTCCATATAGACTATCCAAATGAGAACCCTGTGTAAAGCATATATCATACCACTTTAATAAATTTTGGGGTCTTCGTTGCATAGATTGGCCAAAGTATGTCTAAGACCGCCTGCCAACACAGGGTTCTCAGTGGTATGATATATGCTTTACACAGGGTTCTCATTTGGATAGTCTATATGGAGGAGCACAGAATTGTCTTGTTTTTGGGTTTTTTGTTTAGGCTTTTGCCTAACGTTGGGGAGCCTGGAGAACTCCCACACTTCTTGCTGCTATTCATATTTATTCACTTGGGTTTCTAATTTTTATTTGTAAAAATTAATGTATGGGTTAATGTGACTTAGCGCTGTGAGGTTTTTGTTGCTTTTGCACTTTTTCTCATTCTAGCTGCTTTGTCACTATTACTTGTATTTGCACATTTGCTACCACTTGCATTGGGGTTCTTAAAGGCAAGGTTTTGGCCTGTTGTTCTGGGCTATCTGACCTATGCTATATGCAGTCTAGGTTTTGTGCAAATCCCCATGTGACCTGTGGGGGTGGGTAGAGAAGCAACATAAAGGGGACTGAGAGCTCCAGTCCTCTAGCTGGATGTCCACTCCCTGCAGGTCACTGCTGGTGAGTCCTGACTTAAATGTGTTTGAAACTGTTTTTAAATGTGTTAAATGTTTTTAAATATATCCAACGCATTACTTACAAGAATCGTCAGGGAAATTTTAACCTAGATAGGAATGATTGTATGAATAGTTAGGTACTCGCCTGATATTGGGGAGCCTTGACGTTGGCAGACTGGCTTAGACATACTTTGGCCAATCTATGCAACGAAGACCCCAAAATTTATTAAAGTGGTATGATATATGCTTTACGCAGGGTTCTCATTTGGATAGTCTATATGGAGGAGCGCAGAATTGTCTTGTTTTTGGTGTAGGCACTAGGCAGACAGGCAAATAAAGTGGTCAGGAATTACTTGATAGGAGTATTGGTGGTAGCTAACCAGTACCAATTGTGCTCTAGATTTGAAGGGAGTGTAAAACAATATATAAATAAAACTATTTTTACTGGTACGTAACAAATAGCCAGGTGATCCTTGTTCCTAACTAAGCTGGCTAAGCCTAAGACTCTACAGATTGAGTGACAAATACCATTTAGATAGACATAATTCATCATATATTCAAGACAAACAGCCAGGTTTAATTTGACATACTGTGTGTATTTACACATACAAACACACACGCACACTCAGCTTTACATCTATAAGACTGTGAGGCGCCGCTTTGTGGCTGGTAAACTGAAGCCCATTAGCAGGTAGACGCTCACCCGTATATGAACACCACACCCCGGGGAGGCTGGATATATGACATCCCCTCAAACTGTAGGCCACAACTCAGGGGCAGGCTGTGTGGTCCAGAGGACAGCAGTGGACAGTTTGGATTAGCCAGAGGTCAGGAGTATAGATATCAGTGGAGGTCAGTTTGGATAGCCAGAGGTCAGGAGTATAGATATCAGCGGAGGTCTGTTTGGATAGCCAGAGGACAGGAGTATAGATATCAGCAGAGGTCAGTTTGGATAGCCAGAGGTCAGGAGTATAGATATCAGCAGAGGTCAGTTTGGATAGCCAGAGGTCAGGAGTATAGATACCGGCAGAGGACAGTCAAACAGAATTTGGGTAAATCTCCTTTCTTCACACATTCAGTCTCCCCTAACTCAGTACCCCAGACTTTCCTGACACATAACAAACTGCCTGGCTAGAAAGTCTTAAAGCAATAGTAACATTTCTCCATAAATTAAGCTTCAATCATTCATCAACGTTTTTCCACCACACAGAGTGTTATTACAATGCTGTACAGTGTCTAATCATGATTCTTCTCCTGTTGAACCGCTTTTAGCGTACCTTGTCTGGCTTTTTTGCTTCTCCTGGTTTTGTTTTAAATCCCCTGCCTAGTTGTTGTTTGTGATGCTCTTTCTGAGCCTTTATCAAGCAACGGCACTTTGTGTCAGCTCATGATCAAAGCTTTCCTGTTGTGACGTGTTCAAGCCTTGTTCTAGTGATCCATGTGTATTGACCTGGCTTTCCTTCCACTATCCTTCATTTATCTGATTTGACACCGTTTTCATGTTTGACAGTATTTGACCTTGGCTCTATTCCTTCAACTTTTCTTCTGCCTGCTCCCTTTGTACTGCCTTTTCCTAACTGGATTGTGACACCGGCTTGTTCGATTACTTTTTCTTCTCCTTCTCATTGGTTCTGCATTGTCCATCTGTTGCTGACTCAATCTGTCAACTTCAAATTTTCTTCAATCCTGGTTGGTCTCTTTTCTGCGCCTTCTAGTTGAACCACTACTCACTCGATCTATAGTCAAGCTTCAACCTTCTCGACCTCCAGTCCAGCTATGATCCTCTCGACCAATAGTTGAGCTTCACCCCCCTAGTTAAGTCTCGACTTCATGTCATTCCTGGCTTCCTGTTCTGTTCATTTTCCAGGCTGTCAACAGTGACAGCTATACTACTGGTAGATTCCTGCTTACCCGGTTTCCAGTTATCAGTGAATAGTTGCTGTTTCTTGGGTTGTCATCTGAGGTGCAAGCCGGATCCTCTGGTCAGCACTAATCTGGCCTTGTGGCCAACATCTTTATCTGGCTTAGGCCACAGCAAGGCTACCCAAGAGCATCCACTGCCAGCCAGCAACCATCCCCATCCAGCGCATTCCAGCATCTTGCTCACTGAGGACTACCTAGCAGTATTCTCTATATTGTTCCCTGTTGACTCTGTTAAATCATACTTAATAGCAGTCTGTACTTTGTCTGCAAAGTATAACCTTTGCAGCTTACATTGGGTGTTCCCTAGTCTGAACACCACAGTTTGATCACACCATGACAACTGATCTCACAGATGTCTCTTGAGTTGTAGTCCAACAAGGGGATAGACTTGAACAGCACTGCGTGTAGATCAAACAAATGGATTCCAAGTTGGACTCCATCGCTACTACACTTCACCATATGCAACAGCATTTGTAGGCATCTGTGCCACCCCATAGTAGTCCTGTCAGGCTTCCAGACACTACACCTTCATCCACAAGTCCTTTACCCTCCAGAATACCATTGCCGGACCATTATGATGGCTCTCCCTCTAAACTTCATGGGCTCCTGAATCAGTGTTACCAACATTTTCAGAGCCAGCCATAGGCCTGCGCATATCATCAGGCCTGCATTACTTTTATTATTTCTTTATTGCATGATTCTGCTTTGGCCTGGGTCATGCTACTCCTGGACCACCAGTATTTTGGCTGACTTTGAATAATTTATCTAGGCTTCTTGGTCCATTTTAATACTCCTAGAAGGTGTGCTATGGCTGAGTCTGCCATATTAGACTGTCAGTAGGGTTCCAAAAGACTTTTGCAAAACGCAATAGCATTCCAGACCTGGGCATATGACACATAGTGGGGCAAGAATGTCTTAAAGGTGACTTTCAGGAGAGGGCCGTTCATATATAACAAGGATGAGCTTACCACTTGTTCAGTCCCTGAGGATCTTATTGCTCTGTGTGCCACCCTGGAACAAAGGATTCAAGAGCATCCAGGCTGTGTTTGATAGGCAACGTACCCAACTTCTGACGACCAAGCCTCCTGTGCACCTGGCACTCAAGTTTTAGACTCCAGTTTCTACTCCTGATTCTGCTAGGAACCCATGTAAGTAGGAAGAATGCTTTGCTTTTACTGAAGAAAAGACCTGAAGACTAACCTTAAGTCTATGCCTATATTGCACACAAACTGGTCATTTTGCCCGTTCTTGCCCCAACAAGCTGGGAAATGCCCAAATCTAGGAAATAGTGAGGGACCCACCCTAAGTTCATCTGTTCCCCCAAAGGAAGCTTGTTGTTCCTGTTTCTGTGACCTGCGGTCATAATAGTGTCTTTTGTTGATTCTGGTGCTACCGGTCTGTTAACACCTTTTGCCTCCCAACACGGTATCTATTTACATTGTCACTATTGATGTTTCTCCATTAGGGGACAGTCTTATTACCCATGCTACCATTCCCCTTACTTTGCATGTAGGTTCTTCTCATGCTGAAGTCCTGTTTGACCTTATTTCCTGTCCAGTGAATTCTATGATCTTGGGTTATCCCAGGCTTCAGAGGAAGGACCCCACCATTGACTGGGCTACAGGGACCCCCTCCTTTCCGTGTGTTTCCATACATTCTCCGTAGTTTCCTTGTCAGTTCTGGATGTCTTGAGTTCAGATTCTCCTTCTGTTCCTGAACCCTATTAAGCCATCTTGGATGTATTCTGTAAGATCAAAGCTGAGACTTTACCTGCTCACTGATTGTCCTATAGATCTATTACCATGTACTTGTCACGGTTTGTTATGAATCTCAGACACAGAGTAAGATAAAAATCAAACTTTATTGAAAAGTTTAATGGGAACCCCCATGTGTCAGTACATACACATGTATCAATTATGCAATCTGGGTGCAAACAGTAGTAGTAAGATAAGGCAGTATAGGCTCTACCGGCCTTGCCAATATACCGGGCAAGGCAGCCAGTGAGATGGTAAACTGAATGAAAATAGGCTCTACCGGCCCTGCCAATATACCGGGCAAGGCAGCCAGTAAGATGGTACAACAGACTGAAATGAGGCTCTACCAGCTTTGCCAAAATACCGGGCAAGGCAGCCTGCAGGGATATGAAGACAGCGTCTACAACCGGTAATTGGAGTAAACCAGTAACATGTACTGGAGAAAAATGGAATGCCCAACCGGTTCTTGTAACGAGATCAGCAACCGGAAATAGGAGTAAACCAGTAACATGTACTGTAGCAAACGGAACGCCCAACCGGTTCTAGTAATGGGATCAGCAACCGGTAATAGGAGTAAACCAGTAACACGTACTGGAGAAAATGGGATGCCCAACCGGTTCTGTGTTACGGAATCAGCTACAGGCAAGATGGAGTAAAGAGTACAGCATACAAAATAAAATGGAATGCCCAACCGGTTCTATGCAGCAGGATCAGCAACCAGTAAATGGAGTAAACCAGTACCACGTACTGGGGCAGATGGAACGCCCAACCAGTTCTATGCACTGGAATCAACAACCGGATATATGGAGTAAACCAGTACCGCGCACTGGAGCAAATGGAACGTCCAACCGGTTCTATGTAACAAAATCAGCAACCGGATATATGGAGTAAACCAGTACCGCGTACTGGAGCAAATGGAACGCCCAACCGGTTCTATGCACTGGGATCAGAAACCGGATATATGGAGTAAACCAGTACAGCGTACTGGAGCAAATGGAATGCCCAACTGGTTCTATGTAACGGAATCAGCAACCGGATCTAAGGAGCAAACCAGTACCACATACTGGAGCAAATGGAACGCCCAACTGGTTCTATGCCCTGGGATCAGCAACCGGATATATGGAGTAAACCAGTACCGCGTACTGGAGCAAATGGAACTCCCAACCAGTTCTATGCACTGGGATCAGAAACCGGATATATGGAGTAAACCAGTACAGCGTACTGGAGCAAATGGAACGCCCAACTGGTTCTATGTAACGGAATCAGCAACCGGATCTAAGGAGCAAACCAGTACCACATACTGGAGCAAATGGAACGCCCAACTGGTTCTATGCCCTGGGATCAGCAACCGGATATATGGAGTAAACCAGTACCGCGTACTGGAGCAATGGAACGCCCAACCGGTTCTGAGCACTGGGATCAACAACCGGCTATATGGAGTAAACCAGTACCGCGTACTGGAGCAAATGGAACGCCCAACCGGTTCTATGCACTAGGATCAGATACCGGCTATATGGAGTAAACCAGTACCACGTACTGGAGCAAATGGAACGCCCAACTGGTTCTATGCACTGGGATCAGCAACCGGCTATATGGAGTAAACCAGTACCGCGTACTGGAGCAAATGGAACGCCCAACCGGTTCTATGTACGGGGATCAGCAACCAGTATGTGGAGTAAACCACAAGATGAAAATGTCACCCAAGTGACAGGCAGCCAGAAGCAGAAAATCAGGATACAGCAGGGGAACAGGTTGCCCTCCAGGACAACCGCAGAAACGGCAGAACGGCCAACCGGGTCAGGAACGGAATCAGGAACTACGGACAACCGGATCTGGAACGAGGACAGGAACCATGCAGCAGCAGTCCTGAAAGTGGATAAACGCTGACACTGGCAGAAGATCACAGGCCCAAGGAAACACCATACAGGTGACTGCAGGTACAGAGACACCACGAAAGGGCAACCAAAGGGTGTCTCAGGCTGGTTTAAATAGGCAGTGCAAGGCGGGCGTTAAACAGGCAGCCAATGGGGAATACACACATCTGACTGACAGCAAGGGCGAGCAATCAGGGGCACCATGATAGTACTACACCACCCCAGGGAAGAGTCTATCCTTTGTCCATCCCGGATAATAAGGCTCTCGAGGAATATATCCAGGAGAATCTGGTCAGGGGGTTTATATGGCTTCTACCTCTCCCCATGGGAACAAGTTGGGTTCATTTAATTCAGCTTTTTAAGGGCTACAAGCTGGGGGATAGTAAAATTTAAGTATTACTATCCCTTTAAAACAAATAAGCAAAGGACTTAAACAGAGGCGTAACAATAAAGGTCGCTGGGGTCGCACCTGTGACCACACCGTCTAGTACCTGCAACATTCTGATAGCTGATCTCCCTCCGGCACTCTAGTAATGCAGAGCCCTGTGAGATGACATCATTTCCCAGCGATCTGCATTATGAGAGGACTGCACAGGAGCTCCATCTCTACATAGAGGTCTGTGCAGAAGGAGGCACAGACCTCTTCTGCCACTCCACTGGACCACCAGGGAGGTAGGAGATGAACAATGTGGGGGCAATGTGGAGATGGAGGCAGTGCGGTGGCAATGAGATATGGGGGGCAATGTGGTGGCAATGTGGAGATTGGGGGGCAATGTGGAGCCAAAGTGGAGATTGGGGACAATATGGAGGTGGCGATTGGAGATGGCCAATGGGGGGGCCAATGTGGTTGAGTGGGGGCAATGTCGTTGGGGGCCATGGTAATTCTTGCACCAGGGCCTGGTGGCTTCTAATTAGGCTTCTGGACTTATACCATGAACATGAGCGACAACAACTTGTCACGGTATTCAGGTAAAGAAGGACAGACACAAAGATAAAACATAACCACCTTTATTTGAAATATACAGCAATAAGGTATGAGCCCACACAACCCCAGATACAGGATGATCGGACCCAGGCTCCTCTCTGGAGTTGCACATTGTGCGGTGCACTGCACTACTATGAACTACCGAGACTAGGAAAGAGACTCGAGTGGGACACTAGTCTGAAGCGGCTAATAAGCGCAAGTCAAACTTTGGTCTCACGACTGGAGGCAACAGGGAGCGAGAACAGGCCAGACTACAGGTCAGGCAAGCTTGGAGTGCTCGGAGCGAGTAGGCAGCCAGAGCCACAGGTCAGACAAGCTGGGGACTACTCGGAGCGAGTTGGTAGCCAGAGCCAGAGGTCGGACAACCGGGGACTACATGGAGCGAGTTAGTCAGCCAGAGCCACAGGTCAAAACCATTGTGTGTAGTCAGACAAGCTGGGATCATACATGGAGCGAGTTAGTCAGCCAGATCCACAGGTCACAACCGATGTGGGTAGTCAGACAAGCCGGGGTCATACACGGAGTGGATTCTCAGATAGGCACGGGTCACAACAGAGCACAAGAAGAACTAGCAGAAACACCATATAAGGGAAATGACTCCTAGGTCCAAGGAGGTTAATAAAGGAGCAGAAGAAGGCGGGACCCAATTAGGCAAATCAGAATAGGCCCATAAACAGGCATCCGTGCCATTGCCTGTTCATAATGTCAGCAATGCGGAAGTAACCACAATCATGCCGGCCGACACACCACAGAAGAAGGAAGCACAGGATACCTTAGGCCTCTAAGGAAGACTGTGATAGTACTCCCCCCCTTAATGACCCCTCCCCCGTGGAAAAGGCTGTGCGGGAGTGGAACTCACGGAGAAGGGCTGGTTCATGTAGATCTTTCCTAGCAACCCAGAAACGCTCCTCAGGTCCATACACTTTCCAATTGAACCAGATATTGTACCTGGTCTCTAACCCTGTGAGCATCCAGGATACTCTGCACCTCATATTCTTCATGACCCCCTACTTGGACAGGTCTGGGATGGACAGGAGCAGTAGTATATCTGTTACAGACCTATGGTTTCAGTAGTAATACATGGAACACATTAGAAATGCGCATATTAGCAGGGAGTTCAAGAGCATAGGTTACGGGGTTAATCCTACGGAGAACCTGAAAGGGGCCCACAAATCGAGCAGCCAGCTTTTTACAAGGAACCTGGAGATGGAGATTGCGTAAGGACAACCATACTCTCTCTCCCACCTGGTACACTGGAGCCGGTAAATGCCTACGGTCTGCTTGTCTCTTATAGCGCACTGTGGAACTCTGCAGGGATTATAATTATTATTATTAAATAGACATACTGTAAATAGACATACAGAGGTATTAAATAGTACAATCAAATGTGAAGAACAGAAGGATCGTAAAACCCTGCTTGTGAGAGTTTACAGTCTAGAGGAAGGTAGGTTTGCCACAGAAGGAGTAAGTGCTATTGGGTGTAAGTGCCTCCTGCCACATGAACTGCCAGTCAGTGGGTGGGAGTGAGAAGTGCTGTTGAGTGCAGTGGTCCAGGCAAAGGGTGATTCTTGGTGATGATGTTTATGGAGGCAGTTGATAGGCTTCCTTGAAGAGGTGAGTTTTCAAGGAGCGTCTGAAGATTTGAAGGCTGGGGGAGAGTCTCATTGGGTGGGGGAGGGAGTTCCAGAGTTGAGGTGCAGCATGGGAGAAATCCTGTAGGTGGGAGTGGGAGGATGAGATAAGAGCTGTGGAGAGCAGAAGGTCATGTGCAGAGCAAAGATGGCGAGAGGGAGTGTATTTGGAAATGAGAGTTGCCCACCATCAAGTGTGTAGTTTGAGGGGGCTTTCAGTGCAGCTGATTATATTGTTAAAGACCATGGGATGCAGTTATCAAGAGGCAGTGTTGGGAGACTTTCATGCCTAAAAAGGAACCAACATCTAATACCATCAGAGTATCAGTTAGCTGAAGTAGAACAAAACACATAGGAGTCAGGAAAAGCCATGGCACATGTACTATTAACAGCAACACTGAGGATGAGGCGTAGGAGTGGGATTTGAAGGGTTGTTACGGCTAAGACCACTGATTAATGTTTGACAATAACCTCATAATAACAATGCAGTGAGGTTAAATTGGATTCAAACATGATAATGCAAATAATGTGTCTAGTATTCCTATGAATCATCATAACCACACAACCACCACCATACACATCTGCTACATTAAATGTAACCTTATTTTATTTTTTATCTCTTTGAAAACAATGTTTAGCATTATTCATAAGAGGAATGCTGCTGATCACACCATGGCACACATTCATCACACTGGCACAAATTCAGACATTTTATGCTTAAACTGGGGGTCTAGCAATGTAGCAGGAATGTATTCCTCATTGCTTTTTTATAAACACTGGTTTAGGATCCTGTTCAAAGCATGCTAACACCAGCTGGCTTATATCTGTGTTGTCATTATGAACAGATCAATCTACCATGCTCTTTGTTTTTTCTGAAATAAATAAATAAATAAATAAATAAATAAAGTGGAAATATCTCATTTATCTCTACACTAGAACAACTAAACAGCAAGGTGGCCTCCTCAAAAGTTTTCAGGAGCTTGCACTGGTCTGACATAAGCTGCCATTTACCAGGTGACAAAGAAGACTGCTTCAAAAGTTTCCATTTAAGAATTTTAATTTGCTGATTGCCTTGTCCTGCTAATACAGATGTTTTAACTAGGGGTGGGTGATAGGTTGTGTTCCCGCAAACAAATCAGCAAAAACCACGTGATTGTCCACTTTTTCACATGAAAATCCACCTTAAACCAAGCACTTAAAATCTTCGAAGTTTTCATCTATTGCCAAAATGTTTTTGCTGTTTTTCAATGGCTACAAACTTCTTACCCATTTACTTACATTTACTTTTTGCACCAAAAAGTGATGTTTCCAGGAAGCAGCTAGAGAGAGAGACAGACAGACAGACAGACACAGTACAAAGCAGTTTTGCAGTTCTTTATTTAGAAAAATTAAGGAAGCAGAGGCTCATAGTGTGTGCTATCACTATGAGCATCTGGATTTTCAAAGAAAAGGAGGAGTTGGAAGGACCATGATGCAGCCAGTGAGTCTGATGAGGAGAAGGAAGTGACCACCACACCCACCGAAGGGTCTGGAAGCCCACCCTAGTCCCCCTAAATGGTGATGGTGAAGGTGATGTTAGTGAAGCAGTTGGTGGAGGTACTAGCATGACCGTAGCACATCCTCTTGCTGAGGTGGATAGGGAAGTGAATGTGATGCCAAGCAGCCAGGGTAGCAGTAAAGGGAGCCCACAACATCCAGCTGACCCTGTAAATCCCCTTCTCGTAGCACTGTGCCTCTGGGACGTGATACTGAGGAAGGCAGAACTGGCTAGCAGCAGAAATACCATTAGCACAGATCAGCAGTCTGTGACTGCTGCTAGTACTGCCAGTCTGCCTTCTTCACCTTCTTCACCTCTGTCACATTTCTCATCATTGGCAACCAGCAGCAATGAGGGACTGGTGGTGGTGATGAAGGTGATAGTGGAGGTGCTGGGGTGGAAGAAACATTAATAACCTTTTTAGACCAAAGCAAGAAGGAATGGGGGACCGAGATACAAATGGGGATGGGGATCACCACCACTAACTGCAGTGATATTGTTGCTGTTGTAATTACTGCTGCTGTTGAGTTGCAAGGGCAGCAGGATGATGATAAGCAGGCTAGTGTACCACAGATCAACATGGACAGAGTGGGAATGGAGTCTAGCAGTTGTGATGTAGGACTAGGACATGTTCCACTTGCCAGCAGCAAATACTCCTAGTTGTATTGCTGATTCTGAGGCAGCCATATATAATTAGCAGACACATCAAACATACTGATACATATCTGTTTTATTATATTTCTTTATTTGATAGGAATAGGAGGGTGTAAGAAAAATGAGTGTTTTGTTGTTTTACACATATAGTTATTATGACTGTGATTTATATACTTTTTTCTTGCTTAACTCCGTAACCACCAAAATAATTGCCCAACTAAAATTAGGGCTAGAACTTTTGTTAATATAATAGCCTGCACAATGGCAATCTGAGAAACATTATTTTGAGGTGGGAAACTTAAAGTAAAATAAATATATAAAGTAAAAATATAAAGTAAAAAAAATGAATACAAATAATTCACACTTCACATTAACAGGTGTTCATATTCTGCAGAATGCATGTTTCTTACGTGTTCTCTTATACCCTGCGCCCTGTTGTCTCCACCACATTACCATGTGTAGTCATTGTGCCACATAGTGTGCAATGTGTGGACACAAATTGTCATATTCATGCCTGCACATAATTACTGTCTGGAGGGGGTAATGGCATTGGTGGAGAGTTTTGGGACTGAATGGTACACTTTGGAAGGGTGTGTAATTTGGGAGGGAAGGTGCCAATCTGGGCTTCTTACCAGAGGTTTTCTTGTGTCCATGTTTTTAAAGAGGGTTATTAGACCTACTAACAGGGTCAGCACCAGCAGCAGTGGCATGGGAGTGGGACTTTTATTGTTTTGGCTTATACATCAGCACACCTATGCTGCATATGCTTAAGTAATACAGATGTGCCAAGGTGGGATCCCTGCTTCCCCCTCTTTACTTATTGATTACACAGGGTGCATAAAGCATTTACAGTTTCTTTTACCCAGAACTTCGGTGCAGGAGGATTAGGCAATGATATCTCACCTGAAACATATACTGCAGAGTCTGAGTTTTTCCCAGTACATGATGAACATTGGGCTTTGCCTCTCTGAATCTCCTCCTCAACTGCTGTCACCAGTCCCACCATCACAACTTCAGGCATATTCACAAGAGCCTATCCCTCTTCCTGCCCACTCACAGGAGCCTGCCCCTCTTCCTGCCCACTCACAGGAAATTGCCTCTCTTTCTGCCTATCCACAGCCAAAAATGGACCCCTCTCAGCAACTTGCACTTCTTCCTGCCACTCACAGGATCTCTACTATATCCTACTGCTGGCCACTCACAAGAGGATCTCTCTCACCTACTACACCACTTCCAGTTGTAGTCTGTCTTATCATCACCCCATTCTATTGCCTCTTTGTGCCTGTCCATGATTGTCTGGTGAATAAATATTTGGCGTGCACTGAGACTCTGAGGAATCATCAACCCTTGTTTGCTGACAAGGTGGTGCACCTGGTGTCACCATCATTGTTTGTACAGGTAGTTGGGTGGTGACTATAGCAGTGGCACTGCTGATAACAATTTCTGCCTCTCTTTCTATCTCAGCAATATAGAGGACCACAATTTAGACATAGTCTACACCCCCTCCTCTGATGAGGAGGATTCTCCAATACCTCGCCGTCCCCTCCAAATCTTTCTGTTAGACATTGAACATGTTTCTGATTATAAACCAAAAAAATGTAAAAAAAAGTATTATAAAACATCTTTAAAAATTTAAGATTTGATTGAAACTCCCTTGCTGCCCTAACATTACCTACACAATTTGAATGTCTCTCACTGCCCTAACACCAAATCTCACTTGACTAACCCTCATACACACATTATGCAAACTTCAGAAGTCTCACATGTTCATAAGAGCTTTCTCCTCTACTAAAACATGTCTGCTCTACTTTCTCTACTAACAAAAGCATACTAGGGTGCAGGAAATCCATGATTTTTATAGTATATGCAGGCAGAAAATTAAAGGGTGTTTTTCTATGAAGCAGGATATTCAGCATCCAAATATCAATAGAATCGGGTGTAGGAAATCTCATGAAACAACTGATGGACAGAAATTTGCTGGCAAAAGTTTAGCAAGAATTTCCCACAGGAAAAAAAAATACTTTTCACCCATCCCTTGCTACAGTCTCAGATACATTGGTGGGCAGAAGTACTGCACTCCAATCCTATTTAAATGCAGATTTCTATGTGCATTAACCTGTGCTTATGTACAGTAGCAGTTTGCTATTTTCCTTGCCTTGCCTAGTTTTCTAGTCACAATCCTGTCTACAGTGTGCTAGTATACTGAAATATCTTCTGCCTGGTTGCTCCAAGCTGTGTTCTTCATTTTAATAATCATCTATAATCCTAAAGTGAACAGATATGCTCCCAGCAAGTTATATACCACTCTGTAACCCAGTTCCAGTTGTCTGTAATTTAAACAATTCCCTTACTCTGCTAAGTGTATAATGTCAGAATATCCCTATTTAAGCATAGGAATATATTAAAAACATGTTGGTGGCACTTAAGTCCCAGAGCTACCTACCATGTGCTATATGTTCCATATGCATATATTTTCATTTTTTCACTTTTTATCATTTCCTGGACCACAAACGAAAAAAAATACATAATTTAACCTAAGAAGATTTTATACACTTTAAGAATATATGTTAAATCTATGTATTCACTTTTCTGCTTTCCTGTGAAACAAGTTCATACATTTCTCACAGAATTATAACAAATATATATATATATATATATATATATATATATATATATATATATATATATATGTGTGTGTGTGTGTGTGTGTATATATATATATATAGTGGGGCAAAAAAGTATTTAGTCAGCCACCAACTGTGCAAGTTCTCCCACTTAAAAAAATGAGAGGCCTGTAATTTTCATCATAGGTACACTTCAACTATGAGAGACAGAATGGGGGGAAAGAATACAGGAAATCACATTGTAGGATTTCTAATGAATTCATTGGTAAATTCCTCGGTAAAATAAGTATTTGGTCACCTACAAACAAGCAAGATTTCTGGCTCTCACAGACCTGTAACTTCTTCTTTAAGAGTCTCCTCTGTCCTCCACTCGTTACCTGTATTAATGGCACCTGTTTGAACTTGTTATCAGTATAAAAGATACCTGTCCACAACCTCAAACAGTCACACTCCAAACTCCACTATGGCCAAGACCAAAGAGCTGTCGAAGGACACCAGAAACAAAATTGTAGACCTGCACCAGGCTGGGAAGACTGAATCTGCAATAGGCAAGCAGCTTGGTATGAAGAAATCAAGTGTGGGAGCAATTATTTGAAAATGGAAGACATACAAGACCACTGATAATCTCCCTCGATCTGGGGCTCCACGCAAGATTTCACCCCGTGGTGTCAAAATGATCCCAAGAACGGTGAGCAAAAATCCCAGAACCACTGTGTGTGTATATATATATATATATATATATATATATATATATATATATATATATATATATATATATATATATATATATATATAAAATACACCTGTGGCTGAATGAAGTATATGGTGTAAATTTTAGATTCAAGTGTACAAAATATAAAAGTGATGAGAATTACCAATATTTGAAATTAAGTTCATCAATTTGATGTGAGAAAATCTGAATATATTTTAAATGAATACATTTGTTAAAACTATTTTTTGCATTATTTGAATTGTGTTTTGTTACTCTAAACTTTTTTCCATTATCTTCTATTTCATATTCTCTGTCTCTCCTCCACATTGTCTATACTTAAGTAACTCAAGCAACCTACCATAGTGAAAAGGAAAGTTTCATCAATAACTACAATTAATGTCATTTAGCCAATTTAATTAGCCAGCATTGATAATACTATTTGATAATTGCCCACATTGTTAATACTGAGAAACATAGCCAGGATACAACACTTCAGGAAATCAGGATTGACCAGAATATGTAACACATCACAGATTAACTAAAGATTTGCAAGTTGTTGCAACAAAGCCATAACCAAGGACACGGTCCCTCCACTTCTTTCCAGAATTGTACGGCAATTTTGTGTCCCAATTACTTCGTTCTCTACCCTATTACACCCAGACCTTTCCTACTTTTCCCACCATACGCATGCATAATGAAGAACAACTTATGAATCGACTTGCACAAAAATATGGAAATTGTCCTTCATTGTTGGATACTCACAAAACACGTAATTTTAAGTTAGTATTGAACTTGCTACAGAATGTGGTAGAAAGTGGATTATGTTTTAATATGTAGTACTATTTTGGACATACAACAAAACTTCTAAATAGATATTTATACAAAACTTCAAAAAGAGGGGAATAATCTGTAACTCATTTAGCACTTTACAAGAAATTGTATTTGAAACAGAATTGAAATACTGTGTACCTGGAGCAAGGGTGGTACAAGTTAATTATTTCTTTCCATGTCAAATAGGTATTCAAAGCATTTCAATTTAAAGTTTTGGATACTGACACTCAAAGGGTTAAACGTAGGGATGAGCAAAAATGTTCGCCTCAAACTGAAATCGGAGAAAAATGGCACTTTCTGCTTGCCGAATAATTTCCCACGACAAGTACAGGTTTACTGCTTTTTTCAGCTTTCTTAACCTAGCTCATTCCATTGAAATCAATAGGAACATTGAATTTACACACAAAACATAGCAAATATTATTTTATTTCCCAAAAGCATAGTATAAAAGGGGCATGAGGGTTCCTGTGTTGGTGGGGTGTGGGGAAAGAATCAGTTGAACAGGGGATGATTTTTTGGGGGGTTGTTTACTGGGATTGGGGTGCAGTTAATAAAAAATAAATCCTAAATACAATTAAAAAAAACATAAGACATGGTATAAAAGGGGTCTGAGGAGGCTGCTTGTGTTGGTGAGAGGAATCTGGGGAATTAATAAGTTGAACAGGGAATTTGTTTTGGGAGGAGGTTTCTTGACTGGTTTTGAGGGGACATTTCACAAAAAAATGAATCAATAAAATAAGAAATGTGTATGTAAAGTGATAGTGACAAGAACCCCCTGACATGATGTGCCACTGGGGTGGACTGATACTTGATTTGATAGAGTACTTTGTAGAGGATGATTTGTTAGATTTGTTGTTAGAGGCCCAAGCCCTGAGGAAACATTGATTTGTAGGACTTAGGCTTGTTAGAAACAAACCCGCCCAATTTTTTTTTTTTTTTGTAGGACTATGCTTTGTTTTTGTTTGCTTTTCAAAGCACAAGCCCAGAGGAACTGGGTCACAAAAACTTCATGTCATAAACTTAATAGGTTCTTTATAAAGGTAACAATCCCAATAAAGACTGGTATTAAATATGAAATGAATGAATTAGTGCATAATGTAATAGAAATCAGCATAAGTATGAGAGTACCAATGAACATGTGCCCCAGTCCAAAGGCAGTTAGCTACTGTGTTTAAAGATACATAGATAAGAAATAAATAATGGTAAATAATGGCACTTTCCGCTTGGCGAATAATTTTCTGCAAAAAGTGCAGTTTTTCTGCTTTTTTCGCCTAGCTCATTCCATTGAAATCAATGGGAATATTGAACTTACACATAACAAATATTATTTTATTTCCCAAAGGCATAGTATAAAAGGGAATGAGGGTGCCTGTGGTCGTGGGGTGTGGAGAAAGAATCAGTTGAACAGGGAATTTCTTTTGCAGGGGTTGTTTACTGGGATTGGGGGGGGCAGTTAATAAAGAATAAATCCTAAATACAATTAAAACTCCTCCATAAAACATGGTATAAAAGGGGTCTGAGGATGGTGCCCATGTTGGCGCCCATGTTGGTGGGTGGAGTCTGGGGAATGAATCAGTTGAACAGGGAATTTGTTTAGGGGGGTTCTTGACTGGTATTGGGGGACAGTTTAAAAAAAAAAAAAAACAATAAATTAAAATAAGAAATGTGTATGTAAAATGATAGAGACAGGAACCCCCTGGCATAAGCTGCCACTGAGGTAGACTGACACGAGATGGAGTATTTTGTAGAGGATGATTTGTTAGATTTGTTGTTAGAGGCCCAAGCCCTGAGGAAACATTTATTTGTAGGACTTAGACTTATTAGAGGCACAAGCCCTGAAGAAATATTGATTTGTAGGGCTTAGACTTGTTTGGCACAAGCCCTAAGGAAACATTGATTTGTAGGACTTAGGCTTGTTAGAAACAAGCCTCCCCACATGTGTTTATTCTTTTTGTAGGACTATGTTTTTTATTATTATTGTTTATAATTTTTTTAAAGCACAAGCCCTGAGGAAAAAAAATGCCCTACTGACCTAGTGCCAGCAAATCATGTTGGCTAGTGGCCACTGGCCATTGTCAAATGTCCTCCTGAGCCCTAATTGCGGAATTTGCAACTGCTGATCTTACTGCAGCTGCTGAGTTGTTTAAGCAGCAGGATGATTAGGCAGCTGGGATCAACAATAGCAGTAACATGGGTGATGGATGATGAAGGTTCCACTTGCCATGACTATCTCCAGTGATGCGAATGAGGCAGTAGCAGCACAATAAGTAGCCCCCAGTGTATGTGGAGGAAAGAATAAGTTGGCCAATAATTCTTCTCCACCTGCCCCTCCTCCAAAATTATGGGCGTGTTGTTTCTAGAATAGAAATTTTTTCCTTGAGAGCAGGAACTGTGCCTCTCATCAGCAACTGCAATGTGCACAGTGTGTGTAGTAAATAACATCTGGGGGCACAACTGTATCCAAACACCATGACACCAGAACCCAAGTACTGCCACTGTCATTATACCCCTTGTCCAGACCCTGCTAAGGACACATGACAACTTGCTGACAGTTTAATAGTAATGATGAACCCTACTATCACGGTGCCCATGCTATTGCTAGTGACATCCTGTCAGTTTTACTTCCTGCTGCCTTTTATTGGTTGATGGGGCTTGTCCCGCCCTGTATTTGCCCTTAAATACTGGGCCTTGTCACTTCTCCGGTGCCCTTTCATGGTGTTTCCATTGCCAGAGCTTGTTCCAGTTATTCGTGTGATCTCTGTGTATGACCCAGACTGCCTGACTACTCTGCTGTATCCGTTCCTGCTCTATTTACCGACCCGGACTGGCTGACTTCTCTGCTATCCACGTTCCTGCTCTGTGTACCGACCTGGATTGGCTGACGTTCCTGCTCTGTGTACAGACCCGGCCTGGCTGACATTCCTGCTCTGTGTACCGACTCAGATTGGCTGATGTTCCTGCTCTGTGTATCGAACCGGTTTGGGCGAACATTTTCCATGTGTCAGGGCCTGCCTGCGGTCCCATCCGGTATCCGGTGTGGGGCTGTCATCCGGTGTCCTCTCTGTCCTCGGACAGAGCTTATGTTGCCTCGTTGCCGCTCAGGCAGTCTAGTCACGGTAAACCTGTCACTTGGTGTGTCACGAGGGCGACACTCCGGTGTGATAGATCCATCTGGTTGCACCACGGTACGCTTGACCTTTTACTGCCGCAAGCTGAGGTTGGTCTTACTTTGGGCACCTCAGGCTGCTCTCACTATCTGGCAGTCTACATTAGGTCTGAGTGTTCGTTAACCCCTTTGGGGAAGGTGCCATTTTCCACCGGATTTCAGTCATTGCAGTCTCCGTTGGGTGTTCCTCTGGGCATACAGTTGCAGTCCTCCATTACTGCTACGGCAGTCCACAGCTTGTCCTGGGCCCCTGTTTACTCCTGTAGCATTACTCGCTATTCCGTCACTCTCTGCAGAGTGAGAGTCTTGAGGGCCTCATGCTATTAGGGCCTGTCAGCCTTCCTGGCCTAATAGTAACCTTTTCACTGCTGTCTCGTTTGAGTGTCACACAAACTTTATCTGACCTGTGTCAGTATATTATTGCTGCTGATTTGTACATATACTGGACCCGGGTGGGTATTGATTACTGTAACCTGTCCTGTGTCTGTACTTTATTGTGTGCATATATTACTGGACCCGCCAGGGTTACTATTATTCTGTGTTTATTCAATAAAACAGTGTTTTATCTAACCTTCTGTTTCTGAGTGTCAAATAAAACCATTACACCTACCTGCCAGCATCATAGCATATTCTGCGGGATGGAATCGCCTCAGATTCCATTGTGGTCAGTGCACCACACAGTGTGCAATGGGTAGAGATGAACTGCTACATACTAACATCAACAGAGTGGTTATCATTTGGCGAGGGACCTAATGATGAATGAGGTGGACTGGCAGATGATGCAGTTGTTACCCTAGAGGAAGAAGGTGATGGTGATGGCGAGCTAGTTGTTTCACTCATCATGGAACTCCCAGTCTCTGGGTTTCTCTGTTCTTCCTCTTCTTTGATCTCCGCCTTGCCTCTTTTTGCCTTTCTGGAGAGTAAGGGGGTACAGCACCAGCAGTGCTTGATTTCTGTGATGGGTGTTTGGCTTTAACATGTTTGACATAAATGTCATAGTGTCTGTGTTTCATGTGTGACATCAGGGAGGTTGTGCCAAGGTGTGTTCCCTCCTTTCCCTTCTCACTGATTTGTCACAAATTGTGCACAGTGCCACTGATGATGACTGCACTGTGCCTGCCCCAAGAGAAAAATAGTCCCACACCCATGACTTCAAGGGGGAGGGGGAAGGTGGAGAGAGTTTGATCTCTTTCTTCTTGTCCTCCACATTCTCCTTCACTGTCTGGGGCAGAGGATGATGTTGCTGCTGTTACTGCTACTGCCACAGAACAAGCACTGAAAACTAGGATCAGGGGGAGTATTGCTGATGCTGGCAACTGGAACCTCTCCTAGTCCCGCATCACTTGTTAAATGATAGATGGCAGAGAGTTGTTGTAAATGGAACTTTTTCAAATTGGTCTAGGGTTGTAAGTGGGGTGCCGCAGGGTTCAGTCCTGGGCCCAGTGCTTTTTAATTTGTTTATTAATGATCTAGAAGTGGGAATTGAAAGTAGCATCTCAATCTTTGGTGATGACACTAAGCTATGTAAGGAAATACATACAGAGCTCGATGTTTTTTCCCTACAGAAGGATTTAGATAAACTAAGTGAATGGGCAGAAAAGTGGCAGATGTCATTTAATGCAGATAAATGTAAGGTTATGCATTTGGGTTGTAGAAACAAACTTGCTACATATACTCTAAATGGGAAACAACTTGGGAAATCCTCATTAGAGAAAGATTTAGGTGTACTGATAGACAACAGACTTCACAGCAGTGTGCAGAGTCACTCAGCTGCTGCAAGAGCAAATAGAGTACTAGCCTGCATAAAAAGAGGTGTAGAAGCAAGGGATGCTAATATTATCCTACGTCTGTATAAATCCTTGGTTAGGCCTCATCTAGAATATGGAGTACAATTTTGGCCGCCTGTTCTAAAAAAAGACATTACTGAACTGGAAAAGGTGCAGAGACGTGCAACAAAACTGATAAAGGGATTGGAGGATCTGAGTTACAAAGAGAGACTAGCCAAATTGGGTTTGTTTACATTAGAAAAGAGACGTCTAAGGGGTGATATGATTACCATTTACAAATACATTCAAGGTCAATACAAAGAACTATACAATTAATTATTTATGCAAAGATCTGAGCTAAGAACAAGAGGTCATCCATTAAGACTTGAGGAAAGGCGCTTTTGACTAAAACACAGGCAGGGATTCTTTACAGTAAGGGCGGTAAGGCTATGGAATTCTTTGCCTCGGGATGTTGTGCTTGCAGATAATGTAACTGCATTCAAAAAAGCAATGGATGCCTATCTAGCACAGAACAATATTGACAGTTATGACAGATGGCTTCAAAGCAAATAGGATATTGATCCGGGGAACTATTTCACACACACACACACACACACACACACACACACACACACACACACACACACACACACACACACACACCTACATTGGAAATTGCTCCAGAGGGCTTTTTTGTTGCCTTCCTCTGGATCAACAGGGGTGTTATTGGCATGGACTGGACTTGATGTACGTATGTCTTTTTTCAGCCTTATCTACTATGTTACTATGTTACTAGGACGTTTCTGTTCCATAAGGATCGCTTTGATCTTTGCAGATGTGCTGGTACATGTGACCTGTTGTGTGTATCGGCACACCGCTTTGGGGCCTAAAAGAGATCGCTCCAGTCTTGGAGAGGTCAATTTTAGGCCCCATTTTTACTTACAGCGCTCCCGGTGGAGCACTGTAAGTAAAAAGTATGTGAGGTACTATGACCGTCATCGGTCCTTAAAGGGATAGTAACACTTCGTTTTAACTTTATTTTATTTTGTAGGCATTAAAAAAACATGAAGAATGATATAAGTCTTATCTCTCAAACCTTTATGGTTTATGAGATATTCACAAGCAAAGTTCCCCTCCCCGCCCCTTTTACCTAGTGTAAGCCATCTCTTCTCAGATGTCAGTCTGGTTGTATGACAGTACAGATAACAGAAGGGGACAAGTTTCTTTGTATGAAAACAATGAAAGCCCTTCCCCCCTTGACAAGTTTTTCAGCTTTTTCCATTATCTTAATTGAAGATTGTCCCTCTCTGCAGTCTACCTGGGCACCTCCCTTCTGATCTAGTTGAACAGGGGGGGGATACTTTGTTTGTGAATATCTCTTAAACCATAAAGGTTTCAGAGATAAGACTTATATCATTCTTCATGTTTTTTTAATGCCTACAAAATAAAATAAAGTTAAAATGAAGTATTACTATCCCTTTAAGTATTTAAGGACCGTGACGGTCATAGTACATCACGTAGTCCTTAAGGGGTTAAAATATATTTTAAAGGACTAGAAAAACAAGGGCACTGTCACTGCAGGAAGATTTTTCATTCAATTGTTATTACAGCTCAACTGTTACAATATGTTACCCCCGTTAACCTCCTCTATGCTAGATTGTTAAGAATGAATAAGTGAATATGGATTGTATTTTGTTTACGGATTTAGGAAATGACCTAGTATATGTTTTTGAAAAGTAATATGCACTCTTGTACTTAAACCTGAGAGTAGATCTGACCAGAAAACATTCAAGCCCCTTAAAGAGAGCAAGAGAGTTGGGCTGAGAAACAGCTTAGAGGCAGAGTGCAAAAACGCAACAGTATGAGGCTAATTTATTAAGAAGAACTGGAAAAAAACTTTGTATCAAACCAACAACAACATAGTCAACAAATTCACACTGGTTAAAACAAGGCATTTAAGCACTTTTACTGCCAGAGGAGTATGAAACGCATTAGAAAACAATGTGCTGGATACCCCTCTGGCACGGACCCCTCTGGCACTGAAAGGGTTAAGGCACAGATGGAGGGTACTTGGAGCATATTTGTGCTATTTTGTTGGCCACACTTAAGCATGCAACATCAGAATGGCGCCCTTTTGATATGGGTGACATTCTGAAGTCACCCTTTTGGTGCAGGTGACATTATTATCTAGGTGTTTTGATGGTCACCAAATAGAGGGCTACAGTTCTGGAGCAAATGAAACATAGTGGTTAAATGAACTGCACCATAGGGGTTAAATTAATATTCTCACTGATTAAAAATTGGACTTGTAAGACCTTTGCAAGAGAGGTATCCAAAGCATTGTTTCACACTAGGATTCAAGGGTTAAAGAAGAATTTAAAGGGGAACTTTCATATCTATTACACGTTGGGGGAGAGTCACTAAGCGGCGATAAACAGGTGATAAAATGGAGATGACTTATCCACTTTATCACTTCTCCAATTCCTATGTTATTCTATGGAGCCTATGTACTAAGATTTCTTCAACTTTGGAGATCTTAGTTAATAGGATCCATAGAATAACATAGGAACTGGAGAAGTGATAAACTAGAGAAGTCATCTCCACTTTATCACCTATTTATCATTGCTCAGTAAATCTCTCCCTTGGTCTCATACAGTTCATCTAGTATAATGATGCGGTCACTTCCGCACTCTGCAAGCTCAGTATAATGTCAGACGGAGCTTGCTGTTACAATAGACATGATTCACATGAATACAAATGGAAAGGTGAATGCACTCCCTGGGAGATCTGGGATGGAGGTGGGAGGAGAATTGGAGATCTGTGAAGTCCGGCGCCACTGTGCCAATGTTACCTCTGTGCCTGAGAATACAGACATGACTGCATGAAGTCTATATTTTACACAGAATTTCTAATAAAGTATGTGAGAAGAAAAAAAAACTAGCCAGTTCACATACCATTTTACTAGATGAACCATACGAGACAAAAGTATAGTAGATGTGAAAGTTCTCCTTTAAATCAATGGAAATGTATTTAATTTTTAGTAGTTCACTATAATGCAGTTGGTTTGTTCCACAATTGCACCCACTTCAACTTTTTGAATATAGCCCTAAGCTGCAGGAGAGTGAGAGTACTTGTATTGCAGATTTTTTATTGCTACATTATTGGTACTAGATTCAAACTTTGACAATATGTATAACAGATGTTTCATGTCTATTTAATAGAGTATCAACTTTTGTTTCCCTTTTCAACTATGCATTGTATTTTTTCATAATTTGTCTGTATCTAAAATAATGTAGATTTTTATAAAAACAAATCAATATCTCAGACTGCAACCATTAACACTGTGAGATAAGTATCTCTTTTATAGTCACATGTAATCAGCTACATCAAGCCATACTATACATATAGTATTATAATACATGGTAACATTCTGCTTTGGAGTGTATAGTTGCAACTAAGTGCTATTGAGTTTAGCCTTTTTTGTTCTATGTTTGGAAGTGCTCCATTTCCTCTTTCATATTCATTATTTAGTAACTGGTAGAAGAGAAAATGTAGTCTGGCCGGATGCCCTCTTCAACAGCAAGCAATTTGGCTGCCAATTTATGAAGAGAGATCAATGATGCATTCTGCAAGGGAAAATAGAGGTGTCATTAAAAATCTAATGATGACTAATAGATTTTCTTCTGTTTTTGTGAGAAATCAAACAGGTGGATTTTAATCCCTATCTTCTGGTATCGAATTTCATTATCAAGAAAGTATAAAATATGTTTATTTAGTTTTTATATTATGTTTTAATGAAAATATTTGCATTTCACAAAGGAAAACATTATTACTAGTGCATATAAATCATAACATGTGCCAAGTTCACTAAGAGATGTACAGGAAGACACAAAATACTGAGTAATATCCCAATGTGAACTCAAAGTACTAGTTAAAGTAGTATAATGTAAGACATGTAACTAAAAGATAAGATTACTGAACAAAAAAGGAAATAAAAAGTTAACCAAAATTTGACTAAACCAATTGTTCCTCATGTGTATTCCTTTGGTTAACATTAACAGTGGAGTTACAAAAATGAATATGTTGAGTGGTCTGTGCTCTCTGGCTAATGTGTTTTAATACATTTTCAGCTGTGTTGGACACATACAACACAGCAACATAGTTTAAATTATGAAATCCATGCTCTCACCTTTAATGTTAAAAACATAGCATTTTTCAATAAGAATATTTATAACAGAATCAAAGGTACTGCAAATTACAAATACCTTTCTAAAACCACAATATACAGTATAGTAACTGGGATACTGAAAACATTATAAATTACCCAATAATAATTACCCAATAATTTGTAATTATTATTACAGAATAAAAGGTACTGCAAATTACAAATACCTTTCTAGAACCACAACATACGGTATAGTAAATGGTATACTGAAAACATTATAAATTACCCAATAGCAAATGAAGGAGTAAATTAATTGTGTGGATCATAAAAAAATATAGCTAAACCAAAGCCAAGTAGGAAGTTTGATGGTAAAACAGGTGCTTGATAAGATTAGATGAAACAAATAAAGGTGTACTTATCTTGAGCCCTAAATGAGTAGTAGTACTGAATGAGGTGAGGTAAGATGAAGATGAGATGAAATTAATTGGAGAGGTACTATGGTTATGGTCTTTATTTTAATATGAGACAACATTCATGAACTTTCCCCATACTGTCAAACTTCGACTCTAAACTCCAACAGGTGTGAAACTATCAGAGGATATAGAATGCATGATACAGAGTAAAGCTGGGCATCACTGTTAGACCCGAAGATGTCCTTGCTGCAGCCTAAGACAAGGTTAAAGGCGCTGACTGCGAAGCCAGATAGCAGGATGCGCAACTTCAGGATCCACAGTGGTAGTTTCACACTCTGAAGGAGGATCTCTCTTACCACAGGGATAGACAGGAGATCAAAATGGAGAAGCCTCAGGACAGGCCCAGAAAATATATTGACAATAGGGCCTGCAAGAAGTCTCAGCAACTATAGCTAAAGCAGGGACACCAGTGGGGGTCTGAGTCCAATATAGCACCTGGCTTCAGAGAAACAGTGAACCAGGCTGGATGAGTCTTCTCTATATAGTCGACGAACTCAAGATGAGAAGTAGAGCAGGCCAGAAAGATAGCTTTAACAGTCAGATAATCAGGCACACTGAGTCATAGTAGAAGATGAAGCAGAGGAAGTAGATAGTTGGATGGTCAAGCACACACTGTCATAGCCGAGTATCAAGTCAAGGAAACAGACAGTTGGATGGTCAGGCATGGCGGGTCGTAGCTGAGGATCCACATCAGAAGCCAAATTGTCAGATGGGAAGAAGGTCAAAAACAAGATTGAGGTTCTAGCTCGATAATCGGGTTCCCACAGTAATTTGGTGCCAGATTTTAACCTCTCCAATAACCAATCAGTATGGGGGCCTGACACATACTAAGATTATTCTTAATGCTTCTCTTTGATATGGCTTAATCTTGTCTGGTCATAAACGAGTATTATGTGTATGTCTTATGTCTGATAGGAGGTGTATTCATGCAAAATGCTTATAGCTGAGCTGGATGTATTTTTATCTGCTCAATCATAGACTGAAGGTCCTGCCCATTTTACAGAAATACCAGAGGTACCGCATTCAAAATGTAGGTACCCTATGAGATTTAAAGTGATTGATACTATTGTAACTATCAAGAGCTGTAGCTACAGCACATGGGCAGCTGTGCAACAGGATCTCCTCTGCACAGGAAATGTTTTAGATTTTTGACTTCTGTAAGCATAACTATTAACCAAAGTTAAGTAAAATATTTCTAATTTTATATAATGAAAGCTGTATATATGTCTGTGTGTGTGTGGATTTGAGTCTTAAGGAACTCACTGATGTGGACAGCTGAATAATTTATTGAGTCCTTCACATCAACACATGTTATTTCAGAAGTGGGATTCACTTTGTTATGAACACAGGTAAGTTGTAGCAAAATTTGCAACAAAACTGCATCCATTACATGGTTATGTTCCCAAGACCTAAATCACACATTTAGCTCAGAACCATTTTCCCTTGTCTCTTTGTCTTCTCCCTGGTTTGTTTTGGTGGGAAAAGGACAAAGAAAGGACCAGCTCCCTTTGTCTCCTTTGCTGCTAGGGGGAAGGGAGGAGGGGTGTTTTGGTCAGGTAAAGTGGACTGGTGATGGGAGGGGCTTGCAAGCAATAAAAGAGACTGCCAGTGAGCCTTTGGGAGGAGTCTTGGAGTGGAACAGTTGAGTGATGGATGGAAGGATGTGACCAGCCAGCCAGTAGCCTGTCCAGCCAGGCTGCTATGCCTTTCTAGGCCACAAGAACTGTTCCAGACCAGAGTTTCACCTCCAGTTGAAGTAGCCCAGTATCCAGTCTCCTGGGCTACTTCTTTTCCTGCCTCTTCTCCCAGGATTTTAGATAAGTATCTCTCTATTGTTTCTTTCATACAATATTTCCAGGAAAAACACCCTAAGTAACCAACATATATTGTTTCTGTTATAATTGTTGAATGTTGTGCTTTATTTGCACTGTAGTAAGTAATTGTCTAGTTAGTATTATTAGATGTTTAGGTAGAATATATTTGATAATGTACAGTGTATTGTTCTTATTATAATATTATTGTTTGTTATTAAATATTATTGCTTATTGCTAGTACTGGGGTATTATTGTGTTAATTGTGGTATTGGTCATTAGAACAAACTTCTCTGGGTATATCCTAAAATTAATGGGTTGGTTTTTGGGATGTTGGTAAATGCATGTTATTTCAAATAACTGTACTAGTGTCTGCTAGTTTGAGTATACTGTATACTGTGCTAGGCCCCCAGCTTGTGTCTTTGTTCTCAAGCCACATGGTCTGATGCCATCTTGCTAGGCCCCAACCTGTGTCTTTGTTCTCAAGACACATGATTGAGGACTCCATTTTGTAGAAAACACATGACATGTGAGTCTGCAGTTCTTCACAATTACATTAATTTTAACACAGCTATTATTGTGAAACCCTTTGCACCAGATTAATGCACCTAAAGCCACGAACCACAACAGACTTTCACATAACATATGCTAAAAAATAGTTATTAATCCAGTTGTATATGAATACCAGTTGTGAGTGTGGCATCTGGATTTTGATTCTTGTGTGTGATGTAGCTGGATTGTTGATGGTCACTGAAAGCCAGGGTCAGGAACCAATACAGGTACTCAGACAAGCCGGGGTCAGGAATACGGAAATCAGCGATGTCAGGAACAAGCCAGAAGTTAGGAGCCAGAAGGGATGTCAGAGGAAGCCAGGTCATGCACAGATAATCAGCAACTCAGGAGAACACACTTGCAGCCAGAATCAGACAAAAGGGCAAGGAGAAAGTGAGCCTAGCTGCTTTAAATACCCTGGAAAGGGTTGGTTGATAACAGTTAGATGAGTAACCATGGAAACTGAGAGGTCAAGGCAACATCAGCTGACTCAGCCTGACACAGGGAAGGGAAGGCAGCAGCAATCAACAGCCGAGTGTCAGGCTAGATCAGTCAAACCATGACATTAACAAATGGAGACCAATGCCCATATATATGAGAGGCTGGCGGGGAAATAAGAAAATACACAAGAATTGCTTTCATTTGGTAAGCAGAAGTGCAAAAAAACATACCAACAGATGCAACTCAAAGTAAAGGAGTGGAAAAGATCATAGATAGTGTTGAGCGAGCGTGCTCGGCCGATGCTCGGATCGGCTCGAGCATCGCTCTGCTCGGCACATGGCGGTACTCGTCGAGTACCGCCATGTGCTCGCCCGCCATGTTCGGGTGGCGGGGATCTGTGCCGGAAGAGGCACAGATCTGAAGACGCTCCGCTGGACCACCAGGGACTGGAGGTACGGGGGCATTGCGGAGATGAAGGGGGCATTGCGGAGATGAAGGGGGACATTGTGGAAGAGGGGCATAGCGGAGATGAAGGGGGACATTGTGGAAGAGGGGCATAGACTCTATGCCCCTCTTCCACAATGTCCCCCTTCATCTCCGCTATGCCCCTCTTCCACAATGTCCCCCTTCATCTCCTCTATGCCCCTCTTCCACAATGTCCCCCTTCATCTCCGCTATGCCCCTCTTCCACAATGTCCCCCTTCATCTCCTCTATGGCATAGAGGAGATGAAGGGGGACATTGTGGAAGAGGGGCATAGCGGAGATGAAGGGGGACATTGTGGAAGAGGGGCATAGTGGAGATGAAGGGGGACATTGTGGAAGAGGGGCATAGCGGAGATGAAGGAGGACATTGCGGAGATGAAGGGGGCATTCGGAGATGAAGGGGGCATAGCGGAGATGAAGGGGGGCATTGACCAGGCACCCTCCCCTCATCAGAGCAGGGGGTGCCTGGTGTAATGCTCGTGTCGCCCCATTCATTTCAATGGGGCTCGGGTGCTCGGCCGAGCACTCCAGCCTCAGGGGGTGCTCGGTCAGAGCACCCGAGCACCCGAGCATCGGGGTGCTCGCTCAACACTAATCATAGACATAATGGTGGGGTTTACCACATAGTGAAAGTCCATGCCAAACGGACCCCAGTAAAGATTCCAACCCTTGAAAAACCTCTCTCTTTGCAGCAGCAAGGACGCCACATAGAGATAGATGAGACTATTTAGGTTTTACTACAGTCTGGTGATATTCAGCCTCATGTCAGTCACTTTAATTGGCCCGTGGGAAAACATGGGATTCTTGGTGAATTACTGTACACTAATGTGCACTGAATAAGGTGGCTTCTCTTCTAGCAGTGGCTGTTGCAGACTTTGATAGAGGAGTTATCTGAGAATGCTGTGGAATCAGAGGCATAGCAGAGGCCCCTGCGGGGCCCTGCTGTTCTTGGGGCCCACCCAAAAATTTGCCTCCATATTTTTCTATTGGCGGACCCACCAGATTTGTGGCCTCCAATAGCACATACATTATTTAGTAAAGAGGCCCCGAATTTGCCCAAACAGATACAATTATAGAGTGAGACGTTCACTTCTCACAAAATTTCCAGCTGCCGTGCCAGCTTGAAAGCGAACACAGCAGAGGCACAGCTCCCCTCATATACTCTCATGCTCATCTGAATTATTATTCTTGATAGTACGTTTGTGAAAAACTTGCAGACCACTGGCTATATGCTTACTGGGCAGTAGTTTTTTTCAGCCTTATCATCTTTTTTATGCAGTTGACTTCTGCATTTTTTCCATGTTTCAGGCACTTTGCAGAGTAGTAGGCATTTTGAAAGTAGTTTATCTAGGGCTTTGGATAAGTATTCTCCTCTGGCTTTCAAAAATTCAATAGTAATTATATCAGTTCCACCTGCTTTGCCACTTTTTATTGATTTTATTGCAGCTTCTACTTCTACCAAAACTTCTGCTTTGGCACTGCATTCAGTTGTTGTCTTTCATCCTTATAAAGATTACAATACACTTTTTCCACAAATGTTACTATTTGTTGTTAAGTTTTTGCTGTCGTTCCATCTTCAAGCTTTAATTAAATCATTTTGCTCCTAAGTGTGGCCATCTTTTGTATATATATATATATATATATATATATATATATATATATATATATATATGTAAGAATAAGCCTCATTGCATAATTTATGGTACCTCACACACAGAACATAATTTATGTCTCCTAGAAAACAAACACACATTGAACAGAATGCCTCATTACATAATTTATGTCTCATTAGGAGACACAACTCCTGTTGGGTGATTCAGTGGGGACTTTACTGCTCCCATTAGGTGATTCACTGGGGGCATGTTTATCATACAGGGAGTTGGCCCACCCCTCCAACCCACCCACCACTATCCAACTGACAAAAAAAATATAGCTGCCACTCGCTCCTGAAGTAGGGGATATCAATAACTTCTCCTGGTCCACACACACACTCTCACTCAGGATCATGACCCCACAAACACACTGTTTCACCTCCCACATATAATTGCAACCCTCCATACACTCTGTTTCATTACAAGGGTGTAATGTTTCCATAAAATACAAACTCAGGGATAAACTTAATAACAACTCTTTTATTTAAGTCTTTTCATCTCTTCAGTCACCTCACTAACTGTCTGTTTTCAACTGTCACTCCTCCACTTCCTGCTTCCTGATTCCCGCCCTTTCTCCTTAAAAGGAGAGAGATGCTTTGCTGTATGTTACAGAGGTCAACCCTCAAACACCACTTTCTATTTGTCCCCGCAGCATATTGCTACGTTGCCTCAACTGAAGAGCCACCATGTTATATTGCTATGTTACCTCAACTTAACCCTTTGAGTGCCAGAGGGGTAAGCAACGCATTCATTTCTTCAGTCACCTCACTAACTGTCTGTTTTCAACTGTCACTCCTCCACTTCCTGCTTCCTGATTCCCGCCCTTTCTCCTTAAAGGGAGAGAGATGCTTTGCTGTGTGTTACAGAGGTCAACCCTCAGACACCACTTTCTATTTGTCCCCTCAGCATATTGCTAGGTTGCCTCAACTGAAGAGCCACCGTGTGTTATATTGCTATGTTACCTTAACTTAACCCTTTGAGTGCCAGAGGGGTACGCAACGCATTGCAAAGCAATGCGTTGCGTACCCCACTGGCACTCAAAGGGTTAAGTAAGGAGAAGTTACTGCTCCCATTGGGTGATTCCATGGGGGGGGTGATTTAAATCATGCAGGGAGTTGGCCTGCCCCCACTATCCAGCCCACCCACCACTATCCAAGTAACTGAAAAAACAAAATGGCTGCCACTCGCTCCTACACCACAGACACAAACACAGACAAAACACACACACACACTCACACTCAATCACACACACTCAATCATACACACTCACAATAATTCACACACTCACACTCTCTCACTCACACTCACACACTCTCACTCACACACTCTCACACACACACTCACACACACACATACACACACACTCTCTCACTCACACTCTCTCATACACCCTCTCACTCACACTCTCTCACTCACACACTCTCACACACACTCTCTCACTCACACACTCTCTCTCTCACACACTCTCTCACTCACACACTCTCACTCACACTCTCTCACTCACACACTCTCACACACTCACACACACTCACACACACTCTCACTCACACACTCTCACTCACACACTCTCACACTCTCACTCACACACACTCAACCACACACACTCAATCACACACACTCTCACTCACACACTCTGTCACTCACACTCTCTCATTCACACTCTCTCATTCACACACTTTCACTCACACACTCTCACGCACACACTCTCACACACTCTCACACACTCTCACTAAAACACTCTCACTCACACACTCTCACTCAATCGCACACACTCACACGCTCTCACTCACACTCTCTCTCACACACACTCACTCACACTCTCTCACTCACACACTCTCACACACTCACACACACTCTCACTCACACACTCTCACACTCTCACTCACACACACTCAATCACACGCACTCAATCACACACACTCTCTCACTCACGCTCTTTCACTCACACACTCTCACTCACACACTCTGTCACTCACACTCTCTCATTCACATTCTCTCATTCACACACTCTCACTCACACACTCTCACTCACACACTCTCACACACTCTCACTCAAACACTCTCACTCAATCACACACACTCACACTCTCACTCTCTCACTCACACTCTCTCACTCACACTCTCTCATTCACACACTCTCACTCAATCACACACTCTCACTCAATCACACACTCTCACTCACACTCAATCACACACACTCTCACTGTCACTCACACTCTCTCACTCACTCTCATACACCATCTCACTCACACTCTCTCACTCATTCTCTTACACCCTCTCACTCACACTCTCACACTCTCTCACACTCACACACTCTCACTCAATCACACACACTCACTCAATCACACACACACTCACTAACACACTCATGCAGTCACTCACATGCAATCACTCACAATCACTCACTCTAGCACTCACATGCACTCACTAACACTCACTCAATCACACACACGCACTCAATCACACACACTCATGCAGTCACTCACATGCACTCACTCACACCCCCGGAGTTAGCACAATCCACCTTCCACCATAGTCTCACTCACACTCACTCACACTCCGGAAGCCAGCACGATCCACCTTCTACCATAGCATGTGCAATTACCAAATACATTTCAACTACATGAATGAATGCCATTCACTCACACACTTACTCACACTCACTCACACCCCGGGAGCCAGCACGATCCACCTTCCACCATAGTATGTGCAATTACCACATGCATTTCAACTATATGAAAGAATGCCACAGTGGAGGCATAAGTACAAACACAAACTCATTACAATGACACATAAGTCACCCCCTTATGATTCACTTCTGTGTGTGTGTGTCTCTGTGTGTGCCTGTGTGTTCTTCACTGTGTGTGTTGCATGTCTGTATCACACTCTATGTGTCTGTATGTTGTGCATTGCATGTATGTGTGTATGACTGTGTTGCTCTTTATTCATCTCAATGCATGCGTGTGCATTTGCGTGTGTGTCTCTGTGTGTGTTTGTCTTTCATCCATGTGTGTGCATTAATTCCCTATATATCCTGACGGGCAGCGCCGTCCCACATTGCTAGTATATATATATATATAATATTACAAATGGTAGCACTCTCTGTTGTCCATCAACATTATGCATGGGTGCTCATCAAAAGGTTAAATTATACATACAGTTCTCTAGAAGTTAGACAGCACTCACATGAACTTTTCCAAATATATACTGTGTGTATTGAATGACAGTTTTGGATGCTATGCGTGGCCTTTATCAAGATTAAGCACCAGCAATGCAAACCCCCCTTTTGAGCATTCAAAAGTGTCAAAAAGGTGCCAAAAAAGGCATCATTAGCATAATTGGTCTAAGACATAAAAATCACTGACAGCGTGAATGAAACACACGAGTAACACTGCCCTCACCCACTTAGTAAACATATGTTGAATGCAAAGAACAACACATACAGTTAGAAAACAAGGGAAATAAAAATCCCACATGCGGGTGAAATACCATAGATATATAGCAGGCAACAAATGTGGCTGGTTCATGGCATAGTTGATACGCCGCAAGATAAAAACTTTCTACATTTCGCCATATGGACTCCTGACGGAAGTGAATCCGAATCCTTCCCACAAATAGCAGGAGCCTTTAAAGCCTTCTATGTGTCCCTATATAATCTGACAGATCCCCCCCCCCCCGGTCTCCTGACTGGTATTCTAAAATGTCTGACTTTCTCAGGAGAGCTAACCTACCTACCCTGTCACCCGAAAATATCTCACTTCTCGAATCTGAAATACTTACCGCCCTAAAATCTAACCCTTTGAGGAAGAGCCCTAGACCGGATGGTCTCACGTTGTTATACTACAAATGTTTCATTCTTCTATTATTACTCACCTGAACATTGCTTATAATGCAATTATGTCCACAGCACCATTCCCTCACCAAGCACTTAAATCCCACATAGTGGTCCTGCCTAAACCAGGTAAAGATGTCTCTCAATGTAGCAGCTACAGGCCTATTTCCCTTTTAAACATCAACTTTTTTCCAAGACACTAGCCACTTGTTTGCGTTCTCATCTGCCTAAATTAATTTCGCAGGATCAATGTGGGTTTGTCCCAGGACGTGAAGTCTGACATAACACCACAAAAGCCATATCCCTGTTGTATCTAGCTGTGTGTAAACAGATCACCTCCCTATTCATATCAGCTGATGCCAAGAAGGCTTTTGACAGGGTGAGGTAGTCATAAATTTTCAGTGTCCTGTCTCATGTTGGTACTAGACTGGGATGCCCTTTTGTCACCTATCATCTTCATCTTTTCTCTGGAATCACTCTTAAGCAATGTAAGACCCTCCCTGGATATATATGGTCTCCGTTCACACTCACATACACACAAACTAGAAGCCTTTGAAAATGGTCTCCCTCCCCAAACTTCTTTACCTATTTAACGCACTTCCTATCCACGTCCAAAAACACTACTTGTCGTCTCTCGATACCCTCTTCACCTCCTTTATATGGGCAGGGAAGAAGCCATGGATACGTTACCCTATCCTTGCTCTGCCTGTCCCAGAGGTCAGGCTAAATGCACCAGACATCCAGAGATACTACTTTGCCTCCGCCGTAGCCAAGATGTTCGATATTATCCCGAACTCTAATATACACTGGGTCCACATGATGGATGCTTTCTTAGGTCGTCTAGACCACTAACAGGTATGTCTTGCATCAGACCAGGAGATCAATACTTCCCTCAAAGAGCATATTGTTTTCAGCCATATCCTTAAAATATGGTGTTCTTTCAGCTTTTCTGCTAAAATTGCGCCTCCTCCGTCACCACTCTGCTCCATAATTGGCAAACCTGGGTTCCCTGGGGGTCTTGGTGCAATGCCATTGGCTTCTCGGGGCCATCCTGATGGACTCACCCTTGAGTCCCTCTCTACCCAATCTTCCAATCGCTCCTCCCACACTCCTATCTTCTCCCTTCCTCAACTTCTATTTCATGGCTATTGGTGAGACTTTGGATGACCACAATGTGCGGGTTGCCCCCACACATTAGGGCCCTGACACCTTTTGAGAACACCTACGTTGTAGACCAATTCAATTCCGTCCACTTTCCTTCTGCCATAGGCATCTAGCTTCATTGTATTCAATGACCAAACACTACTTCTTTCATCTTTGGGAGAAGGAATTACAAGTCACAATGGATGCTTCCATCTGGTTCTCGATTATTGCCCATATGCACAGGTCGGCTAGGGACATTGCTACCAAGGAACTCAACGACAAGTTACTCACTTGATGGTACCTAACCCTCCAGCACTTAGCATCCTTTTCAGCCTCCACCTCTCCTACATGCTGGCGATACAGATCAGCTATAGGCTCCATGTACCACATTTGGTGGTCCTGCTCTTGGATTTCTCCATTCTGGATTGCAGCCTTCCATCATATCAGTAGAGCCTTTCAGACTTCATTCAGTGTGGATCTTCTCTTATGCCTTTATCTCTCCTCCTAACACTGAACTCCCCAAAGGACTTTGGTCTTGTGTACGAACCATCCTCAGTGCTACTAAATACCTTATACCTCTATACTGGGGCACAGATTCTCATCCACCATTGCAGAATGGTACACTAGAACTCGTCTTCTCCATAAACTGGAGAGTCTTCACTTGCAGATAACCCCTCCTATATACCATCTTCATGGTCCATTTGGACTCATTACTCTAGTTTGCCTGACTACCCTAATACCCTCTCCTTCCCTGGCCTCCTCTCAGTGAATTATTCCGAGGGACGGTCCTTGCGTTGGGTGCAATGTTTTCAGTGCCATTTGCATTTGCTCTGCCCCTCGAGCTATTGAGTGTTGAGGCCTCTGTGTGTGCCCTCCCCCAACCCCCTTGCTTTCATGACATATCCATATAATGTCATCTTACCCCCAATACACGAATATCGCATCTCTGATCTGATCCTTCTGAAGCTGACGAGAGCAGACCTTTCCATTTAAACATTTCAATATCTATTGCATGGGAATCTCTCACAGTCATGTTGTATTTCTAACCTTATCTTCTATGCTCTTATAAGATTTAATGCTCTATATGATGTAATGCTCTGTTTACTATTTACAACTCTATATCATTGTAATGGTTGTACTGTAACACTGTTTTTCCTTTTCAAATAAAGCTTTTGAAATTAAAAAAAAACACAAAAAAACAATAAACACTTACCTGGAAAAAAAACAAACAAAAAAGGGAAATAGACATCCAAATTATAAAGGTATAGAATAATCACATGGAAAACAGAGTTTCTGACATTGAATATTTGAGTAGTAAGTACATATGAATAAAAGAATGTTCACAAACATCAAATATTAACAAACTCAACATAGAACCTTAATAATATATTAAATGATCAAAATGACAAATGAACAATGGATAGATAAAATGGGTAGCCTGTATATTTTGGGTTTACATGTCATCTCTTCGTTCCTCTCACTACTAGAATAAGTCTCATATTATAGTCTGAAAAATATTATAAATATAAACACTGTGAGTGAGTTAGAAGGAAACCTCATAATTAAAAGGCTATACAAATAATTTATACCCGTTTGTCATGTTCCAGTACTCCCTCGCATTGCAATGCTTACTGGAGAAGCAGTGGTCCCCAGTCAAAAGTAACCTGGAGGTGTGAATCAACAGAGGAGTAACTTGGAGTAATGTCAGGTGGTCGAAATCTGACTATAATATATGCAAGAGGATGAACAGTCATATATACTAAGGGCCGTATGCTCAAAGGGATAACGACAAGAAAATATTGTATGAACGACAAGAATAAGTAATTGTGTTCATGAACACCATATTTTCTATAGAGTATACGACAAAAAACTAGTAATGTCCATTGTGTACGACACAACTCCAAAGTTGCCGGGCAAAGGGGCGGGGGAAAGGGCATGTCTAAATTATTTTCCAGCGTCATATCGAGGAAAAGAAAATTTGCCTAAATTAACTATAAAATATATCCTGCAAAAGACAAAATTTGTATGTAAAGAAAAAAGTAGAGGAAATGTGAAGTTCTAACTGTGAGAATTTTTGTCTTTAGTTAAAGGGATAGTAATACTTCGTTTTAACTTTATTTTATTTTGTAGGCATTAAAAAAACATGAAGAACGATATAAGTCTTATCTCTCAAACCTTTATGGTTTAAGAGATATTCACAAGCAAAGTTCCCCTCCCCGCCCCTTTTACCTAGTGTAAGCCATCTCTTCTCAGATGTGAATCTGGTTGTATGACCAGACAGATAACAGAAGGGGACAGTCTTCTTTGTATTAAAACAATGAAAGCCCTTCCCCCCTTGACAAGTTTTTCAGCTTTTTCCCTTATCTTAATTGAAGATTGTCCCTCTCTGCAGTCTACCTGGGCACCTCCCTTCTGATCTGGTTGAACAGGGAAGGGATACTTTGTTTGTGAATATCTCTTAAACCATAAAGGTTTGAGAGATAAGACTTATATCATTCTTCATGTTTTTTTAATGCCTACAAAATAAAGTTAAAACGAAGTATTACTATCCCTTTAAGACATTTTTGTTGTTAGGTAAGACATTTTTTGTTGTTACATACAACATTTTTATCTTTACATACGACAATTTCAGTCAGGACAAACAACATATTTCTTATCACAACAGACATTCACTGAAAATATTAATGAGCCCAACGACATTGTAATTTGAAAAGTCATTACAAATGACAAAAGCTGTTTAGCTCCTTCTTTGAACATATATCCCTAAGTAAATTAACTAGATGGCCAATATGTTCTGTGTGTATATCACATTGTAACGTCTCTCTCAGGCTCCACCATATCATAGCACAGCGATTTGATGTTTGTGAATGCATACTATTATTCATATGTACTTACTACTAGGGATGGGAGAAATTTTTATTCTCAAACTGAAATCAGTGAATAATGGCACTTCCCACTTTGTGAATAATTTCCTGCGAAAAATGCCAACTTTCTGCTTTTTTCACGTAGCTCATTCCATTGAAATCAATGGGGACATTGAATTTACACACAACACATAGCAAATATTATTTTATTTCCCAAAGGCATAGTATAACAGGGGCATGAGGGTGCTTTGTTGGTGGGGTGCAGGGAATGAATCAGTTGAACAAAATAAAATCCTAAATACAATTAACCCCCCCCATAAGACATGGCATAAACGGGGTCTGAGAAAGGTGACTGTGTTGGTGGGTGGAGTCTGGGGAATTCATCAGTTGAACAGGGTATTGGGGGTACAGTTAATAAAAAAATAAATCAATAAAATAAAATAAGAAATTTGTATGTAAAGTGGTAGAGACAGGAATCCCCTGACATAAGCTGCCCTGGGTTTGACTGATACTTGACTTGATTTTTGTATTTAGTAGAAGATGATTTGTTAGATTTATTGTTAGAGGCCCAAGCCATGAGGAAACATTGATTTGTAGTACTTAAACTTATTAGAGGCACAGGCCCTGAAGAAATATTGATTTGTAGGACTTAGGCTTCTTAGAAACAAACCCCCAAAAATTATTTTTGCAGGACTATGTTTTTTTGTTTTTTAAAGCACAAGCCCTGAGTAAACAAAATGTCCTACCGGCCTAGTACCAACAGGTAATGTTGGCCAGTGGCCACTGGCCATTGTCAAATGTCCTCCTGAGTCCATAATTGCGGAACATGCAACTGCTGTTCTTATTGCTACTGCTGCTGAGTTGTTTAAGCAACAGGATGATTAGGCAGCTGAAGGGGAATAGCATCAACAATAGCAGTAACATGGGTGATGGGTGATGAAGGTTCCACTTGCCACAACTAGCTCCAGTGATGCGCCTGAGTCAGTAGCAGCACAATAAGTAGCCCCCAGTATATGTGGAGAAAAGAATAAGTTGGCCTATGATTCTTCTCCACCTGCCCCTCCTCCAAAATCATGGGTGTGTTGTTATAAGAATATACATTTTCGCTTGAGAACAAGAACTGTGGCTTCCATCAGCAACTGCAATGTGCACAGTATGTGTGGCAAGTAATATCTGGGGGCACAACTGTATGACAACACCATGAGTCCAGAACCCAAGTACTGCCACTGTCACTATACCCCTTGTCCACACCCGCTAAGGACACATGACAACTTGCTAACAGTTTAATAGTAATGATGATCCCTCCCTTCCACCATCTTAGCATATTCTGCAGGATGGAATATCCTCAGATGCCACTGGTTGCGATTCTCCTCCACCACACTACCATGTGTGGTCAGTGCACCACACAGTGTGCAATGGGTGGACGTAAACTGCCACATCCTAAAATCTACAGAGTGGCTATCATTTGGTGGGGGAGGTAATTATGAATGATGTGGTTTGGCAGAAGATGTAGTTACCCTAGAGAAAGAAGGTTACGGCAAGCTAGTTGTTTCACTCATCATGGAACTTCCAGGGGTAGATTTAAAGGCAGGCGTTAGTAAAAAAAACACTAAAGGGTGTGTTAATGTCTTGTAAGCCATTTAAAGGTCCGTGTTAAGAACAGCTAACGGCAGTTCACAAATCCTTACGGCCGATAGACTGACATGCATTGAGATGCAGAGTCATTTAAAGGCTTGCGGTACTGTTAATGGCAGAAAAAAGATACACTTAACGGACAAAAGTTAAGACCCACTCTTCTTAGCCGTTAGACACTTAAAGGGATAGTACAACTTTGTTTTATCTTTATTTTATTTTGTAGGCATTAAAAAAACATGAAGAACGATGTAAGTCTTATCTCTCAAACCTTTATGGTTTGAGAGATTTTCACAAGCAAAGTTTCCCCTCCCTCCCCTTTTACCTAGTGTAAGCCATCTCTTCTCAGATGTGGAATCCAGTCCATAGACCAGACAGATAACAGCAGAGGACAATATTCTTCCTATGAGAACAATAAAAGCCCTGCCCCTCTTGACAAGTTTTTCAGGTTTTTCCCTTATCTTAATTGAAGATTGTCCCTCTCTGCAGTCTACCTGGGCACCTCCCCTTCTGCTCTGGCTGAGCAGTGTTACATCAGTAAAATGGGCAGGAGGGGGATACTTTGTCATTGAATTACTCTTGAACTACAACTCTGACAGTATTGAAATATCACTCTTCAAAGTCCAAATACTATGATGATTAATTGGAGCTGCTTTTATTAGGAAACATTACTATCCCTTTAACGGACAAAACAAAACACCCGTTACATAGGAAAACAGACAAATGGTTCACCGCACAAGCATGTAAATGGAAAATTTAACCTGTGCAATGCCAAAATAACACAAAAACATGAACAGACACCACAAATCACTGTCACACACAACAAGCAACACCACAGGGAAAAGGATCCCCAAAAAACACCAACACAACATGGCAAGGACCAATGTGGGTTATCACACAACACAGACACCTGCCAAACTCACCTGTGCAACATCACCACATGATCCAGACGCAACCTGCACCCCACAACTTCACACCCACAACTGACAGAGACACAACAATCAGAACACACCACATTTTAAAACACAGGCACACCTGCAAACACTTACCTGGACAACAAACACCTTCCCTTTGGTCATCACTCACCTCATTACCACACCTACACAATGCCCTACCAGTTACTTAAAGGGACAGCTCACCACACTCACTTGTGGATTGTTTTCCACTCAGGGAGAGAGAGATAGAAAGAGAGAGAGAGAGAGAGAACAATAAGTATATTGGGATTCTTATTGATGAGAAGACTGCAGGGAAGGCGTGTAAGGGAGAGAGGTAGGGAACACCAGCAAGCCCCAGGCACACCTGATCAGCACCTTTAAACTGTTGCAAGTGAGGAGGCTCTGGTTCAACAGCCACACAGGAGCCCATCACCACCTGGAAGACAGCACCTACCTGCATATGCACAGCTGCAGCAACAGGATGCTCCACAGCAACATGATGCTCCCCAGCAGCCACAGGGACCCCTTCAGCAGTGGAGGATGTATAGACAACCACCAAGGCCCAGGGTATACCGCCCAAGGGCCAACATCTTTGTAATAACCAATGATGAGGTGATTTATCGCTACAGGTTGAGGCCACACAGCATCATTGCCTTGTATGAGGTCATCAAGGATCAGGTGGATCCCATCTACATCCACAACCATGCCCTATCTGGCCTGCAAAAACTCCTCTGTGCCATACACTTCATGGCAAGTGGCTCTTTCCAGTCCACTGAGGGTTACACATCTGGCATGTCACAGACCACATTCTCCAGAGCGCTGGCCCAGGTCTTGCCAGCCCTCAAAAGCAAGGCCAGTACCTACATACATTTCCCCACCTCCGACATGGACTGGATACATCTCAAGCAGGGCTTTTACGCAACGGTAGGCATGCCCAGGGTCATGGGTGCTATAGATTGCACACATGTCTGTATCAAAACCCCAGCACATGACGCACAGCTATTCATTAACAGGAAGAACTTCCACTCCATGAACGTGCAGATGGTGTGTAACAGCAACATGAGGATCATGTATATGTGTAGAGTTAAGAGCACCTCTCTCCAAACTCCCAACTCCAAAAACTCCTTCTACCTCAAGTGTACGCGCCTCTCTCTCTCGATCACTAGCCTCCACTCCTGGCTCCTGTGCCCTAGCTTGATAAAACTTGAAACACAGACAGGGTGTGAATGTTATTTTGGGGTATATATAGGTGTATTTGAACATTTTTGCTGCTTTGGGGCTTGGGATTGGCTGTAGGTTTGAATTTTGTTTGTGCATCTATCAGGGTTGCTAGTCAGCGGCAGCCATAATGTTACATTTTGACTTAAGTTGTGTTTTAACAGGTGTTTGGGACACACGGTGATGTGAAAACAGGTGCGACTTAGGTTTTTATGTTACGTGTTTTTGTTGTACCTACACTCGTTAGCTATTCTCGTACACTTACTTTTAATCTGCCTGAAAATCATGTGTTATTTGCGGCGATGTGCCTTTTTTACTTAGTGGCTAGCTTAACGCAGACCTTTAAATCTACCCCCTATTCTCTGTCTGGGTTTCTCTATTCTTTCTCCTCTTTGATCTCTGCCTCACCTCTTGTTGCTTTTCTGGAGAGCCAGGTGGTAGAGCAACAGCGGTGCTTGATTTCTGTGGTGGGTGTTTGGCTTTAAGATGTTTGACATAAATGTCATGGTGTCTGTGTTTCATGTGTGATATCAGGGTGTTTGTTCCAATGTGTGTTCCCTCCTTTCCTATTCTTACTGACTTGTCACAAATTGTGTACAGAGCCATGATGATGACTGCACTGTGCCTTCCTCAAGGGAAAAAATACTTCCACACCCTTGACTTCAGGGGGGAGGAAACCGGTGGAGAAAAATTGCCTCTATCTTCTCATCCTCCACATTCCCCTTCATTGTCTGTGGCAGCGGATAATGTTGCTGCTAGTGCCTCAGATTCAGCATTACAACTAGGACCAGGAGTATTGCTGGCATTGGCAAGTGGAATCTGTCCTAGTCCCACATCATTTGTTGTCCCCATTCCCACTGTGTTCACGGTTGTCTGTGGCACACTAGATTGCTCCTCAGCATCCTGCTGCCCTTGCAACTAAGCAGCAGCAGGAATTAGAGCGGTTGCAAATTCCAACCATTCACTGCTGGTGGTGGTGCTAATGGCCATCCTCATCCCTGTCTCCCATTCCTTCTCAGTTATTGCTAAAAAGGCCATCAATGACTCTTCCAAGGCAGCTTCTCCTGAATCATCATCACCACCACCACTAGTCCCTACGTGCTGCTGCTGCTCTATTACAGACATCTTACTGCTGGTTGAAGAATGTGACAGAGGGTGCCCTAATGTCACACTTGTCATTTCTTGGTGACATGAAGAAGGCAGACTGGCAGCAGTAGCAGCAGGAACAGGCAGCTGATCTGTGTTCTTGGTGGTATATCACGGTGCCCGTGCTCCCCTTGTTATTTTCCTGTCAGTCTACACTGTGATTGCTCCCATTGGCTGTCCTGTGTTTGTCTCACCCAGTATGGCCTTTATATACTGGGCTCTGGCACCCATCCGGTGCCCTTTTGTGGTGCTCTTGTACCAGTGCTTGTTTCTGCTCAGTGATTCCCAGTGTACCAACTTGGCCTGCCTGTCTACTCTGCATCTTGTGTTCAGCCTGTGTACTGACCCGGATCATCTGACTACTCTTCTGCACCTGCTCCTGTGTACCGACCAGGCTTGGCTGATGTTCTGCTCCGTGATTTGACTTGGCTTGGCTGACGTTCCTGCTCCGTGATTCAACCCGGCTTGGCTGACGTTCCTGCTCCGTGATTCGACCCAGCTTGGCTGGTGCTCCTGCTCTGACAGCCTCTATGTCGCCTTGGCGACATTCTGATCCTTCAGGCAATCCAGCCTCCGTTACTGCTTCTGCAGAGTGCAAGCGTCTGCCTCCATTACTGCTACGGTGTCACGGTTTGTTATGACTCTCAGACACAGAGTTAGGTAAAAACACAACTTTATTGAAAACGTAAAGAAAACCCTATTGGGTAGCATACACATACAAGATATATAGAGAGAATTTACATAGTAGCATAGTACTGATACACGGAATGAGATACAGGCTCTACCGGCCCTGCCAATACTGGGTAAGGCAACCTTAGTTGGCACAAGATGGTAACAGGTTCTACCGGCCTTACCAATATACCGGGCAGGGCAGCCTGGAGACTAGTGCAATGAAGAGGAGGCTCTACCGGCCTTGCCAATATACCGGGCAAGGCAGCCTGGAGACAGGTACCAGGAACAGTGAAGGCTCTACCGGCCTTGCCAATATACCGGGCAAGACAGCCTAAGGACTGAGACTGCAAGTAATGAGGCTTTACCGGCCTTGCCAATACCGGGTAAGGCAACCCAAAGAGGAATAGAGACAACTAGGTTCTACCGGCCTTACCAATACCGGGCAAGGCAGCCTAGATTGCTGATAAGGATGGCAGCACTGGGGCCGAGGTGACTGGCTAGGCGGAGAGACCAGTCACCTAAGAAGACAAGCAAGGCCCATGGGATATACAGAATGGAATAGACTGCCAGTCATGCATGAATGGAGCAAATACGAGCAGTGTACCACAGTCACAACCGGTGCTGTAAGATAATGCAACTAGCTACCGGTATATACAGGGAGCGAACCAGTACCCGTATTCTGGTGGAAACCTTCAATCTGTCGGGCTGTCTAGGACTGAACGGCCTCCGAAATGTGGAGCATACCAGTACCCACGTAGTGGGATAACCAATGTCCCTACCGGTGCACAGCAGCCGGTATTGTGGAGCGAACCAGTACCTGCGTACCAGAATAACCAATGACTCTACCGGTGCAACAGCAACTGGTTACAGTGGAGTGAACCAGTACCCGTGTAGCGAAATAACCAATGACTCTACTGGAGTGTCAGCAGCCGGTTAAAGTGGAACGAACCAGTACCAGTGTACTGGAATAACCAATGTCTCTGCCGGTGCATAAGCAGCTGGTTACAGTCGAGCGAACCAGTACCCGCGTACTGGAATAACCAATGACTCTACCGGTGCCTCAGCAGCCGGTTACAGTGGAGCGAACCAGAACCCGCATACTGGAAAAACCAATGACTCTACCGGTGCATCAGCAGCCGGTTACAGTGGAGCAAACCAGTACCCGCATACTGGAATAACCAATGACTCTACCGGTGCATCAGCAGCCGGTTGCAGTGGAGCGAACCAGTACCCGCGTACCGGAATAACCAATGACTCTACTGGTGCAACAGCAGCCGGTTATAGTGGAGCGAACCAGTACCCGCGTACTGGGAAACCAGCAAGTGAATAAGAATGTCGACAAGGCCACAGGAGGAAACAGGCACCCTGTAGATGATACGAGCAGGAACCCAGCCAAGGATGAAGAGGAACAGCTCTGCAGACGGTCAACTGGATCTGGAACGGCAGCAGGAAACAGCAACAGGTACAGCAACCCCAACCGGATCAGGAACGGATGCAGGAACCTGGCGACTAGGAAGCATAAACAAGATGACCACAGGCAAGCAGGAACAGCAACAAGGCCCAGGAAGCACAGAGACAACACGAAAGGGCACCCAAAGGGGGCCCAATCTCAGTCTAAATAGGCAATGCAGGGCGGGCTGAAGGCAAGCAGCCAATGGTGAGTCCCCTACAGGTAACTGACATGTAAAGGCAGCAATCACGGGCACCGTGATATATGGCAGTGTGCCATTGGCCTAGTCTCCGTTACTGCTTCTGCAGAGTGCAAGTGTCTGCCTCCGTTACTGCTACGACAGTGTGCCATTGGCCTAGTCTCCGTTACTGCTCCTGCAGAGTGCAAGTGTCTGCCTCCGTTACTGCTATGGCAGTGTGCCATTGGCCTAGTCTCCGTTACAGCTCCTGCAGTGTGCAAGTGCCTGCCTCCGTTACTGCTACGGCAGTGTGCCATTGGCCTAGTCTCCATTACTGCTTCTGCAGAGTGCAAGTGTTTGTCTCCGTTACTGCTACAGCAGTGTGCCATTGGCCTAGTCTCCATTACCGCTCCTGCAGATTGCAAGTGTCCGCCTCCGTTACTGCTATGGCAGTGTGCCAGTGGTCTTGTCTCCGTTACTGCTCCGGCAGAGTGCGAGTGGTCTGGTCTCCGTTACTGCTACGGCAGTGTCCTATGTTGCTCAATTCCTGATATTACTCTGGCACTTCAAGTTTGTTCTGCTAACCTGTTTCTGGACATTAGGTATCCTTAAGCTCCATTACAGACCTCTCTGCACATGGGACTGTTTACACTCATTGAAGACCATTAAACCATGCAGTACCTGTCTCCTGGGAATTCATCATATTCTGCCTGATCTGTGTCAGTATAGACTCTTATGGACTTTATGGTTATACTGGACCTGTGTAGGAATATGTATATGTAACCTGCCGTGTGTCTGTATTATTCTGCTTAAATGCTTCAGGACCTGTAAGGGTTATTATATTACTGTGATTTCAATAAAACTGTGTTTTATCCTAAACTACTGTGTCTGTGTGTCGAACAAACCGTTACATGGTGGTGGTGGTGTTATTTCTGTCCCTGCTACTCACCAACAGTTCTGGCCTCTTCAGGCTCATGTTCCACTTGGACACTGTAGTGAAGGGGACTCTCAGGGCCAGAGGAATAGTGTGGGCTCCCTTGACCGCTAGTCTGGATGCTCTCAAATGCTTCCCCTACCACTGCCCTAACACTAGTCCCACCAGCTGCTTCACCATTACTGCTACTTCTACTAACACCAACCACATGAAGTTTAGCCCCAGAGTCTTCCTCCTCACAGTCACTAGTAATATGAGGATATTGATTACCCCCTCCTTCACTCCTAACACTAACATGCTGCTGGACCTCCTTAGTAGTAGTAGTAGTAGTACTAGCACTGGTGGTACAGCTTGGGGATGGCAAGTGTGACTTAGGGTCCCCTGCTCCTACACTTGGCATCATCTTCTCCTTCACCACTCCTTAGTACTACCCTTCTCTTCCTCCCTTCCCATTAAATTCCCCCGAGATCCCTAGGGGTGATTGTGATTTAGGGGGACTGGACAGCATTGGTTCAGTAGTGCTCACTTCCTCCTCCTCCTCAGACTCAGTGGATATATAAGGGTCCTTTCAGGTCCTCCGTTTGCTATTTTGAAACTTTCTCATAGTAATAGCAGCCATTATGAGCCTCGTCTGCCTCAATTTTCCAAACAAATAACAGCAGAACAGCACAGCATGTCTGCCTTGCTCTGTAGCTGTTTCTATTGTGTTTCACTTCTGCAAATACGTCACTTTTTACAGCGAAAACCACGTAAATCAATGGGCGGAAACTTTCTAGCCATTGGAAAAATGTCAAAGAAGTTTGGCCAATGGCAAAAACTGCAAAGATTTTAATTGCTGGTTTAAAAGTGGATTTTCTCATGGGAACACAGCAACAAGTTTCTCCCACCACTACTTACTATTCGAATATGGGTGTATAATAAACATCATTATACCGGTAATTGATTCAATGTCAGGGACTCCATGTGATTATCTATACCTTTATAATAGGGATGTCTATTTCCCTTTTTTTAACTGTATATGTTGTTCAGGTGGGTGAGGTCAGAGTAACACGTGTTTCATTCACACTGTCAGTGGTTTTCACTTCTGAGACCATTTAAGCTAATTATGCTTTTTTGGTGCCTTTTTGAAACTTTTGAATATTCACATGGTATATAAGGGGGGTTTGTATTGCTGGTGTATAATCTTGATAAAGACCATGCAAAGCGTCCAAAGCGTTGATTCAATAAACACTATATATGTTTGGAAAAGCCCATCTAACTTCTAAAGAACTGTATATTATATCGTATAATATAATTCCAGTCCAGGTTTTGGTAAGCATGCCAAAGAAAAAAAAAACACATTTAAAACTGCAGAAATGCAACCTATTTTATATATATAGTACTGTGCAAAAGTTTTAGGCAGATGTTAAAAAATACTGTAAAGTAAGAATGCTTTCAAAAATAGATAATAGTTTATATGATGTATCAATTAACAAAATGCATAGTGAGTGAAAGGAAGAAAAAATATAAATCAAACCAATATTTGCTGGGACCACCCTTTGCCTTCAAAACAGCATCAATTCTTCCAGGTACACTTGCACAAAGTCAGTGTCTTTGTAGACATATAGTCAGGTATATAATTAAACAATTATACCAAATAGGTGCTAATGATCCTAAATTGAATATATAGGTTGAAGAACAATCATTATCTAAAACAGAAATAGCTGTGTAGGAATAAAACTGGGTGACAAACAGTCAAACTCAGCTAACAAGGTGAGGCTGCTGAAGACAGTTTAATGTCAAAAGTCATACACCATGGCAAGACTGAGCACAGCAACAAGACACAAGGTAGTTATACTGCATGAGCAAGGTCTCTTACAGGCAGAAATTTGAAGGCAGACAGGGATTTCTAGATGTGCTGTGCAAGCTCTTTTGAAGAAGCATAAAGAAATGGGCAACGTAGAGGACCATAGACGCAGTGGTCGGCCAAGGAAACTTAGTGCAGCACATGAAAGACACATCATGCTTACTTCCCTTCACAATCAGAAGATTTCCAGCACTGCCATCAGCTCAGAATTGTCAGAAAACAGTGGGACCCTAGTAAACCCATCTACTGACCAGAGAAGCCTGGTCAGAAGTAATCTTCATGGAAGACTTGCAGCTAAAAAGCCATACCTCCAACGTGGAAACAAGGCCAGGCCACTTAACTATGCACGAAAACACAGGAACTGGGCTGAAGAAAAATGGCTGCAGGTGCTCTGGACTGAGGAGTCAAATTTGAAATATTTAGCTGTAGCAGAAGGCAGTTTGTTCGCCAAATGCCTGGAAAGCGGTACAAAAATTAGTGTCTGCAGGCAACAGTGAAGCATGGTGGAGGTTCCTTACAAGATTGCGGCTGCATTTCTGCAAATGGATTTGGGGATTTGGTCAGAATTAATGGTCTTCTAAATGCTGAGAAATACAGGCAGATACTTATCCATAATGCAATACCATCAGGGAGGCATCTGATGGTCTACAAATTTATTTTGCAGCATGACATCTTCAGCGAAAAGAACATCATGGAGTCCTGGAACTGGTGGTATGGCCCCCATAGAGCCATGATCTCAACATCATCAAGTCTATCTGGGATTACATGAAGAGAGATAAGCAACTGAGACTGTTAAATCCATAGAACTGTAGTGTAGTTAGTTTTCCAAGTTGTTTGTAACAGCCTACCTGCCAAGTTCCTTAAAAAACTGTGTGCAAATGAACCTAGAAGAATCAATGCTGTTTTGAAGGCAAAGGGTGGTCACATGAAATATTGATTTAATTTAGATTTTTATTCTGCTCACTCACTATGCATTTTGTTAATTGATAAATATAAACTATTAACATGTCTATTTTGGAAATAATTCTTACTTTACAGAATTTTATCATACCTGCCTAAAACTTTTGCACATTACTGTATATATATATATATATATATATATATATATATATATATATATATATACACAGAACACTTAAGCATAAACAAAAGTGCCCAATGCCAATGGTATAGGGGGCTGGTAGATGTTAATCTGAAATGTCCTCCAAACTTGAGAAATAAATAATTATATAGGCATATACATAAAGTCAAGTGTAAGCCAGCTGCACCATATGAAACTATTAAAAAACATTTTTAATGGGGCTCTTAATTCTTTGGATGCTACAACATGTTGCTTTAGCTCTGAAGTAGCAGCCCTATCAGACCTAGCTCCCATGCTGAGAGCGGGCATATCAAACCTTCAAAATCCTCATATCCATGAACAAAATCACATTTGCACCACACCCACACTTAAAACTTCTTGATTGGTGATGTTGTGTATGCCTGCACTGGATAAAAAACAGTATCAAATATTAATAAGTGGATTATAGAATAGTGTTGACAGTATTATAATTTTCTGTCTTAGTCCCATATAAAGGAAGCTCCTAAATTCTTATAATTTATGTAAAACCTTTTTGAAGCAGTAAGCAATGTAATGTTCTGTGCTATAAATTGAAGGAAGCAGGCTACTTTATCGCATATAAAAGAGCCTGACATTCATTCTTTTTTGTTTATTCATTGAATACAGATCTCATGTAAGTGACATTTTCATTCTGCATAGAGAACACACTCAATAAAAAGTGATGCTTGATTACAAAAGGAGAAATTGAAAAAAAACTCAACATTGTTATACTACATTTCAAATGGATGCATTGCTGTGAGAGATCTTAGGTTGTAAATAAAAAACTATAGCCTGTTTTTACATTGTAACCTTTGTGACATTTAAACTCATTGTTTTAAAAGAAATCAGAAAACAACTATACAAGCCTTGCATTCAGGGAAAATTTAATGTTGTTCCTTTGCCACTGAATGAAAACTGAACTGGCAATTTGCTGAAGACAAGCAGCAATTATTTTTGTTCTTTGGAATAAAATGTTAATAGTCAGGTACCTCACGGTCATATTATGCCAACGTTAAAAAAGTGTGCTGTTTTTCCCTTCAAGCAAGATAAAATAAGTGCCAAATAAATAATTTTTGTGCTGGATATAAGGATATTCAAGTTGTATTTAAATTCTAAGTGTATATATTTCAAATGCAAAACAAACACGCTTCTAATATGGTAAAAAAGTCTCACCCTGCGGTTAGTGTACTAATATAACTGGAGTAATTCTGGGGGAAATCAACTTCCGCATAAGGAACAATATAACTTCCTAAAATTCATATTTATTTAAATGAGACTTTTTATATATTTGTATTATAAAATGCCTACTCAGATTGTAGAATTTCACAATGCAAAATGTGCGATTGTCACACACCAGTATGTGTAAGTCAGTTTGTATGACTACATCTTAATCCTCAGTGCATTGCAGAAAATCTTAATGCCAACATTTGAGGCTCTTTGGACCCAGGCATAGCTAGAGATTCCCATATAGTACTGACTTGTGAATGAAGTTATCAGGGTATTACATTACAATACAGGACTCTTTCTTTCTCTGTGTAATGGCAGGTGGACATCATTTTTATGTTAATCTGTTGTATATGAACAACAGTTGCTTTAATAATTTTTGTTATAATGATTGGTGGTAGCCAGTTGTTCTCTGGATAGGTAAAGTACAAAGAGTTTAGGGGAGAAGGATGAAAGGATGAAAAAAACTTTAATAAACAAAAAATTAATGGTTTTGCAAGTTGGAGAAATATGAATTCCACAAACCGCAAGTAACATTTCTTGGGTACATCATTTCCGCTTCTGGTTTGGCCATGGACCCTCAGAAAGTGTCGGCCATGATACAGTGGCCTCTTCCAGTAGGACTGAAGTCACTCCAAAGGTTTTTGGGGTTCGCTAACTATTACTGAAAACGTATTAAGAATTTCTTGACTATAGTCAAACCACTTACTGATATGACTTGTAAGGATGCCAAGACATCAGAGTGGTCTCCCGGGGCCCTGCTCGCATTTGAGAACCTCAAGTTGGCATTTGCGCCAGCCCCGATCCTGGTTCCCCTGAATCCCACCCTGCCCTTTACCTTGGAGGATGAAGCATCTGAAGTGGGAGTATGCGCTCTACTCTCCCAGTGGGCGGCCCCCGGGGGAGGCCTTATGTCCCTGTGGGTATTTTTTGAGGAAACTGTCCAAAGCAGAGAGATTGTAAAAGATTGGGGACAGAGAATTACTGAGTAATATCGAACAAAAACTTTCTAGCGGCTCCAAGATAATTTGAACTTCCCTTTAAACCACCACCACAATGTCATAGAAAAGAAAAAGAAATGCTTTGGTGTGTGCTAGATAGATTCAGACCTTCCTTGATCCGTATATAATGCAAATGATATTGACTCCACTCTGCACTAACACTGAAGCAGATCTCAATAAAATCAAATACAAGTTTATTCATTCAATATAAAAAACATTATGTACTTATCCATGTCAATGGCTCACAGTTGGCCAACAACAGATATTAGGAGGTGTAGGGACACATCAACGCGTTTCGTGTATACATTGTTTAATCACAATTAAGCGATATATATGCGAAATACGTAGATACAAACCTGTATCACCTCTCCTCTCCGCTCAAACATCCTCTCCGGCGGACAAGCCATGCGGGAGGTGCTTCGTTCCTTCTCAATTGCATACTAAACTCCTGGAGACGTATCATACATCTAAGACTGCTGGCCATGTTGGTCCATCTCTAGATTGTTCTGGTGGCCTACTTTACGATCTGACTGTTCTACGTTCACTGCTGGTTGCACTACTTGTACCCAAAATACATCCCATCCCAACCAAGCCCTGGAACAATTCCTCCTTTGCTACATCTCCGACCACCACAATAATTGGGCTACCCTGTTACCTTGGGTGGTGTTTGCCCGGAATTGTGCTGTTAACTCAACAAATTCTGGCTCTAGATAAGCATATAAGGAATCTCCGGTCCTCTTGGGTATGGGTACAAAATACCTTATGTTGTTCCATGCAATGGCAAAAGAGGTAGGCTGACCGTAGGTGTTTGCCCTCACCTACCTTCCAGGTAGGGGAGAGAGTCTGGTTGTCATCTGCCCGCAATCTCAACCTACAGGTACCTTGTAGAAAGCTGGATCCTCAGTTCGTTGGTCCCTTCCATGTCCTGCGTATAATTAATCTGGCGGCATACGCTCTCAATCTTTCGGCCTCGATGCACATCCACAATGTGTTCCTTGTCTAATTACTCAAGCCTCTGATTTGTAACCGCTATACCTCGGCTACTGTCCGACCAGCACCTATCAGAGTTGGTGATCACGAGGAATATGTAGTACAAAACATACTGGACTCCCGGAGAGACAGGGGGCAATTGCAGTATATGGTACAATGGAAGGGTTATGGGCCGGAGGAACGCTCCTGGATTCCATCTAATGATGTGCACGCACCTACTCTGGTGTGAAACTTTCATACTCCCACGGCCAGCCGTGCCCTCTCCGGGGGAGGCGCAGCTGGTTTTCATCTTCCAGGCGACACAGGGTTCGACACACATGCTCAGGTTGTTGCGACATTTTCTGAAGTGCACCTGTGGGAGTGACGAACCCACTTCTTTATACCTTGGGCCATGGCTTAACTCTAGTGATGATCGAGCACCCCAATGCTCGGGTGTTCGGGTGCTCTGGCCGAGCGCCCCCGGAGGCTCGAGTGCTCGGCCGAGCACCCGAGCCCCATTGAAGTCAATGGGAGGACTCGAGCATTACACCAGGCACCCCCTGCTCTGATGAGGGGAGGGTGCCTGGTTCATAGGAAAAGGTCAGAAAATGATGGAAACACCACAGAAATGGTTCAGGGACAGCATAGGGAGGATGTCTGGATGCATCTTGGACTCCAACGTCGCTGCTGGGAACGATGTTTCGCCCGTAGTATGCCATTTTTACAGACTGACCGTAAAACACACAAAAAGGAAGATAAAAACGACTTTAGGCGAAAAATTGTTACCAAACAGTATTTGCTGTATATTTACTTGTATATCATCTGCAAATTCTGCAAAAAATGTCATCGATTTTTCGGAACTGGGGCCATGATTAAGAGGGAAACGTGCGCAGCGTAAAGCAGGTGTTCAACGTGGTTATGGCCCGGGTAGGGTACAGCATTCAGGAACGGAGGCCGCAGCTACCACAGGTTTTACAACATGTCCGTTTGCCCTTGTTAAGTCCAAAATTTATAGTCGGAACAGTGGGGTCTGATCCATTGAGTAAAAGTGACGAAGTGACTTAGTGGATGAAGCCAAGAACTACCTTCTGCTCTGTCGAACACCCCAGCCCTATTTAATTCAATGGGAGGACCTGAGGCACTCCGATACAACCTGTATATCACAAAATGGAGGGCCTCATTCACATTGTGGTACAATAGTTCAGGTAGTGGTCCAACACTCATAAAGCCTATGCACTAAGTGAAAGGGCTGCCAAAAATTAGACTGAAATGTCACTCCAATACACCCTTTATTACACATAAAGGAGGGCATCATACACACCCTTGAAAAATTAGGATTAATGGCCTGCTGGTGACACTCTAAAACATTAGGGGCGAGGGCATGCCGCTAAGCTGACCATCTAAAACATTAGGAATGAGGGTCTGCTGCTGAGCCGACCATCTAAAACATTATGGGTGAGGGTCTGCTGCGGAGCTTACCATCCTAAACATTATATGCGAAGGCCCGCTAGTGAGCTGACGCTATAAAACATTATATGAGAGGGCCCGCTAGAGAGCTGACCCAATAAAACATTATATGAGAAGGCCCGCTGGTGAGCTGACCTATACAAAAATTGTCAAACAGGGCCCGCTGGTGAGCTGGCCCTATATAAAAATTATATCACAGGGCCCGCTGGTGAGCTGGCCCTATATAAAAATTATATCACTGGGTATATGGAAGAGGAGGAGGAGGATGAGAAGATTAAGAGTCAACCATATACCCGTTTTTTGGGTGGAAGGGGTGAATGGGAATACAGAGTATTTCCATCGTTGTAAATAACATATCTAAAGTGACTTTATGTTCACCCGGGGCTTTCCTCCAGTGGAGTGGAGAAGTCAGGGGAAATCAAGGCCTTGTTCATTTTTATAAGTGTCAACCTATCAGCATTTTCGGTGGAAAGGCGGATACGCTTATCTGTTATGATGCCACCAGCAGCACTAAATACCCGCTCAGACAGAACGCTGGCGGCAGGGCAGGCCAGCACCTCCAAGGCGTAGAGTGCCAGTTCATACCACGTGTCCAGCTTGGACACCCAGTAGTTGTAAGGCACAGAGGGATCATTGAGGACGCTGACACGGTCTGCTACGTACTCCTTCACCATCTTCCAAAACTTTTTCCTCCTTGTGACACTAGGCTGCGCATCAGGGTGAGGGTGCTGGCGGGGTGTCATGAAGGTGTCCCACGCCTTGGAGAGTGTTGCCCTGCCTTTGTCGGAACTGCTGTGTGCTGCCCTTTTCTCCCCTTCTCGGTTGGCCAAGGTAGCACGTACTCTGCCGCCAGCGTTGTCAGATGGAAAATTTTGGAGCAATTTTTCGACAAGAACCTTCTGGTATTGCACCATTTTGCTTGTCCTCTCCACCAGAGGAATGAGAGATGAGAAATTCTCTTTGTAGCGGGGGTCCAGAAGGGTGAACACCCAGTAATCCGTGTTGTCTAAAATGCGTAGAACGCGTGGGTCACGGGAAAGGCAGCCTAACATAAAGTCAGCCATGTGTGCCAGAGTACCAACAGGCAAGATTTCGCTGTCCTCACCAGGAGGATGACTCTCAATCTCCTCATCCTCTTCCTCCTCTTCTGCCCACCCACGCTGAAGAGATGGAACTAAAGTTCCATGGCTACCCTCTGTAGCGGAGGCAACCGTGTCTTCCTCCTCCTCCTCCTCCTCCTCCGCCTCCTCCAATTGTCGCTGAGAAGACGAAGTGAGGGTGCTCTGGCTATCACCTTGTGTAAGCTCCTCCTCCCCCATTTCCACCTCTTCCACATGCAAAGCGTCGGTTTTAATTGTGAGCAGCGAGCGTTTCAGTAGACACAGAAGTGGGATGGTTACACTGATAATAGCGTTATCGCCGCTCACCATCTGTGTCGATTCCTCAAAATTGCGTAAAACCTCACAGAGGTCTGACATCCATTCCCACTCCTCACTTCTGACTAGAGGAAGTTGAACGGAGAGGCGATGACCGTGTAACAGCTGGTACTCCACTACTGCCCTCTGCTGCTCACAAAGCCGGGCCAACATGTGGAAGGTGGAGTTCCAGCGCGTGCTCACGTCACACAGCAGCCGGTGAGCTGGCAATTGTAAGCGCTGCTGCAGCTTCAACAGGCCGGCTGAAGCTGTAGATGACTTACGGTAATGTGCACACACGCGGCGCACCTTGGTCAAGAGATCATGCAAATTGGGGTAGGTTTTTAGAAATCGCTGAACCACTAAATTAAATACATGCGCTAGGCATGGTACGTGTGTGAGCTTGCCGAGCTCTAAAGCCGCCACCAAGTTACGCCCATTATCACACACAACCATGCCTGGTTGCAGGTTGAGTGGCGAGAGCCACTGCTCGGTCTGGTGACTAATCCCCTGCAACAGCTCTGAGGCCGTGTGCTGTTTGTCCCCAAGGCAGATCAGCTTCAGCACGGCCTGTTGACGCTTCCCCACTGCAGTGCTACACTGCTTCCAGCTAACGGCTGATGGGTGAGTGGCGCTGCGCGCAGAGAATTCGGAGGTGGAAACGGAGGAGGAGGAGGAGGAGCCAATAACGTAGGTGCTGGCGGAAACCCTGATGGAGGTAGGGCACGCAATCCTCGGCGTGGGTAGCACCTGTGCCATCCCAGGGTCCGAGTCGCTCCCAGCCTCCACGACATTCACCCAGTGTGCCGTCAGGGAAATGTAGCGTCCCTGGCCACAAGCACTTGTCCATGTGTCAGTCGTTAAGTGGACCTTCCCAGTAACTGCGTTGGTCAGGGCACGGGTGATGTTAAGGGACACATGGTGGTGTAAGGCAGGGACGGCACACCGGGAAAAGTAGTGGCGGCTGGGGACTGCGTACCGAGGGACAGCTGCTGCCATCAGGCTGCGGAAGGACTCAGTCTCCACAAGCCTAAATGGTAGCATTTCGATGGCCAGTAATTTGGAAAGGTGTGAGGTTAGTGCTATGGCCTGTGGGTGGGTGGCTGGGTATTTTCGCTTGCGCTCAAATGCCTGGGGTAACGACATTTGGACACTGCGCTGGGACAGGGAAGTGGATGTGGTTGCTGATGGTGCTTCAGATGGTACAGGTGCAGGGAGGGAGGTATGCGGGCCTGCGCCTTCAACAGGCGATTGGCCGGCACCGAAAACAGGGGAAGAGGAGGCAGTGGTGTGACCTGCAGACACAGATTGGCGATCCGGGCGTTCCTCCCACTTATTACGGTGCTTGGATGCCATGTGTCGGATCATGCTGGTGATGGTGAGGTTTCTAGTGTTCATGCCTCGGCTCATTCTGGTGTGGCACAGGTTGCAAACTACAATTTTTTTGTCGTCCGCACTTTCCTTAAAAAAACGCCATACCGCGGAACACCTAGCCCTTGGCAAGGGAGATTTACGCAAGGGGGTGCTCCGTGGAACATTTGCGGGCCGGTTTGGTGCGGTCCGCCTTCTTTCTTTAGCCACACCACTGCCTCTTCCAGCCTGTTGCGGTGCTGCAGATGGCTCACCCTCAGGACTGCTGTCATCGCTCGGCTCTCCACCTTTCCAGGTGGGGTCAGTGACCTCATCGTCCACCAAGTCCTCCTCCACTTCCTCACTCTGATCATCCTCCTTATTTCTTGATCCCACCACATACTCAGTCATTGACAACTGTGTATCATCCTCCTCAACAAGGTCTTGAGACAGTAATTGTGGTTGATTTGATGGCAACTGTGTCTCATCATCATCATCATCCACTTCCTTTGACCTTAAATGCCGTTCCCCTCTGTCATCTTCTTGTGATTGGGTACCCTCTAGAGGTTGTGAATCAGGGCACAAGATGTCATGTTCCTCTGCAAGCGTGCTTGGAGAGAGGTTCAAATCAAGGATTGGTGATGAGACGAGCTCCTCACTATATCCCAGTGTGGGATCACTTCTTTGGCCAGACCCTCTATGGTGGGAGGAAGGATGATCAGGGTGAGGATTATGTTGACCAGACTCTTGGCTACTGAGAGTGGACTTGGTGGAAGACAGGGTGGTGCTTAACCGACTGGAAGCAGTATCAGCTGAAATCCAACCGACCACCTGTTCGCAGTGGTCTGACCTCGAGAGTGATGTCCTGCGACGCCCTGTAAACTGAGACATGAAGCTAGGTATGGTGGATGTCTTTCTTTCTTGTGCTCTGGCACCAGGCACAGTTTCTACGTGTCCTGACCCGCGCCCTGAACTATCAGGATCACGTCCACTTCCCCGTCCCTTTTTACCCGCCTTCTTCATATTACACGGAATATATGCCGGTAATCTGCGGCTAGGCACACGAAACAGAATGTGACGCTAATCTGCGGCTAGGCACACTAAACAGAATGTGACGCTAATCTGCGGCTAGGCAGAGTGAACGGAATATGTGACGTTAATTTGTGAATTTGCACACTAAACAATATGTGCCGCTAATCTGCGGCTAGGCACACTAAACAGAATGTGACGCTAATCTGCGGCTAGGCACAGTGAACGGAATATGTGACGTTAATTTGTGAATTTGCACACTAAACAATATGTGCCGCTAATCTGCGGCTAGGCACACTAAACAGAATGTGACTCTAATCTGCGGCTAGGCACACTAAACAGAATGTGACGCTAATCTGTGGCTAGGCACAGTGAACGGAATATGTGACGTTAATTTGTGAATTTGCACACTAAACAATATGTGCCGCTAATCTGCGGCTAGGCACACTAAACAGAATGTGACGCTAATCTGCGGCTAGGCACAGTGAACGGAATATGTGACGTTAATTTGTGAATTTGCACACTAAACAATATGTGCCGCTAATCTGCGGCTAGGCACACTAAACAGAATGTGACGCTAATCTGCGGCTAGGCACAGTGAACGGAATATGTGACGTTAATTTGTGAATTTGCACACTAAACAATATGTGCCGCTAATCTGCGGCTAGGCACACTAAACAGAATGTGACGCTAATCTGCGGCTAGGCACATGAAACAGAATGTGACGCTAATCTGCGGCTAGGCACACGAAACAGAATGTGACGCTAATCTGCGGCTAGGCACACGAAACAGAATGTGACGCTAATCTGCGGCTAGGCACAGTGAACGGAATATGTGACGTTAATTTGTGAATTTGCACACTAAACAGAATGTGACAATAATCTATGGCTAGGCACACGTTTAAAATAGCCCTTTTTGTCGCTGCGTTGTACAATATTTGTCCCTGTGCACCTAGTACAATGTCACCTTACTAATATCCCACCATCAAAAAAAAAATTAAATTGTGCCCCCCCAAACAAAATATAAATGCTGCCCCCACACACAACAGTCCTAAAAAGGACTTTTGGGTCTTGAAAGAGTACCAATACTACCAACACTTTTATTCTCCCTACACTGACTTTCCCTGCCTGATCACATCTCTCCCTGGCTGAGAATGAGCAGAACTCGCGAGTCGGGTGCTATACAGCACCCGATCACGGGTTCTGGCCAGCCAATCAGTGTAATGCCAGCAGCCAACATGGCTGCTGGCATTACACTGATATCAGAGCCTCCCCGCACGTTTATTGGCTGCGCAGCAGCCGCGAAACGTGCGGGGAGGAGACCTGAACATGGCGGGCGAGCACATGCGGTACTCGTACGAGTACCGCCATGTGCTGAGCAGAGCGATGCTCGAGCCGAACCGAGCTTCGGCCGAGCATGCTCGCTCATCACTACTTAACTCCTCTTTACTACTTCCTGGCTTTTAGTATATAAGGGCTGGTGGAATCTGTGCTCAGTAGCCCTTATGTTGGTGTCAGTTACATAGTAACATAGTAAATTAGGTTGAATAAAGACACAAGTCCATCAAGTTCAGCCTTCTCCTCATACCCCAGTAACTGAGAATTTTATAGCTTTCCTGCTACCAATTAAGTTAGTCTTTATCAGACCTTCCTGATCTGCCTACTGATAAACAGTATAACTCTGTATGTTCCCTTTTGAAAGAAATATATCTAATCTTCTCTTAAATGTATCCATTCTATCTGCCATAACCACCTCCTTGGGCAAGGAATTCCACAATTTAACAGACCTTACTGTAAAAAAACCTTCCTCTGCTGAAGTCTAAACCTCCTTTCCTCTAATCTCAAGGAGTGTCCCGTGGTCACCTGATCAGGCCTTGGAATAAATAGCTCACTGCACAAATCCTTGTATTGATCTCTCATATACTTGTACAATGTGATAAGGTCTCTTCTTAGTCGTCTTTTCTCTAGAATAAATAAACCAAGTTTGTCTAGTCGTTCCTCATATGCCAAGTCCTCCATTCCCTTAATTAATTTTGTTGCTCTTCACTATACCCTCTCTAGTTCTAGTATATCCTTTTCCAGAACCGATGCCCAAAATTGCACTGCATATTCAAGGTGAGGTCTTACCAATGATTTGTATAATGGCAAAATAATGTTATCTACTCTTGCTTCGATACCTCTTTTTATGGAAGAAAGGATTTTGTTTGCCTTTGCTACTGCTGTTTGACACTGGTCACTGTTTCCAAGTTTGTAGTTGACAAGGATACCCATGTCTTTCTCTAGCAATAAGTCCCCTAAAATGATTCAATTAAGTTCATAAGTAGCCTTGAGATTGTTTCCTACCAAATGCATGACTTTACACTTTACACTTTCATATTCTATTTGTTTTCCCAATCTGACATTGTGTGTAAAACCCTCTGTAGAGAGAAAAGATACTGTTCTGAATTAACGACCTTGCATAATTTAGTATAATCTGCAAATATTGATATTTTGCTTTCTATATCTATATCCAGGTCATTTATAAACATGTTAAAAAACAGCGGACCTAATACTGAACCCTGAGGTACTCCACACTCCACTTTAACTGTATTGGAGAATTTTCCATTTACAACCACACACTGTTCCCTATCCTTCAACCGGTTTTGTATCCAATTGCAACGGTTATCTCCTAGCCCCAATTTCCTTATTTTATACACCAGCCTTCTGTGTGGCACTGTATCAAATGCCTTTGCAAAGTCTAGATATACTACATCTACTGCCTTGCCATTGCCAAGGTTGCTGCTTACTTCCTCATAGAAGCTGAAAATATTAGTTTGGCATGATCTATTCTTCATAAAACCATGTTGATCATGCTAATGATCTTATTTTTTTGTTGTAATCCTGAATATAGTCCCTTATTATCCCTTCTAGCAGTTTTCCCAATACAGAGGTCAAACTCACAGGTCTATAATTCCCAGGTTCTGTTTTAGTTCCCTTCTTAAATAGAGGCACTATATTAGCTCTTCACCAATCCTGTGGCACTGAGTCTGTGGTGATAGAATCTTTAAAGAATAAATATAGGGGTTTTGTTAACACTGAAGAACCCTTGGATGTATACCATCAGGACCCGGTGCTTTGTCGGTCTTAATTTTGTTCAGTCTTCCCATGACATCTTCTTGAGTTAACCCAATATCTGATAATTGTATTATTTTATTGTTCTATTTGTTACTTGTGGAGGCTCTTCTACCATTCCTTGCTCCCTTGTATTTACTGATGCAAAGAAAGTGTATAAAACATCTGCCTTTTCCTTATCCTCACTAATCAACTCACCCATCTCATTTTTGAATGGTCCAATGCACTCCCTCTTAAGTTTTTTGCTATTTATATATTGCAATTCGAGTTTCATTATCTATTTTTGCTACCCTAATTGCCTTTTTGCAATCTTTGTTGCACTCCCTGTATTTTAAGAAAGATTGTTCAGTTCCTTCAGACTTAAATAATTTGAATGCGTTTTTTTTTCCTTGCCATTTCCTTCTTTACATGTTCAGTTAACCACATTGGCTGTGACTTACTTCTTTTGCATTTGTTCCCCAATTGTATATACTGTTGGGTATTTGAAGCTAGCGTTTTTAAAACTAAGAGTTTTGGTCGAACCTATAAAGTTTTGCTTTGCCAGACTAATCTCAAATGTAACCATGTTGTGATCACTGTTTCCCAAATGTTCTCTTACCTTAATATTGGATACCATTTCTGTGTTATTAGTTATCACTAGTCCAATACATTGTTATTTCTTGTTGGCACTTCCGTCATTTGTGACAGGTCTAATTTTTCCAGTTGATATCTGGATAATTAAATTCTCCCATAATTATAGTATGCCAAAGCTACAGTCGCTTTTCTCCTAGTTGAGCTCCGTGTATGACCTTGGCATTGTCTGACCATCCTATCTGGTGCTGACCTGTGGCTCTGTCTGACTATCCCCTCCGTTCTCATTCCCGCTATTGTTAGATACCCAGTCTGGTGCAGACCTGTGGCTCTGGCTGACTACCCGCTCCGTGTATGACTTTGGCATTGTCTGACCATCCTATCTGGTGCTGACCTGTGGCTCTGTCGGACTATCCTCTCCGTATCATCTCTGGGATAGCTGGATACCCAATCTGTTCAGATCTGTGGCTCTGGCTGGCTACATGTTCCGTGGATGACCTAGGCTTGGCTATCCATCCATCCAGTTGCAGACTTGTGGCTTTGGCTGACTACCCACTCTGTGCCTTGACCTAGGCTTATCTCGCTATCCATTCTGGTACTGACGTGTGGCTCTGTCTGGCTATTCTCTTCGTGTTGCCCTGCTTAGTCGGATACCCTATCTGGTGCACACCTGTGGCTCTGGCAGACTCCTCACATATTCACGTGGGCTCCTAGCATATGTGAGAGATACATGGACGTAGCTCCTACTTCTCATAGAACTATCTTGCGCCTTGGTAGGATCTTCCTTATCCTATTCTGTGTTTATTTTCGTATATTCCATTATCTGTTTGCCTCTCTCAATAAAGTGAATTTTTACTCTGAGTACTTGTCCGCCAATCTTTTGCAAACTGTGACAGTCTATCATCTGAAAAAGGGGATGACACAGCACCACACACAATCGTAATATACAGATAAAATGATTAACAGAGCATGCAAAGAGATAAAGTATTGTGGTATATATTTGGTGAAAATACCCTAAAATTTTGAGATTTTGGAGTGAGGGAAGGATAAAAAATGTAATTAACAGTGGGAATCCTGTCATGGAGTGACTAGACAAATAAAGATTTTGACAGGTACAGGTATAAAAACAATACTTTTTACAGGTACTTGTATAATAATAATAAATGTTATTAGAACAAATGCAATTAAGATGGCAATAAGCACTTCTCCAACCTCGCCGGGTAAGGCGTAAGGACAGTGCACAGTCTACTTCCAGGATTAACACTGAACATAGCCAGACAATGAGTCCAGAGATAGAGAGCTTAGAGGACTAACAGCGGAGGCCCAAACCCCTAGAACGCTAGGGTCCACTGACACAATACCCTAGAACGCTAGGAGACACAGGAACTGCCAAACGTCCTAGAATGCAAGGACTACAAGCGACCAATAGGACCCAGCACTGCTGGACTACAGAGTGAACTCATCTGGAGGTGACCAGGCCCCTGAGCCTACATGGAGTGAGCCAGGCCCCAGGAAGCACAGAATGGAACAGACTAAGCCAAAGTCATACACTATTCGGGTAGTCAGACAAAGCCACAGTATAGCACGGAGCGGGTAGTCAGCCAGGCCAAAGGTCATATATGGATCGGGCAGTCAGATGGACCAAGAGTCAAGCATGGAGCGGGTAGTCAGACGAGTCCAGAGGTATAAGGACTAATCGGGTAGTCAGACTGAGCCAAGGATCATACACAACTCGGAATCGGCAGCCAGAAACGAATCACAACTGAAGACTAATGAGCGCTCAGGTACACCACGAAAGAGCACTGAGGCTAGGACAGAATGCAGCATATAAGGCCTATTGGAGAGGCGGGACCACGCCAAATCAGCCTAGCCTATAATAGTAGCGAGCGAGCCGAATGACGTGCTTAGCAACCAGGAAGTCAGTGATCAGCGACGCTGCTGCCGAGCATATAGGAATGGACAGGTAGAGCCATAGGCCCAGATCACGGGCATCGTGATAAATCCCAAAAGTTCTATGGATACTTCTTAGACCTATTAGGCTCCAATGGGTGGATATAGAGAAAAGGAGATTATTTTAATTATAATACTGATTCCAAACATTCCCTAATTCAGTTCTCTGTAACACACTCTCTGCTGCTGGTCTCAAAAAATAGAAGCAAGCCGGACTCCGTGGAGATCTCACATGCAAAAGACTATAGGGATGGGGAGAGACAGTGCAAGTATATCTAAGTGTAGTACTTTAAAATTATACTTTATTATTGCATACGTTTTTAAGCAACAGTTGACAGAATAAAATACTAGTATATTATAAAAATAAAAGGTTGAGTAAAATGCTGACACAGAGAATTTTCTTAAAAATGTTCTTATAGAACTCTTGGAGTCAAAAAAAGGGTAAAAGAAGATAAAAAGAAGAAAAAAACACATATAAAAATTCCAAGATGTTATATTTTCATAAAGATATAAAAATATCAGATTCCTTAATGTTAGGAGGACAGTCCAAAGTGGTCTAAAGATATCTAGTACAGCTAGAGGGTGAGGCTATATGTATATAGTAACCGGACTTGACCAGGAATATATGAGGATTATAATGAGTTAAAATATTAAAGAGGACGGTATACGATATTCATTAGGATATGTTCATAAATGAACCTCTAATCCCATAATCATTATATAGCTATAGAGGGAAAGTAGTAAACCCATTGTCGTATAGCTCAAATATGTAAGTGAAATGGCCCCTTAATGGAGAGCAAACCCAAGGAGCCCGCTACAATACTGCAAGGTAGAGCTCGGCTCCCAGCGCTCAATCTGTTAGAATGGCCCCTTACTTTAGTTCTATGCTGAGTCTTAGAGTATTAGGTAATATTTTTCATAAGCTTGTAGCCTCTTCTTCTCCGTCCATCTCTGGTCCTTCCTCTGTTACCCCACCCTCCCTGTGTCCACCTGCAGGTCTGGAATCACAGTCCTCTGAACACGAGACTGCGCTGATGCATTTCAGTGCTCTCTCTGCACCTTTTTCAAAGCAATGTCTTGTTGACTGGAGGATCTGTCCCTCGTTTATTGCCACCTTAAAAAATCAACTGATAGTGATTATCGGGTGTGCTGTACAATAGTGATTAAAACTTCCTCCGTATTTTTACATGATTGCATAGTGCCCTTTATTTAGCTCTCATAAGGCTAAGAGTATTTTTTTTTAAGTATAAATAAGATCACGTTCTCTTCGGAGTAAAGTTTTAATACAAGAAAGAATATATAGTGAGTAAAAGAAATGCTGGAGATATTTAAAGTACTAAGACATATTGTAAAGTCTTACTCTATAAACATAGATAAACTGAAAAAAAGATAAAAGATAAATAAATGGATGAATAAAGATCCTGTTCCAATTTATAACTGGGTTGTGATCATTAATTTGTATATAATCTATATATATAGTGTGATATGTGGATGTTACATAGTATTAACATAACGTTATAAAGAATCCATATATGATGTTATACTTTTAACTAAATAGGTTGGTAGTTTTGTAGGTGTAGGTTCTCAGTATAACTGGATTAATACTAGATAGTATCTATTAATTTTCTAGTGGTAATATTAATTACTTGATAATGGAATAGTCCAAGTGGGATGTCCTCCACTTTTTTTGTATGCAGTGGTGTGTTAATGGTATTAATACCAAGAAATGTATCCTTAATATTTTCCATTTAAAAGAAATGTTCAGATTCACAGTATCTCATTGCGAATATTTCTGGAGTCTAATCTGTCCTTCCCTTCTCCTTCATATAGATGGATGGCATAATGATGATGTTCTTGGTATATTTTGATTTTTTCCCTCCTCTATTGTTTGTAGATTTGTTTTGTTGCCTTTTCTGATAATATAAGGGAAACCAGTAATCACATGTATTAGGAAGGGGTCATACAGTTGGCACAGAAAGTAATGTGTATGTTGTCTTAAAAGCACCATAAATCAAGTTCCTTGTTTAGCCCATGTGGGCTTAAGGACTGTAGTTTGGTGAAACTAGAGACCTACTGGATCTTCAAACTACAGACTTTTCGCTAGGAGAACAGAAAAATTTGCCCAAAGTCTTCCCCTTCTCTCCTATGTTACTCAATAAGGCAAGACTTCCTGTCCACATATATAATTTCCTTCACTCTAGTGTGGTGTATTTTTTGAGAAAATCAGAGTGGAAGGAGACAGAATAAGAGAGAAAAAATATACATTTAAATTTAAGGGGTTACTTGACTATGACCACCACCACTGCTGCAAAACAAAAGTGAAGCTGGACTCATTGAGGAGGAGATGTTGCTAACACTAGCAGTGACACAGCTACATCCCCCAGACCCAATGAGTCAGAGTCCCCCAACATCATCTCTCCCTTTTTATCGTGGGGGGGGAGACTTGTTTCAGGTGTCACAGAAGCAGTATTGTGATATAGGCTAGTGTCCCACAGTCTGAGCACCATAGTCACCATTGGACTAGCTTCTTACACAGTGATATGGGACCAGGGGCCTCCTCCATTTGCCATCAATAATCCTGGTAGCTGCAGTGATAATGTTGAGGCAGCAGCAGCATCACCTACCCCAGCCAGTGAAGTTGACTTCTCCACCTCTCCCCTCACTGAAATCATGGATGTGTAAATATTTTTCCCTTGAGGCAGACACAGTGCAGTTAATAGCAACTGTACTGTGCACTATTTGTGATTGTGACAGGGTTGTGAAAAAGGGAAAGGAAAAAAGGGGACAAACCTCGACACAACACAAGCCTGATTAAGAAAAAAAAATCCTCTGGCCTTGTATATCTTGCAATTCTGAGTCCTGAAACCAAGGACGCTCCACTGAAAGGCATATATCTGTGGGCAGCTCCACATTATCAGCACTGGAATCCAAACACTTAGGGCAGATTGAGAAGATGCCAACCTGATCCTGTGAGCTATAGTAGGAGAGAGTATGTCCTGTGGAGGATGCTGTACAGAAGTTCCTTAAAGTAGGATGCTGGAATGCCTTGCAATCTTTGATTGACACTAGTCAAAAGCATGTCCACAGAGAAATGCAGATGCCCAGATGATCACCTGAAATTTCAGACTCTCCTTATGGAGTGCCCCCACCCTTACGGTAATCAGGGATGTCTCCTGCGTAATGTGAGAAGGTTGAAGCGGTCTTCCATCAGTAGCTTCAACGGCCAACGGAGAGAAGCAAGGCTGAAAAGGAATCAAATATTTGGCTGCAAATTCCGCATCAATAAAGTAACCAGCAGCCCCCTGTATCAAGCAATGCTGGAGTGGTGATCGAAGAATCGGCCCAGGAAAGGAGCACCTATAGAACGGGTTTATCCAGACTGGTCTCTGGGGACTGAGAAATGCCACCCAAATCTGTCCCTGGCAGGATCTTCTGTGCGAGCATTTACCGGATGAACCGTGCATGACCTCAACATGTGTCCGGGTCTCCCACAATACAGACACAGTCCCTGCCTCCTTCTGAAGGCTCTTTTAGCCACTGAAAGGTGAGTAGTGCCTACCTGCATAGGTTCACCACCCCCTGAGTCACAACTAGGAGGCATGGGAGGAGAGGGAGGATTGGGTGGGCGAGAAAAGTGAGGAGTTCAGAGGCCTCTGCAGGCACTCCCTAAATGAGGGTCTCTCCCTGGCCCTGGTGTCAATTAGGATGGTAAATGATATTAGCGCATCCAAATCTCTACGCAAATCTCAAGAAGCAATCTTATCCTTGATAGTGTCACACAACCCTTGAGAAAAGGCTGCTACCAGGGTCTCATTGTTCCAGCCTACCTCAACAGCCAGAGTGCAGAATTCAATAGAGTACTCCACTACTGTTAGAGCGCCCTGGAGGATGGTCATTAGGTGGTTGGAAGCCAAGGTCACGCGACCCGGCACATCAAAAACTTGTTTGAAGAAAGCCACAAACTATGTAAAGTTATGAACCATGGTTTCTCCATCTCCTGTATGGGGTTTGCCCATGCCAATGCCTTGCCAGAAGGCCTGTGGAACCATTTCAAGGTATATGCCCAATTGGTTGATGAACCCACAGCATAATAATTCGGGATCACCACCATAACGCCATGGGAGAGGAACGGAGCCCGACAAGCCTCTGATCAAGCCTGCAGCAGGGACAGTAGGAATTGCCAGTGCCGAGGAAGGAGCAGAAAAGGCCACCGTTTGTGGGTTATAACGTTCCAGGTATGCAGAACAGTTAAGCAAGGTCTGCATAGCCAAGGCTAATTGATCGATGCGAAGATCTTGGCTCTCCATACTGTCCAGGGTGTTCTGCAAAGGTGGATTATCAGTACTGTTCATGGTCATGGCCCTTACATACTGTCATGGGAGTCAGCATTGATAATGTAAAATCACCTTTATTAAGCAAATATAAACTATGAGCACAAAATACAGAGGGTAACTGAAGAAGCCAGAGACTCTATCAGAAATAGACTACTTCTATGATACCGCTCTGCTAAGGACCAAGCACTAGGCCGACTGTAGTCCTAACGAGAATGAGGGAAACCAGATACCAGAGCGGGTATTCAGCCAGAGCCACAGGTCTGCACCAGATAGGGTATCCAGCGATATCAAGACAACACAAACTGGATAGTAGGACAGATCCCCAGGTCAGCACCAGAATGGATGGTCAGACAAATCCTAGGTCATACATGGAGCGGGTAGTCAGCCAGAGCCACAGGTCTGCACCAGATAGGGTATCCAATATAATGAGACAACACGGAATGGATATTAGGACAGAGCCTCAGGTCAGCACCAGAATGGATGGTCAGGCAAATCCTTGGTCATACACTGAGCAGGTAGTTAGCCAGAGCCACAGGTCTGCACCAGAGAGGATATCCAATATAATGAGGCAACACGGAATGGATATTAGGACAGAGCCCCGGGTCAGCACCAGAATTGATGGTCAGACAAATCCTAGGTCATACACGAAGTGGGTAGTCACCAGAACATTAGTCATACACAGGAGATGCCAAGAGGATAAACTGCATCAAACAACAATGTAAGGGCTACTGATCCAAAGTCCAGAGCCCTTAAATAGCAGCCAGGAAGTAGGAGGGTGGAGTCTACAGCCTCCTCAGGTATAAGACTGATGCCTGCGTAACCTATCCCAGTTCGCGCCCGAATGTGATGCAGCGAACTGGAGATGCGTCCATGCCTGCAACCAGACGTGCGTCAACTGGACCCGCCGTGCTGTTTGGGAAGAGGACACGGACGCCCGCTAGAGGCAGCAAGAGAGGTTCGGCTGCAAGCCTGGAGGGACGCGGGCACTGATGCTGAAGTGTCATACCCGAACCCAGGCCTCCGGCGTCACCCCACTAAGCAAAGCTGGAACTAACAGGTACCCACACTGTGACAGCAACTTGTATCATCAGCAGAGTGTAAAAGCACAGAGCAGTTCAACCACACCGTGACATGTATCGAGATGCGCCAGGCTGCATAAAGGAGCAGCGGGCAGTGAAGGAGAACCAGCCCTTCTCAGTGTGGGGCCCTGAGGGTCGGGGATGCCGCAGTCACTATGGAGGCCATAGCAAAGTATGAGTTCAAAGCCACAGCCAACGATGAGCTGATCTTCAAATGAGGAGACATACTGAAGATGAGTGTGTGACTCTCGGCATGATTATTGTGTCACCTGTGTGCAAAACGGAACATGGAAATGGTATGAACAGCATGAAAATGGAAGACAAATGTTATGTTGCTGATAAAGTGGTGTAATTGTAGAAATTGTAATATTTTTATTAACCCTTTCTGTGCCAAAAGGGTTAATATGCATTTGTTTTATGGATGCTGCGGACAGGTTGGATTGAAGCTCTGTTTAAGGAGGCTACATGAGAATCTCGCACTTTGATGCAGGCCAATATTCTCATGTTGTCCTTTTCATCACAGCGACATGCTTAATGTGGCGTGTAGCCACGTGCTGTTTTAAATGCAACATTTTAAGTCAGAGGATAAGGAAAGGTCCCACAAATCAGGGAGCCAGCTTCTGAGAGGTCACTAGGAGGTGGGGATTTCTGGAGGACAACAAGACCCTCTTGCTGACCTGGTAGGAGTGTGCAGGTAGGTGTTTACAATTGGCCTGGAGCTCCTGGGATTGTTGTGAGTGTCACAGTGCCTCCTGGACTTGCATAAAACACAAGAAAAAGGGTGCAAACCCTCTGAGAGTGTATCGGATGACAAATATCACAATATGTTGCCCCCCTTCCAATTACTGCTCACCAGACCGATGATCAATGTAGGCTCTCATATATAGAGTGGCAAGTTTCAGTCCTCTGATTGTCCCTTTTCTTTCACGAATCAGATAACCACCAATACTCCAAAACAGGTTTATTATAAAAATTGCATTAAAAAACAAGTGCTCAAACACAGACAAGACAGTGTTTAAAATTGCCCAATGCGTTTTGTATCCCTAAATATGGACACTTCTTCAGGGCCACAATGTATAAAAATACCTTTGACAGCTAAATATATATAAATAAATACAATACAATATTATTAGCATTCTTAATGAGAAAGAGTGAGAGAGAAAGATGCATGCCTGTCCAATCAGTGACACAGAATGTTGGGGTAAACCTCCTTTGCTCCCTTCTCACAACCCCCAGACTCACCCAACACAGAGATAATAATAGCCAGTTCAGGAAGTAGCTTGGATCATGGCTTCCTGTGTCTTGCCAGTCAGTCACACTGTGATGATCAGAACATAAGCTCCCAATGTAAGCTGCCTGAGATATACCTTGTAGATTGTAATCCCCACAAAGGAAGAACACACTGATGTTTAATATGTAAATATACAGATACAACAGAAAACAAAACAGAAATACTCATTCGGTACGCCTCGCTGAGCCATGGGCTAGGGTGTTCAGGCTGGAGAGTGTTGCTAGCAAGCAGGGACTTCTCCAAGGAAACTTTGCTGGGGCCTATGCCATTTTAGAAGTGCTGGCTGTAAATCCAGATGACAGGATAAAAACCTAGAACACAGACTACTAATCTCTGAGTCTAGAATTAGTATAGGAAACCTACCAGCAGTATAGATGTCTCTGTTGTAAGGGGGTTCACACGGATACCATTCAATGGCAGGTCAAAAAGGAGATACAAGACAGCATTTGACTTGACTAGGGGGTAGACAGAGTCAAACTCAACTAGGTGGTTGACAGCGTCAAACTTGACACAATGGGCACAGGAGAACCCTTGGAGTCAAAGGAAGAATAGTCGAGAAGCCAAATTGGTAACAAATGGGCAGAGATGGTACCAGGGATGAGACAGAAGAATAGTCGGACAGGCCAAGGTCAAAACCAGTCGAGCAAAGTGATACACAATCAGCAGGCAGAAAAGAAGTCGAATAACAGGCCAAGGTCAGAACCAACTCAGGATATAGAAGCAAAATCAGGAGACAAAGGTGAAGTCAAGTGAAGCCGGGTCAAACACAGAAATCGCTGGAACAAACAGGAATACAAGGAAATAGATACCAACAGGAATGCTTTGATCAAACACCAACACAAAGTACTGGTGCTCACAACAACAACTTGGAGAAACAAGAACAAGGGAAAACCAGAATACCTGGCAAGAGATGTCAGCAAAACCCAGAAGGACATGACACACTGAATTTTGGGGTATTTGGAGTCAACCTCCTTTTTCTCTTCCTCTCCACTAAAGTGCACCCAGACATCAACAAATATCTTGCCTAAAAGTCTATCTAGACTATGATTTAATTGTACTTTATTAGCCTATCTTCTCTAGCTCAAAAAAGTGCGGCTTTCTCTTCCTTACAATCACAGAATGGCATGCTGTGGAAAAGTGATACCCATTTTATTCCATTTATTTCAATGCAATGAATTAGGAGATAAAAGTGAAAAAACTGCACCTGGTGAAAATTGTAATTCTCCTGTTTTGCTTTTTTGGAGGCAAAATCTTTCGCCAATCTCTATTTAATATATAGATAGATATATATAGATAGATAGAATATAAAATTGCAGCGACTGTCAATCCATACAGGATGAAGGTCTCCACAGCAAGTCAAACAAGAGAGAGACAGAGAGGAATTTGTATATGTATTTTATTATGTATTAGTATATTTTACACACAAAAAGCTCTCCAAAAACATGTGGTACTTAGGCCAAGGTAATTTTTCATTTACACATAGAAAAATTTTTAAATTTACAAACCTTAATCTTTGAAACACTAATTACTTTGGGGTTGAATAATAGAAAGATACAAGTTAGACACAATTACTTACTCTAGCTTAGGAAAGCACTGATAAATGTATCTAAAGCCTCCGTGTAAACATAAACAGTAATGTTATAATTTATTCAGCCACTGACAAATAAATAAATCAAAACTCAATTTATTATATGTCTGTGTCCTCAGTACTCATATGAGGTATACTTTATATCTATATAATTTAACCACTTCAATGCTAAGAAAGTGGTGGGTCCTGTCCTCAACATCAGTTTAAAACTGACCAATCAACTTCTCTGCAGTGAGGCAGTAAAGTGGTTAGCTATGATCCCACAACAAACCCCTCCACTTTCTAGCTGGGCACTTTGTAGTGAAGTGAATAAGCATGTGTGCAATAATATCATATCACTGAAGTACTGAAACCCCACTGGTCCCCAGATATAATATTTGAGCAGATGGAGCCTATATAGAAGCTTCACAAAAACAGCAACTCCAATTAATCTTCATAGTATTTGAGCCATAGAGAGTGTTATTTCATTACTGTCAGAGTTGTAGTTTACGAGTAATTGAATGATAAAGTATCCCCCTTCTGCCCCTTTTAACTAGTGTAAGCCACCTCCCCTTAGATGTGGAATCTGGTCTTGAGACCAGACAGTTTACAGCAAGGGACAATCTTCTTACGGTGAGCATAAGGAAATGATGCCCCCTTGACAGGTTTTTCAGGTTTTTCCATATGCTCACTGAAGATTGTCCCTCTCTGCAATCCACCTGGAAAGTCTTGCTTCTCAGAGACGAGCAGTGTTACGTCAGTAAAAGGGGCAGGAGGGGTTACTTTATAATTCAATTACTCTTGAACTACAGCTTTGACAGTATTGAAATAACATTCTCCATGACCCAAATACTATGAAGATTAATTGGAGCTGCTTTTAATGTCAAACATTACTATGCCTTTAAACTTAGAGCCATAAACATTTGCTAGTGGAACATAGAAACAATACACTTCAGGAAAGATGGTTGTCATTCACTTACTGGAAATTCATTTAAAAAAGCCAAAAAATAATTTGACTGCAAAGTGCAACAAAAGTAAGAAAAATGGAAAATCTATGTAAAAATGTTATCCTTTCTCAGTTTGACTGACTGCCTGCTAGTTGCTATACATAAAGAGGGACAGTTTTAGCCACCAGTATAAAATATTTTATCTATATGGTACTAACAATGGCTTTGCTGTTCATATGAATATGATTATACTAAATAATTAAAACTATATCTCTAACTGCTATTGATTCTATTTGCTTATGGACTCCCGGAGACTTTAGCTAAGAACTCCAGCCTCAGGACTCTTTTCTTCCATCTCACTAATGTTGATAAAACCCTCATCCCTCTAACTCACCTGGGTTCTTCATGGTAAGCTGCCTATGGGCTGTCCATACCCGAACTTGACAGAGTCTCTCCCCTCAACTCCTCGTCCTCCTTCCTTTCCTTCTTTCCTTTTACTGGACTTTCTTTTCCTTTGTCTTTCCATTGTATAGTAAAAGTCGGAAAACAGAAAAAACAAAAGACAATGACATATACAATAAACAAATATTCAGAATGGGAATTTGTGTCATTGACGCAAGCTTGTTGATAGGGCTATACATTATATCCCTGTTCCTCTTCTAGTTGCTCTTCTTCCTTTTGTCTCTTTTCTCTAATATTCTTTTCTCTCCTATCAGATACTGTTTTTATCTTCTATTGGATTTTAGTGGACATTTCTTCCCATAATTTTTTTGTTTTTCTTGTATTTGTTAATCCATACAACACATGTTACCTTGTGACTTCTCTTGTTCCAACAGCAACTATATACTGTTCATCAGTGTTACCTTTTGGTTTGATCACCTATTGTATCACTATGATTCTTGTATTGAGGGTAATACCCTTTGACTTTTGTACTTGAATTTGATTTAATAAAACTTTTTATTTACAAAAAAACACTATAGTTCTAAAATATGCACTATATGGTGTGCTTTATGTTTTCATAAAAATAATTGCTTTAACTATAACTTCTTCCAAAGTGGCACACCTGCCCAAATTTGTTCCTGCTTAGAACCACAGACAGTCACACTCCATGGAGGGTATATATGACTCCCTGGCACAGATTATTTACTGCTCTAAAATGGTGGCTTACTACTCATACACCTGAATATGCCCAGCCTATATATTTTGAGAAACAGAGCTAAATTTTTTTTTTTTTTCATAAACTATATTAGTATGGAATTGTATTGGTACATCCCCCACTCATGTATCGTGCCTTCTGGAATAGAATATTTGCATCATAGTAAAAAGATCTGGACCAATTGCACCATAGGAGACATATACACATTCTCAAAATTCCCATTGATTTAAATTGGTCTTTTAGACCTCAATTCAATTCTGTGTGGTAAAAGAGCTGGTAGGGCTGAATTATCTACCGACAGACTAGGGATGGGAGAAAATTTTCACCTCAAACTGAAAATCGGCGAATAATGGCACGTTCCGCTTGGCAAATAATTTCCCACGAAAAATGCAGTTTTTCCTCTTTCTCCCACCTTTTCCTCCCATTGAAATCAATGGGAAGAAAAATATTTTTCCAACACACAAAAGTTTTCTACAGCCATATAAAAGGCTGTCAGGCTCTCACAGCAGCCATTCTGTGTTTGTAGGAGGAGAGAGCAGCATGATTTTGATCTAGAGGAGATAGGCAAATAAAGGGGAAATGAAGCTTAGTTTAGGAATTAATTTAGGTACGACATTTGTTCTCTGTATTAGGGGAGTCTGGGGGCACTCTAGGGGATAAGAAGGGAGGAAGGAGGTTGAACCCCAAATACTCCAAAATTCCATGTGACTGACTGGCAAGACACAGGCAGCTAGGGACCTATTTGCTTTCTGATCTTGCTGTTATTGTCTCAGTGCAGTGCAGTGGGGAAAGAAGTTGTTGATTTTGTTTTAAGTTATAATTTTTTTGGACAGACTGTGATAAGACAACAGGATTATTTTTTATAAATAAAAATAAATAAATATAAAAGAATCAATAACTAAATATATTAGGTGACAGTGACAGACAGCTGACTAGGCTTAGGTAAGGCATCATACAGCTCCATCAGTTGTGTTGTGTACCGTACAGTAAATAAACAAGTGTAGTTGTGTAATGTCCAGCAAACGTACAAGGGGAAGGGGGAGGGGTGGAGCAGTACAAGGATGTGAAAGTAAATGAGTACTTCAAAAACTGACTTCAGCAATGGTTGCTGCAGAGTATGCAATCAATGATGATGATGCCTCTACTCCAAGGGAGGATGTAGTTTGTCAAGGTCCAAGCAAAACTAGTTCCAGCACCACCAGTGCCAGTAGAAATATAGAACCATATAAGAAGAACACAGAAGATGACAACAAGTCAAATTCAAGTGTTGATGATGCTGGCAATAGCATAACAGAGGAAGATCTAGCGGCTGAACAGCCTGCTGCATCAGACAGTGAGACAACCAAGCACCAAAACACCTGTCCTCAAAGTAGTAGTGAATTTTGTTACAGTAAAAGTAAAAAGAAATTGTTTGACACCTCTAAAAGCTTAGAGTAATATAAGGGTAGTAGTGGGCAAGAACTGTCAGGTGATGCTGATGCTGCTGAGGATGACATAATGATGACTGATGATGATGGAGAGCTAGAATATATCCCTCAAGCATCCTTCTCTTGTTCAGAAACAGATTAAGTTGAGAGTGAGGATGATGACAGGGCTATAAGGTTAGCAGAAAGTCTAAGGCTGTATCTTCCACCACTTTTAAGGAGCACTGCCTGTCTATAAAGTGTTTGAGAAAGCCATTGTAAAGTCTGACCCTGGACAAGCACAGATGTCAAAAAGCACACAGTCACCCTATCAGTCATCATCAGCATCATCACCTCTTCAAAGTCCAAGTCCCACTCAGCCACACACACCTGTTTTGAGTACCCAGCAACAACAAAACAGGTTAACATCCACAGTGTTAGATATGACGAGTACCTCTGGTGCTGCTGCTGTAAGTGCTTCACCTTTGACACCTAGCAGTAGTGGCAGTAGAATAACATCAGCATCCAATAGTAGTAGTAGTAGCAGAAACCACACATGACAGACAAAGCCAGGATAAATATATTAACAGCAGCACAGATGAGGAGGTGGAGGAGGGATGTGACAAAGGATTGACACCATCTACCCCACTTGGGACCACTGCTATGAGCGACAAGTAATGTGTGTCACTAATCTGAGAAGGAGGAGAGAGATTTGATGCAAAACTGACAATAGTAAAAACTATATACATGCACAAATCACAACCATACCAGCCAGTACCCCACTACCACCACTACGATACACATCTGCCACATTGTAGGATTTTTTTTTTTTTAACATCTCTTGACATCATCATGAACATGTGCCAGTGTAATTTACGAAGGAAGTTAGTGTTGTGGGCAAAGGACAAATGCATTCTGCATGCTAACACAATTTTGAAGCAATATGTGTTAAACACACACACACACACACACACACACAAAGTAAGGATGAGTAATAGAAGACTCCTCCAACAAGGGTTGGAAGGGTGAATGCTAGTGTGCAGCGCTAGGGTGCATTGCTTGTATACGTAGGCCCCCTGTAGTGGGTTGTGCTGTGGACTCAGCCGTATAAAGTTGTTGGCAATGAAGCCAGATGACCACCTTCGGTTGAGCCGAAGAAGGCCCAGGATAACCCACTATAGTAAGGTCTAACCCCACCACCCCAGGGATGATAATTCCAAAAATATAAATGAATGAGTAGGAGAGTCACCAAGGAAGAAAATCATCAGGCAATAGAATGGTCAGTCAGGCTAGGTCGGCAACTGGCAGGCAGCAAAAGGGTCCAAATCAGGAGGCAGCAGAATGGTCAGGCAGGCTAGGTCAGCACCTGGCAGGTAGCAAAGAGACAGAATTAGAAGGCTGAAAGATTGGTTAGAGAGGCTGGGTCACTAACAGGCTGGACAAAGGATGCTCCACAAATGGAATGCAGAAGAAGGGTCAGGCTTGGCAGGATTTGGCAACGGTTCAGAACAGGACTGGGACACAGTACACTGGAGCAGGCACTCTGAACACAGCACTGAACAGAGGCCACAGAAAGCTATTATCTCATGGCGGAAGAACCGGCACTTGTCCTATAACAAAGCCTGAACCAGAAGTTCAGGTCCAGAATGAGGCTGGGAGCCACGTCATCAGCTCAGAGGAAGAAAGCTAACATCCGTCCAGGAAGAGCCACGATGCGGCGAAAACACAGAGGGGCGCGACCCCCCCCCCCAGGGCTGTCTCCGGAGGGCCTCACAGGGGACTAGCTGGGAACTGGTGATAGAAACGGTGAAGCAGAGCAGGAGCATGGACATTGGCTGCAGACACCCAAGAACGTTCCTCGGGGCCATTCCCCCACCAATTCACAAGATATTGGATGCGGTCACGGGACTGTCGGGAATCCAGAACTGCTTCAATGACATGTTCCATGTGGTCGTCCACAATCACAGGTCTAGGCAGTGACACACCCAGATGGGAAGGATGGGTGGGAACCCATAGCTTCAACAGGAAGACATGAAACACCGGATGCATGCGTAGAGAACGCGGAAGAGAAGGCTGGTATACCACAGGGGAGATACGATGCTATACCCAAAAGGGACCAATGAAGCGATGACCCAATTTGGAAGACAGTTGTCGCAGGCTTACATTCCTGGCTGACAACCACACCTTGTCACCTGATGGAAACGTGGAGCCAGGCACCGGTGTCAATCTGCCTGACACTTATGGCAGACCTGAGCAGCGAGAAGGGTGGTGAGTATCGAGCTCCAATGGTCAACTAAGGATGAAACACGGATCTCAGCAGAAGGAACCAAGGCAGTACCAGGCCGAAGCAATAGGAGTCTGGGGTTATAACTAGTGTTGAGCGAGCGTGCTCGGCCGATGCTCGGATCGGCTCGAGCATCGCTCTGCTCGGCACATGGCGGTACTCGTACGAGTACCGCCATGTGCTCGCCCGACAAGCTCGGGTGAAGAGGATCTGTGCCGGAAGAGGCACAGATCCGAAGAAGCTCCGCTGGACCACCAGGGAATGGAGGTACGGGGGCATTGCGGAGATGAAGGGGGCATTGCGGACATGAAGGGGGACATTGTGGAAGAGGGGCATAGACTCTATGCCCCTCTTCCACAATGTCCCCCTTCATCTCCGCTATGCCCGTCTTACACAATGTCCCCCTTCATGTCCGCTATGCCCCTCTTCCACAATGTCCCCCTTCATCTCCTCTATGCCATAGAGGAGATGAAGGGGGACATTGTGGAAGAGGGGCATAGCGGAGATGAAGGGGGACATTGTGGAAGAGGGGCATAGAGTCTATGCCCGTCTTCCACAATGTCCCCCTTCATCTCCGCTATGCCCCTCTTCCACAATGTCCCCCTTCATCTCCTCTATGGCATAGAGGAGATGAAGGGGGACATTGTGGAAGAGGGGCATAGCGGACATGAAGGGGGACATTGACCAGGCACCCTCCGCTCATCAGAGCAGGGGGTGCCTGGTTTGATGCTCGAGTGCTCCCATTGTATTCAATGGGGCTCGGGTGCTCGGCCGAGCACTCGAGCAGCAGGGGGTGCTCGGTCAGAGCACCCGAGCACCCGAGCATCACGGTGCTCGCTCATCACTAGTTATAACCCAGAGGAGCAAAAAATGGTGAACAGCGCAATAAAGAATGATGCAGGGACTTGAAGGACAACTCAGAAAGAGGTGAGACCAATCATCCTGTTCCTGGTTGCAGTATCTGCTCAAAAACTGTTACAGGGACTGGTTGGTCCACTCTGTCTGGCCATTGGTCTGAGGACGATAGCCAGATGAAAACTGAAGAGAAATACCCAGAAGATGAAAGAACGCCCTCCAGAAAGTAGAAATGAATTGCAACCCCCAGTCAGAGGAGATGTGTACAGGTACTCCATGGAGACAGATGATGTGGGTAATGAAAAGGTCAGCCAGAACAGCAGCAGAGGGTATCTTGGTAAGGGGTACAAAGTGGCTTTGTTTAGAGAAGTGGTCGACTACCACCCAGATGGCAGTCATCTCAGCAGACTTGGGCAGGTCAACAATGAAATCCATTGTGATGTGAGTCCAAGGAAGGGCCAGTACGAGCAGTGGCTGGAGTAACCCTACTGGCCTGGTGTTAGTATGCTTCATGCGAGCACAGATTGTGCAAGAAGCCACAAAAGAAGCCACGTCAGACCGGTAATTGGGCCACCAGAAATATTGGGACAGCAAATCCTGGGTACGAGCGGTACCTGCGTGGCCAGCCACAGAGGAGAGATGAGCCCAATGAAGAACTTCAGGCCAATCCTGAATTGGGACAAATAAGGTGGATCTCTGTTGAACATCGCCGTTAGAGATGGAAGACTGAGCTTCACGTATATGCTGGAGTGTCCTAGTGGACATGAATGCCAACAGACAAGAGGAAGGCAAGATGGCCTCTGGAGAGGTAGTGCGAAGTGCGCTAGGTTCAAACTGCAGTGATAAGGCATCAGCCATCATGTTTTTTGAACTCGGAACGTAGGAGATGAGAAAATGAAAGCAAGAGAAAAACAAGGACCACTGAGCCTAGCAAGCGGTCAGGCATTTAGCCGAGGCCAGATAGGAAAGATTTTGGTGGTTGATGAGGATGTTTATTCAATATGGGGAACCCTTTAACAGGTAGCACCACTCCTCAAAAGCCAACTTGATCGCTAGCAACTCTCAGTTACCCATATCTTAGTTCTTCTCAGACTCAATGAAACGGCGAGAGAAAACCGAACAGGGATGCAGCTGTCCGATATCAGAGGTTTTCTGAGACAGCACGGCCCCAGCCACAGTTCACCGGCGACCACCTCGAGGGTAAAAGGCTGAAGAGGGTCTGGGTACTATAAGAGCAGTTTTAAGGGCGGAGAAGGCTGATATAGCTTCCCAGGACCAATTAAAGGGGTCAGCCCCCTTTTGGGTTAAGGCTATAGGGCTAGAAATTGAGGATGAAGCACTGGTAATAATTTGAGAAACCTACAATCCGTTGTATGGGTTTGATTCCAAAGAGGTACAGGCCAGTCCTGGACAGAGGAGACTTTTACTGGATCCATAGCCAGAGCAGCAGTAGAGACCACATGTCACAGAAATCAGAGACTGGACTGATGGAACAAGCATTTCTACAATTTTACGTACAGGTGATTGGAGTGTAAACAGTCCAGGACAGTGCACACGTTTGACATGTTCAGCCAAAGAAGAAGAGAACACGAGTATATCATCAAGATACACAATAACAAAGAATAAAAGCAGATCATGGAAGACATCGTTTATCAGGGCTTGAAAGACCACTGGGGCATTGCGTAGACCAAATGGCATGACTAGATATTCATAATGCCCATTCCTGGCATTGAAAGCGGTTTTCCATTCATCTCCTGCCCGCAAACGGACTAGGTTGTATGCCCCTTGTAAGTCCAATTTGGTGAACACCGTGGCTCCACGAAGCCAGTCAAGCAACTCGGAGATAAGAGGCAGAGGGTAGCAATTACGGTGGATAATGCTATGGAGTCTCCGGTAATAAATGCAGGGATGCAAGCACCCATCTTTTTGCCACAAAAGAGAACCCCGTCCCTGCGGGAGACGTGGAAGGACAGATAAACCCATGTGCTAGGTTGTCTTTGATATAGGATTCTAAAGCAGCAGTCTCAGGAATCGACAGCGTGTAAGTTCTCCCCCCAGGAGGGGTGGTACCCGGTAACAGTCATATGGCTGATGTGGAAGAAGCATTTCGGCTCTCTGTTTACTGAAGACACCTGCCAGGTCAAGATAGGGTTCGGGAATGGAATTGTGCGAACCGGTGCAAATGGTGGAGACACCCAGAATAGGACCTGCAGATCCTGAAGAAATCAATGACAAAAACGATAAGGAATTAATGGTCTAGTCAATTCTGGGGTTGTTTTTCTGCAACCAGGGGTAACCCAGTATGAGAGGAGTAGAAGGAGAGGCGATGACGTCTAAACCACTGTCTAGGAATAGGAGGAGCCGGAGCGCAAAACCATGACATCAAAGGGGTTCACATGGGCTCTGTTGATTCTAAATTGGCTGTGTTTGCGGATGATGTTCTTCTTACTGTCTCTGATCCGTAAACTTCCATACCTTCTATTCTGGAAGAAATTGACATTTTTTCAGCTCTTTTGGACTTCAAGATAAACCTTACGAAATCGGAAGCCCTTCCTCTTGGATTACATCCTCGGGTTCTTCAGAGACTACAGTCGCAAGTATCCTTTCGCTGGTCGTCCTCCCATATTAAATATTTGGGAGTCAATCTGACCCCGTCCTTTGACTCTTTATACAAGGCAAATTTCCCCCCTTTACTGAAGTCGATTCGAGGAGATCTGGAACTGTGGAATACTCTATATTTATCTTGGTTTGGTAGGGTTAATGTCCTGAAGATGAATGTTTTGCCTCGTCTCATATATTTGTTTCAAACCTTACTGATTCCAGTGCCATCGTCATTCTTTAGCCTCTTAAATAAGGCCACCCGACGATTCCTATGGCGTTGTAGACCACCTAGACTAGCTCTGAAATACCTCAGTCTGCCTAAACCAAAAGGGGGTATGGGTCTGCCTAATTTCACTCTTTACTATTACGCGGCGGCAATTTCCTCTGTTATTGATTGGGTGCAGAGTGGATCCCATAAAATGTGGGTACAGCTTGAACGTGATATTGTTACTCAGGGGGATCCCTTGGTGGAATTGTTCTTCCCTTCTAAAATGCGGGATCGATTGATTGCATCTCATCCGATTATTGCTCATATCTATTCTATATGGTCTATTTGTAATAGGAAAAACGTCTTATCAAGATCTCCCTCACTTGCTTCGCCCGTGTTGTATCACAGATCGACCCCATTTTCGTTGCCTTGTTCTGACTTTCCCAAATGGGCTCAGGTTGGAATCATTCGTTTATACAATATGGTGTCTGATGGCCTCATCCGGCCCTTTGAAGATTTGAAATTGAAATATAATCTGCCTACCTCGGAAGTGTGGAGATATCTTCATATTAAGCATTTCTTAGACTCCCATGTGGTGAAATCCACTTGGCCATCCCCTCCGACATCCTTTGAATCTCTTTTGTTGGCTACTAAAGCCCCTTTGGGTAAATTGGGTAAGGTATACTCTATTCTATCAGACACTCCTTCCTCGCTTAAGCCTGGATATGCTGTTGCGTGGGAGAAGGAACTAAATCACACGTTGACATTGGAGGGATGGACTTCCGTTTGGAAGACAGCCTCTTGAGCATCGATTTCAGCTGCTGCCTTGGAATTTTAAATTTCTGTCTAGATGGTACCTTACTCCTTCGAGACTTCACACCATATCTCCTCAATTTATCTCTTTATGCTGGAGATGTCATAAGGAGAGGGGTACGCCCTCTCATATTTGGTGGTTTTGTGACAAACTCCGCGCATTTTGGACGGAATGCCTAGATTCTATCTCTAGATGTTTGGAAGTTTCCTTGTCTCAAGATATTTGGCAGATTCTCTTCCTATTGAACCTTCCAAAATTACTTCCTTTACGTAGGTGTCTCTTATTGACGATGTTACTAACAGCTAAATCTCTAATACCTGGGCATTGGAGAGAGGAGAGCCCTCCTACGTTTCGGGAGTGGGTAAACAGGGTGCTGGATCAAATATCTATGTTGAGAATACAAATCACTAGAATGGGTGGTGATCCTGATATGATCAGCAATTTTTTCTCTACTTGTCCTTTTTGAACTTTGCTTTTTCTTTTTATTATTCATTTTTCTTAGGTCGTGGATCGTGGATGGCTCTCATGGATGGGGATCCCCCTCTCCCTCCCTCCTTTCCTTTTTTTTTTTTTTTCCTCTTGCTCTTTTTCTCTACCTACTACTTCTCTAACTCACATACTCCCACTGTTTTAGTTGCTCCATTACAGTAGCGTGAGGTAGGCTATTTCCTCCTCCACATATCGCTAGATGTAAAAGACATCTCTATGTGTCAATTGCTTGTTTTGTTTTGCTGTTTTCCCCATTTGATATTTCTTTATATTGCTGTAGTTATATGTTGTAAATGTATACTCTGTGATGTATGGACATGTCTTTTCTTGTATGACTATGTTTCTCAAATAAAGCTTTTAAAACTAAAAAAAAAAAAAAAAAAAAGTATACATGCTTTCCACCATGCATGAGGACAAAATTGTGGCAGTCTCTATTCGTAGAAGGAGGGTACTAAGAAAGCCAGTCTGCAGCAGAGACTACAACAAGCACATGGGTGGAGTTGATCTGTGTGATCCACTCATGCAGCCATACCTTACCATGCGAAAGTGTAGGACATGATACAAAAAGGTTGCCATTTATATGATGCAGACTGCAGTATACAATTCTTTTTTAATTTTCAAATTGACAAACCCCACTCTAAAATTTAGTTTTCTGCAGTATCAGCTCCATCTTATTTCATAATTTTTGTTTCAAGGGGCAACAGAAATAACTCCACAAAAACCTGGGGTAGTACACTTTATTTATAAAATCCCCCCAACCCCCCAAAAGAAAAACCCATAAAAGTGCAGCAGGGTTTGCTACAGAAAGGGAATACAGAGGGAAACCCCAACTTACTGTCCTGATTGCCCTTCCAAACATGGTCTCTGCATTGGTGACTGCTTCAAGCAATAACATGAAAGCACAATGCAGTAGTGCTGTAAAGTTTATTTTATTATTTGGCCACTTTTCCCAGTGAAATATCCTGTTTTTTATTTTTAAAAATACATCCCTCCTTAGATCTAACACTATCAAAATATAATTGGAATCAAATCACCCTCTCTGATAATGAAAACACACATGATCCCTACTGGGCCCAGTAGCTCCCCCAAACCCTGACAAACATATGCATTTGGGCATTGTCATACTCAGACGATGTAACTCACCACTAATGTAAAGCACTTAAAAAATCTGCAAATATCATCTGATTGAAATCCAGAGCAACACTAAAATATGTGTGAAAAAATGGTGTTTCTCTGCCTTACTGCAGGTTTTTGAGAGGGATTGGTGGTAGAGTAGCAGTGAAAAAAAATGATGAAATGCAAATAGAATGAAAGCCAGGGTTGTCTACTCTTCTACAACATATACTTTTGTGGGTAAAATTAATTGCAGCATTGTCAAACAGTCTGAAATGAGTCAAGACACCAGCAGTACAAATGGCATGTCTATAGAAGGAAACTAACATGTTCCAACTGGGCCCAGTAGTTTCTCCCAAACCCTGACAAACCTATGCATATGGGGCATTGCCGTACTCAGAAGAAGGAGCTGAACACTAATCAATGAAGTTTATAAAATCTTCACCTATTCTGTGCTTGAAATTCACATCAACATTGAAGTCAAAGTGTGAAAAAAATATATTTTTTTTTAACTTATGTCAAGTTTTACGAGGGATTGGTGGTAAAATGGTTGTGTACAAAATTTTAAAACACACCTAAAATGAAAGCCTGGGATGTCTACTTTCCAAAAATATACACTTTTGGGGGGAAATCTTAAAGTGCAGAACTGTTACACAGCCCAATTTAAGACATGGCACAAGTTAAGCAAGTTGTGGAAAATCAATATTTATTCAAAATTGGGTGTCGGTGCTCCCTCAAACCTTGAGAAACCTATGCATATGGGGTATTTCCGTACTCATACGAAGGTGCTGAGCACTGAAAAATGAATTTTTAAAAATCTTCACGTATCCTGTGCTTGAAATTCACAGCAATATTGAAGTCAAAGTGTGAAAAACGCTGAGTTTTTTTACTTATGTCAATGTTTACGAGGGATTGGTGGTAAAATAGCTGCGTAAAAAATTTGAAAACATCCATAAAATGAAAGCCAGGGTTGTCTACTTTCCAAAAATATAAACTTTTGGGGGGAAACTTAAAGTGGGACACTGGTACACAGCTCCAAATGAGACATGGCACCAGTGACGGAAGCTGTGAAAATTCAGTGTGAAACTGGAAAAGCACATGTTCAATTTGGGCCCCGTAGCTCCCCCAAACCTTGAGAAACCTATGCATATGGGGTATTGCCGTACTCAGAAGAAGGAGCTGAACATTAAACAATGCATTTTTAAAAAATCTTCACCTATCATATGCTTGAAATTCACATCAACATTGAAGTCAAAGTGTGAAAAATGCTGATTTTTTACTTACGTCAAGATTTATGAGGGATTGGTGGTAAAATGGCTGCGTAAAAAATATGAGAAACCTAAGCATATGGGATATAGCTGTACTCAGAAGAAGGAGCTGAATACTAATCAATTTATTTCTTTAAAATTTACAACTATCCCGTGCTTGAAATCAACAGTAATATTGAAATGTAAGTGTGAAAACTGCAAAAAAACAAAATATTAACCACAATTTTGAAAAAAATTTCTGGAAAAATAGCTGCATAAAAAACTCCAAAATTCTCCTGATTATTTACCTTATGTTGTCTAGTTTTCAGAAACATATACCGTTGTGGGACACTTTTTTTCTGGCACAGTCAACTAAGCTATGATTCTCACATGCCAATTGTTGAAAAATTATAGGCTGGACAAAAGAAGCTCCACAGACGGCATGCAGAAGCAGGCACTCTAAACACAGCACTGTACAGAGGCCACAGAACACTATTATCAGAACTGACAAGCGTCCTATAACAAAGCCTGAACCTGAAGTCCAGGTCCGGAATGAGACTGGGAGCTGTGTCATCAGCCACTTATTTCTAAACTTTAGCCCTCAGCAAAAGTAATATTACAGTGGAAAATATTACAATAGAAAATACAGGCAAAAAATTTGTTAAAATAAGCAAAAAATGTGTTAACATAGGTGGAAAATTTGTTAACATATGCGAAAAGGAAGACATTTTTGCATAGGCAGAAGGGCAAATTTTTTTCCCTGGAAAAGCAAAAAATCTGCACATTTTCGTGAAAAGTCATGCAGGAATTTTTCACACTTTTCGCCCACCCCAACGACTGACAGAATAACATGTCTAAAGTCGGTACTCAATTGCCCTAAAAGCTGAAAGCACAGTGGACTTGTGTCCGTCTTCTTCTATCTTCCTCCTTCTTATTTCTGTTAATCCTCTCTCTTCCTTCTTCTCACTCCTTTCCTTCCATTCCATCATTCCTGTGAAAAATTTTAAAAAAATATTAAATGAGGAGTGACCAAACATAACTCTAACATCTGTGCATAGCTTAACCCCTTGAATTCCAAAGGCATATGCAACAAAACGGAGAGAAACATGAAAGACAAAAGAAGAGAGAAGACCAGGGTGCTGAAGACTCTGCTGGACATCATGATTACTAATAAGTGTTTGTTTTTAAGAGCTGTTGTTTTTACCTTAGTCGGATTAGCCCTGTGAGTGCCCGTGAGGTAGTGATAAGGTAATGATAACTGGCACTCATAAGGTTAATTCTACTGACATTGGACACTTAGGGCCCCATATCAATACATTCACTTAGGACTTTTTTAGTTGTTTTTTTTTAACTTTTTTTTCTTTCAATTGATGCATCGGCTGTTGTGAGATCCATTAAAGGACTCTGCACCCACCCACACAAATGGCTCTTAGGGCTTAACGCTGTCAATTGAATTGCATCTTGCTGCATTTTTTTTATCTTCCAATGGGTGAAAACGCAGCTAGATTTATCTCCTTTTTTTTTGCTGGCATTTTTTCATAGCACAGGTAATTGGATAGCTCACTGAGCTTGAAAAATGCCATTGGCTGTTTTTTATCACATCAGACCTAACTGAATCAAGGACTAATCTTTTGAAAACTAGACGTCTCTGCATTAAAAGCCCCTTTTAAATCATTCAGTTTGGGGAGTGCTTATTTGTCCCCAATCATATAGTTGATTTGCTCCAGAATTGTTCCAGAGAGGAGATTTACTGAAGGCCGATGCTGTGGCAATAAGATTTTGTCTGTGTATTCAAAGCCCTTCGACATTTCGACGTAGGCACAATCGCTAAATGCACTAAAATTTAGGGATGCAAGGGGAAGGAAGGAGAAGGTCCTCATTAGCAGACAGGATTGTTGAACTGTTGTCAATGTGGAAGGAATGTTGTTCTCTCACACATCACCAGCAAAACAACAACCCTGAAGTCTGACATCTTTCTTTCTGCTGCCCCACTTGGCCAGTAGAGGAGTGAAGAGGATACTTTCAGCACCATGGACAGTATCACTCCCTTATCCCTTTGAGTGCCATAGGGGCGATCATCGCCTTAATCTTCTATCTCCTATCCTACTCAAAGCAAATTCCTGTGAATGAGAGTTTGAGTAGGATAATTGAGTGATGATGTCCAAGAAGCTGAAAGTATCCTCTCCACTCCCCTACTGGTCAAGTGGGGATGCAGAGAGAATGCTCTCAGACTTCAGGGCTGTCATATTACTGATCATGTGTGAGGCAGAGCATCCCTTCCACAACAACAGCCGTTCACAACCCTCTCTGCTACTGATTGATTGTGAGCTGTTACTGCGTAGGAAAGTATATGGAGATCCCAACTTCACCAGCCTCAGATAGGCGAAGTTGAGATTCATCTATTGTTGTATTTTTTTGTAAAGACCATGGCAGAATTTTTTCTGGCCATTGGTAACATTTGAGAACATAACAGATAATCTGCAAGCATCTTGTCCTGATTGGTGGATTTGATGCCACATTAATAATCCCGGCAATTTTAGACAAACAAGTATATAAATTGTTTATCTGTACATTCGGTTGTATTATTGTGTTTTTTTTTATGTACATAAAAGGAGGCAGGTGAATAGAGCCCTAAATGAGTGGTCAGATGGGGTAGAACCAGGATGTCCATTGTGCACAACATATAATTTTGACTTTACCTATTAATATTAAAAGGCCTAGGGAAGTGCTCTGCTCAGCTTAACCTCTTGGATACTAGAGATGTCTCTAATGCATTGCAAACAATGGAATGGAGACATCCATATAATCTAAGTGGTTAAAGGGGTACAAAAATCCTATATTTGTCTCCTCTTTTCACTATTTTGTCAGAATCCTCAAAAATGTTTAAATTGCCCTGTTTTCATATTCATATTTCTTGTCTTTACAATGCTTTTAACACAATTCCAATGCAATGACCTGTAGCAAATGTTTTTCTGCATTACATGAATAAAACTATTGTTTTGTATTCCCACATTTTAAAGATAATTGACTTAGTTCTACCTAAGAATATTTCTTAATGAAGACACCTTTGTTGCTGATTGCTTATCATTTTGATGTTTTTATTTATTGTTGAAGCCTTGTAGGAATTGTCTAGGCTTAATAAATAGACATGAAAAATATGCTAAAAGCCTGCAGGGCTGTTTGAATGTGCTACGATAGTAGCTTGTGAATCAGTAAATATTATTGTACTTTCATGGATCATCCAATCCTTGGTGTCCTGCCAAATACCAGTATAATAATTTGTAATTTGCACAGTTAATTATAATTTAGAAGGAACTGTATCTTACATCTTAATTAGCTAAAAATTCTTCCTAATGAAGTCAGCACAAGTCTTGTAAAATGAAAGGTAGAACTTGAGTGGTAATGTGTGGGTTTAGACAAATTAACCTTGGACCCATTTTCATTAATCAATGTCTTTGATACTGATAGGAAGCAATGTTATATCAAAAGAGATGCTATGTTCTTTAAATATTTGTGTAGATCCACATAAATGAGCTGCACTGGAAGGCAAACCATTAGTTTACTTTTAAAACACATTAATGCTACTAAACAGAAGCCTCATACACAAGCAAAATCACCTCAGTAACTGGATTTCTTAGTCCCATGACACTTTTTATTGTCCCTTTTGTATAATAGTGTTAAGACAAAGTATAACAAATTGCGAGATGAAATGTATATGGTAAAAAAAGCATACTAAATTTATGTTGGTTTTTTCGTGAATTTAAACCAGTTCTTGGCCTGTGGAGGCACACTGAAGTTCAAGTAACTCATCGATTTCTAGTATCCAATGACTGCTGGCCTGACAGTTATAAGTAATGGTGGGTGAAAGGTACCATTGTGTTCCCGTGAAAAAAATCAGCGAAACCCACATGGTTGTCTGCTTTTTTGCTGGAAAATCTGCCTTAAACAAACCCCTACTGCGAACTGCCCTCTGCAAAAATGTTTTTGCTATATTTTTCAATGCCTACAAAGTTCCCACCCATTTGCTTACATGTACTTCATGTTTTTCGTGCCGCAAATGTGATGTTTTTCAGGATGTGAAACACAAAACCAAGCAGCTAGAGAGACAGGGTTCTAAGCAATTTTCTAGTGATTTATATAGCGAAATAAGGGCAGCAGAGGCTCAGACTGTTGGCTAACAGGATGAGCACCCATCTAACAAAGAAAAGGAGGAGTCTGAAGGACCGTGATGTGTTCAGTGAGTTGGAGGGTCTGAGAGCCTCTGATTCCCCAAACTAAATGATGCCCAGTCTCCCAACATCATCCCTTGGAATCTGGAGGAAATATATGAGCAAACCAGCAAAGGAACATGAAGAAATTGCTAGCTGTGTGAGCAGGATAGGTCACCTACTTTTTGCTTGCTGCTACTGCTGCCAGTGTGCCTTCAGATACTCAGGAGGAGGAGGAGACGATGGCAAGTGTGACAGAAGGGGACCCTAAGTCACAATTGCCATCTCCAAGCAGTCCCACAAGTACTACCAAGCAGCAGCTGCTAGAGTTTTGGGCATGAGGAAGAGGATGATGATGTGATTATAGTATAGAAGCTGCTGGTGGGACTAGTGTGATGGCTGTAGAGTCGCCTGTTGAGAGGGAAGGGGAAGTGATGCTGAACAGGCAGTCTAGTGGTCAAAGGAGCCTACAACATCCACCTGATACTGTAATTTCTCTTCACCCAATATTGTGTCTCTGGGACATGATGCTGAGGAAGGCAGAAGGCAGAGTCCAAAAAAAAAAATCACCATTGATTCCTCAGGGCTTGTGCCTCTAATAAGCCAAAATCCTACAATTCAATGTTTCTTACGGGATTGGGCCTCTAACAACAAGTCTAAGCCCTGCATATCATTCTCTACAAAATACTCTATCCCGTCTGTCCCAGTCACAGCTTACGTCAAGGAGGTCACTGCCTCTGTTAGATGATGTACCAATTTTTTAAAATTAATTTTATTTTGTTATTAACTGTACCTGGCCAGTCACAAACCCTCCCTAAATCCCTGTTCAACTGATTGTTTCCCCAGACTCCACCAGCACAGACACCTTCAGACCCCTTTTATATTATGCCTGTGGAAAATAAAATAAAAGTTGCTATGTGTTGTGTATAAGTTCAGTCTTCCCTTTGATTTCAATGCAATGAGTAAAGTGAAAAAAGCAGAAAAGTTGCTTTTTGCTGGAAATTTCCCCCTAGGCAGGAAGTGCCATTTTTTTGCCTATTTTGGCTTGAGGCAAAAATTTTCGCAAATCCCTAGTTATGAGATTTCTATAAACAACAGGTAATTGATCAAGTAGCTTGTGTGGTATGCATATCACTAAGCAAGGACAGTTTCTATTTTGTACAAAACTGTTATTTCAGTGCTCTGTATATGATTACTTAGATTACTTAATTCCCCTAACCTCTCCCTGCCGCCTGGGTTGGTGGTGCCAACAGAGACATTTGTACTCATACAGCTGTGGAGTGCTGCCCTGTGCAATACAGTGCAGTAACATAATCTGAAACAATGACAGAGTGTTGCAAACCTCAGATCTGCCTTGAATAATCCAGCGTATGGGTCCAGGATCTTATGACTCTTCCCCCGACTCGCTACTACTTGGACTTTGTGAAAAGGAGACAGACAATGGCAATAAACTCTGTTGTCTGTAAACCCCTAATAATACCCATCATTTCAGTGTAGTCAGGGCTTAAATGCAAAGAAGAGAGTCATGTGACCAGCTCTTCCTAAGATGGGGGTTTATAATGTTATGGGCTCCATACAAATGGAAGAAGAGCTCTAAAAAACATGTATCTCCCAACAGCCTCTTAAACTAGGTAGAGACAATAAAAAGAAATGAATAAAGAGTACGGTTTGCAATGCATTACACATCTCTCTGGCTTTTAAAGGATTACTGTTAAAAAGAAAATAAATAAATGCATTAAAAATGAATTTAAAGATCCATACATTCTGCAGTGAACATTGATGTCCTCATCTTTTTACTACCAAAACAAACAAATGAATATCTAAAAAAACATTGATGCAAATATATATATATATTATTATTCTTTATTTATATAGCGCCAACTCATTCTGCAGTGCTATATATATATATATATATATATATATATATATATATATATATATATGAGAGAGAGAAAACTCAGAGCACCAACTCCCCATAACATATCCATATAATAGATAAACTTTTAATGTGAATATAAAGTGAATACATAGATAGCAGATAGGAATGAAAGGGTTCTCCAGACCTCCAAACTTCAGGCCAAAACTCAAGGTAACAACAAACAGCCACCAAGACAAACCAGCGCTCCTCTATGTAGAGAATAGATGTTTGCCGTGTATTTGTCATATATAATATTTTTAAATAAAATAAGGGAGTTATTAGTTTTCACAAGTTGGCCAAGTTGTGGGTAAGCTTACCACCCCGCCAAGGTTTCTCACTGTACGGCAAGTCCTACTCTATTACACCTGTAATACCCTATCTAAAAGTTAAAACAAAACTTGGAGTTCCCTGAGGAGATGTTATAATGAACGTTTTGGAGAGCAGGGGACACTTTAAATATGCTCTTTTTTATTGCTTTTGGGTCCCAGTGTGGTGCAATTAAAAACAAAAGACATACATTAAAATAAAAAGATGTATAAAGTGGACCTGATGCAAAAAGACCCCAATGGAACTGCATAGTGAGAATATGAGAGGGCTGTGCATTCAACAACTCTCCATAAATTAAACCTTTATATCAACCCCCACAGGTCATGTGAGGAATAGCTGATAACAAACAAAGAGCATGCAAGCTAGAGAAGGCTTAAAGGCCTACTCTTAAAGGAAAAGTGTGAAAAAAGAAAATAAAGATACGGTGATACTAATTGTGCAATAATATTTGTGCTATACATAAATAATTAAATTAATAATTAAACACTATGATTACCTGCCAAATGGAATCGCACCATACCAGTACATGGTCCTTAAGTCACATCAGAAATATATAGTATACTGAGTGAAGTACTCAACATATAGAACTGTAGAGATAGATTAGAGTAAAGTAGATATTACATATATTAACAGCTCTTTTAACTCTTTTATAAAATAAACAATGCATGTTATTGTGCAGAGTAGTTCTTTCTACATTTTCTAATTTATTTTTGTAGTATAAAGAACAAGTATAGTATGCACAGAATAAAGTCCCTAGAGCCCGTTAAGTAAGATATGAGCATTACAGGTTAGTTGCCCACCAGAAAGTGTACAGTTAGAGAGGGTTTTCAGTGCTGTTGGTTACATTGTTAGTGAACACAGGACATGGCTATCCAGCATCAGTGTGGGTAGACTATTTTTTAATGAATCTGCACCTGCCATCATATAGCAGAAGTGACAAGAAACACTCAAGCCACAGAACCATATTGTGCATGTACAACTAACAGAAGGACTGACAAAGAGAAGGGATTTGCATAGTTTTAAGTCCACTGCCAGCCACCAGGATGGACCAGTGCAGCCATTATCTATATACCCTGTCTCCAGGGCCACACCACCACCATCCAGATCAATCGTTAGAATCAACATTTTATTTTCATATTATCTGTGAAAAATTATTTGCAGACATATACACAGCTCATATTTGTGTATCAATTTCTTCTTCCTGGACCAGTTCCACCTTGACCTGTTGACCAAGGAGTCCATAGGCATCAAAACCTTGTTTGACCATGCCCCAATTTCTCTCACTCTTAACCCAGCCCAACTCCACCAGACTAAAACCAGTTTGTGACTCAATGAGTCTTTGCTTGGGGATCCTCAAGTCAAATAGCAGGTCTCCACGCATTGCATAACTTACAAACAACCTCACTTCAGGGTCCTCCATGCCCATAATATGGGAAGACCACAAATGTGTGATCCAAAGTCTCCTTATCAAAATAGGCTCTCAAAGTAGAAAGGAAAAGGATGGAAAAATGTATCAAGTCTTGCAGACTATAAGCAACTTGAAGGCTAAACAAAAATATTCACTGTCTTAACACTTGTTGCCAAATTAGCACAATTTCGTACAGAATTATCCCATATTCTCCATAGTAGTTGTTTGAAAACAATTACTTCATAGGTAATAAATCAGGGAAGGTGCTGGCATGTCCAGTGATGATTAAAAGCTCTATCCCGTTCCCACCAGTAAAACCCATGTAGGGCAAAAATGAACACTGAATGGCACACACACAGTGGTACCATCAGAATCCAATTGCCCTATCAACAGGAACCACAATAAGTGCTTGGACACAGTCTGACTTGTGGCCCAACATTCTTTGTGGTTTTTATTCCTATAACTCAAGTTAATTAATGTGTGAAATGGAAACATCAAAGTAAACCAGCTAACACTTGGTGATTGACACAGTTAAAAATACCAAGCATGAGCTAAAAACACATTCACCCACTCAAACACTAACTCTCCCCTTGGCCCTATACTATACCTAAGATTAACAATAAAGTGGGCCCATACTAGCCCTAACACTATCCTATCACCCATAGCTGGAACACTAACCTGTAATCCTGATGTCCAGCGGGGTCTTCTGCATCCTGGTCTTCCTCTTTAATTCTTCTTCTTTAAGCTTCTATCTTTTGTCATTTGTCAGCCTCTTCTTTCTTCTTCTTCATCTGGCATCATCTTCTTTTCTTCATCTGTGTTTCTCTTCATTCTTTTTCAGGAAAGTTAGTGTTGCACCTGTAAAGAAAAAATATAGCTAGTAAGATTAATCCATCCTAAAAGTTACACTTCTACCACTGCCACCACCGGCAGAAAAAAAGAGCAAAAAACCCCCTCCTTGTACCTTTGGGTCATTGCCTGATAGCAACTTAGATAGCAGCTTAGGGAAATTTGAACAGGGACTGCCGTTTATATTTTCCACGCTCCCATTGTCAGGGATGTGGGGTTACACAGGGCTCAGAAGGTGCCCTGCAGTAACCACAGCTCCCAGCCAGTCAGCTTGTAGCTGGAGGGATGACTCAACACTCTAGAAGCTGATTTGGCTTGGAGGTGTGGTTGCTGCAGCGCACATTCCGTGCCCTGTGTAACCCCACATCCCAGCCAATGGAAGCATTGTAAGCATTTTGAATAGAAACAGACCATATAAAAGGTAGTCTCTATTCAAATTGTCCTCATTGTGGACCGGCAATGCCTGCACAGTGTAACTTTAAGGATGAATTGATTTTACACACATTTTTGGAGACTTTGGATGCATTGATATGGGGCTGGTACACTGTGATTAAGCATATGCATTGGTGGACTTATCACCAAATTTTTAGCCAGTAATATTTGGCAATAAAAGCAAGTTCCTTAATGCATGTTACTAGCCACTACATGTAATTGAATTGCAAATTCAGGTACTTTGCCATTGCTTCCTATGAGCACAAATTTAGTGCCCGTAGTGCATTTTTCAGTTCGGTAGTGTGTCAAAGTGCAGGTAATTGCATACCTGACTGTGACTTGAAACTTCCAACTGTACTTTTTTTTAATGATGGTAATTGAACAGAGCCCTAAAAGAGATCAAAGGTATATCTCCAAAATTAAGAATAAGACTTCACAATTGGTTCATAGAACCTCTGAAATACTAGACACTTTTAGGGATTACTATCACTCCCTCTACAGTCTCATAACTTCAGATCCCTCCGTCACCCCTTCCTCAACCTCAGAGATACATCAGTTCTGGCTAAAGTCAATATGCCCCAGTTGTCCCATGAAAACTCTCTCACCCTGAAAGCTTCCTTTAAAGTTTAAGAATTGGATCAAGCTTTAAGTACTTCCCCACCTGAAAACAATCCAGCTCCTGATGGATTCCTGACTACTTACTACAAATCTTTTAGAGATCAGCTATTGGATTTTATGTTAGACTCCTTCAATGTAGTGCTCACTGGAGCTGCTTGACGAACCCAGTCCCTCCAATCATAACAGTTCTTCATAAACACAATTCTTCATAAACAGGTAAAATACTTACTGCAGTGTGGAAGTTATCTACTGATTTATCTTATCAATTGTTTGCAAAACACATAGCTAATAGACTGCAAAAATTCCTCCCCTTCTTAATTAATGGAAATCAAGTGTGGTTTGTCTCTGGCAGACTGGTTAGCGATAATACTTGCAAAGCACTTTCCCTACTGCACCACGCTAGGTCTTCAAAGTTGCCCGCCTTACTCTTATCCATGGACACCTAGAAGGCCTTCGAAAAGGTAAGGTGGACTTATATGACAGCAGTCATGGAATAGATTGGATTGGGGCCAAGGTTCTTTTCCTCTATTTTATCACTTTATATTTCACCTACAGCCCAAGTGAAAGCCAATGGCTCCCTATTGGGCAGTTTCCCAAGCACTGATGGCACCTAACAGGGGAGTCACCTATCCCCCTTTATATTCATACTGACTCTGCAACCCTTCTTATCCACTAAATACACAGAACCCTCAATCTCTGGTGTCACAGTGGAATCACAAGAGTTCAAACTTACGGCATTAGCAGATGACTTCCTGGTATTCATCACAAACCCTGCTTACTCTCTTACATCCCTGGTTGACATACTGACCCAATTTTCCAACCAATCCAGTTTTAAAATTAATCTCAATAAATCAGAAATTCTGACCATAAACTTCTCCTCAGTCCAGCAGGGCACCTTGATGAAATCCTTTCCCTTTCATTGGGCGACTGTCATGGTTTTTGATGAACACTCAGAACAGTTTGGTAAGGTTAAAATAACTTTATTAGAGAAAACTTCAAAGACATAGATAGGCCTATGGCCCATACAGCAGAGTAGATATACAGGCAAGTGAATACAACAGTATAGGCCAATATAGGAGTAACATGTGATGAAAATGGCAATCTCTAGACAGTAGAGGTCCTGGCTTGGATCAGGACAGCTGGCAGGATCAGTAGGCAGTGGGCTGACCACAGGACCTAGTTCGTAGGTGGTCCAGAGGAGGGTGACTGGCTCAACCCAGAGGAGCGAGGCAACTCTGCTGGCACACCCAGACACCTGGGAGGCACAGAACCTAAGGAGTAAGGCAACACTACTGGCACAACCCAGACGCCTGGGAGGCACGGAACCCAAGGAGTGAGGCAACACTACTGGCACAACCCAGACACCTGGGCGATACAGAACCCAAGGATCGAGGCACCACTGTCCCTGACACCGGATGGCAAGAGACTGAGATAACGCTCCCAGAAATAACCCTAGAGCTCTAGGGGTGGATCGCAGCACAGCAAGTATAGTTTTGTAAACAACCAATGTCCCCTCTATGAGGACGGTGCAATGTAACGCTGGCTATTGAGCCTGAGGCTCCTGCAGATGAGATAAGCAGCACTCTACCTGGAACATCCAGGTACTCAAGGGGTCAATCGGGAACGCCTAGAATACTGCAACTCCCAGAGGGAGTGAGCCCAGCGAGGTACGAGATGTGGACACAGAGAGATCAGAGTAACACAGTCAGTGATAGAACATTGCACCGGTACTTCGCTTGTACACTCCGCCAAAGCAGTATGGAGAGAGACTAGGCACTAAGCCTAGCTAATGGTCAACAAGATACAGTGCCTCGCGGCACAACCGACTAACTTACAGCAACTACTGATTGTAACGGAGGCAACAGCGAGGCCACAGTGGTATGCTGGAGATGCACGGTACTAGAGACAAGGAAGCGCACAGGGCAACCGGCAGCCAGAGGGGTCAGATACAGAACCGGTACACTGATCAGCACCAAGTAACGGAAGCGGGTTCTAGCCAGATACACTGGGTAACAGAAGCGGGTTCACAGCCAGGCCAGGTCAGCAACGGAGTGGGTTCTCAGCCAGATACAGTTGGTAACGGAAGCTGGTTCTCAGCCAGGCCAGGTCATCAACGGAGCGGGTACTCAGCCGGATACAGTCGTAGCGGGAACGGGTCCTCAGCCAGATGCAGTCGGTAACGGAAGTGGGTTCTCAGCCAGGCCAGGTCAGCAACGCAGCGGGTTCTCAACCAGATACAGTCAGCAACGGAGAAGACTAAAGCAGCAGAATCAGGAACGTCGTCAAGCAGGCCAGGTCATACACAGTCATCAATAACGGATCAGAATGCAGGAACAAATACACCACGAAAGGGCACCATACCGAGGAAATGACAGGGTATATAAAGGCCATCACTGGGCGGCGACAAAAGGTGTTAGCCAATCAGTAACCAGCAATGCAAACTAGCAGTCAGAATGTCGCCGCCTGCTGCACAAAGCACGGGCACCGTGATAGTGACTCATAAGATTAAATATCTAGGAATTTTTTTATCTCACGATTTGGAAGACTTACTGAGCTTAAACTTTTCACAGCTTATCACTTCCTTGAGATGGGACTTCCAAAGGTGACACTCCTTTTATATATATATATATATAGATATATCATGGATAAGTAGATATCAGGTGGTTAAGATGATTGCATTACCGAAGATTATTTTCCTTTTCCAAACCATCCCTTTGAAAATCCCTACACACTTATTGACCAAACTGGAAAAGATGATTGTCATTCATATGGTTCTATAAAAACACACGAGCCCCTGTGCCTGTACTCACTAGACATCCCTCATCGGGTGGGATGGGGGTGCCGGATATAACATCCTATTTCTGGGCCTGTCACCTGGCTGTTCTGTTCAGCATCTCCTATGTAAGAGCGTTTAAGGTAGATTGGATCTCTTTGCTTCAAGAACTGTTTCCTCAGGTTCGCCTTGAGTGTAACTGTCTGAATGCCCCTCTGAAGTGTCTCAGTCACCCAATCCATGGCCACATTCTATCAATTTGATCTTCTTGCAATGCCCACCATGAGTGGGACCCTTTCTCATCCCCATTGCTATTTATATTAGGTAACCCAAGTTCCCCCCAGGTCTTGATTCCTCTGCTTTCGCCCTATGGTCACAAGCTGATATGTGTACACTTGAGAAGCTTCTTACCCTCTCTGGACTACTTTCTTTTTCAGGACCTAGCTTGTTGATTCTCCCTCTCCACCAGTTCTCTTTCCTGATTGCTGTGGACAGTGGACATCCACAATAAGTGGAACTTCCAGAGGAATTGGAAGGAAGTATTGGGTATCCGTATACCTGTGGAAGACTGGAACAGGTCCTTCTCTCTACTTTCCTCCATTTCACAGTATGTCAAGATTCTCACCAGGTAGTACCGCATTCATTCCACGTTGGCCAAAATATTCCAATCAACCTCAGAGATTTGTTGGAGATGCACAATGGACATGCTCTTCTATTCCATTGTACTGGGAGGATGTCCTCGTTGAACTTTTAAAAGTTTTCCCGGAACTCCTGGCTTATACCACAGAATTGATACTTCTAAATATTTTTCCCCTTTCCCTCTCTCTTAAGAAGGCTACCCTTCAACAGTGGATGCTAGCTATCACAGTGGCTAAATCCTGCATCCCTTTACATTGGACGTCGACAGTCCCTCCCGTAGTCGGTGGGTTGAGGAGCCTTATGTGGGACAAGTTTGAACTAGAAAAGTATCATGCCTATAGTATTAGTAGAATGGAGCAATTTGACTGCCTCACTTGTCTGAAACCCAGTCATACCCTTCACTCTCATGCCTCTGGTGATGAGATGCTTTGATAGTTGTGCAGAGAGGAGACACCAACTCCCCCTTACTTTTTTTCTTTTTTTTGTCTTCACTTTCCCTTCCTCCCACCTCCATATCATTCCTTCTATGCTACATTGGCATCTACTTTGTTTCAAGATGCCTGCATACATTTTCCATAGGCTGGATCTATAATATCCAGCACTATATCTTACTCATTGAAGTAATTTACTCATCTTAAATCCAATTTCTTATGTATCTGTCATTCTTGAATGTTACAGTTGATTGATATATCCTCTTAAGGATGTAACCATATACTTATATTGACTGTAACTTATGCTTTGCATTGTTCCACCGTCCCACTGGTAGTCACAGATAGAAACATATATTTTGTGCTGAAGAGATCTGTTAGCAGGTAAGAGAAGAAACGAGCAATTTTTAAGTGTATTTAGAACGTTCTGAGCGTACCTGCCACAATCTAACATGGTGATGCAGCTATACACAGAGGGCATGGGAGGCATCAATATCAAAACATGAGTGCAACTGAAATGACCCAGTGCATATCACTGAACACTGTTACACTTCATTAGCGTCTGCCGCCCCAAACTTGTTCTGCTTTCTACTGGAAGCCACAGAATCACATATACACTGTCTGACACCCGAGCCTTGTTTCACTGCCCACTGGTAACCACAGAACCACAAATGCATTGTCAGATACAAATATTTTAGAGCATATCAGTGCATACAATGTTGACTGGGATAATGAACAATTTATGCAGCCCACTTGAGGGTATGATATTGGTATTGCACCCTTTGACTCTAAATGAGCTTGCTAAGACTGATATAAGCGAAAATGTGTATGCTTGTGTTCGCCCCATACATTGCAATGGCATCTGCCAGCTTGAAGCTAGCGGATCAAATTTGCAGACCTATCTGGCCATCGCTTATTGAAGAATAAGCGATGGCCAGATACAATCAGTAAGTTGATGAATGGGCGACTGTTAATGAGCAGAGAAATCCTCCAATTTTGTTGCACATTAAACTATTCGCACATTGATGAATCCCAGCCTTAATGTTAGGGTTTAGTTTACCTTCAAATACATATTTCATATTCCTATAAACGCATGCTATATTTTGTTTTTATATTATGTGATATTATACCATAAAACAAGTATCTTCTTCTAAACAATACCTTTTCAATATTGATGTTACCATTCTCTTCAGCCTTTCAGAATTCTATAAAATGTGCCAAATTATTGGATATTTATTTTAAATAAAATGTTTAATCAATTAATAAATTAAACTTTGATATAGTCACACATGAAACACTCCATAAATAATTCTTAAATAATCTGTTACTGTTCTTTATCAAATAAAATGCTATGTTGCTAACTTTGGTATATTTGTTTCCACAGCAAGTAACACAGTCAGTGTTAGAATTTTGTAATTAAAGGTGCCCTGAGCTAAAATGTTCACGACCGCATAATACCGTAATCTTTACAAATCCTTTTGCTTTCTTGACAAGCCATCAATAAGTCAAAAGCAAAGACACAGGAAAATAATAGAACCAAAGGCACTCAGAATGCAATAAAAAAGAGGATTAGATCTACATTACTTTCATTACATTATACAGTATTTTTATTATTAGGTCCACTCTTATCATTTAATCTTATAGCTAGTGTGTCTGATAGAGTGGAACAAAAACAAATGGAAAATATTCTGTCCCCTAAAGAATTCAAGATAAGAAAGATTAGCTTGCATGTATTTAAATGAAAAAATGGAAATTATGAAGTGAGGCTTAACTTCCATGGGATGGCAGCTGTTCATCTGGGAGTACCTACTCTAGAAACCTAATTATAGTGCATAAAGTGAGACATCAATGATATGTATTCTGATATCACCTTTCTTATTTGGAAGAGTTTAGTATGTCTGAATGGAGTGATCAACCATAAAACATGAAGGTATTGATTCAATTAAGATGTATTAAGGGACCCATTGTAACAAGTGAAAATCTGCAGGTTTTTGGGTGTAGAGTAGGGGTGGACGAAAAGTGAGAAAAATTTCCTGCATTACTTTTTGCGAAAAATCTATGATTTTTCTCTTTTTTCGCAAAAGTTTTCTCCAATGCCAAATGTTCCGCCTATTCCAACACATTTTTCTCCTATGTTTAATATGGTGTAACATTTCACAGCACAATATTACTTCTTTTGAGGGCTGTAGTGGAGTAATAAGTAGCTGGAAGTAAAATTTGTGAGTCCTACAGTAACATATACCTTGAAACATGTTAGCAGGCAGAGTGCATTTGTCCTTTGCCTACAACACTTACTTCCTGCTTAAGTGACGCTGGCACATATTCATGATGATATCAAGAGATTAAAAAAGAATAAAGTACAACCTACAATGTGGAAGATGTGTATGATAGTGGTGGTGGAGGACCTTGACAAACTGCATCCATCCCGGAAGGAGAGGAATCATCATCACTTATTGCACATGTTACAGCAACCATTGCTGCAGTCAGTTTTTGTACTGCCACTTTACTCCCACTTCTCTGTACTGCTCCACCTTTCCCCATCCCACTTGTACATGTGCTAGACATTATTCAACTACTGTCTGTGTTTTTACGCTCTACAGTACACAACTGATGGAGTGTGTTGTCTTGCCTTGGTCTTCAACAACATTCTCCATGTCTATCAAGTCACAGAGCTCACATCAGGCTCCCAGACAGCTGTCTAATATATTTATTTGTTTAATTATTTATGTATTTGTTTATATATATATATATATATATATATATATATATATATATATATATAAAGTTGTCCACCTTATCTTATCACAGTTAGTCCAAAAAATATATATAACTAAAAAACAAAATCAACACTTCTTTCCGCAGAATTCCCCAGCACAGAGACAATAAAAGCAAAATCAGCAAGCAATTTGGACCCCAGCTGCCTGTGTCTTGCCAGTCAGTCACACCAAATTTTAGGGTATTTTGGGACAACCTCCATCCTCCCTTCTTCTCCCCCATTGTGCCCCCAGACTCTCTTACTGCAGAGAACAAATGTTCTACCTAAACTAAGCTTCAATTCCCCTTTATTTTCCCATCTTATCTAGCTCAAAAACATGCTGCTCCTTCCTCTCACAATCACAGAATGGCATGCTGTGGGAGCCCGACACTCTTGTATATATGGTTGTCGAAAACTAGAGAAAACTTTCCTGTGGCATCATGAATACTTGTCACTGTCACCTAAGCAGGAAGTAAGGGTCGGGGGCAAAGGATAAAGACACTCTGCATATTTACACATTTTTCAAGGTATATGTTGCTGTAGGACTCACAACGTTGACTTCCAGATACTTATTTCTCTACTACAGCCCTCAGAAGATGTAATGTCGTGCTGGAAAATGTTGCAACACATTAAATATAGGAAAAAAATGTGTTGATTAGGAGAAAAATGTGTTACCATGTGTTAGAATAGGTGAAACGTGTCAGAACAGGAAAACAATGTGTTAGAATAGGAGAGAATATATTAGAGTAGGAGAAAATGTGTTGAATAGGTGAAAAATGTGTTAAACTAAGCGAAAAATGTATTAGAATAGGAGAATAATGTGTTGGAATAGGCAAAAAATTTGCTGGAATAGGCGAAAAGGAGGAAAATTTTGCATTGGAGAAAAAGAGAAAACTTTCACGAAAAAAGAGAAAAATCCTGTTTTTCGCGAAAAGTCATGCAGAAAATTTTTCACATTTTTCGCCCACCCCTAGTGGAAACATTATGCTTTGGGGGTGTTTTTCAGCTAAGGGCACAGGACAATTTTACCGCATCAAAGGGACAATGGGCGGGGCCATGTAACGTGAAATCTTGGGTGAGAACCTCCTTCCCTCATCCAGGTCATTGAAAATGGGTCGTGGATGGGTATTCCAGCATGACAATGACCCAAAACACACGGCCAAGGCAACAAGGGAGTGGCTCAAGAAGAAGCACATTAAGGTCCTGGAGTGGCCTAGCCAGTCTCCAGACCTTAATTCCATAGAAAATTTGTGGAGGGAGCTGAAGGTTCGATTTTCCAAACATCAGCCTCGAAACCTTAATTACTTGGAGAGGATCTGCAAGGAGGAGTGGGACAAAATCCCTCCTGAGATGTGTGCAAACCTGGTGGCCAACTACAAGAAATGTCTGACCTCTGTGATTGCCAACAAGGGTTTTGCCACCAAGTACTAAGTCAGGTTTTGTAAACACGTTCGCCCCCACGTTTGCCGCCCCACAGGTCCAGAATGTCACCAGCAGGGACACATTCAGCGGTACTGCCCCAATGCTCAACCTGGACCAACAGCTTACACCAGGCCCCCACGCTTTGGAGTCATGGGCCCGTCTCAGCGACCTCAGGTCCGGCAGACTCACTGCCTGGCAGAAGAAGGGCCCAAAGGATATCGGCCCACAAGACACACAGAAGAAGACAGCTGGCCTGCTCCCCTGGAGGTGGCTGTTGAGACTGAGGAACCCAGCGATTGGGAGTTGTATCAAGAGGTTTCCCTGGCACATGGAACTGGTTCCGATAACTGGCAGCATAAGTTCCAGACCGTCCACTTGAGCGGATACCCAGCCAAAGGACTGCGGGACACTGGAACCACCATCACACTGGTTCAGCCTCACTGCCTCGCCCCCTGCTCCCGCGTCGAACAAGTGGTGGAAATGCGTGTAGCAGGCAGCTGGATTTACCAACTCCCTATGGCCAAGGACCATCTGGAGTGGAGAACGGGTCAGAGATCCAGGATAGTAGGAGTTAGGCCTGGATTACCAGCAGACGTCTTGTTGGGCAACAACCTGGGACACCTGCAGATCCAGTTTGCTCCCGAGGAAAGACTGAAGGATTGCCAGGTTCTCACCAGGGTGGAGGCTAGACTAACTGGGGTAAGCAACCCAGCTGACCTTCCCAAACCTACTAGTACTGACCCTCCCATTACTTGGCTACCCCCTGACGAATTCCGCACCCCCTTACGGACTGACCCCACTTTAGAGGGATATAGAAGGCAGGCTGATGCAGGGGAGACAGGGCCACGGGGTGAACAATTCCTCTGGGACAAATACCTCCTCTATAGGAAAACCCACTCTAGCTGCCAGGGACAAACTCAGTTTACTCGCACACAGCTCCTTGTGCCCTCCCATTTCGGAGTCTGCCGCACGGAGTACCGATTGACCAGAGCATTTTTTTGGGACATCCAACACTTTTGCTGGACCTGCGACACCTGTCAGCAGGTTGTGAAAAGAGGGGACAGACCACCCGTGCCCCTATAGCTATTACCTATAATCGGGGAACCCTTCCAGAGAGTAGCAATAGACAATACAGGCCCCTTGGTGTAAGCGCTTGTGCTTACCTTTTCAGAGGAGATCCATCCGCCCTTGCTCGTCTGGGCAGCCGGTTCCCTCTGCCGGTCTCATCTGCCTCATGCCGTGTCATCTTCCAGGAGAGCTGGACGCCCTGGTGCTCGTTTGGGCGACCGGCTCCCTCTGCCTTCTGCCCCTCTTGGAGCCTGCCGCATCTGTGTATGCCTTCCTCTTCTGGCCAGCATAGTGCGTCACAGCCCAACTCTTAAAGGGAGAGCTCAATTTGTGATCCACCTCCTGGGATTGTGGAAGGCTACTTAAACTGCCTGGACACCACATCAGTTGCCCTTTCGTGGTGTTCCAGTGCAGTCTTGTGTAGTTTTGTTTGTGTATAACCCTTGGCCTGTTGATTCGTCTGTCCCAGTGCTCAGTGTTGTGGCTTGTCTGACTATCCGCTTGGTATTGGACCTTCAGCTCTGGCTGACTACCCACTCTGGTACTGACTACTGGCTTGTCTGACTATCCACTTGGTTTTGACCATCGGCTCTGGCTGACTACTTGCTCTGGTATTGACCTCTGGCTTGTCTGACTATCTGCTTGGTATTGACCTTCAGCTCTGGCTGACTATCTGCTCTGGTACTGATCCCTGGCTTGTCTGACTATCCGCTTGGTCTTGACCCTCAGCCTGTCTGAACTACCGCCTGACACTGACTGCAGGCCGAGTCAGTCTGATACTCCTGGTTGCGACCCTCACATTCATACTTTCCTGGGTCCCAGCCCCAGCTGGTGCTATTGCACAGTATTCTGTGTTGAGTGTACTCAGAAGCAGTCTCCTATTTCTAGTAGAAACCGCTTGCTTTCTGTTTAGCTCTATACCTTATCCAGTATCTGTAGTATTTACATATTGAGTATCTATGTTGTTCAATAAAGGTGGTGTTTCAATACTGTACTGACTCTTTTCCATTACTTGGTATCTGTGACTCTTGGCCCGGCCCAGCCGTACCGGGAAAAAATATATACTCAGTATAGTGGATTTTGCCACCTGATACCCGAGGCAGTGGCCCTAGCCAACATTATAGCACAAACTGTAGCAGATGCCTTAGTCAGAGTGTTCACCCGAGTAGGTTTCCCGCAAAAGATACTGTCCGACCAGGGCATACAATTTACCTCTGAACTACTACAACAGTTATGGAAATCCTGTGGAGTCAAACCGCTGCACACCACCACATACCACCCCCAGACTAATGACCTCTGCGAAAGGTTCAACAGAACCCTGAAGCAGATGTTACGAGCTTTCACTGACTCACAGCGAGATTGGGAAAAATACCTGCCCCATCTCTTGTCTGCCTACCGGGAGGTGCCTCATGAATCCACAGGCTTCTCCCCCTTTGATCTTTTGTTCAGGTGGAGGGTCTGGGGGACCCTGGACCTCCTCTGGGTATATTGGGAGAGCAAATGTGAGTCTGAAGAAACCCTGGAGGTCACGTACGTCGTGGATCTCAGAGAAAAATTAGAAACCTTCATGGGGTTAGCTCGTCAGCATCATCATGCATCCCAGACCCGTCAGAAGCAGTATTATGATAGGCAGGCTTAAAACAGAGTTCAGTCCCGGCCAGCAGGTCATAGCACTGCGGCCTGCTAAACAAAACAAATTACAGACCTCTTGGAAAAGCCCCAACCAAGTGATAGACAGACAGGGTGAGACCACCTTCGTCGTTGCCCGAGGGGCTAGGCAGAAGGGCCAATGTACCTGTCAAGTAATTGCCCTAAAGGCCTACCATCCTAGGCAGGAAGAGACCCTAGCCATCCGCACCCTTGCTGGGGAGGAACCAGAGGAACAAGATATTCCTGATCTGCTGGCCGACGTTCACAACCCAGAACCTTTACACACACTGCCACTAGGTCCTCATCTGAATGCCACCCAACACGCCCATGTACAGGAGATCATCACAAAATGGCCCACACTGTTCTCCCCCCTGCCAGGCCTCACTTCCCTCACGAAGAACAAGGTGGAGACCCCAGGGCAGACGGCTCTCCAGTTACCCGCTTAACGGGTTGCGGAGGCCGTGAAAAAGGACATGCAGAAGGAAATCCAGGATGTTAGCGCTGGAAGTCATTGGGAAGTCCGTGAGTCCTTGAGCTTCTCCGGTAGTATTGGTCTTCAAAAAGGATGGTATTAATCGCTTCTGTGTCGACTACCGGAGGCTCCATGACCGGACTATAACTGACGCCAACCCCATGCCCCGGGTGGACGAGCTGCTTGACAGACTCGCTGGAGCAGGCATTGTATCTACTATCACGGTGCCCGTGATTCTTGCTGCTCTGTGTCTATCACCTGCTGAGTATTCGTGATTGGCTGTCTGTCATTAGCCCTCCTCACACAGCCTTTTTAAACCCAGGTTGAGCACTTCCAGGTTGCCCTTTCGTGGTGTCTCTGACTCCACTCTGCCTGACCTGCTTGTCAGATCTCTGGGCCTGTTTCCATTGTTCCTGTATGCTACATTCCGGTGTTCCAGTGTTCCTGTACGTTAATGTTCCGGTGTTCCAGCGTTCCAGTGTTCTTGTATGCTAACGTTCCGGTGTTCCAGTGTTCCAGCATTCCGGTGTGCCTGTATTCCAGGGTTCCTGTGCTCCAGCACCGTGCGGGTTAACCTGTACGAGTTCCTGAGTCTCGCGCTCCAGCTGTCGCTCCGGCGACATTGTTGTGTCCAGATTCTGGCCTGGAGAGGGTTGTGAGGAGAACAATGTCGCCGGAGCGACAGCTGGAGTGCGAGACTCAGGAACTCGTACAGGTTAACCCGCGAGGTGCTGGAGCACAGGAACCCTGGAATACAGACACACCGGAACGCTGGAACACTGGAACACCAGAACGTTAGCATACAAGAACACTGGAACGCTTGAACACCGGAACATTAACGTACTGGAACACTGGAACACTGGAACACCGGAACATTAATGTACAGGAACACAGGAACACTGGAACACTGGAATGTAGCATACAGGAACACTGGAAACAGGCCCAGAGATCTGACAAGCAGGTCAGGCAGAGTGGAGTCAGAGACACCACGAAAGGAAGTGCTCAACCTGGGTTTAAAAAGGCTGTGTGAGGAGGGCTAATGACAGACAGTCAATCACGAATACTCAGCAGGTGATAGACACAGAGCAGCACGAATCACGGGCACCGTGATATCTATCCTCAACCTTACTGGCAGATACCCCTGGACCCTATCGGCCTTCTTCACCCCTTATGGCTTGTACCAATTTAAGGTCATGCCATTTGAGATGTAGAATGCCCCGGCCACCCTTCAGAAGTTAGTGGACCATCTGCTGGCAGGGGCGCAGGAATTCACCCGTGCCTACCTGGATGACAGCCATCTTCAGTGACACCTTAGACGACCCTTTGTTACACTTAGAAGCTATCCTGGGTAGGATTCACCAGACAGGGCTCACTAGTAGACCCAACAAATGTCAAATAGGAAGGGGAGAGATGCAATACTTACATCACCGGGTAGGCAGCGGGCACCAGCGACCTGAGCCTACCAAGATAGCTGCTATTTTGGACTGGCCAAAGAAACAGGTCCTAGCATTCCTGAGTACAGCCAGTTACTACAGGAAATTTGTACCTCGATATATCTCCCTGTTCAAGCCCCTCACTAACTTGACCAAGAAAGCCCTACCTCGACAGGTGACTTGGGGACCTGAATGTGAACAAGCCTTTGTAGCCTTGAAGGAGGCCCACACCAGATTTTAACCAATCTTTTCTCGTCCACACAAACACCTCCAACTATGCACTAGGGGCCGTCCTGAGCCAAATTAACAACACTGGGGAGGAACATCCTGTTGCGTACCTCAGCCAGAAACTGTTGCCCAGGGAAGTTGGTTATGCAGCCATTGAAAAAGAGTGCCTTGCTCTGGTATGGGCCCTGAAAAAATTCCAACCTTACCTGTAGAGACTGGAATTTTCTGTCATCACCGATCATAATCCATTAGTATGGTTAAACCGGGTATCTGGGGAAAATGGACTGTAGCTCAGTTGGAGCTTGGTGCTGCAGCCCTTCAATTTCACTACACGTTACCGGTCAGGAAGGGACAACCTGAACGCGGATGGGATATCCCGACAGGAGGATTTGTAACTCTTTTTCCACCCCCACTCTCCCTCAAGCCAAGCTAGGCACCTGCCTTGGTTTGGCTAAAAGGAAGGAGTAATGTAACGGGCTGTAGGCCATTACTGGATGGCTTTTCCAGAGCTCAGCAGAGTTCCCCAAAGGAACTCATTGTAATAAACTCACTTGGAAACCAGGCACCCAGTGGAGGGGATTGTTACGACTAGGAACTGGGACTATTTGTCGACACAGAGTCGAAGGGCTCCCATTGAGCTGGATAAAAAGAGTAGGCAGCCAACGGATTGGCTGTCGACCCAGGTAACGTAGGGAGCTGTCACTCCAGAACTAAGACTTTACTATGGACAAAGAGGTCGACGTCCAATGGGCTCCCTCGTTCGACAACCATCCTCCTCCCTGGTCCCATTGGTCATAAGAATGGACCAGTCAGATTGTACTTAGATCTGTTGGTCCAATTCCTATTGGTCGGGAATTGGAGCAGCTAAAATCTCATTACGTTAAGTTAATTAAAGACTGAATACAATCCTTTGTCTTTTTTGTCTCTACTGTTTACCATTCCATTGTAAACTTGTGTATTGCACCCAGACTCTATTCAACTGTGTGGTTTGAGCCAATTCTTTATTGTATCTTGTTTTAGTGTAAAACATTGGTGTGTTTTCAATAAAGGGTCTTAGTTGCTTTGAACCAAGGAGTCATGTCTTGTCATTTGCGATGGTTTAAAGAGTCCCTTCTGACTCCCATCGAAGAGCTGTATTGCCGGGGTTGAATTCACTCTCTATCAGCGTCGACTTTGAACTTGGGCTAAGACTTCGGCTTTGTCGACTTCTCCAACTGCCGACTTTGCCTCCTCGCCTAGTCGATGCATCTCTGACCCGACAATTCACCTTCGACTAGGAACTGGCAGCTGCTTCTGACTCTTCGACTCCCTGTTGACTGCTGAAGGTTTAACTGAGGTCTCCATCCATTCAACTCCGGGTCGACAACTCGAATTTGACGGCTTGAATCCGACAACCAATGGGGTTGACCAGTTCTTCAATTCTCCACTTCACTGGGAGAAGTATCTTCATCTGTCTGCCTATAGGGGAGGAGAATCTGGAACAAAGGCTAAGGAAAACCTGGAGTCCTTAGTTTCTGTTATAATGCATTGCGTACCTCTCTGACACTCAAAGGGTTAAACTAATTTATCTATTCCAAGTCACAACGCAAGAATATTACCCCAAATCAAAGTGTCCCAATCCATTTAGAAAAAAACATTTTTCTTCCCAAATAGAAAAATCAAGGCTTATGTGAAATATTGCATATGGTGCATAGGAATAAATAAATCGTTTTGGAATCTTCCATTAGCTCGATGAGGCTGACAAACCCCCTCCCCCTGTCGGGCCATTGCCCGAGCCAGTGTGTGGGAAATTTGAACAAAGACTGGCTTTTATAAGGTCAGTCTCTGTACAAAATGTCTCCCAGATGTTCATTGGCTGGAATGTGTGCTTATACACCTCCCAGCCAATAAGCTCCTAGTGAGAGTTATTAGATGTACCCTTCTCCAATCAAATCTGCCATATGAATTGTGTTCGACTCTGTCTCTTAATAAATCTAGGAAGTGTTTTACCACATTTTTTTCCCCTACATATTGCTGGTATTTTAACCACATGAAAGATTTGGCTGTGTTCTCTCGCAATAAAGTGTTCTATTTGTCTTTTTGAGCCTGTAACTTTAAGAGCATTTCCTGAGACAATGTGTGTTTATGCTTCAAGTCCAAATCCTGTATGGTAGATGCCAGCGTATTTATTTGGAACTATTTCTCCTTATTTTTAGTTGAATAAAAAGTCCCTGCATAACGTTTTTATGCGCCTCCCATACTATTAGGGTGGAGCAGCCCTGAGCTCAGAATCTGACAACAGGAACTTGTTTACACGGACTAACTAAGTCATATTTTCCTGGGATGCACATAGAAAAAGCTACAGAGACATGGTCTGCCCATGAAATGGGTGTGATGGAGGAGGCAGTAAGATGATGGAGTAGGATCTGTGGGACAAATAAGTAGTATATTCTACTATATGTGGCATGTGGACAGGAATAGAAACTTTAGTCTTTAACCAATGGATGTAACATGACCCAGCTGTCAATGAGTTGGAGACACAAAAGTTTAAGGTTTAAGTTCTTCAGATGTGAAAGCTTAAAGTTAGATCTACCTGATGAGCAGTCTAAAAGGTGATCCAGAGCAATATTGAGGTCGTCCCTAAAGACATTATGATCTTCCTTGTATTTGTCTAATAGGGAAAACAAGTGGGAAAGAGAGGAGACCTGATTAGTGTTAGGAGTGTGAACATTAACTGAGATAAGTTTTGTTATCTAAGAATGAGAATTGTCCGTTATCATAGTGTTCCGAGTCTAAGGGAGATATGCTTTTAGTAATATACCTACACCTCTTTTTTCGATGGCAGAAAAATACGAGAAGGGGAATTTACAATTGTGAAATTTCATAGTAACATAGTAAATGAGGTTGAATAAACACACAAGTCCATCAAGTTCAATCTTTGCCTCGTACCCTAGTGACATGAGAACTGTATAGCTTTCATGCTATCAAATAAGTTAGTCTTTATCAGACCTTCCTGATTTGACTATTAATATACAGTATAACCCTGTATGTTCCCTATTGAAAGAAATGTATCTAATCTTCTCTTAAAATGTATCCATTGTATCTGCCATAACCACCTCCTTGGGCAAGGAATTACACAATTTAACAGACCTCCTCTGTTGAAGTCTAAACCTCCTTTCCTCTAATCTCAAGGGGTATCCCCTGGTCACCTGATCAAGCCTTGAAATGAATAGCTCACCACAGAGATCCTTGTATTGACCTCTCATATACTTGTACAATGTGATAAGATCTCCTCTTAGTCGTCTTTTCTTTGGAGTAAATAAACCAAGTTTTCCTAGTCGTTCCTCATACGTCAAGTCCTCCATTCCCTTAATTACTTGTGTTGCTCTTCACTGTACCCTTTCTAGTTCTAGTATATCCTTTTTCAGAACTGGTGCCCAAAACTGCATATTCGAGGTGAGGTTTTACCAATGATTTGTACAATGGCAACACAATGTCACACACTCTTGTGTCAATACCCCTTTTTATGCAAAACATAATTTTGTTTGCTTTTGCTACTATTTGACACTGGTCACTGTTTCCAAGTTTGTACTTTACAAGCATACCCAGGTCTTTCTCTAGCAATGAGTCCCCTAAAATGATTCCATTAAAGGGATAGTAATGTTTCATAATAAAAGCAGCTGTAATTAATCATCATAGTATTTGGACTTTGGAGAGTGTTATTTCAATTCTGTCAGTGTTGTAGTTCCAGAGTAATTCAATGACAAAGTGTCCTCCTCCCGCCCCTTTTACTGATGTAACATTTTTCAGCCAGAGCAGAAGGGAGGTGCCCAGGTAGACTGCAGAGAGGGACAATCTTCAATTAAGATAAGGGAAAAACCTGAGAAGCTTGTCAAGGGGACAGGGATTTCATTGTTTTCATTGTAGGAAGACTGTCTCCTGCTGTTATCTGTCTGGTCTTACAACCAGATTCCCCATCTGAGAAGAGATGGCTTACACTATGAAAAAAGGGCGGGAGGGTAAACTTTGCTTGTGAATATCTCTTAATCTCTCTTGAGAGATAAGACTTATATCATTCTTCATATTTTTTTAATGCCTACAAAATAAAATAAAGTTAAAACAAAGTATTACTATCCCTTTAAGTTCATAAGTAGCCTTGGGATTATTTCCTCCCAAATGCATGACTGTACACTTTCCCACATTAAAGTTCATATTCCATTTGTTTGCCCAATCTGCCATTTTATGTAAATCCCTCTGTAGAGAGTAAATATCCTGTTCTGAATTAATTACCCTGCATAATTTAGTTTTATCTGCAAATATTGATATTTTGCTTTCTATATCTATTTCCAGGTCATTTATAATCATGTTAAAAAGCAGCGGACCTAATACTGAACTCTGAGGTACTCCACTCTCCACTTTACCTGTACTGGACAATGTCAAAAAATGTGTTTCTTGTACCAGTATGATATCAGCTGAAAATCAATTAAAATCTTGCAGTGCCATTGAGCATTTTCTAGGTAACTGAGGCCTCTAGCATTTGTCATCAAAACCTTAAGCTCAGGCATTAAAAGCATGTATAAAGAGTTGATTTATTAATCCATCTGGTAGCTCTCTCAGGTGGGTGTGTACCAGACAAGATAATGCAAAGTGAAGAAGAAAAAAAAATTAAGTTGTGTGAAAAGGAGAGAAGATGAAGAAAAGGCAAAAGAGGAAAAGGGTGGGTAGGAGGACATCATGTGGTTGGCCATGATAGTGTAAACAAAGAAAGTGAGAAAATGTGAATAAGAAGTATGGGAAGTGCCCTTAGGCATGGGGGTAGTGCCAAACCAGTGTTGTGACATAGAGGGATGTAGTCTGAGTCAAGCCAAACTGAGTGAGGGATTTGATTCATAATGTATGAGATGTGAACGGTTATGACTCTGTAGAGTGGAGACAGATTGTAATGGGCCTCATTCGCCAGTATCTGACTTAAGAGTAAGGTAATGTGTATTCTAAGTGAAACCCTATAGGGCGGTAGTTGAATCCAATAAAAGCTTCAGTGTCAGATTCATCTCATAATCAAGAAGACAAATGTCAGTCAAGGTAAATACTAGAGGTGATTTATTAATATGTGTGACAACTTGTATAGCACAAGTTTAGGCTTTATGTCATGATTGCATGGACTCCCAGTGTAGGGGGGAGAGCAGAACAATATTAACAATACAACACAAAACAACACAAAGGAAATAAAAAATAAAAATAAAAACATAAAAAAGAGAATTAAAAGAAGTAGGGACCAGTCTAATATGAACCTTGAGTGGAATCATCAGATCCTAATGTAAGATTATAAATGGATCTCCTGGAAAGGCTCATAGGTTCCACAGTAAATACAACTCCAATCCTCGAAATCCGAGAACAAATTCAGGACTTGTGTGGTATATTAACCTAGGAACGAAGTCCGTTATTACCAAGAAAAGATAACAATAGGTGTGGAAGACCAGTAAACTTGAATGTTCCCTATAGTAGTGAAGTATCTAATGGTAAGTTAACATTACAGTTCTCTGTAACTGTCTAGTATATAGGCACTCCGGTGGCTGGGCATTAGAAAGTGCAGTCAACACATTCACCTTTAAAGAAAGATGTGGAAGCAAGGTAGTTATAAACCTGAACATCTCCTGGGTCCAGCCAGACCATACAGAGAGAACGAATTGAAGACAATACTATATAAGATAAAAATAACAGAATTAAAAAGAATAGAAAAGAAAGGGTTGTCGATCATGGGATTAACTCGTGTATCTCAGAAGAAGAAAACTTTTAAAAGGAGAAGGCCCTCAAGCGATGAATATGATTCATCTTGTACAGATCTGTATACCATGCTTTGGGAACTTAGGAGAAATTGTATTATGAGTCTTGAATGGACTCAGAGACAAACTTTCAATGGAGATGGGTAATTTAAAGTATATCCTCAGAACTAGCGCTAGCCTCGTGGGCAAAAAACCCTGCAAAGTACCCCAGGAAAACTGATATCGTGACAGTAACATAAGGAGTGATGGTCCAGGGTAATAGGAAGTAAAAGAGTTATGCAGGATAACAGAGAGTTCACAAGTATAGTGAACATATTATAGAAAGTAGACATAATGGGGTAGATTTAAAAGCAGGTGTTAGCAAAAAAACTACTGTTGTGTGTTTTAACGTGCAGTAAGCCATTTAAAGGTCCGTCTTAAGAACAGCTAACGGCAGTTTGCTAATCCTTACGACCGATAATCTTACGTGCATTCCCCAGAGCCATTTAAAGGAGTGTGGTACTGCTAATGGCTGAAAAAATATACATTTAACGGGCAAAAGTTAAGACCCAGTTCTCTTAGCCGTAAAACACACAGCAAAAAGAAACCACTGTTGCACATAAGAAAGCAGACTAACAGCATACCGCACAAGCATGCAAATGCGAAAATCAACCCGTGCAATGCCAAAATAATACAAAAGCCATGCCCATGCACCACAAATCACTCTCATACACAATACAACAACCTGGCAACACCACAGGAACAAGGCTGTCAAAAAGCATACCAACACAACATATCACAACATTGCATGGAATAGTGGGGGTTATCACACAGCATGGACACTTCTCAATACAAAACAAGCACACCTGGGCAACATCTCAACATAATAGAGACACAACATGCACCCCACAACTTCACACTCGCAACTGACAGCTACACACCTATCAAAACACTGCAGATTATATAACACAAACATACTGGCAAGCACTTACCTGGACAACAAACAACTTCTTATTGGTCATCACTCACCTCATGACCACACCTGGACAATGCCCCAACATGGTCTTAAAGGGACAGCCTACCATACTCACATGTGGCTTGTTTTCCACTCAGGGAGGGAGGGAGAGAGAGAGAGAGAGACAGAACAAGATAGATAGAGTGAGATAGAGAGAGATACTCCAATAAGTATGTCTACATACCTATTGATGCAAAGATTGTGGAGAAGGCATGCAAGGGTGAGGGCTAGGGAACACAAGCAACTCTAAAGCAACAGCCTTCACCTGTTGCAAGTGAGGAAGCTCTGGCTCAAGAACCACACCGGAGCCCATCCCACGTGGAGGACAACACCTGCCTGCAGAACTACAGCTGTTGCAACAGGATGCTCCCTAGATACAGCAACAGGATGCTACCCAGATGCCACAAAAAACCCTGGAGCAGCATAGGATGCACAGATGACCACAAGGCCCAGTGTATACCGCCCAAGGGTCACACTCCTGGGAATGACCGATGACGAGGTGATAGATTGCTATAGGTTGAGGCCACACAGCATCATTGCCCTATAGGAAGTCATCAAGGATGAGGTCGATCCAGTATACATCCACAACCATGCCCTATCTGGCTTGCAAAAACTCATGTGAACCATACATTTCATGGCAAGTGGAGCCTTCCAGTCAACAGAGGGTTACACACCTGGCATGTCACAGGCCACATTCTCAAGGGTGGTGGCCCAGGTGTTGCCAGCCCTCAAAAGCAAGGGCAGTAGCTATATCCATTTTCCCACCACCGATATGGAGTGGACACATCTGAAGCAGGGCTTTTGCGCAAAGGGGGGCATGTCCAGGGTCAAGGGTGCAATGGATTGCACCCATGTCCATATCAAGGTACAACACTCTACCTATGTTCATCATATCCCAGGGCTCCATAGGCAGCAACTAAAGTGTTTTGCTATGATCATGGCCATAGCAACCATGGTACCCCTGTAGCGAAAGAGTGTAATCTAATGCAATGCATCAGATAACACTATGTCACATCAGAGGTTAAGGGGCCACTGGAGTGAACATGGGACCTGCAGTTTGCTATAGCTGAAAAGAGCAGCAGAGGGATGGATCTACAGTGGTATTGTGTTATATAACATAGAGGTCATGAGAGGTGGATCAGATCTCTGGGGACACCATGCTGACCTGTGTGTGTGTGCAGCATTCTGACCATGGCAACCAATATTTATCTGTTTCATGGAGCTATCAGGACATATTTGTTGATGCTTGGATTTATGTCAGGAACACATATCCCTAGGACTGGTTGACATCCCCTTAGTTCTCCACACAATGGGTTACAGACGAGTACACAACACATTACAAAGCAATGGGTTGTGTACTCCCCTGTAATGGATAAGACTCATGGGATAGTGATCTTGGAGTTGTTGCATGATGATCAGTTCAAGGGTGCTGTTACAAATCCTGTTGTGTTTTCCCACAGGCATCCATAGCATGATCCATCCTGGAACAGTGGAGTTTCTATGTGACTGGACTGAAGACTTCACAACACATCCATGATGCTCACCCCTTGATGATTTCAAGTGCTTGCATTGGTGTTGCATTGTATAATCTGATGTTCACAGCAACCTCTACTGAAACATCCACATATCCACATAAGACCCAAATGTATGTGTTTCATAACATCCAGGTATCAAACCCGAACAGTAAGAATGTTCATCTGCAGAGTTACAATACCTTGTGAACAACAAATGAGCAGTTCCTTTGTGTTTCCTCAGGATCATTTTTAAAGTTTTCATGTATCTTTTTTGTGCTCATACAGGTTTTCAATGCATATAGTAAATATACCCAAAAACGCATGTATGTTTTAATGTAGTGTGAGACACATTAAAGCAGAGCCATCACTATTCAATTATGTGTCTGTTAAATTAAATGTGGGATTAGACATTGTAACTGAAACCCAAGACACCGGGGAGTCCTGGGCCGTCGTGCCCAGGAATCTCTTTCTCGAGGTCGGCTACACAATGTCGAGCTCCTCGGTCCGGCCACACCACCGGAACGTTGAATCCGAAACTGGAACCCAGGAATCGGTCACCTTCGAGCTGATCTTCCCTTCGAGGTTCGAGGCTATGGGAATGGTTCGATCTTGATTCATAGAGCAGGCCAGGAACAGCGATGATCGAGATGATGCGCGGAGCAGGTCAACGTTGCAGTCTCCGGTGTAGATAGTGAATCGTCCAGTTGCTTGTAAAGGATGGGAGTCAGGGGGGACTCTTTAAACCACCCAGCAAGAAAGTAAACACCGAGACAGTTTACTTCAAACAAATCCAACTTTATTGCCAAACAACACACACTTTTATACACTAAATACACAAAAGGACAATGGGCAGGGGAGTGGTAAGCTATGCTAAAGTTAGGCTTCACTAAGGTCCAATGAACAGGGGAGCGACTGTACCACACAATTTCCGATTGGGCATCCCGGGGATTAGTCTCAGGTAGGGTGGAACAGAGAATACAAAGGGCCAGACATGATGTGATTAGTTCCCCGCAGGGGGTACAGTCCTAAAGAGTTCCAATACACGTTCTGAGGAACAAAGGCTGATACGTAGTCCCAAACTATCCCGCCTTTTGTTCGACCCCAGGAAAACCCAGAGTGTTCGAGTGGCTAATCCTGGTAAGGTACGATGCGGTTGTACGAGGCCCCGTCGGCCGTTACCGACAGTTCAAGTCCCGTCGACATAAACCTTGAATATACCAGGTCCCTGGTTTTTCGAATAGTGTCCTACTCCCCTGTATTGCCATTAGTTCGAGGGTTTGCCCAAAGCCCATAGTCCAATGCTTCGAAGCCCCAGTAACGGCCTAAGGACCGTTACAGACATGCTCCGATGTTCAAACATACCCATGGCTAGAGTATTCCTCATACATAGGAAGGCATGACGTGCATCACAGGAGTCCACTAGTTGTTTGACCAGGAGTGGACTTTTGTGATGTATTCATTCAAAGAGATGATGGCAGTGATACACTAATGTGTGTTGTGAGTGATAAAGAGGTGATACAGGGGACATACTTCAACAGTGATCTCATGTCCACGGTTTATATGCTGATCAATGTAATCAATGTTCTGAGATTGCTTTGGTTTGACATCTCTCAGTACATGGACCACATTAACAAACAAACAAACAAAGCGGCAATGTGACATCACTGTTGAAGTTTGTTTCAACCTTAGTAAAAACCTTAACACAACTTACTGCATAACCCAATGCTTACCCTAGGGTTTCAATGTGTAGCAGACACATTGAAACCTTAGGGTGATCATTTGGTTATCCAGTAAGTTATGTTCACAATCAGAGTGTGAATCACAGCCTATTTGACTGCATGTTGTAGCTATCCTGCCTGTTAGTTCTTAGCTAAGTCAAATAGCTGTTTGGTTAACACCTTTAAAACACAACAATTGATGCAAATGAATGTTCACAGTGGTGCATCAGTTGTTTTGCTAAGGGGTAGGTATCTGTTGTTAAAATTCAACCCACATCATGGCCATATAACAACTTGGCTCCAGTGGTGGATTGCAAGTTGAATTTATACAATGCTGTTTGTGAGACCCCATGTTGAAACATTCTACAAACATGTAACCTGGGCAGAAGTTGTGTTCACTGCATTGCTTTGCTATGTATTGGAGACATCTTTGCCACCTAATCTATCAGTGAACACAAACCATATCAGACAGGATTCAAATGCAAAAGTGTTTTTTTTTATTTATGGGAAAATAACAAGTTGGGCTGTTTATTTTTTTTTTTGGGGGGGTGGGACCTTGGACTGAGTGCCAGATGTGGATGCCCTGGTTGACTGACTGGTCAACCTTTGCACCCTAGGTGTGGTTTCAGGGGTCAGACTTGAGGGAGAGGTGGGTGCAGTGGAACCCTCTGTTGACTGCTGCTCCCTCTCCGCATGCAGGCTCTCCCTGCGGTTGTGTTTTCTGACCTCCGCCAGAAGTTGCCCTATCAAGTCCATCATCCCTGCCCAGTATTGACGAAACTCCGCAGTCAGCACCGTGTGTTGGACCTCCAGGTCATGAATGCTGGCCTCAAGTCTGGCTGTGTTCCTCTGGGATTACCTGATTTGGCTTTTCTGTAGCACCAGGCACTCCCCCTTAACCCCCTGCTGCGTACACTGCTGGAGGAGGATATGCCTGGTGAATCTGCTGGTGAGGCTGGTGCTGGTGGAGAGTCTGCTGGTGGGGCAGGTGCTAGTGGAGCGTGTGCTGGTGAGGCTGGAGCTGAGTCTGCTGCTGAGGCTGGTGCTGGTGGAGAGTGCCCGTGATCCTTGTCTGTCACTCTTGGTTGTGGGTGCTCCCATTGGCTGAGCTTGTTTGGCCCACCCATTGTGGTCTTTTTATATCTGGCCTTTGGCACCCGTCAGGTGCCCTTTTGTGGTGTCCTGAGCCAGTGTTGCTGTTGCTGTGTTCCAGTATTCCTGCTTCCTGTGTACCGATTTGGCCTGTTTGACGATGCTCCTTGTTTCCTGCTCCGTGATCTGACCCGGCCTGGCTGACGTTCCTGCTTGTGACCTGATCTGGCTTGCCTGAGAATCCTGCTCCATGATCTGACCCGGCCTTGCTGACGTTCCTGCTTGTGACCTGATCTGGCTTGTCTGAGAATCCTGCTCCATGATCTGACCCAGCCTGGCTGACTTCCTGCTCCGTGACCTGATCCAGCTCGCTGCTGACCCTGCCTCCGTTCCTGCCGCTGCTGCTTGGTGTCGCCTAGGCGACATTCTGACTTCCGCTGTGCTTTTAGCAGGGCTGATCATGTCATAGCCTCTGTTAACACTTGCAGAGCCGTGCAGCAATCTCTGTTCAATAGGCTGACGGTGTTGTTTCATCTAGCACCACTTGCTGCTCCATTACCACCTTGGGCGTGTCAAACACCACAACAGAGACTGATTGATTTTCATGTACTTTAACCATTGAGTACCCTTATGTTTCCTTGCCTGTCCTGTGACAGTATATGTATATTATTGCATCTGTATACTGGGCCTGAGATGGCATCTGTAAGCCACTGTTCTTTCTATTATTCTGTATTGCCTATAGAGGGTGATCTTTCTTGTTTTATTAATACAACTATGTTTTATTCTAACCTGATGGTCTGAGTGTCCTACAAAACCATTACAGTACGAAAGGGCCATGACCTCAGACAGCAAAAGTGAAAGTAATACACAAAACATCCACTGTAGAATGGATGTTCATGAGCAGCGCTTGGACCAGCTGGCACTGGCCTTACAAACTTTATTTGAGCGTACGGTACACCTTGACAAACCTAACCAGAACCCGGTGGTCTCCCCAGTTTCGACACCAGATAACCAGTCTGTAGTTCCTACTACACATACCAGAGGCCTAACGGCAGAGGCGCTGTTACCGTTGAGATATGATGGCGAACCTACCCTATGCAGGGGCTTTATTAATCAATTGGAGATATTTCTGGAACTAACACCTCAGGCATTTCCTAACGACCGGAGTAAAGTCGGATTTATGATATCCTTACTAACGGGCAAAGCGCTGGCATGGGCCAATCCTCTGTGGGAGAATGCCAAACCCTGCACTCAGAACTTTAGTGAGTTCGTAAGAAAGTTCCGCAGAGTGTTTGAGGTTCCTGGTAGAGCTGCCTCTGCTGCCAAAAGGGCGATCGTACCTTGGGTGACTATGCCATTGAATTTCGCACCTTGGCAGCAGAGGTGGGATGGAATAACGAAGCATTAGTGGCAGCTTTTGCTCAGGGTCTGTCCGACTCCATCAAAGATGAAATAGCTGCCAGAGATGTACCCAGTGATCTGGATGAATACATTGACTATGTCATGCTTATTGACTACCGCATTTGTGAAAGACGACTGACTAAGAGGGCGAGATCCAGAAATTATGGGCATGGTAGTCTTTTAAACCCACCCTCGCCTCCCATTCCTCCTGAATGTTCACCTGAATCTGGCGAACCAATGCAGCTTGGGTTCACCAGACTTACTAAGGAGGAGCGGGCTCACGGTAAAGGGCAGGGCCTATGTTTATACTGTGGCCAGATGGGCATTCAATTGTCCTTTTCCTCCGCCTACCATCCCCAGACCAATGGGGCCTCTGAACGTACCAATCAGGGACTGGAGCAGTTCCTGTATTGCTTTGTGACCGATCATCATGACAATTGGGCCAACCTGTTGCCGTGGGCAGATTTCGCCAGGAATTGTGCAGTTAATTAATCGTCTGGGAGCTCCCCATTTCTCATCAATTACAGGTTCCAGCCGAGCCTGCTCCCAAACTCATTTCAGTCAAGCAGATTCCAGCTCTGGACGAGCATATTGAGCAGCTTCGCTCCACTTGTGCACAGGTTCAGAGGACCCTCAGTCAGTCATTTCAGCGACATCAGCGGCATGCCAATCATAGACGGCTGCCAGCGGTCTCCTTCCAGGTTGGGAATAGGGTATGGCTCTCCTCCAGAAATCTCAATCTGCAAGTGCCTTCCAATAAGTTGGCTCCCCGGTTCATTGGTCCGTTCAAAGTCATTCGCAAAGTGAATCCCATCTCGTATACATTGGATCTCCCAGTTTCTATGCGCATACATAATGTGTTCCATGTATCTCTGTTAAAACCCTTGGTTTGCAACCGCTACACTACCACTCTGGTGGTTCCTGGGCCTGTGGACGTTCAAGGCCAAGAGGAGTATGAAGTCCAGAGTATTATTGATTCTAGGAGATTTAGGGGGAAATTGCAATATTTGGTCCATTGGAAGGGCTATGGCCCTGAAGAACGTTCTTGGGTAGATCAGAAGGACCTCCACGCGCCTAGATTGTTACACAATTTCCACTCTAAATATCCCCAGAAACCTAGACCTCCTGCTGGGAGAGGGGGTCTTGGAGAGGGGGGTACTATCACGGTGCCCGTGATCCTTGTCTGTCACTCTTGGTTGTGGCTGCTCCCATTGGCTGAGCTTGTTTGGCCCGCCCATTGTGGTCTTTTTATACCTGGCCTTTGGCACCTGTCAGGTGCCCTTTCGTGGTGTTCCTGAGCCAGTGTTGCTGTTGCTGTGTTCCAGTGTTCCTGCTTCCTGCTTCCTGTGTACCGATTTGGCCTGTTTGACGATGCTCCTTGTTTCCTGCTCCGTGATCTGACCTGGCCTGGTTGACGTTCCTGCTTGTGACCTGATCTGGCTTGTCTGAGAGTCCTGCTCTGTGATCTGACCCGGCCTGGCTGACTTCCTGCTCCGTGACCTGAACCGGCTCGCTACTGACCCTGCCTCCATTCCTGCCGCTGCTCCTTGGTGTCGCCTAGGTGACATTCTGACTTCCGCTGTGCTTGTGGCAGGGTTGATTGTGTCATAGCCTCCATTAACACTTGCAGAGCCGTGCCTCTGTACGCTGAGCCTCAGTTAACACTTGCAGAGTTGTTATCTCCATTCCCTGAGCCTCTGTTTACACTTGCAGAGCTGTGTCTCCATTCCCTGAGCCTCCGTTAACACTTGCAGAGCCGTTGTCTCTGTTCACTGAGCCTCCAGTACACTTGCAGAGCTGACGGTGTTGTTTCATCTAGCACCACTTGCTGCTCCATTACCACCTTGGGCGTGTCAAACACCACAACAGTGACTGATTGATTTACATGTACTTTAACCATTGAGTACCCTTATGTTTCTATGCCTGTCCTGTGACAGTATATGTATATTATTTCATTTGTATACTGGGCCTGAGAAGGCATCTGTAAGCCACTGTTCTTTCTATTATTCTGTATTGCCTATAGAGGGCGCTCTTTCTTGTTTTATTAACAAAACTGTGTTTTATTCTAACCTGCTGGTCTGAGTGTTGTACAAAACCATTACACATTGCCTTCATGGTGGTGGTGGTGGTGCTGCTGCAGGGCGGTACTTCGTGGAGGTAGTAGGATGCATCCACCTTTCTTTCTGTGGCATCCAGGCATTGTATTGGGGTGGTGGAGCAGGTGGTGTAGCGGGTGTTGGAGCAGATTCTGTGCCTGCTCTTCTAGACTGGGTCCCCCTCTGCCACGCGGGTTTCCCTCTCCCACTCCTACTCTCAACAGGGATGCCCTGCTTTCCTACCTCCTCCTCCACTACTCTCTCCATCCCCCTCTCCTGTCCTCCTCTCACCTTCATCACTCAACTACTCATGCCCAGGCACTCACACAGGACCTCACAGACACACTCGATCCCACTCACTCTCTGTCACACTCACTCACAGAGTCAAACTGGAAAAATAAAGTTTAAAAAATGTGTAAAGTGTTATTAAAAAAAAAGACTGTGTGTATATGTGTATTTGCTTGTGTTTGTATGGGTGTATGTGATTTAAATCTCAATCTCTCCTCTCCAAAATCCTTCTACCATACTCCTCTGTATGCCTCTCTCTCTTTTTCCCTCGCTCTAAACGCTATCCTCCCCTCCTGGGTCCTGTGCTCTAGCTCGCCAAAACTTGAAACACAGACAAAGTGGGAACGTTATTTTTGGGTATATATAGGTGTATTTGAACTTGTTTGATACTTTGGGGTCTTGGGATTGGCTGTAAGTTTGAATTTGTCTGTGCATCTATCAAGGTGGCTAGACAATGTCGGCCGTTATAATTTTACTTAAGTCGTGTTTTAATGAGTGATTGGGATGCACGGTGATGTCTAAAAAGGTGCAACACAGGTTTTTATGTTACGTGTTTTTGTTGTGCCTACGCTCATTAGCTATTCTTGTAGACTACCTGTTGAATTCAATGTAAATCATGTATTAGTTGTGGCCAATGTGCCTTTTTTACTTAGAGTTTTTTTAACGCAAACCTTTAAATCTACCCCCATGTCTTCTTAGAATAAAAGGCAGATTATCCCTGTCCTAAGTCCTATGTCAAAGTGACCATGGACTGCTTCCATAAACCCAATAGATCAAGTTAACCAGGTGTCAGAGATGTCTGCGACATTGAGGTCTTATTCATTAGTATGGTGTGTGAACCTGCTATATGGACATCCTGCACAGCTCTGAGACTCAAAGAAAAGAAGGGGAACCTCAGGGATTATGGATATGAAAGAGGGAGCCTCCAGAAGGAACCCATCTCTACTAGGGGCCCAATCTGATTCTAGTATGGCTTTAATACATATGATGTATTTTTTTTTTACTGTGTGCAACACAGAATAATTGTCGTCATGGGTACAGGAATGAAACACTAGCAAGAATTTAAGTCTTCCTCCAATTCTTCTTTGAGAAGGGTGCTAAGCTGAGAGAGGGCCAGTAAGAGGTGCGGTCCCTGTCTGTTACAAATTCCCCATTAACACCCAATAAACATAAAATTTTGTCCAACAGTGCAAAGCTGCAGCTTTTTAGAAACCAGGTGTGCAACAACTCGTGAAAACACAATCTTGTTGCGAGCCCCTGTAAGGCTAAATCAAATTCAGAATCAAACCATAGTCCTGGTGAGTGCAGGTTAGAAGTGGCAAGACAGACACTCCAACATCTCATGTCCATGCTTCTCCTGCACCGGGAGTTGAACCGAGGGCTGCATCTAACTTTTGTTGCTTTTTTTTCTTCTTGGGCAATACAGAGGACCATTCAGGGCATTTTTGTGAGAATTGTAAATTCAAATTGGAGGTGGAAGGTTGTTGCACTGGCAGGGGGATTCCTAGTGTGTTGCAAAATGAAGTTATGTCCGATTCAGAGAAAAGGATCTTCTGTTGTGTATGGCATTAAGCGAGAATGGGAAACCCCATCAATAAAGGATGTTTAGATGGTGTAAATATTCAGTGATGTTCCTTACAGATCGACGTAGGTAAAGAGTGTGGGGAGAGATGTCTTGAAACAGTCGGACATTCGCACACAATGACATCTCTAGGAATATTCCCTGTGCTATGCCTTGGTTAAAGTGCCCTGCGTACTCTCTCCAACAGTTTTGAACCAGTGACTGATTCTTCCAGTATGGAGGAGAATAATGCTGTGACAGTATTCTTGAGCTCCTGAGACAGTATGCTTTCTGGTATGTTTTTGATGTGAATGTTGCATAGTCTCCCATAATTGTCTAGGTCACCTATTCTTATGGTGAGCCATTATATAATTTATCACTGTTGTATAATGGTTTGCTCGAGTGTTGTGGCATGCTCTGCCTCAAGGTAGGAGATTCTGTGTCCCAGCTGGGTTAGGCCCATTTTTATGCCAGACAACTCATCTCTCAGTGTTGCTTTCATCTTGTCCATAAAATACTTGAAATCTGCCTTTGGGATCACACCTACCATAATTTCAGAGAGAGAGATATCTGTTTTAGTGAGAGGAGTGTCTGCTCAATTGTTGTGACGTACACTGGATTACAGCATCAAAGTCATAGTACACTGGTGTGGTGAGACTTCTCGTCTGAGCAGGTGACTTATGGGAAACTTAGTGTTGGAAGTCTTGTGCTGTAGTGTAGTAGGCCCAGGATCCAAGAAGAGCTTCATAATCAGCTCAGTGGAGGGGTAAGGGTTTTTCTTTCTGCCTCTCATCCGGTGATCTGTGTCTCCTGTCAAGTGTAAGTTAAAGAGTCCGTTATCTAAATATAAAGTTTATGATCACTGCCCAGCTTAGCGAAGTGCTTAGCAAAGTGAGACAGTCTCTATTTCCAGCTCGGCCACGCCCCCCCAGAACTTCCTATTTTACCTACTAATAATCAGTATAGACCCATATGTTCCCTTCTGTTAGAAATGCATCTAGTCTTCTTATAAATCTATCCATTATATCTGGCATTAACGCATGCTTGGGCAACAAATAACACAATATAACAGACCTTGCAGGAAAAAACCCTTCCACTACTGAAGTTGAAACCATCTTTCCTCTAATCTTAAGAGGTGGCCCCCTTTTAATTTAATCAGGCATTTGAATAAAAAGCTCACCAGAGAAACCCTTGTATTGACTTGACATATACTTATACAGTGCAAGAAGTTACATCTTAGTTGTCTTTTCTCTAGAGTAAATTAAGCAGGTTTGTCTACATTCTTCATATTTCAAGTTATCCACTTCCTTTATTAATTTTGTTGCTCTTCTCAGTACTCTCTCTAGTTCTAGAATATTATTCTTTTGCTCAAAACAGCACTACATATTCAAGGTGTGGTCTTACCAATGATTTGTACAGTGGTAAAAGGAGGTTATCCACTCTTGCATCAATATCCCTTTTTAAACAAGAGAGACCTTTGTTTGCTTTTGCTACTGTTTGACACTGGTCTCTGTTTTCAAGTTTCTAGCTTACAAGGACTTACAAGTCTTTCTCTAGCAATGAGTCTCCTAAAAAAGATTCCATTAGGTTCATAAGCAGCACTGGGTTTTTTCTTCCCAAATGCATAACTTTATACTGTCTCACAATAAACTTCATATTCCATTTGATTGCCAAATCTGCCATTTTATGTAAATACCAATGTAGAGTACAAACATCCTGTTCTGAATTTATTATCCTGCATAATTTAGTGTCGTCTGCAAATATTGAAATTTTGTTTTCCAGGTCATTTATAAACCTGTTATCGAGCAGTGGACCAAGTACTAAACCGTGAGGTACTCTCAAAGTTAACTTTATTGGATAATTTTCCATTTAGAACAACCTGTTCTCTATACTTCAATCAGTTTCTTATGCAGTTGCAAAGGTTATCCTCTGGCCCCAATTACCTTTATTGTATACACCAGCCTCTTGTGTGACGCTGTGTCAAATGCCTTTGCAAGATCTAGATATACTACAACTACAGCTTTTACCATTATCTAAGATGCTACTTATTTCTGCATAGAAGCTCAAATGATTTGTTTGGCAAGATCAGTTCCTCATAAAACTATATTGATTCCTGTTAATAACCTCATTTTCTGCAGTGTAATCCTGAATATAATCCCTTTTATTAGGTTTCCCACTACATAGAACAGACACAAGGGTCTGTAATTAAATAAAGGCACTGCATTGGCTTTATGCCAGCCTTTCAACACTGAGCCTGTCGTGAGAGAGTCTTTTACAGAGTTAAAAAGAGTACACTGAAGAACCCTTGGATGTATACCATCAGGACCAGGTTCTTTGTCAGTGTTAATTTTGTTGAGTCTTCCTCTTGTCCTCTTCTTGTGTTACTTTTTGAGGATCTTCTACCATTTCTTGTTCCTAGCATATACAAATGAACAAAAAGTGTTCAAAACAGCAGCCTTTTCCTTATCCTCCATTATCAACTCAATCATTTCATTTTTGAAAGGTCCAATGCTCTCCCTCGTAAGTTTTTTGCTATTTATGTATTTGTAAAACTTTTTTTGAGTAGACTTGCTCTCCCTTGCAATTTGAGTTTCATTATATATTTTTGCTAACCTAATTGCTTTTTTGCAGTCTTTGTTGCACTCCCTGTACTTCAGGAAAGTATTTTCAGTTCCTTCAGCCTTAAATAAATGAAATGCATTTTTCCTTGCCATTTCTTTCTTTACATTTGCATTCAACCATTTTGGTTGTGATCTACTTCTTTTGCACAGTGATAGTTACCACTACTGTTTATTAAGTAAAAGACATAAATAACAAGAAGAGATACTTAGCTTCTGCTGGATTTCTCAGTATGGGAGAGCCCTCCACACGGATACAACACAGTATATCTTTAGATGGACACGCTTCTGTCCTCAAAATGGCTCTGACTAACAAAAAGAATGTCCAGACTAGTTCTAACTTAAACTACAGTTGAAAAAGATACAGTGCTATCCTATCTCATTCCAGTATAACTCTTATACCTATATATGGTAATACTTAGCTGTCTACATCTGTCCTTGTTAGTAGTTTTATCATATCTATGTTATATCCTGTTGCCTTGCCCCGTGTACTACAGCAGAGACTTAATCCCTTAGTGCCTCTGAGGAGACCATAGAATGCCACTCTCCATACACGCCACCCTTGGTCTCTTCAGACAACTGCAAAGGCAAGAGGTCTTCAGCTGCAGACGCACAACAACACCCAGCAAGCATAACGCATAAACACTTCCAAATAATATAGCACACAAGAGCAATTACAAACACATACAGCAGGGTGTGCAGGACTCCAGCAAACCAACCCCCAATTCTTTGAAACCAGTTAGCAGGATTGACGCTAGCCAGCCAATCCAGCCAACCTGGCATCCCAGTATGGTGACTCTTTGCAAAGCGATCCTTCAGCTGTTCCACCTGCTGTAAATGTGCCTCAATAGCGTTTGCAACATCATCAGTTTGACTGATATAATGGCAACAGGATGGGCCTACAATAGTACACATACCCCCCTGGCTAGCCATCAGATAATCTAACATGAAAGTCATTTGGGCCAACTGGCTATGAATCATTTTTATATCTTCTGAATCAAGCTGAAAGTGTCATTATAGAAATCAGTTATGTTGTCTATTAATTGGATATATCTGAAGTTCAGTGAACTGCTGCTGGATCCTGTAATGTCCAAACCGACTAGGATCTGGTACCCATGAGATTCATTCACAAGATTAGTAGCCTGTTGGCGCGATCCCTTGCCAGACTATGAGAAGGGCAAATCCTCTGTGTGCATGAAAAACACACCAGGAAGCATCTGTCCAGCATAACATGCTCCCACAACTTCCAAGGGTAACCATTTATATGCACAATGTCCACAGATCCAATAGACAGTGCCTGGCCATACAAAGCTGTTCCCCACCACCTCTGCTTGCAATACCGGATATATCAGGGAATCTGGGGACCGCTCATCAATGAACTCAGTTTGCCAACAGGGTCTGGAGCGTCGCCACTCAGCACTATTAGTGGCATTAGCACTCCACAAAGGCTGCTTCTGGCTCCATAAGTGAGTGTGGTTAGCATAGATTCTAATAATTGCTTGCAAACAGGGCTTGGCAATACCCACACTTATGGGCCTAGCAACCTCAATCCTGGTAAAAGGCCTGTACACAGTCATATTAGGCCAATAACACCACTGTGGTGTTTGTATACGGTCCCATACAGGAAGGAACACTGGTTTCACATTGTACTACTGGTCACTGTATATCCAAGGATGCGCTGCGAGTCCAGGTAATGCCGTGGGTCTTATAGTCTGGAGTTGATATAGGGTCTGCTATGTCTCAGGGATAGCAATGTAACGTCCTGCACCTGGACCCGGGATGTGTGAACAAACCCAACAATGTGAAGCATTAGCAATTTTTGCCAAACTCAAATGCGCTGTAAACAATGCGTGATCAGTGTCTTGTTGTTTGGTATGAAGAATTGCAGTCTTGTTCACACTCATAGATCTTGGGTAGAAACCTCCAGTAAAACCCCACATCAGCAGTACCGTAGCCAATCCCAGACACACGAACCACGGTATATAGACCTCCGGATTCAATGCTTTCGTCTGCTCAGTTGACTTTGGTCGTCTACCAAGGGGATTGCCAAAGATCTGCATCATGGAAGTAACAGCAACCTGTGAGAGGAAACATGAACTGGATTAGATTCCCCTTCACACAGTACAAAGAAAGATGTACCTTGCCCTCTAGCCAGAATTTCCCCTGTCTTTGTTTGCTTATTTGTCCCTGTAGGTATGACCTTGACCTTAGCCCCCACTTCCAAGGATAGAACAATTTCTGTAACACCCTATGCAACCACCACTATCTCTAACCAACCCACTACTGCTCCTTTTTCTGCCAATCCCTCCTTGAAGGGTGTGATGGTGATAACATATTGGGACAATAAACCCTTCCCTTCACCTCCACCCTGCATCCGAACCACCTCACTCCAGATACACCATGTGCAGATAACAGAATGTGGTGTGAAACACAAACGGTACACAAGGGTAACATTCACTATTCCAGTCAGGCTAACCACACCCCCAATCTCATCCTCCATCACTTTCTTTGTTGTCTCCCTAAGTGCTTTAATCACAATTATACCTGTATCTCTGAATAACTTGGTTTGGGTCCAAATGACCACCCTCGAATATTGATCTTGTGAGTCATGCCCCAACATTCTCTCCAAAGGGGTATTGTCCTGAACCATACAGCCATTTAACATACTGACTGCATCATCCAGGACCTTATCCCACCCCATCAGAGTGTGTGTGGGAGTCAATTTGCGTATTTTTTCCTTCAGCAAGCCATTCATTCTTTCAATCAAACCCGCAGCCTGTGGGTGGTAGGGAATATGGTATACCCAATGCACATCCTGTGTTTCAGCCCATTCTTTCACTGCCTTTCTGGTGAAATGCATTCCATTGTCCATCTGTAACTCTATAAGTGAACCATAATATTTCACCAGTATTGTAGTAACTTCAAAGTTGTCTTCTGATCTGCATGCTTTGACAGACAAACAAACATGACCCCAGAATATGTATCCACAGCGGTTGCACAATGACAAACTTATTCAGCCCTGACAGGCAAAGGACCAATGAAATCCATCTGCCAGACTTCTCCACTGTTCTTACCCCGGGATATTTGCCTAGGACTGGTCTTGAATTTCCTTTTCTGTACTGCTTCATACACAGGGCACTTAGACACAATATCCTTGGCCAAAGTCAATGGTATTCCTTTCCGGTTGGCCCACTGATAAGTAGCTGCTGCTCCTCTATGGACCCTTGGAGATTCAACAGAAATTCATCTTTATGTGGCTATAACTGTGCATGTCTTTCGATCTGATGGACAATAGTCTGGCACAGATTTCAACCCATTTAATTTCCGAGCAGGCCTGTGTGCCCATCTACATGTCCCATGGCAATCAGCCAAGCATGTCCTTGTTCCCACAAGGTCTGCCAGAGATCAGCACCACCCCATAATGTTTTGCCTTTGATAGTCCATTTATCTTGCTGCTAGGTGGCCGTCCAGGCCGTCAGTCCTTTGTACACTGCCCAGCTATCGGTGTATATGATTAAGGTTTCTTAGAATACCATGGCCACTGCTTTTAATTCAGCTAGTTGATTTGACCCTCCTTCTCCAGTCTCATGCAACACCAGGTCAGTGGTTGGTTGATAGGCAGCAGCTACCCAAACACGACCTTTGGCAGTAATCGTAGCAGAGCCATCTGTAAACCATGCATCTTCCTTTTGCCCAGCCGAGAGTTTTTCCCACGCCTCTGCTTCTTTGTACAGTCCACCAAACACCTGCAGGGGTGGTATGTCATTGCCTCCAGCTTCTAAATCAACAGCCCCTGCAAATCTCTTATTGATGTTTGAGGTGTTTTGTCCAGTCATATTGACTCTTTCAGGTAAATACCACTTCCATTTCTGTAGAGTTTGCTTTTGAGCAACTGCTGTGTGGGCCGCAAGGCCTTCTTGCGGCACCCAGACACTTATAGGCAAATCTTGCACTGTCACTGGTTGTAATTCTGTGGTGCCTTCGGTATGTTGCAACACTGTATATGCTGCCAACAATTGTGTTTCCTGAGGGCTGTACTTGCTCTGAGCTGGGGTGAACTGTTTCGACCAGAAACCGATAGGAGTCTTTTGTACCCCAGCTGCCGCAGACTTCTGCCACAAACCCCATGACATTCCATGGTCTTTCATGGAGACATCCAAAATGAACGGTTGGTCAAGTAGGAGAGGGCCCAGTTTATTGATGACCCATACAGCTTCTTTGGCTAACAGGAAGGCATCCTCCAGTCTTTTTCAGGGTTACATCATAGATAGGACACAACAGCAATCCCAGGTGTGGTACAAAGGATCTCCAGAATCCAAATATTCCCAATAGAGCTTGTGCCTCCTTGACATTAGTAGGCTCCTTTAAAGCAGTGATAGTATCCAATACAGGTTGGGAATAGTTTTATACCACATTATCCCCAAGAACTTCACTTGTTGCACCAGGCCTTGAATTTTCTTCACATTGGTAGCCCAACCAATCTGCTTCATCCACAGTAATAGTGTATCCAGGTCCCTAGCCACTTGTTCCTCTGTATTGCCGGATAGCATAATGTAATCTATGTAGTGATATATCGCACAGTGAAAGGGTTCCAGAGCTTGTAAATCTCATGCTTTTAGTCCATGGCGAATAGTTGGAGAATGCAACTACCCCTCTGGTAAAACCAACAAAGTATATTTCCTGCCACCCCAATTGAAGCAAACTGATCTTGGGATTCCGTAGCAATAGGTATGGAAAAGAAAGCATTAGCCAAGTCTATTACAACATACCATTGCCCAGCCGTCTGCACAATTTTTTCCACTAAAGTTATCATATCAGGCACCGAGGCTGCAAGCGGTGGTGCCAATTTATTCAGTCCTTTGTAATCTACAGTCGTCTGCCAGCTACCATCCGTTTTTTCACTGGCCAAACCGGACTGTTGTATGGGCTGGCAGCAGGCCGCAAGACACAGGCCTGCAGTAGTCCTTGTATCGTCTCTGTTACCTCAGCATGTCCACCCGGAATATGGTACTGTTTCAGGTTCACTGGTTGTGCTGGGGGTGGGATGTACACTGAGGTCCAGTTAGCATGCCCTCTGACTATTGGCTAAAGTGCTGCAAGGCACAAAGTATGGATGACAGTGCCAAATGTGTAACATCCTGCCTCTGTATACACAGACTGACCCCTCAAAATATCCATACCCAGTATGTTATCAGGTAGCTCAGAGATCAGAATCTCAGCTGGGAATATTGGTCCTTTCCCTATCTGCATTCGGCACTGCACCCGGTACGCCAAACATTCCACCATCACACAACCCCTGATATACTTAGTATTACTCACGTTGCTATGGAACAAGGACACATCCACCCCAGTATCTAGCAAGTTGTCACATATTGTGGTCTCCTCGGGTGTCCCCAATATAATGTCACAAGTACATATGGGCAGAGGTCCCCCACTTTTAACACTGTTATCTGTAGGACAGTTATGTTTGGGGACGGGGACCGGTCGTGGCTTCATAAGGTTTCAGGAACTGTGTCTGTTGGTGTTTATGTAATGCATCAAATGCTTGCGTGTATGGGGAAGTCATGGTCGGGGGCACGGCTGTGGGTGTTACAAGGGTTGCATCAGTAGGTAGTATGTCACCATCTCCTCCCACCTCCACATCACTGGTAGCCACCTTCTTTGGTCTGGCTGTTTGTAACTTCCCTGATTGCTTCAATTCCTGCCAGAGCGTCAACAGGGCTTGAGTTGGTGCTCCATTTATTTCATCCTTTTGGACTTCAAAAAGTCCATAAAGAGTTGTCGGCAAGAGATATTCACCCAGGTCCTACCACCATCAGCCCTGTTGTCCACCAGCCGATTCTTTGCCACCAGGTGTGTCTGACCCTGGTCCAATGCACCCAGCCGTCCCATAAGGCTGCTGGTAGAATACACAGTAGCTCCACAGGTCTGGGCACCCAAAATGGAAAACAATGGGGCTCTGTATCTGAGCGGAGCACTTTGCAAGAGCTTGGTACACATCAAGGGCACAAACGGTTCTGGATCTGGGTCTTGCCAGTCCTTTTTCACACCAACCCTATTATGCTCATCCATGACCCACTGACAGCCATCCACACATGCCACCTCCTGCAATCTCTGAAGCCATCTCCCAGGGTATTCCAAGGAGAGAGATTGATTAACTCAATAGGGTACTAATGAACCTGTGCATTCGAGCCATGCATCAAGTGCAACAAGGTGAAACTGCATTAGTATCTCTGGTCCATCTCATTTGCAGACGGACCAGGGAGTCCACACATATGTTCCCCAAACCAACAGCTTCCTCCTTGTTCAGTGTTACGCAATCTCCACCAGCATCCCAAGCACTCAACACCCAGGCCAACAAATTTGCATGCATTGTTTGCTTATTCGTTTTACCCAACTCTGCCAATTCCGTAGCAGAACAGGACCGTGCCTCTTTAGTATATTGCTCCTGAGCAGCAGTGGAAGTAGATGGCACTGTCTCTGCGACCTCCTCCCCATCAGTCTCCTGCGGGGCTTGCATATGGTTAGTCAACTCCTTCCGCTGCCGTCTAGTAACAATGGGTCTGGCCCCATACTCTAAGGCATCTGCAGGACTGTCTGTCTCACTATCCTCATCCGACAGCCCATCCAATTGGGAAATCTCATCCCATCGTTCGGACTCCACAAGTGTTCGTATGTGGACAGTGCACTGGGAGGAATAACCCTCCGTCTCCCCCCCTTTGCCTCCTCTTAGCCACAGCACTGACCACATGCTCTAATCTGCACTGTTGGTCACACATGATACATTGTATCATAGAACATTTCTCTTCCAACTGTTTACATTCATCTTTAACAGTATCATGATTCCTCTGTAACTCATGTAAAGCTTGCAATAAGATCCATCTGGTATGAGCAGCAGCCTCTTGTTCTGCTGCAGAATAGTGTGACAGGTCCAGCTTGACAGCTGCTTTACAGGGCTCAGCCAGACGCTGTCTGTCAACATTTTTATTCAGCTCCCTGGCTAGCCACATCCAAGGGCCTGAATCAGGGGTCCATGTCAGCAGTGCCTTCTGTGCACGCCCACTCCCCTTACGGGTCAATTTCTTCCACTTAGTAAACATTCCTGTGCTATCACCCCTGTCCGTACTTCAAGTGGAACCCTGCTCACAGCACCAAGTGTTTAGCAAATTCTTAGGATTCCACTAGAAATAACCGGACACACACACACAGTGATAGCTACCATTACAGTTTATTAAGTAAAAGACATAAATAACAAGAGAAGAGATACTTAGCTACAGCTGGATTTCTCAGTATGGGAGAGCCCTCCACACGGATACAACACAGTATATCTTTAGATGGACATGCTTCTGTCCTCAAAATGGCTCTGACTAACAAAAAGAATGTTCAGACTGAAAAAGAGACAGTGCTATCCTATCACATTCCAGATTAACTCTTTTACCTATATATGGTAATTCATAGCTGTCTACATCTGTCCTTGTTAGTAGTTTTATCATATCTATGTTGTGTACTACAGCAGAGACTTAACCCCTTGACCATTGAATTCCACTCTCCATACACTAGGGGAGAGAAGCTGTGAGCAAACACACATAATGGACCTATGGTCCATATGCTCTGGTCACTGCATTAATTAATTGAATTAATTGAACAGAGGTAAATTTAATAAAACAAGCCAAATAATATATATATATATATATATATATATATATATATATATATATATATACAAGTTGCCACTAAACGAGTACAGGAATATAAAATCTTACTACAGCTAAGATTGTAGCTAAATAATGTTACTTAAAGGCTGGAGCTAAATGAATAAATCTTTAATTAAGGAAGGCTAATGAGAAACTTCCATGTGAATCATTTTGGGTATGAGGAACAGAGGGACACATAAATGTGTGCCAGTCATAGAGACAGCAGCAATCTTTCTGCATAAACACACATTATATGACAACTGACGATTCAGCGATTCAGCCTATATGTAAAAATTGTGTCCATAATGTCAAATGAAGTTCCAATATGCTATTATAAACGTAAGAAATCTGAATAACATAAAAAGGAAGGGAAAGAAGAGAGAGTAATCATTTCCTGTGGGTCTACTACCACCAGTTCCAGGTGGTTGTCGCAGGATTAAGCTGATATATAGGACAGGGATCATCGTCCACACAATGTGGAATATGTGGAGACATATTGACAGATCCTCACATCTGTGTATTCACTGTCTGCTGATGGTACTTATAGCAGTGGCAGTACTAAGGAGGACCTGACAGGTACCCTGGACCCTAGTACAAGATGACAGCACAGGTGTTATTGTTGTCATAGTTGTCAAACTTCCATGTTGTGAGGTCTTTCCCTTACCTTAGTCACTTTTGTGTGATTGTCACTTACTTATTTTTGTAGTTGAGGGTTGGACAAGGACCACAGTGATAGATGCACTTGATTTCATTTTGGGGGTCTAGTTCAACATGTTTAACATGCACATCAGGGTGGTTATACTGTATGTGCTTTTTTCTTAAGACAGATATGCAAGGGTGTGATTGCCTCCTTTCCCCTCTTTACAGTCTTGTCACACAATGGGCACATTGTAGTTGATGACAATTGCCCAGTCCCTACCCCAATGAAAAATAGTCCCACACCCATTATTTAAGAGTGGGGGGGGGGTTTGGAGAAGGATGATATTGACTTGAATGTGTGTTTGTCTCTATCTTTCTGCAAAGTATAGGTAGGAACTTGGTTTAACTATCTGTCAAAATGTCACTGTCACCAGTCAAAACAGTTCTGTTTTTTATTTTAATTTATTAACTCTCCTTTCTCCCTTCACCCCCACACCAAGAGAACAACTGGCTACAACTAAAATGTCTATGAAGTTACTACAGCTCACACTCTTATACTGTCTGCCTCTAGCATCACAATGTAGCTTCTCTCTCTCTTTATCTCAAGCATATATGGGAAACTGACAATTCTTTTATACTAGCATGGCAGGAATACATGTGGAAACTCTAAATGTGGGGAGAAGTACAATTTTAATTTTTATCTTTTATTTCTGTAAAGTGAAATGTGTCACCCATCCCTACCAGAGAAGGTATGGCATTCTCAGGTTATGCCCTTACCACTGTTAGTAGTAACAGGGATACTTGGGAGTACACACCAATAGGAGGACAAGTAGATCAACATTTTTATGTTGAAAAAAATCTACTACAGGTTCATATCCTGTGTTGGTTTTATTCAGCATAGAATATGTTCCTGTGGCATCATTGATGATGTTTCAGGAATTTTCCCAATATTTCCTGGCTTCAGTTAGGTCTCAGTAGACTTCTCTGATGCCTGTCACCCACCCGACCATACAGTAAATTAATCCCCCAAGTTAGGTGGACAGCTACAAATGCAATGCATTGTCACCTCTTTATCAATTAGAGTTTTACAATTTTTGTTTGTTTTGTCTTTTTAATCATCATGGTATCTTCCCCATTCATCATGTGATCTAAAGCTATAGCATTTGTATTCAGTTTCGGCACTTAATATGTAAACAGTGCTAGTTCAGTTCAGTGATAGTTGTACAGGATTGGATTCTGAGAATCCGAAACACATAATTTTTACTATGAATAATGTAATTTTGGGGGTTCTAGATATATATAGACTTTGTCACCTCCAAAATAATAATGATAGTGTTTTGGAAAAGGTAAACATCTAAATAATATAAAACACTAGCCAGCGAAGCACCCTATTTGCGTAACCGCACATGCGCAGTAGAGACTGCTGGAACAATGCAGTCATGCACAGTAGAGACTGGCCAAATGCACTGATCTGGAGCGGGGAGCCCTGGATGGCTTACTGCTTGTCTCTGCTCCCGGCTCAGTGGCAGCAGCCGAGGCTGCTGGGTGCACTTTAGCCCATATATACGGGCTTTCATACTTGTATGTAAATAAAACAATTAGACAATTTGTATTCCCTGACATTTTCAATTTGTTAAACATATATTAAAACTACTAATGTTCATATACAGACTTGTAAATGTAAACTACTCCGCATAAAATATTTTTGCTTATATTAACCCAAAAATTACATAGGAAGAGGCAACTACGTTTTATAGTAATTGTTTTGAGATACACAAATATGGAGGATAATTATGCTATTTTATTAAAACTAAACTTTGGCAAATGGTAATTCAGTAATGCTGCTTTTGTGCTTTTCCTGACAAGATCAGCATGCAAGAAATTGACAATAAATTGAGCTGTGGACATAATAATTTTCTGGAACCATTATGAAAGATAAGAGACCACAGCTTTTCTTATATTTTACTCTGCTGTCCACTGATAGCAATGCATAGTTCATTCCTTTATTTGCATTGGTCTAGACAAATCACTTAATGCATTGTGTAATATGTTTTACTATTTTCTAATAATCTATATCCTGCATGATTGGGTTTCTAATTAATAAGTTCTGAAAGTTTCTACAACAGGCTGTGTTTAATGTGTATAGAATGCAAGTAAAAGTAACACTCTTATTTACCAAACACTAAGATTAACTGAGCTGTGCTCTCCCCTCTTTAACTGTGCGAATATAATAATTAATATAAAGTGAATGAAGAATATCTTTGTGTATGCTCTGAATATATGCTTATTAATGACCTCCAGTTATGGAAAAGAAAAAAGCTGTTTTGATACAATGCATGTAAAAAGTGATAAAAAAAAATGCATATTCAGAAGTAATTTAGTAACTTGTATCTAAATATGAATGAAGATAGATTCCATAGCCATTAGATATAACAGTTTTCACTAACCTGGTGGATGAAAAATTCAGTGGAAGCAAATTATACTGTGTATAAAGTACAGGTCATTCTGCAATAAATTTGTAAGCTACATTTAAAAATCGGAATAAATCACAATGTTTTTTTTTTTACTATAGCATACTTTTACAATAGGGAAAAATATGTCATTTTTAGAAATTATGTGATGTAGGGGATGAATTTATAATTTGTACACCCTAATCAGCCCCAAATCATATCTTAACTAGAGCTGCATATATTTTGTTTAAGTTCTGATACTGCAGATCTTTTGCAAATTGAAGTAAGATGAGGCATGATGATGTATATAAGGGAAATTGTTAATTTTGTAAATAAAGCAGTCTGTTGGCAGCTTTGTGTTCTCTCTCTTATGAATTTCAGATCAATTAAGATATCTAGACTTTACACATTGTTTATTTGTTTCCACTGTTTACACAGCAGACCACACATCATAAATGATAAAGACATAATCTAGAATTGTGGCTGAGAAATTATATTTTTGTCAGTTATATGTACGGAGCTCTTAGAATTCAGAAAAATGCACACAAGTAATCCAAAATAAGCCTGTGGAATGGCAAAAAAAATGTTGGAGATTGAGATGCTGCCATTATCTTTTGTTGAAAACAAATGGTTGAAAAAGCTGATGTCATGTGTTGCTAAATTTATTTTTCAAGGATAGCTGTGCCAGAGTTGTACAAGATGCTGGTTCATGTACTGGGCAAAGGACAAAAGAGACTCAGTCTGCTAACAATTTTTTCAAGGCATATGTTGCTCCCAAATACAACTCGGACTGAGAAGTGATAATCAGTGACAGTCCGATAATCCAAGTTCTTGCCTTAGATGACTGAGCCTCTACTCAGACAGCTAAAATATCATGCATCCAAGAGTCAGAAAAGTGAAACTCACTCCTACAACTGCAAAAAGAACAATTATATAGTGAGTAGTGTTGAGCGAGCATGCTCGGCCGATGCTCGTACGAGTACCGCCATGTGCTCGCCCGCCATGTTCGGGTGGCAGGGATCTGTGCCGAAGGAGGCACAGATCTTACAGACGCTCCGCTGGACCACCAGGGACTGGAGGTAGGGGACATGTGGAGATGGAAGGGGGCATTGTGGAGATGAAGGGGGACATTGTGGAAGGGGGACATTGTGGAAGGGGGACATTGTGGAAGAGGGGCATTGTTGAGATGAAGGGGGGCATTGTGGAGATGAAGGGGGACATTGTAGAGATGAAGGGGGACATTGTGGAAGGGGGACATTGTGGAAGAGGGGCATTGTTGAGATGAAGGGGGGCATTGTGGAGATGAAGGGGGACATTGTGGAAGGGGGACATTGTGGAAGGGGGACATTGTGGAAGAGGGGCATTGTTGAGATGAAGGGGGGCATTGTGGAGATGAAGGGGGACATTGTGGAGATGAAGGGGGACATTGTGGAAGGGGGACATTGTGGAAGAGGGGCATTGTTGAGATGAAGGGGGGCATTGTGGAGATGAAGGGGGACATTGTGGAGATGAAGGGGGACATTGTGGAAGGGGGACATTGTGGAAGGGGGACATTGTGGAGATGAAGGGGGGCATTGACCAGGCACCCTCCCCTCATCAGAGCAGGGGGTGCCTGGTGTAATGCTCGAGTCCTCCCATTGAATTCAATGGGGCTCGGGTGCTCGGCCGAGCACTCGAGCCTCCGGGGGTGCTCGGTCAGAGCACCCGAACACCCGAGCATCGGGGTGCTCGCTCAACACTAATAGTGAGGTGTGTTGGTGCTGCACTCCTGCCACATTTAACATTTAACATTTGTTAAAAACTGCTGATCCTGAAACTAATAGGTCTACTATCATCCTTATGGAATTGCACTGTAAAAACTAGCTTTGCAGTCGTTAGATGACTAAGAAAATTGCTGTAAGAAAACTGCTGCTGAAATTTTGACACTAGCTACATGTACGGGCAGAGAGACACACGAAGAGGGGGAGCAGATGCTTGTGGTTACAAGCAATGTGCATTTTATTTATGACAGTGACATAAATCCCAGTTTCTTTCAGATGGACATCACGCCACATACAAAACGTTATGTGCTTTACAGTAAAGCTCAACACTACTTCTATTATGTCCAGCAAATGTGTTGGGGCAGGGGTAAGTAGGAGGCGTGCATGGATGATGTAGTAATGTGGTACCTCAAATACTGACTGCAGGCTGCAGCCATAGTTGCTTCAGCTTGTACAATAAATTATGTTAATCCTCCTCCTCCTCCTGAGGAGGCCATTTGTAAAATTGTCATGAAAGGTTCCATCACTACCACCAATAATAGTAGTAGTAGTACAAACATTTTTAAGAACATTGGATATGACAGGTTTCATTCTAGTGTTGTTGCCATAGTGGAGGAGGGCTTAGGTGTTAACCATGTAAGAGAAAAAACACAAAAGAAAGGTGCATTTTCCTCTAAGTGTAGACAATAGGGATGGGAGAACATTTTTGGCTCAAACTGAAATCGGTGAAAAATGTCACTCTTCGCTTGGAAAAAAGTTTCCTGCGAAATGAGATGTTTTTCCTGCGTTTTCCCACTTTTTTTGCCTAGCTCATTGCATTGAAATCAATGGGCAGAAAAGTTTTTTTACAGCCATATAGAAAGATGTCAGGCTTTCACAGCATGACATTCTGTGTTTGTGAGAGGAGCATGTTTTTGAGCTAGAGAAGATAGACAAATAAAGTGGAATTGAAGCTTTGTTTTAGGGAGTCATTTAGTTAGGACATTTGTTCTCTGTAGTAGGGGAGTCTGTGGGCACAATGGGGAGGCGGAAGGAGGTTGACCCCAAATACCCCAAAATTTGGTGTTACTGACTGGCAAGACACAGGCAGCTGTGGTCCAAATTGCTTGCTGATTTTACTTTTATTGTCTCTGTGCTGGGGAAGTCTGGGGAAAGAAGTTGTTGATTTTGTTTTTTAGTTATATATATATTTTTGGGACTAAATGTGATAAGATATGGTCGACAACTTAAAAAAAATTAATAATGAAATAAATAAATATATTGGACAGCTGACTGGGAGCTCTGTGGCTGATGCAGACTTGATAGACAACAGACAACACTGAGAATTTTATTGAGGGTCAAGTCAAGACATAACACTCCATCGATTGTATACCGTAGAGAGTACAAACACACACAGTGGTTGAATAATGTCTATCGAATGCACAAACGAGAGGGGGAAAGGTGGAGGAAGTGCAGGGGTGTGGGAGTAAAGTGTTAGTGTAAAAACTGACTGCAGCAATCGTTGCTGCAGCATGTGCAATACCTGATGATGATCCCTTTCCTCCCAGGGTGGATGCAGTTTGTCAAGGTCCCACCAATCACACCACTCCAGTCCCTCACCACCACTACCATACACATCTGCCACATTGTAGGTTGTACAAAGCAGAGAAACAGCAGGTCACACAACACACAGCACATAGCAAAAGTCTAGCAATAGCAACATTAACCCCTACAAAGCCAAGCAAACACACCAAAAATGCCCATGCCCTACAAATCATGGACAAACAACAAAAACCTAGTAACCCCCCAGGGAAAAGGGCGTCTTAATGCATCACAACACAAGCCACCACAACATAGCCCAGAACAATGGGGGTTAACACACAACACACACACCTGTCAATTCAAATCAACCCAATCTCACTTGTGCAAAATCACCAGCTAATGGAGACACAACCTGCACCTGACATCGTCGCACATGCACCTGACAGCCACACAGCAATCATAGCAGATCAGGAAAAAAAACAAGACACACAGACAAACACGTAACTGGATAAAAAAACACCTTTCCATTGGTCACTATCTGGACAACACCACACCACTTTCTTAACCCCTTAAGAACTGGGAAAATGTGATGTCATTTTCACTTAAGGACCAGAGCAATTTTCACTTTTTTGACAATGTCTTTTTCAACCACATTTTCTCTTTAACTCCTTTTGTACACCCACACAAATTATATACTGTTTTTTTAAGCACAAGTAGGGCTTTCTTTTATTATGAATAACTCATTGTTTAATTTGATTAAAATAGAAAAAAAGAGGAGAAAAATGAAAAAAACAACATTTTGCTTAAATTTTCTGTCAGGATTTGCATACCATTCATTAATTACAAAAAATACCCCTAAATATATTCATTTGCTTCTCCTGAATATAAGAGTACCCCATATGCCTATTATTTCAATCACTTCCTCACATTTACAAGGTAAATATTACAAGATGGATGCCATTATTTCCAACTTGTAATTTCTCAACAATTGGCATGTGAGCATCATAGCTTAGTTGATGGTGCCAGAACCAAAAATGTCCCACAAAGGTATATGTTTCTGAAAACTAGACAACATAAGGTAAATAATCAGGTGATTTTTGGAGTTTTTTATGCAGCTATTTATCCAGAAATGTTTTTCAAATTTGTAGTAATATTTTGGTTTTTTTTGCAGTTTTCACACTGACATTTCAATATTACTGTTGATATCAAGCACGGGATAGTTGAAAATTAAAAAAAAATGCATTGATTATTATTCAGCTCCTTCTTCTGAGTACAGCAATACCCCATATGCATAGGTTTCTCAAGGTTTGGGGAAGCTACGGGGCCCAAATTGGAACATGCGCGTTTCCAGTTTCACACTTTGAATTTTTACAGCTAGAGTCACTGGTGCCATGTCTCATTTGGGGCTGTGTAACAGTGCTCCACTCTAAGATTTCCCCCCAAAAGTGTATATTTTTGGAAAGTAGACACCCCAGGCTTTCATTTTATGTATGTTTTTAAATTTTTTACGCAGCCATTTTACCACCAATCACTCGTAAATCTTGACGTAAGTTAAAAAAACAGCGTTTTTCACACTCACTTCAATGTTGATGTGAATTTCAAGCACGATAGGTGAAGATTTTTAAAAATGCATTGTTTAGTGTTCAGCTCCTTCTTCTGAGTACGGCAATACCCCATATGCATAGGTTATTCAAGTTTTGCGGGAGCTATGGGGCCCAAATTGGAACATGCGCGTTTCCAGTTTCACACTTTGAATTTTCACAGCTTGCATCACTGGTGCCATGTCTCATTTGGGGCTGTGTACCAGCGCTCCACCTTAAAATTTCCCCCCAAAAGTGTATATTTTTGGAAAATAGAGAACCCAGGCTTTCATTTTATGTATGTTTTTTATTTTTTACACAGCCATTTTAAAACCAATCTTGATGTAAGTAAAAAAAAAAATCTGCATTTTTCACACTTTGACTTTAATGTTGATGTGAATTTCAAGCACATTAGGTGAAGATTTGTAAAAATGCATTGTTTAGTGTTCAGCTCCTTCTTCTGAGTACGGCAATACCTCATATGCATAGGCTTCTCAAGGTTTGGGGAAGCTACGGGACCCAATTTTAAACAAATATTGAATTTTCACATCTTGCTTAACTGGTGCAATGTCTCAATTGGGGCTATGTAACAGTGCTCCACCTTAAACTTTCCCCCAAAAAGTTTATATTTTTGGAAAGTAGACACCCCAGGCTTTCATTACAGACATGCCATGTTTACAGCAAGTGCCTTGTCTCATTTTGGACTGTTTGGCAATGGTGCAATGAATTTTACCCCCAAAAGTATATGTTGTAGAAGAGTAGACAGCCCTGGCTTTCATTCTATTTGCACTTTTTCAATGTTTTTGCTGCCACTATCAGCAATCCCTCCCAAATCCTGCAGTAAGGCAGAGGAACACTTTTTCACACTTAGATTTTAGTGTTGCTCTGGATTTCAATCAGATGATATTTGCAGATTTTTTAAGTGCTTTACATTAGTGGTGAGTTACATTGTCTGAGTACGGCAATGCCCCATATGCATAGGTTTGTCAGGGTTTGGGGGAGCTACTGGGCCCAGTAGGGAACATGTGTGTTTCCATTATCAGAGATGGAAAAAGCTTAGGGTGCTTTGCTTCCCATTATATTTTGATAGTGTTAGATCTAAGGAGGGATGTGTTTTGAAAAATAAAAAACAGGATATTTCAGGGGGGAAATGTAGCCAAATAATAAAATAAACTTTACAGTGCTACTGCATTGTGTCTGCGTGTTATTGCTTGAAGCAGTCACCCATGAACAGGCCAGGTCTGGAAGGGCAATCAGGACAGTAAGTTGGGGTTTCTCTCTGTATTCCCTTGCTGTAGCAAACCGTGCAGTGCTTTTGTGGGTTTTTCTTTTGGGGTGTTGGGGGGATTTTATAAATAAAGTGTACTACCCCGGGATTTGGTGGAATTATTTCTGTTGCTCCTTGAAACAAAAATTGGGAAATAAGATGGAGCTGATACTGCAGAAAACTAAGTTTTAGAGTGGTTTGCAAATTTGGAAATCAAAAAAGAATCATATACTGCAGTCTGCATCATGTAAATGGCAACCTTTTTGTACCATGCCCTACACTTTCTCATGGTGAGGTATGGCTGCATAAGTGGATCACACATATCAACTCCCCCCATGTGCTTGTTGTAATCTCTGATGCAGACTGGCTTTCTTAGTACCCCCCTTCTACGAACAGAGACTGCCACAGTTTTGTCCTCATGTGTGGTGGAAAGCATGTAGACATCTTTTCTGTCCTTGAACTAAACTGCCAGCAGCTCTTGTTGGCACAAAGCTGAGGATGTCCCGGTTTTTAATTTTTTTGCTATAAGTTCTTTGGGCATCTCCTTGCAATTGCGCCTGACAGTGCCACAGGCTACAGTGTCAAAATAAATAGTGACAAATAAAAGGAGGCTGGTGTAGTAGTTGTCAACATATAAATTATATCCTTTATTTAATAAGGGGTAAATTAGATCCCAAACTATTTTCCCATTTGTTCCCAGAGATTCGGGGCAACCAGGAGGGTCAAGTTGGCTGTTCTTGCCCTCGTAAATTCAAAAAGCCTGGGTATAGCCTGTAGCACTTTCCCACAATTTATAAAATTTAATGCCAAATTTGGAGTGCTTGGAGGGGATGTATTGCTTGAAACCTAACCTGCCTTTATATTTCATAAGGGATTCATCTATACTTATGTGTTTTTTGGGGGTATAAACTTGGACAAGCTCTTCCTGTAAATGTTTTATTAGGTGGTGAATTTTGAACAGTCTGTCATACTGGGGGTGTTCTTTTGGGAGGCACAGAGAATTATCGCTAAAGTGCATAAAGCGCAAAATCATTTTGTATCTAGTGCTGGTCATTGTTTTTGTCACCGACATGGCAGATAGGAAACCTTGTGGTGCTGACACAGGTTATGGTGCTAGCGTGTGAAGCTGGAGTGTGGAGCTTGTGAGCGGTGACAGTGTGCCAGGTACTCCTTTGCTGCAGCCGAAGCTGTCTAAAGGTGCTGGTCGCAAAACCAGATTGTTCCACCCCGGTTAAGCCGGGGTGCAACCAGGATAGGAGTACCTAGGAACCGTTGGAAAACCAGGCCAGCAGGACGGGTGAGATACCAAGCAGAGAGAGCTGGGCAACAAGAATGGTCAAGCGTAGCCGAAGTTTAAGCTGGGAGCGGAGTCCAAGCGTGATCAGGAGCAGAGCCAAAGGTCAAGCCAGGAATGCTGATCGAGAGTGGTCGGAAGCAGAGCCAAAGGTCAAGCCGGGAATGGAGATCAGGAGTGGTCAAGAGCAGAGCCAAAGGTCAAGCCGGGAATAGAGATCAAGAATGGTCAGGAGCAGAGCCAAAGGTCAAGCCAGGAATGCTGATTGAGAGTGGTCAGAAGCAGAGCCAAAGGTCAAGCCAGGAATGCTGACAGGCAGACAGGCAGACAGAGGTCCAGAGCCCAGAACCTAGCCAGAAACTAACTTGTGGAACGGGCACCCTAAGCCTGGGGCAACCCGTTTAAATACTAGGGCTGACCAATGGACCTGCTGGGAGAGAGGGGCTTGACTGGGAGCCGCAGGAGAGAAGAGGACTATAGATAAATAGAGCGCCGGGCCGGGCGCATGCGCATCCTCCAAGCTGAAGGCGGATGAGACCTGCACATGCGTGACCCGATTGCACCGAGACCCGGAAGAAGAGTCGCCGCGTGAGAGGCAGAGACACGGCCAGGGAGAGCAACTATAACGGTGACACTTTTGGAGAATATAGGGATATCATATATGGGGTTTTTACTCCAATAGGATCTATTACTTGTTTTTTTTTTTACTGTTCGCATTGTCATTGTTAGGGCCCAGAATTTCTTGAATTCTAAAAGGTCTGTGGGTTGCCATATTTCTTCCTTGGAAACAAATGCTGATGGGTTGGTGGCAATATACTGGGCTGCATATAAATTGGTTTGAGACACGATTTCTCCAAAAATTTCTTCCCCGAAAAATAAATAAAAACACTCAACATGGTTAAATCTTGCCACATCCACTTGAATTCCTGGGTTGTCTGTGAATTCAGGAATTTGTGGGCATAAATTGGCTGATGATATCCATTCATCATCAGGAGTGGCAGTACTTGTGGCAGCTTTTGGGTCATTTCTTAGGGCAGCTCTTTGTGAAGATCTTTGAGCAGCTCTTGGGGCAGTTGCTGGGGCAGCTCTTGGGGCAGTTGCTGGGGCAGCTCTTGGGGGAATTGCTGGGGCAGCTATTGGAGCAGTGCGTCTTTTTTTGACAGAAGGCCCTGCGTCATTACTAGAGCTGCTCTCACTCTCAGAAAACTGAATGATGTCGAAGTCTGACGCAGTGCCTGTGGTTTCTGAGTCAGACGCCAAAAAAGAATACGCCTCTTCTAAAGTGAACCTCCGCTGCATTGTATACACCTACTCTAAACTAAATAAATTACTAACTTCTATACCTAATTATACCTAACTCTCACCCCAAATGGTCACTATCCCTATGATACATTTTTTTGTATTTTGTATTTTTTTTCCCTACGCTACTCCTAAACTTAAATCTATCCTTAAGCCTTACCCTAACACACGTATTCCCTAAACCTACCCAACCCAACTACCTATCTAAACTAGCAAATAATATAAAATAAATTTTTTAATAAAATAATTTTTTTTTTTTAATTTTTCCTACGCTACCCCTTAACCTAAACATAACCCTAAACCTTACCCTAACCCATGTATACCCTGAACCTACCTAACCCAGGTCAACTATCTATCTAAACTATAAATATTTATTCTAAAAATCAATTTTTAAATAAAATAAACTCTTTTTTTTCCTACGCTACCCCTAAACCTATATCTAACCCTAAACTTTACCCTAACCCACGTATACCCTGAACCTACCTAACCCAAGTCAACTACCTATCTATACTATAATTATTATATTTTTTGTGTTTTTTTTGTTGTTGTTTTTTGGTTGTTGTTTTTTTTTTTTTTTCCCCTATTCTACTCCTAAACCCAAATCTAACCCTAAGCCTTTCCCTAATGCACGACGACTAAACCTACCCAACTACCTACCTAAACTACCTAAAATTCACTAAATCAGATTTTATTAAAGAAAAAAAAAGAAAAGAAAAAAAAAATGTAAAAACATACAAGGGGGATGGGAGATGTACCACAGATCAGCAAACACTGATCTGCAGCAAACTGATTACTAATAGAGTAGTCATTGATCACTGCAGAAACAGTGATCAAAGGGTTAATTCTGATTTTAAACTTTTTTTCTTTTTTCAGGAACACAGGAACGGCTCTGGAACAATCTCACAAACTGTCTCTCTGTCTCTCTCCACCTCAGAAGTGTCTATGATGGAGGTAGGTAGAGAGATGTGACAGGGACAGTATTTACAAATACTGTCCCTGTCATTCAGCTTTTGCAACATGTGATTCGCTAATCAAGCGAATCACATGTTGCAACAATGCTGCTTCTGGCTGTAACTAAGTGCCCTGGTACCGGAGAGCTCAGTTACAGCCATCCCGTGCTCTCCTTGCGGCGGCGATGAGAGTCATGGGTCCTTAAGGGAAAACAACCCATGATGGTCCTGGACCGTCTTGGGTCGTTAAAAGGTTAAAGAGACATCTCAGTGTCCTCAGTCGTGGTGTGTTTACACTGAGATCACTCAGACAGAGAGACAGACAGACAAAGAGATTATGACCAGTATGTTTGCATACCTATTCCTGCAAAGACATCGGCAACAGAGGTGTTCAAGGGCTAGGGATCACTAACCTCCCCAATCACACCTGTTGATGCTGATACTTAAGCCAGAGAGTCAGACAGGAGCCCATCTCCACCTGGAGAACCACCCCATGAAGCAGCACCCCAGTTGCCCTAAGTGAATTTCTCACAGCTGTCACAGGGACCTGTGGAGCAGCACAGGGATGACATATATCTGCAGAGACCCAGGATATTATGCACAAGGGTCATGCTCCTGGGATTGACGAATGATGAAATCAGGGACCACTACAGGTTGACATCCCACAGCATCGGTTATATGAGGTGATCATAGATGACATTCACCCTATTTACAACACCAACCATGCCCTATCCGGGTTGCAGAAGCCGATTCATACATTTCATGGCAAGTGGATTGTTCCAGTCCACAGAAGGCTATGTATCTGGAATGTCACAGGCCACATGTTCAAGGACACAGGCTCAGGTGTTGGAAGCCCTCAAAAGGAAGGCAAGGAGCTATATCCACTTCCTCTCCACAGATATGTAGTTGACACATGTCAAAAGTTGTTTTACACAAGGGGCATGGCCAGGTTCATGGGAGCCATAGGCTATACACATGTGTGGTTAAAAGTTCCAACACAAGAGGTACATCTGTACATGAACAAGAAGAATTTCCACTCCATCAACATATAGATGCTATGTGATGCCACAATGAGTATAACCCAGGTCTGTGCCTCCTATCCCAGGAGCTGTCACTATTCATACATCCTGCCAGAAGAGAATAATAGTCCCACACCCATGACTTCTGGGGGGAGGGATAGGGAACAGGTGGAGAAGAATTGCCTCTTTCTTCTTCTCCACATTCTCCTTCACTTTTTGTGGCAGCGGATAATGTTGCTGCTACTGCCTCAGATTTAGCACTGCAACTAGGACCAGGAGTATTGCTGGTGCTTGGCAAATGGAACCTGTCCTAGTCCCGCATTACTTGTTGACCCCATTCCCACTGTGTCCATGGTGGTCTGTGGCACACTAGCCTTATCCTCAGAACCCTGCTGCCATTTAATCTCAGCAGCAGCAGCAGCAGCAGCAGCAGGAATTAGACCAGTTGCAATTTCCGCAAATTCCAAAAGCTGATTGCTAGTGGTGGTGGTGATGCCCATCCTCATCCCTGTCTCCCATTCCTTCTCTCTTTCTGATAAAAAGGCTATCAATTTCTCTTCCACCCTAGCTTCTCCAACACCACCACCACCACTAGTCCCTACATGATGCTGCTTTATTCCATACATCTCACTGCTGCTTGGAAGAGGCGACGAGCAATGTGACAGAGGGTCCGCTGCTGTCATACTTGGCATTATTTTCTCCTTCCCCCCAGAGTATTACAAGAAACACTAGCAGCAGGCAAAGTGTTGGTGGCAGCAGGCACAAACCTAGTGGCAGCACATCTGGCAGCAGGTACAACACTAGTGACTGCAAGTACAGCAATGGTGGCACTGACAGCAGGGGCAGCATGTCTTGCAGCAGGCACAGGCACCTGACCCGTCCTGCTCTCACTAGTACCACCCTTTTCTCCCTTCCTTCCCATTCCCTTTTCATCCTTCCTTCCCAGTCTTTAGAACCCTAAGGATAGCAGAGGTAGCACAGATAGGATACTGGCAAGTGACCAGAGCTACTCGCAACACAGTCTCCCAGGTGACCTAGGGAGTGACAGTATCACGGTCCCCGTGATTCCCTGTCAATCTTTGCTGTGTTTACCTGTGCATTGGAGGAAGCTGATTGGCCTGCCCAGGATGTTCCTTTATATACTGGGTTTTGGGCACTTGTCAGTTGCCCTTTCGTGGTGTTCCTGATCCTGCGTCTCGTTGCTGAGTTCCTGAGTCTCCTGTGTACGGACTCAGCTGACTACTCTTCTGATCCTGCTCCGTGATTGACCCGGTTCTGGCTGACAATCCTGCTCCATGATTGACCTGGTTCTGGCTGACGACCCTGCTCCGTGATTGACCCGGCTCTGGCTGATGACCCTGCTCCGTTAGTGACCCGGTTCTGGCTGACGACCCTGCTCCGTGTTTGACCCTTTTACGGCTGATGTTCCTGCTACCGTATCGATCCGGTTCCGGTTGACATTCCAGTCCTGTGTGCTGTTCCAGTGTTCCTGCGTAGCTCCGGTCGCTCCGGCAACATTCTGAACTGACTGGTGTCTCGCTGATCCCATCTCTCTATCGAGCTGTTGCCTGAGGTTGCATTACATTCCGCTGTCTGCTGAGCTGTTCTCTCCTGTACTGAACCAGATTAACCCATGCAGTTCCTGTAGTCTCTGGTTACGTGCCTCATATACGCTTGCCAAGCCTCTAGTTACCCTTAGAGCCTGCTACGATTTGAGCCTGTAAGACCTAGCCATACCATCACTCGCAGAGCACTGTCCGTTCCGGTGTTCGGTGTGTACCGTGACCACGCCGGTTGGTGCTGGTAGTCCGTCCGCTCTTGCAGTGTGGGTTCTGTGCGACACCGGAAGGGTGTCCCTGGCTCTGGTTCACATACGCTCAGAAAGTACGATATCTCCTGCACTTCCCAGTGCTCCTGCTCACTACAGCTTGTGCAGTAACCGTCTATCTTGGCACCCTAAGGGTGTTTGGGCGCTATTCCGTTGGCACACGCAGGGTTACTACCGAGTTTGCATTAAGGGCGTTTCAGGTTCTGGTTTCCTCAGCTCTAGCAGTAGCGTTCCTCCTAATCCCACGGTGGTGGTATTGGCTCAGCTCTGGGCAATAGGTGTGCTCCATTTTACTACCTTGAGATTCAGTGCAGACACTATCTTCCTTCCTCACCATCAAGAGACTGTTATCATATCCTGGGCGTTGGCCAATCTAGGACTGAGTTGCTTCAGTTGCTCCTCTTAACCCCGTGGGGTTATCCCCAGTCTATATATATATATATATATATATACATTTATGTATTGCACTACCTTTACTTGGTCTGTACTTGCCAATACTGATTATACCTGTACTGGCCCCTAGGGGCACTGTTCTATTATCATTTTGTCAATAAAACTGTGTTTTTACCTTATACCGTGGTCTGAGTGTCAGAAAACCGTAACAGTACGAAAGGGTCATGACCTCAGACGGGAAAGGTGACGGTAATACACAGAACCTCCACTGGAGGATGAATGTACACGAGCAACGCCTAGACCAGTTGGCACTGGCCATGCAAACCTTGCTAGAATGTACGGTACACCTTGGTAAACCGACCCAAAATCCGGTGGTCCCCCCAGTTATGACACCGGATAACACTACTGGGCAAATGGTGGCACCCTCCAGAAGTTTAACGGTGGCGGTGCCGTTACCGCTAAGATACGATGGCGAACCCACACTGTGCAGAGGTTTCCTTAAGCAACTAGAGATATTCTTAGAACTCACACCCTATGCCTTTCCGAATGACCGTAGCAAGGTGGGGTTCATGATATCTCTATTAACTGGCAAAGCCCTGGCATGGGCCAATCCTTTATGGGAGCAGGCTAAACCTATGCAAATTGGGTTCACTAGGCTGTCTAAGGAGGAGCGGGCATACCGCAAAAGACTAGGGCTATGCCTATATTGTGGTAAAAATGGGCATTTACTACGTACATGTCCGGTACGGCCGGGAAACGCACGCACCTAGAGTACCTTGGGGGACAGGCCCTAGGTGGAGTACAATCGTCCCCAGATCCTTATTCCAAGAAACCCACCATACCGGTGAGTTTTTCCTAGGCGACCAAGCTGTGGAGGTACTAGCCCTGGTAGATTCTGGCGCAGCAGGCTATTTCATGGACCGGGCATTTGCTGAGAGACACAATATTCCTCTGTCTAAAAGAGATACTCCGCTAGCCATTGAGGCTATTGATGGCAGACCTCTAGAACCAGCCCTTATCACCATGGAGACTACTCTCCTCACTATGTCGATTGGGGTCCTCAACAAGGAGGAGGTTTGTTTCCAAATTATACACTCACCCCATCATGCGGTCATTCTGGGGTTCCCTTGGTTGTTGCTGCACAATCTCCAGTTTGACTGGCAAAGATGTGAGATTAAGTCGTGGTCTGATTACTGCACTGGTCACTGTCTATCTCATCCAGTCAAGATTATGTGTACCTCTCCTTCCGTGCCAGCTGAATACAGCAAGTTCAGCGACGTATTCAGTAAAGGTGAGGCTAGCACTTTGCCGCAACATAGACCTTATGATTACGCTATTGATTTGCCCCCGGTGGTGGTGCCACCGAGGGGTAGGACGTACCCATTGTCCTGTGATGAAAATAGGGCCATGGAGGAGTACATTGAGGATGCCCTTGAACGGGGAATCATTCGTAAATCATCCTCCCCGGCAGGTGCAGGTTTCTTTTTTGTGAAAAAGAAAAGTGGCGAATTACGACCATGTATTGACTACCGTGGACTCAATAAACTTATGTCCAAAAATGCATACCCCATTCCACTCATCACAGAGTTATTTGATAGGTTGAAAGGCTCCTCTGTTTTTACGAAACTCGATTTACGTGCCGCCTACAACCTTATAAAGATCAGGGCCAGAGATGAGTGGAAAACGGCGTTCAATACTAGGTCGGGCCACTACGAATATCTAGTTATGCCATTTGGACTATGCAATGCACCTGCTGTATTTCAAGAGTTCATCAATGATATCCTCCACGATATGTTACAGTCTTGTGCAGTCGTGTACCTTGACGATATATTGATTCACTCTGCTAATTTAACCCAGCACATCCAGGATGTCTCTGAGGTTTTGCATCGACTGAGTAAGAACAAATTGTTCTGCAAATTAGAAAAATGCGAATTTCATTGTTCCAAAGTACCCTTCTTGGGTTTTGTTATATCTAAGGATGGCATCGCCATGGACCAAGAGAAGTTGGCTGCAGTCTTACAATGGCCACGACCCAAGGGGTTAAAAGCTATCCAATGGTTCTTGGGCTTTGCCAACTATTACAGAAAGTTTATTCAGAACTTTTCTACCATTGTAAATCCTCTCTCTGACCTTACGCATAAGGGCGCAAATCCCTCTCAATGGTCTGAGGCAACTGAGAAGGCCTTTGAAACCCTCAAAAATGCATTTGCATCTGCTCCTATACTATCCCACCCTAATCCCTCCCTGCCATTTACTTTAGAGATCGATGCCTCTGAGGTTGGGGTAGGGGCAGTTCTCTCCCAACGCCCTAAAGAGGGGGTAACCTGAGACCGTGTGGGTTCTTTTCCAAGAAACTTTCTAGTACCCAAAGCCATTACAAAATTGGTGATAGGGAATTGTTGCCTATCATCTTGGCATTAAAAGAATGGCGACATCTTTTGGAAGGCACAAGAACCCCGGTATTAATTCTTACAGATCATAAGAACTTGATTGACCTGTCAGAGGCTAAAAGGCTGTCATCTCGCCAGGCTAGGTGGGCCCTATTCTTGTCCAGATTTAACTTCATAGTATCATACTTGCCAGGGTCCAAGAACATTAGAGCAGATGCTCTACCCAGACAGTTTTGCACAGACATTGAGAGGGATGAGGCCCCGGTTCCTATAATTCAGCCAGATAGGATTCTGGCTACGATTCGTACCAGTATCACTTCACCACTGGGGGAGCAAATCTTGGCATCACAAGCTCGGGCACCTCCTGAAACCCTAGCTGGCAAGTGTTTTGTGGATGAGCCTTTCCGTACCCGGTTACTCGAGACCTATCACTCATCTAAGGCAGCCGGGCATATTGGCAGGGATCAGTTGGCATGGTCATTGTCACAAACATTTTGGTGGCCCTCTCCGAAAGCTGGCTGCTCTGCATTTACTGTCGCTTGCGCCACCTGTGCCCGTGCTAAAACTCCCAGACATCTCCCAGTGGGGCTGCTCCAACCAGTGCCTAATGGTGATCGCCCTTGGCCCACATATCTATTGACTTTTTGGGAGAGCTGCTGGTATCCAAAGGCTATACGTTTATCCTGATGGTGGTAGATAGGTTCTCTAAAATGGCTCATTTCGTGCCCCTCTCTGGCCTTCCTTCGGCCCAGGAATTGGCAATAATTTTTGCCAGAGAAGTATTCCGCTTGCACGGGGTTCCCAGAGTGATAGTGTCAGACCGAGGGAGTCAATTTGTGTCAAGATTCTGGAGGGCATTCTGTGGCCAGATGGGCATACAACTGTCATTCTCCTCTGCCTACCATCCCCAGACCAATGGGGCCGCTGAGCATGCCAATCAAGGACTGGAGCAGTTTTTGCGTTGCTTTGTGACTGATCATCATGATAACTGGGCCGACCTGTCGCCGTGGGCAGAGTTTGCCAGGATCTGTGCGGTTAATTCAACATCTGGGAGCTCTCCATTCCTCGTTAATTATGGATTCCAGCCCTGTCTGCTCCCAGACTCATTCCAGTCACAACAGATTCCGGCTCTGGATGAGCACATGGAGCAGCTCCGTTCCACTTGGGCACAGGTACAAAGGTCCCTCAGCCAGTCCTTCCAGAGACATCAGCGGCATGCCAATCGCAGACGGCTGCCAGCGGTTTCCTTCCAGGTTGGGGACAGGGTGTGGCTTTCCTCCAGGAATCTCAACCTGCAAGTGCCTTCAAACAAATTGGCTCCCCGGTTCATTGGGCCGTTCAAGATTATTCACAAGATCAATCCCGTGGCATACACATTGGAGCTTCCAAATACTATGCGCATTCACAATGTGTTCCATGTGTCATTATTGAAGCCCTTGGTTTGCAACCGCTATACTACCACTCCGGTGGTTCCTGGGCCAGTGGATGTGCAGGGCCAGGAGGAGTACGAAGTACAGAGTATTATTGACTCCAGGAGATTTAGAAGCAAGTTGCAATATTTGGTCCACTGGAAAGGTTATGGGCCTGAGGAGCGCTCTTGGGTAGACCAAAGGGACCTCCATGCTCCACGATTACTGCGCAACTTTCACTCTAAATATCCTCAGAAACCGAGACCCCCTGGCAGGGTACGGGGTCTTTGAGAGGGGGGTACTATCACAGTCCCCGTGATTCCCTGTCAATCTTTGCTGTGTTACCTGTGCATTGGAGGAAGCTGATTGGCCCGCCCAGGATGTTCCTTTATATACTGGGTTTTGGGCACTTGTCAGTTGCCCTTTCGTGGTGTTCCTGATCCTGAGTCTCGTTGCTGAGTTCCTGAGTCTCCTGTGTACCGACCCGGCTTGCCTGACTACTCTTCTGATCCTGCTCTGTGATTGACCCGTTTCTGGCTGACGATCCTGCTCCGTGATTGACCCGGTTCTGGCTGACGACCCTGCTCCGTGATTGACAAGGCTCTGGCTGACGACCCTGCTCCGTTATTGACCCGGTTCTGGCTGACGACCCTGCTCCGTGTTTGACCCGCTTCCGGCTGATGTTCCTGCTACCGTATCGATCCGGTTCCGGTTGACGTTCCAGTCCTGTGTGCTGTTCCAGTGTTCCTGCGTAGCTCCGGTCGCTCCGGCGACATTCTGAACTGACTGGTGTCTCGCTGATCCCATCTCTCTATCGAGCTGTTGCCTGAGGTTGCATTACATTCCGCTGTCTGCTGAGCTGTTCTCTCCTGAACTGAACCAGATTAACCCGTGCAGTGCCTGTAGTCTCTGGTTACATGCCTCATATACGCTTGCCAAGCCTCTGGTTACCCTGAGGCTTGGTTACCTGTAAGACCTAGCCATACCATCACTCGCAGAGCACTGTCCTTTCCGGTGTTCGGTGTGCACCGTGACCGCGCCAGTTGTTGCTGGTTGTCCGTCCGCTCTTGCAGTGTGGGTTCTGTGTGACACCGGAAGGGTGTCCCTGGCTTTGATTCACATACGCTCAGGGTGTACGATATCCCCTGCACTTCCCAGTGCTCCTGCTCACTACAGCTTGTGCAGTAACCGTCTATCTTGGCACCCTAAGGGTGTTTGGGCGCTATTCCGTTGGCACACGCAGGGTTACTACCGAGTTTACATTAAGGGCATTTCAGGTTCTGGTTTCCTCAGCTCTAGCAGTAGCGTTCCTCCTAATCCCACGGTGGTAGTATTGGCTCAGCTCTGGGCAATAGGTGTGCTCCATTTTACTACCTTGAGAGTGATTCAGTGCAGACACTGTCTTCCTTCCTCACCATCAAGAGACTGTTATCATATCCTGGGCGTTGGCCAATCTATTACTGAGTTGCTTCAGTTGCTCCTCTTAACCCTGTGGGGTTATCCCCAGTCTATATATATATATATATATATATATATATATATATATATATATATATATATCCATTTATGTATTGCACTACCTTTACTTGGTCTGTACTTGCCAATACTGATTATACCTGTACTGGCCCCTAGGGGTACTGTTCTATTATCATTTTGTCAATAAAACTGTGTTTTTACCTTATACCGTGGTCTGAGTGTCAGAAAACCGTAACAGACAGGCCAAGCAGGTGCTGTAGTGGAAGTCTATCACGATGCCTGTGCTTTTTTCTGTCACTCTCTGTGTGTTGCGCTCCCATTGGCTGAGCTTAGTTTGGCCCGCCCAGTATGGCCTTCTTATACCGGGCCTCTGGCACCTGTCAGGTGCCCTTTCGTGGTGTTCCTGTACCAGTGCTACTGTGTTACTGTGTTCCTGTGTCCCTGTGTACCGACTTGGCCCATTTGACTACTCCTTCTGGTTCCTGCTCCGTGATTCGACCCGGCCTGGCTGACGTTCCTGCTCCGTGACCTGAACCGGCTTGTCTGATGTTCCTGCTCCATGATTCGACATGGCCTGTCTGACGTTCTTGCTGTGACCTGACCCAGCTTGTCTGACGTTCCTGCACTGAGATCCGTCCCAGCTATTCTGCTTCTGTTCTCCGTATTGCTTTGGCGACATTCTTACTTTCTCTTAGTTGGCCTAGCAGACTGAGTATCTCTGTGGCCTCCATTACTGCTGAGCCTTCCATTAACTCTTGCAGAGCACTGTTGCCTCCATTACCACTGAGCCTTCCATTAACTCTCGCAGAGCACTGTTGCCTCCATTAACACTGAGCCTTCCGTTAACTCTTGCAGAGCACTGTTGCCTCCGATTACCACTGAGCCTTCCGTTATTTCCACAGAGCTATTGTTGCCTCCGATTACCGCTCCAGCAGTAAGCCGTGGTTGCGTTCCATTAGCTCTTGCTGTGTATGGTTGCCTATGCTACAGCACTGGCAGGGTGCTGAAGTCCACCAGCTCTTGCAGGGTACAGTGTCTCCGTTACAGCACCTGTCAGGTGCCATTGGCTCAAGTCCACCAGCTCTTTCAGAGTACTGTGCTTCCATTACAGCACCGGTCGGGTGCCCGTGGCTCAAGTCTGTTCAAGCTCTAGCAGAGTATTGTGGCCTCCGTTACTGCTATAGCAGAGGGTATAAGTCTCAGTCCTGCTTTGCAGACTTAAGTGCTTCCACATCTCGCACCACAGTCTCTTGATAACCATTACCATCATACTGGGCGTTGCCAAACACACCACACCAGAGACTGATTCCTATCTATGAACTTTAACCCTTGCTGTGGTGAAGTTGCCTTGTTATGACTGACCTGTGACAGTATCTAACCTTCTTCCCATTGTATACTGGGCCTGTGTGGACATATGTCCATGATTTATATTTTCCTGTCTATTCCACTGTGATACTATAGTCCTCTGTGGGTATCCTCATTGTGTCTTTTAATGAAACTGTGTTTTATTCTAACCTACTGTGTCTGAGTGTCGTACAAACCGTTACAAAGTCACTGCGTAGCGACAGCAAGAGTAACGGAGCACAGAGTACGAACCCGCATGGGCCGATTCCCATTTCACACTGAGGGAATTTGAACAGAGACTGCCTTTATATATAGGCAGTCTCTGTTAAAATTCCCTCACGGCCATTGGCTGGGATATGTGCTTACCGCACATCCCAGCCAATCAGCTTCAAGCGGCGGTGCTTGAAACTGATTAACTAGTAGGTGTGTAAGCACCTCCTGGCCAATGACTGTGAGGGAATTTGAACAGAGACTGCCCTTTTATAAAGGAAGTCTCTGTTCAAATTCCCTCAGTGTGGAATGGGCATAAGCCTGTGCGATAACGAAGAGGGGGTTTTGTGCATATTAATTTTGGAAGTCAGCAGAACCAGCAGTAAAGGGAGCCTGCATACTAGGGATCGTGGAAAAGTCAGAGAAATTTCCCACAGGACTTTTCACTAAAAAAAAGATCAGATAAGGGACTTAAATCAGAATAAAACTGGTTCTTAAATTTAAGTGCTAAAGTGAGTCCCTTATCAGATTTTGGGCTAGATTATATTGCAGGTGCTAATTTTATCTTTGCTTTTATCTCCAGGTTTCCACATAGACTTCAATAGCAAAATGTTTGATAAAACGGGTGTTAACATTTATCACCTGCAATAGAATCCAGCCCCTTAACAGCTAATGAAGTCTATTGAATTGCAACTTATGGCATTTGTTTCATTTGTCAGTGGGTCAAAACACCTCTAACTTTCTTACTCAGCAAGGGGCTAGATTCTATTACAGGTGCTAATTTTATCTCTGCTTTTATCTCCAGTTTTTCCCATAGACTTTCACAGGAAAATGTTTGATAAAACGAGTGTTAACATTTAGCACCTGCAATAGAATACAGCCAAAGGGATTTTTTTGCCAGCAGTTTTTCATAACACTGTGAATTGAATGCCTTACAGTGCTTGAAAAAATGCCATAGGAGGTTTTTGAGCATAACGGGGACAATTTAATCAAGCCCTAAGAATCTTATATTGTGTCTTATATGTAGAAAATCACATTCTGGATGCAGAGAATAACACGCTCTCCTGATTTACTTATTGCACAATAACACAGAGAAACTCGGCAGATATATAAAATAACAAGACATATATTTTATATCTACATATATATAATAAAACTTTCTAGTTATTACTATAATCTTTTTTTCAAACAGATAGATCTAAAATAATATTTTTGGCTTTTTACAGATGATTATTAATTTATATTAAAAAAAAAGCCTAAATAAAACTGCCAACCTCTGTCTTCTAATTTAACCCACCAGAGTCATAGTATTTAACGTATGTATCCAAACACTTTTTACATAGTGTTTCATATCTTGTAGGGTAAGTTGCATAGAAATAAAGAAACCCATAGATGTTCCTCTGTTTCGCTAACACCACAGAATTTCCAGTGAAAATGGTTTCCATGCCGTCTATGTTTTCCAGTTTTGACAAAATATCCTACCTCTATACTATAAAAACCCACCATCCAGTGTGCTTCAGTTTAGGAGAGAAAGAAACTAGAAGCAGAAAGAGATAGGGAAAGAGAAGAACATAAAAATAAAAGTTAAAATTTAAATAAAATTTGTTTTGAGCACTAACACTATGACCAACAGGCTATATGGACTTTGATGCAGCTGATACAGATGGGGAGGAGGAAGTCAGCAGAACCAGCAGTAAGGGGAGCCTGCATACTAGGGATGAGCGAAAAGTCAGAGAAATTTCCTGCAGGACTTTTCACTAAAAAAAAAAAATGATTTTCCGCTCTTTTTGTGAGACTTCCTGTCCATAGACAATACATAAAATGTCCTTTTTGCCAATAATTTCCCATGAAAACGTTGCCATATTTCGCTATGATTTCTATGACTGCAAATTTTCCTGCCATGATACTACTTCTAAGGGCTAAAATGCAGAAATAAATAGCTGAAATTGAACATTGTCAGTCTTATACCAATATATGTCTTGAAAACATGTTTAGCAGTAGAATACGAACACATTATAGTTAAGATTGAGGATGTTAATAAACTGTGTTATTGTTGTTGCTAGTTACTCAAAGCTAGTAGGGTGTGTGGCCGAGTGGGGCTCGGACTTGTAAACGGTGATGATGTTGACTGATAGGATGAGTGTTTTTACAGGGTCAGAGATTCCAATTGTTTTCTCATACAATTTATAAACAGGAACAGTGCTTCTTTTCAGTGGTGGAAGACTGAGCATTTGCCTTTCAGCTAACTTTCTGGTCATGTCATCATTTCTCACATTCTCAACTTTAAGAAGAAGAGGAATATGCTGGAGGGATATATTCTGGATCTACAGCATCATCATCGGTCATTAGGTCACCCTGGGGCATTGCCCACCACTTCTTGCCAACTATCCTTATATTCCTCTAAGCTTTTAGAGGTCTCAAACAATTTCTTTTTACATTTACTTTCACTATTACTTTGAGGACAGGTATTTTGGCACTTGCTTGTCTATGTCACGGTTTTCAAGACACTCAGACCAGTAGGTGAAATAAAATGCAGTTTTATTAAGAACAAAATAAAGGACAAAGATCGCCCCATATAGGCAGCACTGCATAGCAGCAGGAAGGCAATAGTGTGACCAATATACAAGTATAGCATAAAATAGCACAGGCAATTGGCAGATACTGAGTACAGAGATACAAGGGTTAATGCAATAATCAGTCTGTCTCAGTTGTGATGTTTGACATGCCCAAGGTGATAAAGGCAGTGAATAGTGGAGAGGACTCAACACCAAAAGTTCGTAATACTGAGAAAACTGTCCAGCAAAGAGGAACCTGCCACCCAGAACCTGCTGCACTTGAACAGTAGCCCCCACAGGCGTATTAACAGAGCTTGAGCCAATAGCCCCACGGGCGTAACGGGAGTGACTGGATTGCAAGAGCTTGAGCCAATAGCCCCCACAGGCGTAACGGAAGCAACTGGATTGCAAGAGCTAAAGCCAATAGCCCCACAGGTGTAATGGAAGCAACTGAATTGCAAGAGCTTGAGCCAACAGCCCCCACGGGCGTAATGGAAGGAACTGGGTTGCAAGAGCTTGAGCCAATAGCCCCCACGGGCGTAATGGAAGCAATTGAATTGCAAGGGCTTGAGCCAATAGCCCCCACGGACGTAACCACAGAGACGTGCACAGTACCAGCCAGAGCCGTGCGCCTACCAGGCACGGTAACGAACTTCACTGTACTGCAAGGAGAGAAACGGCTCAACACCAAAGCAACACTCTGTACCAGACTGGAGGCTCAGAACCGGGACACAGCCCTGCACAGGTTAACGGCTCGATAGTTGGAACACAGCTCTGCACGGGTTAACAGCTCGAGAGTTGGAACACAGCTCTGCACGATTAACGGCTCGATAGTTGGAACACAGCTCTGCAGGAAGCGGCTCAGTAGCAGGATCGAGCACAGCACAGGTTAACCACTGCAACCGCTCAGGACAGTAAATGGAGGCAGTCAAAATGTCGCTGCGGCGACAGAGGACGCTGGAACGTTGGCTGGGCAGAAGTAACTGGTGCAGATCATGGAACAGGAACGTCAACAAGCCGGGTCGAATCACGGATCAGGTTTTCAGACAAGCCGGCTCAGGATACAAGCAGGAACGTCAGCCAGGCTGGGTCAAATCACGGAGCAGGTTCTCAGACAAGCTAGATCAGGATGCAAGCAGGAACATCAGCCAGGCTGGGTCGAATCACGAAGCAGAACACAGGAACGTAGTCAGAGCAAGCCAAGTCGGTACACCGGAAATCAGGAACGCAGGAACACAGCACAGAAAAACTGGCTCAGGAACACCACAAAAGGGCACCTGACAGGTGCCACTGGCCCAGTATAAAAAGGTCACCGGGGCGGGCCAAACAGGCTCAACCAATCGGAGCGCAGCACAAGCAAGAGTGACATGAGGGGAGAAACTGCACCGTGATAGTCTCACTGTCAGACGCAGCATTTTTTTATTTATAATACTGGAGCTGATTGACCTTTTGTTGGGACTTTGATCATCTGAATCCTCCCTGTCTGGGAGGAGAGGGATCACCATCATTTATTGTACATGCTGCAGCAACCATGGCTGCAGTCAGTTTTTGAACTACCATTTTACTTGCATGTCCCTGCACTGCCCCTACTCCTTTGCCCCTCCCCCTGCCCCTTGTGTGTTTGGTGGAACTTACTCAAGTACTGTGTGTGTTTTTACTGTAAGTACACAACAGAAATGATGGAGTGTGATGTCTTTCCTTGGCCCTCAAAAAATACTCATCTGGTTTCAATGAAGTCTGTCTCAAATACACAGCTAATTTCAGGGTCCCAGTCAGCTGTCACCTAATTTTTTTTATTTATTTATTTCTAAACTGATGTCTACCCTATCCTGTTACTTTAAAAAAACAACAACAACAACTTCATTCCCCATACTCCCCCAGAACAGATAATAACAGCAAGATCAGCTTCTCACTCAACCCCCAGACACATCCAACACAGAGGTAATAACAGCAAGATAAGCAAGGAACTTGTACCACAGCTGTCTATGTCTTTCAAATAAAATCAGTTAGACAGACTGTTGGAGTATTTGGTGTCAATCTCCTTTGCTCCCTTCTCACAGAGAACAGCAGTGAACTTGGACCACAACTGCCTGTGCCTTTCAAATCAAATCATACAGAATGTTGGGATATTTGGGGTCAGAGTAGTCACATGATGAGGGGGGTAGTGTGCCACAGACTACCAAGGCCACCACGGCACTTGCTACTTCAAGCAGTGATATGGGACTATGACAGGCTCCACTTCACCCCATTCTCCTGGTCCTAGCTCTGATAATGATGATAAGACAGCAACAGCATCACCTGTCCCAGCTAGTGAAACTGATTCTGGATAGAAGAAGAAGGCCATTCTTTTCAACCTGTCCCCTCACTGAATTCATGGGTGTGAGAATATTTTCCCTTGGGGCAAGCACAGTGCAGTCATCAATGACTGCACTATACACTTTGTGCAATTAGGTAGTTAAAAGGAAAGGAGGGGACACACCTTGGCAAATCCTCCCTCATAAAGCGCATGCAACATAGACACCACAACATTTATTTTAAGCATGTGAAAGCCAAACCTCCAGAAATGAATGAAGAACCATTTATATTTTTATGGAGGAGACTATTCCAGAGGAGGACTAGAGAAACTCAGGCTGGTTGTAAGAACTATTATGAACATAACATCTTCTTGTGTCAGGGTACAGTTGAGGGAAGATGTATTATTATTCTTATTATTCTTTATATATCACCAACTTATTCCAATGTACTCACTATCCCTGCCCTGGCACCATGAGCATCAACTACCTCCACCTCTGATGTACCAACTTTGCCTCCTTTACCACTAGCTCCTAGTGAGTCTGTAGATGTAAGGCTCTGGTAGCTGGTGTCCACCCATTGCACTTTGCGTGGTGCGCTGGCCACACATGGAAATCTGGTGGAGAGCAATCGAATGCAGGGTATAAGGGAGCATCTGTAGACATTTCATCCCACTGAATATGCTGTGGTGGCAGGAAGGATTAATTATTTTTACTAATAATTAATCCTCTTCTTCTATCATGACATCAAGGGCGAGATGTTCAAAAAGTCATCATAATGAAAAACTTGTCTGATCGTGAGTTGGTGGTAAAAGAAGGATGATATTTTCAGAAGTAAATCCCTCACATTTGAAAATTTGTCGAAAGAATTAAAAATGACGGTAAGAAGATCTTAAAAATTGTCTTTCAATTTGTCTTTGAAACGAACATTTTCAAAGAAACAAAAGACTTTTTTTGTCTTTGAAACTAATTTTTCTTCTCCAAGTTTAGACCATTTTATTATGTCGGGAAAAAATGAAGTTAATCAGACAAAAAAATGACGTTCAAACAAATATTTTTTGCTGAAAATACCTTACATTATGATGGAAGACTAAGCCACACCCACTTTTAAGATGGCTTTTTCCCTTTGACAGAGATGGTGGAATTGGATGCAAAAAATGATGGAAACATGTCTAAGAATTGATGGATCATGGTGTAAGAACTTTTTTATTCTGATTACAGACAATTTCAGTTACCACCATTTTCTGAACATCTCGCCCCAAGTATTCTTACCGGAGTGTACAAAGGCCATGATGACAGTAGTACTAGGTTTCTTGCAGATGGTTTTACATTGCTAAACAAAGCGTCAAGGTGTTTGGTTGCCTGTTGCTTATGAGTGCAGATGTTTTAATTGTTGTTATACTTCCCACCCAGTTCTTCCCCTTTCACAATGTTTCCTTTGCACACATATTGCAGTTGCTGATGAAAGGCACGGTTCCTTCCTGGCTGATCTCAAGGACAAAATTAGTATTCCACCACAATCAATGATTTTAGAGGAGGTACAAGAGGGGAAGCATAACTGGACAACTTCTTCTCTCTAGATGCACTTGAAGTGGTGTGGGGTCTTGTCTGGTGTTGCTGCTGCCTCAGCAATACTAGGGCTATTGGCAAGTAGCAGCTTCATTGTACCACTGCCTGTCTTATATCAGTGCTAATGATCCCAGTCACATGCAGCAGCCTAATACTCTTTCTGATTAGACAACTTAGTGGCAGCAATTACAGCAGTAGCAAATACAAGAATGTTACAGTTGGCTTTTATCACTACTATCTAGCATTACTTGCATTAGTCCTGTAGGACATACCATTTTTAAGGGCTTGATTTATGAACACCTGAGGCCTGTAAATACATTTTTTCCCTGGGTTTTAATCCTAATGCCTACAAAGTACTCTCAGGAATTGTTGTGTGCTAGGCTGAAGCCTATAAATACATTTTTCTCAGGGTTTGTTTGTGGTAAGACGGAGGCCTTCAAGGCCTTCAAAAGTTTTTTTACGGCTAGCCACATTTGAAGCCTGCAATCCAAGCCTAGCCTTGCTGTAATATATTGAATGTATAGCTTTCTGTGTGCCTGCAAAATATTTTTCTTTCTGCAAGTCTGCTGTTATGCTTGTTAACTATTATTTTAAAAGAGATAATAAATAAAATACAGCCACAACTTCCACTGAATGTGACAGATGTGTATGGTGGTGGTTGCAATGTACTGGTGTAATGTGATTAATTTATATATACCATCACGTTTCAAATACCAGTTATTTGCACTATCATATTTAAGTCTAATTTAAGCTTTCATTATTCTCAGATTATTGTCAAACATTAATCATTGTTCAAAGCAGTGGTTCCCAACAGTAGTAGATTGTTGTAATTGTTGTGCCCTTAGTTTCCCTTTCATGTTTTGTTTTTCCACAATTGCTACCTTATAGTCAGATGGTATTAGATGTCAGTTCATTTTTAGAAATGTTAGTATCCCAACACTGCTGCTTGATAGCCGTGTCCTATGGCCAATTACAATATAACCTGTGGAACTGAAACCTGCTCATACTCAAAGCTTGCTGGTGGGAAAATAAGGGTTTCCATGGCTATTTGTGTAAGTGCTTACCACACACAATGTTTTGTTTGCCAGTAGTCCAGTAGTCCATGGGTTCATCATTCCTGCCAAGAACTTAGCTATCCTGCAAGTATGCTGAAGCCATCTCACCTACAGTGGGACCACACCTAGAAGTTGCACTGTGTACCTGGGTAACAGTTACCAACCCATAGTCTGGTATCAGGTTCCATAGAGATGTGCTGCCAACAGTGCCACCACCACCACAAATGTTTGATTGCTGCCCCTGAGACCCATGAATTGCTTTATGTGATAACAATGACATGTGTTCAGGTTTATGTTGGGAATGGGATGGTCTCGTTGATATTGCTCCTGCTGGTATAAACCCTTTGCTGACTTTCTTTTCACTATGCTTTTTCACAATTTGTTTGCCCTAACTTTCTCTTTGTAATCCTCCACAATGCAGCTCTCCACTTGATTTATAAGGATATCTTTATATTCTTTTACAGAATCTGATTCCTCAGAGAGAAGCCGACGATCATCCCTCCTTGTCACAAATTGTTCATGCTTTGGCAGAAATTCTGAAATGTTATGTTTAAATCAGGGGCCCAACAAAGTAGAAAAAATGTATTCTTCCTTGGTTTTAATGGACATTATGCTAGGATCCTGCTTTAGCAATATGATTTGAGGAGGTGGTAACTGTGGTGACTGTGGCATGTGGAGGCTCTTTATGACTCTTGTCATAAAGACTCTTGTCATCTTCTACAACAAAATCTGAGTCATACTCTTCTTCAGCAGCATATATATGTATTATTTCAAATGAGCAATATCTTGGCACACTCTCTGGCACATCAGTATCATCACTTCTGCAATGTGCCCCAGAACCCTGTTAAATCTTAGGAGTGATTCTGATTCTGCTAGTTGTAGCACCTCTAAAATATTGATGGTGTGTCTCCCAGTCAGGCCTGTGGTTGTGCTTCATGTGGGATCTCAGTGAGGACGTGCCAAAGTGTGAATTGCTTTCCTCCTGATCACATGCTTCTTACAAAGATAACAGACAGCAAAATGTTTAGCTTTTGCGTTGGGAAGTAAGTATCTCCATACTGTAGACTTCAAAGGCTGAGGGTTTCCTGAGGGTCTACTAGTACTACTGGGGCTAGATGTTGCTGCAATTATACTACCACTAGATGTCAAAGGTGCTGTACGTCCAAGGTCCAACAGCAGCAAACACACTAATAATAGCTAGGGTTTGGATGTTAACCTGTGTTGTTGCTGGTTACTCAACACTAGTGTGTGTGTGTGGCTGAGTGAAGGTTGTACTTGGAAGTAGGGATGGGTGAAAATGTTTGCCTCAAACCAGATTCGGCAAATAATGTCACCTCACTCATGGTGAAAATGTTCCAGTGAAAAGTACAGTTTTTCCACTTTTTTGCCTACCTCATTCCATTGAAACCAATGGGAAATTGAATTAAAAAAAAGAAGCATAGTATAAAAGGGGTATGAGGATGCCTGTGTTGGTGGAGTGTGGAGAAAGAATAAGTTGAACAGGGAATTTTTTTGGGGGGTTGGTTAACTGGGATTGGAGTTGCATTTAATAAAAAAATAAAAACTAAATACAATTAAAAACCTCCATAAAACAAGGTATAAAAGGGTTCTGAGGAGGGTGCCTGTGGTGATGGGTAAAGCCTGGGGAAAGAATCAGTTGAACAGGGAATTTGTTTTGGGGGGTTGTTGACTGGTATTGGGGGGACAGTTAATAAAATAATTAATAAATAAAATAAGAAATTTGTGTGTAAGCTGCCACTAGGGTAGACTGATACTTGACATGACAAAGTATTTTGTTGAGGATGATTTGTAAGATTTGCTGTTAAAGGCCCAAGCCCTGAGGAAACATTGATTTGTAGGACATAGAACTGTTTGGCAAAAGCCCTAAGGAAACATTGATTTGTAGGACTTAGGCTTGTTAGAAACAAGCCCCCAAAAAGTGTTTATTTTTTTGCAGGCCTGTTTTTTTTATTTTGTTTTTATTTTTTTTTTAAAGAACAAAAAAAGCCATTCTGGTCTAGTGCCAACAGGTCATGTTGTGTTGGCCATTGGCCACTGGCCATTGTCAAATGCCCTGATATAATTGCGGAATTTGCGACTGCTGTTTTTGCTGGCACTGCTGCATTGTTTAAGCAGCAGGATGGTTATATAATACGCAGGTATATATTATACCCAATATTTTAGGGGAAAACAAGAGTGCCTATGTATAATACGCACCCTTGTTTTCCCCTCTTACGAAAAAAAAAATGAAGCCTGTCAGAACCCTCCCTCAACCGGCACTATCCGATGCTAAAAATACCACTTACTTTCTTCAAAAATCAAGTTCCCACATTTTCAAGATTATCAGGCAACATATAAACGATGTCAATCTTCCCCTGCGGGAGCCATGTTTCCATTCGTCGCCTGCTTCCTTCCGGCTATGGTACTGCCCTGTGAGGACCTTCAGATCGTCACAGGGCATTACCATTGACTGGAGCCGGTAGGTTCTGAAAGCCAATTGAAGGAGGCGGGAGGAGCATGGAAGCATGCCGTCCTCAGGGGAAGATTGACATAATTTATATGTTGCCTGATAATCTTGAAAATGCAGGGACTTTTGAAGAAAGTAAGTGGTATTTTAGCATCGGATAGTGCCGGGGGAGGGAAGGGTTCTGGCAGGCTTAATTTTTTTTTTAAATAAAAAACTCTTGTGTATAATATGCACCTCCCAATTCACATAAGGTGAAGTGGGGTAAAATTGTGAATATTATACCCGAGATTTTACGGTAGGCAGCTCAAATGGTATGGGATCAACAACAGCAGTAACAGGTGATGGATGATGTAGGTTCCACTTGCCACAACTAGCTACAGTGATGCACCTGAGGCAGTAGCAGCACCATAACTAGCCCTCACCACTTCAGGTGTATGTATAGAAAAGAAGAAGTTGGCCAATAATGCTTCTCCACCTGCCCCTCCCCAAATTCATGGGTGTTTTGAGAAAATACATTTTTCCCTTGAGAGCAGAAACTGTGCCTCTCACATCAACTTCAATCTGTACGGTTTTAATAAGGGAAGGACCAGAAAGTGTAATAATGAGTACATATGCACTCACATGAAATACCTGGCACATACTGTCCAAACACTATGACACTTAGGGTCTGTAATGTGAACTCCCCCCACCAGAAACCAAGTACTGCTGCTGTCACTATGCCCCTTGTCCACACTCCACTAAGGACATATGACAACTTGCTCACAGTTTAATAGTAATTATGAACCCTCCCTGCCAACAGCTTAGCATATTCTGTGGGGTGGAATCTCCTCAGATGCTGCTTGATGCCCTGCTTGCAATTCTCCTCCACTATACTGCCATGTGGTGAGTGCACCACAGAGTGTACAATGGGTGGACACAACCTGCCACGTCCTAGCATCTACAGAGTGGCTATCACTTGGCGGGGGAGGTAACAATAAACAAAGTCTCTGGCTTGGTTGCTTTATTCTTCCTCCTCTTTGATCTCTGCCTCACCTCTTGTTGCCTTTCTGGAGAGTCATGGGGTACAGCTGTGGTGGGAGTTTGGCTTTAAAATGTTTGACATAAATGTCGTGGTGTCTGTGTCTTGGCACAAATTGTGCACAGGGCTGTTGTTGATGACTGCACTGTGCCTGTCCAAAGAGGAAAAATAGTCCCATACTGTTGACTTCAGCAGGGAGGGAAATGGTGAAGAAGAATGGCCTCTTTCTTCTCCTCCACATTCCCGGGGCAGGGGATGATGTTGCTTCTGTTGCTGCTACTGCCTCAGAATCAGCACTGCAACTAGGACTAGGAGTATTGCTGTTGCTGGCAAGTGGAACATGTCCTAGTCCCACGTCACTTGTTGACCCCATTCACACTTTACCCACAGTGGTCTGTGGTACACTAACCTGTTCCTCAGTATCCTGCTGCCCAAGAATTAAAGCAGTTGCAAATTCTGCAAATTCCAAAAGCTCACTGCTTCAGGTGGTGGTGGTGGTGATGATGCCCATGCTCATTCCTGTCTTCCATTCCTTCTCAGTTTGGGCTAAAAAGTCCATCAATGTCTCTTAAACCCCAACTTCTCCACCATCATAATTGTCACCACCACCACCAGTCCCTCCGTGCCGCTGCTGCTCTATTATACACATCTCACTGCTGATTGGAGGAGTTGAAGAGAAATACCACAGACAGTCCCCTAATGTCACACTTGCCATTTCTTGGTGACCTGATGAAGGCAGACTGGCAGCACCAGGCACAGGCAGTTGATCTGTGCTCCTGGTGGTGTGGTATTTCTGATAGGCAACAATTCTGTCTTCTTCAGGACCATGTTCCACCTGGACAATGTCGACAGGCAAAGGGGACTACCAGGGTCAGGGAGATGGTGCTCACTCTCAATTGCTTCCCATGACTCCCCTAATACTGGTCGTACCAGCTGCTTCAGCATCACTGTTACTAGTACTACCATTAAGACCAACCACATCAATTTCAGAACCTGAGTCTTCTCTTGTCACAGTCACTAGCAATACAATGATCACCGCCTCCTTCATTCCTAACACTAACAAGCTGCTGGACCTTCTTAGTAGTAATACTAGAACTGTACCACGGGACTGCTTGGGGATGGCAAGTGTGACTTAGGGTGCCCTGCTGTCACACTTGGAATCATCTTCTCCTTCCCCCCATCCTGAGAATTACAAGACACACTGGCAGCAGGTTTAGCACTGGTGTCAGCAGGTTCAGCACTGGCAGCAGGCACAGCTCTGGTGGTAGCAGGGGCAGCACTGGAAGCAGGCACAGCACTACTGTCACTACTACCTTCTTCTTTCTCCCTTGTTATTAATTTCCCCAAGATCCCTAGGGATGATTTGGGGGACTGGCCAGCATTGGGTCTGTAGTGGTTACTTCCCCCTCAGACTCAGTGGACACATAAGGGCCCTTCCAGCTCCTCGTTTTATTATTTTTAAACCTGCTCATAGTGATAGCAGTCACTTTGTGCTTCTCCTGCCTCAATTTTTCTATAAACACACAGCAGAACAGCACAGATCCTCTGTCTTGTCTTGTAGCTGCTTTTATTGTGTTTCTCTTCCTGGAAAATGTCATGTTTTTATAGCGAAAATAAGAAAAACACGTTAATCAATGGGCGAAAACTTTCTAGTCATAGAAAACATGGCAAAGAATTTTTGTCAAAGGGTGAAAAATGCAAAGATTTTAATCGCTGTATTAAAAGAGATTTTCCTGAGCAGATAGCAAAGTGGTTTTTGTTGTTTTTTTCGAGGGAACACAATGGGACTTTTGCCCACACCTACTTGGAAGCGGTGATGATGCTGATAATGACTGACAGGATGATCATATATTTTTTGGCCATGTCATCATTTGTCTCACTCTCAAATTCATCTGTATCTGAGAAGAGGATGATGCTGGAGGAATATATTCTAGCATGACTCGCTAATTCTTCCAGGCTTTTGGAAATCTCAAACAATTAATTTTTACTTTTACATTTTAAATAGTTTCAGCCCATAAGGCTCTCATGCTATCTTCTACACCACCAGGTCCACTACCCTCTGAGCCATCATCCCTACCAACGGTCTCCTGTTTCTTTCTACTTGGTAATGACAGATGTGATAGAGAGGACCCTGCTGTCACCGTTGTCATCACAGCTGGAACAGTGACAGCAGCAACAGACACAGTCATTCTACTTACAGCCACAGTTTCTAGTAATATAGTTTCCCAGATTCATAGGGAGAATCTTGTGGGGCTCAGACTGGCATCTGTTAGAGTAAGTGGGTCTTTCCTTCACTATTACTGCTGTTGGATTTCTCCTCCTCAGATTCACCACACCATCAGAATCCTCCTGCTCCTCTTTCTCTATGTCCACTGCAGCACGCACCATAACTTTATTTTGTCGCTCTCTCTAACCAGCTTCCTCTTGCAGTTCTACCGAATCTACAATTCTATGCATGGTGGAAAGTCCCAGGTTATTGTATTACGGGGCAGAAATTCTCACGCCATAGAAAACATATGCAGAAAACAGAAACATTCTTGCGGAAAAACGTGGTAATAGGGAAAAGGAAGAAATTCTATGTGTTTTTCAGTTGTGAATTTTCCATAGAACTTCCCATGGGGAAAAATTTTCACCCATCCCTAAATGACTACAGAATAGGTGTTCTCCATATTAATAAATATTTGCCAGGAACCAATGTTCCTTGGCCACACCGGGGAGAAAGAATGGGTAAGCATATGAACAGTGGAGCAATTCTAGGTGTCACAGGTGTTACAACTGTGTCTGGCTCCCTAAGAGGCTCTTTGTCGCTGCACTCTTCATTGCCTCTGTAACAACAGGATAGCCCAGTGTTTTATATCATCACGAATATCACATTGCATTGACATACTCCCTTTTACACAACAATAGCACCCATGACATTGCCACTCCTGTGCTTTGTCTAGGACAGAACTTATCGGTGGCAGTCCATGCTAAAACTTAGTGTCAAAATCAAACTTCACAGCATCAAGTGACATGCAGTCTTTCACTGGAATAGTTGAAGAAGACACATGGGTTAAGTGACTGAAGAGGAAAGTGTCTATTACGTGACTCAAAAAATATTATTAGCAAATCAAAGTAACTCAAAACCATAGGTAACACCAGATGGTAATTGGCATAATGGTAGATGGGGCCAACAAAATGTGACAAAGAGAATAAGGGATATTAAATAATGTATACCTATTACTTACTGGAAGGTTCATACATCCTTAGCATAGTTGCTGGCTTGCTGCACTTATTTGTCTTTATAAAAATTTGGATCTGTACAAACTAATATAATGAAGGGACCACATTTTATAAGCAAGGTCAATGGAAAATAGTATATGGACTGCAGCCTCCTATTCTTGCTAATTACCCAGCTTGAGGGTCTTACTGAGCAATACTTTTCTGATGGTGATTGTAATAGTTTATTGAAAACATGTAATGCCTGATCACTAATATTACATTGTTTTTTATTTGTTTTTCTCTGCAAGAATTTAAGCCCTTAAGGCCTGGGGCTATTTTGTACCTGTTTAAATTTCATGTTTCTTGATATGTGAATTCACCAGACTGTTGTCTATTTTAGCAAGAAACTATCTATTTTTGGGATATAAAATATGCTTTGCTTTAGTGTCGTATGTAAATATATTTCTCATAGACATCAATGTACAAAAAATTTAAATAAAAACCTTAATTTTTCAAGCTGTGTTTCCTGTAATTTTGCTCATATAAGCCAGCAGTATGCATTCTCCCTACACCATACTCTAAACTTAAATTCCCTCCTGTGCCTGTTGCAGTATTTTACTGTAGTATGCATACTGTAGTTTGATATCTGTGATTTATTCAATGGTTCATATTTGACAAAATGCAATGAATTGTGCTAGAGAAATACATATGTTGTGGGCAGTGCTATGTAGGATGTCAGACAAAATGAACTTCTGTTCAGAATCATATTTTGTAAATGACTATACATTTTTGGGCTTACATCTTTGCTGAATAAATACATATTGGTACTGAATTTGACTCAATATAATGTGTTTTCAAATCCTATATAATAATTCACTAAAATGTGTGTAACGCCACAGTCACGCGTAGTAGAGACTGCTGAGCCTGCTGCAGTAATGCGCAGTAGAGACTGCCAGCGCCGCGGCTGATACAGAGCTGGATGCTCCGAAGGAGCGTGTATCAGCCATGGCGCGGACAGTCTCTACTGCGCATGACTGCCCCGCGACCGGCTGACAGTGGCACTGTGGCCCGTATAACGGGCTCTTCAACTAGTATGAATATAATTTTCCATTTATTCATGAATTTATCTCAACTGAAGAATTTTAAGGACTTCATTATGCTTTTCAACTTTAGACTTTCTTCTTCTTCTGAGGACTAAAGGAATTAACATATGTGATTTTCAAATAAATAACATAATTCCATTTGTTCTTTATTCTGAATAAATTGAATCACCTAAACCCAGAGTTTAAGTATTTCTTTTCTATCAGAAATAAATGTAAGTTTTCATAAACATCACTGAATATTAATATTGATCAAACAAGAACAATGACATCCATCAGGATCAATAGCAAAGCTGTTATCAAGAGTATAAGCTAATTAAATATAGATCTTCTCCGTAAGATGCTCTGGTATGCAGATACAATTCATCATCCTTCTTGACACATTTAATTATCTTTAAAATAAGGAGTGGTAACATTCATAAATTAGTTCACTATTTCACTCTTAAAATGGGATGCGCAATCTTTAAACACTCACAGTAATTCAATAGTGTCATTTTAATATGTATTTTGTTTTAGTAACTCAAAAGTTGATTGATATGAAGGAATTAGCTCATGAAAATTTGTATAAATAAAAAGGTATATACAGCATAGTTAACCTACAACATTTTGACTATTCAGTTTGTGTAGATAGATAAGTTCAAGTGATACTCAACATATACATTAGTTACTATGGGCTGTATAGGTGCTATAATTTTTTGTTTCATTATTAAATTAAGCAGTCTATTATGACAAATGAGGAACAAGAAGCAGAAACACCAGCCCAAAGCACCTCTAAAAGTAGCTTTCTGGAAATATATACCATCTTTGACCCCCTTGAATTCTACTCAGTGGAAGTTTAGGCTTAACCCACCTATAGGTTAATGTACACATAATATCCAAGAATGTAGCAATTTCACATCCTCATTTGCTATTCTACAGCCAATCAAGCAAGGAATGATAACAACAGTACCTGTGTTTGCTTATATTTAAAAGCCTCCATTTCATGATATTAAAGGGATAGTAATGTTTCAAAATAAAAGCAGCTCCAATTAATCTTCATAGTATTTGGGCCATGGAGAGTGTTATTTCAGAGTTGTAGTTCAAGAGTAATTGAATGATAAACTATCCCCCTCCCGCCCCTTTTACTGATGTAACACTGCTCACCTCAGAACAGAAAGGTGGTGTCCAGATGGATTGCAGAGAGGGACAATGTTCAATTAGCAAAGGGAAAAAGCAGAGAAATCTGTCAAGGGGGCAAGGTTTTCATTGTTCTCAAGGTAAGAAGATTGTCCTTTTCTGTGAGCTGTCTGGTCTGTGACCGGATTCCACATCTGAGGAGAGATGGCTTACACTAGGTAAAAGGGGCGGGAAGGGGGTACTTTATCATTCAATTACTCTTGAATTACATCTCTGACAGTACTGAAATAACACTCTCTATGGCTCAAATACTATGAAGATTAATTAGAGCTACTGTTTATGTGAAACATTACTATCCCTTTAAGTACAATTCCAAACACAATAGAGCAATAGTAAAGGTGATATTACCACCCTACTCATTTAATATTTCTACTTCATCAGGGCCATAATTCATCCTCTGCCTGTGCCTTGCCAGTCAGTCGCACTGAATTTTGGGGTATTTGGGGTCAACCTCCTTCCTCTCTTCTTCTCCCCAGAGTGCCCCCAGACTCCCATAATACAGAGAACAAATGTCCTACCTAAAAGATTCCCTAAACTAAGCTTCAATTCCCCTTTATTTGCCTATCTTCTGTAGCTCAAAAAAGTGCTGCTTTCCCCTCTTGCAATCATAAGTAGAGATGGGCAAAAACTTTCACCTCAAACCAAAATCAGCAAAAAATTGTACATCCCCCTTGGTAAATAATTTCCTGCAAAAGTGCAGGTTTTCTGCTTTTCTCACCTAGCTCATTGCATTGAAATCAATGGGAAGAAAAATGTTTCCCTACCACAAGAAGTTTTCTCTACTTTTCTACAGCCATATAAAAGGGTGTCAGGCTCTCACAAAAGCCATTCTGTTTGTGAGAGGGGAAAGCAGCACTTTTTTGAGCTAGAGAAGATAGGCAAATAAAGGGGAATTGAAGCTTAGTTTAGGGACTCTTTTAGGTAGGATATTTGTTCTCTGTATTATGGGAGTCTGGAGGCACTCTGGGGAGAAGAAGAGAGGAAGGAGGTTGACCCCAAATACCCCAAAATTCAGTGTGACTGACTGGCAAGGCACAGGCAGCTGGGGTCCAATTTGCTTGCTCATCTTGCTTTTATTGTCTCTGTGCTATGGAAGTTTGGGGAAAGAAGTTGTTGATTTTGTTTTTTTTTTGGACTGGCTATGATATGATAGGGTGGACAACTTAAAAAAAAATAAAATAAACATAAAAAACCAATACATAAATAATTAACCCCTTAAGGACCCATGACAGTTCTGGCACTTCATGGGTTGGCATGCAATAAGGACCCATGATGTGCCAAGACCGTCATGGATTTCAGGGCTCCCTGCATGGTTGTACTCTGCTTGGAAAGCCCTGATTCAGATAGAACAAAAAAAATGCTCTGTGGTCCTTAAGTACCGGTCGGTCCTTAAGGGGTCAAACAAATAAATATATTAGGTGACAGACAGCTGACTGGGAACCTGAAGTGAGCACTGTGACTGAGGCAGACTTGATAGACAGCAGATGACATTGAGAATTTTGTTAAGGGCTAAGACAAGACATCACACTCCATCAGTTGTGTACTATAGAGAGTAAAAAAACACACACAGTAGTTAAGTAACGTCCAGCAAACACACAAGGGGCGGGGGAAAGGTGGTAGTTCAAAAACTGACTGCAGCAATGGTTGCTGCAGCTTCTCCAATAAATGATGATGATTCCTCTCCTCCCGGGGTGGATGCAGTTTGTCAAGGTCCCTCCAATCACACCCCACTAGTCCCCCACCGCCACCATACACATCTGCCACATTGTTCATTGTACTTTTTTTTTTATCCCTTGACATCATCATGAATATGTGCCAGTGTCACTTAAGCAGGAATTTAATGTTGTGGGCAAAGAACACTCTGCATGCTAACACATTTTTCAAGGTATATGTTGCTTTAGGACTCAAAACTTTGACTTTCAACTACTTACATCTCCACTACAGCCCTCAGAAGATGTAATATTGTGCTGGCAAACGTTGCACCATTGAAAACATAGGAGAAAAATGTGTTGAACAGGTGAAAAATGTGTTTGAATAGGAGAAAAATGTGTTGGAATAGCAGAAAAAATTGCTGTAATAGTCAAAAAAGAGGAACATTTTGAATTGCAGAAAAGGAGAACATTTTTGAGAAAAAAGAGAAAAATTGGCCGTTTTTCACGAAAAGTAATGCAGGAAATTTTTCTCACGTTTTTCCCACCCCTAAGTCATCGAAAAACCTTAATTCCTCCAATGTCAGGAACAGTTTATGATTTTTGCACGTGCATGCTTCTTACTAATTCTAGTAAAAATGCACAAATATCTTTACATATGACTTTAGGGTTACCCCATCTTGGAGGGTACAAATAATGGACTCATTGTCTTTCACTCCAACATTGCAGCACTAATTGAGGATAATCTCCCAATCCGTCTATATGGTTAATGTTCCCAAGAGAATGATTTTTGCCATTGTGCTATAATCCATTGTGTTATTCCCTATAATATCTAAATCTTACTTGGGAACCCCGTAAGTGGTCATGGTATGTTGGTATAGATTCACATTACATAAATGAATTATGAATAGAAAAAACCTTGATTGACTACATACCACACTTTTGCTATTTCTTCTATGGCCACCCTTAATAATGGGTTAGAACAGAGGGGCTTGCAATCATACACATGATATTTCGCCTCTCCCTATCCTAATACAATAAAACTACATTGTCTGAATTGGTATTTTTGTTCCACTTATCATTATTATTATTCTTTGTTTATTTAGTCCAACTAATTCTGTCAGCGCTGTTCAATAGGGAATAGACAAAAAGATATCAAATAGTAGAAATGGAACATGGCAAAACAAAAGGATGATATGTTATTTAGATCAATGTTCTCATCCAACCCCATAGGAGCTAATGTATCTAGTTTATAAATCCATTGTCCATCTTTTTGACATAATTACTTGTATCTTATTAACATTAATTTGGATTTTATCTATACCTACAACCTGAAAACCTTCAATTCCTACCTTTGTTCATGTATTAAAATGACTTGATACTCCATAACTTAGATCTTTTTTCACAATATTTCCTCAATGTTTTCCTACCTATATCTAAGATTTCATGTTGTATGACGTTTGTATGGAACCTCACATCTGCTGCTTATTAAATAAATTACAGACTTTATTCCACGGCTAATAAACCTTTTAATATAATATTGTTTGCCCACTGAATAACTCATAAAGTACAGTTGTACCAACTGTAACATTCCTTTGAAAAACATTTGAAGCTGCCAGTGAGGGGTGTCAGTGTTCCTATACTAAACTTCCATATTAATTACTGCATTTTCTATCATATTATTCTTTGACAAAACTTTGGGTCTGCTTTTGGCAATGTGTGCTTTAATGTTTTTTGCCTTCCTACAAAACAGTCTTAGGGCTCCTCTAACAATGACCTTCAGAAGAAGATCCTGTTCCAAAACTCCCAAATATCCCACATCAGGGCTCAAAATTTCCACTCGCCACTAGCCAATGGCGAGTGAAAATGTAGCCATGGCGAGTAGATATTCGGCCCTGGTGGGTATGTTATGGCTTGCAGTGGCGAGTAACTTTTCAGATCTGGCTAGTAGCAAAGGACTTCAAATTTTAAGTCCTGTCCTACATAATAATTCGCTAAGGATGTTTGTCAGAAGCCATCATGTGCAGTAGAGATGGCTGCGCGCGCTGCAGTCATGCGCGGTAGAGACTGCCCGCGCCACGGCTGATACTGAATTCCGAGCGCCCCACTCTGGATCAGCCACACTGTGGGCAGTCTCTGCTGTGCATGACTGCAGCAGTGGCACTGTGGCCCATGTAAATGGGCTTTTCAACAAGTTTATTAATAATTCTTCAAGTTTGGAGAGCCTTGGACTGTATTCTGTAACAAAAGAAATAGATCTGTTTGGATACTTATTTCTTTTATGGGTATTACACTTTGATTTAAATATTATAATTGTATCTCTACCCAGATTTTTATCTTTTTCAAATGCTTGGTCTATTAAATCTTCCTTATATAAGTTTTATAGAAATGTTTTCTTTAGTCCCTCTCCTTCTTTTTAAAAAAGTATCCAATTCACTACAATAAGGGATATTTCTTAACCATTTTGGGAGATGGTTGCTGTCTACTCTAAGATACCGATTATATGCCACAGATTTGTAAAAGGTACTAATAGTAATATTTCCCCCATGGTCAATCTGCAGATTGGGGTCTACAAAAGTCTATAATGATGGTAGTTTTTTTTTACAGGTAAATCTGAGAACTGCTTGAAATTGATTATATTCTTCAATAATTTCTTTCAGGTCTGCACAGGGACCCTGCCATATCTTTAAAACATAATCTATATAGAGGCAATAAAACACCAGGTTCACCATCCTGTGATGCCCACTCCAAACATGCGAAGCCTATGAATAAACCATAGCAAAAATGGCATAGTGCCCATGGCATTTCTGCAGATCTGCGAAGACCTCAGAGGCAGCAGAAGCCTAGTCAAGCAGCAATTGCAGGGACACTCATTGAGCGGAAGTGGGGAATGAAGCGTTGTCAGGAAAGCAGGAGTCAAAGCCGAACCAGAAGTGGGGTACCAGGGGAACAATCAGAGTCATAGTCAAGAGGAAACCGGGTCAAGATTCTAGGAGTCGAAGGCCAAATCTCAAGACTGGAAACGTAGTCGGGTAACAAAGCAGACAAGAATCTCTCAGGATCTAGGAGCAAAAATCAAGCAAGACTAGGAGGCTGGCCCACGTAGATAAAGGCCAAGTGGCCAATCGAGATGGTAGAAAAAGAAGTAGCCTGTGGGAGAGTGACATAAACAGATGTGAAGTCATACAGTTAATTCATGATATGATAGATAGGGATGGCACTTCCTGCCAAGCGGGAATTTTTTCATGAAAATGGTTCCGCCTAGCTCATTGCATTGGATTTCACCACTACATGGCAGGTTTCCCTTATTTTCCTACATGTGTCAGGTTCCAGTAGCATGTCATTTTGAATCTGAGAGAGGTAGAAAAAGCAACATAATTTTTTTAAAGTTAGGAAAGGAAAATTAAGCAAAGTAGGGGTATAGTTTAGGGATACTTCTAGGCGTGAAATGTGTTCTCTGTGTTTGGGGAATCTGGGGCCACTCTGAGCTGGGAGTGTGAGGGGAGAAAGGAGATTTACCCAGCATACCCCAAAATCTTGGTTGACTGAGGAAGGCAGTTGTGAATCAAGTTCCTTCCTGATCTGGATGTTATCTCTGTGTTAGGGGAGTCTGGTGGTGTGAGAAGGGGGCAAAGAAGATTTACCCCTATACCCCCAAAATTGTATGTGACTGACTGGGAAGACACAGGCAGCTATGATTCAAGCTCCTTCCTGATTTGGCTGTTATTTCTGTGTCAGGAGAGTCTAGATTTGTGTGGAGGCAAAAAAGGACATTTACCCCAAATGTCTAAAAAAATCTGTTTGACTGACTGGAGAGACACAGCCAAGTTCCTTCCTGACCTGGCTGTTATCTCTGTGTTAGAGAAGACTGGGGAAAATAGCAATTGAGCAGGAAAAGGTTTTTTGTGTTTTTTTTTCATTTTTTTAATAGTGATAATAACAGTTTAAAAAAAAGAGTTACAGTTTGACTAATAGGTCACAGAGACAGGGACCCTGATGTGAGCTATGAATGAGTCAGACTGATACTAGAAGAAATTTTGTAAACAGCAAGATATCACACTGTTGGTATCGGCGAAGCAGCACCATGATGTGCATGATGACATCACACTCTGTGCCTTTTTATAGATGAGGCTGCTGGAGGACCAGTGCTCAGTTGTACTGGTCTCCTGTTGGTGTTGGAAGCAATTTCTTGCTTCTCCTGGTTCCTGATCTTTGGCTATACCTTTGACTTTGATCATGTGCTGCCTTCCCCTGACCTTTGACTGCCTGACTACTCTATTGGATTTCACCTGTCTAGATTTGTTTGCCTGGATCTCTGCCTCAGCTGAACTCCCCTCTGGAACATCAGTAATCCTTCTTACTTTCACTAATTTTACTGTCTTTGCTACTTATCAGTCTGCTCAGCCACCTCTCAGCATATCTCTGCCTGTACTACTCTTTATACCCCTGTCTATATCAGTCTGTCCAGTCACCTCTCAGTATATCTCTGTGTCATCAGCCTGTTCAGCCACCTCTCAGTATACCTATACCTCTGCCTCTCATCAGCCTGTTCAGCCACGTCTCAGGACATCTGAATTTGTACTCTGCCTGTCCACCATGTTCAGATTAAAGAGCTTTCTGCTGTATCTCTGAGAGAGTGAGTTTCAGTTAAGCTTACATTCAGAGAGTTAGCAATGTATACTGACACACACAATTAGTTCAATAATGTTCTTAACTGTCAAAACTGCTCAAACACACACACACACACATACACAGAGTTTAATAATGCCCAGAAAATATAATAGGGGCAGGTGGAGGGAAAAAGCAGTAGGAGCAGTAGACCTGTTGGTAAAGTGGTAGTCCATAAACTGACTGCAGCCATGGTTGCTGCAGTGTTTGCAATAAATTATGATGATCTTTCACCTTCTGAGGAGGCAGTTTGTCAAAGGCCCATGAAAGGTTCCATCACCACCACAACCAGTAATATTAATAAACTATCTAAGAACTAGGGGTGGGCGAAAAGTGAGAAAAAATTCCTACATGACTTTTTGTGAAAAATGGCCGATTTTTCTCTTTTTGGAATGTTTTCTCCTTTTCTCCAATTCGACATTTTTCTCCTTTTCACCTATTTTAACAAATGTTTCACCTATATTTCTTATAGATACAGTATTTCCTATTGCAATATTACTTCTTCTGAGGGCTGTAGTGGAAAAATAAGTAGTTGAAAGTCAAAGTTGTGCAACATAAGCGTTGAAAAATGTGCTAGCGTGCAGTGTTCATTTGTCCTTTGCCCACAACATTAACTTCCTGCTTAAGTGACACTGGCACATGTTCATGATGATGATGATGATGATGTCAAGTGATAAAAAGAAAAAAGTGCAACCTACAATGTGGCAGATGTGTATGATAGTGTTGGTGGGGGACTGGCATGGTGTGATTGATTTGTGTATGTATACACATGATGAAGTGAATTTTGTATCACAAAAATGTCAAGTGTCAAGAGGTTCTATTTTGTATCTTTACAAGTTTTTAAGAATATTTTAATCTTAACCTTGAGGTCAATATTTATAATAGATTTTGATTCTCCTATACATTCTATGCTTTATATTTGGAGAGTTACTGGCTCTTGTTAGCTCTCTGCTCCTGCCCATAAAGGGTTTATTTTATAATAAAATAGGTTTTAGCCAAAAAAAAGGATTGGGTATGGTTTCTAGTTGGCTGATTCCACATATACCCATTGGGGGAGCTGAGAGAGTTTTGTGTCAACTGTCTGTTTATCCATCAGGACCACCATATTGGGGTGTGAGCCAGTACAGGAGAATACACTGTGAGGCAGGTCTTGGCCTCCAAAGAATGTGAGTAATTTTCTGTTGTTTGGTGTTGGTGAAGGACTCTGTTAATTCTTCACATGTCAGGAATTGAAACACAATACAAGCAGTTAGAGAGAGAGAGGGTGCTAGGCTGTTGTCCTGTGATTTATATAGTGCAATTGAGGCAGGAGAGGGTCATAGTGTGTGCTATCTCTATGAGCACCTGGAATATAAATAAAAGGAGGAGCTGGAAGGATCGCCATGTGTGCAGTGAGTTTGAGGAGGAAGTGACCACTACCAACATTGAAGGGTCTAGATGCCCTGATTTCCTAGACCCAATGATGGCCAGCCCCCCCTACATCACATCTAGAGATCCTGGGGAAATCTGTGTCATGGGCAGAGGAAGAAAAGGGTAGTGTGAGCAGGACAGGTCAGCTATGTGCTTGCTGCCAGTGCTGCACCTGCCAGTGTGTGTCTTGGGATTCTCAGACTGAAGGAGAGGATGAGATAATGCCAAGTGTGACAACAGTGGACCTTAAGTCACACTTGCCATCCCCAAGCAGTCCAGCCACTACTACTACTACTACTACTACTACTACTACTACTACTACTTCTACTATTACTACTATTACTGCTATTAAGATAAAGCAGCTACAGACTCAGAGTGTTAGGAATGAGGGAGGGGTTGATACTTGTAGTGAGGAAGAGTCAGAGACTTAAGTTCATGTGGTTGTTGTTAATGATAGTGAAGCAACTGGTGAGACTAGTGTGATCGCAATATATCCTCCTGCTGATGCTGAAGTGATAGGGGAAGTGATGCGGAGCAGCAAGACTATTAGTCAAGGGAGCCCACAACATTCTCCTGACCCTGGGAGTCCCCTTCCCCCACTGCATTGTCCCTATGGAACATGATACTGTAGAAGGCAGAACTGGTGGCTAGCAGCAATAATACCACCACCATGAGCACAGATCAGCTGCCTGTGCCTGCTGCTAGTTCTTTCAGTGTGCCTTCTTCAGCAAAAGAGATGTCAAGGTGACAGTAAGGGACCTTCTGTCACATTTGTCATCAACTCCAACTGGTGAGACTGTAAAAGAGCAGCCGCAGCAAGGAGGGACTGGTGGTAGCGATGAAGATGAGAGTGATGGTGGAACAGCTGTGGTTGAAGAGAAATTAATGACCTTTTAGACCAAACAAAGAAGGAATGGGAGACAGATATGGGGATGGGCATCTCCACCAGCAGTGAGACTGGTGAAATTGCAGAGTTTGCTGCTGCTGTATTTCCTGCTGCTGCTGAATTACAAGTGCAGAAGGATGATGAGGAGCAGACTAGTTTGTCACAGACCAATGTGGACACAGAGGGAATGGGGTGCAGCATTAGTGCTGTGGGAATAGGACAGATTCCACTTGACAGCAGCAATACACATGATCCTAGTTGTAGTGCTGATTCTGAGGCAGTAGCAGCACCAGCATCCTCTTCTCAAGCCAGTGAATGGAAATGTGGTGGAGTAGAAGAAAGAGGTCATTTTCTCCACCTTTCCCCTTCCCCCTGAGATCTGGGGTGTGGGACTATTTTTCTCTTGGGGCAGGCACAGTGCAGTCATCAGTGACAGCACTGTGACCAATTTGTGACAAGTCAGTGAAAAGGGAAAAGGAGGGAAACACCTTGGCACAACCGGCCTCATCACACATGAAACCATGACATTTATGTGAAGCATGTTAAAGCCAAACCCCCCACCAAAGAAACCTGGCACCACTGTTGCTATACCACCTGACTCTCTCCCAAAGGCAACAAGACGTGATGCACAAAATGAAGAGGAGGAAGAATAGAGAAACCCAGCAAGAGGCTGAAAGTTTGATGGCAAACAAAACACCTGGCTTGCCATCACCTTCTTGCTCTAGAGTCAGCGGTTGGAAGATGTAACTACATCTTCTGGTGATCCACCTCATTCATCATTACCTCCCCAACCAACTGATAGCCATTATGTAGATGTCAGGATGTGACAGTTTTGACCACCCATTGCACACTGTGTGGTGTGCTGACCACACATTGCAATGTGGTGGAGGTTAAGCAGGGCATCAAGTGGCATCTAAGGAGATTCCATTCCACAGAATATATTAAGCTGGTGGCATGGAGGGTTCATCATTACTATTAAAACTGTAAATTGTCACATGTCCTTAGTGGGAGTGGCCAAGGGGCATAGTGACAGCAGCAGTACTTTGTTTCTGTTGGGATGATTTCACATTGGTGACCCTAAGCTTCATGGTGTTTGGTTAGAGTCATGCCAGGTGTTTGATGTGAGTGCTGCAGCTGTGCTGATTGTTCCCATTCTTTCCTTTATTTATCACACACACTTTATACATTGCAGATGATGATGATGAGAGGCACAGTTCCTGCTTTCAAGGGAAAAATGTATATATTATTGAGGAGGGGCAGGTGTAGAAGCATTACTGGGCAACTTATTTTCTCCACATATACCTGAAGTGGTGAGGGCTAGTTGTGGTGCTGATACTGCATACTGGAGCTAGTAGTGGCAAGTGGAACCATGATCATCCATCATCCACATCATCTCTGGTGTTGATCCCATTCACTTGGAGCTGCCTAATCATCCTGCTGCTTAAACAACTCAGTGGCAGCAGCAAGAACAGCAGTCACAAATGTCACAATTACATTGGGGCATTTAACAATGGGCAGTGGCTACTGGCCACTACAACATGACCTGCTGGCACTAGGCTTTTTTCCCTCAGGGCTTGTTCTTTTCACACCTAAAATACCCCCCAAAATTTGGGGGGCTTGTATCTAACAAGCCCAAGTCCTACAAAGCACTGATTCCTCTGGGCCTGTGAGTTGTAACTCGAACAAGCCCTACAAATCAATGTTTCCTCAGGGCTTAAGCATAACACAAATCTAAGCCCTACAACAAATCAATGTTTCCTTAGGGCTATTGCCAAACAAGTCTAAGTCCTACAAATCAGTGTTTCTTCTGGGCTTGGGCCTCTGTAACAATAAGTCTAAATCATCCCCTACAAAATATTCTATCCCGTCAAGTCGCAGTCTGCCCCAGTGACAGCTTATGTCAAGGGGGTCTCCTTCATGTTATGTACCAATTTCTTATTTTATTTTATTTATTTAATATTACTGTCCCCCCCAATCCTAGTCAACAAACCCCACAAAAATCCCCTGTTCAATTGATTCTTTCACCAGACTCCACCAACAGATGCACCCAGAGACCCCTTTTTATACTATTCCTTTGGGATATAAAATAACATTTGCTATGTGTTGTGTGTAAATTCAATGTTCCCACTGATCTCTTTGCAATGAGCTAGGCAAAAAAAGTGGAAAAACTTTTCCGGGGAAGTTATTTGCCAATCAGGATATGCCATTATTCATTGATTTTGGTTTGAGGTGAAAATGTTTGCCCATCCCTAGTGGTGAGCGTGGGAAGCTTCCCTGTGCTCCTAAAAATCTGTAACATCCTTGTACAGGCTACATATTATCAGCATGAGCTTGTGAGACCACGGATTATGCAGCTACTGAGTGATCTGTGCTCCACCTCTTCCCTGGCCTCTGTTGCAGAGCTCCCTGGCTGTGTCTTCAATTAATTCTATTCTGCCCTTCAATCCGGCCTGGCTACTGAATACAGTGGGACACATGACTCCCACTGTCCTCATATGTCCATCCCTGAAACAAGCCCTGGCCTACAGAAAATTCTATCCCATTTCACACTCACTCCCAGTTGGGACATGGCAGTGCCCTGCTTCTCAAGGCTCTGGGGACTGAGAGCACAGCTCATCCAGATATAAGGTCAGATTTATTACATGTGTTGCTCCAGAGAAGCCGGGGGAGCTCTGCAATTAAAAGTCCTTAAAAAAATAAACTGCACATTTAATACATTTCTGCATCTGGTGGAAGCAGCAAGCTATTAGTAACTGGAGCTCTCTTAAGCAGTGCCCTGCCTGGTCCAGTGTGTGATATAGGATCCTTTGCTTCTGACATTAGCTGTTTGTGTGTTATTCATGGCATTGCATTACATTGGAACCCTCTGCCAAGCTAAGGTTTAACTCTTTGAGTGGCAGAGAGGTAACATTTCAATGCAATGCATTGGATACCACTCTGGCACTCAAAGGGTCAATAGAATGCCAGCAAGATGAGAGAGATGTAGTAGTGCATCAGCTTGCATATAGCCATAGTTATCTAGGAGTACTGTCAGCAGAAGAACTGCATTTATTCCTGAAGGAGATGCTGCTGATCATCTCTCAAAATTGATAATGTTTTGGCAGAAATTCACAAGTGTAATGTTTAAAAGGAGGGGTGACCAGCAACGTAGCAATAATGTATTCCTCCTTGCTTTTGGACATTATGTGAGGGTTCTGCTCAAAGTATATTCACCTTGAATATATTTGTAAATGATAATCATATCACTGTGATGATCTGACAAACTAAGCACCCAATGTAAGCTGTCTGGTTAGAATCTGTGAAGTAGATTCCCCACAAAGAGGTGACACACTGCTATTTGATATAAATAACATGGTAAGAGCACAGCAACAGACAATAAACATACACTTCAAGACAGGCCCCAGTGGGCCAGATGCTTAAGAGCAAAGACTAGAGTACATCGCTAGCTGGTGGTGTTTTCTCTCTGGTTTGCTTTTTTGCAGCCTAGGCTAAGTTAGATATGTTGGCATCAAGGCAAAATTAGTGCTGACCAAATGATAACCCAGACAAAAGCAGCTACACACTGAGTTCAAAAAGGATACTAAACAAATAAACAATGTGCAATATAGTCATGGTTGTTGTACAGGAACACTGAGGCTTGGAGCTCAACTGAGAAGACAGAGAGCAGGATAGTCAGTGTCTGTCTGGTGGTTAAGATGTCTATGTTCGACTGATGGTTGAGGTGATAGAGGCCCACCAGGGTCAAGACAAACAGGAAGTCAAGCAAGACAGATCAGGAACAGGCGGGCAACGCAGTACAAGGCAGCAGACAGAGGAACGGTTGATTCAATGGAGATAAGCATAGTACCTAATTGGAGAAAAGGAGAGAAGTCGAAGAAAGAGCCAGGTCAATACACAAGATAACACTCAGGAACAAGAGAGGAAACTAAGGGTCACAACCTGGAATGCTTTGACCACTCCAATCTAATAAGTAATGAAGCTTTATAAAGGCTGTATTTCTACGGCTAACACGGTACCAACTCTCATCTATTATAAAGGCTCAGAGCAAACACAGCACTAGGTGGGGAACCAGGATCCGTATAACAAGGGAAAACAAACTAAAAACCAGACAAGGAATCACAAAAAAAGAAAAAGGGGCAGAACATGACAATCTTCCCTTAGACGTCTCTTCTTTAATGTAAATCTAATGCTGATGTTTTTTCAAAATCTTGTATAACTGACTTAAAAGTTGTGTCAAATGGTCCCTTATTTGATGATGGAAAAATTATTTTACTTTAAAATGTGTCCTAATTACTTTTCCTGATGAGGCTAAAACTGCTGAATGATGATCAAAATATTCCATGTGAACTTCAGAATTCTCTTCTACATGTCCTCTCATACATCTTCTAAAATACTTAACCCCTTGAGCGCCAGAGGGGTACGAAATGCATTGCGTACCTCTCTGGCACTCAAGGGGTTAATGCTTCCAAATCTAATTTATCGGGATACATTTTTATAAATTAGACTGTTTGGAATACTGATGCAAAGCTAACTTCCTTGCATGTCCATTAAGAAATCTAAATTATTAGGTTTTGAACTTAGTGCAAACTTTACATCTTTCTTAGGTTGAGATGGAATAGATTATATAAGCATCTTAACTGTTCCCCTGGTTTTTGGTTAAGCTTTTGATTCTTTCTGCTTCCTCGACTTCCCCTGAGATTAGTGGTGCGTGAAAGGTCCCGTCATGTTCCCGTGAAAAAAACAGCGATAAACCACTTTGTTGTCTGCTTTTTCGTGGGAAAATCCACTTTAAATACAGAAATTAAAATCTTCGCCATTTTCAACAAGTGGCAAAAATTCTTTGCCATTTTTTCAGTGGCTAGAAAGTCCTTCGCCCTTGATTAACATGTTTTTCGCTTTTTCGCTATAAAAATGTGCCAGGAAGTGAAACAAAATAGAAGCATCTACAGAGCGAGAGAGAAGTGCTGTGCTGTTCTGCTGTGAGTTAGTAGCAAAATTGTTTCAGGAGAGGCACAGTGTGACTGCTATCACTTTGAACAAGTTTTAGAATTATAGCAAGAGGAGCTGGAAGGACCCTTATGTGTCCAGTGAGTCTGAGAAGGAGGAGGAAGTGACCACTACAGACCCAATGCTGGACAGTCACCCTAAATCACCCCTATGGTTCTTGGCCAAATTAATCTTAAAGGAGGAAGAAGAGGGTAGTAGTGAGATCAGGACGGTTAGCTGCCTGTGCCTGCTGCCAGATGTGCTGCGCCTGCTGTCAGACCTGCTGCACCTGCAGCCAGTGCTGCCCCTGCTGCCACTAGCCTGCTACCAGTGCTTAAAATGCTGCCAGTGTGTCTTGTAATTCTCAGGAGGGGGGAGAAGAAGGTCATGCCAAGTGTGACAGCAGGGGGCCCTAAATCACTCTTGCAATCACTAAGCAGTCCCACCACTAGTACTACTACTAAGAAGGTCCAGCAACCTGAACAGGGTGTTAAGAGTGAAGGAGGGAGTGATCATCATATTACTAGTGACTGTGAGGAAGAAGACTCATGGGCTGAAATTGATGTGGTTTGTGTTAGTGGTAGTAACAGTGACGGTGAAGCAGCTGGTGGGAATAGCTTTAGGGGAGTGGTAGGGGAAGCAATGCAGAGTGTTCAGACTAGCAGTCTAGGGAGCCCATTCCATTCCCTTGTCCCTGGGAGTCCCCTTCCCCTCTCGGCATTGTCTAGCTGGACATGATCCTAAAGAAGGCAGAAATGTTGCCTAGCAGCAATAATACAACCACCACCAGGAAAACAGATCAGATGCCTGCTGCTGGTTCTGCCAGTCTGCCTTCTTCAGGTCACCAAGAAATGGCAAGTATGACATTAGGGGACACTCTGTCACATTTCTCATCTCCTCCTCCAACCAGTGAGATTTTTGTAATAAAGCAGCAGCAGCAGCATGGAGGGACTGGCGATAGTGGTGATGATGATGGTGGAGAAGCTGGGGGGGAAGAGACATTGATGGCCTTTTTATCCCAAACTGCTGCTGAGTTGCAAGGGCATCAGGATGCTGAGGAGCAGGCTAATGGGCCACAGACCACCATGGACACAGTGGGAATGAGGTCAACAAGTGATGAGGGACTAGGAGAGGTTCCAGTTGCCAGCAGCAGCAACACTCCTCCTGATCCTAGTTGCAGTGCTTGTTCTGAGGCAGTAACAGTAACAGCAGCAACATAATCCTCTGCCCCAGAGAGTGAAGAGAAATGTGGAGGAAAAGAAGAAAAAGGCCATTATTCTGCACCTTTCCCCTCCCCCCTGAAGTCATGAGTGTGGGACTATTTTTCTCTTGGGGTAGGCACAGTGCAGTCATCACCAACAGCACTGTGCACAATTTGTGACAAGTCTGTGAGAAGGGAAAGGAGGCAACACAACTTGGCACAACCGCCCTGATAACACACATGAAACACAGACACCATGACATTTATGTCAAACATGTTAAAGCAAAAAACCCACCAAAGAAATCAAGTACCGCTGTTGTTGCACCCCCTGACTTTCCAGAAAGGCAACAAGAAGCAAGCAGAGATCAAAGAGGAGGAAGATTAGAGCAACCCAGCAACAGGCTGGAAGTTTTATGACCAGTAAACAACTAGCTTGCTGTAGGATAACTACATCTGTATGATAACTACATGCTGTAGGATAACTACATCTTCTGCCAATCAACTTCATTCATCGTTACCTCCCCTGCCAAATGATAGCCACTCTGTAGATATTACGATGTGGCAGTTCATGTCTACCCATTGCACATTATGTGGTGAACTGACCACACATGGCAGTGTGGTGGAGGAGAATTGCAAGCAGGGCATCAAGAGGCATCTGAGGAGAATCCATCCTGCACAATATGCTAAGCTGGTGACAGGGAGGGTTCATCATTACTATTAAATTATCAGCAAGTTGTCATGTGTCCTTAGCAGGGAGTGGATAAAGGTCATAGTGACAGCAGCAGTACTTGGTTTCTGGAGGGGGGATTTCACATTGGGGACCTTAAGTATTATGGTGTTTGATAGAGTTGTGCCAGGTGTTTCACGTGAGTACAGATGTACCCATTGTTACACTTCCCAGTCCTTCCCTTATTTGCACTGTGTACATCTGATGATGTGAGAGGAACCGTTCATGCTCTCAAGGGAAAGATTTCTATTCTCAACAATTTTGGAGTAGGGGCAGGTGGAGAAGCATTATTGGCCAACTTCTTCTTTTCTCCACATATAACTGAAGTGGTGGGGGCTAGTTATGGTGCTGCTATTGCTTCAGTCGCTACATTGGAGCTAGTCGTGGCAAGTGCAACCTTTTTCACTAGGGATGGACGAAAATTTTTGCCTCAAGCTGAAATTGCCAAGAAATGGCACTTTCGCTTGGCGAATAATTTCCCTTGAAAAGTGCAGATTTTCCACTTTTTCCTGCTTTTTTTGCCTATCTCATTCCATTGAAATCAATGGGAACATTGAAGTTATACAAAACACATAGAAGATATTATTTTATTTCCCAAAGACATAGTATATAAGGGTCATGATAGTGCCTGTGCTGGCGGGGTGCGGGGGGACGAATCAGTTGAACAGGGAATGTTTTTCTGGGTGGGTTTTTTAATGGGATTGGGGGAAAATAATACAAAATAATTCCTAAATACAAATAAAAAACCCATAAAATATGGAATAAAATTGGTCTGAGGAGGGTGCCTGTGTTGGTGATTGAATGAATCAGTTGAACAAGGAGTTTGTTTTGGGGGTGGTTTCTTTACTGGTATTGGGTGGGACAGTTAATAAAAACATCAATAAAATAAAATAAAATAAGAAATGTGTTTGTAAAGTGATAAAGATAGGTACCTCCTGACACAAGCTACCACTGGCATGGACTGATACTTAACTTAGAGTATTTTGTAGATGATGACTTGTTAGATTTGTTTTTAGAGGCACAAACCCTGAAGAAACATTGATTTGTAGGGCTTAGGCTTGCTTTGCACAAGCCCTAAGGACATATTGATTTATAGGACTTAGGCTTGTTAGAAACAAACCCCCACAATTGTTTATTTTTTTTGTAGGACTATGTTTTTTTCATTTTTTTCAAAGCACAAGCCCTGAGAAAAAAATGTCCCACTGCCCTAGTGTCAGCAGGTCATGTTGGCCAGTGGCCAGTGTCAAATGTCTATAATTGCGGAATTTGCAACTGCTGTTCTTGCTGCTGCTGCTGCTGCTGCTATGTTTAAGCAGCAGGAAGATTAGGCAGCTGAAAGGGAAGGGGATCAACAACAGCAGTAACATGGGTGATGGATAATGAAGGGACCACTTGCCACAGCTAGCTCCAGTGATGCGCCTGAAGCAGTAGCAGCACAATAAGTAGTCCCCAGTATATGTGGAGAAAAGAAGAATTTGGCCACTAATTCTTCTCCACCTGCCCCTCCTCCAAAATCATAGCTGTGTTGTTATTAGAATAGAAATTTTTCCCTTGAGAGCAGGAACTGTCATCAGCAACTGCAATGTGCATTGTGTGTGTGTGGTAAATAACATCTGGGGGCACAACTGTATCCAAACACCATGATACCAGAAACCAAGTACTGCCGTGGTCACTATACCCCTTGTCCAGACCCCGCTAAGGACACATGACAACTTGCTGACAGATTAATAGTAATGATGAACCCTCCCTGCCAGCATCTTAGCATATTCTGCGGGATGGAATCTCCTCAGATGAAGCTTGATGCATAATGTACAATGGGTAGAGACGAACTGCTACATCCTAACATCAACAGTGGATATAATTTGGAGGGAGAAGTAAAGATGGACGAGGTGGCTAGGCAGAAGATGTAGTTACCCTAGAAGGTGATGATGAGCTAGTTGTTTCACTCATCATGGAACTTCCAGTCTCTGCCTGGGTTGCTCTATTCTTCCTCCTCTTTGATCTCCACCTCGCCTCTTGTTACCTTTCTGGAGACTCATCAACAGCGGTGCTTGATTTCTGTGGTTGGTGGTTGGCTTTAACATGTTTGATATAAATGTCATGGTGTCTGTATTTCATGTATGCTACCAGGGCTGTTGTGCCAAGGTGTGTTCCTGCCTTTCCTCTTCTCAATGACTTGTGCACAGTGCCATTGGTGATGTGTGCACTGTGCCTGCCCCAAATGAAAAATACCACACTCATGACTTCAAGGGCGTGGGAACAGATGGAGAAGAATGGCCTCTTTCTTCTTGTCCTCCACACTGTGGCAGCAGATAATGTTGCTGCCGATGCTGCTACTGCCTCAGATTTAGCACTGCAACTAGGACCAGGAGTATTAATGGCACTGGCAAGAGGACCCTGTCCTAGTCCCGCATCACTTGTTGACCCCATTCTCACTGTGTTCATGGTGGTCTGTGGAACACTAGTTTGCTCCTCTGCATCCTGCTGCCCTTGAATCTCATGAGCAGCAGGAGTTAGAACAGCTGCAAATTCCTCAAATTCCAAATGTCACTGCTAGTGGTGGTGGTGATGCCCATCCTCATCCTTGTTTCTCATTCCTTCTCAGTTTCTGATAAAAAAGGCCATCAATGTCTCTTCCACCCCAGCTTTTCCAGCATCATCATCACCACCCCCACTATTCCCTATGTGCTGCTGCTGTCTTACAGATATCTCACTACTGCATGTCACACTTGGCATTTCCTTTTGACCAGAAGAGGGCAGACTGGCAGCAATAGCAGCAGGCACATGCATCTGATCTGTGCTCCTGTTGGTGGTGGTATTAGTTGTGGGCCTGCTCTCCCCCAACAACAGTTCTGGCTTCTTAGTCTTCAGAATCCTTTTCTACTTGGACACTTTAGTGAAGGGAAGGGAGGACTCCCAGGGTCATAGGAATGGTGTGGGCTCCTTTAATCGCTAGTCTGGCTGCTTCACCATTAATGCTACTTCTACTAACACCAACCACATCAAGTTCAGCCGCAAGTTCTTCCTCCTCAGTCTCACAGTCACTAGTAATACAAGGATATTGTTGATTACACCCTCTTTCACTCCTAATGCTAACAAGCTGCTGGACCTTAGCACTAGCGGGACTGCTTGGGAATGTGCTAGTGTGACTTAGGGTCCCTTTCTGTCACACTTGGCATTAGCTTCTCTTTCCCCCCTCCTGAATACTACAAGACACACTAGGAGCAGGCAAAGTATTGGTGGCAGCAGGTTCAGCACTGGCAGAAGGTACAGCACTGGTGGCAGCAGGTACAGCACTAGAGGTCACAGGGGCAGCACATCTGGCAGCAGGTACAGAACTAGTGGCAGCAGGGGTAGCAATGGTGGCAGCAGGTACAGCAATGGTGGCTGCAGGTACAGCAATGGTGGCACTGGCAGCAGGGGCAGCACGTCTTGCAGCAGACACAGGCAGCTAACCTGTCCTGCTCTCACTAGTACTACCCTTCTCTTCCTCCCTTCCCATTAATTTCCCCAAGACCCCTAGGGGTGATTTCAGGGGACTGGACAGCATTGGTTCTGTACTGCTAGTCACTTCCTCCTCCTCCTCCTCAGATTCAGTGGACACATAATAAGGGTCCTTCCAGTTCCACTTTTTACTTCTCATAGTGATAGCAGTCACTATGAGCCTCTCCTGCCTCAATTTAACAAAGAACAGCAGAACAGCACAGCATGTCTACCTCACTCTGTAGCTGTTTCTATTGTGTTCCACTTTCTGGAATATGTCATGTTTTTATAGCGAAAAAGCGAAAACAATATAAATCAATGGGCAAAAACTTTGTAGACACTGGAAAAATTGGTGGGGAATTTTGGCCAATGGGTGAAAAATGCAGAAATTTTACCTGCTGTTTTAAAAGCAGACTTTTCCACGAAAAATTGGACAATACCATGGTTTTCACGGGATATCTCGCGGGAACACAGCAACAACTTTCCCCCATCCCTATTCATCACCCATGTTACTTATGTTGTTGTTCCCATTCCCTTTGAGCTGCCTAATTATCCTGCTGCTTAAACAGCTCAGCAGCAAGAACAGCAGTCACAAATTCTGCAGTTATATCAGGGCATTTGACAATGGCCAGTGGCCAGTTGCCAACATGACATGACCTGCTGACACTAGGCCATTAGGGCATGTTTCTCAGGGCTTATGTTTTTTAAGAAAAAGAAAACAAAACATAGGCCTACAAAAAGAAAAAATACATATATATATATATATATATATATATATATATATATATATATATATATATAAAATATATTCTTTTTTTTTGGGGGGGAGGGGTTGTTTCTAATAAGCCTAAGTTCTAGAAATGTTTCCTTAGGGCTTGTGCCAAACAAGTCTAAGTCCTACAAATCAATGTTTCCTCGGGACTTGTGCCTCTAATAAGTCTAAATCCTACAAATCAATGTTTCCTCAGGGCTTGGACCTCACCAACAAATCCTATAAATCATCCTCAACAAAATACTCTATCACGTCAAGTATCAGTCTACCCCAGTGGCAGCTTATGTCAGGGGGTCCCTGTCTCTATCACGTTACGTACAAATTTCTTATTTTATTTATTAATATTTTTATTAACTGTATGTTCAATACCACTCAACAAACACCCCAAAACAAATTCCCGGTTCAAATGATTCTTTCCCCAGACTCCATCGACCAACACAGGCACCCTCCTCAGAACCCTGTTATTCCATAACTTATGGGTTTTTTTGTATTTAGTATTTATTTTTTTTATTAACTGCCCCCCCATTCCAGTAAACAAACCCCCCAAAAAAATTCCCTGATCAACTGATTCTTTCCCCAAACTCCACCAGCACAGACACCCTCATACTCCTTCTATACTATGCCTTTTGGAAATAAAATAACATTTGCTATGTTTTGTGTGTAAATTCAATGTTCCCATTGATTTCAATAGAATGAGCTAGGCGTAAAAATGTCACTTTTCATTTGAAATTATTCTCTAAGTGGGACGTGCCATTATTCGCCAATTTTGATTTGAGAAGAAAATTTTCATCCAACCCTACCTGAGACTTCTTCCTCTGAGCATATGATTCACATTTATTGCTCTTGTTATGTTCTCTTTTTGTTGACTGTCGCTAGAGGAAAAAGTCCAAAAACAACTTGCTAACAGAGTGGGCAAGACCAAGGGACCCCATTATTAAGTATAAGTATTCAATCTCAAGTAGGTCTCAATTTTTTCTGGAAAAACATAACATAGATTTTGTTTTTTTTTTGGACCTCAATCTGTGGATGGACCATGGGGGAAATATTACTACTAGTACCTTTTACAAATCTCTGGCATGTTGAGAAATATCCCCTCATGGTCAATACCACAGAATGAGGAGGAACTCTTGTGAGATAGGTACTTTTTTGAAAGTGGATGGCCTAAAGACAATTTTCTAATAAAAGTATATAGGGAAGATTTAATTAAACAGAAGCCTTTGAAAAATTCCTAACTCACAGAGTAATACCCATAACATAAATAAGGACCCAAACCAATATATTTCTTTTGTTGCAAAATATAATACTAAGGCTCTACAAACTTGAAAATTATTAATAAATACTGGGGAGATTTGCAACAGGATCCACTTGTGGAGGATATAGTTAAAGGAGCCCCTAAAATTGTTTTAAGAAGGCAACAAACATTAGAGTACATATTGCCAGAAGCAGACCCAAAGTATTATCAAAGAATAATATGATAGATAATACGGTAATTAATATGGATATTCAGTCTAATATAAGAGCACTGACACCCCCTTGTTGGCAGCTAAAAATGTTTTTCAAAGAGCTATCACAATTGTTCATTTCTGAAGGCTTTTATGAGTCATTCAATAAGCAAACTATATTCTATTAAAAGTTTTATCAACTTTGGAACAAAGTTTATCATTTATTTGATAAGCTTCGGGTGTGGGGTTCAATACATAGGCCATACATCAAGAAATCTGAGAGATAGGCATGAGAACATCAAAGAAATATTAGAAAAAACATATCATGGAGTATCACGTCATTTCAATACATGTCCAAAGGGAATAATTGAGGGTATTCAAATTGTAGTTATAGGTTATATTCTACTTAATGCTAATAATAAATACAAACAATTATGTAAGACAAGCTAAATGGATTTATAAGCCAGATACATTAGCTCATATGGGGTTGTAAGATAACACTGATCTAAGTAACAGTCTAAGTGGAACAAAAATACTGATTCAGACAATGCAATTGTATCTTATTAGGATACAGAGGGTCTATGGAGAATGTGTGGGATCACAAGCCCCTCTGTTCTAACACATCACTAAGGGTGAACATAGACAAAATGGATGTTTGGCCACAAGACCATTTCTGTGGCCTAACGTCTGTTGTGTTTTCAGCTGATAAGGCCTTTGAATACCGACATGGACATTTCATTCTGTCTGTCGGTAGACAATTTGGCCCTACCGGCTGTTTTACCAGCCTCCTTTAAATCTAGGCCTATGTCTCTAGAGCTCCTAGTCTGTCCTTGCTTCTCCTCACCCTTGATACCCTCAAAAGCCATCTTACGGTCACCTAATACCTTCCCACTAATACCAATGAAGACTTAAATGCTGGTATTAAAGGGATATTAATGTTTCATAATAAAAGCAGCTCTAATTAATCATCATAGTATGTGGACTTTGAAGAGTGTTATTTAAATTCTGTCAGAGTTGTAGTTCCAGAGTAATTCAATGACAAAGTATCCCCCTCCTGCCCCTTTTACTGATGTCACACTGTTCAGCCACAGCAGAAGGGAGGTGCCCAGGTAGACTGTAGAGAGGGACAATCTTCATTTAAGATAAGGGAAAAACCTGAAAAGCTTGTCAAGGGGGGCAGGGCTTTCATTGTTTTCATAGGAATAAGAGTGTCCCCTTCTGTTATCTGTCTGGTCTATAGACTGCATTCCACATCTGAGAAGAGATTGCTTACACTAGGTAAAAGGGGCGTGAGGGGGAAATTTTGATTGTGAATATCTCATAAACCATAAAGGTTTGAGAGATAAGATTTATATAATTCTTCATGTTTTTTTAATGCCTACAAAATAAAATAAAGTTAAAACGAGGTATTACTATCCCTTTAAAAGCTGAATTTCACTGCAAAGTAACACAACTTGAAAAACTTCCTTAGAGGTAAAAAAAAAATATGGAACTTGTATGGAGGGATGCGATCAGCTTCATATTTTAATTGCATGCCTGTTTGTATTTTTTGTGTATTATATCATTTAATGTTTTGAGTGCTAGAGGAGTATCCCATGCATTGGTCTCTAATGCACTGAAGTCCCATCTGGCACTCAAAAGGTTAACCAGTAGAGCAACAGTGTGACAATCTTTTGGGACCACTAACATACAAATATTCTCCCAGAGAAATAAATACAATCTATTAGGGTCCCCTGGATACCAGACTCCATCCCAGTTGCACCATCTGAACCCCCTGAAGTTACTCCCTTGTGTTTAACCTGCTTTCCCTCCTTCCCAATATATTTTTTTCAGCAGGGTTAGGTGTTTACCTCCCCTGATTGTCCCTGCCCTCCACCATGCATTTGCATGCATTTGTTTTGCTCCCAATTTGGGTTAATATGATGGGTTTGATTTACCCCTTAAAATGTTAGTTTTCATAATATAATGGATTTGTTTTACCCAATGACCTCATTATGTCAGTGAATATGTTCAGCTCTCCCTCACTGATCTGTAGTTCCAGAGAGCATCAATGAGAACCCAGTCCATGAAGTCCTGCTCTGCTATTATTTGCAGCTCTGTCTGGACATATTGGCTCCACTTCCCCTGTTCAAATATTACGTATGATCCTGCCTGCTTTCTGCACATATCCAGAAGCCTATCTCAGTCACTCTAGCACTGCTGTACACATGTATAGTATCATCTGACTAACACCGTTCCTGACCACACTTGTTTGCGGCCTGTTCTCCTGACATATGCATCTGTAAATTTGATTTTGGAATATTGGTTCATTAACGAGCTTCTATACTGTTACTTACCTGTATACTCCATTTGGTTTGCTGCTGCTTCCATCAACAAGCAAGTGCATCCATTTTGATGCATTTACTGCTCAATTAGTCGTAGCTATTAAATCTTGGGATTGACAATATTACCCAAGGCTAGTAGCTGAATAAAGGTCCCACTTTCAACTGACACCATTCAGAAGCCATGCACTAACTTTGCTCTGTGGCAGCTCTGAAGCAGCTCTTCATTAGCCTTGAAAGTTTGTTCTATGTGTCATCCCATGGTTCTTCAGAAACCCTTCAAGTGAATAAGTAGCTTTCATACTCTGCTTCCTCCCACTCCTGAATCTATTCATGTGAGGTTTTCCAGTGTCTCTTCTCCCTATCAGTCCTCTTTTTGCCCTGTTGGTCTGATTTTGCCCTGCTAGCCAGCATGACAAATTTTATATTCCATGTCTGTATGCCAAGCAGAGGTTTCTATGGCTTCTATGCTGTCTTCATACCTTTCATCTTGGACACAGCTCACACATTTACAATAACATATTCTATAGAGTCATATGTACATAATTGGGATTCAGAGGACCCAAACCTTTTCATGGATGTATGATACATGTCAAGTAATGATATGCTTCTCTAACAAAGTTCATATTCATCAGTTGCTACTAACTGTTATATGTGTTCTTGACTTAGACACTACTAATTACCTCATGAGTCAGATCTACTGAAGTAGCAAACCGCTTTCAGAAGCTAATATTTCATGAATATTGAGCCTCTTAAATTGACATAAGCTAAACATGTATTTATAATTTATCACAGATTATATGATAACCTAGTCATATGACAGAGGATCATATATATATATATATATATATATATATATATATATATATATATATATCTTGTAAAGACTTACTGGTCTTTTGAATCTATCATGTACACTAACCAAGGGGTTGGATTCTGCAATTTCAGGCATTAAATGCATATTAGAGAAAAAAAGGGGGAGGGGGGTAGACAGTGCAAAAAATTCCTCTAAGTGTAGTAGATTGATAAAGGATGGTGGATATCAAGAAAATTCTTGGTATATAAAAAAACGATTCAAATCAGCGTCCTCTCTCACTGCTTGGTCTCTCGAACGTCCCTCTCACTGTCCTCCGATTGAGATCAGCGTCCTCTCGTACTGCTTGGTCTCTCGAACGTTCCTCTCACTGTCCTCCGATTCGTATCAGCGTCCTCCCGCTCTCAGTACACGTGGAAAAAATGTTTTCCACGTGTATTGAGAGCGCGAGGACGCTGATCGAAATCGGAGGACAGTGAGAGGAACATTCAAGAGACCAAGCAGTGCGAGAGGACGCTGATTTGAATCGGAGGACAGTGAGAGGGACTTTCGAGAGACCAAGTAGTGCGGTCTAACATTCGAATAGAGGGAAGTGAAAATGACATAGATTGGGAGAGGAAGATCTTGAGGACACATGTGGCAGTAACAAAGATACCTTGATGTACTACAGATAACGAAGATTTCTAGTAAGCAGATCACTTTACTAGTTGTATCCTCATTCATTAATACTTATACATGTCATCTGCCATACTTTCTTCCTGTAAGCAGCCCATCTAATTTCACCCCCTACCCTCTCCTCTATACTCCATACAACCAATTCCTCAGCTCTATATACGTTATTTATTCATGTATATATAGTATGAAGTCATCTAGGATTGCATATGAGAAGTGTTTATGATTAATTCCTCTTGTCTCAATTCTTTCTCTATATATATCTCTTTGGTATTTAATCAATCTTTTTAGATTGACCATTTTGTGTATTTTTTATGAATATTATTCAGTTCTGATTAAAAATTGTTTTTTATATACCAAGAATTTTCTTGATATCCACCATCCTTTATCAATCTACTACACTTAGAGGAATTTTTTGCGCTGTCTACCCCCCCCCCCTTTTTTTCTCTATTTTGCATGTTCTATGATCATCGCTGAGAAATATCTTTTCGTGACATGAACTTGCCTAAAGACAAGCAGCAATATTGAGAGGATAACCGCCCTATTTGTGACTATTTTTTCAGGGACAGTTTTTGTTTATTATTTACATAGACATTACTCATTCTGTCAGAATATAGATAGAGTGATATATGTGCTTATAGAATACAATATTTGATCTGTAGTCCATGATATATAGGTTTGGTGTATTTCCTCTCTCTATCCCACACAGTGTTAATCTGGTTTTTGAGTGCGGTGTCTGAATTCTATTAAATGCATATTGTTTGTGACATTTAGCTACAGGTGTTTGTTGAACTTAGACTTTTATATAAGTGATACATATATTTAAATTGATGCTGCATGTGCCTGAGTCTTTTTCTTCTAGTAACTGGGAAACACGTTTACTGAGGTTCTGTGCACGAGCAGAGCGGGACTCTGACTTGTCTATATCTTGATCATTTTGGCAAATTTTATTTGGGGAACCTTATGTGGCTAGTATTTCTTGTACTGTGTTATATCTGTGTATTATGCATTTACTAATTAAAATGAACTTTTGATAAATTTTGATAAATTTTGTGGCTATGTCTTAGGGTACATGATTGGGAAAGGGAGACTTACATAGTAACATAGTAAATTAGGTTGAAAAAAGACACAAGTCCATCAAGTTCAACCTTCGCTTCATACCTCAGTAACTGAGAATTTTATAGCTTTCCTGCTACCAATTAAATTAGTCTTTATCAGACCTTCCTGATCAGCCTACTGATAAACAGTATAACTCTGTATGTTCCCTTTTGAAAGAAATGTATCTAATCTTCTCTTAAATGTATCCATTGTATCTGCCATAACTACCTCCCTGGGCGATGAATTCCACAATTTGACAGACCTTACCATAAAAAAACCCTTCCTCTGCTGAAGTTTAAACCTCCTTTCCTCTAATCTCAAGGGGTGTCCCCTGGTCACCTGATCAGGCCTTGGAATAAATAGCTCACCGCAGAGATCCTTGTATTGACCTCTCATATACTTGTACAACGTGATAAGGTCTCCTCTTAGTCGTCTTTTCTCTAGAGTAAATAAACCAAGTTTGTTTAGTCGTTCCTCATATGTCAAGTCCTCCATTCCCTTAATTAATTTTGTTGCTCTCCGCTGTACCCTCTCTAGTTCTAGTATATCCTTTTTCAGAACCGGTGGCCAAAATTGCACTGCATACTCAAGGTGAGGTCTTACCAATGATTTGTATAATGGCAAAATAATGTTATCCACTCTTGCTTCAATACCTCTTTTTATGCAAGACAGGACTTTGTTTGCCTTTGCTACTGCTGTTTGACACTGGTCACTGTTTGCAAGTTTGTAGTTGACAAGGATACCCAGGTCTTTTTCTAGCAACGAGTCACCTAAAATTATTCCATTAAGTTTATAAGTAGCCTTGTGATTGTTTCCTCCCAAATGCATGACTTTACACTTCCCCACATTAAACTTCATATTCCACATGTTTGCCCAATCTGACATTGTATGTAAGTCCCTCTGTAGAGAGAAAATATCCTGTTCTGAATTAATGACTTTGCATAATTTAGTATCATCTGCAAATATTGATATTTTGCTTTCTATATCTATTTCCAGGTCATTTATAAACATGTTAAAAAGCAGCGGACCTAATACTGAACCCTGAGGTAATCCACACTCCACTTTAACTGTACTGGAGAATTTTCCATTTACAACCACACACTGTTCCCTATCCTTCAACCAGTTTTGTATCCAATTGCAAAGGTTATCTCCTAGCCCCAATTTCCTTATTTTATACACCAGCCTTCTGTGTGGTACTGTATCAAATGCCTTTGCAAAGTCTAGATATACTACATCTACTGCCTTGCCATTGTCAAGGTTGCTGCTTACCTCCTCATAGAAGCTGAAAAGATTAGTTTGGCATGATCTATTCTTCATAAAACCATGTTGATTCGTGCTAATGATCTTATTTTTTGTGTTGTAATCCTGAATATAGTCCCTTATTATGCCTTCTAATAGTTTTCCCACTACAGAGGTCAAACTCACTGGTCTATAATTCCCAGGTTCTGTTTTAGTTCCCTTCTTAAATAGAGGCACTATGTTAGCTCTTCGCCAATCCTGTGGCACTGAGCCTGTGGTAATAGAATCTTTAAAGAGTAAATATAGGGGTTTTGCTAACACTGCACTGAGTTCCTGAAGAACCCTTGGATGTATACCATCAGGACCCGGTGCTTTGTCGGTCTTAATTTTGTTCAGTCTTCCCATGACATCTCCTTGAGTTAACCCAATATCTATTAATTGTATTGTTTTATTTGTTACATGCGGAGGCTCTTCTACCATTCCTTGCTCCCTTGTATATACTGATGCAAAGAAAGTGTTTAAAACATCGGCCTTTTCCTTATCCTTACTAACCAACTCACCCATCTCATTTTTGAATGGTCCAATGCACTCCCTCTTAAGTTTTTTGCTATTTATATATTTAAAAAACTTTTTTGGATTAGTCTTGCTTTCCCTTGCAATTCGAGTTTCATTATCTATTTTTGCTACCCTAATTGCCTTTTTGCAATCTTTGTTGCACTCCCTGTATTTTAAGAAAGATTGTTCAGTTCCTTCTGACTTAAATAATTTGAATGCTTTTTTTTCCCTTGCCATTTCCTTCTTTACATGTGCAGTTAACCACATTGGCTGTGACTTACTTCTTTTGCACTTGTTCCCCATTGGTATATACTGTTGGGTACATTTCTGCAACCTAAATTTGAATTCTGACCATTTTTCCTCAGTATTTTTGCCTTTAAATAAAATATCCCAGTCTATGTGTTGCATTGAGGCCCTTAACAATTTGAAGTTCGCTTTTTTAAAATTAAGAGTTTTGGTTGAACCTACACATTTTTGCTTTGCCAGACAGATCTCAAATGTAACCATGTTGTGATCACTGTTTCCCAAATGTTCTCTTACCTTAATATTGGATACCATTTCTGTGTTATTAGTGATCACTAGGTCCAATACATTGTTATTTCTTGTCGGCGCTCCCACCATTTGTGACATGTAGCTTTCACGAAGCGTGTTCAAAAACCTGCTACCCTTAGCACTCTGACAGGTCTCATTTTTCCAGTTGATATCTGGATAATTAAAATCTCCCATAATTATAGTATGCCCAAACTGGGCAGCTTTCTTCATTTGCAATAGCAGTTGGGCCTCATCATTGTCATCGATATTTGGTGGTTTGTAGCATATGCCCACCAACAACTTTTTTTTACCTTTCACACCACATTTAGTCTCGATTTCTACCCACATGGACTCCACAGTTTGGCCAGTTTCCTCACTAATATCACCTCGCAAAACTGGATTTAGCTCTGTTTTCAAATATAAACACACACCTCCACCTTTTCTATTAATTCTGTCTCTTCTAAACAGGGAATAGCCCTCTATATTTACAGTCCAGTCATGTGCATCGTTCCACCATGTTTGTTATTCCAATTATGTCCAATTGCTCATTAACCGCCAGCAATTCTAGTTCTCCTATTTTATCTACCATACTTCTTGCATTTGCTAGCATACAATTGATTTTGAAGTCTTTACATATATTAATCCCTACATGCCTTTTTTCTTCACCTTCATTTACTAGGAGTTCCTCCCTACTGACTAAATTTCTCCCCACCCTTTCTCCACCTTGTTAAGGAGGTCACTGTTTTATTGTTTTGGAGCACAATTACTTCAATCTCTGCCTCACTATTTCTTTAATTTTATCCATGTAGTGCAAAGACCCATAGGCTTCTTGCATTTTTTGTGGAGATGTAACATTTAGGATTAGTATGCACTTCCCTTTTGGGGAGGTTTTGATAAAAATGTATTGGTTATTATTTATCTATAGCAGCTAATTTTCTGTATGATGTCCATAAGAATGATTGCCTCTTAATTTAACTCTTTAAAGACTAGAGGGCATATAAGCATGATATTTCCCCTTAATAAATGTACCCCATGCTGCTTTTGCTCATTTTAATTGCAGAAAAGAGAGCCAGATCTATAACATACAAATACATATATAACCTAAAATCGTATCACTTTTCTGCAAAGAAAAAAGAGTGATTTCTAAATGTATGTATGAGTTAGATTTGGTCTCACATTACCTGATGTATGCACACAGGTAAATACTAAAGATAAGCTTACCACTTTCCTCCAATTTCCTATGTGATGCATATTTTCCATGCATATGCTGTTTCCTTTTAGATTCATACACTTCATCATTATACTGCTTTTATCATAAATTGAGATTGATGTCCTCGAGCCAAAATAATGTTCCAGGATAATCACTGAGACTGATGTATTAAAAAGGAACTTGAACAATTCTGTACCAAACCAACTGCACCACAGGGGACTAATAAAATGTCTCATTGATTTAAATGGACCCCTTGAATGCTACAACAATCTCAACTACATTTCTTTGCAAGTCTTTGGATACTTCTCAAGAGTTTAAGAGGGTTAAATGGCCATTTAAAGCAATAGAATATTTTATTTGTCCCATTTGGTGCAGTCGATTTGCCCCAGAATCAACTCTCGGGGGTTATGCATTAAGGTGTGGAGAAGCAAAAACCATTCTGTCACACTTGCCATCCCCAAGCAGTCCTATAGGGCAGCAGGAGATTGGCAGTGGTGATGATGAGAGTGATGGTGGAGCAGCTGGTGTGGAGGAGAGTATAAGAGTGTTTTTGGCAAAAAGTGAAAAGAAATAGGAGAAAGAGATGCAAATAGGTATGGGCATCATCACTATTGCCATCACTGACATTCTTAAATTTGCTGTTGCTGTAATTCCTGCTGTTGAGTCAGAAGACTTTAATCTGTTGCAGCAGGATGGCAATGTGCAGGCAGATGTGCTACAGACCACTGTGGCCATCATGGGACTGGGTCCAGAAAGAAATGATATGGGATAGGATAGATTCCACTTGCCACCATTAATCCAGGTCCTAGTTCTAGTGCTGATAAAGGGGTGGACGAAAACCACATTGATTAAATATTCTCCGTTTTTGCCTATTGGCAAAAATTTTTCACCATCCTTTCAATGGCTAGAAAGTTTTCCCCCCTCGAATAACGTGTTTTTTGCTTTTTCGCTATAAAAAGTGCCATTTCAAGGCAGCAAAACAAATTAAAGCGGCTTCAGAGCAAGATAGACGTGCTGTGCTGTTCTGCTGTGAATTAGTAGCAACATTGAGACTGCTGTCACTGTGAGCAAGTTTAATAATAATAAAAGGAGGAGCTGGAAGGACCCTTATGTGTCCATTGAGCCTGAGGAGGAAGTGACCACTACAGCCCCCCTAAATCTCCCCTAGGGATGTTAGGGAAATTAATCTCAAGGGGAGAGGAAAAGAGGGTAGTAGTGAGAGCAGGACAGTTCAGCTGACTGTTACTGCTGCCAGACATGTTGTGCCTGCTGCCAGATGTACTGTGCCTGCTGTCAGATGTGCTGCACCTGCTGTCAGACATGCTGTGTCTGCTGTCAGTGCTGCTTCTGCTGCCACCAGTGTTGTGACTTCTGCCAGTGCTGACAATAGTGCTGTGCCTGCTGCCAGAGCTGCCCCTGCTGGACCCCAGCATAGAAGGACCTGGAAGTACTGCTTTCTCAGAGTTAATGATATCCAGTCTCCCCTACATCGTCTCTTGAGATCTGGGGGAGATATCTTCATCTTTAGCAAAGGTACAGGAAGAAGTGGGTAACAGTGTGTGCATGACAGGTTAGCTACCTGTGTCTGTTGCTAATGCTGCCAGTGTGCCTTCTGATACTCAGGAGGAGGAGATGATGGCAAATGTGGCAGCAGGGGACCCTAAGTTAAACTTGCCATCTCCAAGTAGTCCAACTACTACTTCCACTCAGCATCTAGAAAGTGTTGGGGGTGAGGAAGTGGGTGCTGGTTAAGGTGATGGTAGTGAAGTAGCTTGTAGTGGGACTAGCATGACTGCTATAGATCATCCTGGAAGGAAGAGGAAGTGAAACCAAGCAGCCAGAATAGAGGTCAAGGGAGCCCATAACATTCCCCTTGCACTGTGATTCCCCTTCCCCAAACATTGTGCCTCTGGAACGTGATGTAGAGGAAGGCAGAACTGGCTACCAGCAGCAAAGATCAGCCACCTATACCTGCTGCTAGTGCTGCTAGTCTGTCTTCTTCACCTGTAGAGATAGCAAGTGTGACAGTAGGAGACCCTCTATCACATTTGTTATCAACGCCAACCAGTGAGACTTTCATAGTGCAACAGCAGCAGCAGCAAGAGACTGGTGGCATTGCTGATGAGGGTTATGGTGGAACAGATGGGGTGGAAGAAACATTAAAAGCTTTTTTAGCTGAAAGCAAAAAGGAATGGGAGACCGACATGCAAATGGGGATGGGCATCACCTCCACTACCAGAAGTGAAGTTGTAGAATCTGCTGAGTTTACTGCTGCTGTAATTCCTGCTGATGAGTTACAAGGACAGCAGGCTGACGAAGAGCAGACTAGGGTGCTATAATCCACCATGTCTATTGTGGGAATGAGCTCCAGCAGCAGTTGTGATACAGGACTAGGACAGGTTCCATCTGCTAGCAATATTCCTGGTCCTAGCTGTAGTGATGATTCTGAGGCATCAGCAGCAGCATCCTCAGCCCCAACCAGTGAATTGGATTGTGGAAGAGATGAAGAAAAAAGGTCACTCTTCTCTACCTTTTACCTCCACCCTGGGGTCTTGGGTGTCGGACTAATTTTCACTTGGGGCAGAGAAAATGCAGTCATCAGTGATGACACCTGTCTCGCCATTATCTTAAGATGTTATGGGACGGGAAGATGTAGCAATGTCTTCTGGTGATCCACTTCTGTCATAGTTACCTCCTCCACCTGCTGATAGAGATTCTGTAGAAGCGAGTATGTGGAAGTTCATGTACACCCATTTCTCATTGTGTGGTGGTGCGCTGACCACACATGGCAAATGTGGTGGGTTATAATTGCAAGCAGGGAATCAAGCAGCATTTGAGATTCCATCCTGCACAATATGCTAAGCTGGTAGCAGTGATATCAGTAGAGAAGTCATCTCCACCTTATCAACTCATTACCACAGCTCAGTAGATAACCCCTGATGTTCTCCCTGCATAGTGTAATCAAGTGACCAGATTAGTGGCTTCTTCATGCTTGTGTCTTGTAGCCCAGGGCTGTCCAGCTGGTGGCCTGTGGGCCTCATGTGGCTTGCCATACCATCATTTGAGGCCTGCAGCTTGTTGTTTGATAAGGGGATCTACTGGATCATAAGGTCCTTATGCATAGAAGCCTTGTAATGGCGAGATGCCGAAAATTGGACTGAACATACTTGTTGAGATTCAGAAAATGCTCATGCATGCAGCGTGTGCCATAATACTCTCCTTGCCTTCCCCTGAGTAGTCGGAGTCCTCCTCCAGAACTGAGCAAAGCACAAGGATGGTACTGAGCCTGAGACTGACTCACTGAGTGGAAGTCATTCGGACCTAAAGATACTAATTTAATGTAACTAAATCTTCACCAGGCAGTTCAAGTTGCAATAAATTGTTGAAAGAATGGTGGGTGGGTGGGTGTGCAGGAATATATCCAGGAACCATGTGGAGAATAATTGCGGAGGTTCAAAGAGAGAGACTCCTGAACCAAAAGGGTTTACTTTCGATATGTCGCAGGCTGAATATCGCGTCTTAAATTGTCGCATTTGTTCAGTCGCGTCATTCTGAATGGCTCATTTCAAATGTTGAGAGGAATTGAGTCGCAAATTGTATATGTCGCTTCATTCCGAATGACGCATTTAGCATGTCGCGCATTTTAGAGTAGCATTATGGTTGCAAGAAGGATGCAATTTGGGTACAATATTGTTCATTAGGGACACTGTAAAGAGGAAGTAAGGTGCAAGAAGTACAAGTAACAAAAAGTAGTGAAGTAGAAATCTTTATTTTAAACCAAACAATATTTGACAAAGTATGCATAAGCTCCAGTTTACGCTGTTTTTTTCTTCTTTTCTGGTGAGCTGACTGACCAGTCACCCTCTTAGAAGATCTCTGTGGTAGTAGGATCGCCTTTGGTAAGGTGCGATCTGAAAGTGTGATTCCTAGAGAATCACAGAATCCAGGGATGTCCGCGGCAGAGTACAGTACCGCGGACTTCTCATTATGGGTCACATGAAGGACAAAAGGAAACCCCAATGATATATCACTTGCAAGGCAAAGAGGTGATCCATCCGTGGTTTGACTGAATGGCACATTTGTAATGTATGCAGGGACAGATCGTTACCAGAAAAACTTATGGAGTTCTTCTCGTGGCTTCTTCTCATTATTAGATCTTTTAATTCAAATCTATGTAGACAGGCGATCACGTCTCTGGGAGATCCTTCCTGCAGAACTCTTGGCTTCAATGCCCGATGAATGCGATCAATGACTATTTTGTCAATGGTTGAATCACCAAGAAGTGAGGAGAAAGAGAGGTTACTGAGGAGGCTAGTTCCTGAGGAGGCATTGTTCCAGGAAGGTTTTTAATTCTAATATTGTTACATCTGCATCTGTTTCAAGATCATTCATGTGCATAGTCATTTGATGAATAATATCAGCTTGTTCATTCAGGCCTAGTTCTAAAGTTATAGTGTGTTCAGCTGCTTTTGTTTTCTCCTCTTCCAGCAATACTATCTTTTGGTGCAGTTGGGAGATGCTCTCCTTGACAGCAGACAGCTCTGTTTTCAGGGTGGATTGTATTTCCTCTATATGGGATTTATGGTCTTCCTTAGAGACCAAACAAGCAATTAAATCCGCCAGGTTGGATTTGGTAACTGGAGGATCGCTGATATAATTGTTCTCTGAGGTGGAAGGTATAGCATAGATGGGTATGGGAGAAAAGATGTTGTTTCCTGCTCAGAATGACTTGCTATATCAATGTTGTGCGTCACAGTAGGACACTATGGTGGTGTAGGCCCTGCTGGCAAATATCTAGTAATGTCACCGGTAGTGCTTTTGGATCTCCCTTTGCAACCTCGCATTCATCAACAGGGTAGATGGGTATGGTGTGAATGCTAAATTGTCATACAAAGTATAAGGAATTGCTCGTTTCAGTTCTCCCAGGTTCAGAGCTCACTCAGAGTGCATCCTTCTCCATGAAAGGCTAGGCTATGCCCCTATGTGGAATTGATATTTAACCAGTGACTGACCACGAAGGGAGTTCATCTCAAATCCATATGTCATCTTCATTATTATCTATCAATCCATATACCATTTATCCTCCATTTGTTTATTGGTTATTTTGGAACTGCTGCAACCAGTATAATTCAATATTCAACATATTGGTTTTATAACTTTATTTCATGTATTTTCATCCATCTATAAATCTCTTCATTTGTATTAATTTATTAACTGTTGAGCAGTTATTTCAAACAATATTCATCCAACATTCCATATATTTTACCAATTATTTTTAGTTCCATTTTACTTATTTTTTCATCAAGTTTGCTGTTTAGGATTTATTTTGTCACCTCTTTTTACATACCCATAAGGTTTAACTCTTGGATTATACTAATTCATTATGGATTATTTATTACACTTAGTACTCATATCATTTGGAATCACATTTTATTATTTTTTTATTTTGGGGTCAATATGTTGCCTTTCACTGACATATTTCCTTGTGTGTCATGTGTAGAAGTTAGGATGTGCATTTTTAGGTTATTATAATTTCACATATCACTTTTCATTGTTTTATTATTTTGATATATAGTGGGTCTGGGCATGTTGCTTTAGTTTGGAGCTCTATATGGTTTATGCATTGCGCAGGTCACGCAAGGGATCGATGTGTCACAGTTCCCAATGAGGGTAAAATTGTTACTTTGTTAGTCACTTTATTTTCATATTATTTTCATTATTTGAGATCCTTCATTGGCTTGATGCATAACATGGAACTCTGCAAGTTGTATACGAAGCACAGGCCATGCATCAAGACAATGTGTTGTGTTATTTAGAATGAAAGCAAGTGGAATTCTCAGATATAGTTATCAAGTGTATCAGTTGTTTGTATTGTTCATTTTGGTGTCTCCTGTAAGGCTGGATGTTCCATTCATGGTAATTTAAGTGTGCATCTGGGCAGACGGGACACACAGGTGTGCACATTGTGACTGGCCACTTTAATTCACATTTAGGTTCTACGATGCGGACACTTGGGGTATTGATTATCCATGTTGGTGTCCATAGTCGGCATATGTTAAAGACGCATGGTGTCCACAGGGAACATGGTAGGTGATCTGGTCCATGTGTTTGACATTTTGTATTATTTTTAAAATTTTAAGCAAAAACATTTTTGCTATGTATATAAATTGTATCTGTTAACAAATATATATAGCTAAATGATGATGTAGACATTATATCCTCAACACAATTATATCATATTGTTTTGGCGCTTCACACTTTCTATATATATATATATATATGTATCCCTGCAAGTGGGATTTTGTGTGTAAGAGCAACTGACAATTTGAAGTGCACTAACAGAGTTGCTTGTATTCAATATTGTCCAATTCTTTTAAATCTCTTGACATCATCATGAATATATGCCAGTGTCAATTAAGCAGGAGGTTAGTATTGTGGGCAAAGGACAAAGGTAATCTGCATGCTAACACATTTTTCAAGGCATATGTTGCTGTAGGACTCACAGCTTTGACTTTCAGCTACTTATTTCTCACTGCAGCCCTCAGAAGAAGTAACATTGTGGTGGAAAATGTTGCACCATAGGTGAAAAATGTGTTGGAATTGGCAAAAGGAGGAAAATTTGGTATTTGCAAAAAGGAGAAAACGTTTGCAAAAAGAAGCAAAAAATTGTTTGTTTTCGTGCAAAGTAATGTGGGAAATTTTTCTCACTTTTTGCCACCCTTAGCAGTGTCGTCTTTTGCTTCTAGTTGGATTTATTAAGAAAGAATTTATAACACTGGGCTAAAACACCAGCATTTCATTGACACATGAGGGCCAACACACCATTTCAATATGAGTTGGAAACCTCTCTAGCATTTAAGGGATTAGAATTCCCATTTAAGTCCATGGGAACTTTTAGTTCTCCACTATAGTGTAGTTGGTTTGCCCCAGACATCCTCCATTCATCTTTTGAACACACAGCCCCAGTGAATATGTTTATATATTGATTATGCTTCTATATTGATTATGGGTATTCATTATATCCGAGTAGGAGACCCAAGTATTAGGAACCCACTCCTCGTACTACATTACCCTTAGACTGATCTATTTTTCATTTACTCACAGACACTTATATCTTGTGCTTCCTGAGCTAAAGAGCCATTCAGTCATGGCTGTCTGACTTGTCATCACTGTCTGAGTGCAGTACATGGAGGTTTCAATTACCATACCTTTATTTAAGTTCCTATTTACTCTGTTCCAGCCATAGTTTATGATGACACATCCAATATCAATATGATATTGAAGCCTAACTGTTTAATTCATTATAATGTGTTCTATGTATTTCTCTGCAGTACTTTATACACAATGTAAGCTTTTACAAGCATGCAGCTATCATGATTTGCATCAGTCTGTATCTCTATGTCATTGTTAGAAAATATTACACTGGAATCTGTAAATCCTTGCAAAATGTTTGTTGCTTTATAAATAAATGATATTTGTAATAACAGTAATTAAAATACTCACTGAAAACCACTTACAAAACTTCATTAATATTTTGCATAAATTAAGTAATGTATGATATTTGAGCATTAAATGCAGCCATTTTACTTGTACTAATCAGTCCAAAAATAATACAGTTAACTCCGACACACTGGAAATTTGCTATAGATCCAACATAGAAACTGCATTTAGAGCTTCAAAAGTAAATTCAGAACTTAGCACTTAAATATACTTTTAAAATCAATACAGCTACTGAACATCACTCATTTCTTTATCCATTGATTGCTCCAAATTCTTCATAAGTCGTATTTCAAAAAGTGCTATTCTTCTTATCCTTTCAAAGACCTGTATAGGCTTTAGCTCCCTGCATGGCTTATACCAAAGATTTTCTTTTCCATTTTTGGAACAATAAATGATATCTTCCTGCCCTTAGATGAACAATTTAAATGACATTTCAGAAAAATATCAAAAAGCATTTTAACAGTCACATTTTACTGCACATCCATCTCACTGTAAGAGCAAGCTAAGATTACAGTTAAAATATATATTTTTTTATTTCTGTTCAGATTTTTTTTACTGACATACTATTTTCATCATTTTAACAATCCAAACTGAAAGATATGTGAGTTTAAACTAATGTAGTATTTTGAATAAAGATGGAAAAAATCACTTCTCATCAATGCTGTAGTTCTCTTCTAAATGCAGTAGTTGACAGTATTGCTCAGATAACATTAACAGAATAGCCTGTATTATGAATCATGTTCTGGGCTCATGCCCCCAATTCTGCTATGTTACAATCACTGTACAATAAACTACCTTCATCCCATCCTTATTGTTCCTCTGAAATAGTGAACAGAGAAAGAAATGTCATTGTGAAATTGTGAATCTATTATTTGTAGCGCATTCCGGGATATCATTTAACTCCTTTTTCTACTCAAACCGGCTCACAGAACATGTACTGTTGAGTATGTTGAATAGTGAAGGAAACAGAAAGCAATTCTAAATGTATTCTTTTACACTCTAAAATAGTATACCCAAAACATTAAAAAAAGAAGGTGAGATGTATAAGTGGATATTTTAATAATCTGCTTGCCACCCCCATAGCATGAACTCATACATATAGGTAATATCGTGGGGAACGTTTTGTACAGCAGAAAACATGGTTACTGAGAGAGGTAATACAAGAGGATAGAGGGTGTGACATATCATCAATAAGATGGCCAACAGCAATGTGTCCAAGCAATGGAGGGTATCAGAATGCTTACCAGGAGCATTATTTATCCCTCTAAGAGGAAAAGTAAAAAGAAACTATTTCAGATTTCCAAAAACCTAAAAGAATATGAAAGTAATGGGGAGGAAGTAAATAATGCTGCTGATCACCTAATAGTTGATGAATTATTAAATTCCCAACAAAAATTCCACCACCACCAGCTCCAATACTATTTATAAAACATCTAAGAACACTGAAAATGACAATGAGTCTCCTTCTTGTGCTGGAATACTAACATTCTTAAAAATGAACTAACATCTAATACCACCTGAGTATCAGGTAGCAGAAGCGGTCAAAATTACACATGACAGGGAAGGCCAGGCCACATGTATTATTAACAGCAGCACACAGGATGAAGACTGGAGGATGAAGAGGAGGAAGGATGTGAAGGGTTGCTACCATTTAGCACTTGGGATCACTGTCATGAACACTGATTAATGTGTGTCATTAATCTTAGAATAATGATAGAATAGATAGAATAATAATAGTTTGCATTAGACTCCTACATGATAATAGTAATAACTGCTATATTTTAATTATAGTAAATAGATTTTAAGTTTTTTAACCATTGAACGACATAGGCAAAAAATGTTTGGTCTAGGTGAAATGGACATGTTTTTATGTTTTCCTAAGGAAGGAATTTCTCTTGGAAAAATAGAGAACCACTTGGTTTTCATTGAATATCTCAGAAGAACAAAATGGGATCTTTACCCATCCCTAGTATCCACCATACCCAAATGCAGTATTAGTTTTAGTGATAGTGTGACTGGGATCATCATTAGGGATGGGCGAAAATTGTCACCTCAAACTGAAATCGGCGAATAATGGCACTTTCCACTTGGTGAATAATTTCCAGCGAAAAGTACTTTTTCCCAAATTTTTCTCCCGTTGAAATCAATGGGAAGAAGCATTTTTCTCCACCACACGAAAGTTTTCTAGTGCCATATAAAAGGATGTCAGGCTCTCACAGCAGCCATTCTGTGTTTGTGAGAGGAGAGAGCAGCACCTTGTTTGAGCTAGAGAAGATAGGGGAATTGAAGTTTAGTTTAGGGAATCTTTTACATAGGACATTTGTTCCCTGTATTAGGATAGTCAGTGGGGCACTCTGGGGAGAAGAAGGGAGGAAGGAGGTTGACCCCAAATAGTAGCCCAAAATTCAGATTGACTAACTGTCAAGACACAGGCAGCTGGGGACCTATTTGCTTGCTGATCTTGCCGTTATTGTTTCTGTGCTAGGTGTGGAAGTCTGGGGAAAGAATTTGTTAATTTTGCTTTCAGTTATTATTTTTCTTGGACAGACTGTGATAAGACAACGGGGTGGACAACCAGCAAATGCACAAGGGGAATGGGGAGGGGTGGAGCATTGCAGGGATGTGAGAGTAAAGTAGTAGTTCAAAAACTGACTGCAGCAATGGTTGCTGCAGCGTGTGCAATCAATAATGATTATCCCTCTACTCCAAGTAGAGTAGGTTTCAGCAAAACTAGTTCCAGGAAGCTCTCACAGCATGCCATTCTATCTTTGTAAGAGGAGAGAGCAGCATGTATTTGAGCTAGAGAAGATAGGCAAATAAAGGGGAACTGAAGCTTAGGTTTAGGGAGTAATTTAGGTAGGACATTTGTTCTCTTTAGTAGGGGAGTCTGGGGGAAAAATGAGGACAAGAAGGGAGGTATCACGATGTACCTTGCGGCGGCAGCAAGGAGAGCTCTGCTGTATCCGTTCCTGCTCTGTGTACCAACCCGGCCCGGCTGACGTTCCTGTCCGTGTACCGACTTGGATTGGCTGACGTTCCTGCTCTGTGTACCGACCCGGATTGGTTGACGTTCCTGTTCTTTGTACCAACCTGGCCCGGCTGACGTTCCTGCTCTGTGTACCAAATAGGATTGGCTACGTTCCTGCTCTGTGTACCGTCCCAGTAGGGCTACTGCTCCTGTGGTCCCATTCCGGTCCTCGGTTTGGGGTTCCTCTTCCAGACTTCGGTCTCCGGACTATCCTTTGAGCCTCAGTGCCACTTGTGCAGTCTTGTCTCGATTCGGTAGTGTCGCGCGGGCGACATTCCGGTGTCTACTCCATCAGTGCACCACGGTACACTTGACCCTCCTTCCTGCCTTTAGCTGAGGTTGGTGTTTCGTTGAGCGCCTCAAGCCGTGCTTCCATCAGGCAGTCGTTGCGGGTCTTGGCGTTTGTTAACCCCTTCGGGGAAGGTGTCACTTGTCACCGGTTATTCACAGTGCAGTCTCAGTTGGGCACCCATCCGGGTATACTGTCTCAGTCCTCCATTTCTGCTAAGGAAGATCTAGTTATCCTGGGCCTCCATTGTCTACTGGGCGTTTCTCGCTATTTAAGCACTCCCTGTGCAGAGTGGGAGTCTCAAGGGTCTTGCACTATTAGGGTCTGTTCGTTGTATTGGCCTAATAGTAACTCATTCCTGGCTGCCTTGGTTTGAGTTCACATGAACATAGCCTGACCTGTGTGTATTGTAAAGTCTGTATTGCACAAATACTGGACCCGTGTGGGTATACATTGCATTATTGCCATAACCTGTCCTGTGTCAGTACTGTTTTGTGTTACCTTTACCGCGGGTCCTGTGAGGGTTATATTTGCTAAGCCTGTTCAATAAAACTGTGTTTTATTTCACCTACTGAGTCTGAGTGTAATTTAAACAGTTACACTGTGTCTTGTTCTCATTTGTACAACTAACAGTGACAGGAGGAAGGAGGTTGACCCAAAATACACCACAATTTGGTGTGACTGACTGGCAAGACACAGGCAGCTGGGGTCCAAATTGCTTGCTGATTTTACTTTTATTGTCTCTGTGCTGGGGAGTAGGCAGAGGTACACAGGTGTATAGCTTTATGGCTAGATGAGACTTACTCAGAAGCAGAGAAGACAGAGACAAAAGTCCAACAAACAAAGCCAAAGGGGGAAATCCAAGAGAGTGTTCAGGCAGTCCAAGGTCAAGTGCAGATAGCAAAGGATCAAGGTCAAAATGGATGCCAAGGATCAGGAACCAGGAACATAGAAGATGAATCACTGATAACACCCCTAAAGGGCCAGTACAACTGAGCACTGGACTACTGGCAGCTTCCTCTATAAAAAAAAGTATGGCATGTGAAGTCATCAGTGCAATGTGATTGACAACATGTGATGTCATCATGTGTGCGATGTGATCGACAGGGCCCTCAGTCTAGCCCAGGACGGGGTTGCGTAGAGTGAGCACATTGATATGCTTGAAGACACGCAGGGGCATGAACATCCCGAGAGGACTCCAAAGACCTATCTTCAGGGCCATAGCTTTTCCAGTGTACCATATATTCCACGTGACCCCGGCAATAACGAGGATCACGTATACCCTAGACCTCAAACTCTTCAACTCCGGAAACCTTCAAAGGTGGAGAGCAAACAGGTTCGCATCCAGAAAAAGTATTCTTTTTCCAGGGTCACAACTGTGAGAAGTGGAAAGTAGGATGGTTCTTGAGGTATGACGGCAAAGCCAGTAGAAAAGCAACAAGGTTAATGATGTGGACTATCTTGAAAGGTCCCAGAAACCCAGGATCTAACTTCTTAGTTCGACAAGTGAGTCGAAGATGAAATGTAGACAACCACACTTTGTCCCTAACATGATACACAGGAGCAGGAGAGCAAAGCTTATCTGAAGGGATCTTGTATGAAGTTTGTGCTCCAGCCAGGGTATGTTGAAGTAACTGATGATGCTACTGTAACTGATGGATGCGAGATGTAGAAGATGGCAGATTAGGCAAGGATGGTACCCATAAGTAGCCAAAATGGAGAGGATTTGATGGATCTGAGCTGATTGTTATAAGTGAATTCAGCAATAGGCAAAAGAGAGGCCGAATTATCCCAAAGATAATTTACAAGACAGCGAAGGTACTGTTCCAGAATTTAGTTTGTATACTCCGTTTGTCCATTGGTTTGTGGGTGGTACCCAGAAGAAAGTTTAAAGTCAATATGCAGGCTAGAACAAAACGCTTCAAAAATTTAGAAGTGTACTGGGGACCACAGTCAGAGATGATTGACTCAGGGACTGCATAGAGCCGAAAAATTTTGTAAATAAAAAGAGTTGCAGTTTGGGCAGCCGTAGGAACATCAGATGTTGGAATGAAGTGTGCCAATTTAATCAGGCGATCCTTGACCAACAATATAGTGGTAAAGTGGTTAGAAAGTTCATGATAAAGTCTATAGTGATCCCCCTCCATGGTTACATTGATGGAGGGAAAGGATGCAATATAACTAGTTCTCTTCTGTGACAGTCTTTGGCTCAGTTACAAATGGCACAGATTGAAACACAGCTTTATACATCATGTCTGATCTGTGGCCACCTCCCCCCAGTAATATCATTGCAAGACCTCTAAGGTAGAGACCACTTCCCTATGGCCAGTGTAGTTCAGGTTATGGAACTGATGAGGTACTTCTGAACATAGTTAACTAGGTACAAATACCTTGTCTTTTTTATACAGAAATCCATTTGTTTAAGTGAAGAAATGCAGTTGGCTGAAGGAAGGGTCTTTTACCTTGGATTGCTTAATGCAGTCTAGGAGAGATACAGTAGTAAGCAGAAAGTGGATATTAGGGATGGGTGAAAAATTTTGCCTCAAACCTAAATCAGTGAATAATTTCCAGCAAAAAGTTATATTTTTCTGCTTTTTTTTCACCTAGCTCATTCCATGGGAATGGGAACATTGAAATTACACACAAAACATTGCAAATGTTATTTTATTTCCTAAAGGCATAATATAAAAGGGGTATGAGGGTGCCTGTGTTGGTGGAGTGTTTCAAGAAGAAGAAATACAGTGCTCGTCGTAATGAGGTTAAAACCAGCTTTTATTGGGGTTTCAAAACAGACACTACATGCAGACACCACATGGAACTAGACGTCTCACGTGTTTTGCACGTATGTGCTTAATCATAGACATAGAGTGTGGGGAAGGAATCAGTTGAACAGGAAATGGTTTTTTGGAGGAGTTGTTTACTGGGATTGGGGGAACAGTTAATAAAAAAATAAAAACTAAATACAATAAAAAAATAGGACATGGTATAAAAGGTGTCTGGGGAGGGTGCCTGTGTTGGTGAATGGAGTCTGGGAAAATAATAAGTTGAACAGGACATTTTTTGGGGGGTTATTGACTGGTATTGGGGGGTAGCTCATAAAAAATAAAATAAAATTAAAAATAAAATAAATTGGTACATATTGTGACAGAGACAGGGACCCCCTGACATAAGCTGAGACTGGGATAGACTGATACTTGATGGGAAAGAGTATTTTGTAGAAGAAGACCCGTATGACTTAGACTTGTGTTAAGCCCAAGCCCTGAGGAAACATTGATTTGTAAGACTTAGACTTATTACTAATGACTCAAGCCCTGAGGAAACATTGATTTGTTGTAGGAAATAAGACTTGTGTTAGGCCCACGCCCTGAATAAATGTTGATGTGTAGGACTTAGGCTTGTTTGGCACAAGCCGCAAGGAAACACTGATTTGTAGGATTTAGGCGTGTTTGGTACAAGCCCTACAGAAACATGGATTTGTAGGACTTAGGCTTGTTAGAAACAAGCCCCCAAAATAGTTATTTTTTTGTTGGCCTTTTTTTTTTTTTTTTTTTTTTTTTTTAAAGAACAAGCCATGAGAAAATGTAGGGGGGACTGGCCAGCATTGAGTCTGGGGAACCAGGGCATCCAGACTCTTTCATATTAGTAATAGTGGTCATTTCCTTCTCCTCAGACTGGATGCTTAATGGTCCTTCCAGGTCCTCCTTTTACTGTTATTAAACAAGTTGTTATTAAAATTGTTCATAGTGATAGCAGTCACTATGAGTCTCTCCTGACTCAATACCTCTCTCGCTCTGTAGCTGCTTGTATTTGTGTTTCACTTTTTGCAAAGTAGCACTTTTTTATAGTGAAAAGGTGAAAAACATGTGATTAAAGGGGCAAAAACTTTCTAGGCTTTGAAAAACTATCTTTACAATTTTACCAATGGGCGAAAGCAGCAAAGATTCGAATCGCTTAATTATTTAAAGAGGATCTTCTCACAAATTACTGGAAAACCTCACGGGAAAACAATGGGACCTTTTGCCCACTCCTAGTGGCTAGGCTGGAGGATGGTGTCCTGAGAGTATCACAGTGCCTTACCTCGGCCTGCGCCATTCGGCCGGGAGCAAGGTTCTGGACTGATGCTAAGGCTTCACTAGCCACGTCCCTCTCTGCTTGCGGCCTGGTCGCATCTGGTTCATTGTTACTGGCATCATGAATCAGGCACTTGCCTGGATGCCTGTTATAGGCCCAGCCTGGGGGACCTAATTGGTCCCGTCTTCTCTTAATCCTTTATAAACCTCTATGGGCCTGTGTATCAGTTACCCTTATGATGTTGTTTTGAGCAGTTCTAGTTCCAGTTGTTCCTGCATCCTGTATCTTGTGTATGACCCGGCTTGTCTGACTATCCATTCTGGTGCTGACCTGTGGCTCTGTCTGACCATTCTCTCTGTGCGCTCTATTTTGTCTTGACATCCAATCTGGTGCAGACCTGTGGCTCTGGATGACTACTGGCTCCGTGTATGACTATCACGGTGCCCGTGTATTGCTGGCGACATTTTGACAGCTTTATTCCTGATGTCTTCTTATTGGCTAGCGTGATATTGCTCCACCCAGTGGTAGCCTTTAAGTACTGAACCCTGTCACTTCTGCAGGGCCCTTTCATGGTGTTCCCATTGCCTAGTGCTTGCTGTCGTTATAGTGCGAATCCTGCATATGACCCGGACTGCCTGGCTACTCTCTCTGATTCTGTTCCTGCACCATGTATCGACTTGGACTGGCTGACGTTCCTGCTCTGTGTACCGACCTGGCCTGGTTGACGTTCCTGTTCTGTGCATCTACCCAGATTGGCTCCATTCCTGCTCTGTGTATCTCTGGCCCGGTTGACTACTGCACCCGGTATTCCGGTAAAGAGTACTTCCCGGTGCTCTGTCTAGAGCGTGCTGACCCAGTTGGTTGCCTCAATTGCTGCTCTAGCCATTCAGCTACTGCGACCCATTTACGCTCCTGTGCCTTGTATCTTCATACCCCAGGGTTGAAGCTGATCTCGATTGCTCACTAAATGCTTGGCTTGTTACTGCACTACCACTGAGGTTGGTCTCCTGGGCGCCTCAGTTAGCTTTCCACCACCTAGCAGTCGCCATCAAGCCTGAGCATTTATTAACCCTTGCAGTCCGGTGCTCACCCGGGTAGGAGCTGTTCCCGTTGGCACACCATACTCTTGGCTTCCTGAGGTTGGTCTCCTGGGCTCCTCAGTCGTCTCTACCACCTGGCAGTTGCCATCGAGCTGAAGCATCCGTTAACCCTTGTGGTTTGGTGCCGTTATCCTTGGGTCGCAGTCCATGCTGATTCCGTTTGGCGTTCAACTGTTCCTCCGGTTACAGTGATACTGTACTGTCCGGTAGTCCGTGAGTCCTACAGGGCCTTGCTCACCCTTTGGGGGCATAGTCGCTATTGTGTCACTCTCCAGTAGAGAGTTCTTCTTGGGCCTCACTATTAGTGCCTACCAGCCTCCGGCCTTATAGCACCTTCACATCATTGTCTCACTGATTCACACGAACTGTCACCTGACCTGTGTCAGTATATGTATTTGCTCTCTGATATATGTACTGGACCCGTGTGGGTTAATGTTATTTTGTAACCTGTCCTGTGTCAGTATTAAGTGTTAACTATTGCTGAACCCGCGAGGGTTACTTTATTCTGTCTGGTTTCAATAAAACTCTGTTTTACCAAACTGCCTGACTCTCCATTCTGGTGCTGACCTGGGGTTCTGTCCAACTATCCTCCCATTGTGTTTACTCCTAGTGGATATCCTATCTGGTGCAGACTTGTGGCTCTGGCTGACTACCCGCTCTGTGTGTGAACCTGTCTTGTCTGACTATCCTAGCTGTGCTGACCCGTGGATCTGTCTGTTTACTCCGCTTGTGGGTCTGTTACCTACAGACACCCATCCTGGTGCAGACCTGGGGCTCTGGCAGACTCCGGCCTTGCTGACTGTAGATTTGAGTCAGTAGTCTCTTCTGTTGCCCCTTACAGGAGACTGTAGGTTCAGTGTTGCATTCTCTTCGATTCCTGAGACTACCAGCTGGCTTTGGCCTAGTCTCCAGCAGTGTGGATGACCCGTCGGCATGCTCCTATTGCTGATAGAGACTCTAGCCTTTTCAGTCACCCTCTGCTTGTACTGTCATACTTATTTGCATTTGCTTATTATTATTATTATTATTATTATTATTATTATTATTAATAAAGGTGTTCTTAACTATACCATCTGACTCCTTGTCTTGTTTTGCTACCATAACAGAGAACTCTAGAGTGTCCCAGCAGGAAGAAACATTCTGGACAAGGCATCTTCTGAAGACAGTAGTATGAGTTTGTTGGAGGTGATAAAAAGAATAATAGAATGTCCACTCTTGCCACTGCCGTCACCACCTCTACAGCCACAAGTCATGTTGTTAAAGCAATAAAGTTGCAAAGTTCTTCTGCTATGTACTACCAACCCACACTTTCTGTGTTCTTAGGAAGGAGTCAAAACTCACAAAAATAATGTCAAAGCAAGACCGTGGAGTGACAACATTACCAAAATTTTGCTGCTTAACATGTCACCCTATTTTTTGTAGAAAGAACTGATGTCATGTGTTGCACCCTCTGGAATATCTCAAACTGCAGTAATTTTTTTCAGGATGGTTGTGCCAGAGTTGTATAAGCATGGGGATTGTATGATGTGCAAATGGCTGGAAAGATTATAAGGAAAAAAATGCACCCATCAGATATATGGACAAGTGGCCACAGTACAGATTATATGACTGTCACTGCTCACTAGGTTCCCTTCCCATCAGTGTCCATCAGCAGCATACATCAGGTCTCTGAATCTGTGCTAATATGAAAGAGCAGCAGCAGGGTAGCCCATGCTATCAGCATGCTACTTTGTGGGACTGTCTATCAAAACTTTTCATGCACAGAGTTGTGTTAAATAAACTACAGCAGGTGATAGATGAGTGGCTTGTTCACCACTTCTTGAAAGATGACTCAAACATAATAGCTGCCTTATGAACAGGTGATATGGTGTGTGTACCCAGCTTCACCTATGTCTTAAGTTTAGTTGGGAAACTAAAAGCTCAGAATCATGCTAAATATGTTATGAAAAATCTGTTCCAGTTGAATTTCTCCTACAGTTTTCACAATGCATTATATTTCATACAAGATCATAAAAATCTGCACTATCCCCAGCTTAAACTGGAGGTCCTTACCAGGTGGCATTCCACATTGTACTTGTTAAAGTGTTTGAATGAGGAATACGTTTTCACTACATTATTGGAACCCCACTTTAAACATACAATTTCTGAACTTGTGCCAAGGTATGAGCAGCAGCAGCCTTCTGTAAATTGAACTTTATGCACATGTATTCTTGTGCACATATTTATACTGCTACAGTATTTTACCTCATACTCCGTTTTAACTGAGGTAATTTTGACACACTTACAGTATACTACAAAGTGGACAGACTCTTTATTGTCATGAAATTAGTGACAGTTTTATAATCATTGTAACACTTTTACAAATGGTTAACATTGTTTTATTTTTTTCAAAGGAATGAATAATAATAAAGGTTATCTTATTGTTTTTGGTGTTGTTCAATTTTCCTCCAGTACTTTAGATCCTGTGCCTATACAGTATTGAACTTGTCTCCCAAGGACCTATACAGTCCAACTCTTTTCTATCATCTTTTTTCTTGTATAAGTGACTAGAATTTTTTGAGACTTGCAATACACTAAAGTATATCTCATTCATTAATGTATTTTTTATTACAGTTTAAACCTGTATTTTTTATATTAATTGTGCCTTTTAGTGGTCAAATTCTAATTAGTTATTCTTACATTGTATTCTTCAAAGAATGTGACAGAAACTGCTGAGTCATAATGGTAGTTAGAAATTTCAGGACTTAAATGCACATTAATTCACTTCCTTATTATCTGAACAGTTACAACTTTTGAAATAAAAAACAACCGACAGTGATGGGGTGCTCATTTTTTACTGTGCAGAAATATCTCTATAACATATGAGTTTTCGTAACAAAATGTTTGCTGCTCCTTTAAGGATGTCTGCTTCTACAACTTTCCATGTCTCAACTATACCTCACACTCTCTCAGAACTACACCTAATTTCTAGAAACGGGGCTGAAATTATCTTAGATTTAGAAAGCCTAGGTGGGAAACAGCAAAGTTCCCATGGGAAATGAATTAACAATAACAAAAAGGTGGGAATTTTATGTATTTTCTACACAAGAGAATCCTGGCTAATAAAATAGCATAGCATGTTTTTCCTGTGAAATTTCTCAAGAAAGAATAACAGGACTTTTTGCCCATTTCTGATATAATTAAGAAAGTACAAACTTATATGAGACAAATAAAAGTTCTAGTTATAGCCACATAAGATATAATCTCCCTACTGAGAATATTTTAATACCAAGCAAAATGCATCTAACTTTGTACACTCCCCACAGGTAACTTTATGAATTTTTCACATGCTAATTAAGAATTTAAGGCCTGCAATAAATAGCTTTGTCAATATCAGGGCATTAATCTTTCTCTTACTGTGGGTTAATTGTCTTAAAACAGTTCTCGTACAGCTATAATGTCTTGATATTATGCCTGCAGATAATTTAAGTTTCATTTAAAGTGCAGCTTTTTCAGCCAGATGCTATCTATTTAAAATGCTGTTTAATTGCCACTAATTTTTCTGGTGTTCTTGATCTTCCCTTTAGGGGGTATAAATACATCAACTGTTGCTTTTCAGTTGCTAGAGCTAGAAAAGTTGTTCTAATATTCTAAATGTATTAAAATATAAAGAGAAAAATGTTTCAGTTTCCTGACGTGAGTAATTTGTTTAGGACTCCCTCCAAATTTTAATGGACAGTGATTGCTTTAATTTTCTCAAATTGTTGCAGACATTTAGTGATGCCAAATGAATGTGCCCTGTATACCCTGAGTGGTCAGTTTATTAATTATAGCAACCTCATCCAAATAAACCACCATTCAGTCAAGGACAGTGTCACACATCTGTACTAAACTACATGATGCATGTAGACACTAAACAAAGAATACGGCTGTGGGTAAAGCGCTCAAATCTGTCCTATATAATAATTTGCTAGGATGTTTGTCATGATGCAGTCCTGTGCAGTAGAGACTTCCCATGTTCGGGCAGTCTCTACTGCGCATGATTGCATCGCGTGATTGAGGCGACGCAAGACTGCATTGCGTGGAGAATTGAGGTAGCGGCCTCTTAACACTTTGAGTGCTAGTGGGGTATGCAATGACTTGCAAAGCAATGTATTGCATACCCCTCTGGCACTCAAAGGCTTAACATTACCTGGACCTTGGCCAATGTACACGGGCTTTTACACTAGTAATATCATAAATATATAGATATAAAATATATTAAAATAAATATTTGGCACTGAACTAGTGGAAGAAAATATTTATTAATACATATAATAATCCTAAAAACAATGATATCAATAATAAAATGTATATTCAAGTGATATATATCTCATAAGTCCCAAATAACTATCTCTTTCTCAGATCCAGAATGTTTACCTGCAATATGCACAGTTCTTATAACAAAACTTTAAAGAAACCAATCCAGTTTGTACCATGAACTACTGAGACAGTGGTCTAAACAAAAAGTAAACTCTAAATTAGACTTTAATTATTAATGATATAAGTAGAGCAACATCAGAACCGTTGGAGGGTGAGGAGGAATAAGAAGGCACATCTAATATGAGGAAGACAGGAGGAAGTTTTTCCCTGCCCGCAGCTGACACTAAGCTGATGAGTCAGGAGCCGGAGAAACCATGCCCACTTATTAACACCAGATAAAGTATTTGCAATCTGTACCTTCAATAAAATGAAAGAGTCAGGAGGAGGAGAACCCTGCCCGCTGATACAACAGCGAAGTATGGACAATGACTATATATGTTCACATGATGACATATTGCCTTGCTTCTAAATTCTCCACACAGTGACAGATTATTGGATTTCAATAAGCAGAACTAGTATGTATATTTAGATCAGAAGAAACAAGATCTCCCATGCATAAACATTGTCTAATATTTCTTTAAAATTTTGTAACAAGAACTTTGCATATTGTGGGTAAACATTCTGGATCTGAGAAAGTGATAGTTGTTTGGGACTTATGAGATATATATATATATATATATATATATATATATATCACTTGAATATACACTTTTATAGAGTATTACTGATATCATTATTTTTACGATTAATATATGTATTAATACATATTTCCTTCCACTATTTCAGTGCCAAATATTTATTTTAATATATTTTATATCTATATATTTATGTTGCACTCAGGGCTTAGGCTGTTGTAGAAATACTCAAGTTTGGCATTCCCCAGGGGTATCTAGTCCCTTGGGTATAGATCGTGCCTAGGTTAGCCTGATTTAGAGGCCAAAAAATTAACCAAAAAAATCAGTGAGTGAACGTATAAGCGTTTATTACAATTGTACAGGAATTAATAAGTGGGACCTCTTTGAGCCTTGCTCATGGGTTAAAAATATAAGTAGAAAAACAGCTCTCCACCTGCCCAATCTTTGTATTATATGCACTGGTACATTGTTTTTGGAGGCTGAAGATGCGGCTCCGATATGGAATGAATGACCTGAGAATATGTAAGGATTTCGGCTCAAGCGTGATAGAAGGATTCTGACATATTTAGTCAATGTTGAGGCTGATAGTGGCCTATTGTGTATCATTTATTGTACACTTAATTGTCAAACAATGAGTGGGTGGGATTAAAATCCCCATATTCAGCACACTGCTGAACAGCTGCACACAGATAATTAATGTGCTGAAAGCCCACTATTGCAACAATAAGTTTAATTCACCTATGTTCCTCTCAATTAAGAAATATCCTAATAGTATTTGAGAAATTAATACTGGATATTGGTCATATATACAGTCCACTGTTGTATATAAGATTATTTATGATCTCTGATAGTGAATCAGAATATTAGTTGAAATAAACAAATATATAAGTATAATAATATGTAGGTAAAATGCAGATAAATTATAGTATTATTAACAATGTGGTGATGGAGTTGCCCGTACTTTATTATTTTTTTTATTTTGTGTGGATTCTGCTGCTGATTATGAATTTTGTATGTACATGTTTTGCAAGGCCTGTGTTAGTGAAGAGTATTAGTGCCATCACCTCAATGGCAGCCATTTATAAACTGAAATAACAGCTATTTCTAAAAAGTAGAGCAGCGGGTGCAAATTGTATCAGTCAGAAGTGGCCTATAAAACAATGTCATTGTGCAGTAGAAAAAAATAATTTAATTTTAACATGTACAAGTAAACAGAGTTTGGAGTACATGATATTTCAATGTTTATATATATATATATATATATATATATATATTTTTTTTTTTTTTTTTTTTTTTTTTTTTTTTTATTTACTAATGTACCCTTAAAATAGATGATAGGTTCTCTTCTCTATAACACTGAGGAGGAAACACAGAAACATGCAATAAAGCAGAATCTATAGGCAATCTCATTCAAATCTCAATGTTTCTGTACAATTGCCAGTTTGCATGAGCTATTGCTTTTACTTTGCTATATTTTCAATTTACATAACTGAATTCTAAACACAGTCTTTCTCAACTCTGACAACCTTTGACATAATGCCTTAATCGCCTCCTTCAGATCATAGCCCTGTGAGAGGGAACAATGAACTGTGAGCAGTTGCCATTTTGATGACTTCATGGAGGCACAATACATTATTTTTCCCTTCCCCTTTTGCTGTGCCCACACACCTGTCACACTGCAGAGTGTATTGGCTCATGGCAGGTCGGTTACAGTTGGAGCTGCCCATAAACAAGTTATTAAAAACACTGATAAAACACAGAAACATAAATGCATTTGACATTATTTGTCGCTTTATTGTGTTAATCACTGTGAATCAGTGGAAATCAATACTATTTGAGCATTTAAATTTACTCTGTAGATTTTCAATTAATTTTAATACATTTTGTAAGTAACTGCATGATATCAGAATAACTGCCTATGATGAAATAGGGTGCTCAATGAAAATGTGTCTGCACATATTTTTCATTTTTTGCAATTCAAGTAAAAATTATTCTAGGGGTTTTAAATCCTGTTCAGGATAATTATAATATATTCTAACATATTGATCAATGAAAAAATGCACATTAAATGAAATCTTATATTTTATTTTATATGATTATTTAGATATGCAATAACCCATATATATTTCAATCAAAGCTTTTTTCTCAAAAATAAAAAAGCACTGTTACATACTTTTTTTTTATCTTTGGTGTAAAGTAGAGTATAAGATAAGTTTCCTTTTTTTTTCTTATGGGGGGGGGGGTCAGATAATGAGTACCATTGAGAACTGATACAAAAATCATACTTAAACCATTGGACATTTGAGATGTATCCAGTGCTTTGTTTCACAATAAGTTGGAGATGTCTCACAGCCAAAGGGGTTAATACTTGTGGTAGCAGTCCCATTGCTACATTTCAAATGGCAGTTAAATGTTAAATTCTATTTGTAATATACATATAACTTAACAGTTTGATTTTTTTAACATTGTATTGAAAGTTGTTTTGCTAATTCCTTCAAACCCTGTACATTTTTTTACAAATCAGTTCAGTAATTTTCAAGAGCTAAGGACAGCAAGTAAATTAGTAGTTTTTAAAATAAATGTTTTTCTTTAAAAAAAATTAACATTATTCCTTGCCATATTTTATTCTGACTTGCTAACGAAGCAGAAAAAAATAACTGCAATAGGTAGATTGGAAACTGTGTTATTGACTTGAAGACACGTATGTTTTATAGCATAAAAAACACATAGCAAAACTAAAATTGGAAACCTGCAATAAAAGTGACATTATATAAAGATATAGTAATAAAAAGCAGTTTTACACGGAATAATAATGCTTTTAAAGATGAAACCAGATCATCATTTCCCTAGTGAATTCACACTTGTTTCATACAGCACAGTGAAATTGTAACACTTTCATTGTCTTTCTATCAAAGATATTAAAAATAGCCTTCTGAAAACAGACTACTATCTTAACTCCTAAGTGGATCAAAAACAGATATTTTTTCTGCTGGTTGGTGAGTGTATACATGTCGTATTATTATGATTTCATACTTATTTATAAACAGGAAGCATTTATAATGCCTTATATAAATGCTAAAGAAAGAAGCAAATGTCAAAGAACAAAACAAATAAAGCCGTATACTGAAAGCACAAGACATCTAGAATAAGCCTGCTGGCTGTCACACGGAAAATCCATCTGCAATGTACATGTCAACTACATCTCATTCGCCTGTCGTTGGTTATACAGCATCTAGTGTGTCTATGTAACGGGTAACAAGGAATGAACCAGAATCAGTATATAGTTGAAACACACCTTTATTGAGTGATATAGATATACGATATAAACAACACAGATACTGCAGTATGTAGAGTGTAACGCAAGAAGCCAGCGGTTCCTACCAGCAATAGGAGATTGCTTCAGGGTAAACCTCCACCAGAGAACATGCAATAGCACCTGCTGGGGCTGGGACCCAGGAGATCTCAATAATGGAACTGAGTCTAGGACCCAGAAAGTTATCAGCATTGAACTGGGGCTAGGTCCCAGGCCAAGAATAAGCATAGGGTTGCAGCTATGGTAACAGACTGACTCAGGCCTACAGTCAGTATCAGGCAGTAACGCAGACAAGCCAGGAGTCAGAACCAGAGTAGGTAGTCAGCCAGAGCCGATGGTCAATACCAAGTTGATAGACAAGCCAGAGGTCAGTACCAGAGCGGGTAGTCAGCCAGATCCGAAGGTCAAATACCAAGCGGATAGTCAGACAAGCCAGACGTCAGTACCAGAGTGGGTAGTCAGCCAGAGCCAAAGGTCAAATACCAAGCGGGTAGTCAGACAAGCCACAGCACTGGACGGCAGGAGTAATACTACAATGAGCCAAGCCAAGGATCATACACAGGCCCAAACAACACAACTGCACTGGAACACCATGAAAGGGCGACAGGTATAGTGTCCAGGCAGTTTAAATACTGATCTCCCCACCCCTAGGAGGTGGAGCACTCAATGAGTCTGTCCCTTTAAGAGCTGGAACTTGACGTCACTGTAGGAGATCCCAGTGACTCGCGCCCGCTCTTCTGGCAGCGAGGGGAATCCCTAGATGTGGAGACCAGTTCCCTCAGACAAGCACCAGGGCATACCAGCTCTCCCAATGAGACGGAATGCGGCATGACCGCCAGGCAACAAGCAGAGGGGGGCCTGTCTTCTCCTCAGCAACGGAGCAGCCAGTTCCCCTCCAAATCTAAGGTAAGCGTGAGTGCTTACAGTCTAGTTCATTTAATCAGCTTTCCAGCTGTTACACAGTTAATCCAGCTGCATCTAAAGTCAAGTTCATTTGATCAGCCTACAGACAGCTACACAGTTACTCCATCTGCAGTCAGTGAGTCCACTGGATCAGCCTGCTGGCTGCTGGCTACCACACAGATGTCCGTCTGCTTCAGCTCTGTCAATCTCATGCAGCCTACTTTCTAGAGTCTGCCAGACTAGTGGATTGTCCTTACTGGAGGAGTCAAATACGTTAGTCTGTTTCAGTTTAGAGACTTTTTAGGCCATAGACTTAGGTCTTGTTTTGGGACATTCTGCTATATCTACAAAAAGATCTCACTTTTTTTCCAGAAAAATTTGTTCTACCACCTTGCAGCTTCATTGGTGCATTCATCCAGACATCTGGCTTGTCACCAGCAACTTGAACCTCAGCATTGACCACAGCAAGGATATACAAGAGGCTGCCTATGGACCCAAGCATCACACCCTCGCTCTCAAGCTACTGGTAGTCTAACTTCCCTGAAAGTAGCATCATATCCTTTCTGACACTATAGTCATGACAGTCACAATGATAATGTTTTAATAACTGGAGAGGGAGATCCACAAGACTCAAGGAAAAAAAGGGTTCTCCTGACATGTGTTTCAGCCCATAGATTTAAGTTGCATTCAAGAGAAGCAGGGATTGCACAACTGCAGATTTAGACTCTATGCTGGATGTTTTTTTTGTTTGGTTTTCTCTGAGTCCAAAACATGATAGCTTAAAATATGGAGGTAATGGGTGTCTTGAAACTAAAAACAAACAATTCACAAATGTTCAAGGCTAGTTCCTGTTCATGCACCTCCCAACATCTTTTTAATTAATTTTAACATTTGTTTTAGTGGTTCCAAAACATGTACAACTAACAGATCATATCTTTAGGATTCCTTTACTTGAGCACCGGTTAATTAATTAAAATAGCCTAGCCTCTGATTGACTTACCTGTACTCAAGCAGAATTCTATTGGAACCCCTGATTTAAGTTAGTGAAAAAGGTAATTTGGGATTTTTTTTAATTTTATTTAAATTAATTTGAATCTTTATTGAGCTGGCACATTTATTTATTAGCCATATTTGGAAATCACATAGAGAATAGTTCACTAGTCAGATGGGTGTTGGGTACAGGACGTTAAATCAATGTGTTTTAAGGGTATGCTCAAAAACCATGATGTGACAGAAAAATCTGTTGAAATGTTTTCAGTTACTTGGATGACAATTATAGCCTGGATTCCATTGCAGTTGGTAACTCATAGACTTCAATAAGAATCTGTGAGATAAAAGTGAAAACATTTAACAACTACAATGTAGTCTAGACCTGTGTTATGTGGAGACTAAAATATACAGAACCAAGGACATTGATGGGCTAATTCATTCCTGAATCCTATTGAACTACCCAAGAGCTGAAGAGATGGCTCAGTTGGGTATTGCACCAGCTGTATAATCTGCTCAGACCATGAGGTTGCAGGTTATCATCCTGGCAAGGTCAGCTCAGCCTTTCACCTCTGAGGTAGATAAAATGAGTCCAGGACATTCCCGAAAACAAGAGATAATCTCAATATATTTTTCCTGGTAAAATACTTTCACGAGAAAAAAGTGAAGGTAGCATAGTATTCTCCATATATGTACCTGCAGGTTTGAATAATACTAGCAACTGTTTTTAAATGTAATTATTTTAGATTTTTAGTTTTTTTTTTATGGATTATAATGTCTTAAGTTCTTGTTATGGAACATTTTCATGCAAATCAAGTAAATATAAAGAACTTCTGATGTAGTACAATTTATAAACAAAATTATCTATTTAGACTTAAATCATAAACAGGGGAATCACAAATAGGGGAATACATTACCATTGAGTACAAACATAGTATTATACAATCAATTCCACCTTACAATCACCTCCTCCCAGTTTCTTTTTTGGCGGAAGTATTTAATCCGGAAGGATACATTGAGATTGTCTCTCATTTTCAAGTATGTCCTGGGTACTCATTTTATATACCTCAGAAAGGAGAAGTGCTGAGTTGACCTTGCCAGTACTAGAACCTGTGATGCTGAGGTCTGAACACCAATTGAGCTATCTCACCAACATCTCAAACTTGTTGTCATGAATTGATGCCAACACATTTGATCATTGTGAAATACCTGCCATTTCCCCTTGATACTGGGGTGGGGGGGCAGATGGGGTTTTACTATATATGTATCCCCTTGATTATAGTAAATGGGGATCAGGGTTACTCAGTCCCCTTCTGGCATCAATGAGGAAAGATAAAAATGTATTTTCCCGCACCAAAACCAAATGTTTTGCTTTACCTTCCTAATTCTGCTTTGGGATTTACTCTCATTAACAGTGATAAGGTCTCATGCACCCGCTATCATTAAGTTTTCCCTTATAAGGGAATCATGGGTATTTTTTCTGGTAACAATGGAAAAATAATAAAATAAACATGCCAGTATCCATCACTAGCAATTAACTTACCATTTCTTCATTTTGGTCAATAAACATGTGAAAACATCCCCCCCCCAAAAAAAATAAAACACTAAACATCCTTGCTGATGTCTTGTTAAAGGGATAGTAATACTTTGTTTTATCTTTATGTTATTTTGTAGGCATTAAAAAAACTTGAAGAACGATATAAGTCTTATCTCTCAAACCTTTATGGTTTAAGAGATATTCACAAACAAAGTATCCCCCCTCTGTTCAGCCAGATCAGAAGGGAGGTGCCCAGATAGACTGCAGAGAGGGACAATCTTCAATTAAGATAAGGGAAAAAGCTGAAAAACTTGTCAAGGGGGGAAGGGCTTTCATTGTTTTCATACAAAGAAGATTGTCCCCTGCTGTTATCTGTCTGGTCTTAAAACCAGATTCACATCTGAGAAGAGATGGCTTACACTAGGAAAAAGGGGCGGGAGGGGGAAACTTTGCCTGTGAATATCTCTTAAACCATAAAGGTTTGATAGATAAGACTTATATCATTCTTCATGTTTTTTAGACACAAAGCTTACAGTCTTGCCCAATCACAGCAAAGGGAGGGAGGGTAAGATGTATTTAAGATAATTTATTACATATTAGATATTTATTACATATATCTAATATTTCAAGATTTGAAACCACATTTTCAAATGAAGGATGTAACATCACAGCTTTGTTGTTGTGGGATACACATGAGCCATACAGGTAATTGAATGAATATGGTGCTTTATCACAAGAATAGCAACACAAACAGCAACAGAGGACTGTCCAATACATACATCAAAACTGCCCCTGCTGCCTGAATGGCTCAAAGGGGTAGCCAAAGTCCTAGAGCTCTAAAAGATGCTCTTGTAGTCCTCCTGTAGTTTCGATTATTGTTTTGGAACTTGGGATAATGACACGACCAAGGATTAGTCTCAGAGATCTCCAAGAAGGACACAACCATTGAGGTTTTGGATCTGACTTTTATAGCCTGAGAAGTATGGCCACAACAGGAGTCCATTGTTCTAGTGGGGCCATAAGAAGATAATAAGTAGAATACACAAATAATGGCACCAGGAAGCAAAGCTAATTAGATTTATGGAGCAAAGGGCGCAGCAGGAGTGTGACTGGATCTAGAAAAAATAGCAAACATCATGGGAGATTGGGTCTATATGGGAATTATGAGGATGTCAGACCTGACTGCAATTCAAAGGAAACCACAGCAAGTCAGGATGTACAGTTATGTTGATTAAATTCCAACTGGGGGGTTAGTATAAGCAATCCTGAGATATGTATGGTATATAGGACAGCTCCATCTTTAGATTGTAAGCTACAACAGTTTATGGGGAAACCAAAGGGCAAACAGGGGCACTAATAAGGCCACATAAACCTTCCACAGTTCTCCTCATGTTCATCACATAATAATTATTTGATTCTTGGAGGTGTAAGATCATATTCCTCTACTGCAGCTAGGAGAAGTTCATAATTGGAACCTCCAAATAAGTTGTGATGCTGTAATAGTTGAAATAAGCATGGGAGACACCTATGTTTAACTTACGTTCTTTTACAAAAACATGTTTAAAATACGTTTGGTGACATGCATGAATGTGGTATACATCAAAAGTCTTTTCTGATGGAAGATTTAATGTGTTCCTTCTGACACAACTCTACCATGACCACCATTGTATTTAATTGTTTCTGTATTGTCATTTCCAACTAATCAACAAAACAGCTGTTTACTAGAATGTAATACAGAAGCGTGACAATCCTAACATGGATATTTATTCTTTGTGTTCCACATGGTCACATTACATATTAATTTGCACAAACATAAAATGAATACTTCTTGAAATAATATGTATGCAAGACATATCAGTTGTGAGCCACACTATATAATTTAGATTATAATAACATCCAAATCTCTAGTAATCTTAGCCATTGCTTAAGCTGACAGTTTGGTTTTATGCATAAAATAGCTTAAATCTGCCTGTAAGTTCTACTGCTTTTAGATTGTCCATGATGAAAAATATATATCAACGGACTGATGTAAAGGCAGTGAATATTAAAATAATGTTTCGTCATCTGGCACAGTTTATGTAAATAATGCAAAAATGATTGGGAATTAATGTATGACACCAATGAGCACCTTTTGGTGCAATATTGAGGACTGTTTAAGAATGGTAAAATATTGAAGTGGACCTAGAAACTGAGTCAAATCTATCCCTTATATTAATGAATAATAATAACTGTATTGAGCTGGTTTGTGCAAATCAAGTATACAAATCAAGTATATGTATGAAGTGACTAGTATGGAACTTAAATATACCTGTAAATAATTCCAATGTATGTGCTTTCATTCCCATAATCTATCACCATATTTGTGTCTGGGTTCTATAATCTAATATGGTCACAATCATAATTCAGAATTTTTATACTTCATGATCTGTGCAGTAGGTGGGACATTGGAATGGGCAAACCTATGGTATATGTTTTATGAGGTATTTTCTAATAAAATGTTAATCTAAAATAAGATGGAATTCATTTTTGTGTCCTGTGTCTGGATATCAATTATGTATAAAGCTACCTACGCTGAAAATCCTCAATTTATGATGGTTGCTCAAAGTATGTTTTGAGGGAACTCTTTTCCTCGTCACCTTTTTTTCCAGACGTAGTATTAAGGGTCATTTTCCTTACATATTCTATTTAGGGTGTTTTTTTTAGCATTAAAGTCTTAATAATGGAGGTTTGTGTGAGTCAGTATGCACAAACATGATCAGATGCACTAGAAAATACACCAAATATAAGCAACGTGATTTCTATTTCATTCTGTAAGAGCAGAAAATAAGCTGCTCTGGTGGATTTATATGTTCCTTTTTTATACAGAGATGGACAATATTTCACAAATTTTTCCTGTAGGAAGTTTTGCAGAAAACCAGTCATTTGCTGAAAAAATCCCAGGATATTGAAACCTGAGAAAATAACTTATTTTCTCTAACATAGAAACACTTCCCATGTGAACACCTTACAGTTTCCTGCTGGGGATTGTAGATAAATGGTGGCACTGTTAGCCATACAGAAAAACAGGAGACTGGTAGAGTAAAAATGATATCTTTATTGACTGAAAAAGGTATCATTCTTTTGCTGGCGATTAGACTCAGTATGCATTTATCTGGCTTTACCGGTGCAGTGGGATAAGGCTGGAGATTGGTATGTATGGTTCTATTTCTTCTTGCACAGTAGGACAAGGCTGGGAGGTTAGTATGTGTAGTCCATCATGTGACACTGTGGGACATAGCCAGTGGGATTAGTATGCTTGGTGTAGGTATATGGCTACTGTGGGACAATGCTGGGGTCACAGCATTGGTGGGCAATTTGAGGCCCTCTAGATGCTGTCACACTATAACTCCCATCATTTTCTACCAGTCAGTGGCTGATGGGAGTTATAGTCTAGCAGCAGCTGAGAGGACACACGTAGCAACTAACAGACTGTAAACAAGCTACATATGAATTATCATTTGAAAATGAAGTCAAATATTATATATATATATATATTGTTATTTGTACAAAAGCTGCAAAAATCTTACAATAAATCACCACAAAGTGATAACACAAGACCAATTAACTTATTGTTCATTCAACAAATCACTCTCAGAATTAGTCAGATGATGCTGAAAATTATCAATCTGGGGGCTTCATTTTATTATGGCTGTTATGAAAATGAAACTGGCAGTGGTTTTAGTATTCTATCACCTGTACTGTGACAAAATTCCTGCTAGATTAGTAATCAATGGAACAGCACATCCATAAGTGATTCTATTGTACGTGATGGCTATAACACTTGTTAAGGGGGAGTATTTTCTGATGGTAATTCTCCTCCTACCAAACATAGGCATGTTAAAAACCTCTGATCAATAGATAAGCAATCACAATACACATATGCAAGTCATGACACCAAGCAAAGGAGGTGAGCCTGTGTACCTCACAGAACAATATCCTTAATAAATTATTTGATTACATATATTTGTTCATATTTTTAAACATTGTGTAATTTATGATTTTATGAAGAAATATATGGAATGTGTCCTGGCACATGATATTAAGATACATAGATAGATAGATAGATGGATAGATATTGTATTCAGTATGCCCCCCCTGCATTGATCATGTATGCAATAGGATAGGTGATCAGTGCGGTGACCAGGAAGGCGAATACTGCTTTCCACTACCTCCTATTCAAGCCACCTGCTTTCTATCAATGACCGGCCGAGTGGGGCAGCAGAGAGAATGCTGTCAGACTTCAGGATTGTTGTATTGCTGGTAATGTATGAGGGAGAGCATCCCTTCCACATCAATAGAAGTTCACAACCTTCCATGCTACTAATTGAGGGCTGTTTCTGTATAGGAAACTACATGGAGATCCCAACTTGGTCAGGCTCAGGTAGGCAAAGTTGAGACTGAACTCTGACAGCAGAGGCTGCTATCAAACTTTAGTGAATGTAGTGAAGTGCCACATTAACATGTAAACATACCTCATTGAATAGGAAAATGGCTCGTTATCCTGCATTTCCATATAGAAATGAGTTATTATGAAAAATGTCCATATGAAAATAGGTCATTGTTGAAGTGATGAGTGAACATTTGTAAACCTGGTGATACTGGCTGACGTATATAGACTAGGAGTCACCTCATCCTCTGTGACATTACCATTCTCTCCTTTTACTCCCTGCAGAACTCTACTTCATTATCACCCGCTTCTTTCTGCCCAGACCATGCTGGAGATCAGCGCAGGTCCTGACGGAGGAGTTGGAGCTGCACCAGTTGATCCCACAGCTCCTTGACTGTGAAGGCAAGTGATACCTCAGAACTTTCCAGGACTTGATAAGCCCATCCAATAGTAGGATTTAGAGGCTAAAGGAGAGTTCTGCAATACATCAGCTCGATCAACCAACAGGATACTGAGACCAAAGGAGAGGTAAGAGGAGGAGAGGAGCATATAGGGTGAAGGCTGTCCAGGGACTTCAGGTCTGACCCAGTCAGTGGTGATTATCCTGAGGTGGTTCAAGCCTCTATCTATGTTAATACCCATTTTGTGGGGAGAGAGACGGTTTTCACATTGTGTTTATTCGGACATACTGCACTTAGAGGAGGGGCAAGCTATTTTAATTTTTGTGCCTTTGTCTACATATATGTGGAAGAATACCCAATGATTCCTGGACAAGCTGCATGCCCTTGAATAAGTGAACTCAAGTGGGTGTAAAAACAGATATAAAACACAATCTATCCAATTGAATATCCATCCATGTAGGATTACTAGATAATATAGGACATATTATTACATTATATATCCTTTGTTCATCTCCAGTTTAACAGTGTGATTTTTTTTTTATCATATTATAATTGAGTATTAAGCTGTTTTGACTTTTTAAGAATATCTCAACATTAAGGTTTTGCATCTGGGGTGAGAGCTGGAGTGTGTAGGGATATTTATCTGGGGGTGTGAGAAGGGAGCAAAGGAGATTGTCCCCAAATACCCCAACATTCTGTCTAACCAATTTGATTTGAAAGACAGGGTCATCTGTAGTCCAAGCAATTTTCTTACTGATCTTGCGTTATTATCTCTGTGTTGGATGTGTCTGGGAGTGTGAGAAGGTAGAAAAGAGGTTTACCCCAAATACCCCAACATTCTGTCTGACTGATTTGATTTGAAAGGCACAGGCAGCTGCAGTCCAATTTCCTTGCTGTTATTAATTATCTTTGTGCTGGGGAAGTTTGGAGAGCTTGAAGAAGTTATATTTTTTTAACAGTGATAAGTAAAAAAAAACAAACAAAAAAAAAACAACTAAATAAAATATTAGGTGACAGACAGCTGACTGGGACCCTGGCATAAGTTGTGTGACTGAGGCAGACTTCCTAGATAGCAGATGAGATTGAGTATGTTGTTGAGGGCCAAGGCAAGACATCACACTCCATCAGCTGTGTTGTGTACTTTAGAGAAAAATGCACACAGTAGTTGAGTAATGTCCAGCATGCACAAGGTGCAGAGGGAGGGGAAAAGCCATGGTTGCTGCAGCATGTGCAATAAATTATGATGATCCATCTCCTCAGGGGAAGGATGCCATTTGTTAAGATCCCACCTATGATCCACCACCACCACCAGTACTATAAAGAAACCATGTAAGAAGAACACTGAAGATGACAATGACACGGATTCTAGTGTTGATGGGATAATGGAGGGAGTTGAAGCAGCTGAACCAACAGTGAGACAAACAAACCCCAAAACACCTGTCCTCAAAGTAGTAACAAAGTTTGTAAAAGTAAAAAGAAATTGTCTGACACCTCTAAAAGCTTAAAGGAATGTGTGTAGTGAGAAAGAAGCGGCAGGGGATGCTGAGGGTGACCTATTGATGACTGATAATGTAGATCTAGAATAGATCCCTCCATCATTGTCCTCTTGTCCAGATACAGATGAAGCTGAGAGTGAGAGAGATGATGACATTGCCAGAAAGTTATCTGAAAGGCAAAGGCTCAATCTTTCACCACTGAAAAGGAGCACAGTGCCTGTCTATAAACTGTGTGGGAAAATAATTGGAAGGTCTGACCCTGGACAAGATGCATAAAAATACACAGTCATCCTATCGGTCATTATCAGCAATGTCATTGCTTCCAGTTATTATCATCCATAAAATTAGCTATGATTAGTGCCTATGCTGATGCTGGAAGTGCTGTACCGTTGACACCTAGTAGTAGTAGTAGTAGTAGAAGAATTGTATCAACATCTAACCCTAGTAGTAGTAGCCACCAATTAGGAACCCAGCAGACTATGAAGTCCACAGTATGGAGATACTTCACCTAGGCACCTCCTTAATGAGATCCCACCTGAAGCTCAACCATAGGTCTTACTGGGAGACACATCATGAACATGTCACAGGTGCCACAACTAGCAGCAGCAGAAGCACTCCAAAAATTCCCAGGGCTCTGGGACAGATAAGAGAAGTAGTGATGTTGGTGTTTCAGAGAGTGTGCCACTGCCAACAGTTAGTTAATTCCAAATAACACCTATGACTGCTGCTACAGAGGAGAAAGATGACTCTGGGTTTGCTGTAGGAGATGACAAGATTCATAGTCATAGAGTGCCTACACATATTACCACCACCTCCACAAGTGGTGGCATTAACAAAATAAAGTTCCACAGTTCTTGTACTATGTACTGCCATTCCACACTTAATAAGTTCTTCGAAAGAAATCAAACCCTGCACAAACATAATGTGAAAGTACGCCAATGTAATACTTAAGTTGATGAAATGTTGGTGGTTGATATGCTTCACTTTTCTTTTGTTGAAAACAAAGGTTTTAAATAATTTATGCAATGTCTTGCACCCTGCTGGAATATCCCAAACCTCAGTCCTTTTAAAGGATGGTTGTGCCAATGTTACATAAGCAGGAAGTTAGTGTTGTGGGCAAAGGCATTCAGCCTGCTAACAACCTTTTCAAGACATAGGTTGTTGTAGGACTCACAACTTTGACTTTCAGCTATTTATTTCTCCACTTCAGCCCTCCAGATGGAAAGTCCCAGAAGTCCATGTGAATACATCCAAATCAAGAACTAGAAAGAAAACTCACAGCTCCAACTCACCATAACTTTTCCATATAAAGATGTAATTTTAATGTGAATATAAAGAATATAAAGAATAAGTACATAGACAGCAGCAGATAATGAGAGGGTTCTCCAGTCCCCCAAACCTTGGGCACAGACAAAAAGACAAACCTGCACTCATTCTCTGCTGCTGTCTATGTACTTCTTCTTATTCTGGCACCTGAGATCACGCACTTTGGCCCGTGTACACAGGCTTTTACACTAGTTACTTTATGAACTACCAGGATCATTATACATTTTCTTCAACATATATATACAGTTTACAAAGGTTTACCACAAACATCACTAGTAGACAAGGTAGGGATTAATGCAATGACAGTTTTACCTGCAAAGGGATTAACACATGCATTTCCAGGACATTGGTTTAATATTCACTTTTTACACACAAAGAGTTTAAACATTCACTCACAGCTCACAAAGCGTTAAAATGTGTGTGTATGAATGCATGTGTGTTTGTAAAAGCATTGTCTATATGTGTGTGTTAATTCCTTGTGTGCTGTATGTTTGGGACTGTTTCAAATCTATGTGTGCCAAAACTGTTTCAAACCTGTGTGTGCGCCAAAACCTTCAAATCTCTTCTACAACCACCAACACAAACACCTTCCACGAACTTCTCTGCACAAGATCTTGCCACCCACATCAAGGATAAAATCGAATTTATCAGACACTCCCACCCCCACCCAGCCAGCCAGCCCAGCCCTGTCACCTCTCTCGTATACACACTAAGCTCTTTCTCACCTGTCACTGAGGATGAAGTGTCCCTTCTCCTCACTCGCTCAAACATAACTACATGCCCTCTCGACCCCATCCCGAAACTCACTGTAGAACTTTCCCCTTTACTAACTCCAATCCTTACTCACTTAATCAACCTCTCTCTGTCAACCGGCACCTTCCCATCCTCTTTCAAACATGCATTCATCACACCCATCCTAAAGAAACCCTCCCTGAACACAAACTCGCTGTCAAATTACTGGCCAATTTCTCCACTCCCGTTCGCCTCCAAGCTCATTGAGTGTCTCGCATATAACCGTCTCACTAAATTCCTCTGCTCCCATTCCCTGCTAGATCCCTTGCAATCTGGATTCCGCCCTTATCACTCAACTGAGACTGCCCTCACCAAAATGGCCAATGATTTGCTCTCTGCCAAGTCAAAAGGCCACTACTCCACACTTATTCTCTTGGCGCTATCAGCCACCATTGACACAGTAGATCACACACTCCTCCTCCAAGCCCTCCACTCCCTAGGTTTCTGTGACACTGCACTCTCCTGGTTTTCATCTTATCTCTGCAACCTCTCCTTCAGTGTTTCCTACTCCTGCTCCACTTCTCCACCCCACCCACTGTCTGTTGTAGTGCCTACAGGATCAGTCTTGGGACCCTTGCTCTTCTCAATCTACACTGCATCCCTTGAAAAACTAATAAACTCCTTTGGGTTTCACCATCATCTCTATGCTGATGATACTCATATATATCTTTCCTCCCCTGACCTCTCACCTTCCCTCCTGTCCCGAGTATCTGACTGTCTGCTGTGTCTTCCTGGATGTCCTCACATCAACTCAAGCTTAACCTTGGCAAAACTGAACTAACTATCTTCCCACCCTCCACAACCAGCCTCAACCCAGATATTACCCTCACCATTAACAATGCTACCATCACACCAACCCATACAGCTTGCTGCCTGGTGTTCATATTTGACTCTGCCCTATCCTTCATTTCTCACATCCAGTCAATCTCCAAATCATGCCGCCTCCACCTCCACAACATCTCCAGAATCCGACCCTTTCTCACACAAGACACTACCAAAATTCTAATCCAAACACTCATCATATCCCGTCTTGACTACTGTAACTCATTACTAATTGGCATTCCTCTCACCTGACTAACCCCACTACAATCCATAATGAACTCTGCTGCAATCTATCTCACTCATCGCTTCTCTGACACCAAATCCCTCTGTCAATCCCTACACTGGCTCCCATTAGCATATAGAATTAAATTCAAAATTCTGGTGCTAACTTATAGAGCCCTCACTAACACCGCACCATCCTATATTTCATCTCTCATTTCCAAATACACTTCTTCTCGTCATCTTCGCTCTGCACACTACCTTCTGCTCTCCACAGCTCTTGTTACATCTTCCCACTCCCACCTACAGGACTTTCCCGTGCTGCACCTCAACTCTGGAACTCCCTCCCCTGCCCAATCAGACTCTCATCCAGCCTTCAAATCTTCAGACACTCCCTGGAAACTCACCTCTTCAGGGAAGCCTATCAACTACATCCATAAACTTACACCAAGAATCACCCCTTGCCTGGACCACTGCACTCAACAGCACTTCTCACTCCCACCCACTGACTGGCAGTTCATGTGGCAGGAGACACTTACACCCAATAGCACTTACTCCTTCTGTGTCAAACCTACCTTCCTCTAGACTGTAAGCTCTCACTAGCAGGGCCCTCTGATCCTTCTGTTCTCCACAGTTGATTGTACTATTTAATACCTCTGTATGTCTATTCCCAATTTACAGCGCTGCAGAATTTGTTGGTGCTATATAAATAAAGAATAATAATAATAATATGGAAATACATGTCTAAATTACTTTGAAGATGGGTTTCATGCAAGCACAGCAGCTGCAAAAGCACATTGTGGTTATGACACTGAGAAGAGCAGCATTCTTGTAGGCAGCCTGCAGCAACTATCCCCTTCACGTGTTAATCCTTTAAGGACCAGAGTGGTGTGTAATGTATTGTTTTACAATGCATTTCTAGTCCTTAAAAGTAGATGTGAAAAGTGAGAAAAATTTCCTTCATGATTTTTCACGTGAAACGGATGATTTTTTGTGAAAGTTTTCTCCTTTTGGCCAATCCAAAATTTTCCTCCTTTTTGGCAATGCCAACACATTTTTCACCTATGTTTCCTATGCTGCAACATTTCCCACCACAGCATTACTTCTAAGGTCTGCAGTGGAGAAATAAGCAGCTGAAAGTCAAAGTTGTGAGTTCTACAACAACATATGCTTTGAAAAATATGTTAACACTAGAGTGCCTTTGTCCTTTTCCCATAACATTAACTTCCTGCTTAAAGGGATAGTAATACTTCGTTTTAACTTTATTTTATTTTGTAGGCATTAAAAAACCATGAAGAATGATATAAGTCTTATCTCTCAAACCTTTATGGTTTAAGAGATATTCACAAGCAAAGTTCCCCCTCCCGCCCCTTTTTCCTAGTGTAAGCCATCTCTTCTCAGATGTGAATCTGGTTGTAAGACCAGACAGATAACAGCAGGGGACAATCTTCTTTGTATGAAAAGAATGAAAGCCCTTCCCCCCTTGACAGGTTTTTCAGCTTTTTCCCTTATCTTAATTGAAGATTGTCCCTCTCTGCAGTCTACCTGGGCACCTCCCTTCTGATCTGGTTGAATGGGGGGGGGATACTTTGCTTGTGAATATCTCTTAAAATATAAAGGTTTGAGAGATAAGACTTATATCGTTCTTCATGTTTTTTTAATGCCTACAAAATAAAACAAAGATAAAATGAAGTATTACTATCCCTTTAAGTGACACTGGCACATATTCAAAAAAGTACAAGCATGGTAGTGGTGGAGGGGGACTATATACATAAATGCCCCACAATTTGCACTCTCTGTATTGTTTTAATCTGCCTGGGTGCAGTTCTTCAAAATAATTTAATATATTGCAGAAATAAGAAAACATTCACAGGTCATTTCCTGGTGAACAAAAGGTGCTGGTTTATTGCATCAACGTTTTGGCCCCACTTTAGAGGTAAGCATCTTAATAAAGGGCCAAAGTGGAGCTGAAATGTTGATGGAATAAACCAGCGCCTTTTGTTCACCAGGAAAAGACCTGTGTGTGTTTTCTTATTTCTGCAATATATATACTACTGTGTGTGTGTTTTTTACTCTACATTACACAACCTGATGGAGTGTGATTTCTTGCTGTAACCCTCAACAAAATTCTTGTTTTCGTCTGCTATCAAGTCTGCCTCAGTCATACACCTTACATCAAGCTTCCAATCATCTGTCTGTCACCTAATATATTTATTTATTTAGTATTTTTTTTATTTATTTTAAAGTTGTCCACACTATCTTTTCACAGTCTGTCCAAAACAATAACAGCAAGATCAGCAAAGACAGTGGACTGCAACTGACTGTCTTTTAAATGAAATCAGTCAGACAGAATTTTGCGGTATTTGAGGTCAACCTTCTTTGCTCCATTCTCTATTCTCATACCCCCAGACACATCCAACACAGTGATAATAACAGAAAGACCAGCAAGGAAATTGCTTAGACCGCAGCTGCCTGTGTCTTTCAAATGAAATCAGTCAGACAGTATGGAGGGGTATTTGGGGTCAACTTACTTCACACTCCCTCAGACATATCCAACACAGATATAATAACAGCAGCAAGATCAACAAGCAAACTGGACCACAGCTGCCTGTGTCTGGACAGTCAGTCACCCAGAAATGTGGGGTGTTTGGGTTCAATCTCTTTCCTCTCTTCTTCTCCTCTAGAGTGCACCCAGACTCCTAATACAGAGAACAAAAGTCCTACCTAAAAGACTCCCTAAACTAAGCTTCAGTTTCCCTTTATTTTCCTATCTTCTCTAGCTCAAAAATGTGCTGCTTTCTCCTCACACAAACACAAAATGGCATGCTGTGAGAGCCTGACACCCTTTTATAAGCCTGCATGAAAAGAAGAGAAAACTGCCTTGTAGTGGAGAAAAATACAGTCATCCCATTGATTTCAATGCAATCATCTACGCGAAAAAAGCGGGAAAACAGCACTTTTAACAAGAAATTATTTTTTCCCATCCTATTTCCCATCCTACTGGCCTATACCTACTATCCCTACTGGCAGCTACCTTTATCTTTATGATGACCACTGGAAATGCATATTTGGCACCTACAAGCACAGTAACCATGACTGCAGCCTCCTTCAGCAGTCATCTTCACTTCAGTGTACTTACCACTATCTCACAAGAAGTGCCTCCAACACGTCTCATTATCGTCTCATCTGGAATATACTGTAGTGACATTTAACACTTATATAGTGTTGTAAAACTAAATGAATGAAAAGCAACTAGCACATTTATTTCAAAGAACAGTTACAATTTTCAGTACCTACCTACTGATAAAGTAACACAATGATACCAAGGCAAATAACGGAAAACATGATTCCTCTTATGTAAAGTTTGCTGGATTTACAAAATGATATCTCTGCAACCAGGATTATAACATGTTACGTTCTCATTATCTTGTAATATCTGGATTAGTTATATAAGCTTGTTGCTCATTCTTTTTTTTAGAATCAGGATAGTTTTATCTTTATTTCACATCAATGTGGTAATTAGCTCCCTGGGTTTTGATCAGGATTAACTATTTTTAATCTATTTGTACACTAATTTGGCAGTTCAATTGCTGATTTACTATCTTTTTTTAAGATATCAAATTAAAGGTGTGTGTTCTGTACCTATTAATTATTGTTCTGTCCCTAGTATGCACATGTTTCTGTTGCTCAACTCATGGATATCTTACTAGCTATTTTCTGTTTGAATCATATGTTCAAAAGAAATTATGAAGCAACCAGCAGCAGCAGAGGGACACAAACATTTCCAAAATTCTCATTGATTTAAATTGGGCTTAAACCTTTTTAATGTATTCAAGTAGTTAAAATCCCTGTTTAAACCAATGATAGTTTTTTTTTCTCTACCATGCCATAGATTGCCAGAACCAGAGTACTCCATGAGAGTTATGCACTAAGCTGTGATACAGTGGTGATATAGAAAAGTTACAATTTCCAAAGTGATATATTCTCCAATTCTTATGTTATTCTATGGCACCTATGCACTAACTAACTCCCTATTTTGAGAAAACTTCATGGAATATCATAGGGATTGGAGAGTTTATCACACTGGCATAGTATCTCCTCTTTTTCATCTCTTTAATAGGGATGGGCGAAAATTTATGCCTCAAACCAAAATCTGTGAATAATGGCACTTCCCACTTGGCAGATAATTTCCCATGAAAAGTGCCATTTCTCCGCTTTTTTCACCTAGCTCATTCCATTGACATCAATAGAAACATTGAATTTGCACACAACATAAAGCAAATGTTATTTTATTTCCCAAAGGCATAGTATAAAATTGATATGAGGGTGTCTGTGTTGGTGGAATGTGGGGAAAGAATCAGTTGAACAGGGAATTTTTATTGGGGGACAGTTAATAAAAAAATTAAAAATGAAATACAATAAAAAAAAACCATAAGACATGGTATAAACAGTGTTTGAGAAGGGTGCTTTTGTTGGTGGGTGGTGTCTGCAGAAAGAATCAGTTGAACAGGGAATTTGTTTGGGGGGAGTTTGCGGACTCTTATTCAGGGCACAGTTGATAAAAAAATAAATAAAATAAGAAATGAATATGCAACATGATAGTGATAGGGATCCCCTGACGTTACCTGCCACTGGGGTAGACAGGTACTCGACATGATAGAGTATTTTGTAGAGGATGACTTGGAAGATTTGTTGCTAGATTTGTGTAGGACTTACACTTATTAGAGGCACAAGCCCCAAGGAAACATTGATTTGTTGTAGGAAAAAAGACTTGTTTTATGCCCAAGCCCTGGGTAAACATTGATTTGTATGACTTGGGCTTGTTTGGCACAAGCCCTTAGGAAACATTGATTTGTAGGACTTAGGCTTGTTAGAAACAAGTCCCCAAAAAGTGTTTTTTTTTTGTAGGCCTATGTTTTAAAGTTTTTTTTGTTGTTGTTGTTTTTTGAAGCAAGAGCCCTGAGGGGAAAAAAATGCCCTACTATCACGGTGCCCATGCTATTCAGCGACATTCTGTCACTTTCCACTCCTACCTAACGCCTATTGGCTGCACTGTGATTGTCCCGCCCAGTATTGTCCTTAAATACTGGGTTCTGGCACATCTCCGGTGCCCTTTCGTGGTGTTCCAGTACCAGCGCTTGTTCCTGATTCTTGTGAGCTCTCAGTGTATCAACCCGGCCTGCCTGACTATTCTGCATATTGTTTCCTGCCTGTGCACCGACCCAGACTGCCTGACCATTCTGCTTCTCATCTCTTGTGTACCGACACGGCTTGGCTGACGTTCCTGCTCTGTGTACCGACCCAGCTTGGTTAACGTTCCTGCTCCGTGTACTGACTTGGATTGGCTGACGTTCCTGCTCCGTGTACTGACTTGGATTGGCTGAGCTTCCTGCTCCATGTACCGACTTGGATTGGCTGAGGTTCCTGCTCCGTGTACCGACTTGGACTGTTCTACATTCCTGTGCTGTGTGGATCCCGTCCGGTTGGGCTGCTGCCTCCTTTGCACGCTCTGACCGGTCTCCGGTTAAGGGTAGTGCTTGTCTCTCGCTGTCTCTGGACAGCTCTGCAGATTGGTCTCGGTTGCCTCCATGTCGCCCCGGTGACATTACTATTGGTCTGTCTTATGAGCGGTTCCAGGTTGGGTGCCTCTCAAGGCGAGTTGCTCAGTTTTCCGTTACTGCTGCGGCAGTGCTCACGCTGACCAGATTCCGTTACTGCTACGGCAGTGCACAAGCTGCTCACGTCTCCGTTTCTGCTACGGCAGTATCCAGTTGCCTAGTCTCCATTACTGCTACGGCAGTGCTCAAGTGGCTAAGTCTCCGCTACTGCTACGGCAGTGCTCCTATTGCTCAGTCTCCGTTACTGCTACGGCAGCGCTTCAGTTGCTCAGTCTCTGTTAATGCTACGGCCGTGTCCAGTTTCCTAGTCTCCGTTACTGCTATGGCAGTGCTCATGTGGCTCAGTCTCCGTTACTGCTACAGCAGTGCTCAAGTTGCTCAGTCTCCGCTACTGCTACGGCAGTCCACAATTGTCTGGTTTCCATTATCTTGGGCGTTACTCGAATTAAAGCTCTCACCTCTGTTTGAGCTTCTCAAAAGGCCTTGCTACACTAGGGCCTGTCAACATTCTCTGCCTACTATTAACCCATGCAGTACTGATAAAATGGGACTCACACAAGATCTGCCTGACCTGTGTCAAGTATATTGTTCTATGGACTCTCTACTTATAATGGATCTGTGTGGGCTTACCTCTGTATAACCTGTCTAGTGGCTGTACTATATTATATATATATTACAGGACCTGTGATGGTTATTGTGATCTTTATTGTTTAATAAAATTGTGTTTTATCCAAACCTACCGTTACACCTACTGGCCTAGTGCCAGCAGGTCATGTCATGTTGTCCAGTGGCCACTGGCCATTGTGAAATGCCCTGATATAATGGAGGAATTTGCGACTGCTGTTCTTGCTACTGTTGCTGAGTTGTTTAAGCAGCAGGATGATTAGGAATCTCAAAGGGATCAACAACAGCAGTAACATGGGTGACGAAGGTTCCGCTTGCCACAACTGGCACCAGTGATGCGCCTGAGGAAGTAGCAACACCATAACTAGCCCCCACCACTTCCGGTATGTAGAGAAAAGAAGAAGTTGGCCACTAATGCTTCTCCACCTGCCCCTCCTCCACAATCATGGGTGTGTTGAGAATATACATTTTTCCCTTGAGAGCAGTAACTGTGCCTCTCACATCAGCAACTGCAATGTGCATAGTGTAAATAAGGAAAGGACTGAGAACAATGGGTACATCTACACTCACTTGAAACACCTAGCACAACTCTATTCAAGCACCATGACACTTAATGTGAAATCCCCCCACCAGAAACCAAGTACTGCTGCTATCACTATGCCCCTTGTCCACACCGAGCTAAGGGCACATGAAAACTTGCTGACAGTTTAATAGTAATGATGAACCCTCCCTGTCACCCGCTTAGCATATTTTGTGGGATGGAATCTCCTTAGATGCCGCTTGATTGCCTGCTTGTGATTCTCCTTCACCACATCGCCATGTCTGGTCAGTGCCACACCCTGACATCTACAGAATGGCTGTCACTTGGTGGTAGAGGTAACGATGAATGAGGTGAATTGGCAAAAGATGTAGTTACCCCAGAGAAAGTAGGTGATGGTGAGCTAGTTGTTTCACTCATCATTGAAGTTTCAGCCCTGGACTGGGTTTCTCTATTCTTCCTGCTCTGTGATCTCCACCTCACCTCTTGTTGCCTTTCGGGAGAGTCAGAGGGTACAGCATCACATCTTTGGTGAGTGTTTGGCTTTAACATGTTTCACATAAATGCCATACTATGTTTCATGTGTGTTATCAAGGTGGTTGTTAGTGATGAGCGAGCATGCTCGGCCGAAGCTCGGTTCGGCTCGAGCATCGCTCTGCTCGGCACATGGCGGTACTCGTACGAGTACCGCATGTGTTCGCCCGCCATGTTCGGGTCTCCTCCCCGCACGTTTTGCGGCTGCTGCGCAGCCAATAAACGTGCGGGGAGGCTCTGACATCAGTGTAATGCCAGCAGCCATGTTGGCTGCTGGCATTACACTGATTGGCTGGCCAGGACCCATGATCGGGTGCTGTATAGCAACCGACCAGCGAGTTCGGCTCAGTCTTAGCCAGGGAGAGATGAGGATAGGAAGGGAAAGTCAGTGTAGGGAGAATAAAAGTGTTGGAACACTATATCAAGACCCAAAAGTCCTTTTTAGGACTGTTGTGTGGGGGGGCAGCATTTATATTTTGTTTGGGGGGGCACAATTTCATTTTTTTTTGTGGGGGGGGATATTTAGGTGACATTGTACTAGGTGCACAGGGACAAATAGTGTACAACGCAGCGACAAAAAGGGCCATTTTAATAGTGTGCCTAGCCGCAGATTATTTTCACATTCTGTTTAGTGTGCAAATTTTAAAATTAACGTCACATATTCCGTTCACTGTGCCTAGCCGCAGATTAGCGTCACATTCTGTTTAGTGTGCCTAGCCGCAGATTATTTTCACATTCTGTTTAGTGTGCAAATTTTAAAATTAACGTCACATATTCCGTTCACTGTGCCTAGCCGCAGATTAGCGTCACATTCTGTTTAGTGTGCCTAGCCACAGATTATTTTCACATTCTGTTTAGTGTGCAAATATTAAAATTAACGTCACATATTCCGTTCACTGTGCCTAGCCGCAGATTAGCGTCACATTCAGTTTAGTGTGCCTAGCCGCAGATTATTTTCACATTCTGTTTAGTGTGCAAATATTAAAATTAACGTCACATATTCCGTTCACTGTGCCTAGCCGCAGATTAGCGTCACATTCTGTTTAGTGTGCCTAGCCGCAGATTATTTTCACATTCTGTTTAGTGTGCAAATATTAAAATTAACGTCACATATTCCGTTCACTGTGCCTAGCCGCAGATTAGCGTCACATTCTATTCAGTGTGCCTAGCCGCAGATTATTTTCACATTCTGTTTAGTGTGCAAATATTAAAATTAACGTCACATATTCCGTTCACTGTGCCTAGCCGCAGATTAGCGTCACATTCTGTTTAGTGTGCCTAGCCGCAGATTATTTTCACATTCTGTTTAGTGTGTAAATATTAAAATTAACGTCACATATTCCGTTCACTGTGCCTAGCCGCAGATTAGCGGCACATTCTGTTCAGCGTGCCTATCCGCAGATTATTTTCACATTCTGTTTAGTGTGCAAATATTAAAATTAACGTCACATATTCCGTTCACTGTGCCTAGCCGCAGATTAGCGGCACATTCTGTTCAGTGTGCCTATCCGCAGATTATTTTCACATTCTGTTTAGTGTGCAAATTTTAAAATTAACGTCACATATTCCGTTCACTGTGCCTAGCCGCAGATTAGCGGCACATTCTGTTTAGTGTGCCTAGCCGCAGATTATTTTCACATTCTGTTTAGTGTGCAAATTTTAAAATTAACGTCACATATTCCGTTCACTGTGCCTAGCCACAGATTAGCGGCACATTCTGTTTAGTGTGCCTAGCCGCAGATTATTTTCACATTCTGTTTAGTGTGCCTAGCCGCAGATTATTTTCACATTCTGTTTAGTGTGCAAATTTTAAAATTAACGTCACATATTCCGTTCACTGTGCCTAGCCACAGATTAGCGGCACATTCTGTTTAGTGTGCCTAGCCGCAGATTATTTTCACATTCTGTTTAGTGTGCCTAGCCGCAGATTATTTTCACATTCTGTTTAGTGTGCAAATTTTAAAATTAACGTCACATATTCCGTTCACTGAAAATAGCCGCTGATTAGCGTCACATTCTGTTTAGTGTGCCTAGCCGCAGATTAGCGGCATATATTCCGTGTAATATGAAGAAGGCGGGTAAAAAAGGACGGGGAAGTGGACTTGATCCTGATAGTTCAGGGCGCGGGTCAGGACGCGTAGAAACTGTGCCTGGTGCCAGAGCACAAGACAGAAAGACATCCACCATACCTAGCTTCATGTCTCAGTTTACAGGGCGTCGCAGGACATCACTCTCGAGGTCAGACCACTGCGAACAGGTGGTCGGTTGGATTACAGCTGATACTGCTTCCAGTCGGTTAAGCACCACCCTGTCTTCCACCAAGTCCACTCTCAGTAGCCAAGAGTCTGGTCAACATAATCCTCACCCTGATCATCCTTCCTCCCACCATAGAGGGTCTGGCCAAAGAAGTGATCCCACACTGGGATATAGTGAGGAGCTCGTCTCATCACCAATCCTTCATTTGAACCTCTCTCCAAGCACGCTTGCAGAGGAACATGAGATCTTGTGCCCTGATTCACAACCTCTAGAGGGTACCCAATCACAAGAAGATGACAGAGGGGAACGGCATTTAAGGTCAAAGAAAGTGGATGATGATGATGATGAGACACAGTTGCCATCAAATCAACCACTATTACTGTCTCAAGACCTTGATGAGGAGGATGATACACAGTTGTCAATGACTGAGTATGTGGTGGGATCAAGAAATGAGGAGGATGATCAGAGTGAGGAAGTGGAGGAGGACTTGGTGGACGATGAGGTCACTGACCCCACCTGGGAAGGTGGAGAGCCGAGCGATGACAGCAGTCCTGAGGGTGAGCCATCTGCAGCACCGCAACAGGCTGGAAGAGGCAGTGGTGTGGCTAAAGAAAGAAGGCGGACCGCACCAAACCGGCCCGCAAATGTTCCACGGAGCACCCCCTTGCGTAAATCTCCCTTGCCAAGGGCTAGGTGTTCCGCGGTATAGCGTTTTTTTAAGGAAAGTGCGGACGACAAAAAAATTGTAGTTTGCAACCTGTGCCACACCAGAATGAGCCGAGGCATGAACACTAGAAACCTCACCACCACCAGCATGATCCGACACATGGCATCCAAGCACCGTAATAAGTGGGAGGAACGCCCAGATCGCCAATCTGTGTCTGCAGGCCACACCACTGCCTCCTCTTCCCCTGTTTTCGGTGCCGGCCAATCGCCTGTCGAAGGCGCAGGCCCGCATACCTCCCGCCCTGCACCTGTACCATCTGAAGCACCATCACACATCCACTTCCCTGTCCCAGCGCAGCGTCCAAATGTCGTTACCCCAGGCATTTGAGCTCAAGCGAAAATACCCAGCCACCCACCCACAGGCCATAGCACTAACCTCACACCTTTCCAAATTACTGGCCATCGAAATGCTGCCATTTAGGCTTGTGGACACTGAGTCCTTCCGCAGCCTGATGGCAGCAGCTGTCCCTCGGTACGCAGTCCCCAGCCGCCACTACTTTTCCCGGTGTGCTGTCCCCGCCTTACACCACCATGTGTCCCTTAACATCACCCGTGCCCTGACCAACGCAGTTACTGGGAAGGTCCACTTAACGACTGACACATGGACAAGTGCTTGTGGCCAGGGACGCTACATTTCCCTGACGGCACACTGGGTGAATGTCGTGGAGGCTGGGAGCGACTCGGACCCTGGGATGGCACAGGTGCTACCCACGCCGAGGATTGCGGGCCCTACCTCCATCAGGGTTTCCGCCAGCACCTACGTTATTGGCTCCTCCTCCTCCTCCTCCGTTTCCACCTCCGAATTCTCTGCGTGCAGCGCCACTCACCCATCATCCGGTAGCTGGAAGCAGTGTAGCACTGCAGTGGGGAAGCGTCAACAGGCCGTGCTGAAGCTGATCTGCCTTGGGGACAAACAGCACACGGCCTCAGAGCTGTTGCAGGGGATTAGTCACCAGACCGAGCAGTGGCTCTCGCCACTCAACCTGCAACCAGGCATGGTTGTGTGTGATAATGGGCGTAACTTGGTGGCGGCTTTGGAGCTCGGCAAGCTCACACACGTACCATGCCTAGCGCATGTATTTAATTTAGTGGTTCAGCGATTTCTAAAAACCTACCCCAATTTGCATGATCTCTTGACCAAGGTGCGCCGCGTGTGTGCACATTTCCGTAAGTCATCTACAGCTTCAGCCGGCCTGTTGAAGCTGCAGCAGCGCTTACAATTGCCAGCTCACCGGCTGCTGTGTGACGTGAGCACGCGCTGGAACTCCACCTTCCACATGTTGGCCTGGCTTTGTGAGCAGCAGAGGGCAGTAGTGGAGTGCCAGCTGTTACACGGTTGTCGCCTCTCCGTTCAACTTCCTCTAATCAGAAGTGAGGAGTGGGAATGGATGTCAGACCTCTGTGAGGTTTTACGCAATTTTGAGGAATCGACACAGATGGTGAGCGGCGATAACGCTATTATCAGTGTAACCATCCCACTTCTGTGTCTACTGAAACGCTCGCTGCTCACAATTAAAACCGACGCTTTGCATGTGGAAGAGGTGGAAATGCGGGAGGAAGAGCTTACACAAGGTGATAGCCAGAGCACCCTCACTTCGTCTTCTCAGCGACAATTGGAGGAGGCGGAGGAGGAGGAGGAGGAAGACACGGTTGCCTCCGCTACAGAGGGTAGCCATGGAACTTTAGTTCCATCTCTTCAGCGTGGGTGGGCAGAAGAGGAGGAAGAGGATGAGGAGATTGAGAGTCATCCTCCTGGTGAGGACAGCGAAATCTTGCCTGTTGGATTCTCTGGCACACATGGCTGACATTATGTTAGGCTGCCTTTCCCGTGACCCACGCGTTATACGCATTTTAGACAACACGGATTACTGGGTGTTCACCCTTCTGGACCCCCGCTACAAAGAGAATTTCTCATCTCTCATTCCTCCGGTGGAGAGGACAAGCAAAATGTTGCAATACCAGAAGGTTCTTGTCGAAAAATTGCTCCAAAATTTTCCATCTGACAACGCTGGCGGCAGAGTACGTGCTACCTTGGCCAACCAAGAAGGGGAGAAAAGGGGAGCACACAGCAGTTCCGACAAAGGCAGGGCAACACTCTCCAAGGCGTGGGACACCTTCATGACACCCCGCCAGCACCCTCACCCTGATGCGCAGCCTAGTGTCACAAGGAGGGAAAAGTTTTGGAAGATGGTGAAGGAGTACGTAGCAGACCGTGTCAGCATCCTCAATGATCCCTCTGTGCCTTACAACTACTGGGTGTCCAAGCTGGACACGTGGTATGAACTGGCACTCTACGCCTTGGAGGTGCTGGCCTGCCTTGCCGCCAGCGTTCTGTCTGAGCGGGTATTTAGTGCTGCTGGTGGCATCATAACAGATAAGCGTATCCGCCTTTCCACCGAAAATGCTGATAGGTTGACACTTATAAAAATGAACAAGGCCTGGATTTCCCCTGACTTCTCCACTCCACTGGAGGAAAGCCCCGGGTGAACATAAAGTCACTTTAGATATGTTATTTACAATGATGGGAATACTCTGTATTCCCATTCACCCCTTCCACCCAAAAAACGGGTATATGGTTGACTCTTAATCTTCTCATCCTCCTCCTCCTCTTCCATATACCCTGTGATATAATTTTTATATAGGGCCAGCTCACCAGCGGGCCCTGTGATATAATTTTTATATAGGGCCAGCTCACCAGCGGGCCCTGTGATATAATTTTTATATAGGGCCAGCTCACCAGCGGGCCCTGTTTGACAATTTTTGTATAGGTCAGCTCACCAGCGGGCCTTCTCATATAATGTTTTATTGGGTCAGCTCTCTAGCGGGCCCTCTCATATAATGTTTTATAGCGTCAGCTCACTAGCGGGCCTTCGCATATAATGTTTAGGATGGTCAGCTCCGCAGCAGACCCTCACCCATAATGTTTTAGATGGTCGGCTCAGCAGCAGACCCTCATTCCTAATGTTTTAGATGGTCAGCTTAGCGGCATGCCCTCGCCCCTAATGTTTTAGAGGGTCACCAGCAGGCCATTAATCCTAATTTTTCAAGGGTGTGTATGATGCCCTCCTTTATGTGTAATAAAGGGTGTATTGGAGTGACATTTCAGTCTAATTTTTGGCAGCCCTTTCACTTAGTGCATAGGCTTTATGAGTGTTGGACCACTACCTGAACTATTGTACCACAATGTGAATGAGGCCCTCCATTTTGTGATATACAGGTTGTATCGGAGTGCCTCAGGTCCTCCCATTGAATTAAATAGGGCTGGGGTGTTCGACAGAGCAGAAGGTAGTTCTTGGCTTCATCCACTAAGTCACTTCGTCACTTTTACTCAATGGATCAGACCCCACTGTTCCGACTATAAATTTTGGACTTAACAAGGGCAAACGGACATGTTGTAAAACCTGTGGTAGCTGCGGCCTCCGTTCCTGAATGCTGTACCTTACCCGGGCCATAACCACGTTGAACACCTGCTTTACGCTGCGCACGTTTCCCTCTTAATCATGGCCCCAGTTCCGAAAAATCGATGAAATTTTTTGCAGAATTTGCAGATGATATACAAGTAAATATACAGCAAATACTGTTTGGTAACAATTTTTCGCCTAAAATCGTTTTTATCTTCCTTTTTGTGTGTTTTACGGTCAGTCTGTAAAAATGGCGTACTACGGGCGAAACATCGTTCCCAGCAGCGACGTTGGAGTCCAAGATGCATCCAGACATCCTCCCTATGCTGTCCCTGAACCATTTCTGTGGTGTTTCCATCATTTTCTGACCTTTTCCTATGAACCAGGCACCCTCCCCTCATCAGAGCAGGGGGTGCCTGGTGTAATGCTCGAGTCCTCCCATTGACTTCAATGGGGCTTGGGTGCTCGGCCGAGCACTCGAGCCTCCGGGGGCGCTCGGCCAGAGCACCCGAACACCCGAGCATTGGGGTGCTCGATCATCACTAGTGGTTGTGCAAAGGTGTGTTCCCTCCTTTCCCCTTTTCACTGACTTGTCACATATTGTGCACAGTGCCATTGTTGATGACTGCACTGTGCCTGCCCCAAGAGAAAAATAGTCCCACACCCATGACTTCAGAGGGGGAGGGGAAAGGTGGAGAAGAATGGTCTCTCTCTTCTTGTCCTCCACATTCCCCTTCACTGGCTGGGGCAGAGGATGATGTTGCTGTTATTGCTGCAAATGCCTCAGAATCAGCACTTCAACTAGGACAGGAGTATTGCTGCTGCTGGAAAGTGGAACCTGTCCTAGTCCCGCATCACTTGTTGATTCCATTTCCACTGTATCCATGGTGTACTGTGGCACACTAGCTTGCTCTTCAGAATCCTGCTGCCCTTGCAACTCGGCAGCAGCAGGAATCAGAGCTTTTGTAAACTTCCACCCCAGCATCTCCACCATCATCATCACCACTACTGCCTCCAGTCCCTCCGTGCTGCTGCTGCTCTATTACAAACATCTCTGGTTGGAGATGGTGTTGAGAAATGTGACTGAGGGTCCCCTAATGTCACACTTGCCATTTCTTGGTGACCTGAAGAAGGCAGCTTGGAAGCACTAGCAGCAGACACATGCAGCTGATCTGTGCTCCTGGGGGTGGTGGGATTATTGCTGCTAGGCAACAATTCTGCCTCCTTCAAGATCATGTTCTACCTTGACAATGCTGAGAGGGGACTTACAGGGTCAGGGGAATGGTGTGGGCTCCCTTGACCTCTAGTCTGGATGCTCTGCATTTCTTCTCCTACCACTCCCCTAATGCTAGTCCCACCAGTTGCTTCACCATCGCTTTTACTACTAGTAGCACCAACCACATAAATTTTAGTCCCTGAGTCTTCCTCCTCAAAGTCCCTAGTAATTTGATGATCACCCCTCCTTTACTCCTAACACTAACAAGCTGCTGGACCTTCTTAGTAGTAGTACTAGTAGCAGAACTGCTTGGGGAGGGCAAGGGTGACTTAGGGTCCCCTGCTGTCACACATTATCTTCTCCTCCCCCCGGTATAAGAATTACAAGACACACTGGCAGAAGGTCCCACACTGGTAACAGGCACAGCACTGGTGGCAGCAGGGTAGCACTGGCAGCAGGTACAGCACTGGCAGCAGGCACAGAAATGGTGGCAGTTGTGCAGCATGTCTGGTAGCAGGCATAAGCAGCTGACCTGTCCTGCTCTAACTAATACCTTTCTCCTGAGAGATTAATTTCCCCAAGATTCCTAGGGGTGATTTAGGGGCACTGGCCAGCATTGGGTCTGTAGTGACAGGGGTGGGTGAAAAGTGAGAATAATTTCCTGCATGGCTTTTTGGAAAAAATGAACAATGTTTCTCTTTTTTCAGGGAAATTTTCTCCAATGTAAAATGTTCTTCTTTTTTGCCTATTCCAGCTAATTTTTCACCTATTCCAGCACATTTTTGCCTATTCAACATATTTTTTCCTATCCCAACACATTTTTCTCTTATGTTTAATATGGTGCAATATTTCCCAGCACAATATTACTCCTTCTGAGGTCTGTAGTGGATAAATAAGTCAATGTTGTGAGTCCTACAGCAACATATACCTTGAAAAAATGTGTTAGCATACAGTATGCATTTGTCCTTTGCCCACAACACTTACTTCCTGCTTAAGTGACACTGGCACATATTCATGATGATGATGTCAAATGATTTAAAAAAAAGTACAACCTATAATGTGGCAGATGTGTTTGGTGGGGGACTGGAGTGGTATGATTGGTGGGACCTTGACAAACTGCATCCACCCCGGGGAGGAGAGGGATCATCATCATTTATTGCACATGCTGCAGCAACGATTGCTGCAGTCAGTTTTTGTACATTACTCAACTGCTATGTGTGTGTTTCTACTCTCTAAAGTACACAGCTGTTGGAGTGTGAAGTCTTGCTTTGGCCCTCAAATGTCCTCTGCTGTCTATCAAGTCTGCCTCTATCACAGAGCTCCAAGACAGCTGTCTAATATATTTATTTGTTTATTTATTTATTTATTTATTTATTTTATTTTTTTAAATTGTCCACCCCATCTTCTCACAGTTAGTCCAAAATATATATGCAACTAAAAAACAAAATCAACAACTTATTTCCCCAAATATTCTCAGCACAAAGACAATAAAAGTAAAATCAGTAAGCAATTTAGACCCCAGCTGTCTGTGTCTTGTCAGTCAGTCACACCAAATGTTGGGGTATTTTGGGTCAACCTCCTTCATCCCTTCTTCTTCCCCATTGTGCTCCCAGAATCCCCAGGCAGGGTACATTGAAAGTTTGGCACCCACCTACAACTGACCTTACACATCTCACAGTTTTACAACCATAGCTGTACAATTTTTTTAAATCTAGGAGATAGCAATGAAAATGTATTATCCAAAATATTTTCTATTGAAACTCAATGTTGTAGCAAGATATAATCACATGCACAAAGAGCCACTCACTTGTACAGCATTCATTTCACACGCATCACCTTCGTTACACCCATCAAACCACACAAACCCATATTTAACTCAAACAACACCCACCAACAATACAGCACACAACTCTACAGTGCAGTTATAATTACTTAACTAGGTAAATAGTCTTCATACACTGATAATTTATAACTATATAATTACTATGTGTAACATGATGACTTACCTAGGTAGGAGTTTATTAAACAGCAGTCAGTTATGTCTATATAGTTACTGTTTATAACAGACATTAATAAGTTGGAGTCAACATAAAGCAGTTAGGTATATATTTAGAATTAATGTGCAGGTAAGCATACTTCATGCAACAGCCAGGTAAATCATATTACCATATTTACATAATTATATGTATATAGAGTGACAAACAAAAGAACTCATTCAAAACTGTATGAGACTTTCTGTAAAGGAGAACAAAACTCTAAGGTGAAAGGTTCAAAGAAATAGACAGCAACCCCACAAAGAAAGCAGTTTCAGGTAGGAAAATCATGGGGGAACAAATCTGATGCTCCTCCACAAGGCCAACGAATTTGCCTCTACCAAGGAGCATCATTCAAGATTTATAACTTTCTCCACCTCTCCCAGAATATTGTTCACCACCTCCTTACAGGAGAGAACATTACACCTAATGGATACATAACACCAAGCTGTGCAAGTGTAGTAACATACTCTAGCACTAATTAAAAGAAATGGTCCTCAAAATAAAACCCACTAAGAGTAACTAAGCCTCGAGAGAAAAGGAAGGCTTAAAGCATCAGATACCCCTTTGCATACTTCTTTGTTAAAAGGACATCTCAATAGATCCCTCTTCCAGTGAACAACCATGACCACCAGTGTGTTTACACTTGATATTCCTCCTAACATAGAGTCTTCCATGGAAAGAGTGCCAGACTATACTCATGCACTTGAGGGGAACCCTATTCTAAGTAAACCTTCTGTGCAGTCTATTAAGGCCAATTTGGAATAAAAGTGAGAGCCCAGAACTCTCCAATCAATAAGTTTCATAGAGACTGCTCTGATCTCTTTCATTGCCATCTTCCACTGTCTCAAACATGTCATGCTCATGGCAACATAAGCCAGGAGACAGCCATGAGGCACCAACCTACTCTTCATGCTACAACCTGTTTCGCAGATGTCAACGAAAGGAGAAATCAAACCTCGAAAACACATGCCCACCAAGGCATCTTCGCCACAAAAATGTTTCTGTAGTTACATTTAATAAAAGTATTCATAAAAAAAGACAACTGGGTTAACCATAGCCAGTCCACCTTTATACCAAAGCGGATATATAATATTCCACTTAATGTAATTCAGTCTATTTCCCCCTACATCTGGAAAAATATACTGCTGATGTTCATTTAGAGAGATTCTCGAAAAGGCAAATGTAGCTGATATGCAAAAAAAAAAATAAAAACAGGAGGCAGAAAGATTTTAATCAGTCAACCCTTTCTTTTAAACAGAGTTTCCACATTTTCCACTTCTCCACAGAGGGCTTAGTGGGCAACCCTTCCTCAACCCTTTGTAAATCTAAACACGTTTGCAAAGCCAACCATCCAAGAGAGGAAAGCTTACTGCCCGTTTATACAGTGTGGTTATCCTATCAATAAATTTCCCTGGTAGACCATATCTGTCAAGAACTTTCCATAAGTACTGACAGTTGAACCTATCAAATGCTTTGGACTGATCCAGTGCTAAAATATACTTGCCCCATCTCTTGAATCTACACTGCTCCAAGGTCTCCCATATGCCAAGAACTTATCTTAAACTTATCTTATCTTATCTTATCTTAAACAGTGCAGAACTGGGAAGGGGAAATTAACGAGTCTGCTACTGAGGACAAGTGTCTGATTTATAGGGGTGGGTGAAAGGTCTCAATGTGATCCCGCGAGAAATTCTGTGCACTGTTGTCCATTTTATGATGTGAAATTTAGCTTTAAAACCAGCAATTAACAATTTAGCATTTTTCGCATATTGGCCAAAATTCTTTGCCATTTTTTCAATGGTTAGAAATTTTAAGCCCATTGATTTACGTGTTTTTCATCTTTTCACAATAGAAGGAGTTACAGATGTGCTGTTCTATTCTGCTGTTATTTGCTTGGAAAAGTGAGGCAGGAGAGGCTCATAATAACTGCTATCAATATCAGAAAGTTTACAAATAATAAAAGGAGGAAGTAAAAGGACCCTTATGTGTCCACTGAGTCTGAAGAGGAGGAAGTGAGCATTACAGAACCAATGCTGTCCAGTCCCCCTAAAACACCCTACGGATCTTGTGGAAATTAATGTCAGACATGCTGCCCCTGTTTCCACCAGTGCTGTGACTTCTGCCAGTGCTGAACCTCCTTCCACCAGTGCTGTGCCTGCTGCCAGTGCTGAACCTGCTGCCACCAATACAGTGCCTGCTGTCAGATGTGCTGCCCCTGCTGCCACCAGTACTGTGCCTACTGCCAGTGCTGAACCTGCTGCTAGTGTGTCTTGTAATACTCAGGAGGGGGAAAGGAGAAGATGATGCCAAGTGTTAAAGCAGGGGACCCTAAGTCACACTTGCCATCCCCAAGCAGTCCCATCAGTGTTAGTACTACTACTAAGAAGGTCCAGCAGCTTGTTAGAGTTAGGAGTGAAGGAGGGGGTAATAATCATATTACTAGTGACTGTGAGGAAGAATTCTCTGGAGCAGAACTTGATGTGATTGGTTTTAGTAGTAGTTACAGTAATGGTGAAGCAGCTGGTGGGACCAGTGTCAGGGGAGTGGTAGGGAAAGCATTTGAGAGTGTCCAGACTAGTGGTCAAGGGAGCTCACACCATTCCTTTGGCCCTGGGAGTCCCCTTCCCTTCACGTGACCCTCTGTCACATTGCTCGTCACCTCCTCCAACCAGCAGTGAGATATCTGTAATAGAGCAGCTGGGGTGGAAAAGACATTGATGGCCTTTTTAGCCCAAACTGATAAGGATGGGCATCACCACCACCACCACCAGCAGTGAGCTTTTGGAATTTGCAGCTGCTCTAATTCCTGCTGCTGCTGCTGAGTTGCAAGGGCAGCAGGATGCTGAGGAGTAGGTTAGTGTGCCACAGACCACTGTGGACACAGTGAGAATGGGGTCAACAAGTGATGTGGGACTAGGACAGGTTACACTTGCCAGCAGTAGCAATACTCCTGATCCTAGTTGCAGTGTTGATTCTGAAGCAGTAGCAGCAACAGCAGCAACATCATCCTCTGCCCCAGACAGTGAAGGGGAATGTGGAGGACAAGAAAAAAGAGGCAGTTCTTCTCCACCTGTTCACTATCCCCTGAAGTCATGGATGTGGGACTATTTTTCTCTTGGGACAGGCTCAGTGCAGTCATCACCAATGGCATTGTGCACAATTTGAGTCAGTGAGAAGGGGAAAGGAGGGAACACACCTTGGCACAACCATCCCTGATAACACAAATGAAACACAGACACATGACATTAATGTCAAACATGTTAAAGCCAAACACCAACCACAGAAATCAAGCACCACTGTTGCTGTACCCCCTGACTTCCAGAAAGGCAACAAGAGGCAAGGAGGAGATCAAAGAGGAAGATTAGAGAAACCCAGGTAGAGGCTGGAAGTTCAATGATGAGCAAAACAAGTAGCATGCCATCACCTTCTTCCTCTAGGGTAACTATATCTTCTGCCATTCCACCTTGTTCATCATTACCGCCCCCTCCAAATGATAGGATGTGGCAGTTCGTGTCCTCCCATAGCATACTTTGTGGTGCACTGACCACACCTGGCAGTGTGGTGGAGGAGAATCACAAGCAGGGCATCAAGTGGCACTGAGGAGATTCCATCCCACAGAATATGTTAAGCTTTCAGCAAGTTGTCATGTTACCTTAGCGGGGTGTGGACAAGGGGTATAGTGACAGCAGCCGTACTTGGTTTCTGGTGTCATGGTGTTTGGATACAGTTGTGCCCCCAGATGTTATTTACCACACACACTGTGCACCTTGCAGTTGTTGATGAGAGGCACAGTTCCTGTTCTCAAGGGAAGATGTTTTATTCTAGTAACAATACACCCATGATTTTGGAGGAGGGGCAGATGGAGAAGAATTATTGGCCAACTTTTTATTTTCTCCTCAAATTCTGGGGCTACTTATTGTGCTGCTACTGCCTCAGGAGTGGAACCTTTATCAGCCATCAACCATGTTACTGTTGTTGTTGATCGCATTCACTTTAAGCTGCCTAAGACACACAACTTTGACTTTCAGCCACTTATTTCTAAACTTCAGCCCTCAGAAGAAGTAATATTACAGTGGGAAATGTAGTAGCTATAGGAAATATAGACAAAAAATGTGTTAAAAAGGGTGGCGAAAAATGTGTTAAAATAGGAAAAAAGGAGGACATTCTTGCATAAGCGGAAAGGTAAAATTTTTCGCATGAAAAGAGAAAAATCGTCAAGTTTTCGCGAAAAGTCATGCTGGAAAGTTTTCACACTTTTCGCCCACTCCTAGTCAAGAACCCCCCCAAAACAAATTCTCTGTTCAACTGATTAATTTCCTAGACTCCTCCCACCAACAAAGGCACCCTCCTCAGACCCCTTTTATACCAAGTCTTATGGGGTTTGTTTTCATTGTATTTAGGATTTTTTTGTATTAACTGCCCCCAATCCCAGTAAACAACCCCCCACCAAAAATAAAAAAATCCCTGTTCAACTGATTCTTTCACCACACCCCACCAACACAGGCACCCTCATGCCCCTTTTATACGATACCTTTGGGAAATAAAATAATATTTGCTATGTGTTGTATGTAAATTAAATTTTCCCATAAATTTCAATGGAATGAGCTAGGCAAAAAAAAAGCTGAAAAATTGCACTTTTTTGCCACAGGAAATGATTCATTACATGGGAAGTGCGATTATTTGCCGATTTCAGTTTGAGGCGAAAATTTTTGCCCATCCCCACTGATTTGTGCCAAAATCGTACTATAACTGTTAAGAAGGGGTATCGGATGCTAGTTCTCTAAGACTATAGAATATTTTCCTTTTAACAGCAGAATAAGAGAGGATACACACATGGAATGTGGTAAAGCATCTTCATCCAGACACTCTCTAATGACCTCCATGATCCAAGATATGCTTAGAGTCTTTATAAAATTTCACTGTTTGACCGTCTGGGCCTGGAGAATTCAATGGTTTTCAAATCTCAGACTGTTATGTTTGCTGTCAATTCATCAAAAGGAAGATCAATTTTCATGATTGATGTTTCTTCTAGGGAAATAGAAATCCAGACTAGCTTGAGCTTCCTCTCCCTTGAGAAAAGAGAGGTACTATATTTACCAGGTTATTTCCTTCTAGATAGGCTTTGGAAGAGCTTGCAGGTTCTAACATTAACCATCTCCCGAGTCCCAAAATTCTGAATTACTGGCACAGATGTCTGCTAATGACTCCTGAGCCTGGAGAAAATCCAAAAAAGACTGTCAAATCCAGTCTTGCCTGTGGGGGTCGCAGAAACTTTCAAAGCTACAGATAGAAGGTGGTCAGAGAACTCTACTGCTACAGGGGCTGTTTCCACAGTGCCCTCCTTCAAAAAACACTATCCTTAATCTTACTATAAACTTTTTGGAATGTGAATCCTGTGTTTTGTGGGAAGTGCTTAATATGCATATGAATCAAACTGGGATCCTTAGCTGTACTATTCAGAGAAAAACTATCACACAACATATAATCTGTCTGTTCAACTGCCTCTGTCTTTAGGTCTAGAGATGGTATTAAAGTTGCTACTAAAGACAATGAACTGGGAGGAAACAAAAAGTCTTCATCTAATTAAATTACTTTCTTTCCCAAGGAGACTGAGGTCCATATGTTTTAAGTATGAGATATTGCCCCCTTAATGACATATTCCATACCCCCATCAGGCTTGACTGCAAAAGACCAGAATGATGGTCCCCATCTCCACTCCTTCTTAGCTCTATGGTGAATGGCCTCATTGTATAATTTGGTCTATTGCATTAAAAAAGTATCAAAATCCATTTCAACAAAGTAATCATAAGCTAGAAACCAGGCTTACTAGACTTTAAACTTGCAGCATTAAGTGTCACCAGACTGATCGGGGTGAGTGCTGCCATGAAGAAAATAAAGAATTAGGAAACTTTTCCTTTCTTTCCCACTTTCTGCTTGGACAAAAAAAATTATCAGAACCAGCTTTTTTTATTTTTTTTTTTTACCATTTCTCCATACGGGAGGTTTTCAGATATGTATAAATCAAAGGCCTCATAAAGCTCACCATTATCTTCTTGTTTCCCCACTTCCTCCTCTTCTACTCTAGAACATCAATCCCCTAGCAAGAGACTGTATCTATTAGTGGTGCCCTGATGCCTGAGATATGAGGAGAGAGGGGAAACACAGAGAAGAGTGGGACAAACCAGAAAAAACAGACTGGACACTTTTAGGGGAAAGAGGATGGTTTTAAGGGATAATTTCAGTATTTCTTTTTAGAAGCCTTGCCTTTCCTTACCTCTCACCACCAACTCTTCTTCATTACAAGGTACCAAGGTTAGCGGGTCTCTTATTGTCAGTTATGTTAATATACTCTGAGGTACCACATCTGTTACATTTGGAGAATAAGAGGAAACGTACAAGGGGGAGGATGAGGTTTGAGAGACAATGGACCAACAACAGGAGGGTTCTCGGAAAGGTTGGTCTTGATGATGGATCTAGACTAATCAGTGGTTTGTCTCCCCTTGGACTGACCCGGTCAGGAGAGAGGGACCAAGAGGACCTGGCACTGCTAGCTCATCATCAAAATGAATCAGTAGTCCAGCCTCCAGATTATGATAGACCTCTGGGCATTTCCTATAGGAAATCTCTAACCTCTCTCCACTGTCAGCTCTGATGTCCAATCCCATCACACAAAGACATTTTAAGACATCTCAAACAATACTTACGTTTTTTTTTGGGAGCCACGCTTATGACAGGAATGGGGTTGTCTTGGATACAAGCATTGCAATCTATCCCTTCCATACCTGCTAAGCCAGACCAAAATGTCAGACTGTGGTATTGATTCATTCCTCAAAATAACATTCTTAATATTGGGTCTTGACACTGGTAAGGCCAACATTTTTGCCCATCCAGATCCTGGCTTAGTTCTCTCCACTTGCAGTTTACATAAATATCAAGAGACTAAGGTCTCCCAAAACTGACATCAAAGTCCCTAGCCAGCACATGTTCCAAAGCAAAAAAAAAATCCATATTTTTAAAACCACTTGTCCCCCACTGAAGACAAGTAATTTTCCTTCTATCTTGAAACACTTTTCTTCCAGTGTATTTAAAACAGACCACATTCCTTCACTTAGGTACTTCTGCTGCAGCGGCTGTCCAACGTTCCTGGAAAAGTTTAGGGTCCCTGTACTCCAAGAATTGGTCATTTAATAACACTAGGAGGCTGTGGTTTTGTTAGCTGAGCTTGTGGACATTTCCTAACAAAATGCTTGACTGCAATTATTGTATTTACATGAGCAGTCCCATTTGTAATTCCTCTAGAATCAGTGCAACATGTAGTAGATTTGGGGGTTAAAATTAAAAGGTGGAGAAAATGGGGAGGGGGACCTGGTGACAACCCATCTCACTTAGATGACTCATCATTTTTAAACCCACATTCTTTATTCCTCTGTCCTCTCTGAGGAATAGAAATATGGTATTGGGGGGACAAAACATTTCCTTTATTTACAAAAATCAAGTGTTTATTTACAGAAAGCATACCTGTCTATGCGGGCTGTAAGGATGCAGGAAATTAATTGCTGTATGCACTTTGAGTTTCAGGTACCTGGGTTGCAGCAACAAAACTTGTGGGGTCTCTCACAGCTCTCCCACCACCCTCAACCCCAGAGCAAACAACTGATCTAACTGTGAGCTTGCTGCAAAATCCATGATGGCTGCTGCATCTGATGCAGTTTAGTGGAACTCTGGGCATGAAACAGCACCTCTCCTTGATGGGCTGTATTTTCCTGCAGACATACTGCTGGTTGCTTCTGTAGAGGTGCCAGTAGCAATGTGAATTAACACTTTGGTGGATGTAGAGCTAGTAAGCAGTTTTAAAATGCAACTATTCTTTATTTCCTTGTTAGAACTCTTCTGCTCACATGTATTAAGTATTTCACCATGGAAAGCTCCCATCTTGGCTCCTAAGGGATCCTCTGCTTTAGAGGAAGTTGTGGTCACTATATGCAAGATAGAGTTGTCATTATTTATTCCAGGCTCCTCTACTAACACATAGTTAACTGTTATAGATGAAGCTGAGGATCGTAGGGACACATACAGTTGAGGTAAATTTACAGATGGCTGTGAAGTGGCAGATTCTGACATATCTTGTCTGTGTTAGGGTTCCAGTAATTGAACTAACAGGTGTATTTGTCACAGGAGGTGTGAATCTGTGAATATGGCTATTCTTGGGCAGGGGTTACTTGTTTCAGAAGCTATAACTTATGGGATGTATCATCTGGGGAAATTTCTGCTGCACACTGTATGACCTCTGTGGGGGGAAGGATTTAAAGAAGGGCCAATATTAAACTGTCAGACACTTAACAGGCTGGGAGGTCCATTGGATTCTTAGCCTCAGTGATCATATGGCCTGCCCATATTCACACGTCTCCTAAACCCAAAACAACAGCTAGCTTGTGTACCCCTTGTCACTTCAGTGCAGATACTTCTCTCCTTTTCCTCATAACATAGCTTTTCACATCTCAAAGTTGAAATTTTCTCTCTTTTTTTCCTTTTTTAGCTCAGTTTCCAACTTCATTATTTTCATATCTAGCATTTCCAATAAATTGTATAAAGCCACTTTCTTAGAAGTCAGAACTAGGGACGGGCGAAATTATTTGCCTCAAACTAAAATTGGTGAATAATGGCACTTCCCGCTTGGTGAATAATTTCCAGCAAAAAGTGCAGTTTTTCCATTTTTTTTGCTTAGCTCATTGTGCATTGAAATCAATGGGAAGAAAAATTTTTATCCACCACACAAAAGTTTTCTCTAGTGTTCTACAGCCATATAAAAGGGTGTCAGGCTCTCACAGCATGCCATTCTGTATTTGTGAGAGGAGAGAGCGGCATGTTCTTTGAGCTAGAGAAGATAGGGGAGTTGAAATTTAGGGAATCTTTTAGGCAGGACATTTGTTCTCTCTATTAGGAGAGTCATATCAAGGTATATGTTCCTGTAGGACTCACAACTTTGCCTTTCAGTTACTTATTTCTCCATTACAGCCCTCAGATGAAGTAATATTGTAGTGGTAAGTGTAGTACCATAGGAAAAAAATGTGGTAAAATAGGCAAAAAGGAGGAACATTTTTGTAAGTGCTTGGGCTTACCTTTGTTCTGAGGAGATTCGGCTGCCCCCGTGCTCGGCTGGGCAGTAGGTGCCCTCTGCCTGCAGCCTCGTGGCCATGCCGCATCCTATGCCTACAGGAGAGGCGGATGCCCTGGTGTTCTTCTGGGCGGCCGGCCTCCTCTCTTCTGCCCCTTGCGACTCCTGCCGTGTAGGTGTCAGTCTCCTCCTCATTCTGCCAGTATTGTACGGGTGCACGTCACTGGGAATCCCTATTGTGACGTTGCGTCCCGAGTCTTAATGGGACAGGTCCATTCAGAGCTCCGCCTCCTGGGGGTGGTGGGAAGATATTTAAATTGCCTGGACACTACACCAGTCACCCTTTCGTGGTGTTCTAGTGCAGTCCTGTTAAGCTTGTTGTCCATGTATGATCCTTGGCTAGTTTATCTGTTTCTCTCCCAGTGTCCAGTGTTGTGGCTTGTCTGACTACCCACTTGGTATTGGACCTTCGGTTCTGGCTGACTACCCACTCTGATACTGACCCCTGGCTTGTCTGACTATCCACTTGGTATTGACCATCTGCTCTGGCTGACTACACGCTCTGGTACTGACCCTTGGCTTGTCTGAACTTCTACTTGACTCTGACTGCAGGCCTGAGTCAGTCTGATACTCCTGGTTGCCACCTCCACATTGATACTTTCCTGGGTCCTAGCCCCAGTCATTACGTTTGATACTTTCCTGGGTCCCAGCCCCAGCTGGTGCTATTGCATAGTATTCTGCATTGAGTCTACTCAGAAGCAGTCTCCTATTTGTGGTAGGAACCGCTTGCTTCCTGTTAGCTCTATACCCTATTCAGTATCGGTGGTATTTACCTATTGAGTGTCTACACTGTTCAATAAAGGTGGTGTTTCAAATACTGTATTGACTCTTGTCCATTCCTTTGGTTCAGTGACAATTTTGCATTGGAGAAAAGGAAAAAAACTTTCACAAAAAAAATGAAAAATTGGCAAGTTTTTGCAAAAAGTCACGCAGGAAATATTTCCTACTTTTCACCACCTCTAGTCAGAATGTCCCCTGTGACAGCTTCATCTTCTGTCTTTCCCTGCATACTTGAAGATGAAAACACTTATTGTAGGTGGTATTGTAATGCTTATAGAAGCCTCAGAGCCTGGGCCTAGATTTTGGAAGGTCTCCACCATGGAGTTAATAGCTTACTGTCAGGTAGTGCAGTCTCTCTGTCTCTGTCTCTCTCTCTCTCCCTCTTTCCCGCACAGACACTGACTATTGGGAAAGGAATCTATCCTATAGCAGTCAGGTGTTTTTTTGCATTTTAAGACTGTTGCAGTCTATACCTGTGAATGTTTAAGGTGCCAAAGGAGTGCCCACTCTCAGCCCTCTGACACTTAAAGGTATAAAGTGCAGAGCCCCACACAAACCCTTCTGACACTCAGAGCTAGTCTATTTTAAACTTGTGAATTCCAGAGTGTTGGTGTCCCCTTTATCATTCAAAGAGTTACTTCTATACATAAGGGCTGTTCAACTTATGGATCTCTAGCATCTGTTGGACTACAGCTCACATTATCCTGAGGATTACTGAAGTAGTAATCCAACAACTGCTAGACAGTCACAGGTTGAACATCTATTATGTAACAGAGTAACTCTGAGTGCTGAAGATGGCACCAACTCTCTGGCATTAAAAGTGTTAAAGTAAAGTGGATTAACCCTTTGAGAGCTGTCCAAAGAAATATGCTTTGCAATGCATTGGACATCCCTTCCTTCTCTCTGACTCTAAATGGCCAAATAGAAAGTCTGTGGGGCTTACACTGAGGCTATCCTTAACAGGGAGGAGGAGGCTAAGAGAACAGATGTCTACATCAGCTGGCAAAAGACCAAATGAAAAGGCAATTTGGCGGGACTCTGGAAAATCCAAGCACAAGATGTCATGTGAGAGATAGAGCTGGGTAGTACACTGCTACCACTGCTGGGAAGTTTATCATGCTCAACCTTGATAACCAATGTATTTAATGATGTTTTAACCCTTTGAGTGCCAGTGGGTTATCCAACACATTGCAAAAGCGATAATGCCCCATTTAAAACATAGTTGTTTTTATATGCTGCAATTGGTTGGCAACAGAACTGTTCAGAAGTCCAATATGTCAGCAATTTTGTGTTTTATAGCAGGAGATTGATAATTTAATAGCTGTCCGTGAGAACCATACAGAGGCAAAAGAAACAAGTGCCGCTGCTTCAGAGCCGTCAAAGAAATGGAAGATTGACTACAGTTGATTCTGGAAGGTCAAGAGTTGTGGATAAGAGGCATGCCCCACAGCCTGTGCCTCATCATAATTCTTTTGCTGCACTTTCAGAACACTGCCTTAATATTGGGACACCTCTGTAAGCAGAGACTGCTGGTTCACCAACTTCTAATTCGCAGGTAAATCAGACTGCAACCTCTAAAAATCACAAAGGTAAGAAGAAGCATCTGTTATTGGGTACTCTATATTAAGAGGTGTGACTTTGGACGGTTGCAAAGAAGTCAAATGTCTTCCTGGTGCTACAGCTCACAGAGATAGAAGATGCATTTTAAAAATTGTTAAGGAGGCAAGAAAGGATGGGGAGTTGGATGTCATAGTCATTTTACAGACAAATGATTTGGCTTACAATGAGGTGAGTGTGATAAAAGATGCTTAAGAAATGATGTAAAGATCTGCAGCAAGCTGCTTCTACTGTATCTGTTTTAGCGTTTCTGCCAGGGTATATAGAAGATGATGGTAGAATATAGCAAATTATAGGCTTTAATTAATGGCTAAGGAAATGGAGCTGAGAACATGGATTTGTTTTTGTTTCTCACACCAGCCCTATTTTGTGTAAAGGGGAAATTTACAAAAAATTATGGCTTGCCTCTTTCTGAAAAAGGAAGAGAGGATCTCAGAAGTCTCGATAACAGATATTTAAACTAGTAGAGGGGAACAATGGAATGATACAGGATAAATCCACTTGCCACCCTCAGTATTGCACAGATTAATTTGGACAAGGTATGTTTTTGACACATAGACTTTGAGCCATGTGTAAAAATACCCACAGTTTAGGGAATAAGATACCAGACCTTATTGCAATAATAACTAATGAATGTGTGGACTTAACGGGGATTACTGAGACCTGGTACAATGAAAAAAATGACTGGGGTGCATATGCGCCGCAGAACATCCAAATTGAACATGCGCATCACTCAACCAATCATCCACATTTCAAAATCACACGATATGTCTTAAGATCTCAATAGCACGGATCACGTCACCATCAAATGGGATGCATCACATATAGCCGTGCACATAACATACTATATTATCAACAATTCTGAGATAACGCAATATTGAATGGGATCAAAATGACACGCACCACGTCACTATCAAGTGGAACGCATCACATAAAGTATAACCATACAAATCACTCACCTTATGCCTGACCGATACCCCTATATGTGAATAATAAATAATTATATAATGAATACAAAATGCCTTTTAAATTTGTATGTTGATAGTGAGGAATTGTAAACTAAATTGACCTATATATATGTGTATTAAGGTGATCTATAAACTTAAACATTGATAGTGTGGCCTCTAAATAACTACTGATGTCATATACTTAAATAACTACCCCATTTTTAACCAACTATTGGCAAAATTAGATGGTCCCTTATCCACATAAAATGTGATCAAACTCATATATAATCAAAACCCTTATTGTTTTTGTGATCATTCATTAGTGTGACTTAGTTTATGATAAATGTGAATGTCAATGTGCAATAATGTGTCTTATTATAAATATTGTGAATATAAATTTAAGTTGCTGAATGTGAACTTAATAATGAAATCACAAAAAAAAAAAAAAATTGTACTGATCTACCAGGCTATTTCAATATTCATATTCAAACCTCTAGGGCTTAATGTATCAAGTCTACATATCCAGTAAGACTCACGCATGATAAGTCTTTTTAACCTATTGGGTTTAGCAGATGGACTAACCCATTCTATAGGGATAATTCTCAAACCATCTGGATTCCCATCATGTTTCTCTGCAAAATGTCAGGAGACACAATGCAACAAAAATCTTTTTTTGATGTTACACCTATGTTGCCCAAATCTCATTCTTAAACATTGGATAGTTCTCCTGACATCTTGCAGATTACACGTACAGGCAAAAGATATACAACATATCGTGAAGCACGCGTCATGTGTGTCTTAATCGCAAAACTCTCACCCATAACAACAGAACTAAAACTCTTAGCTCTATTGTGAATAAAAGGGCAGGTAAGACAGCGGTTAGACAAACATTCATATACTCCCTCAATCACTAAACGTGAAGGGAAATTCATCTCATTGGATATATCTATATTTCCTCGTGCCTGTTCATTATCTCTATTCTTATTCCTGAATTTACTGGGTGCCAATATATTTTTTAAAGTTTTTGATCTCCTAAATGTAACTCTGGGATATTTGGGTATAATTAGTGTTGAGCGAGCACCCCGATGCTCGGGTGCTCGGGTGCTCTGACCGAGCACCCCCTGAGGCTCGAGTGCTCGGCCGAGCACCCGAGCCCCATTGACTTCAATGGGGCGACACCAGGCACCCCCTGCTCTGATGAGGGGAGGGTGCCTGGTCAATGCCCCCTTCATCTCCGCTATGCCCCCTTCATCTCCGAATGCCCCCTTCATCTCCGCAATGTCCCCCTTCATCTCCGCTATGCCCCTCTTCCACAATGTGCCCCTTCATCTCCGCTATGCCCCTCTTCCACAATGTCCCCCTTCATCTCCTCTATGGCATAGAGGAGATGAAGGGGGACATTGTGGAAGAGGGGCATAGCGGAGATGAAGGGGCACATTGTGGAAGAGGGGCATAGCGGAGATGAAGGGGGACATTGTGGAAGACGGGCATAGCGGAGATGAAGGGGGACATTGTGGAAGAGGGGCATAGAGTCTATGCCCCTCTTCCACAATGTCCCCCTTCATCTCCGCAATGCCCCCTTCATCTCCGCAATGCCCCCGTACCTCCAGTCCCTGGTGGTCCAGCGGAGCGTCTTCGGATCTGTGCCTCTTCCGGCACAGATCCCCGCCACCCGAACATGGCGGGCGAGCACATGGCGGTACTCGACGAGTACCGCCATGTGCCGAGCAGAGCGATGCTCGAGCCGATCCGAGCATCGGCCGAGCACGCTCGCTCATCACTAGGTATAATATCTTTCAAAAAAGCATAATTTCTCAAGATGCTCCAATGTTTTGATATTATATTCTTAATCTCATTTCCTTGAGAATTATAATCAGTGACAAAACTTGGAAAACTTATATTATTTTTCTGTTTGCTCTTAGTCTCTTTTGGTTTTTGTATATATTTCTTTGCTTTTAGAAATGAACCTTCCACCAAATGTTGTGGATAATTCCTTTCAAGGAATCTCTCCTTCAATATATCAGATTGTATATCATAATCAGCCAATGTGGTGCAGTTTCTTTTTATATGTCTAAATTGACTATAGGGTATATTTCTAAGCCATGGTTTATAATGGCAACTCTGGAAATCCAAAAAACTATTTGAATCTACTGCCTTAAAATGTGTTTGTTTAATAACCGGTTTTGATGGTTCACCTCTAAGTTCCAAATCAAGAAACTGCACCACATTTGAATCTATGGTACTAGTAAATTGCATGTTCCACGGATTATCATTCATATAGGTGAAAAAGTGTTTTATCGCATCTTTTTCACCCCTCCATACAACCAGAATGTCATCAGTATACCTGCGATAGAGCACCAAGTTTGCGCCAAATGGACAATGCTGATAAATCTTAAGATGTTCAAGATAACCTATAAATAGATTCACGTAGTTTGGCGCAAACTTGGTGCCCATCTCTGTACCCTTGACTTGAAGGTATATTTGTCCACTGAATTCAAAATAGTTGTGTGAAAGGGTGAAATCGATGGCCTGAATGATAAAGTCAATTTGGCTCAAGGGCATAAGTAAATCCTCCATCAGGAAGAATCTGGTAGCTTCCAGAACTCTCCGATGTGGAATGTTGGAATAAAGACCTGTCACATCCAAAGTGACCCAATGAAAATCGCTTTCCCACATGAACCCTTTCAACAAAGATAACACATGCAAAGTATCTCGAAGATATGACATCAAACCAACCACTCTCCGTTGAAGGTGAAAATCCACAAAGGCTGAAAGGCTTGAAGTCAATGATCCTATACCTGAGATAATAGTAAATGATAATATATAGCCATCTTGGGATATGGCTCATAAATAAAGTCTCTCTCCGAAACGCCAAGCAGGCCCAGCTCAACTGCCCCATCCAACATTCATTTGAGTTCTCATTGGTACTTCAAAGTGGGGTCTCTATCTAGAGGTCTATAGTAGGAATAATCAGATAAAATTCTGTATGCTTCCCTAAGATAGTCCTCCCAATCTTGTACTACCACTCCTTCCCCCTTATCAGCAGATTTTATAACTATCTGGGAATTCTCTTTAAGATCTCTGACTGCCTTTCTTTCTTTCCAAGTGAGATTTTTATTATTCTCAAAAGTATTTGTTATCATATTTTTGAAGTCATTCATCACAACTGTCTGAAATACACTAACATGATTTCCTTTATGTTTTATAGGGAAAAAGGTCGATTTTGGTTTCATACCTGAAGAAACTGGACCCTCCAATATAAAGTTAGTCGCATTATCAATATAAGGTGTAATCACATTACCATAATCATTCTCAATATCCTGATCTGTTATTATTGGAATTTGTTGTCCATCCTTAAAGTTCTTATTAGCAAAATAACATTTTAAAGAAAGCTTGCGTACAAAACTTTGTAAATCTACAACCAGATCAAACATATTGGGATTTGAGGTGGGGCAAAAAGATAACCCCTTCTCTAGAACTTTACGTTCTTCAAACGTTAGTAAATGACCAGATAAATTGAACACACAGCTTAACTTTGAACTGTTTTTTTGACTGAGAGACCTCTGCCTCTTCTACTTCTGTGTTTCCTCTTTTTGAGATACTTTCCTCTCTCAGGGGCAAAAACCTGTTTTGATGACGCCACCATCGACTCGGTGAATTCGATGAATTCCCCTGTAACCCCAAAAAAGGAACCACAGAGGAAGTTGAAGTCACGTTTCCTCCTTTAGAAACTCCAGTTGAAGTACCTTCTTCTGGGTCTATGTAACTCGAACTCAAATCAATGAATTCTTCTGACACAACATTTTTGACCTTACTCTAATTATGCTTAGTTTGAGAACTGATATTCTTATCTATATTAGTTTTTTCTCCCATGGATACAAATCTAAAATCTTCCTCTTTTTTTGAACTTTCAACCTTTTTTTGTATATTCCCTCTTTCTTTATATGAAGATCTATTATCTCTACTCTGAGACTGTTTCATATTATCATGTGGGACACAATTATTGTGTTTTTTCTTTTTATTCAAATCAGACTGTCTTGACCAATTTCTAACACACTTGTTTTTATAATCAAGTTTATCATAACTCACTTGGGATGTAAAAATCCAAAGGCAGAATATAGTAATAAGGATACTGTGCTGTCAGAGACAATGGAAAAAAGGCATTTGTAAGTAATTATTTCTGATGACTTAACCCCTTAAGGACCCATGATGGTCTTGGACCGTCATGGGTTGTTATACCCTTAAGGACCCATGACGGTGCATGACCGTCATGGAATTCCAGACTCCCCGCGCGGCTGAACGCCGTTCGGGGAGTCTGCAATCGGATGCGGCAAAAAAAAGAAAATGGTCCGTGGTTCTTAAGTGACAGCAACGTGTGTGTGTGCGGCCGGTCCTTAAGGGGTTAAAGGTAGGCAGGCCATGTAACAAAGCGGGGTTGTATATCTAGGGGCATTAGTAGCAGACAAAGGGAAGTGGCCATGCCACTCTACAGATATCTTGTTAGACTTCACCTAGAGTATTGTGTACAGTACTGGAGATCCCATTTCCAGAAGGATATAGATACTCTGGAAAGAATTCAGAGAAGGGCTACTAAAATGAATGGAAAATAAATATCAAGATATACTAAAGGATCTGAACATGTATTGCTTTTAGGAGAGAAGAGATAGAAGGGATATGACAGAAACATTCAAATACATGAAGGTGTTCAACAGGAGGGAAGTACATTTCCAAGCAATAGAAATGTTAGGAGAAGAGGCCAAAGTCCCAAACTAGAGGGACTAAGGTTTAGACGTAATGTAAGAAAGTTTTACTTAAATTAGAGGGTAGTAGATAAGTTGAATAGCCTACTAGCACAAGTGATATAAGTTAATACAGTGACATAATTTAAGTAGGCATGGGATAGGCATAAGGCTGTCCTGAACATAAGACAAGACCAAGAACCAAATAAGTTTTGAGGTTTTTGCAGTAGGAAAATGAGTAGACCTGGAGCTGGATCCTATTGCAGGTGATAAATGTTAACACCCGTTTTATCAGACATTTTCCTATTGAAGTCTATGGGGAAACCTGGAGATAAAAGCAGTGATAAAATTAGCCCCTGCAATCGAATCCAGCCCTAGATGGGCTGAATGGTTCTTATCTGCCATCAGTTTCTATGTTTCAAATTCTGTGTTCAGTTTTCCTTTTTGTGTATGGTCTATACTGCGTTATTTTAGAGGTTAAAACAATGTAATGTTTTACACATCAATGTAGTACTGTATTCTAATTGGATAATAGTAGATAAACTGTCTCCTTCCTTTTTTCAGCACCTAAAAGTGTCCAAGATAGCTAATTTTTAGCTTCCCCCCTTAAAAAAAACAATAATATGAACAATGTATATTTTTCAGGCTGTATAAATTAAAATACATCTAGCAACAACTTGATGGGTCTTTAAAGCAGCTCATGAATTCTTTGGCAAAGAAAGTGCAATGTTATTTCATATGTCAAATATGTAATTAAAACTGCCTGATTTGCAAGCACCATAACTAGTTTTATGTTTAAATAACATTGTTCATTGTGGTTCTCTTTCTTTATAACTTTTTTGTAGTATGCTTTGTAATTCTCTGAGATGCTGTAAAACAGTTAAATAAAACACTTTTTTCAGTTCATAACTCTTTCATAATGTATGTCTCCCAAAATATTTTTAGTGCATTCACACAATGGGGGCTATGCAGTAAGGCATGCTAAAGAGGTGATAAAGTGTAGATGATTTTGCCAGTGATATCACTTCTCTAATTCCTATGCACTAAGATCTCCAAAGCTGGCTACAAGAATAACAAAGGAAGTGGAGAAAATATATCACTGGAGAAGTCATCTCCACTTTATCACCTCTTTATCACACCCTAGTGCATCTCTCCCCATGTTTTTTTAACCCCTTAAGGACCAGTGACATGTTATGACAGTCAATCAGCTTATAACCTTAAGAACCAGTGACGGTCATAGCATGTCACATACTTTTTACTTACAGCGCTACTACGGGAGCACTGTAATTAAAAACAGGGTGCAAAATTGACCACTACAAGATTGTGTTGTTCTCTCTCAGTCCCCAACCCGGTGTGCTGGTATACAGTGTCCCTTTGACCTACCCTTTCTGTCTGCAGTCTTTGTAATCTCTCTTAGCTACAGCTGTGCTCCTCACTTGAACAGCTGAACGCTTTACTGGAACCTTGGAAACTTCTGGGCTCTAGCTGAGGTCTTCTAGTATGATACAGCTTGACCTTTGCTGTTACCTATATGCAGCATTCTCTGAACAGAATCTCTGAGCAGATGTTTGCTTGCAAATTGGCCTCTCAGTTATCTCTGTGTTATTTTCTGGACACCCATTAAATAGTGTTACTGGCGCTGGTGGTGGAACTTGTGACAGACTGTGTCCTCAGGAGAAGAAGGACTATTATCATTTATTGCACAAGCTGCAGCAACCTACTGCAGTCAGTTTTTGGACTACCAAAACATCCCTGCACTATTCATACTCCTTGGATAACAGCTGCCTGTGTCTTACCCACCTGTCACACAAAATGTTGGGGTATTTGGGGTCAAACTCCTTCCCTTCACACACTCCCAGACTCCCCAGGACAAAGGTAACAGCCAGATCAGGAAGGAACTTGCATCACAAGTGTCTGTGTCTTTCCAATTAGCCACACAAAATGTTGGGGTACTTGAGGTAAACCTCCTTTCCTCCCTTCTTTTACTCCCAGACACATCTGCCAAAGAGATAATAACAGCCAGATAAGGAAAGATCTTCGATCACAGCTGCCTGTGTCTTTGCAATCAGTCACACTGAATGCTGGGAAATTTGGGGTAAATCACCTTTGCTTTCTTCTCACACTCCATAGACTCCCCAGCACAGATATAAAAACAGCCAGATCAGAAAGGAACTTAGTGTCAAAGAATGTTGGGGTTTTTGGGGTCAACATCCTTTCTCTATTCCTGTCCCCAGAGTGCCCTCAGACTCCCCTAATACAGAGAATAAATATCTTGCCTACAAGTCTCCCTAAACTAAGCTTCAACTCTTTTATTATCTTAAAAGTGTGTTGCTCTCTTTTTCTCACAAACACTGAATGGCATGCTGCGGGAATCTGATACCCATTTTATACTATGCCTGTGGGAAAATAAGGGAAACTTGCTATGTGGTGGGTAAAAATTCAGTCTTCCCGTTGATTTCAATACAATGAGCTAGGCAAAAAAGCAGAAAAATTGCACTTTTAGTGTAAAAGTTGTGGCTCGGTGAATGGTGCCATTTTTCACTTGTTTCACTTTTGAGGCAAAAAATTTCACCCATCCCTAATCCATACACTACTTCAACAACCTAAATTTGTTGAAGCAGAAATTATCAAGTCAAGGGCCCTAAGTGACATCAAAAATCCAGATCAGCTGTGTTGTGTTCAATTCATTTGACACCCAAAGATTGCTTTTCAGGGAATCCAGAATAAAACCCCTTAACTACTGGTGACGTGTCAGGACCATCACTGATTTTATTTCTAAAGGACCGGCGATGGTCCTGGCACCTCATGAACTTTGTCCTTACAGTGCTCCTGTGGGAGCAGTGTAAGCACTAGCGGGGTCTGTAATTGGCCACTCCAAGACAGGAGCAGTCTCTCTCAGACCCCCATTCGGTGCACCAGTATGCATCAGTCATGGGTGCCAGCACACCGACATTGATCAAAGTGGTCCTTAATGGAAGGTCACTTCCCCAGACCACTCGTTAAGTAAGTCACTCCAAAAGTGATAGGTAAAAGATAAGGAAAAGAGACTAAATTACCTTATATTTAAACTGTACAAAGGATGCCCCTAGCCAGAAATCCAGGACATTACAGCAACAGGAACCTACCAGTTCACATCTTGCATATTAAAATCTCTCAAAATCACCTCTTATTGACATCTTTATTATTTTGTCTATACTGTAAATGCATTATCTAAAGCTTCATCTTGAGGTTTATGTAAATATGAACAATTGTTTCACCAGTTTCAATAGTTACCCATACACTCTCTAATTTTTTTCTCAGTACCCTGTATAAATGTAGATTTGATGTTATCCTTTACATATAGAACAATTCATCTTCCCCTCTTCCCTTCTGTGTCTTTTCTGTAAATAATTTACCCAAGTATAAGTAGTCCCTGTCATGGCATCCACTGGTTCAAAACTTAATTATAACCATCAAAATTATCCTGAGTCATTACTGAGGGTGGGCGAAAGGTCCCTTCATGTTCCCACAAAAAAAATCAGCGAAAACCACGTGATTTTTCTCAGGAAAATCCGCTTTAAATAAAGTGATTAGAATCTTTGCCATTTTCACTCATTTCCAAAAATGTTTCACTATTTTTTCAATGGCTACAAACTTTTAGCCCCTTTGTTTTTCGCCTTTTTGCTATATACAGTAAACATGATGTTTTCCAGGAAGTGAAACACAATACAAGCAGCTACAGAGAGAAAGGGAGTGCTAGGCTGTTCTGCTATGCCAAATTGTGAAATATTATGAAAAATTGAGGTAGGGTAATAGTGTGTGCTATCACTATGAGCACCTTGAATACTAATAAGAATAGGAGCTGGAAGGTCCAAAATGTGTTCAGTGAGTCTGAGGAGGGAGTGACCACTACAAACATTAAAGGATCTGGATGCTCTACCTCCCCAGATCCAATGATTGCCATTCCCCCTACATCACCCCTAGGGATCTTGGGGAAATTTGTGTCACGGGCTGAGGAAGACTAGGGTAAAAGTGTGAGAAGGACAGGCCAGCTACATGTGCCTTCTGCCAGTGCTGCATCTGCCAGGGTGTCTTGTGATTTTCAGGAGGGTTGGGGAGTGATGACAAGTGTGACAGCATGGAACCCTAAGTCATATTTGCCATCCCCAAGCAGTCATGCCACTACTGCTACTACTAAGATTCAGCAACTAAAGACTCAAAGTGTTAAAAATGAGGGAAGGAGTGATACTAGTGAGGAAGACTGAAAGACTGAAATTGACATGATTGGTGTTAGTAATAGTGATGGTGAAGCAGCTGGTGAGACTAGCATTACCACAGTAGATGCTTATGCTGAGATGGTAGGGGAAGTAATGCAGAGTGGCCAGACTAGCTGTCAAGGGAGCCCACACCATTTCCCTAACCCTGGGAGTCCCCTTCCCCCTCGGCATTGTCCAGATGGAACATGATCTTGAAGAGGCTCAATTGTTGCCTAGCAGCAATAATACTACAACCTCCATGAGCACAGATCAGCTTCCTGAGCCTGCTGCTAGTGCTGCCAGTCTGGCTTCTTCAGCTCAATAAGAGATGGCAATTTTGACAGTAGGGGACTCTCTGTCACATTTCTCATTGCCTCCAAACTATGAGACACCTGTAATACAGCAGCAGCAAGGAGGGACTGGTGGTAGTGATGATGATAGTGGAGAAACTGGGGTAGAAGAGACATTAATGGCCTTTTTAGCCCAAACCAAGAAGGAATGGGAAACAGATATGGGGATGGGCATCGCCACCACCACTAGCAGTGAGATTTTGTAATTTTAAGAGTTTATTGCTGCTGTAATTTGTGCTGCTACTGAGTTGCAATGGCAGCAGGATACTGAGAAGCAGGCTAATGTGTCACAGTCCACTGTGGACACAGTGGGAATGGGGTCCAGTGATGTGGGACTAGGACAGGTTCCATTGGTCTTACTTGCAGTGCTAATTCTGAGGCAGTAGCCGCAATATCTTCCTCTGTCCTAGCCAGTGAAGGGGAATGTGGAGGAGAAGAAGGAAAGAGGCCATTCTTCTCCACCTTTCCCATCCCCCCTTGAAGTCCTGGGTGTGTGACTATTTTTTTCTTGGGGCAGACACAGTGCAGTCATCAGAGACGGCACTGTGCACAATTTGTGATAAATCAGTGAAAAGGGGAACTCACCTTGGCATAACACACATGAAACACAGACACCATGACATTTATGTGAAACATATTAAAGCCAAACACCCACCCAAAGAAATAGGGCACAGCTGTTGCTGTACCCCCTGACTCTCTCCAAAGGCAACAAGAGTTAAGGCAGAAATCAAAGAGAATGAAGAATACAGAAACCCAGCCAGAGCCTAGAAGTTCAAAGGCAAGGGATAACCTGGCTTGCCATCACCTTCTTGCTCTAGTGTCCGGGAAGACCCAAGAAGATCATGTAACTATATTTTCTGATGATCCACCCCGTTCATCTTTACTCCTCCCATGCCAGTTGATAGCCATTCAGTAGAGGTCAGAATGTGGTATTTCGTGTCCACCCATTGCCTGGCAGTGTGGTGGAAAATAATTGCAGCATCTGAGGAGATTCCATCCCAAAGAATACACTCCTTTTTGTCTATTCCAGCAATTTTTTTTCCTATTACAATACATTTACCTCCTATTCAACACATTTTTCTCTTATGTTTCCTATGGCATCTTCCCAGCATAATATTACTTCTTCTGAAGGCTGTAGTATAGAAATAAGTAGCTGGAAGTCAACGTTGTAAGTCCAACAGCAACATATACCTTGAAATATTTGTTAGCATGCAGAGTGCATTTGTCCTTTACCTATAACACAAGCTTCCTGCTTAAGTGGCACTGGCACATATTCATGATGGTGTCAAGAGATAAAAAAAGAAATAAAATACAACCTACAATGTGGCAGATGTGAATGGTAGTGGTGGTGGGGGGACTGGCATAGTGTGATTGGTGGGACCTTGACAAACTGCATCCACCCTGGAAGGAGAGGGATCATCATCATTTATTGCTCACTCTGCAGCAACCATTGCTGCAGTCAGTCTTTGAACTACAACTTCCCTGCACTGCTCCACCTTTCCCCCTGCCCCTTGTGCATTTGCTGGACATTACTCAACTGCTGTGTGTGTGTTTTTCCATTCTACAGTACACAACTGATGAAGTGTGATGTCTTGCCTTATCAATGTTGTCTGCTGTCTATCAAGTCTGTCTCAATCACAAAGCACACATCGGGCTCCCACTCAGCTGTCTGTCACCTAATATATTTGTTTATTTATGTATTCATTTTTTATTTTAATTTTATTTTTGTATGTATTTAGTTATTTATTTTTAAACTGTCCACCCTATCTTATCACAGTCAGTCCAAAAAAAAAAAATAACTAAAAAATAAAATCAATAGGTTCTTTAACCAGACTCCCCCAGAGACAATAAAAGCAAGATCAGCAAGCAAATTGGACCCCAGCTGTCTGTGTTTTGCCAGTCAGTCACACCGAATTATGGGGTATTTGGGGTCAACCTCCTTCCTCCTTTCTTCTCCTCAGAATGCCCCTAGACTCCCCTAATATAGGCAACAAATATCCTACCTAGAGGATTCACAACTAAGCTTCAATTCCCCTTTATTTGCTTATCTTCTGTAGCTCAAAAAAGTGCTCTCAAACACAGAATGGCATGCTGTGAGAGTCTAGGGAAAACTTTCATGTGGTGGGGAAAAAATTTCTTCCCATTGATTTCAATGCAATGAGCTATGCTAAAAAAGCAGAAAAACTGCACTTTTAGCGGGAAATCATTTGCCAAGCGGGAATTGCCATTTTCCACCCATCTCTACTATCAAGGGAAAAATTTAGATTCTAACAAAACACCCATGATTTTGGAGGGGGGTGGCAGGAGGAGAAGCATTATTGGTCAACTTCTTTTCTCCAGATATACCTGAAGTGGGAGGGGCTAGTTGTGGTGCTGCTACTGCCTCAGGCGAATCACTGGATCTAGTAGTGGGAAGTGGAATCATGATCATCATCATGCTGTTGTTATTGATCCCATTGCCTTGAAGCTGCCTAATAATCCTGCTGCTTAAACAACTCGATAGTAGCAGCAAGTCGCAAATGTTGCAATTACACCTTCTGGCAATAGGTCAGTAGGGCATATTTTTTTTTCTCAGGACTTCTTCTTTCAGAAAAAAACAGAAGTCTACAAAAGAAGAACTATTTTTGGGTGCTTGTTTCTAACAAGCCTAGGTCCTACAAATCATTGATTCCTCAGGGCTTGTGACACTAACAAGCAGAATTTATAAAAATTATCTGTGATTCCTCAGGGCTTGTGACGCTAACAAGCCAAAGAGATAAGTATTATCTGTGATTAATCAGGACTTACACGGCTAACAAGCCAAAGTCCTTCCCATCAATTTCTCCTCAGAGCTTGTGCCAAACAAGTTTAAGTCCTACAAATCATCATCTACAAAATACTCTATCCCTGCCCCAGTCACAGATTACATCAGTGGTCCCTGTCTCTGTCATGTTACATACCAATTTCTTATTTTATTTATTTTTTATTAACTGTCCAACCAATCCCAGTCAACAACCCCCCCCCCCCTCCAAACAAAATCAAACCAAATTCTTTGTTCAACTGATTTTTTCACTCCACCAACACAGGCACCCTATTCCCCTTACTTACTATGCCTTTGGGAAATAAAATAACATTTGCTATGTGTTGTGTATACATTCAATGTTCCCATTGATTTCAATTTAACAAGCTAGGCGATAAAAGAAGAAAAACAGCACTTTTTGTGGGAAATTATTAGTCAAGAGGGAAGTGCCATTATTTGCCCATTTTGGTTTGAGGTGAAAATTTTCACCCATCCCTATTTATTACTGTAATTAGGTCAGGAAGTGTATTCCATAAACTACAAACATGATACCATTGACAGTGATACCATGTTGACAGTATTAAACCATCTACAAGAAATCAGGTTATGTCATGGCAGTAACTATGGTCTTTGTCCCTTTCAACAAATTCCAAATCAGTGGGTGGTGGTGGTGAGTGACTGACATCTCCCCCATGTCTTACAACTCTCAAACAAAATTATTCTGTCCAACCATGGCATATTCTGCAAAATGGAAAGTCTTCAGATGCTACCTTATTCCTTTAATTCTAATGGTCTCCATCATATTGAATTTGTGTGGTCAGTGACCCATACAAGGTGCAATGCATGGAGACAAATTGCTAGATCTTCACATCTCAATGTCTGGTGGTGGTGGTACTTGCAGTGACAGTGGCAGTGCTGGGGAGGAGGATACTGAGGGTGCCAGGGGGGCAACAGAGATACTATCCTGATCCTGGACCTTTGCATAAGCTGGTGAAAAAAACATGTAGTGTTCCAGGTTCTGGGCCGGAGGGGGTTTCATTTGGAAATGGCCTGGGACTACATTGGATCCCTCCACTACTACTACTGCTACTTCTGGATTTCTCCAGATCTGCAGCAGCATCAGCACCCCCTCCTCTTACACATTAACCACTCTAGCAAACAAAAAAAACAGATCTTTTATTTTATTATTTTAATCCTCTCTCTATCTATTGCCTCATTCTCTTATCACCTCTGCCTAATCAACAGCAGTTACAGGTTTTTATATTACGACAGAAATGCTCTCCATCATAGAAAACATAGTTGAAAATGGCAATGTTCTCATGAGAAATTCTGTAGCTTTATTAAAAATTTGCAAATCCAGTGAGTTCTTCTATGGGCAGGAAGTCTCATAGGAAAATCTGCAAATTAGGAATTTTCTGCAGAAATTCCCATAGGAACAAAACAAGACTTTTTGTCCATCCCTAGTAGGCAGCTGAGAGCTTCCACTTGTATTAACAGTGCAGTTTTTCAGGATATTCCTGCTTGAACATAGATGGATTTATCAGTGACTATGTCACTTTTATTGAGATACCATACCTCTGATAAAACATGGGTATCCTCAACACATGAACTGTTAGTAGCACTTGAGACCTATAGTTGCCTACACATGTGCTAAAATGTTTGAATTCATGCAAGACGTGTGTTTATTCAGAAATATCTCTGTACATCAGAATACAGATGTAGCTCTCCTTCACATATATGAATTAAGCCATCTCAGTCTGATAAGCAACTAGCACTGATTTGAACGGGGATCTTTGTTTACTTAAGTTATAGATAGATGGAACTAAAATACAATTAGGGATTGGATAACATTTTCACCTCAGACTGAAGTTTGCGAAAAATGGCACTTTCCCCTTGGCAAAACATTTCCAGCAAAAAGTGCAGATTTTCCGCTCTTCCTGCTTTTTTCGCCTAGCTCATTCCATTGAAATCAATGGGAACATTGAATTTACACACAACACATGTTGCTGCTACTGCCTCAAAATCAGCACTGCAACTAGGACCAGGAGTATTGCTGGTGCTGGCAACTGTCCTTGTCCCGCATCACTTGTTGACCCGATTCCCACTGTGCCCACGGTGGTCTGTGGCACACTAGCCTGCTCCTCAGCATCCTGCTGCCATTCATCTCAGCAGCAGCAGCAGGAATTAGAGCAGTTGCAAATTCTGCAAATTACAAAAATTAATTGCTAGTGGTGGTGGTGGTATTGCCCATCTTTATACCTGTCTCCCATTCCTTCTAAGTTTCTGATAAAAAGGCCATCAATGTCTCTTCCACCCAAGCCTCTCTACCATTATCATCACCCCCACCACTAGTTCCACTCCCTACTTGCTGCTGCTGCTCTATTACAGACATCTCACTGCTGCTTGGAGGCAGTGATGAGCAATGTGACAGTGGGTCCTCTAATGTCACACTTGGCATTTCCTTTTGACCTGAAGAAGAAGGCAGGCTAGCAGCAGTAGCAGTAGGCACAGGCAGCTGATCTGTGGTCTTGCTGGTGGTGGGGGTATTGATTCTGAGCCTGCTCTCCCCTAACACCAGTTCTGGCCTCTTCAGGATCATGTTCCACTTGGACACTGTAGTGAAGAAAAGGGGAGAGCCAGAGCCAGAGGAATGGCTTCAAAACTGGTAACAGGCACAGCACTGGTTGCAACAGGGGCAGCATGTCTGACAGCAGGCACAGTATTGGTTGCAGCAGGTTCAGTACTAGTAGCAGGCACAGCACTGGTTTCAACAGGGGCAGCACGTCTGACAGCAGGCACAGGCCTAGTGGCAGCAGGGGCAACAATGGTGGCAGCAGAGGTAGCAAGTCTAGCAGCAGGCACAGGCAGCTGACTTATCCTGCTCTCACTAGTACTACCCTTTTCTTTCTCCCTTCCCATTCACTTTTCTCCCTCCCTTCCCATTAAATTCCCCAAGATACCTTGGGGTGATTTAGGAGGACTGGTATCACAGTGCCTGTGATTCCTGTCAATCTCAGTTGTGGCTGGCACTGATTTGCTATCTGAGTTTGACCCGCCCCCTGATGACCTTTTTATACCTGGCTATCACATCTGTCAGATGCCCTTTCGTGGTGTTCCTGAGCCAGTAGTGCTGTTGCTGTGTTCCAGTATTCTGAGTTCCTGTGTACCGATTCGGCTTGTCCTGACCATTCTCCAGTGTACCTGCTTGTGTATGATCCGGCTCGTCTGCGTACCACCCTTGGATCCTGACCCGGCTAGACTGACGTCCCTGCTCGTGTATGACCCGGCCTGTATGACTGCCTCCTACGTGCTCCGACCCGGCCCGGCTGACTTCCTGCTCCGAAGATCGACTTCCAGCTTGTTCCAGTGACCTGCGTTTCAGTTGTCGCTGCCGCGACATTTCCAGTCTCTGCTGCCCGCGTCAGAGTGACTGCCTTGCCTGGTGCTTCCCTCGATTTAGTGCTGTGCCTCGTTCTTTGTGCAGAGTTGTGTGTATGCTGTGGGCCTTCCTCCCTGTGCAGAGCCTTGCAGTAGCACTGAAGCCTCGAGTAAACGTGCACTTTAACTCTTGCAGTGCTGCCTCGAATTCATTCTTGTTATCTCCTGTACGAGCCTCATTACGCGTGATACTGCTGCTGAGTTGGCCGCTTTCCGTCGGCAACTCTAGTCCACCATTGCAGAGTGTTCACACAGTTGGGCCGTTTGGGCGCTTAAGGCTCTCCGGTATTGGTTACCGACGATATCATTTGACAAAGAGTGTTGGCAGAAAGGCTTCAGTGTTGGCATCCGGTACTAAGCCCGAGGGGGCTAGTGGCTCTTGCTCTCTTATTACAGCATTCGATTACACTTCTGGTGGCTGTTAGCTCTTGCACCGCCGGCCGGTTTCAGTTACGCCCGTGGGGGCTATTGGCACTTGCACAAACGAAAGCAGTTCCTGTAACTACGCCCGTGGGGGCTAAGTTGTTTCCTTTTCTGCTTACTATCCAACACCTTGGCAAGGCAGCTCTATCCTCAGCACTTGATGAACTTTGTCTATACAGCACAGCCCTTTTAACATCCAGGGCGTGTCAAACCTCCACATCTGAGACAGACTGTTATATGGACATTAACCCCTTGGGGGTCCATATCATCCTAGTGCATACTGTTTTGCATTTATGTCTTTTGTGCTATTACCATTGTAAATATCTCAGTTTACTTTCCTGTGTATTACCTACCGCCCCTAGAGGGCGTACATGTGCCTTATTCACTTTAATAAAGTGTGTTTTATTTTCACTTATTTGGTCTGAGAGTCCTAAAAAACCGTAACAACTGTACAGCATTGGTTCAGTAGTGCTTACTTCCTCCTCCTCCTCAGACTCAGTGGACACATAAAGGTCCTTCCAGCTCCTCCATTTATTATTTTTAAACCTGCTCATAGTGATAGCAGTCACTATGAGCCTCTCCTGCCTCAATTTTGCTTCAAGATCACAGCAGAATAGCACAGCACATCTACCTCGCTCTGTACCTGCTTGTATTGTGTTTGATTTCCACAAATATGTCACGTTTTTATAGTGAAAAAGTGAAAACAACATAAATCAATGGACGGTAACTTTGTAGCCATTGAAAAAATGGTAGCAAATTTTGGCCAATGGGTGAAAAATGCAAAAAAATTGAATCAGTAGTTTTAAAGAGGATTTTCCCATGAAAAAGCAGACAACAATGAGGTTTTCGCAGAATTTCTCACGGGAACACGGCGAGCATTTTCACCCACCCCTAAATACAATGAGATCACCTAGATCTGTATTATGTAAAACTCACAGAGTTTTTTTAATACTCTTAGGGGGTCTCCAGATGTGGATCCCTTGCTTGCCCATCATTTTGGAGCTAGACTGCTCTTTTGGGCGCAACTAGTCTAATATGTGCATGGAAATCTCTCCTCTGTAGTGGAACTAGAGACCTAAAATTTGATGATTTGGACAGGTGACCAGCCGTAGAACAAGACATTTGTGCTTTTGTTTATCCTCAGAAAGTCTCACATTTTGGAATATAATTTTGGAGATAACACAAAAGCAATTAAAAATAAATGTGTCCTCTCATTAATTTAAAATGGTAAAATAAAGAGGTTGGAAAATGTAAGAAATTGTTATAAAAGTGCAAATCTCACACGCAACTTATCTTTACTATGTTGTGACATTCACAGCACTTCAATGTTCTTTTCTATTGAGATATATGAAAATGTGGATTTTATGGTGAAATAAGCTATTATGAAATGTAATGTTGATATTAAGCTGTCACTATGTGTAGTGATTGGCACATAAGGTGTTTTATGATAGGGCTATTACATAGTTGAAAAGACTATAATAAAGATGTATGAGCAATAGCGTTTACCTTCCTAAAACTTGATAAATGTTACTGCATCACAGAAGCAATTTGTATGCAGCTCTTTAAAGTCTTTTTTTATCTTACATTATTATAAAAATATCAGAACTATGTCCTTTCTGTACAAGCATAATTTTATTTTTGAAACATTAAAGGAGGACAAATACCTCCTTTTAATAACCTCCTACTGACTTTAATGTGGCCAGATAATTTACTTGGCCCCTATGAATTTTGCTATTGTGTCTTTGTTCAAGTGCCTTCCAGTCTCTGTTTTTGTTGCTTACTAGTGTTGAGCGAGCATGCTCGGCCGATGCTCGGATCGGCTCGAGCATCGCTCTGCTCGGCACATGGCGGTACTCGTACGAGTACCGCATGTGCTCGCCCGCCATGTTCGGGTCTCCTCCCCGCACGTTTTGCGGCTGCTGCGCAGCCAATAAACGTGCAGGGAGGCTCTGACATCGGTGTAATGCCAGCAGCCATGTTGGCTGCTGGCATTACACTGATTGGCTGGCCAGAACCCGTGGTCAGGTGCTGTATAGCACCTGACCAGCGAGTTCGGCTCAGTCTGAGCCAGGGAGAGCTGAGGATAGGAAGGGAAAGGCAGTGTAGGGAGGAAAAAAACAAAAATTGTGAAAAAAAAAGAACCAAAAGTCCTTTTTAGGACTACTGTGTGTGGGGGCAGCAGGTTATTTGGTGTGGGGGGAAAAAAACAAAAAAAAAAAAAAAAAATATATATATTCTGTTTAGTGTGCAAAGTTGCAGATTAGAGCACATTCTGTTTAGTGTGCACAGTTGCAGATTAGAGCACATTCTGTTTAGTGTGCAAAGTTGCAGATTAGAGCACATTCTGTTTAGTGTGCAAAGTTGCAGATTAGAGCACATTCTGTTTAGTGTGCAAAGTTGCAGATTAGAGCACATTCTGTTAAGTCTTCAAACTAAAATATCAAAGTCACGTATTCCATTCAGTGTGCGTCGCCGCAGTTTAGCAGCACATTCTGAGTACTGTGCAGAGTTGCAGAATAGGAAGAAATACTGTTAAGTCTTCAAACTAAAATATCAAAGTCACATATTCCATTCAGTGTGCTTCGCCGCAGTTTAGCAGCACATTCTGTGTACTGTGCAGAGTTGCAGAATAGGAAGAAATACTGTTAAGTCTTCAAACTCAAATATCAAAGTCACATATTCCATTCAGTGTGCTTCGCCGCAGTTTAGCAGCACATTCTGTGTACTGTGCAGAGTTGCAGAATAGGAAGAAATACTGTTAAGTCTTCAAACTAAAATATCAAAGTCACATATTCCATTCAGTGTGCTTCGCCGCAGTGTAGCAGCACATTCTGTGTACTGTGCAGAGTTGCAGAATAGGAAGAAATACTGTTAAGTCTTCAAACTCAAATATCAAAGTCACATATTCCATTCAGTGTGCTTCGCCGCAGTTTAGCAGCACATTCTGTGTACTGTGCAGAGTTGCAGAATAGGAAGAAATACTGTTAAGTTTTCAAACTCAAATATTAAAGTCACATATTCCATTCAGTGTGTTTCAACGCCGTTTAACAGCCTATTCTGTGTACTCTACAGAGTTGCAGAATAGTAAGAAATACTGTTAATTTTTCAAACTCAAATATCAAAGTCACATATTCCATTCAGTGTCTTTCACCGCCGTTTAACAGCCTATTCTGTGTACTCTGTACAGTTGCAGAATTATAAGAAATACTGTTAAGTTTTCAAACTCAAATATTAAAGTCACATATTCCATTCAGTGTCTTTCACCGCCGTTTAACAGCCTATTCTGTGTACTCTGTACAGTTCCAGAATTATAAGAAATACTGTTAAGTTTTCAAACTCAAATATTAAAGTCACATATTCCATTCAGTGTGTTTCAACGCCGTTTAACAGCCTATTCTGTGTACTCTGCAGAGTTGCAGAATAGTAAGAAATACTGTTAATTTTTCAAACTCAAATATTAAAGTCACATATTCCATTCAGTGTCTTTCACCGCCGTTTAACAGCCTATTCTGTGTACTCTGTACAGTTCCAGAATTATAAGAAATACTGTTAAGTTTTCAAACTCAAATATTAAAGTCACATATTCCATTCAGTGTCTTTCACCGCCGTTTAACAGCCTATTCTGTGTACTCTGTACAGTTCCAGAATTATAAGAAATACTGTTAAGTTTTCAAACTCAAATATTAAAGTCACATATTCCATTCAGTGTGTTTCAACGCCGTTTAACAGCCTATTCTGTGTACTCTGCAGAGTTGCAGAATAGTAAGAAATACTGTTAATTTTTCAAACTCAAATATTAAAGTCACATATTCCATTCAGTGTCTTTCACCGCCGTTTAACAGCCTATTCTGTGTACTCTGTACAGTTCCAGAATTATAAGAAATACTGTTAAGTTTTCAAACTCAAATATTAAAGTCACATATTCCATTCAGTGTGTTTCAACGCCGTTTAACAGCCTATTCTGTGTACTCTGCAGAGTTGCAGAATAGTAAGAAATACTGTTAAGTTTTCAAACTCAAATATTAAAGTCACATATTCCATTCAGTGTGTTTCAACGCCGTTTAACAGCCTATTCTGTGTACTCTGCAGAGTTGCAGAATAGTAAGAAATACTGTTAAGTTTTCAAACTCAAATATTAAAGTCACATATTCCATTCAGTGTGTTTCACCGCAGTTTAGCAGCCTATTCTGTGTACTCTGAACAGTTGCAGAATAGTAAGAAATACTGTTAAGTTTTCAAACTCAAATATTAAAGTCACATATTCCATTCAGTGTGTTTCACCGCCGTTTAGCAGCCTATTCTGTGTACTCTGCAGAGTTGCAGAATAGTAAGAAATACTGTTAATTTTTCAAACTCAAATATTAAAGTCACTTATTCCATTCAGTGTGTGTCACCGCAGTTTAGCAGCCTATTCTGTGTACTCTGCAGAGTTGCAGAATAGTAAGAAATACTGTTAATTTTTCAAACTCAAATATTAAAGTCACTTATTCCATTCAGTGTGTGTCACCGCAGTTTAGCAGCCTATTCTGTGTACTCTGCAGAGTTGCAGAATAGTAAGAAATACTGTTAATTTTTCAAACTCAAATATTAAAGTCACTTATTCCATTCAGTGTGTGTCACCGCAGTTTAGCAGCCTATTCTGTGTACTCTGCAGAGTTGCAGAATAGTAAGAAATACTGTTAATTTTTCAAACTCAAATATTAAAGTCACTTATTCCATTCAGTGTGTGTCACCGCAGTTTAGCAGCCTATTCTGTGTACTCTGCAGAGTTGCAGAATAGTAAGAAATACTGTTAATTTTTCAAACTCAAATATTAAAGTCACTTATTCCATTCAGTGTGTGTCACCGCAGTTTAGCAGCCTATTCTGTGTACTCTGCAGAGTTGCAGAATAGTAAGAAATACTGTTAAGTTTTCAAACTCATATATATTAAAGTCATATATATCGTGTAAGATGAAGAAGGCGGGTAAAAAGGGACGGGGAAGTGGACGTGATCCTGAAAGTTCAGGGCGCGGGTCAGGACGCGGAGAAACTGTGCCTGGTGCCAGAGCACAAGAAAGAAAGACATCCACCATACCTAGCTTCATGTCTGATTTCACAGGGCGTCGCAGGACATCACTCTCGAGGTCCGACCAGTGCGAACAGGTGGTCGGTTGGATGACAGCTGATACTGCTTCCAGTCGGTTAAGCACCACCCTGTCTTCCACCAAGTCCACTCTCAGTAGCCAAGAGTCTGGTCAACATAATCCTCACTCTGATCATCCTTCCTCCCACCATACACGGTCTGGTCAAAGAAGTGATCCCACACTGGGATATAGTGATGAGCTCGTCTCATCACCAATCCTTCATTTGACCCTCTCTCCAAGCACGCTTGCAGAGGAACATGACATCTTGTGCCCTGATTCACAACCTCTAGAGGCTACCCAATCACAAGAAGATGACAGATGTGAACGGCATTTAAGGTCAAAGGAAGTAGTGGATGATGATGATGATGATGAGACACAGTTGCCATTAAATCAACCACTATTTCCTTCTCAAGACCTTGTTGAGGAGAATGTTATACAGTTGTCAATGACCGAGTATGTGGTGGGATCAAGACTTGAGGAGGATGATCAGAGTGAGGAAGTGGAGGAGGACTTGGTGGACGATGAGGTGACTGACCCCACCTGGGAAGGTGTAGAGCCGAGCGATGACAGCAGTCCTGAGGGTGAGCCATCTGCAGCACCGCAACAGGCTGGAAGAGGCAGTGGTGTGGCTACAGAAAAAAGGCGGACCGCACCAAACCGGCCCGCAAATGTTCCACGGAGCACCCCCTTGCGTAAATCTACCTTGCCAAGGGGTAGGTGTTCCGCGGTATGGCGTTTTTTTAAGGAAAGTGCGGACGACAAAAGATTTGTAGTTTGCAACCTGTGCCACACCAGAATGAGCCGAGGCATGAACACTAGAAACCTCACCACCACCAGCATGATCCGACACATGGCATCCAAGCACCGTAGTAAGTGGGAGGAACGCCTGGATCGCCCATCTGTGTCTGCAGGCCACACCACTGCCTCCTCTTCCCCTGTTTTCGGTGCCGGCCAATCGCCTGTCGAAGGCGCAGGCCCGCATACCTCCCGCCCTGCACCTGTAGCATCTGAAGCACCATCAGCGACCACATCCACTTCCCTGTCCCAGCACAGCGTCCAAATGTCGTTACCCCAGGCATTTGAGCGCAAGAGAAAATACCCAGCCACCCACCCACAGGCCATAGCACTAACCTCACACCTTTCAAAATTACTGGCCATCGAAATGCTGCCATTTAGGCTTGTGGACACTGAGTCCTTCCGCAGCCTGATGGCAGCAGCTGTCCCTCGGTACGCGGTCCCCAGCCGCCACTACTTTTCCCGGTGTGCCATCCCCGCATTACACCACCATGTGTCCCGTAACATCACCCGTGCCCTGACCAACGCAGTTACTGGGAAGGTCCACTTAACGACTGACACATGGACAAGTGCTTGTGGCCAGGGACGCTACATTTCCCTGACGGCACACTGGGTGAATGTCGTGGAGGCTGGGAGCGACTCGGACCCTGGGATGGCACGGGTGCTACCCACGCCGAGGATTGCGGGCCCTACCTCCATCAGGGTTTCCACCAGCACCTACGTTATTGGCTCCTCCTCCTCCGTTTCCACCTCCGAATTCTCTACACACACCGCCACTCCCCCATCAGCCAGTAGCTGGAAGCAGTGTAGCACTGCAGTGGGGAAGCGTCAACAGGCCGTGCTGAAGCTGATCTGCCTTGGGGACAAACAGCACACGGCCTCAGAGCTGTTGCAGGGGATTAGTCACCAGACCGAGCAGTGGCTCTCGCCACTCAACCTGCAAGCAGGCATGGTTGTGTGTGATAATGGGCGTAACTTGGTGGCGGCTTTGGAGCTCGGCAAGCTCACACACGTACCATGCCTAGCGCATGTATTTAATTTAGTGGTGCAGCGATTTCTAAAAACCTACCCCAATGTGCATGATCTCTTGACCAAGGTGCGCCGCGTGTGTGCACATTTCCGTAAGTCATCTACAGCTTCGGCCGGCCTGTTGAAGCTGCAGCAGCGCTTACAATTGCCAGCTCACCGGCTGCTGTGTGACGTGAGCACGCGCTGGAACTCCACCTTCCACATGTTGGCCCGGCTTTGTGAGCAGCAGAGGGCAGTAGTGGAGTACCAGCTGTTACACGGTCGTCGCCTCTCCGTTCAACTTCCTGTAATCAGAAGTGAGGAGTGGGAATGGATGTCAGACCTCTGCGAGGTTTTACGCAATTTTGAGGAATCGACACAGATGGTGAGCGGCGATAACGCTATTATCAGTGTAACCATCCCACTTCTGTGTCTACTGAAACGCTCGCTGCTCACAATTAAAACCGACGCTTTGCATGTGGAAGAGGTGGAAATGGGGGAGGAAGAGCTTACACAAGGTGATAGCCAGAGCACCCTCACTTCGTCTTCTCAGCGACAATTGGAGGAGGCGGAGGAGGAGGAGGAGGAGGAGGAGGAAGACACGGTTGCCTCCGCTACAGAGGGTAGCCATGGAACTTTAGTTCCATCTCTTCAGCGTGGGTGGGCAGAAGAGGAGGAAGAGGATGAGGATATTGAGAGTCAGCCTCCTGGTGAGGACAGCGAAATCTTGACTGTTGGTACTCTGGCACACATGGCTGACTTTATGTTAGGCTGCCTTTCCCGTGACCCACGCGTTGTACGCATTTTAGACAACACGGATTACTGGGTGTTCACCCTTCTGGACCCCCGCTACAAAGAGAATTTCTCATCTCTCATTCCTCCGGTGGAGAGGACAAGCAAAATGGTGCAATACCAGAAGGTTCTTGTTGAAAAATTGCTCCAAAATTTTCCATCTGACAACGCTGGCGGCAGAGTACGTGCTACCTTGGCCAACCGAGAAGGGGAGAAAAGGGGAGCACACAGCAGTTCCGACAAAGGCAGGGCAACACTCTCCAAGGCGTGGGACACCTTCATGACACCCCGCCAGCACCCTCACCCTGATGCGCAGCCTAGTGTCACAAGGAGGGAAAAGTTTTGGAAGATGGTGAAGGAGTACGTAGCAGACCGTGTCAGCGTCCTCAATGATCCCTCTGTGCCTTACAACTACTGGGTGTCCAAGCTGGACACGTGGTATGAACTGGCACTCTACGCCTTGGAGGTGCTGGCCTGCCCTGCCGCCAGCGTTCTGTCTGAGCGGGTATTTAGTGCTGCTGGTGGCATCATAACAGATAAGCGTATCCGCCTTTCCACCGACAATGCTGATAGGTTGACACTTATAAAAATGAACAAGGCCTGGATTTCCCCTGACTTCTCCACTCCACTGGAGGAAAGCCCCGGGGGAACATAAACTCACTTTATATATGTTATTTACAATGATGGGAATACTCTGTATTCCCATTCACCCCTTCCACCCAAAAAACGGGTATATGGTTGACTCTTAATCTTCTCATCCTCCTCCTCCTCTTCCATATGCCCTGGGATATAATTTTTATATAGGGCCAGCTCACCAGCGTGCCCTGGGATATAATTTTTATATAGGGCCAGCTCACCAGCGGGCCCTGTGATATAATTTTTATATAGGGCCAGCTCACCAGCGGGCCCTGTTTGCCAATTTTTATATAGGTCAGCTCACCAGCGGGCCTTCTCATATAATGTTTTATTGGGTCAGCTCTCTAGCGGGCCCTCTCATATAATGTTTTATAGCGTCAGCTCACTAGCGGGCCTTCGCATATAATGTTTAGGATGGTCAGCTCTGCAGCAGACCCTCACCCATAATGTTTTAGATGGTCAGCTCAGCGCACGTTTCCCTCTTAATCATGGCCTCAGTTCTGAAAATCAAGGAAATTTTTGGGAGAATTTGCCTCTGCGCACGTTTCCCTCTTAATCATGGCCTCAGTTCTGAAAATCAAGGAAATTTTTGGGAGAATTTGCAGATGATATACAAGTAAATATACAGCAAATATTGTTTGGTAACAATTTTTCGCCTAAAGTCGTTTTTATTTTCCTTTTTGTGTGTTTTATGGTCAGTCTGTAAAAATGGCGTACTACGGGCGAAAGATCGTTCCCAGCAGCGATGTTGGAGTCCAAGGTGCATCCAGACATCCTCCCTATGCTGTCCCTGAACCATTTCTGTAGTGTTTCCATCTTTTTCTGCCCTTTTCCTATGGACCAGGCACCCTCCCCTCATCAGAGCAGGGGGTGCCTGGTGTAATGCTCGAGTCCTCCCATTGACTTCAATGGGGCTCGGATGCTCGGCCGAGCACTCGAGCCTCAGGGGGTGCTCGGTCAGAGCACCCGAACATCCGAGCATTGGGGTGCTCGCTCATCACTATTGCTTACATGATTGTGTAATTGACAAATACCACAGGGGGCATCAGGAAAGGTCCTGATGTCTTCCTAAATAAATTAAATGAAAAATTATTAACTACGTGTGTCTCCTTTTTTTCCAAATTGGTTCCACTGCCCTCTCTAAGTCACAGGTGCACACACTCCCTGCACCCCAACCTGGTTTTAAAGCTCAGTGGTAGTAACATGCTGTCTGATCCATATTTGTGGAAATCAAACCCAATAGGAGCAGATACAGAGCGAGGTAGATGTGCTGTGCTATTCTGCTGTGACCTTGAGGAAAAATTGAGGCAGGAGAGGCTCATAGTGACTGCTATCACTATGAGCAGGATTAAAAATATTAAAATGAGGAGTAGGAGGAAGTGAGCACTACTGAACCAATGCTGTCCAATCCCCCTAATCACCCCAAGGGATCTTGGGGAATTTAATGGGAAAGGAGGTAGAAAAGGGAATGGGAAGGTTGGGAGAAAAGTGTAATACTAGTGTGAGCAGGACAGCTGCCTGCACCTAATGCTACAAGTGCTGCCCCTGTTGCCCATTTCTGCCCTGCTACCACTAGTGCTGTGCCCTCTGTTAGCCATGCTGCCACTGCTGCTACCAGTGCTGTGCCTGCTGCCAGTGCTGAACCTGCTGCCACTAGTGCTGTGCCTGCTGTCAGACGTGCTGCCCCTGCTGCCCCCAGTGCTGTGCCTGCTGCCAGTGCTGAACCTGCTGCCACCACTACTGTGCCTGCTGTCAGATATGCTGTCCCTGTTGCAACAAGTGCTATACCTGCTGCCACTGCTGAACCTGCTGTCACCAATACTGTGCCTGCTGTCAAACGTACTGCCCCTTTTGCCAGTGCCACCAATGCTGTGTCTGCTATCAGTTTTGAAGCTGCTGCCACCAGTGCTGAATCTGCTGCTGCCAGTGCTGGAGCTGCTAGTGTGTCTTCTAATACTCAGGAGGGGGGGTGGAGGAGAAGATGATGCCAAGTGTGATAGCAGAAGACCCTATATCACACTTCCCATTTCCAAGCAGCCCACCAGTGCTAGTACTAAGAAGGCCCAGCAGCTTGTTAGTGTTAGAAGCGAAGGATGGGGTAATCAATATCCCCATATTACTAGTGACTGTGAGGAGGAAGACTCTGCGTCTGAACTTGATGTGGTTGGTGATAGTGAAGCAGCTGGTGGGACTAGTGTTAGGGAAGTGGTAAGGGAAGCATTTGAGAGAGTCCAGACTAGTGGTCAAGGGAGCCCACACCATTTCTCTGGCTCTGGGAGTCCTCCTCCCCTTCCCTTCACTACAGTGACCAAGTGGAACATGATCCTGAAGAGGGCATAACTGGTGTTGGGGGACAACAGGCTCAGAATTAATACCATTACCACCAGTCTGCCTTCTTCAGGTCAAAAAGAAATGCCAAGTGTGACATTAGGGGACCCACTGTTACATTGCATGTCACCTCCTCCAAGCAGCAGTGTAATGTCTATAATAGAGAACCCGTAGCAGCACGTAGGGACTAGTAATGGTGGTGGTGATAGTGCTGGAGAAGATAGGGTGTAAGAGACATTTGATAACCTTCTTAGCAGAAACTGAGAAGGAATGGAAGACAGGGATGAGGATGTGCATCACCACCACTAGCAATGAGCTTTTGGAATTTGCGGAATTTTCAGCTGCTCTAATTCCTGCTGCTGCTGAGTTGCAAGGGCAGCAGGATGCTGAGGAGCAAGCTAATGTGCCACAGACCACCGTGGACACAGTGGGAATAGGGTCAACAAGTGATGCCGGACTAGGACAGGTTCCACTTGCCAGCGATAGCAATACTCCTGGTCCTAGTTGCAGTGCTGATTCTGAGGCAGTAGCAGCAACATCATCCACTGCCAACACAGTGAAGAGGAATGTGGAGTAGAAGAGGAAAGAGGCCATTCTTCTCCATCTGTTTCCTACCCCTTGAAGTAATGGGTGTGGCACTGTTCTTCTCTTGAGGCAGGCATAGTGCAGTCATCACCAATGGCACTGTGCACAATTTGTGACAAGTCAGTGAGAAGGGTAAAAGAGGGAACGCGTCTTGGCACAACCACCCTGATATCACACATGAAAAACAGACACCATGACATTTATGTCAAACATGCTAAAGACAAACACCCACCACAGAAATCAAGCACTGCTGTTGCTATACCCCCTGACTCTCCAGAAAAGCAACAAGTGGAGAGGCAGAGATCAAAGAGGAGGAAGAATAGAGAAACCCAGACAGAGACTGGAAGTTCCATGACAAGCAAAACAACTAGCTCACCATCCCCTTCTTCCTATAGGGTAACTACATCTTCTGCCAATGCACCCCATTCATAGTTACCTCCCCTACCAAGTGATAACCACTCTGTTGATGTTAGGATGTGGCAGTTCGTCTCCACCCATTGTAAACTTTGTGGTGCATTGACCACACATCCCAGTGTGGTAGAGGAGAATTTGCAAGCAGGGCATCAAGCGGCATCTGAGGAGATTCCCTCCCACAGAATATGCTAAGATGCTGGCAGGGAGGGTTCATCATTACTATTAAACTTTCTGCAAGTTGTCATATGTTCTTAGTGGGGTCTGGACAAGGGTATAGTGAAAGCTGCAGTACTTACAGAAGGTTCTGGTGTCATGGTGTTTGGATACAGTTGTGCCACCAGATGTTATTTACCACATGCACTATGCACATTGCAGTTGCTGATGAGAGGCACAGTTCCTGTTCTCTGTGGTGATCTGTCAACATGGTGAAAATGGATGGGGGGGTGTTTTGTGACATATTATTTAGCCATTTAGCTACCTCGGTGTGACCCTGGACAGCAAACTCAACTGGGGAAGCCATATTGAGAATACTCAGCAGAAGGCAACAGGAAAGATGGCAGCACTATACCCACTACTGAAGACCAAGTCCATGCCACTCCGGACAAAGATCAATGTCTACAAGGCAATCATCAGACCTACCCTGACGTATGCCTTCCCAGCATGGATCACCTGCCATGAGCGACACCGGAAGAGTCTTCAGATAGTCCAGAAAAAGGCCCTGCGGATATCGTCTGGAGTGCCAAGCTTCATAAGGATAGCTGACCTTCACAGGGAGCTGGACATTGAGATGTTGGACGAACACCTAGCGAAGTTGAGTAAGAACTTCTGCCAAGGACTGGATCAGAACCTGAACCCTCTGATCAGAAGACTCACTGCCGCCACTGCAAACCCCTTCAACCGCTACCAGCGGCCCATCACAGTGAAGACCCTGTGAAACCAACTCAACTGTGACAAGTCAACACAGACCAAGAAGAATCCAAACCTGTGACTACATACCCAACCCGAGAAGATGGAGTAATGAGGCTCAAGCCTCGGTATCCAAAAATCACCGCTGATGGATAAAATTTATCAGCAAGAAGATGACGACGGCGGCTGCTCAAGGCAGTTCTCTTCTCATGTGTCTTCTCCCCTCCCCCCATTTCCTGCCTTCCCATCCCCTCTGTTTGGTGGACAGTTTGGAATATCAGGTAACATTGGGTTTGATTGTGGGTACTTGATGAAAGAAGGGGTTTGCCTAGTATAGTTTGAAGGAATTGCACTCTGAATGTAAATCTCTGTATTTGTACTTCTATAGTAAATATTGCTCAAAGAAAATGAACCATTGAATTGTGTATTGTGTATGTATTTATTATATATAGGTACATTCCTATTAATTATTACCACATCTGGCAACCACAAGGTTTGGACTTCTACAGAGCGCTATTTTAGAAGGCACAGGATTTAAATTTTTAGAGTGCAAAACCTTTTTCTTTTTTTGTTGTTTTTTTAAGGGAAATTGGGGTGTGATAAGGGATACAGTGTTTTTTTCTGACTTTGAAGTGCATGGAGGTTGTGGAACTGTTTTTATTATTATTATTATTATTATTATTATTATTATTATTGTGTTGGAGGATTAAATCATAGTGCATAGGCAAAACATTATAGGCTTAGAAGTGTGTTTTGCAACATTGTAGGATTTGTCTGGGGTTGCCATTTCAGTGAAACTGGAGATTCAGGTTGTTTTCTGTGTTTGAAATCTCAGCAGCCATTTTGATTTTCAAAGCATGCTGTCCTTTGTCTAGAGTTTCAATTGGAGGCCTCAAGCAGTGTGCAGGCCTAAAGCCAGGTGGGATGGCCATACCCATGAAAGCAAACTTTTGTCCCTGAAAAAAAGAGCTGTGGCTATCTTGTTTTGCCTTGGAGCCTACAAAAGTGGGTAGATTATCTAAACGTTTTTATTACTAACACTAGGTCTAAAAACTACCACAGTTGCCTGATAATTATACGTTGGGATGAAGACATAAATATTACTTTGTTAAAAAGGAAAAGTGTGAATGGCCAGTTTCTTGTTAGACATTGTGTGTAAATCAGTGGGCATTGTAGCTTTGTTTTGGGGCTGATGAAGGGATGCTAAATAGTTTGCTTGTTTAAAGGGATAGTAATACTTTGTTTTATCTTATTTTATTTTGTAGGCATTAAAAAACATGAAGAACGATAAAAGTCTTATCTCTCAATCCTTTATGGGTTGAGAGATATTTACAAGCAAAGTTTTCCCCTCCCGCCCCTTTTACCTAGTGTAAGCCATCTCTTCTCAGATGTGGAATGCAGTCCATAGACCAGACAGATAACAGCAGAGGACAATCTTCTTCCTATGAGAACAATGAAAGCCCTGCCCCCCTTGACAAGTTTTTCAGGTTTTTCCCTTACCTTAATTGAAGATTGTCCCTCTGTAATCTACCTGAGCACCTCCCTTCTGCTCTGGCTGAACAGTGTTACATCAGTAAAAGGGGCAGGAGAGGGATACTTTGACATTGAATTACTCTTGAACTACAACTCTGACAGAATTGAAATAACACTCTCTAAATACTATGATGATTAATTAGAGCTGCTTTTATTATGAAACATTACTATCTCTTTAAAAGTAGTTTATTTTTACTTACGCAAACTGAATTTAACAGCATTTAAGTTGGTTTTGTGTTGTGCTTTTGTCGCCAAAGCTCAAGAAATCAGGTTACTGCTGAACGAACATTGGGTTTTTAGCCATTTTTGTGTATTTTCATTTATTACATGTTTATTATTCAGTTTAAAAAGGAAAAGTTGTATTAACATTCTCTTGTTAGCCATTTCTGCCTAGTGTGATACTTTTGCATATGTTTGTATGGGAATAGAGGTATAGTTTTTAGGAGATTTGCATGTATATTAATTTCTTTTTAAGGGTCTAGGGGGTTAACTTCTTAGTTGGGTCCACTCCAGTGCAGCCAGTCTGTTGCTAAAATAAGATAGGTCCATTAATAGCTGAACTTTGTTCTATTTATTAGAATGGTCCATCTTAAAGGTAGGAAAACTGTTTATTTTTTTATTTTTTTTTGCGGGGTATATTGTGTGTCTGCTTGGGTAATTCTGTGGGGTGAAAGCCATTTTCAGAAGTAGACATTTTGTTCTTATGGTATTGGTTTTTAGGTGAAACTGGTATTTTGTTATTGTTTTTTTTTTCTTTTCTGCTTAAAAGGATAAATAGCTGTGTTTACCTGTGGGGGGAAGTTACAGTAACCATATTATTAAAGGAGGTCTCTTCTGTGTCTAGCGTTGTTCATTTACATGTGTAAAGCAGTTTCCAAGGGGCACACCAATATAGGTAATTCCTTGTAACTGATTATAAGTTTTTTTGTATTGGTTTTTGCCTTTAACTTTGTCTTCTGAGGGAGCAAATGTTATTTTTGTTAAAATACACTGTTGAATGGATAGATCACAACTGACCACATTTTGTTGTCTGATAGTTATACATTGGGTTTAAGACATTAATATTACTTTGTTAAAAGGAAAAGTGTGAATGGGCAGTTTCTTGTTAGGCATTTGTTAATCGGTGTCCATTTTGGGTCTGTCTTGTGGCTCTTCAAGTGTGTTGGTAAATAGGTTGCTTGTTTAAAAATATATTTTTTATAACAAAGATTGTAGGAAATATTGCAGGGTTTAAGATGTCTTTTCCAGGAGCAAACTATTTCTCTACTGAAGTACGTGATTATTTCAGGGATGATATCTTTAGACATAATGGCCCATATGCACTCCCTGATCCCACAGACCCAAAATGTGGCAAATTTGAGGGTTTTATGAATGCTCTAACTCAAGTGGTAACTAGTAAGGAATATAATTCAAATAAGAGAAAAGCTATGGTGGTACAGGCAGTTGTTATAGCTATTGCTGGTTTAGCGGATATGGTTCAAGAGTTAAGGGATATTAATGTATATTTAACAGAGACGTTATCTAACACCCATGAATATAATGATTTTCTGAAGTCAGCTGCCCTGGAAACAACCACTATGGTTGGCAACTTAAAAACTGAGTTGAAACAGATGGAAGAAGAGTGTGATAAATATCAAGTTACAGTTAATGAACTACAGTATACTGTAACTGAATGCAGAAATAATAGAGTAGTGGAAGAACAGGAGGTGGTATATAAGGACAGTCCAAAGCTGTACCCAGCTCTGAACTTATTGGGGGCAGAAGGTGAGGGACCATCACGGGGTTTTAAGCAACACAATATCCCAGCAGATCCATGTTATATGCAGCAAGCACCTGTCATAATTTCTGAAATATTTAACGCAAGACAGATGTCCACAGGGTTTACCATGCAGACGTGTCCCATGTCCATGGGGGACATAAACAACTTCCAAAAATGGTGGGGTGCTATGCCAACTTCTAACTTTAATGATTTTACCCGCTGGTTCCAGAGAGGAGTGGAAAGAGCCAAAAATGGAGGGCTCACCTTAGCAGAGTGGACTGAGCTGTTAGAACATGGCTAGCAGATTGCTAGACTTCAATGCAAGTGTGTCTGATCAGGCAGGAAGAATAACAGCGATTCATTTTTATATAAACAATATAGAAAAAGAGGCAAGTCAGATTACCATGATGCCAATAGAGGGACCTCTATCATGGTGCCCGTGCTATGCTGGCAACATTTTGACACTTTGCTACTTCCTGATACCTTTTTATTGGCTAATGTGTTGTTGCTCCTCCCAGTGACAGCCCTTAAATATTCAGTCCTGTCACTTCTGCAGAGCCCTTTCGTGGTGTTCCCGTTGCTAGCGCTTGTTCCGTTATATTCGTATGATTCCTGTGTATGACCTGGACTGCCTGACTACTCTGCCTGTTTACGTTCATGCTCCATGTACCGACCCGGATTGGCTGACGTTCCTGGTCTGTGTACAGACCCGGATTGGCTGACGTTCTGGCTCTGTGTATCGACCCGGCTTGGCTGACGTTCCTGCTCTGTGTACCCACCCAGATTGGCTGACGTTCCTGCTCTATGTACCGACTCGGCCTGGCTGATGTTCCTGCTCTGTGTACCGACCCGGATTGGCCACGTTCCTGCACCTCTGTGTTACTACTACTACTTCACTCTCAATCCGGTTTGGGGGCTATAGCCGGTGCTCACTCTCTCGGTCTGACTAGACCTCTGGTTGCCTCGGTTACTGCTCAGGCAGTTCTTACTGTGACCCAATCACCCCTGTGCCTAGTCCTCTCACTCTGGTGTGGAGATCCCAGTTGCTCCAAGGTACGCTTGGCCTGTTTACTGCTATACCTGAGGTTGGGTTACTCTCGGGCACCTCTGTCTGTTATTCCATCTAACAGTTGCCTCAGACCGAAGCATTCGTTAACCCCTTGCGGGGCGGTGCTGTGCACTTGGTTCACAGTCTATTGCAGTCTCAGTTTGGCATTACACTGCATCTCACAGTGCTTTGCATTTGGATTACAGTCTATTGCAGTCCCGGTTTGGCGTTACACTGCACCTACGGTTGCAGACTATCTCTGGTGCTCCAGTAGCCAGTCGCACATCCTGGGCTCCGCTTGCTCCTTGGTGGCTACAGTTGCTATTGTGTCACTCTCTGCATAGAGAGTGTACTCTGGGCCTTCCACTATTAGTGCCTATCCGCTGTTCCTGGCCTAATAGTACCAATCTGCCATTGTCTCACTGAATCATACGAACTTTACCTGACCTGTGTCAGTATTGTATATTGTTTAACATATACTGGACCTGTGTGGGTTATTTACTTTATTGTAACCTGTCCTGTGTCAGTGTCATATTGTATTTATATGCTGGACCCGCGAGGGTTACTATTATTCTGTGTGATTTAATAAAACTGTGTTTTACCAAAACCCTCCATCGCCGCGTGTACATAAAACCGTTACAACCTCGTGGGGTGGCACAAAGGGTTTTGTTCTGGTGCACCCTGCATCAGCCACAGTGACCAATGGCACAGGGCTCATTAGCACACATAGCAAGAGTTCTGGACTCTCTTCCTAGGCAATGTCAGGAATTTGTGAGGTTGTTTGATCCAACCCCCACTGATTTAGAACTGTTACTACTGAGATCAAGTAAGTGGTGGCTTGACCACCTATACACTGAACGGGTATGCACAGTCTCATCAGTAAGGCCCCTTAAGCGGAGATGGGACTCACCAAAGAGAAAGAGAGATAGTAAAAACTGGAGGATAAGAGATGAGGGAATTTTTGAGGGAGGCACAAAAAAGGAACATTGGCCAGGAAAAGAAGGAGCAAACATTGAGGGAAATAATAAAAGAGGTGTGGAAGACAATTTTGGGACATGGAGACCATTTTCTTCTTTGAAAAGAGAACATGAAAATCTAGAAAGAGATTACACTAAAATAAAAATTGAACGTGATCTCTTAAGAGAGCAAGTTACCAGGCTTGAGGTAGAATTATACCACATTAAGCAGGGTGACTTGACAGTGGTCTCAGAGACAACTTAAATTATTATAATTTTTTCCTTTCAATCTCGATTTTTCATCAATCCCATAATGTTATAGTGAGGGGAGGGTGCAGTAAGATTGCAATTGCTTGTTTTGTCTGTATTATAAAATATTTTTATTGTTTTTAGGAATTGGGGGCACATAAAAAGTTGTGTGGGTGGATATGTGTGTACAGGGATGGATAGTGAACACTGTTGTGGGTGTGAACTTTGTGGCTTAAATCACAATAAGCCCACATATTTCAGGGAAGTAATGTGTGGGTTCTACGGGGAGGATACTAGCTTTATTTTTTTCTCAGATTTGTGTGTACAGGGATGGATGGTGAACACTGTTGTGAGTATAAACTTTGTGGTTTAACTCACAATAAGGCCACATATCCCAGGTAGGTAATGTGTGGGTTCCGGGGGGGGGGAAATCTACCTTTCTATTGTTTCTCATTTCTCCAGGAGACAAGCAAGATTGAAAATAGTTGAAAGGTAGACAGAGACAAGATTTCCATTCAGGATTTATTTTTCTTTTGTTTGTTTCTCTCTCTCTCTGCTTTTGTTTCTCTCTTTTGCTATACGTTTTTTTCTCTCTGTATCATCTGTTTCTTTGCTCTTATTCCTCTATCTCACTCTCTTTCTATCTCACTCTCTCTCTAACAGCATTAATTATATATTATAGATATGGAATTCATTGATGGACAATGGTGGAACTTCCTCACAGGACTAAGTATACCTTGTATCACAATGGGAAAGGAGGGAAATCTGTTACATACAATGCATGTTCATAGAGAGCAAGAATTATGTGTATGTATGTGTACACAGGGTATAAGAGAGATAGAGGGGGAGGGACTATGTTCAGATTACCATCAGAATCAGGACAGACCTGGGAATGGGTGATCTTGTATGGAGCAGTTAAAACAAATAGTATGTGGGCAACATCAATTTAAATTAAGGGGGCGAATGGCATGCTCTGGCATAAGTGTATTCGGAGTTTGTGGGAGGAAGGCATCTTAACATATAGCATGGGAATGATATGATGAGAGATCCATAAAGTATAGTTGAGTCACATTCCAAAGAGTTGTATTGACATGTTTTTCAAATATTCCAGTATGGTGGGATTTTAATTTTTGTTCACTTCCTTTAAGATGTCTGGAACAACATCAATAGCGGTCCACAACCAAGGGAACTGGGAATACAAGGAACCATTTTTGGAGTAGTTGCAACATGACTAGGTTGTGGATTCCAATGAATATCCTGGGCCTCGACTGCAAGGAATCTACCGATGCTAAACAGAGTGATGGGAGACAGATAACTCGCATACAATTGTCCATACGAACACGAACTGACCATGGTCACAGACCTGAAGAGACCTTTTAGCAGAGAACTGAACATAGAATCTTGTAAATATGTGTATATTTTGTACAGAAGTGTGCAATTATAGACGGATGTTAGAATAAGTATCCAACCTAGGAAGTTTGCAGGGAATCTCATGTCGCTGAGGGAATTGCTCCGGAGGGACAGTGGGTGAATTTTCACCTCAAAAGGTTTTTCGCACCCACTGGGTTTCCCTGCCCTGGAGGAAGATACTTTGGAACTGGGCAAGGACGAGAAAAAGTGGGGGAATGTGGTGATCTGTCCACATGGTGAAAATGGATGGGGGTGTGTTTTGTGACATAATATAATTTAGCCAATAGAAGATAAGGGGGGCTTGGAAGTTGTTAAATGATTATCACGGTGCCCGTGATCTCCATCTGTCACTCTCGCTTGTGATGCGCTCCTATTGGTTTAGCCTGTTTGGCCCGCCACTGGTGACCTTTTTATGCCTGGCCATTGGCACCTTCAGGTGCCCTTTCGTGGTGTTCCTGAGCCAGTATTGCTGTGCTGTGTTCCATTGTTCCTGATTCCGGTATACCGACTTGGCCTGTTTAGACTATGCTCCTGTGTTCCTGCTCTGTGATCCGACCCAGCCTGGCTGACGTTCCTGCTTGTGACCTGATTTGGCTTGTCTGAGAACCCTGTTCCGTGATCTGACCCGGCCTGGCTGACGTTCCTGCTTGTGACTTGTTTTGGCGTGTCTGAGAACCCTGCTCTGTGATCCGACCCGGCCTGGCTGACTTCCTGCTCTGTGACCTGTACCAGCTTGCTACTATCCCGCCAGTGTTCCAGCTTCCTGCTGTCGCCGAGGCGACATTCTGACTATCTCCAGTGGTTGTGGCAGGGCTGACTGTGAGCTTCTGTTAACCCGTGCAGAGCTGTACTCCTGCTGGCTGAGCCTCCGTTAACCATGCAGAGCTGCACTCCTGCTGGCTGAGCCTCCGTTAACCCGTGCAGAGCCGTGCTCCTGGTTGCTGAGCCTCCATTTACCATGCAGAGTTGTGCTTCCATTACCTAGCGTCCATTCACTGGTATAGAGCTATAGCTTACTCTTACACTTGCTGAGCTGTTACCTTCCAGCCGCTATTACTGCTGAGCCGGTCCATCCTGAGCCTTGTGAGACGACGGTTCATTCTACTCCTTGCAGTATAGCTGTTCTCCGTTACCGTGCCGGTGGGAGGCGTCACTGCTCTAGCTCGTTCAGTGCTTCCGTTATTACGCCCGTGGGGGCTATTGGCTCAAACTCTTGCAATCCAGTTGCTCCCGTTATTACGCCCGTGGGGGCTATTGGCTCAAGCTCTTGCAATCCAGCTGCTTCTGTTATTACGCCCGTGGGGGCTGTTGGCTCAAGCTCTTGCAATCCAGTTGCTTCCGTTATTACGCCCGTGGGGGCTATTGGCTCAAGCTCTTGCAATCCAGTGGCTTCCGTTACTAAGCCCGTGGGGGCTATCGGCTCAAGCTCTTGCAATCCAGTTGCTTCCGTTACTACGCCCGTGGGGGCTACAGGCTCCAGTCTCTGCAGGGTTCTGGTCTCAGTTCCCTTCTACTGAAGCAGTTATCTCTATTTTAAGGACTTTAGGTGTTGTATCAACTACACCACTCACTGCCTCATTACCACCTTGGGCGTGCCAAACACCACAACAGAGACTGACTGATACTAGTGTTAACCCTTGTGTTCTCTGCCTTCAGTACCTGTTATATGAATGTCTCTGTAAAGTTTATTAATCTGTATACTGGGCAACTACAGCCTATTTGCTATTATTCTGTGCTGCCTATAGAAGGCGATCCTTTCTTTTATTTTTGTTTTATAAAACTGTGTTTTATTTTACCCACTGGTCTGAGTGTCTTGAAAACCGTAACAATGATAGAGCACACAGCTGCTCAAAGCAGTTCTCTTCTGATCCTTAGATTCCAGACTGTGTCTCTCCTACTGTGTCTTATCCCCTCCCACAATTTCCTGCCTTCCCATCCCCTCTGTTTGGTGGACAGTTTGGAATATCAGGTAACATTGGGTTTGATTGTGGGTATCTTGATGAAAGAAGGGGTTTGCCTAGTATAGTTTGAAGGAATTGCACTCTGAATGTAAATCTCTGTATTTCTACTTCTATAGTAAATATTGCTCAAAGAAAATGCACCATTGAATATTGTATGTATATATTATATATAGGTACATTTCTATTAGTTATTACATTACTCTCAAGGGAAGAATTGCTATTTTAATAACAAGACACCTATGGTTTTGGAGGAGGGGCAAGTGGAGAAGAATTATTGGCCAACTTTTTATTTTCTCCACATGTACTGGGGGTACTTATTATTCTGCTACTGCCTCAGGCGCATCACTGGAGCTAGTCATGGCAAGTGAAGCCTTCATCATCCATCTTCCATATTACTGCTATTGTTGATCCCATTCCCTTTCAGCTGCCTTATCATCCTGTTGGTTAAACAACTCAGCAGCAGAAGCAAGAACAGTAGTTGCAAATTCCAAAATGATGGACTCAGGACTGGAGGACATTTGACAATGGCCAGTGGTCACTGGCCAACATGACCTGCTGGCACGAAGCAAGTAGGGCATTATCACGGTGCCCGTGATTGGTGCTATACACTGTCTATCACCTGCAGGGGGCTCCCATTGGCTGCCTATTGTCAGCCCGCCTCACATTGCCTATTTAAACTCAGCTCCGGCACCCTTTGGTTGCCCTTTCGTGGTGTCTCTGACAGTACCTTTCTGTCCTTCATGTCATGCTGTGTGGGCCTGTTCCAGCATTCCTGTGTCCAGAGCTACAGAGTCCTGAGTTCCAGTGTTCCAGAGTCCTGAGTTCCAGAGTTCCTGATTCCTCCTGTTCCTGCTATCAGTCTGTTTGCCACTCCAGTCGGTTTCGTTGGTTCTCCGTGACTGCTGACGTTCCGGTTGTTCTGTTCTGCATAGTTACGGTTGCTCGTCTGTGCAGCGGTGCTCACTGCGGTCCACCTCAGCCTGGTCTCAGTATTCCCTACCTGTAGTCGCTGTGGCGACATTGCTCTCTCTATTCGCTCCGGCGATATTTTCACCCTGTCGGTCCCAGCGTGCGGACGCTGGTTTACGCCATTAAACCTGGTGATTTCCTATACTGTTGGTCCCAGCGTGCGGATGCTGGTTTACTCCATTTAACCTGGTGGTCTCCTATACTGTAGATTCCAGCGTGCGGTCGCTGGTTTACTCCATTAAAACCTGGTGGTTTCCTATACCGTTGGTCCCAGCGTGCGGACGCTGGTTTACTCCATTAAACCTGGTGGTCTCTCATACTGTAGGTTCCAGCGTGCAGACGCTGGTTTACTCCATTAAACCTGGTGGTTTCCTATACTGCTAGTCCCAGCGTGTGGACGCTGACTACTCCATTTAACCTGGTGGTTACCCATGCTGTTGGTTCCAGCGTGCGGACACTGGTTTACTCCATACTCAGTCAAGTGCTGTTGGTCCGAGTTCCTGTCATTGTCTCTTGACAACTATTGGCACCTGTTGGTCTCCTCCATTGGGGCTGTCCTGCCCGGTATTGGTGAGGCCGGTAGAACCGGTACATTCCATCTCACGGCTGCCTTACCAGGTATTGGCAGGGCCGGTAGAGCCTCTTCCCAGTGTTCCTTAAGGCTGCCTTGCCCAGTATTGGTAGGGCCGGTAGAACCGGTACATTCCATCTCATGGTTGCCTTACCAGGTATTGGCAGGGCCGGTAGAGCCTACCTACAGCATTTCCTGAGGCTGACTTGCCCGGTATTGGTAAGGCCGGTAGAACCGGTATATTCCATCTCACATTTCTGGGGGTTTGTTTCTAACAAGCCTAAGTCCTACAAATCAATGTCTTGTGTCCTTAGCAGGGTCTGGGCAAGGGGTATAGTAACAGCAACAGTATTTGGGATCCGGTGTCATGGTGTTTGGATAAAGTTGTACCCTCAGGTGTTATTTACCACACACACACACACTGTTCACATTGCAGTTGCTGATGAGAGGCACAGTTCCTGTTCTCAAGGGAAAGGTTTCTATTCTAATAACACACCCATAATTGTGGAGGAGGGGCAGATGGAGAAGAATTATTGGCCAGCTTCTTTTCTCCACATAGACTGAGAGCTACTTATTGTGCTGCTACTGCCTCAGAAGTATCACTGGAGCTAGTTGTGGAAAGTGGAACCTTCATCCATCAACCGTGTTACTGCTGTTGTTGATCCCATTGCCTTTCAGCTGCCTAATCATCCTGCTGCTTAAACAACTCAGCAGCAGCAGGAAGAACAGCAGTCACAAACTCCACATTTACATCAGGGCATTTGACAATGGCCATTGGCCAGTGGCCAACAGGATATCACCTGCTGGCTCTAGGCCAGTAGGGATTTTTTTCTCCTCATGGCTTGTGCTTTAAAAAAAATACAAAAAAAAAAAATCATAGTCCTACAATAAAAAATAAATAATTTTGGTGGTTTTGTTTCTTTTTTTGTTTAATAAGTCCTTATTAATTTTGTAAGAAATAAAAACAAAATACACAGGTAAAAACAGCAAATGAAATAGACAGGAAAGTGTCAGGCTACAACCATAATGATGACATCACATTCAGAAACTTAAGTCCAAAGCCAGAGGGGGCACATAAGCACATCACAAATCTTCCCTCATAGTGGACAGTACCCAGCGGGGGAATGTGTCCAACCCTCCAACCTTGGCAGTGCAGCTAAGAAGTGAGCCTGAAAAAGAGAAAGGGAAGAAGAAGAGAAGTGAGAAAAAGGAAAAAACAATAGTGGGATCTCAGTCGGATGCCAAGAAATAAATAGATGAGATTAATCATGGCTGAACCCGTGCCAGTCTCCATCGAAAGGAATCCCCCCTCAGGTATTCATCCCAATGAAACTAACGGGTGGCATGTACCAAACCCTTGCCCTCAGACGTGAGTATCAAATCCTCTGCTGAGCGTATTGCTTCAACGAAGGTGATCCAATTTTTATAGGTGGGAGAGTAAGTTTGTTTCCAGTACCTGGGGAGTAACAACTTGGCAGCATTGATCAACTGCACAGGAAGTGAGCGAGTATATCTATGTAAAGGGTGAGTTGTGTGATGTAGTAATAGAGTCATCGGGTCCATAAGAATCAAGGGATCAGCCACCTCCTTAATTGTTTCAACCACATCTTGCCAGAAGGAATGAAGCTTTGGGCAGGACCACCACATGTGGAGGTAATCTCCCCATTGGAGCCTACATCGACAGCAGGTATCAGGTACAGACGGGTAAAGGTAATGTAAGAGAGCCGGCACTCTGGGTAAGATCTTGTAAGCAGTCTCCTGAATTCTGGTTGACATAGAACATCTATGGGCTAGGAGGGACATCTTGGACCATTGTTGGTCTGACAATACGGTATTGCAATCCACCTCCCAAGATCTAATAAAATGTGGCTTGGAGGAGTGCAGGGAGGAAAGCAGGAGCTTATGGAGAGTAGAGACCAATCTCCTCTGCTGATCGGCCATGAGACAGAGATCCTCCAAGGGAGTCCGAGATGGAGACTGTGGGGGACCTATAGGTAGGGATTGGACAAAATAATATAATTGAGAATAGAAAAAAGGCACAGATTGATGGCACAACCTATCCCCCAACAATGCCGGCAAGGATAGGAACCTACCATCCCACATTACATCCCGTAACCTAGGAAAGCGCACCTCATTCGGAAGCAATCTGCAAAAGGCCCTGCTATGATAGCCGGGAGGAAATGCTCAATTATTGGTTAAGAGGAGATGGGGTGGTTTTGTTTCTAACAAGGCTAAGTCCTATAAATCAATGTTTCATTAGGGCTTGTGCCAAACAAGCTTAAGTCATACAAATCAATGTTTCTTCAGGGCTTGGTCTTCTAATAACAAATCATCCTCTGCAAAAAATAGTCTATCAAGTCAAGTATCAGTCCACCCCAGTGTGCAGCTTATGTCAGGGGGTTCCTGTCGCTATCACTTTACATACAAATTTCTTATCTTATTGATTTTTTTAATAATGGTCCCCCCAATACCAGTCAGGAAACCCCCCAAAACAAATTCCCTGTTCAACTGATTAATTCCCCAGACTCCACCCACCAACACAGGCACCCTCCTCAGACCCCTTTTATACCATGTCTTATGGGGTATTTTATTTGTATTTAGGATTTTTTTTTTTTTATCAGCTGCCCCCCGATCCCAGTAAACAAACCCCCCAAAAAAACATTCCCTGTTCATCTGATTCTTTCCCTACACCCCACCAACACAGGCACCCTCATGGCCCTTTTACTAGGGGGTGCTGATAAGTATTGAGCCTTACCCAGAAAACATTGAGCTAGGAAGCTGTAACTGCCACACTATTCTACATATTCCCCCAGGAAGTCAATGCACTTGCGGCATCTGTCCTGCAGCTTCTTAAGTCCCTGCAAATAAATGTCCCTTTGTCTCAGGATCATAACAGTAGATCCATGTCTCATCACCAGTTACCAGTTTGTCCAGGAAATCTGACTCATTTCTTGCAAAATGTTCCAAAACAGCCACTGATGTCTCTACATGTCTCCTCTTTTGTTCGGTTGTCAAAAGTTTTGGGATCCACTTTGCTGCAAGCTTTCTCATTTCCAAGTTGTTGTGGATAATGGCACCAACTCTCTCACGTGATATTCCCAGATATGTAGCAATATGTCTGGCTGATATTCAGCGGTCCTCCATGATCATGTCATGGATGGCTTCCACATTTACAAGCACAGAGACAGAAACAGGCCTTCCACTGGGTTTCTCACTTTCAATACAGAAATGGCCAGTTTTTAAATTGACAAACCAGTGTTTAACTGTTGCATATGAAGGGCCACTGTCACCCAAAGTTTGTGACATTTCTTCATGGATCTGCTTCACACCTTTCCCATAGAGAAACAGGAACTTTATTATGGTCCTATGCTCTTCCACACTGAACTTTTCTGGAGGGACTTGACCGTAGTACGCTAGGGTTAATCGAGGCAACACGGACAGGACTCTGGCAGTGGTCTGACCCTAGGACGCTAGGGATAATGGAGGCAACATAGACCAGACACTGGCAGTAATCTGACCCTAGTACACTAGGGTTAATGGTGGCAACACGGGCAGGAATCTGGCAGTGACTTGACCCTAGTACTCTAGGGTTACCGGAGGCAACACAGACACTGGCAAGTGACTGGACTCCCACAAACCCCTGGAGACTACTGGGGTAGATAGGCCTGACAGGCACTGTGTAGTATAGTGAGTTGGAGTGGATGGAATGAGATACAGGGAGCGTACCCTGACAGATCAGAAGCCAGCATTGCCCCAGTCTGTACACACGGAGGTAGTTGGCCAGTCCCGTCAGAAATGGAACCAGATACTCAGCCAGGTCGGCACACACAGAATAGTCAGCCAGTCCTAGATAGTAACGGAATCAGACACTTAGCCCAGCCAGGTCGGTACTCACGGAGTTAATCAGCCAGTCCTAGTCGGTAACGGAATCGGACACTCAGCCAAGCCAGGTCGGTACACACACAGGGTTAATCAGCCAGTCCTAGTCGGTAACGGAATCGGATACTCAGCCAAGCCAGGTCAGTACACGCAGAGTTAGTCAGCCAGTCCTAGTCGGTAACAGAATCGGATACTCAGCCAAGCCAGGTCGGTACACACAGAGTTAGTCAGCCAGTCCTAAGTCAGCAACGGAATCGGATAACAGGAGCGTCAAGAATCAGAACGTATTCAGGCGAGCTGGGCCATACACAGAAACAGGAACATGCAGTCATAAACGCTAGGTACGGGTACACCACGAAAGAACACCGTAAGGATGACAGGAGGGAGTATAGAAAGGCAAACCCTGGGAGGAGCCACAGTCCCAGAGCCAATAAGAATGAGGCAATGGTAAACCCAGATGTAACAATGTCGCTCAGCCACTGGAATCAAGGGCACCGTGATAGGTGGTTACAGTTACTGTAACTCAGAAAGAAATGAGTGAGCCAGGTTTATTTGGAATGAGAGTTAGCTCCATTTTAGACATGTTGAGTCTATAGCAGCTATGGACCACCCATATTCTGGATTGAATGTCGGGAGCAAATATATATATTTAAATATTTAAAGTTAGAGTAAAATATCCAAATAATAACCCCCATCCACTCTTATCTTTCCCAGTGCAGAAAATTTGAATGGCCACTATGAATTAATTCCGACTTAGAATTAATAGCAGCCTTTAGGGTTTTCTTCACACATTAAGCTACATTAGAAGGTATTGGTCATAATTACAAGAACCAGAACTGTATACGCTTCATGCTCTACCTTTTTCTTTTGACTCTGTTCTTCTTACTTTCTTGTTTGTTCCTTCCCTTGCCTAACTTTGGTTTCTTAGGTTTTAAATTGTCCTGGCTTCCATTGCATTCCATTTAAATTGTCCTGGCTTGCCTGATTTTTGAGGTAGTGTGATTCTGAATTTCCAGCTACTTGATTGACCTTCTGGCTTACTACCTGACTTGTTCCTAAGTTCCTAACTTTGGCTCGATTTGTCCTCCTTTTCTTCAGACACCCCCGTTGACGCTAGCCTGCTTTTTGACTATGTTATTGTTTATCCTGCTTAAGCCTATCTGTCCCCGGTACCTCGGCCCTACTGACCTTTATTCCGGTCTTGCAGTCAGATGTCTTCCACTCTATGGAACTTGTCTTCTGCATTTCCATTCCGCTTCCTGTATCGAGGTCCGCCTTGTGGCTCAGCATCTGTGCTTCCCTGGAGGCTCGCTATATGGGCAGATCTAGCCCACCTTCAGCTTAGGCAGTACTTCTGAATGCCTTAGTATTTTGTGAGCTCTGTCTGCACCTTCCCTCCACAGGAGGGTTCACCAAGTGGCACTAGCCTGCTACATTGGGCAGAAAACTGTCATTTCTGCCAGTTCATTCCACTCATTAGAGCGTTCAGATAACTGTCATCTCTGCCGATATTTTCCCTCCTCAGGAGGTATTACGGTGCCCGTGATTCGTGCTGTTCAGTGTCTGTCACTTGCTGAGTAATCATGATTGGCTGTCTGTGATTAGCCTATCACGGTGCCAGTGATTCGTGCTGTTCAGTGTCTGTCACTTGCTGAGTAATCATGATTGGCTGTCTGTGATTAGCCCTCCTCACACAGCCTTTTTAAACCCAGGCTGAGCACTTCCAGGTTGCCCTTTCGTGGTGTTTCTGACTTCACTCTGCCTGACCTGCTGGTCAGGCTTCTGGGCCTGTTCCTGCTGTTCCTGCTGTACTTGCTGATCCTGTGTTCCAGTGCTCCAGTGTTCCAGTGTTCCTGTATGCTAGCGTTCCTGTGTTCCAGTGTTCCAGTGTTCCTGTATGCTAGCGTTCCTGTGTTCCAGTGTTCCAGTGTTCCTGGGTGCCTGTATTCTAGTGTTCCTGTGTTCCAGCACCTCGCGGGTTAATCTTACTGAGTTCCTGAATCTCCTGCTCCAGCCATCGCTCCGGCGACATTGTTCTTCTCGCTGCTGATCCTACAATGTTGGCTCCAGTGTGCGGACGCTGGTTTACTCCACTAAACCTGGTTGCGATTACATTGTTGGTTCCATCGTGCGGACGCTGGTTTACTCCACTAAAACCTGTTTGCTATATACATTGTTGGTTCTAGCGTGCGGACGCTGGTTTACTCCACTAAACCTGGTTGCGATATACATTGTTGGTTCCAGCGTGCGGACGCTGGTTTACTCCACTAAACCTGGTTGCGATATACATTGTTGGTTCCAGCGTGCGGACGCTGGTTTACTCCACTAAACCTGGTTGCGATTACATTGTTGGTTCCAGCGTGCGGATGCTGGTTTTCTCACCTAAACTTGGTTGCGATATACATTGTTGGTTCCAGCGTGCGGACGCTGGTTTGCCCCATTAAACCTGGTTGCGAGATACACTGGTGGTTCCAGCGTGCGGACGCTGGTTTACTCCATTAAACTTGGTGGCGACATTTACTGTTGGTCCCAGCGTGTGGACGCTGGTTTACTCCATTAACCTGGTGGCGACATCTATTATTGGTCCCAGCGTGCGGACGTTGGTTTGCTCCTGAATGATCCAGTACTTTGGCCAGGTCGCTGTCCACTCCTATGCAGTCGTCTGATTATCCCTGGTAATAGACTTCTGCTGAGTAAGACCATAATTCCTATTTCTCTCTGTTGTCTTAGCCATCTGACAGCTGGTCTACTCGCTCAGGCTGCTCTGCCCGGTATTGGTAAGGCCGGTAGAACCTTGTACGTTACCATCCTTAAGGTTGCCTTACCCGGTATTGGCAGGGCCGGTAGAGCCTCCATTCCGCATTCCTTTGGGCTGCCCTGCCGGTATTGGTAAGGCCGGTAGAACCTTGTATTTCACCATCTTTAAGGTTGCTTTACCCGGTATTGGCAGGGCCGGTAGAGCCTCCATTCCGCATTCCTTGGGCTGCCTTGCCCGGTATTGGTAAGGCCGGTAGAACCGGTATATGTCATCTCACGGTTGCCTTACCCGGTATAGGCAAGGTCGGTAGAGCCTGTCATTATTACTGTCACTTGGGTTGCCTTGCCCGGTATTTAGGCAAGGCCGGTAGAACCTATTATATCTGCTATTATTGCTGTATTGTTATGTATGTTTACCCTACGGGGACTGCCTTTAACTTTTAATAAAGTTAAGTTTTTACCAAACCTTAAGTCTGAGAGTCTTCAAATCCGTGACAGTAGGATTCACAAAGTAGTCCTACCCTCGAAGTTGTGCAGATACTGCCATCCCTGTCAGTACATTCTCTCCTCAGGAGGATTCATTAAATGGTCCCAGTCCGCTAAGATGTCTATGCCAGCACATTCCCTTCACTGGAGGGTTCAATAAGGGGTACCATCCCTATACGTTGTTCAGATACTGCCATCCCTGCTGGTGCATTCCTGCCTCAGGAGGGTTCACTAAACAGTCTCAGCCTGCTACATTGAGTGAGTTCTGCCATCCCTGCCACTACATTCCCACCTTAAGAGGATTCATTAAGTGGTCCCAGTCTGCTACATTGGGCAGGTTATGCCAGTACATTCCCTCCCCACTATGTTGGGCAGATACTGCCACCCCTGCCATCCTCAGCCAGCTCCCTAGGAGTGGCAGTAGCCTTTGGATATCTCCCGTATCTAGCAGTCTGTCTTCTAGTACCTTTGGGTCATTATCCCTTTGGGCAGTCCTTTACTTCCCATTAAGTACCTCATTTTAGTGATCCTAGTTCACTTCAGGTTAGGCAGTCTTGTTCTTAAGAGGTCTCAGTGCTCTGTTCCAGATTGACGCCTCTGCCAGAATTATTAGCTCCTGTGCTTACCTCCTGGTACTGTGGTCTTCCCCTCTTCCTCTTCAGAGATCATATTTCTGCACAAGAGGGTCCTGCTCTCCCTGGAAGGCCTGGATTTTCTTCCCAGTTCACAATCAATTGCATCCTCATCGGGGCCCTGGGTCAGCTGGGATCATACATCTGGCTTTGAGGCCAGCACCGTTATCTGGCTTTGGCCACAGCAAGTGATTCTTTGTGACTACCACTGACCACCAGCTTCTCACTCAAGCACTGCTCCCAAGCATCCGGGATCCAAGTTCTTTTTGATTCCTAGTTGTTGTGATACATAGTGCTCTCTGTCACTAATGGATGACAGATATATACTCTTAATGGTGTCAAAAGACAAATATCTTATTTGTTTATGTATGTTTTAGAGCAGAGCTTCACAAGTTTTTCATAAAAATAAGATAAACATAGCTAAAATACTTGGGAAGTCTTATTAAAGAAATCTGCATATCTAGATTTTAGTCTGAATTAGTTCATGCAAATATTATCCTTACATAAATACCACACTGTGTGCATCACACTGACAAAATGAGTATTACCAACTTTTACCAACTCTGATAAAAGATTTATTTTGAATATGGCCAAACTAGTGATGGCAATGAGTTTTACTGGATGCAGATGTTTTTTCAGCATACCTAGCGATATTACAACTTGAGGAACCATGTTGAAGAATAGTGACCCCCTTTCATGTGCCTCTCTGTTTGATACCTAGCAGATGGTAAATTGCCATTTGTATAAAGGACTGTACACTGTTTAGATATTGTTGTAATTCAATTTAGTATTCTTTTGTTTTTTGTTTTTTATTAGAATACTGAAAACTAAGGGCTTCATGCAAAAGAAAATTAGAAATTCTGAGTCAAACCAACTGCACCATAGGGGCATAGGGGAGAAATACAAATTTAGATAATTTCATTTGGTTTAAATGGTTCTTTTAACCCACTGAATTGTAGAAAGTTGTCCGATATGTTGCTTCACAATGAGTTTGAACCCTCTAGCAATCAGAGTTAAAAGACAAATGGGAATTTGTATTTCTCCCCTACAATGCAAAGCAAACTCAGCACTTGAGACCCTCATACCCTGTTGTCTGTCTCATATTACTCATTTAGACTGTAAGCTCCTTGGTGAAGGGACCTCTCTCTAATGACTGACACTTATTTTATTAACATGTATTTATTGTAACATACTACTGTTGTAGGGGGCTGCTTACACTGTGTAGCACCATATAAATTAAGATATACATTCATACATGCCTGGTTTGCCCCAGAAGAGTTCCTTTCTTCTTTTGTACATAAGGCTCTGTGAGACTAATCTATAAACCTGAAGCAGAGCAATTCTGTAGCAAACCAACTGCACCATAGGGCCAAATAACAATTACAAACGTACTTATTGATTTAAACGTGCTTTTAACCCTTGAATACTAGAAAGATCTCAAGTACATTGGAAACCTTTCTGGCATTCAAAGGGTTCCGATATCCCCATTTAAATTAGTGGGAATGTTATTCTGCCCCATGGTGCTGTTAGTTTGTTCTAGAATTGTTCCATTTTAGCTTGATAAATAAGGTCCTCATTTTTTTGCTACTACCCTTTGAATGATTTAGTGAAACAGGGGAAAATGTTGGTGTAGGACTAAAAAGATAGATTCCAGCATTTAGCACAGAATTCTATTACATTAAACACAATATTTTATTGTATTTTCTGGTGACAATACCTATTTATTTATAGCATTGGGGATTCAGTGTGGTCCTGTATTCTCCTCTGCAGTCTTTCTGCTTTCAATTTGTTTGCCTTTTGATTTTCAGTCAACTTATGTCATGGCTGTGCAAGGGCAGGATCCTGATTGACATGTCCACAAATCTTACAAATGTAGCAAAGGTGTCATCTATTAAGAATAATATGGAATTGTGAGAAAGGGAATTAAGTTTTGTGTTGCTACCAATAAAACATTCATGCGTACTTTCTAAAGAGAAGGATTGGGTCTCTTTTTGTCCAGAGGGGGAATAGCGGATGCAAGGAGGAAACGATATAACAAAAGCAAGTTGGATTAAGCAGCAGAGTAGTTACACAAAAAAAAACCATACTCAATAAGAAGGGCAGAGTGTGCTGGAGTCAATCTTTTTAGTCCTACACCTGCTTAATGGCAATTTAAATACTGCTGTATTTGAGATATTGCATGTCTTATGTGAGAGAACTTATCAAGAAAATGGAAGGAAAAAAAGAAATTGGGAGCTAGTAGTGAAAAAGTTAAATTACTAACACTCTTCTAAAAGTACTAATTTTATTCAAATACACATTAAAACCAAATAGGCTATGTTTATGTATAACACTATAGCCTTAAAACCGAGACCAAAGTGTTGTCTACTCTTGATGTAGTAAATCACTATAAACGTAGGATATTTAACTTGTGTTAACTCATTGGTGCACACTATAATATACCCTAAATGGGGCAAGAAATTAAACTATGGCTTAGTCTAAATATGTTACAGTAATTATAACACATGATAATGACTCAAATTTATGAATGCCTCAAAAGAATGCCTCTAATCGGATCTGTCCAGTGATACACATTTGACATCTAATCAAAATAAATTATAATGGTATTCTAGTAGCCTATAATCCTAATTAAAAAACAGACCTGAGCTCATGATATGGACTGTTTGACTAAACCCACACAGTTCTAGGATATAGAAGGACAAACAAACAACAGTGCCTTGTGGGCTGTGATGTAAATATGTAATTCTACAACTCAGACACTGATGAACCTGATCGGAGCCTGAAACATGATTGAATAGTATGATATCTTAGATCAAAACAAAATCAAGGCTCTGAACTGATATGGGACCTTTGTTTTACCCAGTGAGTTCAAACAGAGCCTTTGCAGGTTTAGGAGTCACTATCTAGACACTGTCTCACAGAGATTGTATTTAGAAAGCTCCTTGTTTACTACTAGAATATTCCGGGCTCTGGTAACACTTAGGGTTATTCAATATGCACAAATCGCACACCTATTTCCAATGAGCAACATATGATCAAGTGTTTTTTGACTCCGAATGGATGCCCGTCCCTTGAAGTCCACCTGTAAAACTCCTTATTTAGATGTTTAACTTTTAATACAGTCCAAAACAATACAGCTTGTGGAATAGCTTTTTATGTGGGACACAGTAACATAGTTGATGAGGTTGAAAAAAAGACATGTCATATCACCCCTGTTGATCCAGAGGAAGGCAAGAAACACCAAACAGTTGAAGCTATTTCCAATTTAGCCCCAAGTGCGTAAAAAATTCCTTCCTGACTCAAAATGGCAGATTTATGTTTGGTGTATTTCACAAAAGATATGACACTACAGATTGTATAAGCTATAGAATAAATTAATAAGTAAAAACAGTGTTAAGAAGAAGCAGAAGTTGTAACGTCCCACCTTCTTCTCTCTGGACCCATTCAGTGTCCAGAGTTCCCCAACTACATATTCTTTAAAGGGATAGTAGTACTTAAAATGTCAAAAAAATATGTTGTAGGGTTTATCCCCCTGAGTAAAACAAGGGTACTCCCACTGCTGAAAGGTGTTTCATTCAAAAGTTATTAATTTTCAAAGTTGAATTTTTTAGGTGCAATATCACAGTGGCCTGAAATTGTACAGTGGCGCTGTTGCTACACGATCCTATGGACAGCTCTGGTCAGTTCTCCATAGGATAGTGTAGCAACAGCTCCACTGTACAATTTCAGGCCACTGTGATATTGCACCTAAAAAAATTCAACTTTAAAATTTAATAACTTTTGAATGAAACACCTTTCAGCAGTGGGAGTACTCTTGTTTTACTCAGGGGGATAAACGCTACAACATATAATTTTTGACATTTTAAGTATTACTATCCCTTTAAGGAGAAAGAATAATATATAATTAAAAACACCTTCTCAATCGCTAGTAAGTATCAACAAAGAAATTATGTCTAGCCAAAATTACAATTGGTGATCACGGTCTAATTTAGTCCCTCACATGAGTCACATGACTAGCTTAAATGGAAACCAAGACTATATATAACTAGTAAGGGTTGCTTACACTGCTGACAAATCCTTCCTAATAATGCATTATTAGTAATATACTCAGATTGAAGACTTCAGTGTCAATAATGCTTTCAAGTAATTAATTAATGTTCTTAAAATATCTTAGAAGGAATGGCTTTCATGGATCTAAAAAACCCTCACAGCTGTCACTGATCTTAAATATTCTCATTGATTAATTCAAATACTATGTAGCAGTTCTTTTTTCACTCATCAGCCATTTGAAACCAACTAAGTATTGATAAAATAGTCATAATTCATCCATAGATTAGGAACTAGTTAGATCCCAAACTTCAATGTGTGAATAATTAATTAGTAGTAGAGGACTGATATTATGTTTCAAGTCCCTTGCCGATAATAGTATCATCGGGAAGGATCACTTAAGGATCACTTAACGTGGCCAAGTATAGAAACAAAGATTACAGTGGAGAACCCCTACAGCTCTGTTTAATAGATAAGAGCTCTAATAGAAAATGCTGGTTCCCTAAGTCACATCAAAAAGCGGGTGAAGCAAGAGATGAAAAGGACAGTGTGACAGATATTGTACAGTAAATATAAGATCGTGGAACAGCTTATGAATCACTGAGTCAGGATATCAGCAAATCTATGCAACCATCTAAAATGGCACAACACGTTTCACCATGTGTCACCCCAGCTTCATCGGGGGCTATAGTATTACTGATTGTTAGATGCCAGTGGATATTTATACCCCTATTTCCTGGGCAGGGATAGTACATCACATCCATCGCATCACTAAGTAATTGAAATTACAATGAGTGGACTTTAGTTTTATCAAAACTTGCCAACACACACACTACAGGGTGGCTCATATTTAAATATAATGTAATAAGTGTCTCTGTTTTTGTTCTCATTAAGTAGAGTGCAAAACAGACTCTTGTACTTACAATGTAAGTTCCATTTAAAATACAGTAGTAACCCACATAACACACAGTAAGACAATTATGATTTTTAAACATTTCACTTAAGCCTATTACATTGTGTGTGTTTCATGGGATTATATTCTTGAATAAAGATTTTAATTTTGGAAGGATCAGACACAAGTTTTCTGTGGAATTTTTGGTCACAAAAAGTGTTTTGTTATTAATAGCTTAATTACTTCTGGCATACAACATCTTGGGAGAGATTCACTAAGGTGTGACAAAGCAGTGATAAAGTGGAGATGAGTTCTCAAGTGATATCACTTCTCCAGTTCCTATGTTATTCTATGGCGCCTATGCACTAAGGTTTTTCAAGTGGCAGAGATCTTACTGCATAGCCTCCATAGAATAGTATAGGAATTGGTGAAGTAATATCAATGGAGCAGTAAACTCCACTTTATCACCTCTTTATCATGCCATAGTGAATAACCCCCTTGTATCCATGCACACAAGATGATGATAATATGATACAGGACCAAAACTTAAAATGGAACTATCATAGTTAATCATCTTTGGCTCTACAAATAGATATAGTTAATTTAAGCAGGATGCTGTAAGTAAAACATTTCATATATTTTTCTATAATTATAAATCTGACCGTTTGTGGAAGCATTAAGAAGACAGAGACCGCAGCCATCTTTTCTTTTCAGCTTCTAACGCATGCGCAGTGGTCTTCCTTTGCCTGTCACTCACCATTGAAGCGCTGCCCATAGCCCGCCCGTCTGAGGTGCGTGCATGCTAATGTACACCTCTGACATTCATTCCCTTGCTGGGCACGTGCATTACACCATAAACACAGCGGATGGCTAAGCAAATGAATCTTAAACCTGTGAGAGCTTCAAGAAAATCTACTGCGCTGGCACTCAAAGGGTTAGTAAATTATTTGTAGTCCAAAGGTGTGTATTGCTTAAAATCGTATTGATATTAAAGCTCATTAAAACAAATTTCATGTAACTTTGCAATCAATAAGATTGAAGCGATACACACCTTTGGACTACAAATTATTTACCAACCCTTTGAGTGCCAGCGAGAGAGAGATTTTCTTGTAGCTCTCACAGGTTTACAATTGTTTAAAAAACAATAATACAACTATGTATTATATATATATCTGAGTCAGTATAGCAAAGACCATCCCCAAGTCGAAACATTGCTCTCTCTGCCTATGTAAAAAAAAAAAGTCAAATGTTTATTGTGTGTACTATGAAAAATAAAGCGCTCACTAACCTCTCGCCTCTTTATCCCTTTGAGTGCCAGAGGGGTACACAACGCAATTCACAGGGTTAAATGTCTATGCACAGTGCATTTGTGTGCTACAGGCAGCAGGCACAGGGAGGGATTCAGTGAGGAAGAGGTTAGTGAGTGCTTTATTTTTCTTCAAGTACTCCTGATAATTAACCCTTTAAGTGCCAGAGAAGTACGCAATGCATTGCTCTGCAATGCGTTGTATACCCCTCTGGCACTCAAGAGGTTAAGAGAGGACAGTGGTTCCGTTGCACACAGAGAATGGGGGAGAGAGCCCTTGTCTTTTCAGCCAGCCATTCCCCTCTTACGAGTCCATCCGGAATTGCAAGTCCTGACAGCGGGCTGAAGCTCCATTTTACACAGTGAAGGGGAGAGAGCGCCCTTGGCATTTCGGCCAGCCTCTCCTCCTCTTACGTGCCCATCTGGAGTTGTGCCGTTTAAGATTCATTTACCTGTGAGAGCTACAAGAAAATCTACTGCGCTGGTACTGAAAGGGTTAGTAAATAAATTGTAGTCCAATTATTGTTTGCAAAGTTACTTAAAATATATTGTGTTAAAAATATATAAAGCTTTAGTAATAAAGTAGATACATTTTAATAATTTAATATAAAAGGAAGCTCCAATCGCCTGCCAGCCTATCTGTTTGCATAGAACCTGTCAGCTATATACAGAGCGTGCGACATACATGCACGCTCTCACAATGAAATACAGTGACCTGAACATGTAGGAAAGTTAGTGCACAGCAGGTCACATGCTCATGAAAAGGAAGACGTAGGAGGGATCGAGAAGACCGGTGGGATTGACAGTTACCTTAAGGTAACTTCTCTGTCATGTGCAGTAGATCTCCAGACAGTCTCCATGTCACAAGGTACATTTTCTTATGGCTCAGACGGGTTTACTATTCATTTGTTTTAAAAACCAATAATGCAACTCTGTATATATCTATGAAAACTAAACACAGAGACCTAATCTTGTTGGGGTGAAAGTTCCCCTTTAAGGGGGGTTATTCGCTAAGGCATGATAAAGAAGTGATAACTTCTCCAGTGATATCAGTTCTCAAGTTCCTATGTTATTGTATGGAGCCAATGCGCTAAGATTTCTCCAGCTTTAGAGATATGCTCTATAGAATAACATAGGAACTGGAGAAGTTATCACCTCTTTTTTATGCCTTAGTGCATAAACCCCAAGATCTTAGAGCACCCATAGGTGTATTAGAGTAGGATTTACCATAAAGTGAGATAGCTTGGCGTGGTTGGTAAGCTTACACATGGATTGGCCAATTTGTGGAACTAATTCTCACTTATTTCACTTCGATTTATTAAGGATTATTATATATGCCCATTACAGGGCACACATTATTCACATCATATAGAAGAGCACAGGTCTGTTTGTTTGTATGTGTTTTCACTTTTGGGTCTAGGCTTAAAGGGATAGTAATACTTTGTTTTATCTTTATTTTATTTTGTAGGCATTAAACATGAAGAACGATATGTCTTATCTCTCAAACCTTTATGGTTTTAGAGATATTCACAAGCAAAGTATCCCTCCCTCCTTCTGCCAGATCAGAAGGGAGGTGCCCAGGTAGACTGCAGAGAGGGACAATCTTCAGTTAAGATAAGGGAAAAAGCTGAAAAACTTGTCAAGGGGGGAAGGGCTTTCATTGTTTTCATACAAAGAAGATTGTCCCCTGCTGTTATCTGTCTGGTCTTACAACCAGATTCACATCTGAGAAGAGATGGCTTACACTAGGAAAAAGGGGTGGGAAGGGGAAACTTTGCTTGTGAATATCTCTTAAACCATAAAGGTTTGAGAGATAAGACTTATATCATTCTTCATGTTTTTTTAATGCCTACAAAATAAAATAAAGTTAAAACGAAGTATTATTATCCCTTTAATGTCAGGGGGACTGGAGAACCCTATCATTCCTTACTGCTATATATATAACTTTTATCTATATACATATATTTAATTTATATTTATTATATGGATATTTTATGATGAGTTAGGGCTGTGAACTTTCTTCCTTTTTCTGTTTTTGTACACATATCTCTTTTAGCTCACTTTAGCAGCTTCTCATCTTATCCAATTCAATCACTAAAAAACACATTATTACTTTTTTTATTTCACCATTCCTTTCCTTTTCTTTCCCACTTGGCCTTTAAGAACAAGGCTTTTTGGCCTGTTCCAGTGTGTATACCTCCTGTCTGTTTGGTATCATCCATTCCTCACATGACTTGTGAGGAAGGATATAAATGGAACATAGTTCTCTATGTAATCACTTCATTAATGCAGGCCCACATGGGCCCTGCATCAAGTAAGTCTTGCATCTACACCTTTTATATTTTTATTGTATGCCTGCTGTTTTTAATTGCACTACACTGGGATCCACAAATAATAATAAAAACATCAAAATATTATTTAAAGGGTCCACTCCAATGCATTTCAAAATAGCATCTTTCATCAGGCATTTTTAATTTAGATAGTATTTGTAGGTTTATTAGATTAGGATTTACCATAAAGTGAGATACCTTGGCATGGTTGGTAAGCTAACACACGGATTGGCCTATTTGTTGGACTAAATTCTCACTTATTTCACTTAGATTTACTAAGGATTATTATAAATGCCCATTACAGGGCACACATTATTCACAGCATATAGAGGAGCGCAGGTCTGTTTGTTTGACTGTATTGATACTTAGTTGCTTTGTGAATCTATCATTGCTTTCAAAGGGCTGACATGTGAAAACATACTGTGGTATTTAAATTAAGATCAGTAATATCTGTGAAAGCCATTCCTTCTAAGATATTTTAAGAACATTAATTCATTCCTTGAAAACATTTTAATTTACAAAGAAGTTTTTAATGAGACTGTATTACTAACAATTCATTGTTAGGAAGGATTTGTCAGCAATTTAAACAACCCTTACTAGTTATATATTGTTTTATTCAAGGTACAGTTTCAATCTCCACAAAAAAATCTCCTAGAAATTCCCCTAAAAACAAACAAAAAATCTGCCAGTTTAAAAACTCTAAAATAATTGCTTCTTTGTTTTTAAAAACGACATGCAGTTGCATTAAAATCGGTAAATAACTGCTAGCAGGCTTTCTGTTAGGTGAGTAAGATATGGATACTCACTATCCGGATGCAGGAACCCAGAAGCAGGATAGTCGCTCTTACTGGAACAGCACACTGGGAGAGGGTCTGGAGAGAGAGAGAACACAGGCTCCTCCCCAGTGTGCACTGCGAGCACGAGCAACGGAGTCCAGGAAACAGGCCAAGGATAGGGGAGCCAGAGGTCCGCGGAGTCCAGGAGTCAAGCCAAGGGTCAAGGAGCCAGAGGTCAGCGGAGTCCAGGAGTCAAGCCAAGGGTCAAGGAGCCAGAGGTCAGCGGAGTCCAGGAGCAAAGCCAAGGGTCAAGGAGCCAGAGGTCAGCGGAGTCAGAATGGATAGCCAGGGGTCAAGCCAGGAATCAACAAGGAGCAGGAGCACTAGGAAGCAACTGAGCACAAGGGAAGCCACAGTAACACTGAGCACCATGTACAGGGAGCTCAGGGTTTATATAGGCTGTGGGTGTGTAGCAGCTGAAGAGGGGCGGAGCCGGGCGCCGCGTTGCCATGGCAACGCCCGGGAAATCCCAGACCCTTGTTTGAGACGCGCACACAAGGAAGGGCGGGTGTGTGCGCGTCTGACAGGGCTGCCTGCTGGATTAGAGCGGACGCCGGTCCGCAGGGAGTCAGAGGGGACCCGGCGTGGCGGCCGCCACGGCTTCTCAGCAGGGGACCGGAGCCGAGTGCCAATGCGAGTCCGGGCACTGCGGGAGGTAAGACCGGGTCGCCGACGGGCGGCCTGACAGTACCCCCCCCTGAGGTGCGACCTCCGGGTGGGAAATGGTGCGGGCCGATGAGGGTACCGTTTATGGAAGATTCGGATGCATGCAGGGGCATGGACCTGTGAAGCTGGTTCCCAAGAGCGTTCCTCGGGGCCGTACCCCTTCCAGTGGATGAGGTACTCGAGTCTGCCTCTGCGGCGTCTGGAATCAAGCACTCGATGAACCACGAACTCCTCTTTGCCATTCACCATGACTGGAGCTGGTGCAACAGGAAGGCGTCCTGGGAAGGTGTTGGCTATGTAGGGCTTTAGCAAGGACACATGGAAGACAGGATGGATGTGATAGGCGTCTGGCAACTGAAGTTGAACCGCCACCGGGTTGATGACCTTTTGGATGGAAAAAGGTCCAACATACTTGGGACCCAACTTTTTGGTTGGACAGGAAAGCCGGATGTTCCTTGTGGACAGCCACACCTTGTCGCCCACCTGATAGACCGGAGCGGTAGAGCGATGGCGGTTGGCCTGATCTCTGTAACTCTCCTGGGCTTTCAAGAGGGTTTGTTGGAGGGTTCGGAACTGTTTTACGAGACGGGAGAGGCGTTCAGAAGCCTCTGGTACAGATAAGTCAGAAGGTAGCCCAGGAAAAGAGGATGGGTGGAATCCATAATTGGCAAAGAAGGGAGACATGCGTATGGATCTCTGGGTTTGGTTATTGTATGCAAACTCAGCGGTGGGTAGAAATTGGAGCCAATCGTCTTGCAGGTAGGTAGTGTAACAACGGAGGTAATGCTCAAGCACTTGATTCACTCTCTCTGTTTGTCCATTGGTCTGGGGATGGAAAGCGGTGGACAATGAGGGCTGAATCTGCAAATTTCCACAGAAGGATCTCCAGAACCGTGCCGTGAACTGGACTCCTCAATCGGTGGTAATACTCTTGGGCAGGCCATGGAGCCGGAACACAGAGGACAGGAATAAAGAAGCGGTGGTACTAGCAGAAGGAATCCCAATAACCGGTACAAAATGAGCCATCTTGGTAAATCTGTCGATGACCACCATGATGGTATCGTGTTTGCAGGAAGGAGGAAGATCGACTATAAAATCCATTGAGATGTCGGCCCAAGGCATAGCGGGTACTGGTAGGGGCCGCAACAGACCGGCCGGTGCAATGCGAGGTACTTTAGTTTGAGCACAGATTGTACAAGATCGCACAAACTGAGTGGCATCTTGTTGGAGAGTTGGCCACCAAAAATGTCTTTGGAGGAGATCCAGAGTCTTTTTGATTCCCCCATGACCAGCTAAGCGGGAATCATGACATCTCTGCAATACGGATAGTCGAACAGGCTCGGGCACAAAGATCTTTCCTCTGTACAACAGGAAGTGATTGGATCGTTGGATTGGTGGCGTAGTCTCTGGGTAGAGGGAGCTGATAGAGCTGGAGCGGATGTGTTCCATAACGTCAGCTGAAGTAGTTATGAACACGGTTGAAGGCAAAATAGTGTCTACTACCTTGGGTTCGTTGTCACGGGTAACTGGGAGTCGGGAAAGGGCATCAGCCTTGGTGTTTCTGGTACCTGGTCTGTATGTAATGTGCAGGTTGAAACGGGTAAAGAATAGTGCCCACCTGGCTTGTCGGGGGCACAGACGACGAGCTGCACGGAGGTATTCAAGATTACGATGGTCTGTGTAGACTGTAACCAGATGAGAAGAGCCCTCGAGGAGGTGCCGCCATTCTTCCAGGGCTTGTTTAATCGCCAGGAGCTCTTTGTCACCGATGCCGTAGTTCTCCTCGGCCGGGGACAATTTGCGGGAGTAGAAGGCTACCGGATGCAACTGCCCTGTCTCTGGGTGGCGTTGGGAGAGGATGGCTCCTAGAGCAAAGTCAGATGCGTCTACCTCGACAAAGAAAGGGAGTGAGGTGTGAGGTTGAACAAGGATTGGGGCAGAAGTGAATCTCTTCTTGAGTTGGTCAAACGCTGCTTGGGCTTCAGGTGTCCATAGAAACTGTGGTGCTTGTCGAGTCAGCGCAGTGATCGGCGAGATGATGCGGGAGAAATTACGGATGAATTTCCGATAATAGTTAGCGAAGCCTATAAATCGCTGGACTGCCTTCTTGTCTGTGGGTATAGGCCACTCGAGTACTGCTGAGACCTTTTTTGGGTCCATAACGACTTTCCCAGGTGTTAGGATGAAGCCAAGGAAAGTCACGGTAGTGGTCTCAAACAAACATTTCTCCAACTTGGCATATAACTGATGATCACGAAGACGCTGCAGAACCTTCTTTACATGCTCACGGTGTTCAGTGATAGATGATGAGAATATTAAGATATCGTCCAAGTATACTACTAAAAAGGAATCCAGGAAATCACGAAATACATCATTCAGAAAATGCTGAAAGGTGGCTGGGGCGTTACAGAGTCCAAATGGCATCACAAGGTACTCAAAATGGCCGTACCTACTCCGGAAGGCGGTCTTCCATTCGTCCCCCTCTCTGATGCGAACGAGGTTGTAGGCCCCACGGAGGTCTAACTTGGTGAAGACAGTTGCATCCTTAATACGGTCTAAAAGTTCGGGTATCAAGGGGAGTGGATAACGGTTCTTTATTGTGATTCGATTTAAGTCTCTATAATCTACACATGGTCGAAGACCCCCGTCCTTTTTACCCACAAAGAAGATACCAGCCCCGGCTGGCGATGTTGACGGGCGGATGAATCCCTTTTCCAGGTTTTCCTTGATGTAGGCCTTTAGATGGTGCAGTTCTGGCTCGGATAGAGGGAAGATCCTCCCGAAGGGTATAGGAGCTCCGGGTAGGAGATCAATGGGACAATCGTACTCTCTCCTGGGAGGCAATTGGTCTGCTTTTTTTTTATCGAAGATATCTAAAAATTCGTGATATGTAGTGTTGAGCGAGCGTGCTCGGCCGATGCTCGGATCGGCTCGAGCATCGCTCTGCTCGGCACATGGCGGTACTCGTACGAGTACCGCCATGTGCTCGCCCGACATGTTCGGGTGAAGAGGATCTGTGCCGGAAGAGGCACAGATCCGAAGACGCTCCGCTGGACCACCAGGGAATGGAGGTACGGGGGCATTGCGGAGATGAAGGGGGCATTGCGGAGATGAAGGGGGACATTGTGGAAGAGGGGCATAGACTCTATGCCCCTCTTCCACAATGTCCCCCTTCATCTCCGCTATGCCCCTCTTCCACAATGTCCCCCTTCATCTCCGCTATGCCCCTCTTCCACAATGTCCCCCTTCATCTCCTCTATGGCATAGGAGATGAAGGGGGACATTGTGGAAGAGGGGCATAGCGGAGATGAAGGGGGACATTGACCAGGCACCCTCCGCTCATCAGAGCAGGGGGTGCCTGGTTTAATGCTCGAGTGCTCCCATTCATTTGAATGGGGCTCGGGTGCTCGGCCGAGCACTCGAGCATCAGGGGGTGCTCGGTCAGAGCACCCGAGCACCCGAGCATCGGGGTGCTCGCTCATCCCTAGTGATATGGCTTAGGTACTGTAGTAGGTTCTGAAGTCTGGTCTTGCGTGAGGAGTAGGGTTGAAGGAGTATTCAGGCAATGATGCTGACAGTAACTGGATGAGAATGACAGCGTGCCCTTGCCCCAGTTGATGTCAGGATTATGTAGCCGTAGCCAAGGCAGTCCAAGGATCACAGGGAATAGTGGAGATGCCACCAAATTGAAACTTATCTTTTCCGAGTGACGACTGCCCAAGGTCATCCGGAGAGGCAGGGTTTCCTGCGTAATGGGTCCGGAAGGCAAAGAAGATCCATCAACTACCTGTATGTAGACTGGAGAGGGCTTGATTTGTGTGGGCACTTGGAGTTGTCTAGCGAGCTCCTGGTCCATAAAACAGCAGCTGGCGCCAGAGTCAATGATGGCGAGGACAGAGATGTCGTCACTGGTCCACTGCAACAACAGAGAAACAGAAAGGTGAGGAGAGCCACCGACAGGAGCTGAACTAAGACACACCTCCGAATCAGAAGTCTTACCCCTTGGGTTACGTGGTCTGCGGGGACAGGAACGAATCATATGACCGGGTTGGCCACAGTAGAGACATAAACTGTTTGCACGTCTGTGTGCTCTCTCAGCCTCAGAAAGTGGTCCTCGAGCAAGTCCAATCTGCATCGGTTCCTCGGAAGAAGAAGTGGAGGTAGGAGTACTGGAGGGTGGTGTAGGTAGAACTTGGCGTCTTGGAGGAGGAGCAAGTTGGGTTGACCGCTCCAGTCTTCTCTCCCGTAATCTGCGATCAATCCTGATGACCAGATGACAGAGTTCCTCAAGAGAAGGAGGGATACCCACTCGGGCCAGTTCGTCCTTCAGGGCATTGGACAAGCCGAGACGAAATTGATCCACCAGGGCAGGCTCGTTCCATTCGCTCTCGATGGCCAAAGAGCGGAATTCAGTTATATACTCCTCCACTGGCCTTTGGCCCTGCCGTATGGCCCTCATGGCGATATGGGCAGAGGAGGCCCGGAGGGGATCATCAAACAGAAGGTCCATGGCATGGAGGAACGAATGCCAGGAAGCCAATGCGGGATCATTGGTGTGTAGCAACTGATGAGCCCAGGTCTGGGGCTCTCCGGACAGCAATGAGATCACAGTTCGTATTTTAATGAAGTCAGAGGCATAAGTTCTTGGTTGAAGAGAAAACATGACCTGACAGGCTGTGATGAAGGTCTTATACTTCGTACGGTCCCCAGAGTAGCGTTCTGGAAGAGGAATTCTGGGTTCGGGAGTGTACGTCCTGTCCGAGGGGGGTACCCCTACAGGTGGCATCGCTGGAGCGGAAGCGCCTGAAGAAGCGGAGCTGGTCTGCAGGTCATGTAACTGATGCTGCAGATGAGTCTGACCGGCCTGGAGGTCCTGCATGGTTTGCGTGAGAGCGGCAATTTGCTGGGAGAGGGCGGTGATAGCGTCCGCGACTCCTGCGGGTTCCATATAGGCTCAGTGTTTCTGTTAGGTGAGTAAGATATGGATACTCACTATCCGGATGCAGGAACCCAGAAGCAGGATAGTCGCTCTTACTGGAACAGCACACTGGGAGAGGGTCTGGAGAGAGAGAGAACACAGGCTCCTCCCCAGTGTGCACTGCGAGCACGAGCAACGGAGTCCAGGAAACAGGCCAAGGATAGGGGAGCCAGAGGTCCGCGGAGTCCAGGAGTCAAGCCAAGGGTCAAGGAGCCAGAGGTCAGCAGAGACCAGGAGTCAAGCCAAGGGTCAAGGAGCCAGAGGTCAGCGGAGTCCAGGAGTCAAGCCAAGGGTCAAGGAGCCAGAGGTCAGCGGAGTCCAGGAGTCAAGCCAAGGGTCAAGGAGCCAGAGGTCAGCGGAGTCCAGGAGCAAAGCCAAGGGTCAAGGAGCCAGAGGTCAGCGGAGTCAGAATGGATAGCCAGGGGTCAAGCCAGGAATCAACAAGGAGCAGGAGCACTAGGAAGCAACTGAGCACAAGGGAAGCCACAGTAACACTGAGCACCATGTACAGGGAGCTCAGGGTTTATATAGGCTGTGGGTGTGTAGCAGCTGAAGAGGGGCGGAGCCGGGCGCCGTGTTGCCATGGCAACGCCCGGGAAATCCCAGACCCTTGTTTGAGACGCGCACACAAGGAAGGGCGTGTGTGTGCGCGTCTGACAGGGCTGCCTGCTGGATTAGAGCGGACGCCGGTCCGCAGGGAGTCAGAGGGGACCCGGCGTGGCGGCCGCCACGGCTTCTCAGCAGGGGACCGGAGCCGAGTGCCAATGCGAGTCCGGGCACTGCGGGAGGTAAGACCGGGTCGCCGACGGGCGGCCTGACACTTACAGTACTGGAAGGCTTGAAAAACTGCCAACAGGTTTACAACTGCCTAGTGGTAGTGAATGCTAAAAGTAGCAGTAGCACAAGCAGCATTAGGGCTTAGAGCCTAGCAGCAACAGATTGTGCTGCTACCCACCACCACATCCCCATGGCCCCTATGTTTAATTTTGAAGAGGGGAAAACTGTTTCTTTCCAGGTGGTAAGCAGCAGCAACACAACAGTATTGCAGATACCTCAGCCTGTCACTGAGTGTGAGTGTGATAACAGTTGCACCACCTACACATGCCAACCACACCATCATTCCCAGTGGTCACAGCTGGTGCACCCTTTACACCTATGTCACACCCTTTACACCTATGTCACACTCACCATCATGTGCACCACTTATACCAATGTCGCATTCACCATCATCCCTAGTACCACAACCACTACAAGCCACCACAATCAAAAGAAGGGGAAGAATTTGCGGGTGGTGGTGCTGCAAATGTAGGTGGCATCAAGGATTATGAGGAGAGATTTCCTAGCTGAGGACAATCAAGAAGGAGAAAGAGATAATGGATATCACCAGCAGCGATGACGTGCTGTTTGCTGATGTTGGGGTCATCATCAGAAGGAGCAGTCCTCCAACTCCTCTTGCTCATTCCTGGACAGAGTGCCTCAGTATACACAGTGAGCAGTGCAGCAGGCAAATGCAGAAAAACAGACTACAACAAACAATATTTTTAAACTATAGCGCTCAGTCTCTCTCTCTTTCTCTTTCTCCCTCTCTCTCTCTCTCTCTCTCTCTCTCTCTCTCTCTCTCTCTCTCTGTGTGTTCTTCATGCTAGCTACAAAATTACTCTTCACAGCACTAGGAGGAATTTCAGGTTTTTATAATATGAAAACGGTAATTTTCATGGCCATAGAAAGTATGGGTGGGAAAAAGTCCTCACAAGAGACTGGTGGTAGTGAGAAATTGGAAATTGTATTTTCTTTTAATGGGAAATTCTACTGTAAAAGTGACAAATTGTTAATTTTCTGTGACGGTTCCCATGACAAACACATACACACACTCTCATAGACACACACTTGATATCCATGTTTCATGTTGCATTTCTCTTTTATGTCATCTGGAAAATCCCAGTGATATTTTTACTCTGGATTACTGTATCATATCTTTATAAATATATTATAAAATAGCTATACCAACTGCAAAGGATTTGTTGTTACACACACTACCATTAGTCCTCTTTTTATTTTATTAAATGTCACTTGCCCTTAACTTGTGTTAGAAGTAGATGTCTGTACACAATTACTTTTTAGATTAGTGCTGCAAATATAAATATCAAATATAAATATAAAGTACAGTAAGTGAATATTGTTGTACTGTATTGTAACTGTACCACCTCTAAATGATATAAAAGTTTTGTACATACTAGTGCAAATCATGCAAACTTTATCTTTACAAGTAGTTCATTTTGATATTAGGTCTTACTGAACCTACTGTCAGGAATCAGATACTAAGCAGAGTTAGCAGATTTTATTTTCCAACCTATTCAATTGGACAAATAAAACATTTGTAAAGTAATAAAGACTGTTAGGTTAAAACTGATTTTCCAGTTAAATTGGTTATGACAGAATTTTACCTGGTAAAATATAGACAAGATATAATGACCTCCATCTGAAATAATAATGCACAGGCCATGATAAATGATGAAGTGACTGTGTGTCATTTTCAATGAAGTGTTTTAGAAAGAAAACTTAGCAGGGGACAAAAACAAGTAATCAAACTGCCAGTCTCACAGGCTGAAAGGGTCATGGTCTAAGTATAAAAACTGAGAGCATAACAGGTTTTCTTAGGCATTATATTTTTCCTGACAGTAATGTTAATCCTCAGTTGTTTATAGTTACACTTGACTTAAAAACTATAAAATAAAATATGAGCTCTCTTTTCCCGAAACAGTTTGTATCAGAATGCAAAATGTCCTACACTTATGATGCTAGAGACAACTCCAATAGATTGTAGCTTCTAAGATACTAACCTCTTTCAACACCATGGAATTCCACACTCTATTCAGTAACTATCTGCAGCCCCCAAAAATTGTACCCCATTGAGCTGACATACTGAAGAGGGTGCCAGGAGTACTACACAACACTTACATTTTTTTCTTTTTTGAAATTGCCTGCATGCACATGAATGGACATAGCATTAAAGAAATACAGGAAACGAATGTAAAGAATAACTTTATGGAAAGTATACATTTCCCAACATCAAATGAGGGGTTGTTTGCTTTTCTAGCCCTGGACTGTTTTGTACAGATACTGTATTTTCAGAAATTGCAGTGTTCGGAAAAATATACATACTTATTTTAGAACCATGGAATGTCTTGTATTCAATACCTGATGTCAACCCAAGAAGGCTATTACCCAGTTTATATGAGTTGTCATACAGTATGGGGTGTCAGAAGCAGTAACCGGAACCTATCTGCACTAAAATGGTCAAAACATTACAGATATGTAGAAAAGGTAATCGAGTCTTACTATATTAGAAAGCAGACATTCTCCAGGACCTAATGAGTTATGGACATGCTTACTGTGTTCATTAAGCTACTGTTCTTATGTTAAAAATAGCAATAAACTGGTATGAGATGACATACTATACAGTAGAGGGTAAAGACAGAACAGAACTATGACATTTATCTTTCAATGTTCATACATTTTTTAAATCAATTTCCTATACTAAAATGGATGTAACAACTAAATGTAAAGAAAAGATGGACAAAGTATATTATTTTAAAGACTAGATAATCAACCACATGAAATGGTGGTTCACTTTCCTTTCTACCATTGGGCTATTGAACACATCTGTTTCCAGAATGTGATGTTATAGGAAAAGCGCACACTTTTTACAATTCAATCACTTTAAAGCTATTCAAATCTTCCAACATCAATGGATTTCCTAGTATATTTTTTTTACCTAGTTCATTGACATACCTTAGGAAATGCCAGGAGCATGACTACTAGTGGAACAAACAAATAGCAGTGTATTTATTCAGCACCAGCTGGAGGTCTCTTGTTGAGGGTTTTCTTCTTTTCAGCTGTATGTAACACAATAAAAGGAAAGAAAGGAAGACAGCGCAGAAGACCTCTTCTAAGTGTAGTATAATGTAGTATAGCAATAAAGAAACTCACATATATGCTACTCACTTGTTTGAGAGGTTCCCTTGCCTCCCAAAATATATCTCTCTCAATGTTGATATCTTTAGTAGTTCAATATGGAATAGTGATGAAATAATGAAGTAATGTCATTCCCAATGTTAAAAAGGCCATATATATATAAGAATATGTGGACTGTAATAAGGGAATGTTAATTGCAATCTGAGTAACTGTATATATACAGAAAGGGGGTACACAGTCCTACTGTTTTGAGGGACAAAATATGCTATATACAAATATTTATTAGAAAAAATGCTCAAAAAATTACAATAATAAAAAAATACCTATAGCTCAACATGCAGTAGGTAGAACATACAGAACACATAAAACAGCAGATCAAAAAAATAATATCAATTAGATCAAAAGTACCGTAATATCCAACACAGGGAATGGCTCTACACGTTTTGTGACTTCCCACAAAGTGGATGTCACTTCAACAGGAGCATGGATAGCGGTCACCTCTCTTCTCTTTTTATACCACATTTGTGGCATTTTCCTCAGAGCCAAATCTTAGGGAAACTTCCAGCGACTGTATCTGACCTACTTCCGATTTCGCATCACTATTGGAATGCATATGTGACACGCACGCTATCGTTCCCATCAGAACAGTGGCCAATGTCTGGGCGGAACCATCCATCTCCAAGGCAAACAGACCCCATCAGGAAGAGTTCCAAGCACACAAAAGGTATTGGCATAACGTGCTTGATGACTGCATAAAAAAGGAAACTACCATCATCCTAGCACAAATCAGACACAATGCGAGCTATGGAACCAACCCAATGTAAACATTAGATTATGCCTCAGGGATGGACCCCTCCACCGCCGACCAGTAGCCCCAAAACACTGATGTTGTGCACATCTATAGGAATGGAACACCGTCACCATATGTGTTCCCTTTTGTAGCTCAAAGAGGGGAGGTCCATATAATTTACAAAATGTAGAGATATCAGAAAAATACAAAACAGAAATACATATATTTAAATAGAATAAGAAACACATATATAAATATATTGAAAAAAAAGAAAAAAAATATATATATATTCTAAATTAAATAAAAAATATACGTAAAAAACTGGAATAAAATTAAGTCTAAAAAAATAGATATTAGAAGATTAAATTTAAATAAAATAGATATAGTATAGATATCATACAGATAATGATATATGTTATAGAGAAGATGCTATATCTATTTCTGCATTGAGGCCTTTTTCTTCAGTGGTTTTTAGAGTATAAATCCAAAATGCCTTTCTTTTACATAATTTGTTGAACCTACTACTATTATTTTCACTTATGTGTTCTAGCCCAATTACTTTAAGATTTTTTTAAAACTCCAACTGGGCATTCGTTAAAATGTCTTGGTACACCATGATCGATATATTTTTTTCTAATTTTGCCCCTGTGTTCATTAATATGATTTTTTAGGGGGTGTGTGGTCTTACCTACATATCTAGCTCCACATCCACATATTAGTAGGTAGACCACAAACGGTGTATTACAATTAATATGTTGTTTAATTTTATATAATTTTGTTTGTTCTGTATTAGAAAAAGTAGTAGTCCTATGTACCATATGTTCACAAACAGTGCATCTCGGATGATTGCATTTGTAAGTGCCCCATGGTTTATTTATCTTCTTCGTATTTTTTTTATCGAGTGTTTTTGGCTTGCTTGGCGTTATATATGATCTTATATTCCTATTTTTACAAAAGATGACAGTGGGTTGTGCGCCAATTATATCCTTGAGACTTGGATCTTGTAACAAAATGTTTCAGTTCTTTCTTAATATTCTCTGAACCTCTACACCATACAAATTATATTGAGTGATAAAGGTGATCCTATCTTGAGCAAAGATTTTCTTAGTAGTTGGAGTTTTCTTTTTTAGAATAGTATTCCTGTTTAGATTTTTTTGCCCTATTAAATGCTGAATCCAAAAAATTTATCATTGTAGCCCTTATCTTTAAATTGTTGTTTTAGAACCTCCCCGTCTTTTTCAAAGTCCTCCAATTTACTACAGTTTCTACATAATCTGTGAAATTGTCCAAAGGGGACGTTGGAGAGCCATTTGTGAGATGACCACTGTCTGCTCTTATGTATTGATTTGAAGCCACTGGCTTCCTAAAGATGGTACTATCAATACAATTGTTGTCTCCAAAATTGAGGGTTAGGTCCAAAAATTAAATCTTTTTGTATGGTAAATTTAATGCCTCTTGTATTACTATTGAAATAATCAATCATGTTGACTAGTTTAGCTTTCTCTCCTTTCCATATAATTAGTACATCATTGATGTATCGGCCATAGTACACGAGACTGCCTTTATCCATCCCAGAAAGCCACACATTATGGGCCTCCCAATGGCCCATAAAAAGATTAGCATAGGATGGGGCAACTCTTGTGCCCATGGACGTACCCTTAATTTGTAAGTACCGCTTCTCTTGAAAGAGAAAGTAGTTGTGAGTCAGCATAAATCTTGCACATTGAAGCAGAAACTGTTTTTGTTTTATAGGTATAGAAGTATCATTGTTTAAATAATAAGCCAGAGATTCCAGGCCCTTTGAGTACTCAGTATTGGTATAGAAACCCTCTACGTCCATGGTTAGATTGCGATTAACATTCCCTTATTATAGTCCACGTATTCTTATATATATGTGGCCTTTTTAACGTTGGGAATAACATTGCATCACTATTCCATATTGAAGTACTACAGATATCAACGTTGAGAGCTCTATATTTTGGGAGGCAAGGGAACCTCCCAAACAAGTGAGTAGAATATATGGGATGGGGGAGTTTCTTTATTGCTATACTACATTATACTACGCTTCGAAGAGGTCTTCTGCACTTTATTCCTTTCTTTCCTTTTTTGTATTACATACTTGCTGGCCCAAGTGACGTGGGTTGGACGGGTGATACCCACAAAGTACAGCTGCAAAGAAGAAAAACCTCAACAAGAGACCTCCAGCTGGTGCTGAATAAATACACTGCTATTTGTTTGTGACATCAAATCCCCATATTTAGCAGCCTATAGGAGGTAACCAATTATCTATAAGTTATGGACATTGTTTTGGTTCTGTCATTGTCTTAATCGGAATAGCTTTTAATACATATTAAGAATGGCTAGTATTGCAATAACATCTTGGCTAACCAGAAAGGAGAGCCTAATAAAAAGCATTAATGAAACAAATATTACTAACATGACCGAAGAACCTAGAGATTTGAAACAGCTATTTAATAAATTGGAACATTTATTGGGAGCCGAGATGAGACATTGGTGGGACAGTCTTCTTCTACAGCAATATCTAGATAGACACATAATACCAAGGGGTCTACGTATATTTAAGAACTCACCCTTCCCTGATAAATCCTTTTCTTTAAAAACATATTGTCCTTTTTCTCCCTTTAGACTAAACATTTCTTCCATCACCATTTACAACTCACTTATATCTTAAGATTCACTTTGGATTGAACAGCAGAACTCCTTCTGCAAAGCACGATCTTCCAGAGTGCTTGATATGTTCTTACATGTGCAACAAACAGTGGGGAAGAGAAAAGAAAACTACAAACTACATAAAAAAATTAAATAGAGGAAGTAACCACTATAATAAAATGGAGGGAGAGAAGTCTAAAAAAATTAACCACTACAAGAAAATGTAAAGAGAGATGTCTAAAAGAAAGTAATAGAATGGTATAAACAAGTGTTTTAAATTGTAAGTTGAGAATAAATAAATAATATAAAATTCAGATAACAATATAATAATGAGAAAAAAAGTTAGCAATTCACCCTGAAGAGAACAATCTGTCCTTCTAAAACCTAACACCTTTATTATATTGTGGTTACTCACTGACATTAGTCAGTTTGTTACCAATTTCCAGTGCTTCACCTTAGCTTGCTCCAGACTTCATTTGTTCACCAAGCTGTCCTTATCGCTGCTACATCCTATTCCTGACTAAGATTTTATTGATTTGGATCATGTACTTTTGGTTTCCTGTGAGCCTTCCTTGATGGTTCCTAATTTTTTAGGTCCTGTGCCTTTACTCTGCTGCATTCATCCCTGCTTGTGCCACTGAGTTCTCCACCACCACCATCAGTAAGCAAGATGACCATCCTGGTCCAGGTTCAGCTCAACTGGTCCTGGCTATTTGTCCATGGAGTCAACAACCATAGCTAGCATCCACAGCAAAGTCACACTTGCTGTTGACAGGTATGTTAAGCAACACACACTAGTCTCCCTCTCTCTATATCTGTCTCTCTCTGTGTTTAACAGTTTTCATCAACTGCACTGGGTGATTGTTCTGTCTGCCAAACCATGGTTCCCCAGTAGTCCGGCACCACTACTAACAGGTAAGAGCTGTTGAGGAATAAACAAGGAAACTGTATTATTGAATCTATCAGCAATATAGGCACGAACAGAGTATAGAAAAGCAAAAATAATTCATGAATTGTCAATCAATGTTTAGTGTTTCTAAAATAAAATTATGTGACTAATTTAATTAATTAATTTGCACACTGTTTTTTAAGGAACTTGGCAGATAGGTTGTTCCAAACATCTTGGAGAACTAACCACAGTTCTTCTGTGGATATAGGCAGGCTCAGTTGGGGGCCATACCATCACTTCCAGGACTCTGGTTCTTCTTTATGCTGAAGATAGTTCTTAATGACTTTGTGCTGAAGATAGTTCGTGCTAATAACCATACTGAAATAATCTTTAGAAGATTCAGATCTTCTTATTTATTCTTTTAGCAGTTCCGACCTCTCCATATTTTTTACCGTCATTATGTAAATATTCAAAGTAGCCTTCTCATAAGATCAGAGGAAAGGAGGAGCTGGAAGGACTCTTAAGTGTCCAGTGAGTCTGAGGAAGAAGTGACCACTATAGACCCAATGCTGGCCAGTCCCCGTAAATCACCCCTAGGGATCTTGGGGAAATTAATCTCACGGGAGGAAGAAGAGGGAAGTAGTGAGAGCAGGACAGATCAGCTGCATGTGCCTGTTGCCAGAAGTGCTGCACCTGCTTCCAGTGCTGTTCCTGCTACCAGTGCTGAATCTGCTGCCAGTGCTGAACCTGTTGTCAGTTTGTCCTGTAATTCTCAGGAGAGGAGAAGGAGAAGATGATGCCAAGTGTGACAGCAGGGGACCCTAACTCTCACTTGCCATCCCCAAGCAGTCCCACCACTAGTACTAGTACTAAGAAGGTCTAGCAGCTTGTTAGTGTTAGGATGAAGGAGGGGGTGATCAGCAAATTACTAGTGACTATGAGGAGGAAGACTCAGGAACTGAAAATTATGTGGTTGTTGTTAGTGGTAGTAACAGTGATGGTAAAGCAGCTGGTGGGACTAACATTAGGGGAGTGGTAGGGGAAGCAATGTAGAGCATCCAGACTAATGTACAAAGGAGCCCACACCATTCCCCTGACCCTGGGAGTCCCCTTCCCCTCTTGGCATTTTCCAGGTGGAACATGATCCTGAAGAAGGCAGAATTGTTGCTTAGCAGCAATAATACCACCATCACCAGGAGCACAGATCAGCTGTCTGTGACTGCTGCTATTGCTGCCAGTCTGCCTTCTTCATGTCAACAAGAAATGGCAAGTGTGACATTAGGGGACCCTCTGTCACATTTCTCACCACCTCCTCCAACCAGAGAGATGTCTGTAACAGAGCAGCAGCAGCAAAGAGGGGGGCTGGTGATGGTGGTGGTGATGATGATGGTGGAAAAGCTGGGGTGGAAGAAACATTGATGGCCTTTTTAGCTCAACAGCAGTCGCAAATTCTGCAATTATATCAGGGTATTTGACAATGGCCTGTGGCCACTGGCCAACACGACATGTCCTGCTGGAACTAGGCCAGTAGGGCATTTTTTCCACAGGGCTTGTGCTTTAAAAAAACATGCATACAAAATATATATTCAATAGATATTTATTTGATAAACCCTCAAATAATCAATAACGGTGTTATAAAGGACTAATATTAACAATGAACATAGCACTCACATAGACAAAATAAATAAACATATACATTTGAAAGATAAATAATATGTTTATAAAAAAAAAAAATGTAAATCTGAATTAAGCCCCAAAGATTGTAATGTATTCAAAATACATTCTGATTCTCTTCTCGACATATATTGAATATAGTTATCATCGCTCTGATCCTTTTGGACAATATGTAAAGGGAAAAAGGACACTTCTCTTACATTTGAGTTACAAAATTGTAAAAAATGTGATGATAAATTATATTTCTGAAATGTTATTTTAATGTTATAAATCACATGTACTTCATGATTTAATATGCTTGATATTCCGTTGCATAATGCATTTCTATGCACATGCCAAATTTATAAAAAAAGCTTTACTATTATTTAACCAGGTTTTCTCCATTCCCATCTTGATTTTCTTCTAAGTAGTAGAGTATATTATTTTAGGTTTATTATGCCAAATTATACCAAACCATAAAACCCCAGACAAAAGTTTATATGTTCCAATATTTATTAATAATGTGTTTGAAAAATCTATATCCTGAGCTAAGTGGCGTGCTAATAACCATACTGAAATAATCTTTAGAAGATTCAGATCTTCTTATTTATTCTTTTAGCAGTTCCGACCTCTCCATATTTTTTACCGTCATAATGTAAATTTTCAAAGTAGCCTCCTCATAAGATCAGAGTCCTTTTTTAGGAATGAGTCACAGGATGAGATCACATTCACCACATAAAATCGAATTGGACTGGAAACATATATCTCCATTTCAAATGTCCATTTCAAAACAATTGGATGTCAAATTTTGGGCCCGCACAGAGACCAATGAACAAATATCATCCAACAATGCTGAATAGTCCAAGATCCAAGGAAAACACAAACAGGGATCAGTAACAGTATGGACCGCAACACAACTGGATGAACAGAGATGTAGTAAAAGAAAGAAGAAAAAAGAGCAGAAAGAATAGGTCAAGAACCAGTAAAGAAAATAAGAAGGCAATAACCTATCATGGTATATTTAATTTAAGTGATTATAATCTGAACAGAAATTAATTAAAGGGCTTAAAATATGCTGCAACGAAACAATTTAATACATTTAAATCATATATAAATGTACAAAAATGGATTAGACAACTATGTTTAAAAATATATATTTTATGAAAAATCCTTTAGATCCAAAAGTTTGCACATCTCAGTTTACACATACCAACTTAAACCCCAAATCAAATTTTTTCCATGCTCTGTTATAAGTGAAAGCATGATCAGTTTCTTGAATATGGTAGAAAAAGAAATAAAAAAAACAAGGAGGCATCAAGGATTTAACCCTTTGAGTACCAGAGTGGTAAGCAACATAATGTTCCACTCTGGCACTCAAAGGGTTAATATGTCTAAAAAAAAAAAAAAAGAAAGGGATACTATTGAGAGATTATATGAAAATAAACAAATTGTTATATGTCTATCTGATAAAGGAGTAGTAGTAGTTATGTCTACTATCCAATATAATAATGAGGCTAGTAGATTATCTGAGAAAAAGGTTTATAATGAATTAAAACAAGACCACAACTGAATATATGTTTTGAATTGACAAACATTTTGAAGGTAGAGTTAGATTTGGGGATCATAAAAGAAACAGAATTAGACTTTATTAATGCTAATAATCTGAAATTACCAATTTTTTTATATTTTACCTAAGATCCACAAATATTCAAAAAAAACCCTCTAGGCTGCTCTATAGAGTCCAGTAATCATTCTCTGATATTTAACCTAAGTCAGTACTTTGACAATTTTTTACAAATATTTGTAAAGAACTTACCTACTTATTTAAAAAACAGTAGACACATTATTATTATTAATTTAATGAAATTGAGGTGGCATAATAATTAAATGCTAGTCACAGATTATGTTTCTTCACTTTACTCTGTTATAGAACACAGTAAAGGTTTGGAAAAAGAAGATAATTATTTAGATACCACACAAAATTTATGAATAGTTTGATTATATTTATGTTACACCACAATTATTTTGGTTTGCAGGTAAATATATTTTGCAAAGACCTCATTTGCATTCAAGGGGCTAAAAGCCCCATTGCAATTAATGGGAAATGTTATGTCTCCCCCTATGATTTCTTTGGCTTGCTCCAGTTTACACTAATGCATTATATGAGAAAAATATTATAAATGTAGATAACTGGTCATTTTTCAATTTAGAAATTGTTTTATGTTGAGTTACATTGTTTATCTGTTACCAATTTCCTTATTATAGCTTATCTAAAATCCAAATATATTGTGCATTACTGGCACATACTATATATGGCTAGTTAAATTACATTTACATGTATGCATTGTGCAGCTGTACATGGTCTGGAATATTTTTTCAACAAATATAAAAAGCATTGCTCTCTAGAACACCTATTCTGTGTGTATGAATGGTAACAGACTGCGTTACATTTCAAACGTGAAATATTTATTGAAGTGTTTACTGCACTGTAGTACTGTATGATCAGAGACTGCAGAAGAAGTAGCTACAGGTTAACTTGACTGCCTTGAATTATATGATTACTATAGTGAGTATTTAAGATGTGTCATTGCCATTTTAAATTATGGACATGACCTTTTGACTAATAAATTATCTTCCTTTTTAAGACACATTTTAATATATGATAAAGTTTTGATATTCAAAATACTTTACAGACATGTTCTAATACCTTTTTGTGCACAATAGTCTCTATGAACAAGGTGACTTTTCTTTAAATCCTTTAAATGGAATTCCTTGACTGTGTATTTTTATAAAGTGTTTATAAGTATTTAGAGGCTTTGGCTGTAATCTCCTGAAGACTTTGAGACAGAATAGAGATATTTTACTCAGTCATGCTTAAGAAGTAAAGCCTGTGTACAACATACTGCCAAGGTCTTCTGAATGATAACACTGTTACTTCTCTAGTTAAGCTTTTTCTTGTCTTAAAGGGATAGTAATGTTTCATAATAAAAGCAGCTCTAATTAATCATCATAGTATTTGGACTTTGGAGAGTGTTATTTCAGTTCTGTCAGAGTTGTAGTTCAAGAGTAATTCAATGACAAAGTGTCCCCCTCCCGCCCCTTTTACTGATGTAACACTGTTCAGCCAGATCAGAAGGGAGGTGCCCAGGTAGATTGCACAGAGGGACAATCTTCAATTAAGATAAGGGAAAAACCTGAAAAGCTTGTCAAGGGGGACAGGGCTTTCATTGTTTTCATATAAAGAAAATTGTCCCCTGCTGTTATCTGTCCAGTCTATGGACTGCATTCCACATCTGAGAAGAGATTGCTTACACTAGGTAAAAGGGGCTGGAGGGGGAAACTTTGCTTGTGAATATCTCTTAAACCATAAAGGTTTGAGAGATAAGACTTATATCATTCTTCATGTTTTTTTAATGCCTACAAAATAAAATCAAGTTAAAACAAAGTATTACTATCCCATTAATACATTTCCAAGGCAAAAAGTCTTATTTTGTATGTCCTTTCAGATACTTAAAAGTAGTGTTGTATTAAATTGATTATTATCATTTGTTGGATAACATATAGCCAAACGACATTACAGACAATTCTGCAAGTCTTTTTATATAGCTAAGAGATATATCATATAAAAGGTACTTGGACGCTATGCATTTCTTTCGTATGAAGGTTTAAATAGGTTTTGCAATTTTTTTTTTAATTGAAACAGAGTACATTTTCATTGTGCACAACACGTTTAATTATATCTTCTTATTCATGTTAGCACCTGTAGCATACCAATATTGGGAATGTGCACTCACTATTTTGTGAATAAAATGGTATAACCACTAAGAAGGATTTTACACAAAGATGTTTCAGAAATAAACTTAAATACAAAGTACAGTTTGTCTTGTTCTTTATGCAATAACTTATTATCATGCATAAATAAATGACAAAGAACACTAATGTGGTTCTGACAATCCAAACATTTCGGTCTCCTATACAAGGGGGATAGTATTAACCTTAAGGATTGGGAAAATTATGTACTTCAAAAGAAAATTCTTAGAGATCAAAGACTTTGAGACTAATATATATATGTGGGTCTACCAGGAGTTGCAATTTTAGTCAGAGGTCTGCATTTCTCTGTGAATTGACTGGGAGACGAGTAGTAGTTGACAGAGATGAATAGAAGGTCAAACAAACAGCAAGCAGCTGGGGCTGGGATTGATCCGGCCATCAGGATGCATCTAGGCCCTGCAGGAGATCAAGCTGCCACTGGCAGATACTGGAGTTGATCAGACTCATGGATAGTTGGTAGCAGTCTGTATCGGAAATCAACAAATGGTCTCAAGAAGATCTCGGTTATAAAAGAAGACTTCTGTGTGCCTGGAAAACACACCCAGGGGTGACAGTAAGGAGGAGTTATTCAGATCTCCTCTATCCTGCCCATCTGATTGATCCATTCATGGGGACATGATTTTCACAGGATTGGCCCAACACTCCTGTGAAAATCACTGAAAGGAATTGCTGGGTCTTTTATACACACACACACACTCTCACAAAGCACATACAAACATGCAATACACATATACACATACTCAATACTCTATACACAATACGCTATACACAAACCACTATATGCTATATGCAAACTGCTATACACAGAAGGCATAATACGCTATACTTTAAATGAAAACTGTTATACGCTATACACAAAACAATGTATGCAAAATGCTATATGATATGCTCAAAATGATATTCCTTATATGCAAATCGCTATACACGATAGACTAAATACTATATGCAAAACATGATAGGCTATACAATATATCAAAAATGCTATACACAAAAAGCCCCACAAATTACTGAAGCATTGATTGGTCTGTATTAGAACCAATGCTAGAGGTTCATCTGATATCCTTTTAGCCTATAGAATACTTAAATTGAGCATAAATCAAACTCTCAGGCCATTGCAGCTGCCAGCTGGCACTGCATGCTCCTGCTAAGTCTATTGTCTACCATTACTCCCAAATCCTTTTCATTAGTAGATTTCCCCAGGGAAACACCATTTAAACTATATGTTGCATTTTTATTATTATACCCAAAATGCATAACTTTACACTTGTCTATATTGAATCTCATTTGCCATTTGCCTGTTCAGTTACTCAATTTGTCCAAATCCTCTTGTAATGAAGACACATCCAGTTCAGACTTTATTACCTAATTTAATTTTGTGTCATCTGCAAACACTGGTACATGGCTCCCTATGCCCTCTGGGAGGTCATTAATAAACAAATTAAAAAGAAGAGGACCCAGGACAGATCCCTGAGGTACTCCACTTATCACGTTTATCTAATTGGAGAACTTGCCATTTACTACCACTCTTTGCATTCTATCTTTCAGCCAATTTCCAATCCACACACAAATGTTTTCCCCTAGGCCTATTTCATTCAATTTTTACAGTAACCTCTTGTGTGGAACCGTATCAAATGCCTTGGCAAAGTCTAAATAGATCACATCAACCGCTGCTCTCGCATCTACATTTTTACTCACTTTTCATAAAATGTGATCAAGTTAGTTTGACAAGACCTGTCTTTCACAAAGCCATGTTGGCTCCTGCTAATGATATTCCTGTTCCAGCAGAATTCTTGAATATATTCCCTTAGCAACCCTTTAACCAGCTTCCCTACCACAGATGTCAAGCTTACAGGTCTGTAGTTTCCTGGCTGTGATTTTGATCCCTTCTTAAATATGGGCACCACATCTGCTTTACGCCAATCCATGGGCACCACACCTGAAATAAAAGAATCCCTGAAAATCAGATATAACAGTCTGGCCAGGGCCTGGCTTAGCTCTTTAAGTACCAGTGGGTGTATACCATCTGGCCCCGGTATACATGACAGCCACTGACAGCCACTGAAGGTAAGAATCTTATCACCTGTCTCTGTCTCTGTGCATTAGTGTTGTCTTTTGCGGCCAAAAATGGCCAAGTATATTGAATGCTTGGGTTTTAAATATGCATATTGTGTGGAATAATGTGACAAATTTCTTGTCACCTTTCAGGCCACATCAATTTATACTCCCAGATCTTTCTGTCTCTCTGTGACTGGAAGTTACCCATCAGTACAGTGACCCAAAGATATGTGATACTGTGTCCGCTGTCCAGATTTGCAACATTGTTCCCCTTCTGGTTTCCCTTCTTTTTTTTTTCTTGTTCATATCTATGAAAACCATTTTGTCCTGTCTCACCTACATTTAAAACTGTGTTGGAACTGGAACAATTCTGGGACTAGCAAATTGAACCATGGAGAACAAATACAGTTTCCAAAGTTCACATTGAGTTAAACAAGGCTTTTAACCCCTTGGGTGCCAGAGAGATCTCCACCAATTTATCTCTGATGGTTTATTACAGAACTATTCCAATTCATGTCTATGTTGTGATTTCAAGCAGTAACCCACCATGCACATACCATATGTAGGGATGGGAGAAAGTTTTCACCTCAAACTGAAATCAGTGAATAATGGCATTTTCCACTTGGCAAATAATTTCCTGCGAAAAGTGAAGTTTTTCCACTTTTTCCCACCTTTTTCGCCAATTGAAATCAATAGAAATAAAAATATTCCTCCACCACACCTAAGTTTTCTACAGCCATATAAAAGGCTGTCAGGCTGTCACACCATGCCATTTTGTGTTTGTGAGAGGAGAGAGCAATATGTTTTTGAGCTAGAAGAGATAGGCAAATAAAGGGGAATTGAAGCTTAGTTTAGGGAGTCATTTAGGTAGGTCATTTGTTCTGTTAGGAGAGTAAGTGGAGCACTCTGGGGAGAATAAGGGAGGAAGGAGATTGACCCCAAATACTTCAAAATTCCATGCGACTGACTGGCAAGACACAGACAGCTAGGGACCTATTTGCTTGCTGATCTTGCTGTTATTGTCTCTGTGCTGGGGGAAGTCTGGGGAAAGAAGTTGTTGATTTTGTTCTTCAGTTATAATTTTTTTTTGACAGATTGTGATAAGACAACAGGATGAACATCTTAAAAATATATAAATAAATAAAAAAGAATAAAGAACTAAATATCTTAGGTGACAGTGACAGACAGGCGACTGGGCTTAGACAAGGCATCATACAGCTCCATCAGTTGTGTTGTGTACCGTACAGTAAAAAAAAATAGTGTAGTTGCATAATGTCCAGCAAACGCACAAGGGGAAGGGGAATGGGGAGGGGTTGAGCAGTGCAGGGATGTGAGAGTAAAGTAGTAGTTCAAAAACTGACTGCAGCAATGGTTGCTGCAGCGTGTGCAATCAATGATGATGATCCCTCTACTCCAAGGGAGGATGCAGTTTGTCAAGGTTCAAACAAAACTAGTTCCAGCACCACCAGTGCCAGTAGAAATAAAGAACCATATAAGAAGACTGCAGATGACAACAAGTCACACTTAAGTGTTGATGATGCTGGCAATAGCATAATAGAGGAAGGTGTAGCAACTGAACCGCCTGCTGCATCAGATAGTGAGACAAACAAGCACCAAAAGACCCATCCTCAAAGTAGTAATTAAACTATAATTTCAGTGTTTTACATTGATAAAGGTTATTATTACAGTATGAAAAACAATAACTTAGTTAACAAATTGGAAAGTCTGACCCTGGACAAGCACCCTGGACAAGCATAGATGACAAAAAGCATATAGTCACCCTATCAGTCATCATCATAATCATTGCCTCTTCAAAGTCCAAGTCCCACTCAGAAACACACACCTGTTTTGAATACCCAGCAACAGCAACACAGGTTATTACCATCCACAATGTTAGATATGATGAGTGCCTCTGCTGCTGCTGTAAGTGCTTCACCTTTGACACCTAGTAGTAGTAGTGGCAGTAGAATTACATCCCACCTGAAGCACAACCACAGGTCTGATTGGGAGACACACTATCAGCAGGCCAAAGGTGGCACAACTATAAGCAGCAGAAGCACTTTAAAAAGTTTGCAGGGCTCTAGGGCAGAAAAAAGAAGTAGTGAAGTTATTTATGTCAGAGTCACCACTATGTGCCAATGCCAACAGTTACTTCACTCCAAATAACACCTATTCTTCCTGCTGCAGAGGAGTTTGATGACTTTCGCTTTGCTGTAGGAGATGGCAAGAGTCATAGACTGCCCACACATGCTGCATCTACCACCACCACATCCTCTAGTCATTTTGTTAAAGCAATAAAGTTTCAGGCTTCTTCTGTCGTGTCCTGCCAATCCACACTGACTGAGCTCCTAGGATTGAGTCAAAAACTTCGCAAAAACAATCCCAAAGTACACCTGTGGAATGGCAAGGTTGCCAAGATGTTGGCAATGGACATGCTGCTGTATTCTTTTGTAGAAAACCGAAGATTCAGAGAACTGATGTAATGTGTAGCTCCACGCTGGATTATTCCATGCCACAGTTATTTTTTCCAGGATGGCTGTGCCTGAATTGTACAGGTGGTTAGTGTTATAGGCAAAGGACGAATGCATTCTGCATGCTAACACATTTTTCAAGGCATATGTTGCTGTAGGATTCACAACTTTGACTTTCAGACACTTATTTCTAAACTACAGCCCCAGAAGAAGTAATATTACAGTGGGAAATGTAGTCCTATAGGAAATATAGGTGAAAATGTGTTAAAATAGGCAAATTTGTTAAAATAGGTGAATAGGAGGACATTTTTGCATAGGCGGAAAAGCAAAATCTTTCACGAAGAAAGCAAAAAATCTGCACGTTTTAGCGAAAAGTCATACAGGAAATTTTTTACACTCTCACCCACCCCTAGCAATATGTTTAAAAGAGCAGTAAAGTTTTTTATGAACATATATATGTTATAGAGCTTTTTCTACTGAGTAAAACAAAGGCACTCCCATTGATGTCAGTTTTATTCAAAAGTTATAACAGTTCAAATAATCAGGAAGTGAATTTACTGTGTGTTTACTTCCTAAAAGTTGTAACTGACAGGAAGTGACAGGCAGTTTCTATCACATTCTATGGAGAACTGTATGTTACTGACTTCCATTGGAAAAACTAATTGGAAATTGATTACAAGCTAATGTAAACAAACATGTTTAAACTGTAATAACTCTGGAAATATGTATCTCACAGCAGAGGGAGTGCCCTTATTATACTCGATGGGAAATGTCCTGCCATATATATTTTTTCCTACAAAACAAATTCAATCAGTGTGTTCTCACAGGAATGCATTATTAACCCCTTGAAAGCTAGCGAGGTGACCACTCCAGCATTCAAGGGGGTATTCTTAAACTGGATTTTTCTCAAGCAGATAATATAAAGAGAGCAATCTCACAGAAGTCTATAAGATATCATGTTGTACATGGAATTAAAATGAATGTGATGCAATATCACTGAAGGGAGGATGAGAGGTTTGATTTATTGCCATGACTCATCTGAATAGCTCTGCAAATGCATAGAGATGTAGGAAAAAATGAAGAAAAACTTGTCTACAGGGGAATACTGCTTATGAAAACAAAACAATTACAGCCTTCGATTTTGAACAATGTAAAGGAAATGTCCTCACAAAATAGACTAAAGAATTAAAAGATACAAATCATCAAATTAATTAAATACACCATAGATGAGACAAATGTACCAGTGACATCCATTCTGTCTGTTTGTAGCTTGTGATTAATTAAACTATAATTTCAGTGTTCTACATTGATAAAGGTTATTATTATGGTATGAAAAATAATAGCTTAGTTTACAAAATGGGGCCTAGCCTCCGTAGTAGGTGATACCTGTTATTGCTGCCTTTATTTCACAGTTTCCTACTGAACTCTGTGAAGGCATTTGTTGAAACCAGTTCTAAAGTTATCAACTGAAATGCAATCCAAACCTATATTTGTGCTGGCAGTAAGCTTACCTGTGTCTAGATGCAGAGGTGTAGAGGAGGCCCCCGCAGCACACAAGGGGCTCTGCCAGAATCAGGGACCCCCATAAAGTTTTGTCCATATATAATAATGGCAACCCAGCCAGACTCTGGGGCCCCAAGAAAGCTGTGCCTAGCCATAGCACATGAACAAGGAAAAAGAGGATACAATTGTATTAATGATTTCCAGAGAGTAAACATGCAATATATATCCATGCAGCAGTCAAAGTGAATGGGAGTACCTGTGGATTAGAAGTCCAACCACATTATTTCAGAAGCAACAGAAAAAGGAAGGAAAAGGAGGTCAAGTGGGGAAAGGGAAGATAATAAAACAAAGCCAACTAACTAGGAGAGAAATAAGGAAAGAAACAGAGAAGGGAAGGAGGGGTAAGGTGCACCGGCAACCAGAGCCACTAGAGCTCCTCAGAAGGAGAACGAGTAGGAACGCAGTAATGGATTCATTGTAGGAGAGTCTCTCAATTTGCAAACCACCTATCCATCAAGATGATAGAGGAGAGGGATCATAATCCAGGCCATTTTAAGGAAAAGGGTCTGTTTCTCAACCTTGTCTGCCCAGGGGATGTATCTTTCCACTGCAAAGGGATGAGTGCTTTTGGAGTGTTTAAAAGGGTGAAGAGAGAAGTTTTTTGAGGAGGAGAGGTAGATGACATTCCACAAAACAAAAGTATTTGCCAGGAATCTTGTCATAGGGACAAACCTAAAAAAAAAACAACATGAGAAAGGCATTTTGTCCAGAATGTCTGAATCAGGGGACATGACCAACAGATGTGGAAGAACGTACCCTTATGTCAAAGGTATCTCCAGCACATCTTGCTAATAGAAGCATGAAATACACGAAGTTTAGCAGGGTATAATACCATCGGGAAAGAAGCTTATAATTCATTTCAATAAAGTATGTTGATAATGAGGAATGGAGAGTGTTTTTCCATATTATCATCCATTCTGTAATAGGTAGAGATGATCAAAGCTCTCTTTCCCAAGCCAGAACATACTGTGGCTTATCCTAATCCAAAGATCTTGTTAGAATAGAACAAATGTTGATGAGAAGGCAGACCTCCTGAGTCGTAGAAGGTAAAATTAAGCATCCAAAGGCAGTTAAAGGGCAAAAGAAGCCAGATTGAACAGCTGATTGATCCAGAAAGTGTTTGACCCTTAAATATCTCCAAATCTCTCCAGGGGAAATGAGTAATGTGTCTGTAATTCTGGTGAATCGATAATCCCAGCCTCATCTCTCAAATCACAAAGGCGAAGATTGGGCCGAAGCAACCATGGAGAGTGGAGCAGAGAGGGAAGGCTAGACAGATCTCCTTGTTTGTTAAGAACATCCCATGTGGAAAAAATTGCATGAAGGATAGCATGGGAATGAATAGTTTTACTTCCACTAGCCCCCAGAATAAGGGCTTCTCCAAGTGGGTCAATGAAGGGAAGAAAGGGCCTCTCTACTTGGACCCAAAGTTTCTGGTATCCATGAAGATGCCAGTCAGGAATTGAAGTCAATAGATCAGATTGGTGGTATCGGCTAAGATCGGGAATACCCAGTCCTCCGGATAATTGGTGTCTATATAAAGTTTAGCGTTTCAGACAGGGAAGCCAGAGAGCACTTTATTTGCTGAGGCAAAAAAGGAATAAGGGAGTAGAACTGGAAGGGTTTGAAACAGGTAAATGAAGTGGGGAAGGAACATCATCTTAATGGTGTGAGTTTCCCCAAAACACAAAACGTGTAAGGATTTCCATCTGTAAAGATCCTTCTGGATCACCTTAAGTTGGGGGAGGGGGTTAAGGAATATAGAAGATTGATATAGGAGGGAATACAGACCCCTAGATATTTAATAGCTGTGGGGGACCATCTAAAGGGGAATAGTGCTGTAAGAGATGAGAGCTTTTGGGTCTAGAATCATATGGAGAGCCTCCGATTTCTGGATACTAATCTTGAAATCCCAAAGTTGTGAGTTGTTCCGACATAAACTCAGGGATAGCCAAATCAGGATTAGCAGTAGATAGTAAGACATCATCCGCAAACATGGATAATTTGTGATTGGTGTTATCGCTGATAGAGGATATCCCTGTCTATTTCCATGACAGATACTTATGGTGGAAAGATGACCATTAACCTTAACTTTAGTATTGGGATTGGTGTAAAGAGCCTGGATATATGTAAAGAAGCTAGGACAAAACCCAGACACCCTGTAACGGTTTTTAAAGACTCTCAGACCAGTGTGTGAAATAAAAACACAATTTATTTAAAGTAAGGTAAGGCAAAGGTCCGCCCTCTAGTGGCGGTTGATATACACCAGCAGTGAAGACTGATAGATACAAATGTAAATGCACAAACATATTACATGTACAAATACACAGCAGTAGAATGGAATATAACCACAGAGGGTTAAGTCCTTTATAACGGTCAGTCTCAGATGTGGATGTTTGGCACGCCCTGGGTGTTATAAGGCTGTGCTGGAGACAACGTTCACCATAAACTGGATACAGGACTGCCTCGCCACGGTGTTCAGTAAAAAGCAGAACAGGAATCCACTTAGCCCCCTCAGGCGTACCTACTGGAACTGCTTCTGCTAGTGCAAGTGAAAATAGCCTCCACGGGCGTAGCTGGAACTGGCCTGCAATGCAAGAGCTGCCAAGCCTCCTCAGACTTAACCGGACACTGGGATATGACGTGCAAGAGCCAATAGCCCCACGGGCGTAGTTACCGGATTTGCTAGCGCTGAAGCCTTTGCCTGCCACCACTCGGTATAACGGAATCGCCCAGTATTGCAATGAGAGAGAGCCTTAGGCGCCCAACCGGCCCAACGGATGTGAATACTCTGCAAGGATGTACAGAGTTGCCGACGGAGAGCGGCCAACTCAGCAGGAGTATCACCGAGAACGAGGCTCGCACTGGAGTAGAGAGAGTGGGACCAAGGCAGCACTGCTAAGGTTAAAAAGCACGTTTACTCGAGGCTTTTCAGCAGTACAGCAAGACTCTGCAGTATGAGGGAGGCGTACAAACACACAGCTCTGCACAGGTAGAAACACTGCACTGATCGGGGTAACACCAGGCAAGGCAGCCACACAAAGACTGGAACAGCAGGTAATAATGTTGCGGCGGCGACAACTGGAACGCAGGTCACTGGAACAAGCTGGAAGTCGATCTTCGGAGCAGGAAATCAGCCAGGCCAGGTCGGAGCACGTAGGAGGTAGTCATACAAGCCGGGTCATACACAAGCAGGAACATCAGCCAAACCGGGTCAGGATCCAAGGGTGGTAGTCAGACGGGCCGGATCATACACAAGCAGGAACACTGGAGAATAGTCAGGACAAGCCGATTCGGTACACAGGAATCCGGAACACAGGAACACAGCAACAGTACAACTGGCTCAGAAACACCACAAAAGGGCATCTGACAAATGTGATAGTCAGGTATAAAAAGGTCACCAGGGGGCGGGCCAAACCAACTCAGCAAATCAGTGTCTGCCACAGATGAGAGTGACAGGAATCACAGGCACTGTGATACACCCTCAATGTAGACCGCATAAAAGACCAGTTCACCCTACCAAAGGCCTTTTCAGTGTCAGTGGTTAAAAACACTGCTGGTATTCTATGAGTCTCCACATGGTGTTAGATGTTTTGAGTCATCTGGTGTTATCTCTAGCTTCATGACGCACAGTAAATCTGGCTTGATCTAAGTAGACAAGAGAAGAAAGTATCGCTTTCAGTTTGTTTGCCAGGATCTTTGCATGAGACTTAATGTCACAAATTGTCACCCAATTGCAGAAATCCTGCAAGAGAGGGAGTGCTCGGGTGCGTCGCTAGGGTGCGAAGCTGGTCGAACGGTGGCTGCCTATTGTCAGGCCTTGCTGTGGCTCCGGCCAAGTAAAGTTGCCAGCCGCAAGGCTGGATGGCTGACCCCAGCGGAGCTGGAAGAGAGCCCTGGATGGCGGGACAATAAACAGCACAATCTCTCCTGCAGGGGAGAGTGCTGGCTAGAGAACGCAGAGTGGGGTGCGTAGCTGGGGAGCGTAGACCACGGCAGTGGCTGGAACTCTCCAGAACGGTGTACAGGAACACAGGAACAGAGAACCCCAATCAGGGAAGCAAAAAGCAGGGAAAGAAGAGGAAGGAGACTAATGGGAAGAAGCTGGGAACCCAGTAACCAGAGGACTAGGCTGGACTGAGGTCAAGGCAAGCTGGGGATACTCCGATCAGGACCAGGATCACCAGGCTAACTGGGGACAGAGGCTGGCAAGAGGCTAGACAAGAATCCCTAGACAAGAGGGCTAAAGCGACAGCCAGACTGGCAGACTACAGAACACTGTAATAGTGCACTGTAGCCAGGAACCGGCAGCTAGAAATAGGCGTCGCGTGAAACGTCATCAGGACGCGACGTCAATACCCGGAAGTAAAAGGAGGAAGAAGCGGCGGCGACCCGCAAGGGAACCCAGAAACGGCAAGCGAAAGAAGAGACAGCGACGGCGAGGCACAAGAAGAAAACGGAGAACAGCGCAGAGACAGGCAGCAGAGGAAGGTACGGAGAAACGGGTGACACTGCCCCCCTCTCAAGGGGCGCCTCCGGAGCCTAATCGGCTGGCCTGGCAGGATGAGAACGATGGAAGGCACGGACCAGAACAGGAGCGTGTACGTCCGAGGAACGAACCCAGGAACGTTCCTCAGGACCGTACCCCTGCCAATTGACCAGGTACTGGAGCCGGCCGCGTACCTTACGTGAATCTATGATGCCGTCAATAACGTACTCCTCCTGACCAGCCACCGTGACAGGTGCCGGCGGAGGAGAGGGAGCCGAGGGTACAGCGGAGGGCAGGAAGGCCTTGAGTAAGGAGACGTGGAAGACAGGGTGAATCCGCAGATTCCTGGGTAGGGCCAATTTATAGGAGACAGGGGAGAGCCTCCGGAGGACACGATAGGGTCCCAGGTAACGGGGACCCAACTTATCGGAAGGCTGGGCAAGACGAATGTGTTTAGTGGAAAGCCAGACCCGATCGCCGACCTGAAAGAGAGGTGCCAAGGATCGATAACGGTCTGCCGCGGTTTTCTGGCGTACCTGGGCCGTCAGTAGGGAGGAGCGTAAGGACTGCCAATGTGCGACTAGAGACTGGACCTTGTTCTCCACAGCGGGCAGGAGAGAAGTACCAGGAGATAACAGGAGAACTCTGGGGTTGTAACCCAAGGCGGCAAAAAACGGGGAACAACCTAGGGAAGAATGGCGGAGGGAGTTGTAGGAAAGTTCCGCCAAGGGCAAAAGGGCAGCCCAGTTGTCTTGCCGCTGGTTGCTGTATGTTCGCAGGAAATGCTCCAGGCTCTGATTCAGCCGTTCGGTCTGCCCATTCGTCTGAGGATGGTAAGCAGACGAATGGTGTAAGGCTACACCCAAACGAGTACAGAAGGACCTCCAGACTTTGGAGACGAATTGCGTACCCCTGTCCGAGGTTATATGCAGAGGAACTCCATGCAGGCGTACAACGTCGGACAAAAAGACTTCTGCTAACTCGGGGGCCGAAGGCAGCTTGGCTAAGGGGATGAAATGTCCCTGTTTAGTGAACCGATCGACTACGACTAGAATCGTGGTCTTTCCTGCAGAGTCCGGTAGATCTACTATGAAATCCATGGACAAGTGAGTCCATGGAAGAGAAGGAACTGGCAGAGGCTGGAGCAGACCCATAGGACGGGTATGGGGCGACTTCATTCGAGCACAGACGTCACAGGAGGCCACCACACTGCTTACATCCGAACGACAATCGGGCCACCAGAAGTACCGGGTGAGAAGGTCGAGAGTCCGGTCAACTCCAGGGTGCCCCGCTATCTGGGATTGATGCGCCCAAGACAGTACCTCGGCACGGTGCTGTTCGGGCACAAAGAGTTGAGAGGTATGGATACGAGACACTGGGTTCTCGGCAGTTTGAGCTTCCCGGATTTTCAAGAGAGTGTTGGTGGAAATGGCGCCTAAGAGTAAGGCAGGTGGGATAATGGGTTCCGAGCCGCAGGTAGGCTGAGACACGGTTTCACACTGCCTAGATAGGGCATCGGCTTTTTTGTTCTTGGTACCCGGTATATAAGAGATGGTAAAGTTAAACCTTGAAAAGAAGAGCGACCAACGGGCTTGTCGGGCGTTCAGTATCTTGGCAGATGCTAAATAGGCTAGATTGCGGTGATCCGTAAGGATCCTGATGGGATGAGTGGACCCCTCGAGGAGGTATCGCCACTCTTGCAGAGCTAGCTTAACGGCCAACAGCTCACGGTTTCCGGTGTCATAGTTCCTCTCGGCCGGGGTTAAGCGACATGAGAAATAGCAGCAGGGCCTCAAAATGTCAGAGGAACCTACCTGCTGAGAGAGAACCGCGCCAGCAGCGAACTCGGACGCGTCCACCTCTACTGTGAAAGGTGATGCTGGATCTGGGTACGTGAGAAGCGGGGCGGAGGTGAAGGCCAGTTTGAGGGCCTGGAATGCGTTAATAGCCTCCGGTGTCCACTTGCTAGGATCTGCGCCTTTGCAGGTCAGCCGTACAATGGGCTGGACGACAGCAGAAAAGCCCTTGATGAACCGCCGGTAGTAATTGGAGAAACCTATAAACCTTTGCACACCCTTTAAAGTTCGTGGAATCTGCCAATCCAAGACAGCACTGACCTTACTAGGGTCCATGGCTAAGCCAGAGGCTGAGACGATGTAACCGAGGAAGGGCAGGGAGGACTTCTCAAAACTGCACTTCTCGAGTTTAGCGAACAAATGATTGGCCCGTAAACGAGCCAGGACAACGCGTACATGTTCTCGATGTTCTGCCAAGGATGCAGAGAATATCAGTATGTCATCCAGATAGACGATGACGTAAGTAAGCAGAAGGTCTCGGAATATGTCGTTCACCAAGGACTGAAACACGGCTGGGGCGTTACAGAGGCCAAAGGGCATTACGAGATACTCATAATGCCCAAAGCGAGTGTTGAAGGCAGTTTTCCACTCATCCCCCTTGCGTATACGTACCAGGTTATAAGCCCCACGGAGATCTAGTTTGGTGAAGACTGTGGACCCACGTAACCTTTCCAATAATTCCGGAATAAGAGGTAGGGGATAACAATACCTCCGTGTTATAGCATTGAGCCCCCTGTAATCAATGCAGGGACGGAGAGTACCGTCCCTCTTCTTCACAAAAAAGAAGCCCGCACCCGCAGGGGAGGAAGAGGGTCGAATAAATCCCCTGGCGAGGTTATCTTGTATATACAACTCAAGTGCTGCGGTTTCCGGAAGAGAAAGGGGGTAAGTACGTCCTCTAGGAGGAGTGGAACCAGGTAACAGGTCAATGGCGCAGTCATACTGCCGGTGCGGAGGGAGACCTTCAGCCCTGGCTTTGGAGAAGACGTCTGTGAACGACTGGTAAGGTGCAGGCACCAGAAGGCATCCCTCAGTGGGAACCGACCTGACCTCCACGGATGAGACGGAAAAAACAGGAGGAGCGTCCTGGGGAAAAACAACCAAAGAAGAAACCCAATCTATCTTCGGATTGTTCAACACCAGCCAGAGATATCCCAGGATCACCGGGGTCAGAGAGGAATGTATGACGTCAAACTCCATGGTTTCTACGTGAGTGGAAGCAAAACGTAGCGTCAAAGGAACAGTCTTGTGGGTGATACGTCCAGAACCCAGGGGAGTACCATCTACTACGACTATGCCAACAGAAGGGAACCTGGGAACCAGGGGGATATTGTGCAGCAGAGCAAAGGAACGGTCAAGGAAGGAACCAGCGGCGCCAGAGTCCACCAAGGCTCTTGTAGGAAGAGTTCCGGAGTGCCAGGACAGTGAAACAGGAATCGTCAGGCGTTGAGTCGTCTTGGAGAGGAAGGACGTGTGACTTAGGGGAATCCCCTCGGTTTTCCCTAAGTCCTGCCGTTTCCCGGCTTGTTGGGACATAGTCGTGCTATGTGACCGGACTGCCCACAATATAAGCAAAGCCCAGAAGTACGACGCCTTGTTTTCTCCTCCTCCGTCAGGCGAGTGACACGGCCTATTTCCATAGGCTCTGGAACTGAGTCGTGGGTTATCACGGGAGGATGCTGGAACTTGGGCGCCAAGCGTACCACGGGGCGTACTGGGGGACGTCGGGAGCGGTCCCTCTCCTGTCTTCTCTCCTGTAAACGGGTGTCCAGGGAGGAACAGAGAGCAATCAAACCCTCCAAGGAGTCAGGTATAGGTCGGGTGGTCAACTCGTCCTTCAGACGCTCAGAAAGACCTCGGCGGAAAGCTGCTTTTAGGGCTCCGTCACCCCAATCCGTCTCATATGCCAAGGTACGAAACTCAATGGCGTACTGTGAGAAGGCTTGTGAACCCTGCTGTAGATCCAAGAGGGACGCCTCCGCCATAGCCCGCCTTCCAGGCACGTCAAAGACGGAACGAAAGGCAGCAATGAAACTGTCACAATCCTGCAGAAGAGGAGACTGACGATCCATCAAAGGAGATACCCACGCCAAGGCTTGACCACGGAGTAAGGAAATGATAAAGGTCACTCTTGATTGATCCAAGGCATACGTCTCAGGCTGGCTCCTGAAGTGAAGAAAGCACTGGTTCAAAAACCCGCGCAACAGCTTGGAGTCCCCTTCGAACTTGTCAGGAAGAGGTATTCGCAACGGGAAGGAGGTACTGGAGACAGCCGGAGCGACAGGACCCGTAGCAGACCCAGAAGGAGAGGTTCTCGGTGTCTCCAGGCGTTGCTGCAAGCGCTGTAACATGGATGTGATGGAATCCAATTTCTGGTCCAGGTGCTGTATTTGGGTGGAGTGTTGCTCCAGGACAGCGGCCTGTTGGACCACAGCGTTAGACAGCTCCGTGGGATCAACCGACATCCTGCTTTGTTGGCACTATTACTAATGTCACCCAATTGCAGAAATCCTGCAAGAGAGGGAGTGCTCGGGTGCGTCGCTAGGGTGCGAAGCTGGTCGAACGGTGGCTGCCTATTGTCAGGCCTTGCTGTGGCTCCGGCCAAGTAAAGTTGCCAGCCGCAAGGCTGGATGGCTGACCCCAGCGGAGCTGGAAGAGAGCCCTGGATGGCGGGACAATAAACAGCACAATCTCTCCTGCAGGGGAGAGTGCTGGCTAGAGAACGCAGAGTGGGGTGCGTAGCTGGGGAGCGTAGACCACGGCAGTGGCTGGAACTCTCCAGAACGGTGTACAGGAACACAGGAACAGAGAACCCCAATCAGGGAAGCAAAAAGCAGGGAAAGAAGAGGAAGGAGACTAATGGGAAGAAGCTGGGAACCCAGTAACCAGAGGACTAGGCTGGACTGAGGTCAAGGCAAGCTGGGGATACTCCGATCAGGACCAGGATCACCAGGCTAACTGGGGACAGAGGCTGGCAAGAGGCTAGACAAGAATCCCTAGACAAGAGGGCTAAAGCGACAGCCAGACTGGCAGACTACAGAACACTGTAATAGTGCACTGTAGCCAGGAACCGGCAGCTAGAAATAGGCGTCGCGTGAAACGTCATCAGGACGCGACGTCAATACCCGGAAGTAAAAGGAGGAAGAAGCGGCGGCGACCCGCAAGGGAACCCAGAAACGGCAAGCGAAAGAAGAGACAGCGACGGCGAGGCACAAGAAGAAAACGGAGAACAGCGCAGAGACAGGCAGCAGAGGAAGGTACGGAGAAACGGGTGACACAAATTGAGCTGGTGGGTCTGTAGTTTTGCACAGCACTGGGGGGTTCTTATCTTGTTTGGGTATCACTGTGATGTGTACTTCAGTCACATTGGCGTGCTGTGAGATTTTTGTTGGCAAAGCTGCAAAAGATTTGGTGAGCAGTGGAGTGAGATGTTCTTTAGGTTTTACCCATTTTTATTAGTATTCCTTTTCTGTAATGCTAACCGGATATGTTTAAACTATGTAGATGTATCATAATATGAGCCTTTTGCATATGCCGATGTATGTGTTCCACTCTTGAGATGCAAATCCCTGAGATCTCTATTGTGTATGTTTAGACAGGCAGTGAGATCATCGGGAGATACTGTGACTTACCAGAACTAGATTCGTTTGGGTGTGCAACAGGAGAAACACAATTATGAGTTACGGTAAAGAAAAGGTGTAAATAGTGTATATAGTTTGTTTTTACATTATTCATCTTATGAAAATATTTATATGTATTGTGCCCTGAAAAAGTGTCCATTAAGAGGATACGAAAAGCATTGGGCAATTTTATAGAACAGTCTGTCTATATTTACCTTTATATTAAAATATATTTCTGAATTGATGGTGGTCTCCTGATGTTTGGAGTGGTGAATAGTCAAAAGAGAAATATCTTCTAGACCATTTATAAGAGCCTGTATCTATCATCAATCTGGTGAGCATCCACTGGAAGGGAGGCTGTATATTGTATTTTCTTCCAGCAGATACTCTCTTAGAGGGCTTGCACCCTTTTCTCTTGTGCTTGGTTTTAGTTCACTCACATTGTTCACCAGTGTATTTAAGGGCAGCATTATTGGGTAGAGTTAACTGGAAGAGTTTATAATTGTGAGAATTCGGACTGTTTTAAGAAGACCCCAAAAGAGAACAAAAAGAGATAGAGTTCTTTACACATTTATTATTGTAATTATGTTTGGACTGCTCAGTTAGAAATTTTTACTGTTTTTTTTCTCCTTTTGCTTTTAGATTTTTACATCTTGTCTCAAACTAAAGGTTTTGTTCTAAAGATATATATTTATAGGTATTGACAAAACACTTAGGGCTCAGCCGTTAGCAAAAAAAATCACTAACGGGTGCGTTAAGTGACATGTTGCAATTCAAAGATCCGTCTAAAGAACAGCTAACGGCAGTTGTAGAATCCTTACGGCCGATACACTTACGTGCATTCAGACGCATGGAAAAACATACCCCAGAGCTATTCAAAGGCTTGCGGTACTGATAACGGCTGAAAAAAGACACACCTAACGGCTAAAAGTTAAGACACACTTTTTTTAGCCGTTAGACACTTAACGGCCAAAACAAAACACCCGTTACATAGGAAAATACACAAAATGCTTACCGCACAACCATGTAAATGGGAAAATTAACCCGTGCAATGCCAAAACAACACAAAAACATGCACACACAACACAAATCACTATACACACAACAACAACCAACACCACAGGGACAACGACACACTAAAAAAACACCAGCACAACATGGCACGGAACAATGGGGGTTATCACACAAAGCGGACACCTGCAAATACAAGCTCACCTGGGCAACATCAACACGCGACCTGCACCCCACAACTGCACGCCCGCAAATGGCACACACAGAACAAGCACAACACACCAAATCTTATAACACACACACACCTGCAAACACTTACCTGGACAAAAACAACTCACCATTGGTCAGCACTCACCTCATCACCACACCTACACAACGCCCTAGCAAGTACTTAAAGGGACAACTCAACACACTCACTTGTGGCTTGTTTTCCACTCAGGGAGGGAGAGAGAGAGATAGAGAGAGATAGATAGAGAGAGAGAGACAGATAGAGACAGATAGAGAGAGCAAACAGTATGTTGGGTTACATATTGTTGCGAAGGCTGCGGAGAAGGCGTGCAAGGGAGAGAGCTGGGGAACATCAGCAACCTCCAAGCATGCCTGATCAACAGCCACCACCTGTTGCAAGTGAGGAGGCTCTGGCTCAGCAGCCACACAGGAGCCCATCCCCACCTGGAGGGCACAGGATGTATAGACGACCACCAAGGCCCAGGGTATACCGCCCAAGGGTCACCCTCTTTGGAATGACCGATGATGAGGTAATTGATCGCTACAGGTTGAGGCCTGACAGCATCATTGCCTTGTATGAGGTCATCAAGGAGCAGGTGGATCCCATCTACATCCACAACCATGCCCTAACTGGCCTGCAGAAACTACTCTGTGCCATACACTTCATGGCAAGCGGGGCCTTCCAGTCCACAGAGGGTTACGCATCTGGCATGTCACAGGCCACATTCTCCAGGGTGCTGGCCCAGGTCCTGCCAGCCCTCAAAAACAAGGCCAGTACCTATATACATTTCCCCACCGCCGACATGGACTGGATACATGTCAAGCAGGCCTTTTACGCCAGGGGAGGCATGCCCAGGGTCATGGGTGCTATAGATTGCACCCATGTCCGGATTAAGGCCCCAGCACGTGACGCACAGATATTCATCAACAGGAAGAACTTTCACTCCATCAACGTGCAGATGGTGTGTGACAGCCATATGAGGATAATGAATGTCTGTGCAAAGTATCCTGGCAGCTCACATGATTCATACATTCTCCAAAACTCCTCAGTCCACAGAGATTTCGAGAATGGAACTTTTACAGGGGGATGGCTTTTGGGTGAGTTCACAATACAAAATCACATCACATACACAGGCGTACACACAACGCTGCTTAGCATGCTCCTGACCCACAGCTACTACGTCTACCACACAAAACATCATTCACACAACATGTGCTCCCTGTCTCACCATGTCACTCACATTACACAGGTGATGCTGGCTATGGATGCAAGTCCTGGCTACTGACCCCTCTGGCCAATCCTCGAACACATGCCCAGGAAAGGTACAACCAGGCTCATGGCAGAACGAGGAATGCCAGTGAGCGGACCTTTGGCCTCCTCAAGTCAAGATTCCGATGTCTGGACCACTCGGGGGGAGCACTGCAGTATGCACCTGGAAAGGTGTGCAACATCATTGTGGCGTGCGCAATACTGCACAACATCGCAGTGGACACCAGGCTGCTGGAGCACATCCAGGCCCCCCCCATACAGGAAGTGCCCATGGACATCGGCCACGTTGAGGAGACCCTGAGAGGGACACAGATCAGAGACAGGCTCATCACGGAACACTTTACATGTGAGTATAACACAGGCATGCAAACAATCCATGCAAGTCCCCCATCAGTCCTGTGACACTAACCACACTGCACATTTTGTTCTGTCTCACCCCACAGGAACAGTGACACAGCACTGCACTGGCAGCGGACGTGGCAAATTGTGTGTGTGGACTCAAAAACCATCCTCCATTCCACTCTCCACGTTGACATACAGACCCCAAGGATATCACGCACACCCTCAGGAGAAACAAGGTACAACACATAACCCATGTTCATCGCCTTACAGGGCTTGATTGACAGCAGCTAACTTGATTTGCCATGAGCATAGCCAGAGCAACCATGCTAGCCTTGTAGCGAAAGAGTGTTATCCAATGCTATGCACTGGATAATACTCCGTCACATCAGGGGTTAAAGGGCCATTGGACTCAATATGGGACCTGTACTGTGCTACAGCTGAGAAGAGCAGCACAGGGGTGGATGTACAGTGGTATGGTCACACAATGTAGAGGTCATGAGACGTAGATCAGATTACCAGGGACTCCATGCTGACCTGTGAGTGTGCAGACATATATGCCCCCGACATGAATACACACATCAACAAATATGTACTAACAGTTCCATGGAACAAATTACATTGGGCTGCCACTGTCACTTTCACAGTGGCAGCCCAAATTCATTACTTCCATGGAGCTCTCAGAACACTTGTTGATGTGTGTATTCATGTCAGGGGCACATATCCATAGGGCTGGGGCACATGTCCTTAGTGCTCCACATAATTGGTTACAGATGAGTACACAACACATTGTCAAGCAATGGTTTGTGTACTCACTTGTAATTAAGAAGATTGAGGGGATTATAAATTCGAAATTGTTGTTGCTTGATGATCAGTTCAGGTGTATAGCTCCAAATCCTATCCTCTTGTCCCACAGGCATCCATAACATGATCCATCCTTGATCTGAAGATCTTCCATGTGTCTGGATTGATGTCTTGACAACACCTTCATAAAGATCACCCCTTGCTATTTCTGGTGATGTTGTTAGTGATGCAATATTTGACAGGAGGTTCACACAGACCTCTACTTGAACATTCTCATATAGACACTGAAAACACAATTTCACAAGTGTAATAACCTGTACAGTTAGGATGCTCATCTACAGAGTTGTCAAACCTTGTGGACAACACATGAGCAGAGGAGAAGTGTTACTCAAGTAGTATGATCTAGTTTCAAAGTACATTTAGTGTTCTCATACAAGTGTTCAATGCATATAGGTAATACACACAGAAAACACATGTACGTTCTAATGTACTTTGAGACACAATAAAGAAGAACCATCACTAGTTAATCATCAGTGTCTCTATGAGGATATATTGGATTACACATATGTTTGTTAATGCGTAACCACACTCAGGATAGAGTATCCCCCATAAATGGAAAGGAATCACCCATATCACAGGACTCCACCACTTGTTTGCAAGTGAGTGGACTCAGTGATGTATTCACGCTAACAGATGGTGGCAGTGATACACTAATGTGTTGTGGGAGTGATAAAGAGGTGATAAAGGGGACATACTTCCACAGTGAATTCCTGTCCACAGTTAATGTGTTGCTCAGTATAATCAATGTTCAGTGATATTGCTCCACTGGGACATATCACAGTACATCACCAAGTGGACAAGTGTTTTCACTGGGGAAGTCTGTTACACCCTTAGGAAAAACAACAAGTCAACTTACTGGAGGCCCCAATGCTCACCCCAGGATATCAATGTGTGTGCTACACATTGAAATCCTAGGTTAAAAACATTGGCTTCCCCAGTCAGTCTGTTGCACAATGAGTGTGTGAATCCAAGAGAATATGGATACATGTCCCATTTATCTGTCCTGCTTGTTATCTCACCGCTAAGCCGTTTGTTTGGTTATCCCCTTAACCCTCTGAGTGCCAGAGTGGTACCCAACGCATTTCTTTGCAATGCGTTGCCTACCACTCTGGCTATCAAAGGGTTAAACACAACATATGATGTAGATGAATGTTCAATGTTGTACCAAATGTTGGGCTAAGGGGAATGTTTTGTTATGCAAAATCAACACACAACATTGCCATATAACACAGTTGTATAATATGGCTACAGGGATGTATTTACAGTTGAATTTGTACAACAATGTGTGTGTGAACCCATGTTGTAACATCCCACAAACATCTTACCTAGGCAGAAGTTGTGTTCACTGAATTGTTTGGCAATGCATTGGAGACAACTCTGCCACCCAATCTATGACCAAATTCAAAGCAGATCAGACACGATTCAAAAGCACAATGTTCCTTTATTCAGGGGAAATGTAACATGTTGGGCATTTAATTTTTTTTTCTTGGGGGGGGGCCTTAGACTGTGTGGCAGAAGTGGATAACCTGGATGATCTCCTGGTCACCCTTTGCCCCCTAGGTGTGGCTTCGGGGGTCACATTAGGGGGGGTGGTGGGGGCAGTGGATCCCTCTGTGGAACGCAGGTTTTCCCTCTCCAACCGTAAGTCCTCCCTGCGGTTCAGCTCTCTCAACTCCACCAGTACCTGTGCAAGCAGGTCCATCACCCCCGTGTGTAGCTGATGGAGTTGAGTGTTGATCCTCATGACCTCCGACTCCAGGGCATGGATCCTTGCCTCTATCCTGTTAGTGTTTCTACGGGATTCCCTACGGCTCCTGGTGATGTTGTCATTGGTGCAGAGGCTTGACCGGAGTAGTCTCCTTTGCAGAGCCATACACTCTGCTTCCATCTCTGTGGGCCGTTCACTGCTGGTGATGCTTGTGCCTGGTGAATCAGCTGCTGCTGTGTCCTCCTCTGCTGGTGCTGTGTCCTCCTCTGCTGCTGCTGTGTCCTCCTCTGCTGGTGCTGTATGTGCTGCAGATGGGTATGTGCCCACCACATCAATGGACTCACTGCTGCCCACCGATGTCTGTGCTGGTGGAGGTGGTGGGGTAAACACGTCCCTTCGCATAGGGTGTTGGGGCTCCCCAAGCAGGCCCAGGTGTTGGTAGTCGACTGGCCAAGGGTCAAACCTTGGCCACTGGTATGTGCTTGGCCCCCACCTGGGATCATACCTGGGGCCATGCTGGGGAGCCATCCAGGAGGGTAGGTCAGTCGGGGATGAGTATGGCCCGTACTGGGTGGTGGCCACATCACCGGGCAGCCATTGCCTCCCTGGTGGTGGTGGTGCTGCTGCTGCTGCTGGAGGATAATAGCTCCTGGAGGTGGTGGGGGGCATCCAGTCACTGTAATAGGGTGGTGCAGGCAGAGGTGGTGCAGGCAGAGGTGGTGCAGGCAGAGTTGGTGCAGGTAGAGGTGGTGCAGGCAGAGTTGGTACAGGCAGAGTTGGTGCAGCCAGAGGTGGTGAAGGCAGAGTTGGTGCAGGTAGAGGTGGTACAGGCAGAGTTGGTGCAGGCAGAGTTGGTGCAGCCAGAGGTGGTGCAGGCAGAGTTGGGGCATCCAGCTGGCCAAGAGGTGTGGATGTCGTTGGGTACGGTGCCCACTGGCTGGTCCCCTCCTCCATATACTCCTCACTGGGTGGTGAGGTGGCCTCCTCCATGGGCTCCTGAAGTGCTGGAGACACATAACCTGTGTGGAGGATTGAGATTGTGTGATCAGTAAACTTAGCCATGATGGTGTCAAATTGATATTAATACTTGAAATGTGTAAAGGAACATATATGTTGTATGGTTTATCCCCCTGTGTGAAACAACGGTACTCCTACTGGTGATGGGTGTTTTATTCTACATGTATTGCAGCTCAGAGTTGAATTCCTTTGGTGCCACATCCCAGTGGCCTGAAATTGTACATTTGCGCTGTTGCCACATCATCCTTTGTGGATTTATGCTCCCTGGACCAAAGCTAGCCAGAGGATGGTCTGGCAACATTGGCATAGTACATTTTCAGGCCACAGTGATATTGTCCATGGAATATTCAACTTTGAGCTGTTATACTCTTGTGATGAAACACCTTTCAGTAGTGGGAATACCCTTGCATTACCCGGTGGATCAGTCCTATGACATGTATTTTTCCTTTCACATTTTAGGTATTACTATCTCTTTAACGGGATAGCAATGGTTAATTTCACCTTAATGTAACATTGCAGGCATCATAAAGAGATGTTTACAAAGATGTTGCTGTATGTGACAGCTGGAGATGTCAGTCATTTGACCACACGGAGGCTCTTCAGCAGACTCCACATTGACCCATTTGGACATAACTACATCTTTGCCATTGTCTACTAAATGTTCCTGGTTTGTAAGCATGCTCTGTGGACCATGTCAATGATGGATCCATCTCCAATTGGTTCAATTTTGGGTCTGCTGAAGAGCCTCCGTGTGGTCATATGACTGACATCTCCAGCTGTCACATACAGTAACATCTTTCTAAACATCTCTTTATGATGCCTGCAATGTTACATCAAAGTGAAATTAACCATTGCCATGCCAAGGTACACAGTGAGGAATATGGTCTGATATGTGTGTATATGTACCTTTCATATGGGTACAAACATATCCTTGATAGATATGAACCCAGAGATCTGTTCAGTACATGTGATTGTCTTACTGCCTATATATGTACAGCCATCACAAATTAACTTTCATAGATACCACTGATACCCATCCAAGTAAGGTGTAATATACTAGGTATATGTACTCTGATGATGATATCAATATGAGTTATTTTGTTGAGGGTGCACATATATGGGCAGTAGGACAATCACACGTACTGAACCGAACTCTGGGTTTACATCTTGTTGGGACCTATTTGTACCCATTTGAAAGGGACATATCCACATACATATCTGGTCGTTTATTTTTCTGTACATATCTTTTTGGAATAGATCTGCAGTGTGATTCAAGTAGTATTCATCCCTATGTTATCAGTTCATCCCGTACAGTGCTGGATTTTGTCAGATTAGTCATGTCCCTCTCTGGTTGTCATGATGGTATCCTATGTAGTGTTGAGCGAGCATGCTCGGCCGATGCTCGGATCGGCTCGAGCATCGCTCTGCTCGGCACATGGCGGTACTCGTACGAGTACCGCCATGTGCTCGCCCGCCATGTTCGGGTGGCAGGGATCTGTGCCGGAGGAGGCACAGATCTTGCAGACGCTCCGCTGGACCACCAGGGACTGGAGGTAGGGGGCATTGCGGAGATGAAGGGGGCATTGCGGAGATGAAGGGGGACATTGTGGAGATGAAGGGGGACATTGTGGAAGGGGGACATTGTGGAAGGGGGGCATTGTGGAGATGAAGGGGGCATTGCGGAGATGAAGGGGGCATTGCGGAGATGAATGAAGGGGGACATTGCGGAGATGAAGGGGGACATTGCGGAGATGAAGGGCGACATTGTGGAAGGGGGACATTGTGGAAGGGGGACATTGTGGAAGGGGGGCATTGCGGAGATGAAGGGGGCATTGCGGAGATGAAGGGGGATATTGCGGAGATGAAGGGGGACATTGTGGAAGGGGGACATTGTGGAAGGGGGGCATTGCGGAGATGAAGGGGGCATTGCGGAGATGAAGGGGGCATTGCGGAGATGAAGGGGGACATTGTGGAAGGGGGACATTGTGGAAGAGGGGCATTGTGGAGATGAAGGGGGGCATTGACCAGGCACCCTCCCCTCATCAGAGCAGGGGGTGCCTGGTGTAATGCTCGAGTCCTCCCATTTAATGCAATGGGGTTCGGGTGCTCGGCCGAGCACTCGAGCCTCAGGGGGTGCTCGGTCAGAGCACCCGAACACCCGAGCATCGGGGTGCTAGCTCAACACTAATCCTATGCATTGCATTGTGATGCATGGGATACCACCGTGGCAATCAGGGATTGATGTACATTACAGGATTCTGTCCATGAGGTCTGTTCAAGCCAGTATTGAAGGATATCATTGATTGAGGCCTTTTTTTTACTGGATCAGCCCATCCATCCTTCTGTGTGAGGCAGTCAGACCCGATCATAGATATCCATAATTCCTGGCCTGTTATTGACCAAACCTCAATGGTTCATATTTGGTTCCCATATGTATCCTGCAAATAGTGTCTGGTGTACCATCCATCCATGGCATCAGCACTCCTGAGGATCTATATGTGAATCAAATGTGAGCTATGTAAATTGAAGTTAGCGTAAATGATTGCATACACAACACCAAGGCCAACTTTTTCACCTTTAGTTATGTGTGATTGTTTTTGGCCTGTGTGTTGCACATACAAGCATTTATTCTCAGTGGCACTGTGATTTGTGACCTGATCCATCCTGTTGGTGATTCAGTAAGCGGTTAAGTGGACCTGATGAACTGATTATGATGCTGACTTCTCCGCTGACCTCATTTCCCCATCTGCAATGTTTTCTATGGAGTCCATACAATGGGGCCTGTGCAGCTTGAATCCTGTTATTGGATGTTCTCCATAGACTAACATTGTAATTGGTAAAGTGAGGGTATGTAAGTGTCAAATTCTCTACATCAGCTCTTTTTCACCGCTTAGTGAATGTCCCCTATTTGTCATGTAATTGTTAACCTATCGACATGTGTTTGTTGTCTGGTTAACCCTTTGAGTACCAGAGGGGTTGCCAAAGCATTGTTGATCGATGCATTGATGATCCCTCTAGCACTCATGGGGTTATGTGCTGGATTCCCTGTGTGAACATGGGTAACACTGTGTGACAACAATTGTGATGTTTGACATACAACACTTTACTGAGCATGGTTTGTGTGTATTGTGTGTGATCAGCACAGCAACATGAGGATTAACCAGGGAGTTGGACAGGTTTTGGGCTTGTTGAACCTTGACATTTGTCCTTGTCTTGCGTCCTGTTTAAACCCTCAGGGTGCTGTGTTGGTGCAATTGTGTGGATGAATGAAGGGCAGATGTTGGGATGTGAGTGCTTGTTTGTGATGGGTGTGTGGTTTGAGGTGGTGTGTGGTTTTGTGGTGATGCACTTACCAGTGGTGTGGAGGCTCCTCTCATCCCCAGTGTCTGATCCTCCAGGGACCCCCTCAATGAGGGTAGATGACAGTGTCTGCCGCAGCCTCTCCTCCCATGCACTGAAGGTGATGGGGACAGGTGGCCCACCTCCGGTGGTTCGGGCGTGCAGGGCGGCATCCCCCATCTTCTTCTTCACCTGCCTTTTGCAGTCGCCCCATCTCTTCTTTATTGAGTCAACATCCCGTCTGCAGGTGGCCACCGCATTAACTCTGCTGCAGATTTGACTCCAGGCAGCTCTCCTCCTCGCAGCCAGGCCAGGGAGTCTCTCCCCCGGGAAGAGGACACTCTCCCTCTCCAGCACAGCCTCCACGAGGGCCGTGTTTTCTTCCTCGGTATATCGGGGATCCCTGACCCTGTCCCCCTCAGCTCCAGCATGCGAGGAGTCAGACCCGGAGTGTCCTGCCTGCTCTGCCCCTGCCTGTGTGTGGTGGTCCCCAGGCACTACCCCTCGTCCCACTGCAGGATCTGTCCCTCTTCTTCTTAGTGTGCCTGTTCTTGTGGGCCTGGTCCCCTCCGCCCTGCGTATCTCCCTCTCCCACCCCTGCTCTGCTGAGGGATCCCCTCCTGACCTTCCTCCTCCTCCTCCACTAGTCTCCCCATCCCTCTCTCCTGTCCTCCTCTCCTAGCCATCATTCACCCACTCACACCCAGGCACTCTCACACGCCCTCACAGACACACTCGATCCCACTCACTCTCTGTCACACACTTTCACTCACGGATTCACACTGTAAAAATAAAGTTTAAAATGTGTAAGGTGTGATGAAAAAAAAAAGACTATGTGTATGTATGTGTATGTGTTTGTGTTTGTATGGATGTATGTGCTATGTGCAAAAGTGTGCTATGTGTCTATTTAAATGTAATTCTCTCCAAGATCCCTCTACCTTACTCCTGTGTATGCTTCTCTCTCTATCTCTCTCTCTCTCTCTAAAAACTATCCTCCACTCCTGGGTCCTGTGCTCTAGCTTGCTGAAACTCGAAACACAGACAGGGTGGGACCATTATTTTGAGGTATATATAGGTGTATTTGAACATTTTTGATACTTTGGGGCCTTGGGATTGGCTGTAGGTTTGAATTTTATTTGTGCATCTATCAGGGTTGCTAGACAACGGCAGCCGTAATGTAACATTTTGACTTAAGTTGTGTTTTAACGGGTGTTTGGGACGCACGGTGATGCGAAATCAGGTGCAACGCTGGTTTTTGTGTTACGTGTTTTTGTAGTGCCTACGCCCGATAGCTATTCTTGTACGCTTACCTTTGAATCTGCCGTAAACCATGTGTTCTTTGCGGCCGATGTGCCTTTTTTACTTAGCGGATGGTTTAACGGCTGCCTTTAAATCTAGCCCTTAAACCCCTAGCGCTAATACAACAGATGTATACAAAGATAATAAACAAGTATATAGGTAACAACACCTTACAATCTATGCAACCTGATCCTTAGATTTAAACAGTCCTTAACCCTTTCATTGCTGCTTGACTCTTATAGGCCTCAGGTAAGAAAGTCCTCATGGAACATGCAAAACAATACAAAAAGAGAAGCGCAAAACAATGTAAGTGTAGACTGTTTTCTAGTCTGCACTTACTTGTTTTGCGCTGCTCTTTTTGTATTGTTTTGCATATCTATAGGTATTGTGGGCTATAGAGTCTAGTGCCTAAGCAATATTACTGTTTGGTAGATTAGTGCGGTTGTTCTACAAACAATATACAGCGTCCCACTCCCTAACAAGACTGTGCTGTTTTACAAATGTTCTTTGACTGAGATTTTCCCAAGTGTGATTGCTTTCTGACAATATGGATATATAGAGATTGTTCCTACACATGTGGTCAACCTGCTTGTGAAAAAATATCTATGCAATAAGGTTCAGACACTAATCCCACAGATTTTCTTGGACAACTCTACCTGTTTCAACTGTTGGATGAGCCTACTGGGCTGCTCCATCCCTGGATTAACCAGAAATTGCCTCATCAACTGTGCAAGCACTGTGACTTGACTGACAATATCATCTCATTGGCTCAAGTAAGACCTCCCAATGTCAAACATAATAACAAGATTGAATTGAATTTACTGTCTAAAATTGTTGTTCAATGTATCACATGATAGATTGATACAGTTCAGGGAGATTTGGCAACTCTGAATATGGAATATGAACTGTCCACTCTACCAACTGGCCCTAACTCCACAACATTCCCTGCCCTAGTCTCTCCCCACCCATCATTGTATGGGTTGACATGTGCTGTAAGTCCCGCAAACATTTATTTTCTATGATTTTTTTATTGTATTGCATACTATGTGTCATTATTGTATTTCTCTCTCTTTCTCTCTCTCTCTCTCTCTCTCTCAATAAACGTTCTATTATAAAAAATGTAAACCAATGGGAATGTTTTTGTCCATTATCTGATTTTCCCCAAAATTACTCACTTTTTATTAGTACATCAACCTCAAAAATTTGTACTGCAGTGTCAAAGTATAACCTAGTCTGTATGTGCAAACAAAAGACTACAATTTTAAGAGGTTGCCAACTGTATACCATGGTGTCTTCTGTGAATTATGTGTGTGAATGGAGTAATGAAAGCTAAAAACATTTCCAATACATTGATTTGCATTTTGTTTAAGACATCTTTAAAAGGGATGGGTGAAAATTTTCGCTTCAAACCAAAATCATCAAAAAAGGGCATTTCCACTTCCACCACTTCCACTTCCACCACTTCCACCGGCCGGCTCAAAAGGGACTGACAGCGCAGGCGCACGGACGTCACTGTGATGAGATGTCCGTGCTTCCTGCTCCTGTGAGCATCCCTAAAATGCCGAAATCTTCAGAACCGGGTAATATTTCTGGCGACTAGCGCTACTAAGCAGCTAGTCGCCAGATGAAGAATCAATCAAGGTTAAGTTATTGCGGGGTGGTAGTTCCCCTTTAACTGTGTGACTGAGACAGACTTGATAGACAGCAGATGACCTTAAGAATTGAGAATTTTGTTGAGTGTTAAGGCAAGACTGTATTGAGTAAAAACATGTACAGTAGTTGAGTAATGTCCAGCAAATGCACAAAGGGCAGAGGGAGGATTGTGAAGGCAAGTAAGCATGATGTGTCTTTCATCTGCTGAACTAAGTTTCCTTTGCTGACCACTGCGTCAATGGTCCTCATCTTTGCCAGTTTCTCTGTGCTTCTTCAAAAGAGCTTGGACAGCACATCTGGAAAACCCTGTCTGCCTTGAAATTTCTGCTAGGAGAGACCTTGCTGAAGCAGTAGAACTACCTTGTGTCTTGTTGCTGTGCTCAATCTTACGGTGGTTTATGACTTTTGATATTAAAATGTCTTCAGCAACTTCACCTTTTAGCTGAGTTTGACTGTTTCTCAACCAGTTTTATTCCTCCTACACAGCTGTTTTTCTGTTTCAGTTAATGATTCATGTTTGCTTTCCTTATAAACCTGAACTGCAACACTTGAAGTCTCAAGTTCATAGAACATTGCTGGATCAGAGACGGACCATCAGTGGTTTCTTTCCGTTTTCCGTTTAGCTCTCCCTCCGATCAACTGGAGTTCGCAATTCAGTTCCAAAGACCTGCCAAGTGGACATTATCTTCATCATAGTTGTCCTTTAAGTGTAGTATATAGGGATGGGTGTAAATTTTAGCCTCAAACCAAAATCAGCAAACAATGGCTCTTCCCGCTTGGCAAATAATTTCTCTTGAAAAGTGCTGTTTTTCCACTTTGAGGGTACCTGTGTTGGTGGAGTGTGGGGAAACAATCAGTTGAACAGGGGATTTTTTTTGGAGGTGCGATTGTTTACTGGGATTGGCAGAACAGTTTATAAAAAAAATAAAACATAAGACATGGTATAAAAGGGGTCTGAGAAGAGGTGTGTACAGTCTTGGTAAAGAATCATTTTTTTTGGGGGGGGGGTTGTTCACTGTTATTGGGGGAACAGTTAAAAAAAAAAAAAAACATTAAAAATGTTCCCATTCTGTGCATTCCGGCAGTCTCTACTGCGCATGACTGCATCGGACAAACATTCTAGCATTTTATTATATAGGATGATTTGTAGGACTTATACTTGTTGTTAGTGGCCTAAGCCCAGAGGAAAACATTGATTTGTAGGACGTGGACTTATTTGAGGCACAAGTCCCGAGGAAACATTGATTAATTGTAGGAAATTAGACTTCTGTTGGGCCTAAGCCCTGAGGAAACATTGATTTGTAGGACAATGATGTGCAGGCCTCTGTTTTTTTTTTTTTAAAGAACAAGCCCTGAGAAAAAATGCCCTACTGGCCTAGTGCCAGTAGGTCATGTCATGTTGGCCAGTGGCCACTAGCCATTGTCAAATGCTCTGATGTAGATACAGAATTTGTGACTGCTGTTCTTGCTTCTGCTGCTGTTAGCTCCGCTGAGTATGTGGAGCCCTAGAATACCCGTACCTATGGAGAAGGGAGGCCAGTGCGCGTAGAATAGAGATCGAGGCTAGAGTGCACCGGAGTCCTGTTGGAATGTCCTCGTAGCAGCCTTAGCTGAATTAAAGGTGCTGGCCACAAAGACAGATGTCTGACCCCAGTTGAGCCGGGGCCAGGACCAGGATGGACACTCCTCAGATTTGTAAACCACGAGTAGGTACTGAGTACTGAAAAGATGAGGATAAGTAGAGAAAAAAGGCTGCTGGGGAGGAGACCCAGAAGGTATATGACCCACCTGACCTGAGGGATCGGAATTCCTCTGGCCTCAAAATGGTTGAAAGTGGTACAGGAGAAGGAAAAGAACCAGAGAAGAACACTGAGGACAAGAGCCCCTCCATAGCCCCTAGGAAGGATCTGTGACCCACAGCAGAAATACTCAGGGTTCCCCCCAAGATTCAAGTTGCCAGTGCCAGACAATATGCCAAAGGCAGAACCAGCAGTGTAAAGAAGCCAAAACCCACAAAGCTAGCTTCAGTCCAGTACCAGCAGCAGTCTATCTATGGCTAGAACTCAGAACTGGTAAATGACACAAAAAAACTCTAGCAGCTGGATAGCTGTAGTGGGAACAAGAAGAGGTATTCCAGCCCAGGACACTCCAGCCATCTTTGTACGGCAGGGCTGTGCAGAAGAAGGTCAAAAGCAGCATAATGCAGACTGTAAGCCAAGATGAGAAGCAAGAGATGTCTTCCAGTCCCAGACTAAAAAGCTGTCTATCTACAGCGAGTCTGGGCTAAATATCTAGGAAGGTAGCAGCCTGATTGGCGGTATTGCGGAGGGTTCAGACAACAAGGCTGAATTAGAAAGTAGCAGCATGATCGGCTGTATGCGGAGGGGACAGCCAAATCAGCTGAAATGGAAAGGTAGCAGCCTGATCATCTGGAAGAAGATTGCCCCAAGAATAGGCGCTGAGCTCCAGTCAGACCTGACGACTGCTTCACTCGAACCGCATTTGGCTGACAAGACGGGCGGAGCTAGGAGGCAGGAGGATCCAAATGAGAAGTCCAAGGCCAGGCCTGTTCAGCAATGAGGAGGGCAGAGACAGTACCTAAGGGCAAAATGTGAGAAAAGTCATGTGAGAGCCAGGGTAAAAAAAAAAATATAGTGATGTACCAAACAGGAGAATCCAGAAGCGCAGTCAAATTCCAGGCAAAGATCCGCAACAACTTAGGATACAAAATAACAGCAGGTTTAGCAAGCAAAGTTTGAAAAACAGACATCAGAGAAAGGGAGTGATGCCCCTATAAACCCCCAGAAGCCAATCTTAAAGTCTGAAGAGTCAGGTGTTCTACTGGAGGTGTAACAGCTGCTAGTTGTTTAAGCAACAGGATGACTAAGCAGCTTAAAGGGAATAGGATCAACAGCAGCAGTAACATAGGTGATGGTTGATGAAGATTCCATTTGCCAAGACTAACTCCAGTGATGCGCCTGAAGCAGTAGCAGCACCATAACTAGCCCCCATACCTTCAGGTATGTGGAGAAAAGAAGACGTTGGCCAATAATTCTTCTCCGTCTGCCCCTCCTCCAAAATCATGGGTGTGTTAGTAGAATAGAATTTTTTCCCTTGAGAGCAGGAACTGTGCTTCTCATCAGTAACTGCAATGTGCGCAGTGTGTGATAAATAAAGGAAGGACTGGGAACAATGGGCACATCAGGACTTACATGAAACACCTGGCATAACTGCAACCAAACACCATGATTCTTAGGGACCAAAATGTGAAATCATCCCACCAGAAACCAAGTACTGCTGCTGTCACTAAACTCTTTGTCCACTCCCCACTAAGGAAACATTATAACTTGTAGACAGTTTAATAATAATGCTGAACCCTCATTGCCACCAGCTTTGCATATTCTGGGGGATGGAATCTCCTCAGATGCTGCTTTGTACCCTGGTTGCAATTATCCTTAATCACACTAGCATGTGTGGTCAGTGCACCACAGAGTGTGCAATGGGTGGACACGAACTGCCACATCTTGACATCTACTGAATGACTATCAAAAGGTGGGGGAGTGTTACAGCTTACCTTGACTTCAGCATCATTACAGGCGCAAGGCTGCAAGCATGCTGCAGGCCTCTGTTTTATCTGTTTGCTTACTGTAGTTTCCGCCTACCTACTTCCTACTTCCTCCCTCTGAGCTGCTCCTCCTACTTCCTGTGGAGGGGTTTAAAAGGCTGACTGAGGCCTGACTCAGATGCCCTTGCGTTGTTGATCAAAGCAGTTCTGTTGCATTGGGCTCCGTGTATGACCTGGCTAGTCTTCCATCCATTCTAGTGCTGACCTGTGGCTTGTCTGACTATTCTTTTGCCTAACACCTAATAGTGGACATCCAATCTGGTGCAGACTATTGGCTCTGGCTGACTACCTGAACTGTGTATGACCCGGCTTGTCTGACTACCCCCTCTGGTGCTGACTAGTGGCTCTGTCTGACTATTCTTTTGTCTTTTCCCCTGGTGATCAGACACCCAATATAGTGCGGGCCTGGGGCTCTGGTAGACTTGCATACTGACTGCAGACATGAGTCAGTTCGCTCTCTACTGACTGCAGGCGAGAGTCTGTTCGCTCCTTACGTCGGATCAAGATCCTGTGTTCCGGTTCCTGCTCCTGCTCCTGGTTCCTGTTGAGACTAACTGCGGATCAAGATCCTGAGTTCCGGATCCTGCTACTGCTCCTGGTTCCTGTTGAGACTACCAGTGACTAAGGCCTAGTCTCCAGCAGTGTGGTCTAGTGTTGCAGCCTGCTATTCCTTATAATAGTGCTTGCTGGCTGGTAACCCTCTGCTTGTTCCTGTAGATGTTTTGTTCTTTCTATCTAATTATTAATAAATTGCATTTACTATACCGTACTGACTTCTGAACTTTTCTGGGTAACCGTGACAGGGAGGTAAAGATGAATGATTTCCAGAAGATGTAGTTAACCTAGAGCAAGAAAGTGATGGCGAGCCAGGTGTTTCACTCACAATTGAACTTTCAGGCTCTGGCTGGGTTTCTCTATTCTTTCTCCTCTTTGATTTCCACCTCGCCTCTTGTTGCATTTGGGGAGAGTCAGGGGTACATCAACAGTAGTGCCCGATTTCTTTGGTGGATGTTTGCCTTTAACGTGTTTCACATAAATGTCATGGTGTCTGTTTTTCATGTGTGTTATCAGGGAGGTTGTGCCAAGGTGTGTTCCCTCCTCACTGACTTGTCACAAATTGTGCACAGTGGCATCGCAGATGACGGCACTGTGCCTTCCCCAAGAGAAAAACAGTCCCACACCCAGGACCTCAGGGGGGAAGGGAAAGGTAGAGAAGAATGGCCTCTTTCTTCTACTCCTCCATATTCCCCTTCACTGACTGGGGCAGAGGATGATTTTGCTGCTGTTGCTGCTACTACTTCAGTATCAGCATTGCAACTAGGACCAGGAGAATTGCTGCTTTCAAGTAGATCCTGTCCTAGTCCTGCAACACTGGACCCCATTCCCACTGTGTCTAAGGAGGTCTGTGGCACACAACCCTACTCCTCAGCATCCTGCTGCCCTTGAAACACAGCAGCAGAGATAATTAGAGCAGTAGCAAACTCCACAAATTCCAAAAGCAAACTGCTTGTGGTGGGTGATGCCCATCCCCATCCCTGTTTCTCATTCCTTCTCAGTTTGGGCTAAAAAGGCTATTACTGTCTCTTCTACCCCACCTTCTCCACCATCATCATCACCACCACCAGTCCCTCCTTGCTGCTGCTGCTGCTCTATTACAGACGTCTCCCCAGTTGGAGGAGGTGATGAGAAATGTGAAAGAGCGTCCCTGAAAGTCACATTTGCCATTTCTTTTTGACATGAAAAAGGCAGACTGGCAGCACAAGCAGCTGATCTGTGCTCATGGTGGGGGTGGCATTATTGCTGTTATCCACCAGTTCTGGCTTCTTCAGGATCAGGTTCCATGTGGACACTGCCTTGGAGCTGGGTAAACGGGACTCCCAGGGTCAGGGGAATGTGGACTCCCTTTACCGCTACTTTAGCCTCTCTGCATTACTTTCACTACCACTCCCCTAATGCTAGTCCCGCCAGCTGCTTTGCCATAACTGTTACTACTACTAACACCAACCATATCAAATTCAGTCCCTGGGTCTTCCTCCTCACTAGTAATATGATCAGTCCCTCACTTCTAACACTCTGTACAAGCTGCTGGACCTTCTTAGTAGTTGTACTAGTGGAGGGACTGCTTGAGGATGACAAGTGTGATTTAGGATCCCCTACTTTCACACATGGCATCATCTCCTCCTCTCCCCCTCCTGAGAAAGACACACTGGCAGCAGACACAGCACTTGCAGCATGCACAGGTAGCTGACCTGTCATATTCACACTACTACTACCCTCTTCTTCCTCCTGGAGACAAATCTCCCCAAGATCCCTAGGGGTGATGTAGGGGGACTGGCAATCATTGGGTCTGGGGAACCAGGGCATCCAGATCCTTTCATGTTGGTAGAAGTCACTTCCTCCTCCTCAGACTTACTGGACACACAGGGGTCCTTCCAGCTCCTCTTTTTATTATTACTATTATTATTATTATTATTATTATTATTATTAAACTTGTTCAAAGTTATAGCAGTCAATATCAGCCTCTCCTTCCTTGAGTTTGCAAAACAGCTTGCAGCACAACAGTCTAGCACCTCTCTCTTCTCTTTAGCTACTTGCATTGTGTTTCATTTCCTGGAAAATGTCACATTTTATAAAGAAAAAGGGAAAAAAATGTGATTAAAGAGGCAAAAATGTGATTAAAGAGGCAAAAACATTCTAGCCATTGAAAAAAATAGCTCAAAATTGTTGCTTTATTTAAAGCAAATTTTCCTGTGAAAAAGCAGACAACCATGTGGTTTTAGCTGATTTTTTCATGGGAACATTTCGGTACCTTTCACCCACTCCTAGTAGTGTGGTCCACTTTGCCTTATACAGTACTGTGCAAACGTTTTAGGCAGGTGTGAAAAAATGCTAAAAAGTAAGAATGCTTCAAAAAATAGACACTTTAATAGTTTATTTTTATCAATTAGCAAAATGCAATGTGAGTGAAAAGAAGAAAAATCTAAATCAAATTAATATTTTTTGAGACCACCCTTTGCCTTCAAAACAGCATCAATTCTTCTAGGCACACTTGCAAGCAGTTTTTTAAGGTACTTGGAAGGTAGGTTGTTCCAAACATCTTGGAGAACAAACCACAGTTTTTCTGTGGATTTAAAGGGATAGTAATGTTTCATAATAAAAGCAGCTCTAATTAATCATCATAGTATTTGGACTTTGGAGAGTGTTATTTCAATTCTGTCAGAGTTGTAATTCAAGAGTAATTCAATGATAAAGTATCCCCCTCCAACCCCTTTTTATTGATGTAACACTGTTCAGCCAGATCAGAAGGGAGGTGCCCAGGTAGACTGCAGAGAGGGACAATATTCAATTAAGATAAGGGAAAAACCTGAAAAACTTGTCAAGGGGGGCAGGGTTTTCATTGTTTTCATATAAAGAAGATTGTCCCCTGCTGTTATCTGTCTAGTCTTACAACCAGATTCCACATCTGAGAAGAGATGGCTAGGTAAAAGGGGCGGGAGGGGAAACTTTCCTTGTGAATAAATAAGACTTATATCATTCTTCATGTTTTTTTAATGCCTACAAAATAAAATAAAGATAAAACGAAGTATTACTATCCCTTTAAGCAGCCTCAATTGCTTCTCTCTCTTCAGAAAGACTTGGTATTGTTGAGATCAGGACTCGGTAGGGGCCATACCATCACTTCCAGAACTCTTTGTTCCTCTTTAAGCTGAAGATAGTTCTTAATTTCTTTGTCTGTATGTTTGGGATTAGTGTCATGCTGCAGAATAAATTTGGGGCCAATCAAATGCCTCCCTGATGGTATTGCATGATGTATAAGTATCTGCCTGTACTTCTCAACATTGAGGAGACCATGAATTCTGACCAAATCCCCAACTCCATTTGCAGAAATTCAGCCCCAGACTAGCAAGGAACCTCCATTATGCTTCACTGCAGTCATTCATGTACAACTCTACAGCTTTCAGCAAACAAACTGCCTTCTGCTACAGCCAAATATTTCAAATTTTCACTCATCAGTCCAGAGCACCTGCTGCCATTTTTCCCCACCCCAGTTCCTGTGTTTTCTTGCATAGTTGAGTCACTTGGCCTTATTTCCATGTTGGAGGTATGGCTTTTTGGCCATAAGTCTTCAATGAAGACCACTTCTGACCAGACTTCTCTGCACAGTAGATGGGTGTACCAGTGTCCCACTGTTTTCTGCCAATTCTGATCTGGTGGCACTGCTGGACATCTTCCAATTGGGATTGTCTACCTTGACATTTCTTACTGGGAGAAACCTTTCTGTTGCAGTATAACTACCTTGTGTCTTGTTGCTGTGCTCTGTCTTGTCATGGGTTATGACTTTTGACATTAAACTGTCTTCAACAACCTCACCTTGTTAGCCGTGTTTGACTGTTCCTCACCCAGTTTTATTCCTCCTACACAGCAGTTTCTGTTTCAGTTAATGATTTTGTTTCAACCTACATATTAAATTGTTTGGTATAATTATTTAATCGTACACCTGACTATATTCCTATAATATCACTGACTTTTCTGTGTACCTAGAAGAATTGCTGCTGTTCTGAAAGCAAAGGTTGGTCACACCAAGTATTAATTTGATTTAGATTTTTCTTCTGCTCACTCACTTTGCATTTTGTTAATTGATAAAAAAAGCATTCTTACTTTTCAGCATTTTTTCACACCTGTCTAAAGCTTTTTCACAGTACTGTATACTATACTATATTATACTAAAAATGTATTTCATTATTTGCACTTTATAATTATGACAGTACCAACAGTACTGTGAATACTTAATATTATCTGCATTGTTAAAATGATTTTTTTTTTTTTTGTATGTTAAACAATAACTTTGATGAAAGGCTAGTAACCTTTTCTGTGGATTAGCCTCTCTCAAGAAATGTTTCCAATAAACAAATCCGATTATAAGGATTATAGTAATACCATTATCAAAAAATGCTGAATAGAACTCTTAGACCGTATGTGTGATTCTTGCACATGGTAAACAAAAAGAAAATAAATATGAAGCCACAAGCATTATTCTGGTACAGCCAGAAGCATTCATTTATTCAATCTGCTATACAAATGTGATAGAATTTAAAGTTCTTGGTTTGGTTTGACATTTGTCCTTCATTGTTTTAAATGACAAATCTCATGATCCCTTTTAACTTTATGAGTGCCAGAGCGGTGTCTAGCACATTGAAAACCAATGTTACCACCTACTCATAATATACACATTTCTAAGTTGCTTTGCAGAGAGGTTCACACCCCTCTAGCTGCTAAAGGTTTAACCTCTGTTGTGTAAGATTGTAATCAGAGAGAAAATGAAAGCAAGGTTGATACCCTGCAACCTACATCTTCCCAAAGTTTTCCAACCATCCAAATTAAGCAAAATATTCAGGCATAACAGGCACAGAAAAAGGCCTACTGATTTACTTTCAGGTTACTCCTTATCTAGTTGCATGTCTTGCAGTGGGAACCACTCCTCTCTTTGATAGCAAATACGTTGAGCTCCCAATGGGGAATGCCATAACAGATGTTCCTCAATATTATTGCATGTCCAGCTAGAATAATGTGACATCATGGTCTGGAACTGAGACCAAGGAAGTGTTGGATGTCAGTAAGGGAAGAAGGTAATCCCCTAGATCCCACAAAAAATAGAGAAGGAAAGAGTGAAATGCTAAGGGAAAAGTTTATTCTGTGGGTTCTATAGCATCTAGAATACATTTTGCAGTTAAAGTGCAATTATCATATACTTCAGTAAAGAGCATGGTGCTGCATTGTGCATCCCCAAAACAGTTCCTGTCAGCTGTTTGGAGGGAGCCAGGAAACTGACCCCCTTAGTTGGAAATCAACCCTGAAGTATGTGGGTCTTAGCCACAAATGTTGCGGTTGGCATGCACAGCCTCTATAGACCATCAGTGTTGGGCTTTCAAGCCCAAAACTTCAAATATCTTTATTGAGTGTGAATCCCATGCAGCAACATGGTGAAATTCAATAGTTTTATATTTCATATGTATTACAGAAAAGTAGCAAAGATATTACAGTTAACTACAAACCTAAATGGTTTTAGGAAGCACACTAAAAGACTGGATTGTACATAAAGACATAAAGATATGTGCCTATTTACACATTATTTATAGAATTTGAACACCAAGAAGCCGAGCAATTAAAATCATGATTTAAAATTCAGTTTGTACAGAACTACAAAAAATGAAATTGACATTTAACTCCTATTTCTTGATGGGCAAAAATTCCCATTTTCTCATGTGAAATCTGGTAGAAAACCATAAATTTGTCTATTTTTCCACTAAAATTCCTGCATCTGAAAAAACAAACACAGCCCCCCTCCCAAACATTAACCCTCTCCTTGGCCCTACACTGCCCATAACATGAACAATAAAGTGGACCCATACTAGCTCTAACACTATTCTATAACCCATAGATAGAACACATACCTGTCATACTGAAGTTCAGTGGGGTCTTCTGCACCCTGGTCTTCTTCTTCGATTCTTCTTCTGTAATTGTCTATCCTCTTTTTCTCTCTTATTCTTCTTCATCCATCATCCTCTTCTTTCTTCTTCAACTTTTATCTTCATCTGTCATCTCCTTCTTCATCTGCCATCTTCATCTGTGGTCCTCTTCATTCTTCCACTTGTAACTTAGTGTTGAACCTGTAAAGAAAAAATATAGTTTTTACAATGAATCTATCATTATTGTTACGGTGTCACCACTGCCTTATGTGGTGGCAGGAAAATCCAGCAAAAACCACCCTCCTCATATCTTTCAGGTCTTTGACAGATGCCAGCTGAGGAAAATTTGAACAGGGGCTGCTTTTTATATGTTTAGTCCCAAATTGCCTCCCATACCCCATTTGCTGGGATGTGGGGTTACGCAAGGCACAGAATGTGCCCTGCAGTAACCACACCTCCCAGCCAATAAGCTTCTAGCTGGAGGGGTGACTCAACATGCTAGAAGATGATTGACTGGGAAATGTGATTACTGCAGGGCACATTCCATTTCCTGTGTAACCCCACATCCCAACCTATGGGTGCATGGTAATTAATTTGAACAGAGACTGGCCATATAAAAAGGCAGTCCCTATTCAAATTTCCCTCAGTGTGCATCAGGGATTGCTATTGTTTCCTACCAGTGGTGGCATCGTAAGTTTATTTTGATAGCTATATTTTTTTACAGGTAAAACACTAAGTTTAATCCCTTAAGGACCGGCACTTGAGGACCACGGGGCTTTTTTTTTTTTTTGCAGTTATGGTTCAGGGCTTCCGGAGTGGCGTGCAGCTGCGCCGGGAGCCCTGAACTCCATGATGTACCAGGACCGTCAGTGGTCCTTAAGTGCCGGACTGCCGTGATGGTCCTGATACGGCAATGTTCCTCAAGGGGTGTGGCAGAGTACAGGACCATATATATATCAGCCATAGGCTACAACAAACAGTTTATCCCAGCGATTAAATGGTTAAGTTTTGTCTTTTGCCTTTGCTAGCACACCTGCTCCTGGTTAATTAGCTCAGACCTATATAGTAGGTCTGACACAGCAGGGTGGAGTCTGACTGCACTGGGATAGTGTGTTTGGAGACTCTCTGTCTCTGAAACCAAGGAATGGTGAGAGAGCTTCTGAACTGAAAATATTGCATGTCTGCTTTTTTACTTTTTGTACTGGAACCCAGAGTAGCTGGGTCAGTAACTGGTAGTAAGGGAACTACTGTGAGTTAGCCTCCTGAAAGGAGTAGGCCTGTTTATATCTGTACTTTTTATTTGGTGTCAAAAACCTGTTTGATTTAAAGGGGAAGCATACCCTAAAATTGGAAAGAGACTTTTCTTTAGTTGTTGCTGTTTACAATAAACTGCATTGAAGTTACAACCTCCTGGCTGTCCTGACCGTGTTTGAAGGGACCTTACCACGGGGGTTAAAGAAGAAGACTGAATAGGAGAACAGATGAAGATGGAGATCACAGATGAAGATAACAAATTAAGAAGAAGAAGATGACAGATTAAGAAGAAGAAAGAAAAAGGTAGAAGCTTACAGAAGAAGGTTTGAAGAAGACCAGGATGCAGAAGACCCTGCTGGACATCAGGATTACAATAAGTGCTAATTTTAATTTTATTGTGTTATTTTTGGGCTGATTAACCCTTTGAGTACCAATTAGATATGCAACGCTGTGCGATGTGTTGCATATCCAAATGGCATTCAAAGGGTTAATTATTTTTCCTTCACACACATTTTTTAAAACCTTTTCAGTACCAGAGGGTTACACAACGTATTGCTTTGAAATGCATTGCATACCAATCTGGCACTGAAAGGGTTAACCTTGGGATGCACTGATATGAGGCTTAGGGCTCAATATCAATACATCCAGAGGTCATTTGTGTGGGATCACTACTTTAGAATTTTTTTCTATCTTTTTTAATACTTCACTTTCTGGTCGTGGTTCGACACACTCGTTAGGGGAATCATCGCCAAATTCATTTGCTGGAAAATTTTATTGATAAAGTCCCTTAAAGTCTGTTACAAGCCAACATATGTAATTGAATCACAAATTCAGCTACTTTGACATTGCTTCCTATGGGTTAAAATTTAGCACACAAAGTGCATTTTTCCATTCAGTAGTGCGTCACAGTGCAGGTAATTGCAAACCTGATTGTGACTTAAAACTATTTTTTACCGGTGTCAATTAGATCGAGCCCCTAGTTGGTCTAATTACGTTTTATACAGTAAAGTGCAAAAGTTTTAGGCAGGTGTAAAAAAAAAATGCTGTAAAGTAAGAATGCTTTTAAAAACAGACATGCTAATAGTTCATATTTATCACTTAACAAAATGTCTAGCGAGTGTATAGAAGAAAAATCTAAATTAAATGAATTCTTCTGGGTACACTTGCACACAGTTTGTAAAGGAACTCAGCAGGTAGGTTGTTCCACACATTTTGGAAAACTATCCTCAGTTCTTCTGTTGATTTAGGCATCCTCAGTTGATTCTTTCTCTTCATTTAATCCCAGACAGATTCGATGATGTTGAGATCAGGGCTCTGTAGGGGCCATACCATAACTTCAAGGACTCCTTGTTCTTCTTTACTCTGAAGATAGTTCTTAATGACTGTCGCTATAAGTTTGGGGTCATTGTCGTGCTGCAGAATAGATTTGGGGCCAATCAGATGCCTTCCTGATGGTACTGCATGATGGATAAGTATCTGCCTGTACTTCTCAGTATTGAGGATTCCATTAATTCTGAACAAATTCCCTACTCCATTTGCTCTCTCCAGCCCTTGGGTGAACAAACTGCCTACTGCTACAGCCAAATATTTAAAATTTTGACTCATTAGTCCGGAGCACCAGCTGCCATTTTTCTGCACCCCATTTCCTGTTTTTTCATGCATAGTTGAGTCACTTGGCCTTATTTCCACTTCAGAGTTATGGCTTTTTGGCTGCAAGTCTTCAACTTCTAACCAGACTTCTCTGGACAGTAGATGGGTGTACCAGGATCCCACTGTTTTCTGACATTTCTAAGCTGATGGCACTGCTGGATAGCTTCCAATTGCAAAGGGAAGTAAACATGAAGTAAGCATCTGCTGCACTAAGTTTCATTGCCTGACCACTGCATCTATGGTCCTCAACGTTACCCATTTCTTTGTGCTTCTTCATAAAAGCTTGGACAGCACATCTGGGAACCCCTGTCTGCCTTGAAATTTCTGCCAGGGAGAGACCTTAATGCAGTATAACTATCTTGTGTCTTGTTGCTGTACTCAAGTCTTGCAATGGTGTATGACTTTTAACATTAAACTATCTTCAGTAACATCACCTTGTTAGCTTAATTTGGCTGTTCCTCACCCAGTTTTATTCCTCATACACAGCTATTTCTGCTTCAGTTAATGATTGTGTTTCAACCTACACTTTACATTGATGATCATTAGCACCTGTCAATCACTATGTATTTTGTTAATAACATAAACTATTAGCATGTCTATTTTTGAAAGCATTCTAACTTTACAGCATGTTTTCCCACCTTTCTAAAACTTTTGCACATTACTGTATATGTGTATATATTGCACAGGTAAAAAAAATGAAAATATTTGTTTAACCCCTTAACGACCCGCGGTCGCACGGTGTGTGGTCCTTTAAGGACACGATAGGGAATTTTGGCTTGCCGCCCCACGTGACTGATCATGTGGGGCGGCACGCCGAACAGAGGGACTGAAAGAGATCGCTCCGGTCTTGGAGTGATCAAATTCAGTCCCCGGTATTACTCACCGCGCTCCTGCACGGTCCTGGTACGTCACTGGACGCAAAGGGGTTAAAAATAATTAGTCTAGATTCTACCATATTAATAGTAGGTAGTGATAGCAGGTTAGCCAATCTCACGCAGTGCACATCTTGTCACATGTTTGAACACTTGGAGCAATCGTTCCAGGGGTCATACCGCTGTGCCAAGTGTGAGCATATTTTCTCTTTAGAGTCTAAGATATTGGATTTGGAGAGAAATATTGCAACATTGAGAGACATTGAAAACCTGGAAAGGAGTTTAGAACTCACAGAGCAGATAGTATGTGGGGTTAGTGGTGAAGAGGGTGGAGTTGTAGATGAGGAGCGACAGGTAGGCAGCTTGGTAACAGTAAGGAGGGGAGGTAGTGGGCAGAGGAAGAGGAAGGCCAGTTCTGAGTTGACTCAGTCCAACAGATTTGCAAGATTGTGTGAAGATGTTGATGAGAATTGCTCAGAATTGGCAACACTAGAGAGGGCTGATTCCTCTAGCAGCCAGGGGAACAGTCCTCCTTCCAGGCTAGATGGGATGCAGAGCAGGCAGAAACCAAGGCAGGTGGTGGTAATAGGGGACTCTATTATTAGGAGGGTAGATAGGGTAATCTGCCGCCAGGAACGTGAATGCCGAACAGTATGCTGTCTCCCGGGTGCTCGGGTTTGGCATGTTGCGGACAGGGCTGACAGATTATTGGGAGGGGCTGGAAGTGATCCAGCTGTCTTGGTACATATTGGAACCAATGACAAAATAGGAGGAAGATGGAGGTCCCTAAATAATGATTTCAGGTATTTAGGGTGCAAGCTTAAGGCAAGGACCTCTAAGGTAGTATTTTCTGAAATACTACCTGTACCATGCGCCAGTGCAGGTAGACAGAGGGAGCTCAGGGAGCTTAATGCATGGCTCAAGCAATGGTGTAGGAAGGAGGGTTTTGGGTTTTTAGAACACTGGGCAGACTTTGCTCTTGGGTACAATCTATATGGAAGAGATGGATTGCACCTAAATGGTAGAGGAGCCTCTGTGTTAGGGGAGAGAATGCTAGGAAGCTTGGAGGAGCTTTTAAACTAGGAAAGGGGGGGGGTATAGATAGCAAAAATGGGGTAGACAGAGCAGATAGGAACTGGGTCCAAGTAAATGACCAGGGGGTGGAGAAAGGGTGGGGAGAAATTTAGTCAGTAGGGAGGAACTCCTAGTAAATGAAGGTGAAGAAAAAAGGCATGTAGGGATTAATGTATGTAAATACTTCAAAATCAATTGTATGCTAGCAAATGCAAGAAGTATGGTAGATAAAATAGGAGAACTAGAATTGCTGGCGGTTAATGAGCAATTGGACATAATTGGAATAACCGAAACATGGTGGAATGATGCACATGACTGGACTGTAAATATAGAGGGCTATTCCCTGTTTAGAAAAAACAGAATTAATAGAAAAGGTGGAGGTGTGTGCTTATATTTGAAAACAGAGCTAAATCCAGTTTTGCGAGGTGATATTAGTGAGGAAACTGGACAAACTGTGGAGTCCATGTGGGTAGAAATCGAAACTAAATGTGGTGTGAAAGGTAAAAAAAAGTTGTTGGTGGGCATATACTACATCGATGACAATGATGAGGCCCAACTGCTATTGCAAATGAGGAAAGCTGCCCAGTTTGGGCATACTATAATTATGGGAGATTTTAATTATCCATATATCAACTGGAAAAATGAGACCTGTCAGAGTGCTAAGGGTAGCAGGTTTTTGAACACGCTTCGTGAAAGCTACATGTCACAAATGGTGGAAGCGCCGACAAGAAATAACAATGTATTGGACCTAGTGATCACTAATAACACAGAAATGGTATCCAATATTAAGGTAAGAGAACATTTGGGAAACAGTGATCACAACATGGTTACATTTGAGATCTGTCTGGCAAAGCAAAAATGTATAGGTTCAACCAAAACTCTTAATTTTAAAAAAGTGAACTTCAAATTGTTAAGGGCCTCAATGCAACACATAGACTGGGATATTTTATTTAAAGGCAAAAATACTGAGGAAAAATGGTCAGAATTCAAATTTAGGTTGCAGAAATGTACCCAACAGTATATACCAATGGGGAACAAGTGCAAAAGAAGTAAGTCACAGCCAATGTGGTTAACTGCACATGTAAAGAAGGATATGGCAAGGAAAAAGTCAGATGGAACTGAACAATCTTTCTTAAAATACAGGGAGTGCAACAAAGATTGCAAAAAGGCAATTAGGGTAGCAAAAATAGATAATGAAACTCGAATTGCAAGGGAAAGCAAGACTAATCCAAAAAAGTTTTTTAAATATATAAATAGCAAAAAACTTAAGAGGGAGTGCATTGGACCATTCAAAAATGAGATGGGTGAGTTGGTTAGTGAGGATAAGGAAAAGGCCGATGTTTTAAACACTTTCTTTGCATCAGTATATACAAGGGAGCAAGGAATGGTAGAAGAGCCTCTGCAAGTAACAAATAAAACAATACAATTAATAGATATTGGGTTAACTCAAGGAGATGTCATGGGAAGACTGAACAAAATTAAGACCGACAAAGCACCGGGTCCTGATGGTATACATCCAAGGGTTCTTCAGGAACTCAGTGCAGTGTTAGCAAAACCCTTATATTTACTCTTTAAAGATTCTATTACCACAGGCTCAGTGCCACAGGATTGGCGAAGAGCTAACATAGTGCCTCTATGTAAGAAGGGAATTAAAACAGAACCTGGGAATTATAGACCAGTGAGTTTGACCTCTGTAGTGGGAAAACTATTAGAAGGGATAATAAGGGACTATATTCAGGATTACAACACAAAAAATAAGATCATTAGCACGAATCAACATGGTTTTATGAAGAATAGATCATGCCAAACTAATCTTTTCAGCTTCTATGAGGAGGTAAGCAGCAACCTTGACAATGGCAAGGCAGTAGATGTAGTATATCTAGACTTTGCAAACGCATTTGATAAAGTACCACACAGAAGGCTGGTGTATAAAATAAGCAAATTGGGGCTAGGAGATAACCTTTGCAATTGGATACAAAACTGGCTGAAGGATAGGGAACAGTGTGTGGTTGTAAATGGAAAATTCTCCAGTACAGTTAAAGTGGAGAGTGGAGTACCTCAGGGTTCAGTATTGGGTCCACTGCTTTTTAACATGTTTATAAATGACCTAGAAATAGATATAGAAAGCAAAATATCAATATTTGCAGATGATACTAAATTATGCAAAGTCATTAATTCAGAACAGGATATTTTCTCTCTACAGAGGGACTTACATACAATGTCAGATTGGGCAAACGTGGAATATGAAGTTTAATGTGGGGAAGTGTAAAGTCATGCATTTGGGAGGAAACAATCCCAAGGCTACTTATAAACTTAATGGAATAATTTTAGGTGACTCGTTCCTAGAAAAAGACCTGGGTATCCGTGTCAACTACAAACTTGGAAACAGTGACCAGTGTCAAACAACAGTAGCAAAGGCAAACAAAGTCCTGTCTTGCATAAAAAGAGGTATTGAAGCAAGAGTGGATAAGATTATTTTGCCATTATACAAATCATTGGTAAGACCTCACCTTGAGTATACTAGAACTAGAGAGGGTACAGCGGAGAGCAACAAAATTAATTAAGGGAATGGAGGACTTGACATATGAGGAACGACTAAACAAACTTGGTTTATTTACTCTAGAGAAAAGACGACTAAGAGGAGACCTTATCACATTGTACAAGTATATGAGAGGTCAATACAAGGATCTCTGCGGTGAGCTATTTATTCCAAGGCCTGATCAGGTGATCAGGGGACACCCCTTGAGATTAGAGGAAAGGAGGTTTAAACTTCAGCAGAGGAAGGGTTTTTTTACGGTAAGGTCTGTCAAATTGTTGAATTCATTGCCCAGGGAGGTAGTTATGGCAGATACAATGGATACATTTAAGAGAAGATTAGATACATTTCTTTCAAAAGGGAACATACAGAGTTATACTGTTTATCAGTAGGCTGATCAGGAAGGACTGATAAAGACTAATTTAATTGGTAGCAGGAAAGCTATAAAATTCTCAGTTACTGAGGTATGAGGCGAAGGTTGAACTTGATGGACTTGTGTCTTTTTTCAACCTAATTTATTATGTTACTATGTTACACCATGTTATATATTTTGTTTGTTTAATCCCCTTTTATATTATAGAGGTCTCTAAACTATGCGTTGGTGACATACATCTAAGGGGTTAATAAATAGGGATGGGCAACATTTTTTGCCCATAAACAAAAGAGACACAAAATGGCAAATTTTGCCTTCCAAAAACTTCAGAAACTTGTGAAATTCAATTCTTCTATATAATGAAAACATTCACAAAACTGTGTAAAAAAGGTAAATTTTCTGTCTTTTTTTTTTCCCACACAATTTTTGTGGGAAAGCTATGTTGTTAGTGTGTACTAGGAAGAGGACATAGCTAGAGGTGTGACAGCCCCAATGGAATGGCAAACTTGCCAAAATGTTGGTGGCTGACAGGCTGCCTTTTCTTTTGTTGAAAGCCGAGATTATAAAAAAAAAATGGTATAATGTGTTACACCCTGCTGATGTGTCCCAAGCTGCAGTTATTTTTCAAAGAAGTTGTACAAGCAGGTGGTTAGTGTGCAAAAAGGACAAAGAGCCCAAGCCTGCTAATAATTTTTTCAAGACACATGTTGTTATAGGACTCTGCCCACTCACAACTTTTATTTTCAGCTATTTGTTTTTATACATCAGCAGTAGCACATAGAAGGAAAAAATAGCACAATTCTCACAGGAAATTTATTGACATTGGAGAAAAGGAAGGGATTTGATGTATTTTCTGAGCAGGAATTTTCAATATAAATATGAGAAATTGTTAATTTTCAGTGAAAATTCCCACTGTAAAATGTTTTTACTTTTTAATCCATCCATATTAATAAAGCGCATTGAGCCATATTTAATATAGCTAAAGATGTATAATTCTCAAGCATTATAGCGTACAAATAAAAATATTCTTATGTTGTTCTATACAATACTCCAGAATAGCTTTCTTTCTGAAAATGGCCTATAATTATCTGTAACCTATTTCTAACACACACCATAGGATGAAAAATATTTATTATCATGTCCTTGCTGTGAATAATTTTAAATATGACCTTTCTTTAATTACCTTAGTGCCTATTTATTATGCCCCTTCTTACTCATATCATCACAAATGGTATGACATTATGATAATGTTTTTATTTCTTAAATACTGGTCTTCACACTGTCAATATAGCATTTCACTGAATAAGTAATTTGTGATAAGATTATGGAACACCAGAATAAAACTACAATCTTTGCTAAAAATCTATGTACACAGTTTCCCTTTCTTCTATTTTATGCTACTTGAAAGGATGTAATGTAATGTTATCACTATGAAAAATGAAATAGTATTGCTAATACCAATGAGTGTTATATTAAATATATTCTGACAGGCACCTATCCTGGAAAAACATAAAGCATATGATTATGTAAGGGTCAGTTGGTGATTCATGTCACTTGCAATTCGGCTCCATCCAAGGTGAGGTGGTGGTGGTGTGTGTGGGGGGGAGAATAACACACATTCATCGAGAAATGGTAACTTCCAGAAAGATAAGATCAAATCAAGTGTTTTAATTTATAAATGAGCCCCATAACTTATTTCACTGTTTTAGTATTTCCTTCAAGATTTAAAGGATTTATTTTGTTCAATATTCAGCTTAATTTTGATATTTGGGTGATTGTTGAAAAAAATCAGATCACTGCATCTCTAGAATATAAGTAGTACTACTTCATTATATAAAAAGTACTCTTTTATTGTAACAATCATAATACATTTAGTTTATGATGATTCAACAAGCCAAAGGATGTGAGAGGCTCCGAGGACAAACAAAAGCAATATTGCCTGTTCCACAGCTAGTCACTGTTCAGGAGCATCACATTTTAGCTCTCTACTGCCATTTCAAAGGAGAAATTTCCAAAAGGGCAGTCCAGTCCCCTCTGCAAGGGAATTACCAGCCAACCCCAGATGTACATTTCGGCCTTGTTTGGGCCTTGTCAGTGAGATGCAGCTGGTTTCCCTAGCACTGAGAGCAAGGGGTCCATGTCTGGATTACCCTATACCAATCAAATCTTCAGACCTGTAAGAAACATACAATCTTTTGTTTTGAGAAATGGGATTAAAGAAAAACAAATTGTTGACTCTACTAAAAAAGATTTTGATTCATGTACAGTGTTTTTTTGGCAAAATAATTTCATTAAAGAGAAACATAGAATTTGATAGCAGATAGGAACCAATTAGACCATCTAGTCTGCCTATTCTCTCATCTAGTCAGCCATATATATCCCAAGAGTTCTTATATTCATTTACTATTTTAATTTCATTAATTTCTGCCGGGAGGCTCTTCCATGTATCTGTTAATCTTTCTGTAAAGTAGTTTTTTTCCCTTACGCTTCTTCTTCGTTTTCCACCTAGCAATTTTTGAGTATGTCTCCTTGTTCAAGGGTTCTTTTTGTTCTAAAAAAATGATACCTCTGGAACTTCACTAAATCCTTTCACTCCTTTTTCCTAGTGTAAGCCACCTACCCTCAGATGTGGAATCTGGTCCTGGGACCAGACAGCTCACAGCAAGGGACAATCTTCTTACTGGGAGCATAAGGAAAACCCTGCCCCCCTTTTACAGGTTTTTCTTTATGCTCACTGAAGGTTGTCCCTCTCTGCGATCCATCTGGACAGTCTTGCTGCTGTGAGAGGAGTAAAAGGGGCAAGAAGGGGATACTTTATCATTCAATTATCTCTTGAAGTACAACTCTGACAATATTGAAATAACACTCTCAATGGCCCAACTACTATGAAGATTAATTGGAGCTGCTTTTATTGTGAAACATTACTATCCATTTAATATGTTTTAAGTTTTCACTCATATCACCCCCTTTCCCTTCCATCCTCCAAGCTATACATATTATGGTCCTGGAGACTTTCCTGGTATGTTTTGTTTTATAGCCTATGCGCCATTTTATTGCTCATTCTTTGAATAGTCTCTAATTCAGTGATGTCCTTCTGGAGATATCGTCCCCATTACTGCACACCATAGTTTAAGTGAGTTCAGACTAATTATCTGTAAAGTGCCATTAGGACCTCTTTTTCTGCTGCTAATTCATCTTCCTATACAACCAAGTATCCTGCCAGTTTTCATCATTGCTTGGTTGCATTGTTTACCTGTCTTTAAATCATAAGATATATCTACTTTTCTCTGCTGTTGTCATGTACCATTTTGCATTTCATGACATATTTTAAATCCCAAATAATAAAATATTCTTCGTAGAGCTACTATGAAAAGGTATATATCGCTAACCTCTCCAGACCTGTATTGATAGCTAATAGGAATGCACACCTGAAATTGAAATTACAGGAGATATTTAGGTTGATCACATAGTTGTATCTTTCCCAGGTATACACCTGCATGTATAACAGCATTTGAAACAATAGTTCATTGGAATAAATAAAATATTTTCTCACCAAAGACTGGATATCCACTAGGCACCTTCATGTGGTCCAGGATTGTGGATTGGGACAACTCCAGTTCTCCATGTAACAGTCATGTGTATCGATAGTAATGCACTCGTGCCATTTGATATCTAACAAGGCTCTGTAAAGATATTGCTATAGGATACAAGAGGTCTGGAATCGGGAAAATATATAAAAACAAATCAATAATTATCAAAAACGTATAATGGGAATATTAACAGCCTTGACTGGTTTCTGCATACAAAATGCGATTTTCAAAAATACATTTTTCCAGCATGAATAGAAGTTCTATATCCAGTTTAGATGGCTATCAAATAGTCTCCAACTTGTCTTGTATTAAATTAGACTTTATGTTGTTCTTCAACTAAAGAACATCCTCAAACACTTTACTTTCCTTGTTTTTTTAACAGATTGTAAGAATGTAACAATGTATGAGTATGTTTTCTCTTTCTCTCTCTCTCTCCCTTTCTTTCTCTCTCTACATATATATATATATATATATATATATATATATATATATATATATACACATACACAGAGGTATTATGGAAGCATGTGTATGCATGCATGCGTGTATTTGTTTATATGTGTGTGTGTGTGTGTTTCAGCATGCATTTCTACATGCAATAGATTATCCAACAAGTACACTATGAACCCTTTCATTGTTAGAGGTGTAAACAATACTTTGATCACCCTCGCAGAACTGTTTATGACTGATTCCCCTAACCTCCCAATCCTCAAACTATATGTATTTTGTTCATGGTGGGTTATATGTGATCACCTGACATGTACATGCTAAAGGCTATCCTTCTTTGAAATTGGGCTTTCCTTTTTTCAAACACAGGCAGCTCCAAAATTCTAGATTTAAGGGGGGCTGCCCATCTGATGCTGTATTATAATTCCATTTGGTCACATCATCATCTGATATTAAAATGCATAACAGTACCCTCTTTTTGAAGGAGGTGTATCTGGCTGAGATCTAAGCTCTTAAAGATCCTTTCCCCTGTTCGTGTTTAAAAAAAACAGTAGGATCTGGAGCATAAATGACATAATCAAGTGGGATTATGTCTTTTAAGTGATGTAATTCCCACAGCGAGGGACTACTACTAGTGACTGATAGCTTCCCCACAGTAAGCCTCAGTCCCCAGCACTAAGTAAACAGTAACCACTTCACTGTGGGACTGCAGAGGACATGGCCATCCATGCTTGGCAGTTTTAGGGTAGCTGCTGAGGAAGTGGATAACCACATTCTTAGCAGAGAAGTAGTTAAATATCCACTGCAAACACAGAGGGTGAAAATGACACTGAACAGGTTGCACATTTACTGCATACACACACAGCTCATCTACCTCCTATCAAATCACATTCAATTAGGCAAAGATATCCGCAAACCAAAACTTCTGTAATCTGAGTTCCTGGCAAAAGACAAAATAAAAGTTTCATATAGTACTACATGGAGTTCATTGTTAGTGTAAAACAATAAATAATGAATATTACAGGAAATGTGGATTTATATAAGGTGCATTTCCAGAATATGTAGGGATACAATCTATATAACTTAGTAGATAACTAGCAAAGAGAGACTATCCAAAACGGGATTGTTTACTTGGGATGGGGGAATCTTTTTGACTCAAAAGTAAAAGAAAAAAATGGAACTTCTCGCCGAGCTGGACATTTTTCACAAAAAGTGTAGATTTTATGGGGGGGTTTTCATGCCTTGCATTGAAATCAATGGTAAAACTGAATTTCACATAGCAAGTTTCTCTTCTTTTCCTGCAGGGATAATATAAAAGGAGTGTCAGGTTCCCACAGTATGCCATTCTGTGTTTTTAGACAAAGAGAAAGCAGAACAATTTTGCAGCTAGTTAGGATAGGCAAATAAAGGAAAATTGGAGTGTAGTTTACTGAACCCTGTAGGCAGGACATTTGTTCTCTTTGTTTTTTGGGAGTCTGGGGGCACTCTGGGAGAGGGTAAAGAGAAAGGAGAATTACCCAATATCATGTTTGACTGAGACAGACAGCTGCAATCCAAGTTCTTTCCTGATCTGCCTGTTATCCCGGAGCTAGGAGAGTCTGGGGTGTATGAAGGGAGCAAAGGAGATTTACCCCAAATAACACAAAGTTTTGCATGACTGAGAAGGGACACGAATCTGTGATCCAAGTTATTTCCTGATCTGGCTGTTAGTGGACTCTGGAGAAAGTATCAGTTGAACTGTTAGTGTGTTTTTTTGTTTTTTGTCTTTTGTTGACAGTGATAGGGATAGGGACAGTTAATTAACAAAACATAAAAATTGTTTGATAGGTGACAGAGACAGGGACCCTGATATGAGCTGTGACTGAGGTAGACTGATATTAGAAGAGATAGAGTATTTAGTAAAGTGCAGGGCATAAAAACAATCAGCTCTATTGTATAAGTCACTGTAGAAATCCACATAGTAGTTTAATAATGTCTAGCAAATGCACTAATTACAGGGGGAGGGTAAAAGGACTAGGAGCAATGCAGGGATGTTGATCTTGCTGTTATTATCTCTGTGATGGGGGAGTCTAGGGAAAGAAATTGTTGAAGAAGGTTTTGTATTTTTTTTCTATATGTCTATTTTTTACAGTGATAGGATAAGGTTGACAAACAGTTTAAATATATATACATATATACAAAAAACAATAATTAAAAAAAATAATAATAATAAAAAAGTAAGGGATCCTGATATGAGCTGTGTGACTGAGGTAGACTTCATTGATACAGAGACAAGACTGAGTATCTTGTTGAGGGCTAAGACAAGACATCGCACTCTATCAGTCTTGCTGTGTACTTTACTGTAAAAACACACACAGTAGTTGAGTAATGTCCAGAAAACTCATAAGGGGTAGGCGGAAAGGACTAGGAGCAGTGCAGGGACATGCAAGTAAAGGGGTAGTCCAGAAACTGACTGCAGCCATGGTTGTCACATCGTGTGCAATAAATTATCGTGATCCCTCTCCTCCCAGCAAGGATTCAGTTTGTCAACATCGCACCAAACGTTCCAACAGCACCAGCGCCAGTACTATAAAAAAATGTATGAAGAACGCTGATGATGACATTGAGTCACATTCTAGTGTTTATGATGGCATAATGGAAGAAGGGGTAGCAAATGAACCAGCTGCTGCATCTGACAGTGAGACAAACAAGCACCAAAACACCTGTCCTCAAAGTATTTGCAAACTTTGTGAAATTAAAATGATAAAGAAATTGTATCAGACAACTAAAAGCATAGAGAAGTACAAAGGTATCTAAACTACACCATGCCGGATGATGGGAAATTCTGTTTTTTTATACTATGGAGGTGGAAAGTTTGGCTGCCAATAGAAATGAAGGCAGAAAATGTTACTTTTCTTGTGGGAAATTCTGTGGTGTTAGAAAAACAGCTGAATTCTTTGCCTCAGAATGCTGTGCTTGAAGATACTGTAATTGCTTTCAACAAAGTAATGGATACCTATCTAGCACAGAACAATACTGGCTTCAAAGCAGGTAAGATGTTGATCCAGGGAAATATCCGACTGCCATTTTGAGTCAGCAAAGAATGTTTTTACCCATTTGGCACTTAATTGGAAGAGGCTTCAATGTTTGTTTGTTTTCTGGCCTTCCTCTAAATCGAAAAGAGGTTATATGACATGGGCTCAACTTGTTGGAAGCATGTAACAGACATATCTTTTTCAGCTTCACCTATCTATTTACCTATATAGGGTATGTGCCCCATAGAACTCTACAAACTGAAAAGTATACAATGCAAAAAATACCTTTAGCTTATTATTACATTTGCAATGCCTGCTCTAGGCCCTATAAAAGTACTATCAGGGTTAACACTGCTGTACAAGCCTTAAAATGAATAGCTATTTAAATTTTAAAGGTGAACACTCTAGAAAGTGGAAGAATAATATTCATTTTAACCCGTTCTGTCAGATTCAAAAAATTGTACAATATATGAGAAGTATGGTATGTAATAGGCGGTTCTAGTGGGAAGGTTTTGAGAGAAACTTTGGCCATATGATTTTATTATGAATGCATACTATAGAGCAAGAAAGGTAGGCAAAAAATATAATTCTGGCACAAAAAGTAGAAGTAGAGAAATATAATTCAGGACAGATCCACATTCATCGCACTATTCAATTGTGCTTCCAGGGACATCAAACGTATATTACAAAATCATTGGAATATTCTCCTGAAGGACCCTGTTATGAAAGAAGAACTTTCAGTGAGATCAAAGATGACCTTTGAAGAGCCAAAAAAGAAAAAAAATTGGACAGCTCATAGTAAATGAAATCCACAAAGTTCCACTTTATAAAAGTCAAGTTTTCTAAGTGTGAAGGAACTTTTCAGGCATGGGGCAAATAGATTTCACACTTTTAGCTGTTTTTTCTCTTTAACATTACAGGTGAACATTTTCTAACTACTTACTTAATGAACTGCAGTTTGTCATAGGGCAACGGTATTTTCTGTACCAGGAAACTGTGAATGGTACTAGTAGTGGGTCATGTGAGGAGTGGATGTGGCCTTGGGTGGAGATAAGAGCTCCTAGAGTGCTTTGCCAAGGGCTGCCTGTGATGTAAATCCAGCTCTGTAACTGACCAGCTGTTTTACATACATGTTGGAATACATCCAGAGCAAAAACAGTTAATCTGTAATAAAAGTAAATAGTATTTGGTGTTTCTTAAGAAATATATAGATACAAATACTTTGTATTTAATGCTCATGCATTAGATATACAAATATCCAAAAGAAACGATAATCTGGCTACCCAAGCTTTAAACTATCAAGTAGCGGAAACATAAAGGAACATGTGAATGATTCACTTATTTCTCACCCCAGAAACAAAACTGACGAAAAAGAGGTAGACCAAATAAAACAATCAGTATGTGAGAAAGAACATAAGCTAACCATAAATTGGATACATGTGAATATTAAAAATATTAATAGCTAACTATAGTCTACTAGCTGAGTCTACCATATGTTTACTGTATATTTACCATAATTACCATATACATATATAATACATATCATCTTCATCCGTTGTTGATCCACTGCAGGATGAAGGCCTCCTCAGCAAACCATCAACAATTTAGGTCCTGAGTCTTTTGTTGCAACTGTGTACCAACAACTCTGGTAATTTCATATATCCATCCTGTGTTTGGTCTTCTTCTTGGACATTTAGTACTGCGTGGAATCCATTCCAAAATGTGTTTGGTTTATCTACCATCAGGTCTTCTTGTTATGTGGCCTGCTGATTTCCATTTCAGATGCTTTACTTTTTCAATGATGTCATAGACCATTGTTTTCTGAATCCATGCATATGTTTTTCGGCCCCTTTTTGTTATATTTAGAATTCACCTCTCTGCGTAACCTTAAGATTTTTGTATGGCTTTGGCATTCAGTGTCCATGTTTTACCGCCATATGTAAGGACTGGGAGGACACATTGGTGTTGCGACCGTTACCTTAATTATGAATATTAATATCTATAGTTACCAATATTAATAAAGTGCATATTATGCTAGATACAACAATACATTTTATTCATAAATGTGTTAATGTATAAGTGTATTTTGATATACCAATTATCAGCCGATGAAGTGGAAATGTTATCTACAGGAGCAAGGGGTAGGACATTAATATCCTTTTATTTTTTACAAGTATGAAGTCAATTTCTCTTTGATTACCATTAGGGCTTTTCCATGTCCATTTTCTTTTTGTCTTTTTCTTGTAGAATGAATTGTTGTACAAATTTTGTTCTTCTGCAAACTGGTGACTGACTGATCCAAACAAGTGCATTATATAACCTTATCCATTTTTGATTGCTTTTTAAGTTTTTCAGTGCTGGATTGCTCACTCCTACTCCCCTTAAAGGGAGCAGTGGTTATTGGCACATGGCCGGTCTTTTTGTTAGATTAGGATTTTAGAATTTACTGTGCCTTTAAAGAGACTCATCCACGAAACTAATACAACAACATGGTACACAGCTGGAGTCGGAGGAGGAGAATGACTGCGCAGGGAGGTGGGTTGTTTCGGTATCCATTATCTTTGGTAGGAAACCTTTGGCAGCTCTCCCACTGTTAGAGACTACAACTCTTTTTATGCCCATGTAATGGTAGTTGTAGTCCCAACAACTGGATAGTCAATGCTTGGACCAAGAGACCATGGATTCCCTAGACACTTTCTATCCTGTAAAAAAGGTGGTTTGAATACATTTAAAATTATGGGGATAGAACATGTGTCCAGTGATAGACCCAGTAGATATGCAAATTTCTGTAAACGGGAAGCCTACTGGATTTATACGCTGGGCACAATGGATAAAGGAGGCTTAAATGAAGAGATTGACCTGGGCTTTATGAAATAAAAAAAAAAAAAGTGAATGTGGTGGTAGATAAAGATTAGATAAAAATAATAAATAGAACACTAGGAGGGATACACTTTAATAAGTACTATATGTATATAAAACATTTATTGTACACTATTAAATATAGTAAATATTTTTAATATTAAATCACTAAGAGTTATACTCACCTTAAATTTAATAAAGTGATATTTAGAATATAAAAAATAGGGGGGTTGTTAAGCCCAGAAGGAAGTCTGTCATTGTGGAATTGTACTACTTGTGGTAGATGTGATTTGTATTCTGTTTTTAATATATAACATAAGGACTTAAACTCTTGTTATCATATTTATGCCAGAGTGTAAGCCCAGGAAATCAATAGATAATAATACCCCTGTAGTGCTTTATGTGAAGGGTGGCATTTTGGGTTTAGTGTAATTCACGAGTGGAGGATGACATTAATGTGATTCACTGTGGGGCAATATGATGGGGGTACTATGGCTCCGCTAATAGAGTGGGCAGTCCGTAGCTCTAGCGGTGGAGCCTATTGTTAGATTGCAGGATCGATGGGCAAACCTCAGTGGGGCAATATGGAACGCACAACTCGGGGAGTGGAGCGCATGGACAATAGAGTCCAGTTCCCTATCTATGGCAGTGATGGTGTATGCACATGGTTTGCACTCCATGAGTAAGCCGCATGACGCATCAAGGGAGGGATGTACATCTTCCGGTCTACCGAGTAACTGTTATGAAAGATCTAATGGCGGAAAAACAGGAAAGGATAGTGGGAAATATTGTGGCATAAATACTGAAGGTAAGACAAATGAGAACTGTTTGCTAGATTCTCCTGAAGAAGTGATATAATTTCACGAAACGCGTTGAGCGTTATTTTAAGTTTTTTATATTATTGTTTATCTAATAAGCAATTTCTTTTTAATATCCTACATTATTATTAATAATATATTTTTATACACTGGAATAAATCTTGAGAAAATCAGTACCCTCGTGTCTATACATGGTGATGTACATAATAATATATAATTTAAGTATATGATATACTGTCAAGAGGGGAGGCCCTATATTAAGGTAAAAAGAAAAAAGGAAAAAGAACACTGTGGAAAATCCAGGTGTATCTTGTGGAGGGACCACACTGAGAAAAGAGGGAGACCCACTGACAGAGGAGGAGATAACCGTCCTGGGGTTGTATACTAGGGATGCTGTTGTACTGAGAGGCAGTCTTAACCTCTCAAATAAGTGAGTACATTACCTGCAGAGCACAGGGTGAAGGTGAAGGTTGTCCAGTATCAAAATATTAAACTTAGAGGAGCTCCTTCTGCACTGTTTTTTCTTCTGTCTTTTACTGCAGCTCAAGTAGTGTGGAGGATCTCTGCCTCTTCTAAACAGCAGTGAAGGATTCTCTTGGAAAAATAAGACTTATATCCCTATATTTATTCCGTTTGTATCAATATTTTTGTTTGGAGTAATTTTTATCTTCATATTTTTTATAGTGTGCGGCGCTTCCTTTCTTTTTCTTTTGTCCTTTTGAGAGCCTTGAAGTGATATGGGGCTACTCAGAAGGATAGGAGAAATTTACAAATTTTTGGTTTGTAATGCTTGGACATCAAACTGGTTGTGTCGTATGAAAATTGTCATGGAGAACCAGATGGCTGTTTTACAAATCTGGGGATACTGATGCTTTGGAAACCCAGGATGCTGCCATTGCCCTTGTGGAATGTGCCCTCAATGTTTTTGGTGGGTCTTTTCCTGCTTCTAAGTATGACATTTTTATGCATTCCATTATCAATATGGATGACTTCGAGGCTGCTGTTCCTTTGAATCTATCCTGGTGATGAACAAACAGAGATTCTGTCTTTCTAAATTCTTTTGTCTTATTTAAATAGATAGAAATACTTCTTATCAGGTCTAGATTCTGCAAAAGCTGGTCTGTTTTATTTTTTTGGTTCATGACAAAATGAAGGCAATATGATGTCTTGACTCAAATGAAGATCGGACACAACTTTGGTTATGAGACCTGGCCAGGTTCTTAAGACCAATTTGTCTTGATATATCACTAAATATGGAGATTTTGTAGCTAATGCTTGTTAATCACTTACACGTTTGGCCAATGTGATGGCTGTTAGAAAAATCCTGTTTAAGGTAAGATTTTTTATTTGTACCTGATCCAGAGGCTGAAATTTTGAAGATTATGCTATCCCATGGGGGTATTATACTCTACTAGAATAGCTGAGATGGCTGAAAGCTGGACCTTCAGGGAAATGGACTTAATCCTTTTTCATATCCTTCCTGCAGGAATTCCAATATTTGAGGAGCTGGTACTAATGATCTCTTCAGCCCTTTCCTTTGACACCAATTTCTGAAAACCCTCCATATTCTGTAATAGATTTTTGAAGTGGAAGCCTTTCTTCTTGCCATAATACTGGCTATTACTGAATCTGATAAGCCTTTTAATTTCAATAATGACATCTCAGCCTCCATGTTGTAGGCTTCAAGAATTTCAATTTCTGATGAAAAATTGGACCTTGATGTAGTAGGTCCTCCCTGACTGGTAAGGGCCATGGCTGGACCAGTGACAATCTCTTCAGCTCTGAGTATCAGATTCTTCTTGGCCAATCTGGAGCTATCAGGATTACATTGGATTTGTCTCTCCATATTTTCCTTAGAAAATAGGTATCATTGGAATAGGGGGAAAGATGTAAGTGAGGCTGAAGTCCCATTTGACTGTCATTGCATCCACCCCTGTGGCCAAAGGATGTTGTCAGTGTGAGATGAACCTCTTGCGTTTTGCATTCTTGTGGGAAGCCATTAGATCTAATGATGGTCTTCCCCACCTTTGGACTAAATCCTTGAAGACTTCCTTGTTTCATGACCATTCCCCTTGGTCTATGGTATTTCTGCCCAGGAAGTCTGCTGTGACATTCAGTGATCCTTGCATGTGGGAGGCTGATATTCCTGTCAGATTTATTACTGCCCACTTTAGGATTTTTCTGCTGAGTAGTGGGCTTCCTACACCCCCTTGATTTTTGACATGCATCACTGCAACCAGGTTGTCTAATTGAATCCTGACTGCCTTGTTCTTTAGTTAGCTCTTGAATCTTGCCAGGCAGTATCTTATGGCTCGTAGCTCCAGGGCATTTACGTGCAGACTTCTATCTTCTTCCAAAGAGTTCCTTTGCACTGACTTGTTTTTCAAGTGACCTCCCCAGCCTGTTAGACTGTCATCCGTTGTGACTATCTCCCAAACCTGATCTTGGAAGGAGACACCTTTTTGATTTTTTTTGTTGAGTCCACCACTTCAACTCTCTCTGTACCCTTGGTGTTAACTTGATCCTTTGTAACATGTTGTTTGTGTGTTTGTTCCAATTGTTTAAAAACCATCTCTGAACTGGTCTCATTTGGTGTCTGGCCCATGGAACTACCTGAATGGATGAAGTTAAAACACCTACCATACTCATACAGTCCTGAGATATCTGGATAGGTTTGGAACTGAAGTGTCTTACTTTGGATATTATGTTGTTGATTCTCTGTGGTAACAGGAAGGCCATGTTCTTGTTGGTGTCTAGAATCAATCCTAGGAAAGTCAATTTTTGACAAGGCGTTAGTTGAATCTTCAGTTCATTCACATCCAACCAAGATTTCTGAGATGTTCCAGTGCCCTGTGAGTATGCTGTGTTGGTTGGGTCTTGTTTTCTGATATTACTTGTAGATCATCGAGTAGGGTATAATCAAAAACTCTTCTGTTCTTAGTTGTTCCAGGGCTACTGCCTGGGTTTTGGTGAACACTCTTGGGGTGGATGATAGGCCGAATGTTATTACCTGAATTGCCAGTGTTCATTTTCATAATTGAATCTTAGAAATTTGCAATGACACTTCTTTACCAGGATATGGTAGGTGTCCCTTAGGTTTATAATGGTCAGCCATGCTCCTGGTCTTACTGCCCGTATTACAGATGTTACCGTCTCCATCTTGAATGGCAGATATTTCAGAAATCTGTTTAGATACTTCAGATCCAGGATTGTTCTGAACCCTCCATTTGCCTTTGGTGCCTGAAAAATTAAGGAGTAAATTCCATGTTGTTTTTATTGTTCTGGAACTGGTTGTATTACCTTGTCCTTGACTAGGGTTTGATTTCTTTTCTGCTCTGGCTTTTTCTTGGTTTGCTGGAACATGTTATACTTTGAACATGTTCTTGTATGGCACTGCTTTGAACTCCAGCTGATATCCTACCTCCAGCTTTTGATGAACCAAGTTGTCTGCTTTGTTTTTTCTCTAGATGGGCAAAAATTGTTGTAGGCAAACCCACACTGGGCCTGGAGGCAGGGCCTGCTGACTCTCATTGCTGTTCCCTAATCCCTCTTTTCTAAATGCAGATCTGAATCCTTGAGAGGAAGTCTGTCTCCTTTGATTGTACTGTTTCCCTTGTTGAAGGGCTGTTTTCTTGATTTGAATGGTGTCTGGGCTGGTGACATTCTGTTCTTGTGATCCTGTGAAAGGAACTGACTTTCACCCCTGGATACCTCCAACTCTTCCAGTTGCTTTCCAAAAAGCATAGATCCCATAAACGGTAAGGATATTAACTTTGTTTTGGATGATGGGTCTGCCCTCCTTCTTAACCATAATGCCCTTTGAGTAGTTAGTGATAAGGAAGATGATCTGGCTGTCAATTTGATTGCATCCATTGAGGTATTGCATGGAAATCCCACAGCCTCTTTTATAAACACCACCTCCTTCATTCATTTTTGTCTTGAAATTGACAATTCTATTTTTCCCTCTAGCTCTGTGAGCCATATACAGATACTTCTGGCCACACAAGCCAAAACTGTGGTTATCTTCAAATTCTGGCCTAGGAATGAGAATTGTTTTTTAAGGTGCTGTTGTCACCGTTGCTTCTGTTCCAGTGGTGCCTCCTTGCTCCGTGCGCCCGGTCCACTTCCGGGTTGGGCGAGCACATGCGCAGTCCTTCTATTGAGGCTGCCAGGCTCTCTCCAACATAAAAGGCTTGGAGGCGCACTTCTTCTGACGCATTGTCAAACCATCTCCTAGCCTCTCCGGATCTGCTCTAGTAGCTTCCTGCTGGTGCCTGTCTTCCTGTTGGTGCCTGTGTCCAGTTTCCTTCTGGTGCCTGTGTCAGGTGCCTGTTCTACTGCTGTTCCCAGTCCTCCAGTATTCAGCTCTGTAGCCTTAGGGTACTGTTCCTGTGCCTGTGGGCTAGTCCTGCTGCTGTTCTACTGTTCCTGTGGGCTTGTCCTGCTGCTGTTCCTGCTTCCAGCTGGTGCCTCCAGTCTCTTCCTTGCTCCTGCTCCAGTCCTCCAGTCTTCTGTTCTTCAGACTTGGGGTGATCTCCTGTTGCTCCTGTCTCCAGTTCTCTTGCTGACTTACAGTAAGTGTGTATTCCTACCAGTTCTCCTATATCAGCCTGGTCTGCTCTTCTGGAGTTCATCCTCCCTGGAGTCATTGGGGTATAGACCAAACGTGGTATCCTGAGTCACCTTCGGCTCAACCAAAGGGGGCTATCTGGCTTTGTGGCCAGCACCTTTATACGGCTTTGCCCGCAGCATACCCCACTACGTTTGGCCTATGCAACCTAGCCACGCACACTAGCGATGCTCTCTAGCTTCTAGCCCCAATCACGCTTGTTGGAGGAGTCTTATCTTTCTTCATACCTCCCTAGTATTGCTAGCCGTCTTCCCTGGTAGCATGGTTACACAGTGTCTTTAGTGACATTTGTGACAGCTGTCCATGCGGCGGTCCATGGCATCTCTTAGTGATGATCCATCTTCCATGGGCAGAGTAGTTCCTCTAGACAGCTGAGCTATGGCTGCATCAATCTTGGGGGGCTATCACCCAGCTCTCTCTTTCCTCTTCTTTGAATGGGTACATTTTGTTTAATCTTTTAGAACCAGACACTATCTTATCGCCTTTACTCCATTCAGCCTTTATAATAACGGTTATAGCATGATGAACTGGGAATACGGGGACAATTTTTTATTGCCTAGGAAAGCTGCATCTAGAATCCTTGTTCCTTTTGTTCTCCTCTGAGGCCTAGTATCTTCCTCATATGTTTCAACAGTGCTTCCATTCTGCCAATATTGATGGAACCTTCATCTTCAACTATTTCCCCTTCTTCTTCTTAGGAATAAGGTGATATTAGATCTCGCATCCTCTCCATGTCCGTATCCTCCACCCTGGATGTACCTTCCTCCGGATCATCTGATCTGCCTCTTTTTCTGTGGTGGCACCTGGATGAAAACGTTTCCTGCATGGACTTTTTCATCCATGACAGGAAATCCTGGAATTGGGCTGGTATGACTTGACTGGCTGCTTTTTTTAAGTATTCTGAGCATAACCCTAATTGCTTCTACATACATAAAAAATCAAGGTCCTACCTTGCCTCTCCCTGTGTCTCCTCCTGCAAGCCGCTTATGGATTCCATGCTGCTGGCCTGTGAAGCACAGAGCAGGTTACACAGGCTCTGATATCATCCAGCTTCGTCGCTGTCTTCAGTGTGTCCAGGCTGCCCGCTGGGAGCCTTCAGAATTCTGCAGCTTCTTTACAGGCTGGCCTTAGGCGAAACCGAAACCTCAGGGTGCTCCTGTCCCCCTGGCTTAGCAGCCTTGCAGAGGCCATGTATGTAGCTTTGGGTGCTCAATAAAATAAAAAAGGGATCAGGCACACACTGAACCTCCTACTCCAGCTGGCGCAAAAAAAAACTAAAGGAACAAGTTGGGAGACCTGATTTTAAACTAGTTTTATTGGTCCTACACCAGCTGGAGTGAGGGACTAAATCCCATAATGTTTAATACCATGGAAGGGGACACAGAAGAAATAAAACCTCTTTGTTGGAAAGAGGGAGAGTGTCGGGGAAGGAGGGCCATTATTTTGATGTGCCGCCATGCTGAGGGAATGGACCATAATCTGCCAAGCTGGTCTAGTGTGGGTTGTCAGACTTTGGATTGATTTAGTCTAGTGTCTTAGGTTTGATCTGTCCACTTTGGGTGACCCTTCCAGGAGTATATGCTCCCAATGGCATAGTTCTCGGTTTCAATGACACACACACATTTATACATTTATATATATATGTCATGTACTAACTCCCATTGTAGATATTTGATAAAACATTTATTTGTATCCATTGTACTCAACAGTAATCTTCATAGAATCATGTATTCAGTTACAAGGGACAGGACCTATAAACAATGATTTCATGTGTGTTTTTGTTTTACCCTTTGAGTGCCAGAGGGGTGAACAACACATTGCCACTATAGCCCACCAAATAGACGTCATTCTTTGTTTAGACTCATTTAGTGTCATCAAATGCATTGTATTGTAGAGTCCATTGATTTTGTTTTATACTGCCCTACATTCCTATTTTCTTCCCCATTACTTGTTAGTCCTCTCTACAGTATATATCTCCCCCATTAGGGGAATTCACAGGGAAATACACATCAGGGAATGGATGCTGAAGAATTTGCTCCATTGCTTTTCATGACTATGAAGATATTTATCACACAGACCAATCAAATTCTGAGTACAATGATCCATGTTACTATTTGGATGAGTAACAATTTGAGTTCTTTTACCCTCAGTGTGTATGATTCCCCTTTGGCATTCAAAGAGTTTCATTGGCTTTGTTACCTTAAACAACATTGATAGTTTTAAAACATCTTACAGAATAAGCCCACATGATCTCTCTTTCCAAAAAGACTCTCTTTACTCTCTCTCTTTACCAGAAGAAGAAAATTTATATCAAACATCGCCTTACCTGCACGAGTACATACGCGATATATTTCATTATTTGTCCATGCAGCCTTATGTACGTTGGTAAAACCATCACGACTTTCAAAGAACGGATTGCCAATCACAGAACCTCAATCCGTCAGGCCATTCAGACACAGGACAGTGACAAACCGGTGGGCAGACACTTCGCCCTAGCCAAACATTCATTGGCAGACTTAAAATTCATGGTCATCGACCAGCAGCCCAAATTGAAGAGAGGAGGGGATAGGAACAGAGCATTACTCCAGCTAGAAGAAAAATGGATCCACAGACTGGATACTTTGATACCCCGTGGATTAAATGATAAAACTAACTATTCCTGTTTCTTCTAACTTCGCAATATAACAAGCTGGGGTAGTAAACCACTCAAAATTGAGGCGAGTTGAATCTTTTGCCCTAGTCTTGTATATCCTGCATATGATTTTTGGATCACTCTCTTTCCTACTCACAGACTGTAATGGGTTAATGTCATTCACCCTAATCCTGTTCCCTTATGGACGGCTGACATTCCTCCAGAGTTGGGTGGGCATAGATCCCCTAGGGGTGTTGCCACTCCAAACACCCACTCATAATAGGACTGAGTGTTCAGGCCGCTGGGAATTCATGACCTTATGCCTGTGAGTTTATCACTCTTCAGATATGGCTGGAGTATGATCCCTTTAACCTGAAATTGTTTTGCACGACACTAATTTATCCCACAACATGATTTACCTGGGATCTTTTTCCCCCCTCTCATTTAATAGAGTCTGCATTAGTTCTCTCAATAATGGACCCAAGAACAAAATTCGGTACCTGTCACATATCTGTACATAGGATGCTCTGTATCTCGTACAGTAGCCATATCACAGCTACATTTGACTCATTTCAAACTTTATTCCAATTTAACGTGGCTATTGATATCTGTGGACATTTTTGGATACTACATCGATACCGCTTTTGAATCACGATCCAACTAGCAGTGTGTGAACGCTTTCACTTGCCCTCTATCTTACAGTAGCTTAGCTTATACAGTGTTCTAACGGACATTCTTTATATGCATTTTGTACCATCTGGCCCATTATCTCTCTCATTCTGCTTTACTGCATTTGGTCCATTGAGTTTAGACATGTTTCCATTACAACGGGCACCTATGTTATTCCCTATCAGAACCGTTCATTGGCCCTCTAATCAGTGTATACACCTTGTTGACAGCTATTTACATTGTATTTACAATTTGTTATAATGTCTGAACTCTGTTGTGCTGTCCGCGCACGATTGGTTACATGTGGTTTGTAATTTAACCCTTGCATATAAGTCTGCCACTCGTGATAGTTTCTATGTGCTTATAAACTATTCACTCAGTCACCATTGTATGACAGGCTAGGCACATCTGCATTGATGTCCGATCAGTTTCACTATTAATGGCTTAACGGCGGTAATGATGTTGACTCACCGTGGCCTCCGTACTTGCGGCCCGGTGGTGACGTCACCACTCTCTCTCGGGCCATGCGCCTAGTTCTAGCGTCGTCTATATATACTAGCTACCATCTTTATTTCAATTGTCTTGAGAAAGGTCCATTCTGTCGGACCGGAACGTCGACCATTTTCATTGCCTATGAGTTTCTTTAATAAATATTATTAAGAAGTCCCACTGGTGCTGCCTTCTTTCTATATCCTTATATGATTTCCCCTGAGGACTGTGCACCTGGGCGATTCAGTATGATAGAGTGAGTGCTACCAACCCACAGCGTTCTATATATGTGTGTGTGCAATTCATCCACTTTTGGATCCACATTTCTTTTTCTCACTTATCTCATTTATAGTAATTTGAAATTCAGCCAACACAACACAGCCTGACCCAGATATCGACATGACACACATTACCCAGACACCATATATGTGAATCTGAGAAATCTTTGCATTTTATTGATAAATCTAAGACTAATTTAACAATTTATAAATGTGTTGACTGAATATGCATTACAATATGCAGCTATTATATTCATGTTAACCCTTAATGCACATTTAAATTCACCTTTTTCTTCTAAATCACCTCTAAATATGACTATCGATTAGCTACAGTTATTTGTGAAGGGAACTTAAAATGTTATCACAAGCATTCTTCACTGTCTAAAACCCTATTGTATATGGTGCTGTGTATTATACTGAGTGATAGAAATCAGTTCATAAACAATCATATATGTTTGTTTTTTCTATTCTCCCAGCGGCAAACCAGGGGGGTTATGCACTAAAGTGTGATAAAGTATAGACGGGTTCTCCAGTGATATCACTTCTCCATTTCCCATGTTATTCTATGGAGCCAATGCGCTAAGAATTCTTCAGCTATGGAGCTCTTACTGAATAGGCTCTATAGAATAACACAGGAACTGGAGAAGTGATAAACTGGAGAAGTTTTCTCTATTTTATCATCTCTTTATCACCGCTTAGTGAATATGTCCATGTGTATTTGGCATTTGATGGAGCTTTCTGTAAAAGTACTCTTTTAAGTCATTTTCTGTGCTGCTGTTCTTTGCTAATACTTTTTTAAGGGATAGTAATACTTCGTTTTAACTTTATTTTATTTTGTAGGCATTAAAAAAACATGAAGAATGATATAAGTCTTATCTCTCAAACCTTTATGGTTTATGAGATATTCACAAGCAAAGTTCCCCTCCACACCCCTTTTACCTAGTGTAAGTCATCTCTTCTCAAATGTGAGTCTGGTTGTATGACAGGACAGATAACAGAAGGGGACAATTTTCTTTGTATGAAAACAATGAAAGCCCTTCCCCCCTTGACAAGTTTTTCAGTTTTTTCCCTTATCTTAATAGAAGATTGTCCCTCTCTGCAGTCTACCTGGGCATCTCCCTTCTGATCTGATTGAACAGGGAAGGGATACTTTGTGAATATCTCTTAAACCATAAAGGTTTGAGAGATAAGACTTAAATCATTCTTCATGTTTTTTTAATGCCTACAAAATAAAATAAAGTTAAAACGAAGTATTACTATCCCTTTAATATCAAACGGGCATTGAAGATCTGTCTAGCAGTGTTTAAGTCTTGGACACCTCTCCAGAGTTCAAAGCGTTAAAGCACCATTTAAATCAATGTTAATTTGTATTTTCTCATCTGATGCAGTTGATTTGCTCCAAAATTACTCCACTTTTCTTTTGAATTTAATTCCATAAGAGCAAAATAACTCTAATAACCCTTTGATTGCCAAAGATCCGTGTAATGTTTTATAGAGCAGTATGTTGCATTCCCCCTCTGATATTCAAAAAGATAATTACTCAAATTTGCTTTTGACCATATGGCCCTTCAAATGTATATCTTTACTGCAGTTCTTCTGGTCCTTTTTAATTGATCTTAAGGGATTTTATTTGTGTGTTAATTAGTTATAATTTCTGCTGAGAGATCATAATTCAGAACTAGAATTAAAAATGTTTATCTGTTTTTGTTGACAGTAATGGTCATCACAAACAATATATAGTCCATAATAATTAACAGCTTGTAGATATTGTTATGTTCATGGAAGAAAATATTTGCCCTAAATGCATTTTCTGTTCAGACATTCAATTTGCCAAAAGTAATAGTGAGGAGTAATATGGTCCCAGTGGCCATCAAACTGGGTCCGTTTACATTAGAGAAGAGATGTCTAAGGGGTGATATGATTACCATTTACACATACATTCAAGGTCAATACAAAGATCTATCCAATGAATTATTTATGCAAAGAGCTGAGCTAAGAACAAGAGGTCATCCATTAAGACTAGAGGAAAGGTGCTTTCGACTAAAACAAAGGCAGGGATTCTTTACAGTAAGAGCAGTAAGGCTATGGAATTCTTTGCCTCAGGATGTTGTGCTTGCAGATAATACAACTGCATTCAAAAAAGCAATGGATGCCTATCTAGCACAGAACAATATTGACAATAATGACAGATGGCTTCAAAGCAAATAGGATATTGATCTGGGGAACTATTTGACTACCAATCGGAGTAAGGAAGGAATAATTCCCCCCCCCCCCACACACACACACACTTGGGACTAGATTGGAAATGGCTCCAGATGGCTTTTTTGCCTTCCTCTGGATCAACAGGGGTGTTTTTGGCATGGGCTGGACTTAATGGATGCATGCCTTTTTTCAGCCTTATCTACTATGTTCCTATGTTACTATGTTACTATGTATCAAAGAAATGTGATTAACCCCATGAAGGATTAAAAACATTTTCTCAGTTTATGCAATGCATTGCATACCTCTCTGACCCCTAATGGGCAAATAAATTACCATAGAAATAAAAGTAGCTGTTTATGAATATACATCTATTGCCACTAAATGCGATTTGTGCTTGACTTTTGCATATTATTGTCAATCAAATAATTGTTAACAATATATTAAAAAAATAAAGCTATAGCTATGTCAGATCACAAATAGAGTTGAGAAAAACATTATTCAATTCGGTTAGCAGATTAGGGGTTGGATTCTATTGCAGGTGCTAAATGTTAACAGCATTTAGCAAACATTTTGCTATTGAAGTCTATGGGGAACATGGAGCTAAAAGCAGTGATAAAATTAGCACCTGCAATAGAATCTAGCCCCAAATTGGCTGATATTGAAAACATCGGTTCTGGTAGAATCAGGAAGAAAAAGAAAGAGAGCAGGAGTGAGGGAGAGAAACGGGGGGGGGGGAGAAAGCGAGAAAAGAGCAAATATCTTATTTGGTTCAAGTAGAAAATAAAACAAGAAAGAAAACATCCATTTCATGCAACCTGTTTTGAATGTAATGAAAACTCTAGTCTCAGACTACCATTCATTTCACAAAATCATTTTCCTTATCTGTAAACAAAGGCAGGGGTCTTAAACTGCATTTGTGACTTTTCTGCTCATTCTAAATATTGGCTGTATGAATAATAATATGCACTTACATTAGTTGATATTATAATGGCCTAGATTACATTCAAGGTGAAAAATGTTATCAGTGATTTAATCACACGAGATTTGTTGATAAAACTTCTGATAAAATGATAAGATGCAGAGTAATCTGAGCCAATGATAGGTGTTCAACAATGAAAACAATAATATGTAAAAAGCTAAAGTTCAAACTTTCCTCCATGTGGTTACTTTTTTAACCTTTTTCATAAACAACATAATGTAATAATAGACCAAAACCTCTAGGCTTGAGTGTTCACAGCAGATATATCAATTCAAAATCAGATTAAGCATTTTAATTTATATGTCTTTGAGGTTATCTTTTGTTACCAAACACTGAGACTTGATTTTGCTTACTTATATATTGAAGCCAACATGCGGAAATTGTAATGTGGAAGTTAGTATTGTTCTGAACAAATAAAAGTAATTGAAACAGAGATAAATTATTTTGTATCTTCCTGGTATGCCTCAAACATTGGCTTGTCATTAGTACATAATGCCTTTGTAATATCCCCTTCTGGAACGTTTGTATGAACATTAAGTGAAAGACAACAATAGCTGATATGTATAATGTGGCATGGCAACCCAGATTAAATTTATCAGTTCCTTTATGAAAAGAAAAATATCATTAGCTTCTCCTGTTCCCTGAAACCATGATATTTAGGGCAGTTACACAGGCCTTAAAACTCTGACTCACAAAGTATGTTACATCTAGAGCATCCATTTAAATAGAAAGTATTAAATTAAATTATGGAAATGTGTCTTTAAAAAAAAATATCAGCATCTGCCTTAATTGTTTTTTTTTTCTCTCTGCAGAATTGCAATAACGGCAGTAAAGAGGACATATTCATGTCTCCTCCATACTGTCTTACTACGAGATATGGGGGGGGGGGGTGATTTTGAGAGTAGAGGACCCTGGCCATTCCTGTCAAAATTTCTGCAAGGACTTGCTCTGCCATCACCTTTGCACTGTTTAAGCCTTTGAGTGCCAGAGGGGTACGCAACGCATTGCAAAGCGTTGCGTACCCCTCTGGCACTTAAAGGGTTAAACAAAAACAACAGCCATGACTCTTGCACCGCCATCGCAAAACACATGACAACATCACTTTGCTCATTCCAACATTCTCCTCCGCATTAACTTTGCTCTGCAATATACACATTCACCTTCCAACGACTCACATCTGCCTCAGGGAAACATGCCAAGTAACCACTCACTTAGTTTATGGATGAGCGTCATAGCAACTTTATTCTTCTTCACTACACAGATGTTCAGAAACATTTATACCACCCTTGCACACGCTATGCTACACCTGGCCTGCCCTCACTATCTCCTGTTGCAACAAACATAATATGGCCACCATGACACACATCACAATCATGCATCTGTAACAAAACACTTCAAAAGTACATGCCCTACTGCATAAAAGTCACACAAATACTATGGAGTCTCTGATGACCAACTGTTGCGATAAGTGCCTTGGCCTGCCATTCTATTGTGTATACTGTGTGTGTACAGTGGCTGCCTGTAGCAATCGCTTATTAGGATGGTTATGAAAATGAAGGAGGTGAAAATGGCCCTTGTATAAGCAGACACCCAGTTATTGAAGCTGCTCAGTGAACTGCATAAGCTCCTCAAACAGATCCAGGAAGAGAGATGGATAAGTGCACATACAACTCATGAGAGCATGCACACACAAAATAACGTTTCAGTATTACCTAACCACACCACTATACACCACAGCAAAAGCAGATGCCAAAGCAGAGAGCAACATGCTACACAGGTCTCCGGTTTAAATTGTTGACAGAAAATCCCTCTATGTCAAGATCACTGCACTCTACCACAACTCTGAGCCTCCTCAGAAGACCATGACATGGGGGGTGCTGTTGACTGCTGAAGCAATGTGCCATGACCCTCCCCCTCTGCACTGGAAAACCAGGCCAAAAGCCCCAGCCCCAGACAATGTGACAAGTTTGCTGTCAGAGTTAGCCCTGTGAGTGCCAATGGGGTATGCATAGCTATGCATTGCCTACTGCCTGCCACTCAAAGGGTTAAAGGCGTTATGCATCTGTTGCCTTTGTCTCCGGAACACTTCTGTTCCTCACCATGTGTGGTGTCATGGTTTTGCAACTATATATTTTTTGAGGAGATAAGGGGCTGGGGTCCACAGCCTATTCTACCTAATTTTTTACTACACTCACGATTAAGTCCCACCCCTTTGGATACAAATTGCCTCATTTATCTCCCCTAACAGAACCACAGGACTCCCCTTCCAGGGAGTCCAGAGAAAAAAGTTCCCAGGTATGATGGAGTATAGGGGTGTCATGTTGTTAAGAAATGCCATTTGTGCTCAGAAGGCATGGGGCAGGGGTTGGAACAGGATGATCTACTAAATGACGACTGTGACACAGCAGTGATGCAGTCATGACACTGACGGTTGCGTACTTTAATGTTCTCATGAGGTTGAGGGTGCAGGGGGGTAGTAATGCCTCACAAAGCTATTTATAAGATACTCTAGGTATTGTCGCAAAATCTATGTTACGAAATAAACTGCAGACTCCAGCAGACACACACTTCAGAGAGGCCAGCACACATACATGTACACTGTTCAGAGGCCATCACACACATATGTACATTGTACAGAGCACAGTAAACACACATGTACACAACAAAGATGCCAGTGCACACAATGTACACTTTAGAGGGGCTAACACACACTACACAGATCACCACACACAGGTAAATGGCACATCCAGCAAACACACACAAGTACAGTCTACAGACACCAGCATTCACAATTAAACTATAGAGAGGACAGCACACACACAAGAACACTGTAGAGAGACCAGTACAGACATATGTACGCTGTAGACAGGCTAGCACACACACGTACACTGTAGAGAAGCCAGACAGACATATGTACACTACAGACATATCAGCGCACACATGCACACTATGTCAGACACATATGTCCTCTTTCTCTCCTCTCACCTTCCCCCTTCATATCAGCACTCCAGTGAGGTAGGTAGATTTGTGTGTCTGTATATGTATGTGTGGTGTGTATAAATATGTATAGGTGTTTGTGCTTATACATGTATGTGTGTGTTTATGTATGTGTGTGTGTGTATGTATGATTTTATGTATGTGTGTCTCTATCTCTATGCATGCATGTATATGTGAACTCTGTATTACAACTAGTAGTCTTCACAAAACACATGGTAAAAAAATTCCACTTAACATAACTGAATACAATGATTCAAAACAAATAGACAGCAACGCTGTCCCACACTGTTTCTATAATAATATGTATGTATCTGTCTCTATGTATGTATGTTTATCTGTGTGTATTTATGTATGTGTCTGTCTCTACATATGTCTGTGTGTATGTATGTATAACTACAAAAAGGGGCACTGCTTCACTCATGGGGATTTAGTCCTTTGAGTGCTTCAGGGATATACAACGCATTGATTGACAATGTTTTGCCTGCATTTGCAGCAGTGAAAAGTTTAACAGTTTGACAGCCAAAGAGGTATCCATACACTGGAATGTGTTCCATACCTCTTTGGCAGTGAAGGACTCAAAGGACTTAGGGTTTGATCCAAATGTTGGACATGGCTGTTTTTCCTGCAGACAGCATTTTTTCCAGCACAGTAAGCTATTCAAACGTCTGTGCTGTGAAAATATACCGGCAAAAAAAGAACCGTCGTTTGTTAAAGTTAAGAGGTGTTTTCAGCCATAAATATCAATTCAGATGTTTGCGTTAGCAATGAAAACCTGATAAGGGACTCAGGTTATAGCAGGAAAGTTAACACCTACTTTTTTTTTTAACTTGAGTTCCTTATCGTCTGGTTAAACAGCCGACACAGAAACTTGGGTTACAAAAAAAAGCCTAAGTCCTCAGTGGATGTATACATCCAAAGCATGAAAATATGTGAGAAGTTAGTAGAATTAACCCAATGAGTGCCAGTGGGGTATAGTTACCCCATCTGCATTCAAAGGGTTAACCCGGCTAAGTTAAAAAAACATTGCATTATAAGTAACACTTACCATTACTCCTGATGTCCAGTGGAGTCCTCAGCTTCCTGGTCATCTTCTGTCTCTTCAGTCTTCTCTTCTTTCTTCTATTCCTTCTTCTCTTCTGCCGTCGTCTTCTTCCTGTAGAATAAAACAATATAAGTATTACAAAGTATTAACATTTACAAAGCAATGCGTTGCGTACCTCACTGGAACTCAAAGAGATACCTTTTATTGTACCATGGGTATTGTACAATGTAAATGCTTCCATATATGTTCCCAATGTTGAAATATGCCATAGAAATTATATATATATATATATATATATATATATATATATATATATATATATATATATATATATATATATATTATAGCAGACAAAAATGTAATACAGTAATGCTAAGTGAATTCACTTAGCTTATATGGTGGTTTCCACCGCTTGGTGTGGCCATTGAAGCTGCGGCGAGCTAAAAACACAGACCCCCTCCTCAATCTCCCAAACAATAACCCTACCCTTCATCCTACACTATACCTAACATCAACAATAAAGTTTACAAATACTTCGGCACCCTAGTGTTGCTCTTAAATTCTTCGTATGCAAGCTCCTTTCTACTTTTTCTTCATCCGTTTTCTTCTTTCTTCATCAGTAAAACTGTTTGTGAAGAATAGCATTACATTCAATACCCCCATTAAAGTGCCACTGCCGCCTATGTAGGAGGCACAACATTGTGGTAACTGTCAGGCCTTTGCCCAATTCAAACTGATGGAAATTTGAACAAATACTTGTTTTATATAGCCAGTCTCTGTTCAGAAAGGTTTCTATGCACTCATTGGCTGGGATGTATGGTTATGCAGGGCACAGAACTTGCTCTGCAGTAACCACACCTCGCAGCCAATCAGGTCAAACATGCACGTTTCATTATCCCTCCAGCTAACCACTAATTGAATAGCTGGAGGGATGATAAAACATGCATTCATGACCCCTCCTGCTAGAAGTTGGTTGGCTAGGACGTGTGTTTACTACAGGGCACGTTCCATGACCTGTGAAACCACACATCCTAGCCAATGGGAGTGTCGGAAAATTTTTGATAGTCTGGCCATATTAAAGCCAGTCTCTGTTCAAATCTCCCTAAGTTTGTATCAGGCAAAGGCACAACAGGTACCAGGGGCTTTTTGTTATTTTGCTTTGCCTTTGCCAGTGTCAGCAGCAGCACTTTAATGGGGGCATTTCATTTAATGTTATTCGTCTTTTATAGGGGCAAAACAATTTTACTAATGAAGAAAGAAAAAGAGAACAGATGAAGAAATGGAAGAAAGGAGATTAAAGAAGAAGAATTAAAGAGGAAAACCTCTGGACCTCAGACTTACAGGTAAGTGTTTCATGTTAATGGGATGGGGGTAGCTTTAGGGTGCTTAATTCTTTGAGTGCCAGAGGGCTATGCAAAGCCCTGCATACCCCAGTGTATTAGGACCCCATATCAATACATCAGTGGGTCTCTGGTGTAGGGTTCCGTTGCTGCGCATTTGTGGGGGGATTTTGTTTGTTTTTTTACCTCAGTTCATTTACACGTCAGTGGTTAGGAACACAACTTAGGGCACTCAATTCCTAGTTTTTCATGCACAAATTTTAGATAAAAGTGAGTCCCTTAACGCATGTTACTAGCCACGCATGTAACTGAATCTCAAATTCATCTGCTTTGTCATTGATCTCAGTGGGCACAAATTTAGTGCCCATTGTGCATTTTTACCATCCGGTAGTGTGTCACAGTGCAGGTAATAGAATACCTAACTGTGACTTAAAACTACTGACACTAGTTAATGTTTCCTATATGGAGGTAATTGAATCAAGCCCCTAGTTGCCCATTTCCCATCCATTTAAAAAGCACAGAGTTTTTAATTGTTTGAGTAGTCCTATATATATCCCAATAGATCTTAAGTTAATTTACAAGGTTATTACATGTATCTCTTACACTTTTATGTCCCTGGTAATGAGCTCCCTCTATCTGTATGCAGATTAATTTCTTCTAGGGACTATCAGAGCAGATCAGTGATACTATGTAAAAAGCATTCAATGCAAAAAAAAACATACAGAACACTCAGTAGTGCTGTAATACTGTTACATTGTATTACATCCAGCATTGGCGGTCTACTGAACAGAAAACTCTCTGGATACAGAGCATCAGGGAGCTTATTGTCAGCTACATAAGTGTAAAAAAATAGGTGAAGATAAAAAAAAAAGTTTCTTTGAAGGGTCTAAGCTGCATGATTCCTATATCTTCCACTTTCAGGCAACACTTACTACCATGCCAAGCTATCCCATTTTAAACAAGTCCTAACCTTAATTTGCTTTCACTGTGAACTGAATGTCTCCTTCTTTACTCTTGTGGCCTATCTGTGGATACACCTCAGTGCATGTGTAAAGTGCTTATAGTGTTGTATACTGTATCAATGTAGGATCATTGCATTTATTTATATCTGCTTGTTAGTACCTGTTACTCAACCATGTTGTGGTTGAGTAACAAACATAATATTGTAATATTTGTAGTGGGCATCCCTGTTCTTGGATATCATCCACATATGACTTTCATTTAAAGCCATCAACTCCAACATCCAATGATTTATTCCATTTAATCACTTAGGCAACTGTAACATCTAGTACAAGGCAGCTTAAAACCTTCCTCAAGCCCCTCAACAATGCAAGTTTTTAGGATTTCTTTGACTGAACACAGATGAATATCATTAACTCAGACAGATCCTTCAGAATGACTGAATCAGTGACTTAATTCACCTATGTCCATGTACGAAGATCATGAAATGCTGCAATGTTGGTGAGCTTGAGGACAGGCTTGAGCTCCCCTGCTCGAATTACCTCCCTATATTTAGTAATTCAGCTTTTTAGCTCAGCAGTACTCTCTATCAGCTGCTGTATTTGACAGTCAATTCTCTGGTCATAGTTCTACACTCTGTCAAGACCTGTCCTCAGATGCAAGTCTAGTCTCCTTCCTCAGTCCTGTATGATATAATTGGCTTTGCTGGCCTGTAATAATTAGTGGCTACCTAAGTACTCTGCTTTCTTTCAACCTGCCAATATGCCCATCCAGAATCCTACATCCCATTACTTGACACTCAGGAGTGTGTAGAGAAACTATGGGTTATTTCCTCTGTGGAACTAGTGTATGTAGGGGACCACTGCACTTCTCTGTACCTTAAATCAGCCCTTTAACAACAGGTTAACCCTTAGAATCACAGGGAGTATGCAGTGCATTGCTTTGCAATAGAAATAATGACAATCATTTTGTTACTTAGCATCCATATCTAAACATCATAATTTTCCTAAAGAGTATTGCTTAATTATATGAAAAAACTGCTATATTAAAGAGAGTTGTGAATTTATGAACATGGGTTACACAATGTGCAGGATCTACACCACTTTTGATATAGTTAACTTAATTATGGATCACAATACAAATTGTTATGTTTACATTTGTTCTGGGCCATACATCATTCCACATCCCAGCATGTCCGAGCTGCATGCATTCCAACAAATCCAATTTTACCTGCAGCAAAACATATTTCAGTACTATTATTTAAGCAGTATACTTTGATTAAAGAGAAAATATTTACATACATATTGCTTTTAATGAAGACATTTATCTTTGTTTCATCACAAAGCCCCATCTGTATATGGAATCATTTCACAAGAATGCATCAGTCTAGCAGTATAACCCATTGTTTATACTTAATGTGATTATAACCAGAGAGAGTATATACATGCATCACATTCAATTTTCTCGCATGTGTAAATGCATTTCTTTTTTATGTATTATGAATCATTCTAAAAAAGGCCTTGGTAATTTACCGCAAAACAATATGTTAGGGTGCAAAGCTAATGTTTTGATGATGGCCGATTGTTTTATCATTTTAACCCATGGAGTGCCAGACTGGTACACAACCCATTGCAAAGCAATGCATTGCATACCCCTCTGGCACTCAAAGTGTTAAGAAAAAAGAATGAAGCTAAGAAGACGTAAAAAACAATGCTGTCATCATTTACAATCCAATAATACTATGAACATCAATTGTAGCCTTGAAATATTATTGTGAATATTATGATATTACAGCTGCAGATTGGGAATTCAGGCAACCACAATGCTATGTTCAACTGAATAAAAGAAAATAATATTTATTTTGGTATATATCTGAGCATTGTAGGTCATGAGCACAAAGTAAATGTGGCATTAACCCAACTGCACCATTGGGAACAAATACAAATACAAATTGGGGTAAAGTAACGGGTTAGAGGCCTCTCTATCATTCAAGGGGTTAAAAGTCCCTTCTTTATTTGCACCATAAGTCATGTGTACAAAGAGAAAAGTGGAGAAATCATGGGCCAACCTACTGCAATATGAGGAACATATAAAGATTTCCACTTATTCAAGAGGGTCTTTTACTCCTTGAGTGCTAGAATAGTCATCAATGCATTGATTAGCTCCTATTTAAATACATTGGAATATGGGTAATTCCTATTTGTCCCCTATTGGCCAGTTTGCTTCTCCTCTTTACTTTGTGCATGCAGCCCCAAGTTTCACCTCCTCTCCTTACCCTACATCAAGGATGCAGAGACCACCTGCATGACTCTTTGCACATTCTTCAAACAATCCCCAATATAGTCAGGATCTCACTGTCCACCAGAAGGATATTTTTCCATGCAGTTCAGCTCCAGTTTCTCAGTTGTTGCAACCATAATGGGATTCTTTTGCACAGCTTGTCTGAACAATAAGCAGCAATAGTGTGCGTATTACAGGCTTAAGCACAATGGTACTCAATTTTTTTTATCCAGGGCACCCCATAATCTATATTTTTCGGGGCACCCCTATCATTTTATAAGTAATTTCTCAAGGGCATTAACAAGGGTACACATAAGTTATATATAGTTATTCTTAGGTGTCTCAGTATCAGAATAACAAAAATGATCATACAGTGCATAAACATTTCCATAAATATACATATAAAATTTAACATTCACTTTTTAGCAAAGTCTTAGAAAACAAGAGGATCCCTAAGAGATTGTCTGTGGTACACTATAGTGCCAAGGCTCCCTGGTTGAGAATACCTGGCACATGTGCTACTGATATGTATAGCTCAAAGAGCAAGGCAGGAAAGAATATGGTGATGCTGGCACCAATATAGAGCACCCAGATGGCAGGATTTTAAGTGTTTCTTTGGTAGATGTATTTTATGTTGGTTTCATAGCTTCCCCGAAAGTATTTCCATATATCCATTACACACAGCAGGTGCCATCTCTAGTTGTAGAATGTTTTTGAATGCTACTCAATTTAGCTGTTCACATGGGCAAATAAACCACAGGAAACACTCACCTAGATTAGGTAGTGGTTATAGCTGATTTGAAAAGTCTGCACAAAGGCCTTTGGGGCTGCTGTGTACACCTATACATGAGCAATGGGATTGTTGCAATGCACAGTTCAATGTCCAGTCAATGTAGTCCTAGTGTGAGTGTCAGCTGCCATGCCTGGCTGATTAACCAGTTCTCCCCTTTGGCTATATCTGTAAGTGCTCAGTGGGAGAAAATTGAGCAGAAACAGAATCTTCCACTGGAATCATTGTATGACCTTGTGAACAAGGATTCAGTGTATAATATGGAATATGATTTGATCTACTCAGCTATCACTCTAAAAACAGCCTATATCCAGGCTCATGAAAATAATTTCTATAGACATGAAATTAATTTTCTTTCTATATATATATAACAATCTGTTTCTGGTTCACTGTCCACCACTCCTTGGAGCAGCAGTGGGCCTAGATTGACCACAACCTGTGAATCACCAAGAGACCGTGATTTTGACAGGAGTGGCCAAGAGGGCAAAGCCCCCACTGTCCACTCCTGTAGAAATTGCTGCACAGAGATTCCCTGACATTGACTTGAGGCATTTCCTCCACATCCTCCACACAAAGAAGACGTAGTGCGGAATCCCACATGCAACTCTGTTCAGCATTAGTTAGTTAATTATATGACAAAATCAAACATTCACATGTTTAAAACATTCACATATTCAAAAAAGCTACTGCAGTGGTAGTCAATTGTTACACTACAACTCCCATCATATATTGAGGGGCAAATATAAAACATGCAAAGGAATAATGTAGTATTTCTCTGCTTCTTAATCAATACGATAGTACAAGGGTATGCCATTAGAATACAATAAGTTATACATTTTAAGACAAGCTTTCGAGAGATTATCTCTTCTTCAGGTCAAGCAATACTGAATCACCAAAGTCTGCATCCAGATAACTGCTTCTTATTTATTACCTACTCCTGTTACATAAATATCACATTTTACATCCTCTCCAAGCTTTCTCTGTAAACATCCTTAACTGTTATCTAACTTGGAAACTCTGCAATGTTTGGAACACACTTAATTTGCTGGAGTTATTAACACATAAAGAGGGAAATAAATATTGTATCAATTGGCCGGCTACAATTATTACAGTGAACATATTTTATGATTCAGTATTGCTTGACCTAAGGAAGAGAGTTGAACTTGTCTTAAATATATAACTGTTAGTCCAATAAAAAGATATCGCCAAAGACTCATATCTTTGTATTACCAAAATTGGACTAATATTGTTACTACAAATTAATACAATATGGGGAATGCATGAATACACCAGCACAGCTCACAGGAAACAGAGAAACCACACTCCCCAAAACACTTATACACTTCCCCACACCAGATGCAAAGCAGACAGTTTTTCATGTATATGTTCTGTACAAAGGCATTAGGCAGGCACACCAAACAAAAGCAGTCTTTTGAATGTATTTCAACAGAAATGTCTATTTGCACATACCCTTCATTACTTCTGTGCTGCAAACTTGTGTAAGCCATTAAGCTTGCAAGGGCACATGATATATGTAGGACTTTCCTCTTTTTTTCAGTATTTCGCTCACTAGCATGCTTTATAATTGGACATATACTAAATCATTCATAAATGTCCAAATAGCAAAAAAAAAAAGACTAAATATACACGTTAAATGAATCAAGATAAATATTTGAATGATCAAGGCAAGGAACAGCTGAGAACAGTGTATTGGATACTCTTCTCTGCTCTACTCTAGAAATGATAAAATGAAACCCAGTGACAGTGATGGTGATGTACTATGGAAAAGGAACAATTTTGGGTTAAACCAACTGCATTTTAATGAATAAATTAAAATATTCATTGTGTTAAATAGGACGTTTAACCCCCTTGGATGCTAAGAGGTCCCCAACTTACAGCTTTGTCAGGTGTTGCAAACATCTCTAACATTCAAAGGAAAACCCTATTTGAATCAGTGGGGAATTCTGAGAATGTGTTTCTGCTCCCTATGATGCAGTTGGAGTCCAGGCCTGCTAAACTTTTTCTTAGTACATCAGTCTCAGTAGCTGTTTGATTAATTACTCTAAGGAATTTTATATAATTTTTGCTTCAAGTTTTACATTTGGATCTCAGATTTACATGTTTTTGGGCACGAAAGCAGATTTATAGGTAGCTTGTTGTCACCCACTTTGAACTATTATTATTACTTACAATAACAATGAGACTACTACTAGTGATGAGTTAATTATCCACTGCTCATTTTACAGATCAATTTACAAGACCAGGGGAAAATTTGGGTCCACCTAAAATTATTTGGAACAAATCAGGGAGATGGAAGAGGAGAGAGGACCAGATGTAGAGGGGTACAGCAGAAAAAGTAGGCATGGTGATTGCGCAGGTAAGAGAGGGAGAAGAAGTGTGGTGCCTCTAGAGAAAGGAGACAGAAACAGGGAGCAGGGTGTGGCAGCTGGGAGCCTGGGGGAGAGGAGGTATTGTTGAGATTCATGGGAATAGAAGTAACATAATCAGGCAGCATGGAGAAAGAGGAGAGGAAGTGGGTAGCATGGGTAGTGTGGTGTAGAAAAATAGGGAGAGAGTCATCAAAAAGTAATATTAACCACCAAAAGAGTTCATCTATTTTGTTCGGACAAATAACTTTAATGGAACCTGTTTGACGTCTAAAGGTCACATCATCACATGATTGCTTTTCCCTCAGTCTGACTAGTTAATGAAGGAAATGAAAAGTGAAACAAAACACCTATTTCACAAGACATATATTTTGAGATGACATGCTTTGTTTGAATTACAAATGTACAAAATAGTCTTTCTCATCCTTGGTGGCTACTAGATTTGCCTGCTTACCAAGCTTCAAAAGAAGCTTTTCAATCTTGTTTAGACTTGTGGCCTGTTTGACTAAATTCTGGAGGTAAATGAACCTGCTTTTTTATTTCCCAGAAATCATGTGCTTGTTTTTTCATGATGTGTTTATTTTAAAAATAAGTAATATGCACAGAGAAAACTCCTGCACCCTTAATGCAATGCAATACAATACAATATAATAATGCTATATTGGCATGACTAATAGACACACATATTGCCAATGCTGGTTAATGCTTGGATGCTAGAAATATCTACAAAGAACCGTTTTCCATGCACACTGAAGACATCCCTAGTGTCTAAAAACCATATGTGTAAAGTGGAGAAAAGTGGAGAAAGTGTAAGGAAAATAAACTGCATAGTGAGGGATGATTAAAAAATCTCATTGATTTATATTGGCCTTTTTAACCCTTTACATAACAGAAAGATCCCCCAGTGCATTGCAGTGTAATACATTGTAGTCCTCTGTGGTATTCAATAAGTTAAAAGTTCCATTTAGATCATTAGGATATTTAGGAGTGTTTATTTGCTGTAGTGCACTTGGGACTCAATTCTATTACCGGAGAACAGTTTGCTATGCTAATAACTGCACTGTCAACAACCACCGCAGTGAACAAAAACTAACAGTGAGTTGGTTGTTCCAAGTACCAGTCCAGTAATAGAATAGCTGCGGTACATGAATGGGTTTATCGCTCTTTTTTTTTCCCCTTACTGGCTGTTTTACCGGTGGAAATAATATCGAGCCCCCAGTTTTTTTCAGTTTACTAATGCTTTCTTTTTCACAGTTCTCTTAGTGGCTAAGTATAGTGTTTAATGGCAACGAGAACAATGTGCAGCAGGCCACCAGTTGCATGGTGATTTGCTTTACATAACTCTGATATATGACTATGTGTCATGCACCTCCAACTCTGGGCATGTCTTCCGGGAACACCATGTTGCTTGTGTGTGACGTACGACACAATGGGTATATTAGGCCCTCAGTTTCCTGCTCTGGTTCACTATCATGGTGTCTTGTGCACATTCAAGTCATTGCATTCCTCCTTGTTGCTGATTCCTGCATTGTTTCCTGGCCTCACTTTTATTTGCTGCCATTGCTCTGGTGCTGACCCCTGCTAAGTTTTGACCATTCTGTTGCCTGCTGATTCTGCCATATTCCTGATCTCCTGTTGCTGACCATTGCTACTATTATATGTTCTTGGTTCCAGACTTCCCAAGACCACCCACTCTTGAACCGCTGGTTGTATCCTGTCTCCAGCCGTCCACCTCTGTACTACCCTAGCCTGAACTCGGTGACTTCTCTGGACATCTCTGATTAGGTCTATTCTCTTATCAGTAGGAGTACGTTTATATCTGCTACCTTCTTTATGTATAGCTGTTAATTTTCCCTTAGGAGAGTGTTGCTACTGTTGTGGCTTACGTTCCCTACTTACGTATCGTACCCCTGGTTCCCTAGCCTGCACCCTCCCCCTCCTCTTTAGTACCAGGACATCCTGGGCTCACATCCAGCTCCTATGGGATTTGTCATATGCCTTGCGGCTGGCACCTTTTTCTGGCCTTAGCCACAGCAAGGTCTTGTAATAGACAGCTAACATTCAACCAGTCAAGCTTGCTACCTATGACCCTTAGCACTCCCTCTCTTGCAGGTGTCCTGCAATTGGGTGACATTGTGTTATTTTAAAGGTAAACAATTGATTTCACCCTCCATTGGGGAACATTTTGCTCAACAAATATCAATGAAATTACTATGTTGTGAATTGTGTGCACTCTTCCAATGTGCTGTTAGGTTTTGTTGTTCTCATATAGTAACTAAAAGCAAGTAATAAGAACAAGTAACTCATCTTTTACAACTATGCACAGAAAGTCCTGCTACAGTGGCTTTATATGTCATTATATTTTTTTCCCTAAAATGTTTGTGATGCATTTGAATTGGTAAAAAACATGACCAGCAAAGCTTTATTTCCTTGTAAAATGGTGCAGACTAGCCATCAATCTAACAATATGACAAATTGCCATTTGTCAACATCGTGCATTCCATTTTCCTCCCAACAAAAACATTATGATTGATGTAATGATTTAAATTTGTTGACAAGGCATTTTGTGAAAGGAAAAAAGTTAGAGAGGGCATTATATAAATGATAACACTTACTGTCAGAAGTAATTGATGTGGAAAGAGTTTATGGATTTGTAGATTTGTTGGTTAAATAGAAAAGTGAAAGGCCATTTTTTAAAATTTAGGCATAATCTTAATGTAAAACACAATGCCACACTTAGCAGGTCTGTTTTTAAGCTATTGTCTCAAGTGTGTTTTGCTGATCTTGGCCTGATCTCAATCCTTGTCTTAAACCCTTGCAAGAACACTGCTTACGGCAGAAGAGGCAGTAAAACTGAAAATGTGATGGAGGATGAAACATTATTCTGTAGATTTATATGAGAATTAATGTATAACTATACTGACAATTACACTTGTGGGTGGAAAAGTAAATCAAAAATGGTTCTAAACACCTAAGAAAGCCCTCTGTCTTTTTTTCCAATGAATTATCTTTAACCCCTTGGTTACTGTTAGTGTTTCCATGTATTATTGAGCAATGAACTAGAGTCATTTAGAGCATCTGTTAACGTAAATGAGTATGACGCTTAACCCTCTGAGTGCCAGAGAGGTATCCAGGACAATGTTTTAGATTCATCACTGGCACTCAAAAGTTTTAAATGAGCATCCTGAGCAAAACAAGAAAATTCACACTGCTAAGAGGGTTTCAGTCCTCTGGTCCTCAACCCTTTGAGTTACAGAGCAGTATGCCATGCACTGTTTTGCAAGGGTTAAAAGGTTGTGTCCAAAAAAAAAATATTTATTTTTTAACCTCTTAAGGACTCTTAATGGCTGGATTTGCTTTAAGGACCAGTGACGTACCAGGACCTTCATGGAATTCCGGACTCATGCCCTTCGGGGAGTCCGGAATCGGATTTAAAAAAATGCTCCGTGGTCCTTAAGCGACCGCCGTGTGCATGCGCGACTGGTCCTTAACCCTTTGAGAGCGTTCCGTACCCCTCTGCCACTCAAAGGGTTAAGGGGTTAAATACATTCTAACAGAGAGCTATGGCTCTATAATAAGCAATAGAAACATCACCACAAAACAAAACTGAAGCTTAGTTTTAAAATGAAGTCTGTGTTGGTCATGGCGCGAAAGGTGGTAGCACTGGAGTGGATGGCTGTGGGCCCATCTATCAAGTTACATTGGATTAACTTGGTTAATTACAATCTTCAACATTATCAGGTGTATATTTGCACAGGGGTAACCAGAATAAATTCAGATTAATATGGGGATGATGAGTGACCAGGTTTCTCTCCTGGGATGAGTATAATAGATCATGATGGGGTTGTTGGAGTTCTTCTATTGACCGAATCTTCCATTGCCCACTTCAGGTATTAAAATAGATCCTTGCTGTATGGACGTAGCTATTACTTTACAATAAATATAGAAGTGACTGATAATTCTACCCTTTGGGTCTATTTTATTTGTAGTGAATGGTCTTCCTGTCTTTCTCTACAAATAGACATATACCAGCAGCATCTTTATGGGCGGTTGGTTCCTGGCCGGGGGAGGGGGGGGTCTGCTTGTCCGCATGGATATGGGGTAAGGGAGTGGGGGGTTCTACTGGAATTTTTGTTCTGAAAATGGAAAAAATTAGGTGTAGGGTGGTGGGCTTGCACATGTGTTGTAATATTGTGTTACTCTGGATTCTGTACTGTGCTCATACACTGCGCCAATGTTGTAACACGTTTATTAATTTGTTGTAATGCATATTACGTTGTACTTTACTTGTTATTATTGTACGATACATGTGCTTGTGTACCTCCAATAAAAATAATTTACAAAAAAAAAAAAAAAGAAGAAGTCTGAGGTATGTGTATATAATCAGTTTACATAGGGCCACACAATGTACAGCATGCTAAAGTGAGTAAAATAAAATAGGTACAGTGGAAACAAAAGAAGAAGGTGCTTGTGATGCAATATTGTTTGTACTAGGATTTTATCACCTCCCTTCACCGCTTAAAGTTTTATACTCACAAAATGAGTGGTCAGCCAAACACATATGTGTTTGCTGACATCTACGCACAGGGGATTTACTTTAAAACACTGTCCTCACTGCAGTGTAGATCTCTGAAGAGAATCTTTGTTCAACTCAAGGCAACTCCTCAACTCTACTCAAGGGAAGTATGTGCATGAAAAAGAAGAAATAGAGGGCTCCCAATAATGCATGTTATCCCAATAGCAACAGCATGTATGGTAATTAACAATAATACACACAAAAGAAGTTATGTGAGGGCTTATACCCAACAAACAACCATACTCACATACAGAGAAGCAAACCTGTCTCTGTTCAAGTATACCAATGTTGAGGAAGAAGTCTAAAAGAGTACTGAAGTTTTCAGTCCAAATGATTTATAGATAATAATTCTTAACAACATTTGTTTAAAAAATTAAAAACAATAAAATGGCTTGGTATATAACGTTTCATAGCTCCCTAGCTACTTCTTCAGATACAACAAGATACAACACATGAAACGCAGACACCATGACATTTATGTGAAACATGTTAAAGCCAGACACCCCCCACAGAGGATCAAAGAGGAGGGACAACGGAGAAACCCAGACAGAGGCTGATAGTTCGATAACAGACAAAACACCTGGGTCGCCATCGCCTTCTTGATCTAGGGTAACTAAATCTTCTGCCAGTCCACCTCATTCATTGTTACTTCCCCCACCAAGTGATAGCCATTCTGTAGATGTCAGGATGTGGCAGTTCGTGTCCACCCACTGCACAATGTGTGGTGCACTGACCACACATGGCAGTGTGGTGGAGGAGAATCGCAAGCAGGGCATAAAGATTCCATCCCACAGAATACACTAATCTGGTGGCAGGGAGGATTCATCATTACTATTAAACTGTCAGCAAGTTGTCATGTGTCCTTAGCAGGGTGTGGACAATGGACATAGTGACAGCAGCAGTATTTGGTTTCTGGTGGGGGGATTTCGCATTGGGGTGTCATTGGAGCCATGTTTCAGACAGGAAGATTTTGGCACCACATTGTTCAAATTTTTCCCAAGCAAACGTCTCCAGTATTCCTTGAACCTGTTATTTAAAGGTATAGTAATGTCAGAAAAAAAGTATTAACTATATGGTAGATACAATTAAAAGAGAGTACTTGCACTTATTTGTATCTCTCAAACCATTATGGTTTGAGAGATATAGGAAAATAAAGTTCTCCGCTCCCTCCCCTTTCTGCTTGATCAGCTGTAAAGCTGTCAGAAGCAGATTTTGGTTCCTTGACCAGACGCGGCTCTTCAGCAGCACCGATATAACGATGTCTAAAGATAAATACTTCATCGGAATGGTCTGCAACATGTGCTTGCAAACCAGGCACACGTTGTAGACCGTTCCGAATTAAGTATTTATTTTTAGGTATCGCTATGTCTGTGCTGCTGAATAGCCGCCGTCTGATCCACGAACCAGAATCTGCTTCTGACAGCTTTACAGCTCGTCCAGCAGAAAGGAGAGGGAGCGGACAACTTTATTTTCCTATATCTCTCAAACCATAATGGTTTGAGAGATACGAATAAGTGCAAGTACTCTCTTTTAATTGTATCTACCATATAGTTAATACTCTTTTCATGACATTACTATCCCTTTAAAGTGCACGTAGTGTGACCTACTTGCACATTTCTCTCAAAACAAGTAAGTAATAAAGGAAAACTTGCCACTTGTAAAATGATTAATCCAAACCCATTTGCCATTAAAACTGGAATAAAAACTGTGGATTCTATTATCCATAAGAACACAAGCCACAAATTTTGGTCTATGCCTTTTAAAATTGCCTTAAACTCTTAATATTGACATAAAATTCACCTCATCTCCCTCCTTTTCTTTTAAATTTTGGTCTTGCCAGCTTTGATGTGCAAAAGTTATTGTAGCCTATCATTTCGTCTGGGTGCAGCCTGTACTCTGTCTGGAACCGAGGACACTGATTCTATGGCTGGATTGAATCACTTGTGATTGAGAGCTTAATCTCATACTTTGATGTTCAAGGACATTCTTTGAGAGGGAAAACAGAAATCGCAGCGGTTATCGTAAATTGGAAAATACCCATTTGCTGGACTGAAGACCAAAATTCTGCCCTCACTTTGATATTCATCAGAGGATGACACTGTAGATATGACTATACTCAGTGGCAGCCTAAGGCATCTGTGGTCTGCAAGTGAGGTTCTTATTTTTGTGTGCCTTTATTAACATTTCTAGAAATACTATCTTATGGATAGATATGTGTATGGTTTGTGCATTATATTTCTCCCCCCTTTTGCCCATCTTGTATAACACTTTGTTGAACTAGATGTCACTGAGTACTGAAGGTTCTTTCATTTGTTGTCAAGCAGGCATATACAACTGGAAAGGCAATCTATGAAATTACTGTGATCACAGGGAAGTCAATTTTACATTTCTAAGCAAAACGTATGTTTTCTGCACTTTGAAGTGCAGCAGGTGCTATATATCTATAAAGCCAAGTTTGATCAAAAATGTGAATTCAACTTTACAATATAATTCAATAGAAATAGACTAAATTCAGGGCTCCAGGTTCATCATAACACACTAGTCTTGCGTGCATTTTCTTTGAATTACATGCTCAAAGAAGCTGCCTCTGTGATTATTATTTGTATTTTTTATTTCCTTTCTCAGGTTTGCCCTGTATTACCATAAGTTTGTACAGTGCTACCTACATTTCTGGTGAAATAGCCTTTGCAATGCATTCCGTACCCCTCTGGCACTCAAAGGTATATAACATAAACAAAATAATGCATAAATACATACAAGAGTGTGCGTACTAATTCAATTCTAGGCTATAATGTGTACTGGGACAAATGTATGAGATTATACCTGCCTAACTCCAAGATGTTATGTTACTTACATAGAAAATTATCTCCTTATCACCTCTGTGCCAAAAGGAGAGCACCAAGGAAGTATATGACTGTTCATGTTCATTCCTTTCCTCCTTGTTTAATAATTTTACTAACTAACAAGATGTGGATGGAAATTTATTTTACTCCATTTCCCAGTTGTTACTAGAAGGGAAGCATTCAGGGCTGGTCATTTTGAATGATTAATGACATATGAGTGTGTAGGTGCCAGTATGTAATACAGCATTCATACACTCAAATGCAAAGCCAGAAGTACAGGCACATGAGTTAGAGACCAAACGAGCTGTACTGGCAGATATGTACATTTTCCTCATAGATTCTTCCATTTACAACACTGGTTTTAATTCCTTCTTTTTTGCTTGGCTGTGATTGTTACTTGAAATATGAGGGTTCTAATTTCAAAGTCTAAGCTAAAAAGATTGTGTTTTGCTTGACCGAGGAAATGGGACTTTAATAAACATACCTTCATGAAAATACAGTCAGGGTTTTTTTTAATGTCATCAAATATGAGAAAACAAAGCAGGTTCCAAAATAATGGCCCATTACCATGGATATTTGTATTTCTACCACAATGATAAATCAGTCTGTGAGACTGAAGATCTTGCTAAATAGTGACAAGCAATATATATATATATATATATATATATATATATATATATATATATATATATATATATATATATATATATATGTAACCCTGGTATCCAGATACCTCCAGTTACCATAGAGCTACACTGTAGACCATAGAGTTCTCTGTGGATGACTCATTGCCCCAGCATTCCCCTCAGCCAATGAGAATCCTGCTGAGTATCCAGGAAGGGGAAGGATGATCTAGGGGAGCTGGAGGAGTTTCAGTTTTGGCTTGAGCAGGGGAAGTGAGCAGAATTCACTGCTGCTCAGAGTAAGAGACATTTTAAGCCACATGCATGCTAGGAGTTGAACCTTAAAGTGAGAGATTCCAGAATTCTCCTAGTGTGGCAGCTTGTGAATGTCTAGCAGTAAATCTTTTTTGGTGCACTGCTCCACATGTTACTTATGAAGAAGAAACTGACACTCCAGTAACCATCCAGATGCCTGTCAGAGGAACTCCTGTAAGGTGACCTGCCTGCCAGTCAAGGTGTTGCTGCTCAGAGGGTTCAAGTGCAAAGCTGTCCAAAGGTGCAAGGCCTGCAATCAGCATAGAGGGGAGTAAAGCACAGTTCCCAGGTCAAGGAAAGGCAGGGAGATTTACATACAAGCTGCAAAAAGGTACTCTGTGTTTCACACCTCACACTACAGGGGTAGCGCTACCTCCAACAAGGGCCCCACCACATGCACCACCATTTGAGGGGGAGGAAGTAAAAGGGAACTCTGCTGTTGGGAGGGTGTCACTGATGGGTGCTGAACTTTCACACTGTGGAGTACAGGATTATTTTATAATTATATGTGTTATTCTGTTGCACTGTGTTTATTCTTTGCATTCTACAATATATATTGCGGGTACCGTTCCCCTTTAAAATACATACTGTGTGCAGTTATTATTCGAATTCCTTTGTTGTTGTCTTAGCAGGGATAAATATCTATTATTAGATACCTAGCTAAGTGGAGGCACTGCCAAAAGCTCATTATTCCCCAGTCTCCCAAATTCTGCCGAGACTCAGCATCATCCTGTTAGCGCCAAAGTCAGAGGTAATCATGGATAAGGTCGGAAGTTGGTCACCGGCCAATCCGGAAGGGGTTACATGTATATACATATATTAAACACTCTATCTCATCATCATCGTTCCAAAATGTGTTTGGTCCATCTACCATCAGGTCTTCTTGCTATGTAGCCTGCCCATTTCCATTCCAGGCACTTTACTCTTTCAATGACATCATAGTCCTTTGTTTGCTGATGAAACCATGCACATAGTTAATTTTAGAATTCCCCTCTCCCTAATTCTCTGTGTAACCTTATGTTTTTGTATGTCTTTAGCATTCAGTGTCTATGTTTCACAGCCATACATAAGGACTGGGAGGACACACTGGTCAAAAACCTTTTGCTTCAGACAGAGTGGTAAATTTGTCTTAAAGACAGTACTACTAAGTTTTCCAAATGCTCGCCATTCCAATTTTATTTAACATTCAATTTCCATCATGATGTTTCCATCTGTTGACATTTCCTGTCCAAGGTACACATACTTTCCACTTTTCCTAGTTTGTGTCCATCTACTGTGATTATCCTTGGTATGGTAAATTTGTTACACATGACTTGTGTTTTGTTGATATTCATCTTTAGATCAACATTTTTGCTTTCCTCTTGTAGCTTTTCAATGCTTTCTTGCAGTTCTTCAGGACTACTGGCAAATAGAATGACATTGCCTGCAAAATGTAAGTCTCCTTTGATCTTAATTCTTTTTTGTCCCAGTTTATTTTGTGGACATTTTCTTCTAAAAAAGTAGAAAATAGTTTTGGGGAGATTGCATCTCCTTCTCTGACCCCTTTTTATCTATGTTTTACCATTGTTGATTTGTATTGATGCAGTTTCATTTTCATATATTGATTTGAAGATATTGATGTAAGTGCTATCTGTTCCTTGGCTGATCAGGGCAACAATTATTGCTTTCTTTTTCACTGAGTCAAATGCCTTTTCTTAGTCAATGAAGGCTATGCATAATGGAAGGTTGCATTCATTACAGTAACATAGTAACATAACATAGTAAATTAGGTTGAAAAAAGACACAAGTTCATCAAGTTCAACCTTTGCCTCATAACTCAGAGACATGAGAATTATATAGCATTCCTGTTGCCAAATAAGTTAGTCTTTATCAGACCTTCCTGTGTTGCCTACTAATACACAGTATAACCCTGTATGTTCCCTTTTGAAAAAATTTATCTAATCTTCTATATGTATCCATTGTATCTGCCATAACCACATCATTGAGCAAAGAATTCCATAATTTAACAGACCTTACTATAAAAAACCTTCCTCTGCTAAAGTCGAAAACTCCTTCCCTTTAATCGCAAGGGGTGTCCCCTGGTTACTTGATCAGGCCTTGGAATGAGTAGCTTACCAGAGAGATCCTTGTATTGACCTTGCATATACTTGTACATTGTGATAAGAACTCTTCTTAGTCATCTTTTCTCTAGAGTAAATAAACCAAGTTTGTCTAGTTGTTCCTCATATGTCAAGTCCTCCATTCCCCTAATTAATTTTGTTGCTCTTTTGTCACGGTGCCCGTGCTTTCGCTGGCGACATTGTTATGTCAAAACTACTTCCTGATTCTCTTTTATTGGCTACTGTGGATTGTCTCCGACCAGCTCTAGCCTTTTTATACTCTGTCACTTCAGCGCTGCCCTTGCTGCCAGTGCTTGTTCCTGTTATTTGTGTGAATCCTGTGTATGACCCGGACTGCCTGACTATTCTGCCTGATTTACGTTCCTGCTCCATGTATCGATCCAGCTTGGCTGACGTTCCTGCTCTGTGTACCGACCCCCACTTGACTGACGTTCCTGCTCCATGTACCGACCCGGCTTGGCTGACGTTCATGCTCTGTGTACTGACCCGGCTTGGCTGACATTCCTGATCTGTGTACCGACCCGGATTGGCTGTCGTCCCTGCTCTGTGTACCGACCCAGCCTGGCTGAAGCTCCTGTTCTGTGTACCTCCTGGTACTATTACTACCAGTTGCCTGCCATTCAAAGGTCCTTTCTCCATTACTGTTACTGTCTCTGACAGTCACTGTTGCCTCCATCTGCTCTACGTGCAGCACTGCTCCGTAACCCTGTGTTACTACCTTGCGCTGTTATCCTTTCACTACGGTGTTAGGTGTTGTGGTTGCACCTGGTACGCTTGACCTGTATGTTCTTACATCCCGAGGTTGGGTTGTCTCAGGGCACCTCGGTTAGCCTCTGCTACTAGGCAGTATTGTCCAGGTCTGAGCGTCCGTTCACCTTTACGGTTTGGTGCTACAGCGCTTCAGGGTCACCGCTCTGCTCTGTCATTCGGGAGTTTCCCATAATTCTCAGTCTGTCTGTACCGTTTGTCCTCACCACACGGCAGTCCGCCTTTGTTGCCTACAGTACCCTACAGTCTGTGGCCTTCCTTTAGACTGCTAAGGTATTTGTCTGCTGGTCTCCTGTTCTGAGCCTACGTTTGTTCCGCTTGCCTAGTCTCTCTCTTACTGTCCCGTGGGATAGTAGTGGCCTCCTCTCAGTCACCTTCTGGTGGCTTACCGATTGGGCTCACTCCCTGCGTAGGGAGTCTCCGTTGTTCATGGCACTACTAGGGCCTGCTGGCGTTCCTGGCCTAGTAGGGACATTGCTCATTTGTTTAACCAGATTCACACGAACTGTGACCTGACCTGTGTCAGTATTGTACCTTTGGTACCTGCTGGGCCTGAGTGGGTTACTGGCATACTTGTGACCTGACCTGTGTCAGTATTATAACACCTGTATCGACTGGACCTGTGTGGGTTACTATTCATTTCTGTAGCCTGACCTGTGGAATTATTGTATATTTGTATGTACTGGACCCGGTGGATCACATGATCCTTGTGCTTAATAAAACTGTGTTTTACCAAACCTTCTGTGTCTGAGTGTCCATAAAACCGTTTCAGTACGAAAGGGCCATGACCTCAGACGGTACAGGTGAGGGTAATGCACAAAATATCCATTGGAGGATGGATTTACATGAGCAGCGTATGGATCAGTTGGCACTGGCTGTACAAACAATATTGGAGCGTACTGCTCATTTGGATAAACCAGTACAAGCCCCAGTGGTCTCCCCCGCTATGACACCAGGAGCTCAGTCCCTGACTCTGGGAGGCTCGAACAGAGGGTTAACAGCTACCACTCCACTACCACTAAGATATGATGGCGAACCCACCCTGTGTAGAGGGTTTATTAACCAGTTGGAGATTTTCTTGGAGTTAACCCCTCAAGACTTTCCTAGTGACTGAAGTAGGGTGGGCTTTATGAAATCATTGCTGATGGGCAGAGCATTGGCTTGGGCTAACCCCTTGTGGGAATCAGCCAAACCATGTACCAATAATTTCAATGAGTTCTTGCGTGCGTTTCATAGAGTGTTTAAGGTCCCAGGAAGAGCCGCCTCTGCTGCCAAAAGATTGATGGAGATCCAACAAGGGTCCCGTACGGTTGCGGATTATGCTATCGAATTCCGTACATTGGCAGCGGAGGTAGGCTGGAACAATGAGGCGCTGGTGGCAGCATTTGCACAGGGACTTAATGACCATATTAAAGACGAAACGGCAGCTATAGACTTGCCGAGCGAGTTGGATGAATTAATTGAGTTTTCCGTTCTGATTGATTCCCACATTAGGGAGCGAAACACGGCTAAGGACCGCAGGCAGCGGGTCAGAAATTCTGGACAGGCAAGCCAAAGTTTCCCACCCATGCCTCCCTCACCTCCCATACCTCTTGAGCGTAAACAGGAGAGTTGTGAACCGATGCAGTTAGGGTTCACCAAACTGACCAAGAAGGAACAAGCCCACTGCAGCAGACAGGGCCTTTGCTTATATTGTGGCCAAGCTGGGCATTTACTGCGCACTTGTCCTATACGTCCGGGAAATGGACGCACCTAGGTTACCTTAGGGGACAGGCCCTAGGTGGAGTTCAGCGGTCCCAGACCCGGTGAATCAAAAACCCACGGTACAGTCTGTAATCTCTTGGGCAGAACTCTCTGTGGAAGTTCTGGCCCTGGTGGACTCCGGTGCATCCGGGTTTTTCATGGAAAACTCTTTTGCCACATTACACAAGATTCCGCTGGTTGAAAGGGAATCTCCGTTGGCTATCAAAGCCATTGACGGTAGGCCGTTGGTACCGGCACAAATTACTATGGAAACTATACCGCTGTCTATTCACATTGGGGCTCTCCACACGGAGAAGCAATGTTTCCAGATTATCCAGTCTCCTCACCATGCTGTCATTTTGGGGTTCCCCTGGTTACATTTGCAAAACCCCAGGTTCGATTGGCAGACATGTGAGACCACGGCTTGGTCTGACTTTTGTATTAAGAATTGTATTTCTCAACCCACTAAGATCATGTGTACCTCTCCCTCCGTGCCCACTGAATATCGACAATTTAGCGATGTCTTCAGTAAGGGAGAGGCTAGCACCTTGCCGCAGCATCGGGCTTACGATTGCGCTATTGATTTGCGCCCGGCACCTTTCCTCCTCAGGGTCGCACGTACCATTGTCTTGCGAGGAGAATCGGGCCATGGAGGAGTATATCTCAGATGCCCTGATGAGGCGCATCATCAGGAAGTCATCCTCGCCCACGGTGGCTGGTTTCTTCTTTGTGAAACAGAAAAGTGGCGAGTTACGACCATGTATCGATTACCGAGGTCTTAATAAACTTATTTCCAAAAACACCTACTCTATTCCACTCATCACAGAGCTTTTTGACTGGTTGAAACGCTCCTCCATTTTCACCAAGTTAGACTTGCGGGCTGCTTATAACTTGATCAGAATCAAAGCCGGTGATGAGTGGAAAATGGCGTTCAATACCGATCTGGACACTATGAGTACCTGGTGATGCCTTTTGGGCTATGTAACGCCCCCGCAGTGTTCCAAGAATGTATAAATGATATTCTCTGTGACATGCTACAGTCTTGTGTAGTAATTTATCTTGACGATATACTTATTCATTCGTCCAATGTGTCGCAACACATCAAGGATGTGTCCGCAGTATTGCTCAGATTGCGCGAAAACAAATTATACTGCAAGATTGAGAAATGCGAGTTCAACAAGTCTATGGTTCCATTCTTGGGCTTTGTGACTTCTAAATATGGCATTGCTATGGATAAGGATAAGCTCACAGCAGTTCTGCAATGGCCACGGCCTTCGGGGCTCAAGTCTATCCAACGTTTTCTTGGCTTTGCCAATTATTATAGAAAACTTATTTGAGACTTTTACACGATTGTAAAACCACTTTCTGATCTTACGCACAAGGGTGCTAATCCCTCCCAATGGTCTGAGAAAACTGAACAAGCATTTGTGACATTGAAATCCACTTTTGCGACTGCTCCTGTATTGTCCCACCCTAATCCCTCTCTCCCTTTCACCTTGGAGGTAGACACCTCGGAGACTGGGGTAGGGGCAGTACTTTCCCAACACTTAGACCCAGGGAGCACCCTCAGACCATGTGGATTTTTCTCAAAACAAATTGACTACTGCCCAGAGTCACTATGAAATTGGGGACAGAGAACTCTTGGCAATTATTCTGGCCCTCAAAGAATGGCGACACCTGCTGGAAGGTACAAGGGCTCCGGTGTTAATCCTGACTGACCATAAGAATTTGACGTACCTTTCTGAGGCCAAGAGACTGTCCTCTCGACAGGCCAGATGGGCCTTATTCCTGTCTCTCTTTCATTTTATTGTATCTTACCTACCTGGGTCTAAGAATGTTAGGACTGATGCCCTTCCAGGCAATTTGGTCCAGAGATTGAGAAGGATGAGTTTCCTGCACCCATTATTCAGCCTGATCGTATTTTGGCTACCCTACGGACCAGCATCACCTCACCACTGGGAGAGGAAATCCTGGCTACTCAAACTACCGTGCCCCCTGACACTCCAATGGGGAAATGCTTTGTAGCAGAGCCTTATCATACACACTTACTAGAAACATACCACTCATCCTGGGCGGCTGGGCATGTAGGTAGGGACCAATTGATTTGGTCTCTCTCGCAGTTGTTCTGGTGGCCTTCCTTACGTGCTGACTGTACCGCCTTCACTGCAGCCTGCCCTACTTGTGCGCGTGCCAAGTCCCCTAGACACCTCCCAGTTGGTTTGCTTCAACTGGTACCTAACGGTGAGTGTCCTTGGTCCCACTTCTCGATTGATTTCCTGGGAGAATTGCCAGTGTCTAAGGAGTATTCATTCATTCTGATGGTGGTCGATAGATTTTCTAAGATGGCTCACTTTGTGCCTCTTCCTGGCCTTCCCTCTGCCCAGGAGTTGGCCATTATATTTGCCACAGAGGTATTTCGGTTGCATGGTGTACCCAGGGTACTGGTGTTGGATCGTGGGAGCCAATTCATATCTCGATTTTGGAGGGCATTTTGTGAACAGATGGGCATACAATTGTCATTTTCCTCTGCCTACCATCCCCAGACCAATGGGGCCGCAGAGCGTGACAACCAGGGATTGGAACAATTCCTATGCTGTTTCGTGTCCAATCATCATGACAATTGGGCCAACCTGTTGCTGTGGGCAGAGTTTGCCAGGAACTGTTTGGTTAATTCCTCGTCCGGGAGCTCCCCATTTCTCATCAACTACGGGTTCCAACCATGTTTGCTTCCGGACTCATTTCAGACACAGCTGATTCTGGCTCTAGGTGAGCACATAAGGCAGCTCCGCTCCACATGGGCACAGGTACAGAGGACCCTCAGTAATTCGTTTCAGCATTACTGGCGCCACGCTTATCGCAGAAGGTTGCCTGCGGTCCCCTTCCAGGTTGGGGATAGGGTATGGCTATCGTCCAGGAACCTTAATTTGCAAGTCCCTTGTAATAAATTGGCTCCCCGGTTTGTCGGTCCCTTTAAAGTCCTCCGCAAGTTTAACCCAGTTACCTATGCCCTGGATCATCCAGCATCCATTCGGATCCATAACATATTCCACGTATTCCTTTTAAAGCCATTGGTACGCATCCGTTATACAACCACTCCTGCGGTCCCCGGTCCTATTCAGGTGCAAGGCCAGGATGAGTACGAAGTCCAAAGTATCATTGATTCACGTAGGATTAGAGGAAGGTTACAATATCTAGTTCATTGGAAGGGCTATGGCCCTGAGGAGCGCTCCTGGGTAAACCTGAATGACCTTCACGCTCCTGCTTTGCTGTGCAGATTCCATGCTAAATACCCCCAGAAACCAGGTCCTTCTCCACGAGGAGGTGGTCTTTGAGTGGGAGGTACTGTCACGGTGCCCGTGCTTTCGATGGCGACATTGTTATGTCAAAACTACTTCCTGATTCTCTTTTATTGGCTACTGTGGATTGTCTCCGACCAGCTCTAGCCTTTTTATACTGAGCCCTGTCACTTCAGCGCTGCCCTTTCGTGGTGTTCCAGTTGCCAGTGCTTGTTCCTGTTATTCATGTGAATCCTGTGTATGACCCGGACTGCCTGACTATTCTGCCTGATTTACGTTCCTGTTCCGTGTACCGATCTGGCTTGGCTGACGTTCCTGCTCTGTGTACCAACCAGGACTGGCTGTCGTGTACCGACCCGGCCTGGCTGAAGCTCATTCTGTGTACCTCCCGGTACTATTACTACCAGTTGCCTGCCATTCGGAGGTCCTTCCTCCGTTACCGTTACTGTCTCTGACAGTCACTGTTGCCTCCATCTGCTCTACGTGCAGCACTGTTCCGTGTCCCTGCGTTACTACCTTGCACTGTTATCCTTTCACTACGGGGTTAGGTGTTGTGGTTGCACCCGGTACGCTTGACCTGTATGTTCTTACATCTTGAGGTTGGGTTGTCTCAGGGCGCCTCAGTTAGCCTCTGGTACTAGGCAGTATTGTCCAGGTCTGAGCGTCCGTTCACCTTTTTTGGTGCTACAGCGCTTCAGTGTCACAGCTCTGCTCTGTAATCCAGGAGTTTCCTGTAATTCTCAGTCTGTCTGTACCGTACTGTCATGGTTTGTTTTGACTCTCAGACACAGAGTTAAGATAAAAACACAACTTTATTGAAAGTTTAAAGAAAACCCTAGCGGGTTTGGCATACACATATAACAACACATAATTTGTACAATGCAATAGTGAATCGTTGTATAGTGAATGATAGAAAGGCTCTATCGGCCTTGCCAATACCAGGTAAGGCAACCTTAAGACTGGCACAATAAGGAAATAGGTTCTACCGGTCTTACCAATATACCGGGCAAGGCAGCCTGGAGGCTTGCATAACGAAAGAGGAGGCTCTACCGGCCCTGCCAATATACCGGGCAAGGCAGCCTAGACTGGCACAATGAGAGAGGAGGCTCTACCGGCCCTGCCAATATACCGGGCAAGGCAGCCTTTAGACTGGCACAATGAGAGAGTAGGCTCTACCGGCCCTGCCAATATACCGGGCAAGGCAGCCTTTAGACTGGCACAATGAGAGAGGAGACTCTACCGGCCCTGCCAATATACCGGGCAAGGCAGCCTCGCTAGTCCCAGAGAACTGCAAGTACTGGTGCATAAGCGGAAAAGGCCTCAGCGACTGTAATAATGGTGGAGTAAACCAGTCGCCTAACTGAGCACACAGAGGCCTTGCCGGGGTTGTATGGATGTCAACGAGCACCCGGTAATGATGGAGCAAATCAGTACCCGCGTACTGGATTACACAAGACTCTACCGGTGTTGTGTGGAACACAGCAAGCAACCGGTTACACATGGAGTGAACCAGTACCCGCGTACTGGATTACACAAGCCTCTACCGGTGCTGTATGGAACGCAGCAAGTGACCGGTTATACGTGGAGCGAACCAGTACCTGCATACTGGGTTACACAAGACTCTACCGGTGCTGTATGGAACTCAGCAAGCGACCGGTTATAAGTGGAGCGAACCAGTACCCACGTACTGGGTTACACAAGACTCTACCGGTGCTGTATGGAATGCAGCAAGCAACCGGTTATACATGGTGCGAACCAGTACCCGCATACTGGATTACACAAGACTCTACCGGTGCTGTATGGAACGCAACAAGCAACTGACAGGAAAAGGCAGCAATCACGGGCACCATGATACGTTTGTCCTCACCACACGGCAGTCCGCCTTTGTTGCCTACAGTACCCTACAGTCTGTGGCCTTCCTTTAGACTGCTAAGGTATTTGTCCGCTGGTCTCCTGTTCTGAGCCTATGTTTGTTCCGCTTGCCTAGTCTCTCTCTTACTGTCCCGTGGGATAGTAGTGGCCTCCTCTCAGTCACCTTCTGGTGGCTTACCGATTGGGCTCACTCCCTGCGTAGGGAGTCTCCGTTGTCCGTGGCACTACTAGGGCCTGCTGGCATTCCTGGCCTAGTACTGTCATTGCTCATTTGTTTAACCAGATTCACATGAACTGTGACTTGACCTGTGTCAGTATTGTACCTTTGGTACCTGCTGGGCCTGAGTGGGTTACTGGCATACTTGTGACCTGACCTGTGTATTATAACACCTGTATCTACTGGACCTGTGTGGGTTACTATTCATTTCTGTAGCCTGACCTGTGGCATTATTGTGTATTTGTATATACTGGACCCGCGTGGGTCACATGATCCTTGTGCTTAATAAAATTGTGTTTTACCACAATTCTGTGTCTGAGTGTCCATAAAACCATTACATGTTTGCTGTACTCTCTCCAGTTCTAGAATATCCCTTTCCAGAACTGGTGCCCAAAACTTCACTGAATATTCAAGGTGAGGTATAACCAATGATTTATACAATGACAACATTATGTTATCCACAATTATGTTGCTCTATAACTTGTTGCACTGTCTGGATGTTGTCCATTGTACTGAAACCACTCCTGAAGCTTGCTTGTTCCTTAGGTTGTGCCCAGTTAAGTATTGCGTCCATTCTTCTTACTAGAACCTTTGTGCAAACCTTGCAGACCACTGACAATAGGCTTATTGGTCAGCAGTTTTTTCGATCAGCCTTATTATTTTTGTGCAGTAGGATGACTTCTGCATTTTTTCATGTTTCAGACACATTACCGAGAAGCAGGCATTTTGAAAATAGTTTAGCTAGGGTTTTAAATAAAGGATGACTTCTGGCTTTCAACATTTCAATAGTAACATTATCAGGACCAGCTAGAGTCGATCTTCACTTTTATTGACTTGATCATTTTCTTAATTTCTTTCTTTCTTTCTTTCTTTCTTTCTTTCTTGCAAACAGTTTTTTTAATGTTGGTCACTTCCAACTTTAAAACAATTTAAGACTGAGCAGTCGCTAAATATCGTTTTATTATTTGGAAGTATGAAGTCACTTGTATTACAATTAGGGTCATTTCAAATTCAATCAGTTGGTTGCCTCTATTGTCTCTTTTTCCAGTTCCATGTGGTCTGACTGGTTTTTCACCATTTTGGATCTTAACAATTATTGCAGTGAAAAATCCCATTAATCATTTGTAGTGGTAAGTGTCCTGTTTGTGGAGGTGTAATAAATCATCATAGAATTACTTCAACTTCATCATCAGTGTGGCTACTTGTAGGGGCATAAACTTGAATGATTTGAAGAACATAGTGACTGTCTAGTTTGATAGCACAGGAAGCGATTCTTTCAGAAATACTTTCTACTTTTACAACTAAGTCCGACAGTGTTTTGTTAATCAAGAATCCGATTCATCCACATAATCCATCATTGTTCCTTTACAGTATCATTTCATCATCATCCTTTATAGTATAGCCAGTGTCCATCTTCTAATTTTACTAAATCTTCATCTTTTTTTTATGAGTCTCACATAAGCCAATGATGTCCCAATTGATGTTATTTAGACCAAAGGCAGCCTGATAGAACCTGATAATTCTTAGCACCCACTGCCATTGAGCTGGTCTCCCCCCTGCCATAAGAAGTAGCTCACAAGCCTCTGTAGAATGAGGGCAATTATTTTTGTCATAAAGCCATGCTGAGCTGATGGACCATGATCCGCCACTCTAGTCCAGTGTGGGTTAGCAGATTTTGGATCAATTTAGTTTGGTGTCTTAGCTTCGATCTATCCACCTTGGGTGACCCTGCCAGAAGTTAATGCTTCTGATGGCATAGTTCTCAGCTTCACTGACACACACAAACACTCCCACCATGGTAAGTCATTGGACTATGGGAGGGAGTGATATATAAGATATATCTTTCCCACAGAAATCTCACATTTGCAGTGTTGTTACTACTGCAAGGGATTCTGGGTAGGTATATGCAAATAAGTTTAACAAGGAATCATCTTTTTGCCTCAGATTCCACTTTATACATGGATTCCTTAGAGTATGTGTATGCTGGGAAACAGCTTTAAGACACAACTCAGGAAGAGATGCAAAGCCAGTGAACCACTCATGGACAGCCATTTCATTGTTGATACAGCTCATCAGCATGGGGTTGGTTTTACTGGCTTGCTATTGAGGCTTAGTGTATTTGTGGAGCACAAACTGAAAAGGTTATGGTGGGGAAAAAAGTGAATGAAAACCCCTACCACCTGAATTTAACAACAAAATGGCTGTCCATGAGTGGACAAACCACAAACCAAACTAGAGTAGATGGACAAGAACTAGAAGTGGACAAGTATGTTTACATTGGACAAAAAAATGTCAACAGATGGAAATACCATCATGGAAATTGGGCAACAAATAAAATTGGGATGGTAAGCATTTGGAAAAAGTAGTAGTAGCATCTTTAAGACAAATTTACCACCCTGCCTTAAGCAAAAGGTTTTTGAAAAATGTGTGCTCCCAGTCCTTACATATGGTTTTGAAACATGGACACTGAATGACGAAGCCATACAGCAACATAAGGTTATGTAGAGTATGTAAGTATGGAGTATGTCACTATTCCTTTTTGATCCTCTCTGAATTCCATTGTCTGGACTTCTGTTTGGCTCTCTCTGTATTCCATCCTTGCTTCATTGGGGTTTTCATCCTATTGGTCAAGGCTCCTTTTTATATTTTTGGTGCCTATCCTTTGGAGCCTTATTATCAAGTATGTTTTCTGAGTTCCAGTTGTCTGTGTTGTTCCTGTTTTGAACCCAGCTTGATCTCGACCATCCGCTTGTCTCCAGTCCTAACCTCACCTTGTCTTAGACATTCTACAGTCTCCGGTCCTGACCTCAGTTTGATCTCGACCATCCGCTTGCCTCCTCTGCTGACCTTGGCTTGTTCCAACATCCACTGGCTTGCATTCATTTGATCTACTTAAGAGAGTACTTGCCTGTTAAGTACTCATCAGGCGTTCATTCCATTCTATGCTGTTTTCTTTTATCATCTAAAGCAATATTTGCTCCTTCTGTTGATGAAATTCTCCTGTGTGTGTCTCAAACATAACCTGTTTAAGATGGCCAGTCTAAGTTTGTTCTCCATCTACTTATTCACCAGTCTAGGTCAGAGACATCACCAGTTGAAGATCTCCAGACTGACTGTTTGCCCGCTACTTATTCACAAGTGTGGGTCAGAGACATCACCAGTGGAAGATCGTCAGACTGGGTCAGTGAAATCATCTGTCAAAGATAGCCAGACTGAGTCTGTTTGCCTGCTACTCATTTGCCAGTGTGTGTCAGACACTAATCATCTGTTGCACATCGCTAGTCCGTGTTCATTCACCAGATAAGCATCTGACAAGTTCATCAGAGACAAAACATCTTCCAAGAACTGACTATTGAGGGTATGTTCTACTCTCAGCCTGAAACTACCTCTTTTGGTCCATACTAGTTCCTGCTACCCTTCCAGTGTCTCAGGGGAAACCTCTGCAATATTTGCCGTACGTGGTTGTTCCTATACAGGTCCCTGACCCGGCTCAACTGGGATTGGACATCTGGCTTCCAGGCCAGCAACTTTAATCTAGCTTTGGTTGCAGCAAGAGAACATCTGTGACCTTCAACACTCAGGAACCATGCACTATAGCCAGCACACACACGCTGCTTGTTGCACAAAGTTTCTGGGAACATTACAATAACAAAAAGGAAAAAGTGCATGCATTCATCAGCAAACAAAGATCTATGACATCAGGGAAAGAGTAGAGGGCCTAAAATGGAAATGGGCAGGCCACATAGCCAGAAGACACGATGTTAGATGGAAGAAGCTGATTTTGGAATTGATTCCACTTGATACTAAATGCCCAAGAAATTGGGTAGATGAAATTACCAAATATGTTGGTACATAGTGGCAACAAAAGGCACAAGACTGAAGTTGTTGGAGGCATGCTGAGGAGGCATTCATCCTGAAGTGGATTGTCAATGGTTGAAAATGATGATGGTGATATATATATGTATATATCTTTGTGAATCTGGTTCATTGTTGGGGGGGCTGTCTGGAAAGGGCCATTGGGTAGGAGTTGGCAGGATTGGCAAACCCTCTCATGTCAATGAGGGAAATCATCCCTCATTGACATGAGAGGGTTTCCATTTCCAGCCCACTCCTACCCAGCTCTGGGTACAGTGGAAGCAGGAGAGCTCTTTTGCTCCCCTGCATCACCTCTATTGATCTTCTAGCCATATCAGTTGGGAGATCAGAAGCTGGGGGATATCACACAAGGCATCACACAGGGCATAACACAAATGTATTTTTATGTTTTTTGATTACAATTTACAGGAACACTTCTGGTTCCAACCCCTGTATCAAGTGTAGAAAATACGCAAAATAGATTTGATAACTAACTAATGTGACCAGACCATCCATTTAATGTATGACCATTATGAAAAACATACACTGCAGGGTGTCACTGTAAAATAATGTTTTATAAGTATCCTGCATTAGCCCTTTGAGTGGCAGAAAGGTATCCTGGGCATTGCATTGCAATGCATTGGATACCTCTCTGGCTCTCAACGGGTTAAAGAAGAAGTCTTGTCATATTAAAAATAACTTATGCGGCTGTAACAAGCAATCATTCATTCTGATTAAACCAGTTGGGTGCCAGAGGGAGTCCAATGGATTGCAGAGTAATGAACTGGACAACCCACGGTCAGTCAGATGATTATAATAATATTATATGGGTCGTCATTTTTATAATATTATTAGTATTACGAGTTAATTAAAATTCATAATAAATAGCATTCACTTCTACAATATAATTAATGTAATCAAAGAAGAAAGGTTTTAGTGAAAAGACATTTTTTTATTTAATAGAACATCATCAATCAAATTAGCCAAATACCATATCTCTGTGAATAGTTCAGAAAGAAACGGCATATTCTTATTTTTGCATTCAGTATTTGCTGCCAGTCCATTTCTATCAATAGACACACCATAATCATATAAAGAGAGTAGTAATCACAATGAAACATTATACAAATCAATTCTGCCTTTGAAGGCATACAATCTTTGTGTTTATAAACTGTGTTGGATAGTGTTTTATCCAAAGTGGTGATATACCTAGTGTTTAACAGAATATACATATTGTTTTTCACTAAAGTCTTTTAAACTTTCCCATTATTCTACAAAGTTTCCATGGTAACCAAGCTGCCAGGGGTATTATATAATTCTGCAGCAAGAAACTAAATTGATGATTGTTTCCTTTTGCATTGTTTTTAAAAGAGACCACAGGAACAAAGCACTACAGGGCATAATACCTACTGCAAAGCAAAATGTGATGACCATTTACAAAAGCATGTATGTATCGTTTGTCAAATTTTCATAATATTCAGAGTTGTAAAAATAAACATGCATTACAAGATATGCTAAATTTGCATGAGGCGTATCTATTTTTTTATGTTACTGTTTACTATCCTTAACTCATTGACTCTGCTCAATAAGTCTCTGAAGATCTTGTTTACTTAACCATTTAATGTAAACAGTGGAATTCTGGTTCCCTTGGATTGTTGTTAACAATGAGAAACAACTGAGTTATATGTATGTATGTGCAGGGGAGGGCTGGCAACATGTGGCCTGGGGGGCAAATACAATCCAGTGGCCTGTTTCTATTATCGTTCAAGCCCACTGTCCCAATCCACCCCCTTTAGTTAATTTTAAAATTGGCATTAATGTTGTGAAGTAAGGCAAGTGATGCCACTGAGCTTACAGTTGAAGTGGGACTACACTACTGATACTACAGAGCTTACAATGTAAGTAACCCTACTCAAGTGAGACCATAGAGCTTACAATGGAAATGGGGTATGCTGCTAGTGTAGCTCCATTTCAGTGGTAAGCTCTTTGGTATCACTTGTGTAGCCCCATTTACAGCAGCATGCTGGAGTCTGAGTGAGGCAGTGGCCTGCTGGCCCAGAAATTGCCCCCCTGCCCCCCAAGCCAGCCCTCCCCTGTGTATGTGCTGTGATGGAGTCCAGATAAAATGCACCAAGAAATCATGTTATCTATAGAGAATAACCAAGGATGATGCACTAATAAGTAATTCCAGATCAAATTAACTACTGTAGAAGGGACAGATAAAACATTTCCCCAAATTCCCATTCATTTAACTGTCTGTAAGCTAGTGAGATATCAAATGCCCTGCAAAGCAATGCATTAGGAACCTCTCTAGAACTCAATGGTTAAAGTGCCATTTAAATCAAAGGTAGTTTTTATCCATTATAGAACAGCTGGTTTGCCCCTGAAGTGGTTAAATTGTTCTTCGTACATTAGTATCTATGTGCCTAAGTAATAACTGTCTGGGCATATCAGCTAGGATGGCTGTGTGGGAGAGTATTTTCAGAGTCTGTTAGCTGAGTTTGACTGGAAAGCTGATACAGGATTTCCATTAAATTGAAAAAAGTTATAGCAGGGCTGTCCAAGTTCTTCGGTTGTGGGCCACATGATCAGAAAGCCATGATAATGATGATGAATTATAGATATTCAAAAATATGGATTTATTTATTGATCAAGACTATGACATATTTAACATCTCTTCTTGATGTGTATGGCACTGACAATCAGGGGATTAGATTTTACTGGCCTTCTATTTCATGTATGCTAGTTAATTAGTTTTTATTTTTTTTTTTTAATCTCAGACAGCCCTACTGTGGGATAAGATGGGACACATTTGGCCCATGGGCATCACTTTGGATTATAGGGATAGTATTGTCAAAAAACAAATATACCTCCAACTGATTAGCTTAATTTTCTATACTGAATAGTGTTTTCTGATAATCCTTTACCGACATGTTTGGCTTAAAGGGATAGTAATACTTCGTTTTAACTTTATTTTATTTTGTAGGCATTAAAAAAACACGAAGAATGATATAAGTCTTATCTCTCAAACCTTTATGGTTTATGAGATATTCACAAGCAAAGTTCCCCCTCCCCGCCCCTTTTACCTAGTGTAAGCTATCTCTTCTCAGATGTGAGTCTGGTTGTATGACCAGACAGATAACAGAAGGGGACAAATTTCTTTGTATGAAAACAATGAAAGCCCTTTCCCCCTTGACAAGTTTTTCAGCTTTTTCCCTTATCTTAATTGAAGATTGTCCCTCTCTGCAGTCTACCTGGGCACCTCCCTTCTGGTCTGGTTGAACAGGGGGGGATACTTTGTTTGTGAATATCTCTTAAACCATAAAGGTTTCAGAGATAAGACTTATATCATTCTTCATGTTTTTTTAATGCCTACAAAATAAAATAAAGTTAAAATGAAGTATTACTATCCCTTTAAAAATCAAATTAAAAGTTTCCCTCTTCTGCCCCTTTTCAGGATGACATGTAGACTTCCCTCAGATCAGAAAGCTGGTCCGGAGAGATTGCGCCAAGAGACAATAATGTGTCCGCAAAAGGAAAAGCCTGCCCTCCTTCATCCAGGGGGACAGGGTTTTTTTTACACTGACAGACACAATATTGTCCCTCATTACAATTTGCCCAGTCAAGTGACTGGCTTTCAGATCTGAGGGGAGTCTGCATGACTTCCTGAAAAGGGGTGGGGGTTCAAAACTTTTAACTGGATATTTAAGGCGACCATGATCTCAATTCAATTTGAGCTGGTAAAACAAACGGTAGGGCAAAATTAGTTTTGATCGGTACACATATGGTTGTACTGTCTGAATTCAATTGCCCTATCAACATGAACTACAACAAGTGTTGGGCTCCAGAACACAACATGTGACCCAATGTTCGTGAATAATAATAGTTTGACTAATGGGAACATCAAAGGAAAGTAGCTAATGCTCGATGTTTGACGCTGAGGGCTAGATTCTGTTGCAGGTGCTAAATGTTAACACCCGTTTTATCAAACATTTTCCCATTGAAGTCAATGGAGAAAACTGGAGAGAATAGCAGAGATAAAATTAGCTAACAAGAGTCACCCTCCCAAATACAAACCCTAACCTTGGTCCTACACTACATCTAACATTAACAATAATGTTTAAAAATACTAGCTCTAATACTATCCCGTCACCCATACCCTGTAACTGTAACACTTACTTAGAAGTCTGAGGTCCAGCTGGGTCTTCTGCACCCTGGTCTTCCTCTTTAATTTGTTTTTAAGTCTTCTTATTTCTTCTTCTTTAAAATTCCTTGAACCTATAAAAGTAGAATAAGCAGTAAATTCAAAGCTCCCTTTAAAGTCCCACCGCCACCTGTGGCAGCGACAGAACCGAAAAAAAAAATCCCCATTGTGGTACAATTCAGGGCATTGCCCGATCCAAACTAAGTGAGATTTGAACAGAGACTGACTTTTATATGGACAGTCTCTGTTCAAAAGTCAATGGCTGAATCATCCACCACTGTTCAGGAGCACTGTGCCTGTCTATAAACTGTTTGAGAAAACCATTGGAAAGTCTGACCCTGGACAGGCACATATGTCAAAAAACAAACAGTCAACCTATTAGTCATCAAGCAGCAATGTTGAGAGACTAACTTTCTTAAAAATGAACCAACATCTGATACCATCTGAGTATCGGAAAGCAAAAACCACACATGACAGACAAAGCCAGGTAAATATATTAACAGCAGCACAGGTGAGGAGGTGGAGGAGGGATGTGAAGAAGGGTTGCCACGAGGGATGGGCGAAACGCTCTGTTTCAAACTGAAATTGGTGAAAAACTGCACTTTCCGCTTGGCAAAAACTTTCTACCGAAAAGTGCAGATTTTCCTCTTTTTTTGCCCATTGAAATCAATGGGAACATACAAGTTACACACAACACATTACAAATAATATTTTATTTCCCAAAGGCATTGTAAAAAAGGGGCATGAGGGTGCCTGTGTTGGTAGGGTGTGGGGAAAGAATCAGTTGAACAGGGGATGATTTTTGGGGTGGTTGTTTACTGGGATTGGGGGGCAGTTAATAAAAACTAAATCCTAAATAAAATCAAAGAAAATAAAAACCATAAGACATGGTATAAAGGGGTCTGAGGAGGGTGCCTGTGTTTGTGAATGAATGAATGAATCATTTGAACAGGGAATTTGTTTTGGGAGGCTTTCTTGACTGCTATTGTGGGGATAGTTAATAAACAATAAATAAAATAAGAAATTTGTATTTAAAATGATAGAGACAGAAACCCTCTGACATAAGCTACCACTGGGGTGGACTGATACTTGACTTGATAGAGTATTTTGTAGAGGATGATTTGATAGATTTGTTGTTAGAGGCCTTTGTAGGACTTAGACTTATAAGAGGCCCAAGCCCTGAAGAAACATTGATTTTGGGACTTAAGCTAGTTTGGCACAAGCCCTAAGGAAACATTGATTTGTAGGACTTAGGCTTGCTAGAAATAAATCCCCCAAAAATTGTTTCTTTTTTGTAGGACTAGTTTTTTTAATTTTTTAATTTTTTAATTTTTTTTTTTCAAAACACAAGCCCTGAGAAAAAAATAAAAATGCCCTACTGGCCTAATGCCAGCAGGTCATGTTTGCCAGTGGCCACTGTCAAATGTCCTCCTGAGTTCTGAGTTGCAACTGTTTTTCACACTGCTGCTGAGTTGTTTAACCCCTTAAGGACCGGCGGTCCTGAGACATTTCCGTCCCATAATGACCGCATAGGAGCACTTGGACGCGCTGGTACACGTGACCTGTCGCGTGTATCGGCGCGTCATTATGGGGCCTGATAGAGATTGCTCCGATCTTGGAGCGGTCAATTTCAGGCCCTATTTTTACTTACAGCGCTCCCGGTAGAGCGCTGTAAGTAAAAAGTATGTGACGTACTATGACCATCATCGGTCCTTGAGTATTTCAAGGACCGTGACGGTCATAGTACGTCACATGTCATTAAGGGGTTAAGCAGCAGGATGATTAGGCAGCTGAAAGAGAATGGTGTCAACAATAGCAGTAACATGGAAGATGGATGATCAAGGTTCCATTTGCCACAACTGGCTCCAGTGATGCGCCTGAGGCAGTAGCAGCAGAATAAGTTGCCCCCAGTATATGTGGAGAACAGAAGAAGTTGGCCATTAAATCTTCTCCACCTGCCCCTCCTTTAAAATCATCCTGGGTGTGTTGTTATTAGAATATACATGTTTTCCTTGAGAGCAGGAACTGTGGCTCTCATCAGCAATTGCAAGGTGCATAGTGTGTGTGTGGTAAATAACATCTGGGGGCACAATTTTATCCAAACCATGACACCTGAAACCAAATACTGCCACTGTCACTGTACCCCTTGTCCAGACCCCGCTAAGGACACATGACAACTTGCTGACAGTTTAATAGTAATGATGAACCCTCCCTGCCAGAATCCTAGCATATTCTGCTGGATGGAATCTCCTCAGCTGCCACCTGATGACCTGCTTGTGATTTTCCTCCACCACATTAGCATGTGTGGTCAGTGCACCACACAGTGTGCAATGGGCAGAAATGAACTGCCATATCCTAACATTAACAGAGTGGCTATCATTTGGCGGGGGAGGTAACGATGAACGAGGTGGATTGTCAGGAGATATACTTGTTACCCTAGAGGAAAAAGGTGATGTTGATGGCGAGCTAGTTGTTTCACTCGTCATGGAACTTCCAGTGTCTGTGTGGAGAGTCAGGGGGTACGGTAACAGCAGTGCTAGATTTGTGTAATGGGTGTTTGGCTTTAACATGTTTGACATAAATGTCACTGTGTCTGTGTTTCATGTGTATTATCAGGGAGGTTGTGCCAATGTGTGTTCCCTCCTTTCCCCTTTTTACTAACTTGTCACAAATTTTGCACCGCACAGTTGTTGATGATGACTGCACAGTGCCTGCCGGAAAAGAATAAAGTCCCACACCCATGACTTCTGGGGGTAGGGATAGGGAACAGATGGAGAAGAATGGACTCTTTCTTCTTGTCCTCCACATTCCCCTTCACTTTCTGTGGAAGCAGATAATGTTGCTGCTGTTGTGCTACTGCCTCAGATTTAACTCTGCAACTAGGATCAGGAGTATTGCTACTGCTGGCAAGTGGAACCTGTCCTAGTCCCGCATCACTTGTTGACCCCATTCCCACTGTGTCCACAGTGGTCTAAGGCACACTAGCCTGCTTCTCAGCACCTTGCTGCCCTTTCATCCCAGCAGCAGCAGCAGCAGCAGAGATTAGAGCAGTTGCAGTTTCCGCAGATTCCAAAAGCTGACTGCAAGTGGTGGTGGTTATGCCCATCATCATCCCTGTCTCCCATTCTTTCTCAGTTTCTGATAAAAAGGCAATCAATGTCTCTTCCACCCCAGCTTCTACAACACCACCACCACTAGTACCTATGTGCTGCTGCTCTATTACAGGCATCTCACTGCTGCTTGGAGGAGGTGACAAGCAATGTGATAGAGGGTTCCCTGCTGTCACACATGGCATAATTTTCTCCTTCCCCCCCTGAGTACTACAAAAAACGCTAGCAGCAGGCAAATATTGGTGGCAGCTGGTTCAGCACTGGCAGCAGGTTTAGCACCAGCAGCAGGTTCAGCACTAACAGCAGGTACAGCAGTAGTGACAGCACATCTGGCAACAGGTACAACACTAGTGGCTGCAGGTACAGCAGTGGTGACACTGGCAGCAGGGGCAGCACATCTAGCAGCAGACACAGGCAGCTGACCTGTCCTGCTCTCACTAGTACTACCCTTTTCTCCCTCCCTTCTCTTTCCCTTTTCTCCCTCCCTTTCCCATTAAATTCCCCAAGGTATCCCTTGGGGTGATTTAGGGGGACTGGACAGCATTGGTACAGTGGTGGTCCCTTCCTCCTCCTCCTCAGACTCATTGGACACATAATGGTCCTTTAAGCTCCTCCATTGATTAATTTTTACACTGCTCATAGTTATAGGAGTCACTATGAGCCTCTCCTGCCTCACTTTTTTCAAAATATCACAAGAGAACAGCACAGCGAGTTTATCTCGCTCTGTAGCTGCTTCTGTTGTGTCTGCCTTCAGAGAAAATGTCACCATTTTATAGTGTGAGTGCGGAAGTGCGAAAACAACATAAATCAATGGGTGGAGACTTTCTAGCCATTGAAAACATGACAAAAAAGGTTGGCCAATGGGCTAAAAATGCAAAAAATTTAACCGCTAGTTTTAAAGCGTATTTTCCCACAAAAAAGCAGACAACAAAGTGGTTTTCGTGAAATTTCCCGCAGGAACATGGCAACAACTTTCACCCACCCCTAGTTGCCACCATCTTCCCCACTGGGACCACTCCTATGACTGATAAGTAATGTGTGTCAATAATCTGAGGGGAATAGCGTATGACAATGTTAAAAATACATACACAAATCACACCATGCCGGTCCCCCACCACCACCACTACAATACACATCTGACACATTGTAGATTGTACTTTTTTTTTATTACTTCACATCATCATGAATATGTGCCAGTGTCACTTAAGCAGGACATCAGTGTTGTGAAAGAACAAATGCATTCTGCATGCTAACATATTTTTCAAGCCATATATTGCTGTAGGACTCACAACTTTGACTTTCAGCCACTTATTTCTAATCTTCAGCCCTCAGAAGAAGTAATATTACAGTGGGAAATGTAGTACCTATAGGAAATATAGGCTAAAATTGTGTTAAAATAGGGGAAAATTAGGACATTTTTGCATAGGCAGAAAGGCGAAAACCTTCGCGGAAAAAGCGAAAAATAGACAAGTTTATGTGAAAAAACATTTCATGCGGGAAATTTTTCACACTTTTCGCCCACCTCTAGAAAAAACACACCCATGATTTTGGAGGAGGTGCAGGAGAAGAAGAATTATTGGTCAACTTCTTCTTTTCTCCACATATACCTGAAGTTGTGGGGCCTAGTTATGGTTATGCTACTGCTTAAGGTGCATCACTGGAGCTAGTCATGGCAAATGGAACGTTCATCAACCATCACCCATGTTACTGCTGTTGTTGATCCCATTCCCTTTGAGCTTCCTAATCATCCTGCTGCTTAAACAACTCAGCAACAGCAGCAAAAACAATGCTCACAAATTCTGCATCTACATCAGAGCATTTGACAATGGCCGATGACCACTGGCCAACAGGACATGACCTTCTGGCACTAGGCCAGTAGGGCATTTTTTTTTCCTCTGGGCTTGTGCTTTTTAAAAAAATAAATAAATAAAAAACATAGACCAGCAAAAAAAAACATACACAACTTTTTGGGGACTTGTTTCTAACAAATCTACGTCCTACAAATCAATGTTTCCTTAGGGCCTGTGCCAAACAATTCTAAGTCCTACAAAGCAATGTTTCCTCAGGGCTTGGGCCTCTAACAACAAATTTTGCAAATCATCCTCTACAAAATACTCTATCACGTCAAGTATCAGTCTACCCCAGTGGCAGCATATGTCATGGGGTTCCTGTCTCTATCACATTACATGCAAATTTCTTATTTTATTTATTTTTTTATTAACTGTCCCCCCAATCCCAGTAAACAAACTCCACTAACACAGGCACCCTCATACACCTTTTATACTATGCCTTTGGGAAATAAAATAACATTTGCAATGTGTTTTGTGTAAATTCAATGTTCCATTGATTTCAATGGAATGAGCTAGTGAAAAAAGCTGAAAAAACGGCACTGTTTGCAGGACATTTTTTGCCAAGTGGGAAGTGCCATTATCTGCAGCTTTTGGTTTGAGGTGAAAATTTTTGCCTGTCCCTAGTCACGAATGCACATTTCATCATGCTTCCAGATAGCAAATCACCCGAATGGATGACAAAATGCACATTTGTGAGCCCTCCAGCTAGAAGCTGATTGTCAAGGAGCTGTGGTTACTGCACAGCACATTCCATGCCCCGTGTAACCCCACATCCCAGCCATTGGGAGCCTGGGAAAAATTTTAAACAGTGACTGGCCATATAAAAGCCAGAGATTTTTTAAATTTCCCTCAGTTTGACTTGGTCAATCGCCCAAAATGTACCACAACGGTGATTTTTTTAAATTTTGTTCTGCTAGCAACAGTGGCACTTTACAGGGGGCACTGGATTTGCTGAATGTTCTTCTTTAATAGGGAAAGGAACTTTAAAGAAGAAGAGGAAAGAAGAAGAAAAAGAACAAAGACAACATAAAGATGAATTAAATGGTTAGTAATTTTCAAAAATAGAAGCTGCTCATATTCTTTTTCATACTGAATAGTACTGATGTCTGCTCCTCTCACTTTTACCCCTCCAGCCCCTTTTTCCCATTTGGAAGCCGCTGTTAGGAACCAGGAACCAGACAGACATAAACATGTAAAATGCAAAACAACTTTATTAAAGTAACAAAACAAATCAAGCAAAATTGTGATCCAGAAGCGTAAACCAAAAGACAAGCCGGGGTCAGGAACCAAGAGAGGTACTCAGCCAAGCCGGTGTCAGGAATACAGAGATCAGCGATGTCAGGTACAAGCCAGGAGTCAGGAGCCAGAAGGGATGTCAGAGGAAGCCAGGTAATGATGCACAGGTAATCAGGAACTCAGCAGAACACTCTTACATCCAGAAGCATCCAGAAGACACAAGGGCAATCAAGAAGTGAGCCAAGCTGCTTTAAATACCCTGGGAGGGCTGATAACAGGCTGGTGAGTAATCACAGAGAGGTAAGCTGATTCAGCCCAACCCAGAACAGGAAAGGCAGCAGCAATGGATAGCAGAGCTCTAGATTAGCTCAGTCAGCAGAATCAATAGCAGAATTAGAGCAGCTCAGCCAAACCTTGACAGCCACATCCTCTCAGATCTGAAGTCCGGTCGCTTTACCTGACAGATCCCTCTGTCAGTATAAGGAAAACCCTGCCCTACTTGAAGAAGGGTGGTAGGTTTTTCCTAGTACTGACTGAAAATTGTCACTCGTAGTGGTACGTTCTCAAATGTGAGCGAGATTTGCTGACATCAGGAAAAGGGGTGAGGGGGGTAAAATTAACTTTATGAATACAGAGTAACTATCAAGTTATGAACTTTGAGAGTTGCAGACATCAGTACTATGCCATATGACAAATGATATGAGCTGCTTATGTTTTTAAACATTACTATCCCTTTAAAGAGGAAGACCCCGCTGGACCTCGACTTCAAGGTAAGTGATTAATGTTAATGGGATGGTGTTATCTTTAGGGGGATTACTCATGGATTAATCATTTGAGTGCTAGAGGGGTATGCAAAGCTGTGCAATCTTTGCATATCCCCAATGGCGCTCAAAGGGTTAATTTTTTCCCATTTCACTCATGTTTTTGGTACCTTGAATGTATTGCTATGGGGCTTTGTACCCCATAGCAATACATCTATGGGTCACTAGTGTAGGGATCCTTAGTTGCACATGCTTTTTTTTTTTTTAAAGGTATAGTAATACTTAAAATGTAAAAAAAAATATGTTGTAGGGTCTATCCCCCTGAGTAAAACAAGAGTACTCCCACTGCTGAAAGGTGTTTCATTCAAAAGTTATTAATTTTAAAAGTTTAATTTTTTAGGTGCAATATCACAGTGGCCTGAAATTGTACAGTGGCGCTGTTGCTACACCATCCTATGGAGATTTATGGTCAATTGACCAGAGCTGTACATAGGATCGTGTAGCAACAGCGCCACAGTACAATTTCAGGCCACTGTGATATTGCACCTAAAAAATTCAACTTTGAAAATTAATAACTTTTGAATGAAACACCTTTCAGCAGTGGGAGTACTCTTGTTTTACTCAGGGGGATAAACTCTACAACATATATTTTTTTTACATTTTAAGTATTACTATCCCTTTAACACTGTTCAGTTACATGGTGGTGGTGATTATCATGCATTAGGGACTCAAAGTATAGGTTTTCTAGGCGCAGTTTAGTGCAACACTGTTCAATTACACATCAGTGGTTATTAATATGCATTAGGGAATCATAGCATAGGTTTTCTAGGCTCGATTTAATGCAACACTGTTCAATTACACATCAGTGGTTATGAACATGCTTTAGGGAATCAATGCATACGTTTTCTAGGCTCAATTTAATGTAAAAAAAGAGAGTCCTTAACACATGGTACTAGCCACCACTTGTAATTAAATAGCAAATTCATCTGCTTTATCATTGTTCTCAATGGGCGCTAATTGAGCACCCGTTATGCATTTTTACCATTCAGTAGTTTCTCACAGCGCAAGTAATAGAATACGTAACTGATTGTAATTTGGTTTTCATACTTGAGGTAATTGAATTGAGCCCCATGATGGTAAAGGATTATCATAACATACTATTCAGTATAGAACATTAAACTGAACAATCTGAGGTATATTTATTTTTTGACAATACTATCCATTTAACATTTGAGAAAAAATTTGCACATCAGAACAATGCACAATTCTGTCATGATGGACATCCTATGCAGCAGCAGTTAGTCTAAGTGGCACAGATAAATGCTATAGCAGAAAAATAGTGAGTGAGCATGTTAGAATATTGATCAAAATCATGAGTCGAGATTAGCAACCTTTTGTGTGTATTGTGATTCAGAGCAATTCCCTGGTCCATGTTTGCCAGTATTTAAAATTCACACATAATTTCCAGTATGTAGATATGTAATGCAACTGAAGTAAAGTGGTTTCTCAAACACTTTGCTATTTTGAATAACATTAAAATAGCAATTTCAGAATGGGAACAGTTTTGTGAAATAAATATTGTAGTTTACTGTGTCATGGCCAACTATATCAGTGACGATGACAGACCCCCAGAGCAGAGTCGAGATAGAGACTGAACCAACTGACAGACCTGAGGTATAGGAGAGATGGGTTAGTAGGACTTCCAGTAAAATTGTAGGATACTAGAACACCAAATTCTACTGTGGGTGCAATTTGAAGTCAGATAACAATGCAGGGAGGTATTTGAGACAACAGAAACAAATCTGACAAGGAAAACACAGAGTTAATATACACAATCAAGGGATAGTAATGTTTCATAATAAAAGCAGCTCTAATTAATCATCATAATATTTTGACTTTGGACAGTGTTATTTCAATTCTGTCAGAGTTGTAGTTCAAGAGTAATTCAATGACAAAGTATCCCCCTCCCGCCCCTTTTACTGATGTAACACTGCTCAGCTAGAGCAGAAGGGAGTGTCCAGGTAGATTGCAGAGAGGGTCAATCCTCAATTAAGATAAGGGAAAAACCTGAAAACCTTGTCAAGGGAGGTAGGGCTTTCATTGTTCTCATAGGAAGAAGATTGTCCCCTGCTGTTATCTGTCTAGTCTATGGACTGCATTCCACTTCTGAGAAGAGATGGTTTACACTAGGTAAAAGGGGCAGGAGGGGAACTTTGCTTGTGAATATCTCTCAAACCATAAAGGTTTGAGAGATAAGATTTATATCGTTCTTTATGTTTTTTTAATGCCTACAAAATAAAATAAAGATGAAACGAAGTATTACTATCCTTTTAAATAACAAACTTCAACCTTATGGTCGGAACAAGAATACCACAGTTCAACTCTAACTGGGAGGGAGTGGTATAGTGGAGCACAGACAGAATAAAGAATACAACGATTCACTTATAATACTTACTAAATAACTTGGTGTGTTTTTAAAGGCATAGTGTTTGGCTATGCTCTGTACCTTTAATAATTTATAAAGGTATCATGCAGTTTGCAGTGGTAGGTGGAATAGACCTATAAAGAGGCTGGTGTCCATTACTCAGCCCTTTTAGGTTTCCACCTACTTTCAAACCTTTCCTAATTGAAAGTTAGCTTGTCTTTTTCATAAAATAGGATTATAGAGGTTGGTTGGTTGATTTTAAGTAGATTTCATACTCAGGTTTAAACTAGCCATATAGATGTGTTGCACAAGTCTGCTATATCAAGATTTATTTTTACTTTTTTATCTGAGGCATTATTGTTTCATGCAAGACTGCTTTTTCAAGATTTATTTATAACTTTTACTTTAGGACTATATGTATATTTATTTGGTTGGACTCACTTTAAATGAAGTGGTGAGTAAGCTTACACATACTTTAGGCAAAATATGCGACTAAATAAATTTACACACAGGTTTAATATATAGTATTCTCTACACAGGGTTTTATTATTTTCAGTCAATTTATTTTGATTAGCGAAGGATTGTTTTCTTCTTAGAAAAAATGTAAAAACTACAACTAACCCTCTGAGTGCTAGAGAGGCACCCAATGTATTGTAATGCAGTGCTTTGGGAACTTCTGTAGCACTAAGTAGATTAAAGCAGTGTTTTAAATATATATGAGAATGTACAAAATACAGTTTCATTCTAAGGTAACTTAGAGCTCGATGCAAATGTTGGAGATAAAACCAATGAGAAGAAAAAAAGGCCTTTGCAAGTTAACCAAGACCAGGTAATGTGAGATTCAAATCTTCCTTACCTGGAAAGGTTAACATGCGACGGCCTACAAAACACACAAAAAACTACAAAACTGGAGTTGCCAAAAATCTGACCTCATCGCCGTGGCAAAACGCACGCTAAATAACATGAGGAATGTCCTTTTGAAAGAAATAGGCAAACGTCCAATGTTACCTAGTGCCCCAGCCAATCACAGCACCCCAAAGTATCAAGTTCAGTTGAATAAACTATATATAGACTCAAAATAACTGACACACTTTTGTCTGTGTTTCGAGTTCCAGTAGCTATATCCCAGGACCCAGGAGCGGAGCTAGATAAAGAGACAGGTAGTAGAGAGGCGCATATACACATAGTTAGAGGAGTTGGAGAGAAATGATACACCATGCGACACATAACTTTTGCACATACCCTTAACATGCATCCAAACACAAACACATACACACACATAGCCCATATTTTTTTTGTAGTAAAACACATACACTTTTATCTTTTTTTTGACAGTGTGAGTCTGTGAGTGAGTGTGTGAGGGCCTGAGTGAGTGCCTGGGTGTGAGAGGATTGGAGAGGAGAGGAGGACAGTAGAGAGGGGTGGCGAGAATAGGAGGAGAGGAGGAAGAGGAGCAAGTGGTCATCCCCGGTCAGAGCAGGGAGAGCCCTGGGGAGGACTGGGAGTACCACCAGAAGAGGCACACCTAGTGCAGGGTCTGAGATGGCAGTGGGATGAGGGGTACATCATGGGGAGCACCCAACACAGCCAGGGTCATCACAGGCAGGGCTGGAGAGCCACTGTCAGGGCGCTCATAGAAACTCTGGGGATGAGGAAGAGGACAGGGTGAGAGACCCCAAGTTCACTGAGGAAGAGAACCTCGTCCTGGTGGAGGCAGTCATCTCCAGAGATCAGATCCTGTTCCCCAGGGGGAAGGTTGTCGGCATGGGGGCCAAGCGAAAAGCAGCATGGAGGGAGGTCCTGGCTGCAGGGCCAAGAAGAAGATGGGCTAGAAGGCTATGCATGCTGCTGGCACAGGGGGTGGTCTGCCCCTGCGTATGCACTACACGGAGTGGGAGGAGGCAGTGCAGAGGACAACAGCAGTGCAGGGAATCCCAGGGTGTAGTGGCAACCTTGATGAAAGGAGCCTCCAGTCCACTGGTAAGTGCATCAAGGCCTACACACACATCACGCAAATCTTGACAGCACCAGACAGAGGCCAACACACTGACACCTGAACACATGGACGGCATTCCACACCACAATTCAGCAACACAGCTTGGAGGGATGTCAAACAAGGACAGAATACTTGACAAACCCAGCCAGAATGGTAATGGGCAAGTCCCTGCTGAACTCCCTTCATACTGTCTACAACAACATCATGTACAGCACATAAACAATGCACACCATCATGTTTGAGGCAAAGATATGACTGTTATGTGTGTCACAATGTCATACATAGAGTGACAAAGAGGTCAGCACACAACCCCTTGAGTGCCACAGGGATAAGCAATGCAGTGTTTCACAATACATTAGCTAAACCCCTGGCAATCAAACGGTTATGGGAGATAGCAAGGAGGGGATATGATGTTTTGTTTGGAGTATTGGTACTGCATGTCAGGGCTAGGCATTGTACATGTAGGTAGTTAGTCCAAGTGGAATAGTCAAGGATAAGCTTCCTGCATCATATTTAGCCTGCAGAATGTTGGTGGCAAGGGGGCATTCACCTCCATCACCACTCTGCAGGACATATGTGATTCACAAGGCTCAACCATGACGGGGGGGGCATTCACTAGGGTGGAAGAAAGAGGTGACAATGTGTACATGACAACTGCAGTGTTATCACTTCTGCAATCCCTGTGTTAGACTGTGGAGCCAATGCACTGAGATTTAAACAACCTGGGAAATCTCATTGCTTAGGCTCCATAGCATAACATAGGAAAATGTAGAAGTAATATCCAATTGTATTGCATAACCCCTGCTCCCTGTTTTGATTCTAGCTGTCCTGGGGTCTGTTTGATGTCTCCTCCAGCTGATTGTGTTGTTGGGTTCCACAGTGCATGTTTGTTGGTGTGCTTGCTGTGCCTGTTAGTGTTGCTGACATCATTGGTTGTACTCAGTGGTCATTGGTCATCACTGGTGCATTGATGTTTACAGAGGCCCTAGTGTGTTTGCTGTTGATGTCTAGGTGATGGACTTGGATCACTCAATGTGTGTTGGTCCAGTTTTTTCACCACATGTATCCAGATGTATGGGGAAACCTTGCCATACCACACCCCAGGATACATATGATGACTACAGCTACACCACTGTAGGTTATATGAATCCATGTATTAGATCCTGTGAGGTTCAGCAATCAGTGTGTGTCAGGATGGAAACCAATGCATTTCAAAGCAATGCAATGGATACCATCCTGCCACACAACAGTTCACATGTTAATGTCATGGTCTTGCAGCACTCCTGTCATGGCTTACATCACTGATAATATCATGTAATTTCCCCACACAGCATACATGCCGTCATCTGCGGGGGACCCTGGGACAAGCTCCCCTGATGAGCCAACCTCATCATGGCCTCTACCACTACCAGCTCGTCAGCAGCAGCAGCTGGCCTACCAGGCCAGACTGCCACCTCAGCAGCATCTGGCTTACCAGGCCCCCCACCACCACCTCAGCAGCAGATAGCCTACCAGGCTCCCCCATCACCTCAGCAGCAGATGGCCTAACAGGCCCCCCAACACCTCAGCAGCAGATGGCCTAACAGGCCCCCCACCACCACCTCAGCAACAGATGGCCTAACAGGCCCCCCCCCCACCAACAGGTAGACATTGGATGCCTGAGACAGTGGCCACGCCGCAGCAGGCAGGATTTGGGCCATTCCCCAAGCTACACGGACACATGTGGCAGGAGGACACCCAGGGGTCCACATTTCAATGTGGGTCTCATAGGGGAGCCACAACGGCCACAGACAAGGGAGGTGTTCACCCCGCCATAACCACCCACACCACCAATGCACTCTGGGGGGATCCCAGGGAGGTGAAGGGGCAGACAAAGGGCTACAGATGTCCCCACAGTCCCTCCAGCGTGGCTCTCCCCTCCTTGAGGGTCACCGTGCTTCCTCACCCCGATCTCCACTGCCTGAGGGGGAGCCAGATGTCACTTACATGGCATCACCAACACCGGCCTCTACTCCCTCCACAACACACACAACCAACACCGCCATCCTGGATTGGGAGTTCCTGGGACTTCAGACGAGGCAACTCCAGAAGGGCAGGAGGTGTGCTAGGTTCCTGATCAGGATGTAGAACTACATAGCACACATCCTGGCCAGCATGAGGGCAATGGAGGCCCAGCAGTTGACCCTTACCAACTACCTGATCACCTACACCAACAGAATGTCAGCCGTGATGGACCAGGTGGTAGACGAGATGATGGAACGCAACAGGCTGGAGACCCTACGCCAGGCCCAGGCCTCCAGTTCCACTGCCACTACCCGTGCCAGCACTTCACCACCGCCACCTACAGTGTTCAGACACACTAGGGCACACATCACATACAGAAATGTTTGTACAAGTTCAACTCACAGACATTTCAAACCCAAACAACATCAGGGTGCTGTTCCATGATGTGACTTGAACAATATGAACACATTAGATAGATCAATGGATAAACAATATAAACACAATTAAGGGGATGGTAATACTTAACATGTTTAAACAAATATCTAGTAGGGTTCATCCTCCTGAATAGAACAAGGGAACTCCCACTGCTGTAAGGAGTATTATTTCAAAGTAATTTCAGCTCAAAGTTGAATGTAATAGATGAAATATCACAGTGGTATGGAATTGTCAAGTGGCACTGTTGCTACATCATCCTATGGAGATTTATGGTGCTGGGACCAGAGCTGTTCATGGGATGGTGTAGCAACAGCGCCACTGTACAATTCCAGGTCACTGAGATATTGCATCTGAAAAATAAACTTGGAGCTGTAATAACATTTAAATGAAACATTTTTCAGCAGTGTTTTACTAAGGGGGATAAACCCTACTACATACATTTTTGAAACCTTTTAAGTATTACTATCTCCTCAATACCCTGACGAGGGAGAGGTAATCAGTGACACAAGACAGTCATGTATGCTCTTATGTTTCATTGACATCGACAATAACAGGTAAGCCTCATGGACGTGAATTCAACTTGTGACAGGGATAAACATCTGACCCATGGGGGTTCATGTCATGGATGTCTGCAGGAGGTGAAAATCAAGATTGTAAACTGCACTGTGAAAACAACATCCTTTTGCTGAACCAGCACCATACCCTTGGGAGCCTGTAGGGTACACAACACATTACTCAGCAATGCTTTGAGAAGCTTCCTCCACGGGTTAACCTTTTGTCATTTGACATGGAGTAGACAATCCATTTCTCGTCAATGTGTTGTGTAGGCATCATGACCATATGACTTTTGGATGAAGGGGATGGCAAGCAAACATATGTATGTGTGACTGACCAACCACATCAGTGTGTGAACCAAGACCCAGGAATCAGTGGGATCTATTCAATGGATCTCAATTTACATACTGATGAGGTGTGTGCTCTGGGTCCACGTGACACACATACATATGTCTGCTTGCCTATCACGGTCCCCGTGATCCTGTGTGTCACTCTTTGCTGTGCTGCTCCCTGATTGGCTGAGCTGTGTTGGCCCGCCCCTGGTTACCCTTTTTATACTGGCCACTGGCACCAGTGTGGTGCCCTTTCGTGGTGTTCCTGAGCCTTGCTGCTGTTCTCTGCGTTCCTGATTTGTGTACTGACTTGGCCTGCTTGAGACTCTCCTGTGTTCCTGCCCATTGCTGATCCGGCCTGTCTACAAACCCGCTCTGGTATCTGACCCGGCTTGGCTGACGTTCCTGCTTGTTGCTGATCCGGCTTGTCTACGAACCTGCTCTGGTATCCGACCCGGCCTGGCTGACGTTCCTGCTTGTTGCTGATATGGCTTGTCTACGATTCTCCACAGTTCCCAGTTCCAGTCTATCTACGTTCCTGCTGCTGCCTACTGGGCGACATTCTTACTCCTGGAGTCGCGCTCGTGCTCGAGACTGACCTTAACCCTTGAGTCACTGTTCACTGTCAAACGCTACTGAGCTATACTACTGCTGAGTTTCCTTAAGCTTGCAGAGCGATATTATCAGGGCGATTCCGATTGCTGAGCAGATTCCTTGCTGTGCCTCACCTCCTACCAAGTGCTTAGTTAACTCGTTCAGTGCTACGCTACTACTGCTGAGCCGGCCGCTTGGGCCTGAGAGACGGCGGCTCATAGTCCATCTATGCAGGGTAGTTGTTCCGGTACCGTACCGGTGGTCATCTTGCCCACGCACTTGCACTGGTGGAGTAGTTATACGCCCGTGGGGGCTACTTGGCACTAGCTATTGGCTTCCGTTTACGCCTGAGGGGGCTTGATCCTTGCTCTTGCAGCTTGTAGTCTCCGGTTTATGCCCGTCGGGGCTAACGACTCACAGTTCCCTAATACTGGTGGCACTTGTTACGCCCGTGGGGGCTATCCATTATTGCTCTAGCGTTCTGGGTCAGTTCTGCCGTGCAAGTCGAGTGCTCTCCTACAGACTTGGTATTGACTCCTCATACTTATACAAGCTTCAGCTACACCTTGGGCGTGCCTACACCACAACAAAGACTGATGAGGACTGAGTTAACTATTATGTGTCCCTGTTTGGGTTACCAGTCCTAGTATATATTTCTTGTACATATATTCTACTCTGTCTGTTCTCAGTATACTGGCCTGTAAGGGTCTAGACACTTGTTCTTGTTTACCCTGTGTGCCTGTAGAGGGCGATATTGTTCATTAATTTATTTAATAAAACTGAGTTTTACCATACCCTCTGTCTGAAGTGTCTGAAAACCGTAACATTGCCATTCCCTTGATCGGAACATCATGTGTTCATGACGCCTGGACAACAAATTGACAAGCAATGGTGTAGCATATACACTGTGCTACACACACACAAACAGGTCAGCATGGTGGGCTTTGCAACCTGACTCACAGATCGTTACTCTGATACCGTACTCAACACCATACACCATAACCATCCCCATTCTTCTCCACTGGGCATTGCCCAACCATTGCTCACATGAAGGGTGAGTCCATTATCCCCCAAACCCTTTGAGTGCCAAAGGGGTACACAACTGATTACCTTGCAATGTTTTGTGTGTACCTCTAGCAATCAATGGTTAACACATGAAATTGCAGAGTTGTATCCAATGCATTGCATGTCATTGCATTGGATATCCCTCTGTGGCTCAAAGGATTTTACCAGTGTCATGACTATGTTCCAATTGGTAGATGGAGTTTGCCAACAGTACAACGTAGTATGTGATGTACATGGCCAACTCTGGTGTACCTTTGATCCAAGGTTGAGGGATGATGTCCTTGACATGCTAGGGCTGTGGCAATTGGTCATCCTGTATTTATCTTTAGGTTTAGGGGTAGGCCTGTTTTATCAACGTAACATACTGAGTCACATTTAGTGCATTGTATCATATATGCAACATTTCTGATGTACATGAATATGATCCTCTAATGTTGTATATCTTGTTGTTTTGTGCAATATTGTTTACACAAATGTGTTGACATGATTTGCAGAGAGATTTGTTGCATGATTTGGTCCCATTATCAGTGTTTGTCCATTATTTGGTCAGTTTTTCCTATTGATCGATATATTTTTTGTTTCAAATTCATTGGTTGCCTGAATGCCAGAATAGGCAGTTGTGGGAATATGTCTTCTGTTGGCAGAGGTTGTAGCTCTTTGATGATATTCCATATTTCTTCTAGTGAGGGGTTGTATGTGGTCACAAGTAGTATATGTGTAGAGACTTCCATCTCTTTCTATTTTAACAGGTGAACACGTGGTGTTCTTAGTGAAGATGTTATTTGTGATTGTCCTTGTTTTATAGCCTTTTTGTTTGAATGATTCAGACAATGTTTTTAGATGATTATTGTGGTCTTTGGTATCAGAGCATATGTGGTGGTATCTGATAGCTTGGATGTGGATGATGCCTTGTTTAGTGTGAGCTGGGTGGAATTTGGTGTTGCAAAGATAACTGCATCTGTTTGTGGGTTTTATGTATATAGATGATTTTATTTTGCCATTGGTGGAAGTTATGGAAGTGTTAAGGATGGGTACACTTTCTGTAGAGAAATCCATTTTAAGTTTAATGGATGGATGAAATGCTTTGAAGGATTTGTGGAAATCTTTCAGTACTTCTTTACATCCTGTCCATATGATGACTATATCATTGATATAGTGGAAGTATTTTTATGGTTTGTAGTGGTAAACATAAAAAAATCTCTGTTCCTGGTCAGCCATAAAAAGGTTTGCATATTGTGATGCACATCCCATTAGGGAGAAATCCTGGTTGAAGGTGAAATAATTGTGTGTGAGAATAAATTGTATTATTTGGCAGTAATTTCTGGTGTATATTTTTGGCTTTGTACCTGTGATGACAAGGATTGATGGCAGGCATTAATTCCACCCCGGGTGTGGGATGTTGCTATAGAGTGATTCCACATCTATGGTAGCCAAAATTGTCTCTGGTTGAGTTTCTTAAGGACGTCTGTGGTATCTTGTATAAAGCTATTGGTGTTAATGATCACTCAGTCAGTGTGTCCATACCTGTTACTATTGGCCTGCCTGGGTTTCCTGATTTCTGGATTTTTGGAAGCATGTAGAAAGTCCCCACAGCTGGGTTCGTTGGTATAAGCTTTCTCAGTTCTAGTTTGGATCCTTTTGGGAATGTATGATATTTTGGAGTTGCCTTGTGTATATAATGTATATTGGTGAGGTTCTGACTTAGTTTTGTGTAGTATTGGTGTCAGATAGTTGTCAGCTTCCCTCTTTTATGTAGTCCTGTATGTTCATGATAACCACTGCTCCTCCTTTATCTGCCAATTTAATGGTGATTTTGTGGTTGGTGCTCAGATTCTTTATTGCACGTCTATCTAGTGGTGATAGTCAAGTTGTATGTGTTGGATTTCTGTTGCTTTGTTAAGCAGAATGCAGTTATAAAGCAGAATCTGTCTATGTAGTTATCCAGTTTGGGGTTATGTCCTGTTGGTGGAGTGAAGTGTTAGTTCTTTTTCGGGGGTTGTAATCCAAAATCGTTGTCATGTTTTCCTTATTGTGGAAATATTGTTTTAGTCATAGTCTCCTGAAAAAATCCACCAGGTCTGAGTCTCTTGTGCTGCCACCCCTTCCTCCTCCCATCACATTCCTATCAAATGATTTATTTCTTATCAGTTTGTAAGCTGGTGCTCTCTCATTGGCCAGAGAGCACTCCAGCTTACAAGGAGAAATCCTCCATCATCGGAGGAGGCTGGGTCGAGACTCTACATGGGAGGGGAGTAGAGGAAGTGTGACAGACTGCGGTGCAGAGCTGTATCCACAGTCTGTCAGGAAGTGAGGGCACAAATAATTTTTAATTTTAGCCAAACCACAAATTAAAAAAAAAAGTACAGAATTATGCATGTTACTCATTCTATTTAGTAACTTATTATCCAAACTTGTATATGGGTGATAGTTCCCCTTTAGCCCTTTGAGGACCAGATGGGTATGAAATGTATTGGCCCTCAAGGGCTTAACATTCTTAAATACTCAATAACTCCTGCACATTTTGCTTTCCACACTGATTACCATGACCAACATTTGAGTTGTTAGGAGTTTGTTGAGGAACAGAACATACAATTATATTGTCAAGCCCAACAGTCCTGGTTAATCTGAATACAGTCTAACTACAATTAGCTGTATTTTCATAGCATGTTATTTTTAATTAATATGTTGTATAAATGTATACTAAAAAGACCAAAAGGCTAAAAATGATGTCAAATACTCATATGTTATCCTCATCTTGCCCTTTCAACAACTGTACATATATTGTCCTCTATGAACAATGAAAAAGAGGAGCAGTTATGGGGACAAACAAGCATTCACAAAATATCTATTGATTTAAATGGGTTTTTAACCCCTTCATAGCTTAAGCTGTTAGTAGCAATGCATTGGAAACTGATTTAACATTCAAGGGCTTAAAATCCCATTTAAATCAATCGTATTTTGTATTTCCAATCTGTGTTTTGTTGATATTAATCTTCACACCAACATTTTTTCTTTCCTGTTGTAGCTTTTTAATGCATTCTTGCAGTTCCTCCAGACTGCCTGCAAAGAGTATGATATTGTCTGCAAAACATAAGTGATGTAGGTAGTCTCCATTGATCTTAAGTCCTTTTTTCTCCATTTAATTTGTGGAAAATTTCTTCTAAACAAGCGGAAATAGTTTTGGGGAGATTGTGGCCTTGATTCAATTGAGGCCAGTAATACTTGCGGTAGGGCAATATTGGATAACGGCCCATTAGCAAAAAGTGCCAACAGAGCAATTCAATTGCCCTACTAACTTGAAACCACAACAGACATTGGCCAAAGAATCCTGTGGCCAAATGTTCATCATGTGTTTTAAATTCCCCAAAACCCTGCTAAATAGTGTGAGTAATTGGAACATCAAAGGAAAAGAGTTAACAATCGGTGCTTGACACACTGTCAAGCACAGAGAGTCATCTCAACAGACAGACACCCTCCCAAACATTAACCCAAAACTATCCTTAAAGAGATAGTAATACTTAAATTGTACCATCCCCCATCTTGTAGCCCTTAAAACACTGACTTAAATGAGGATTCCCTTGCTGTAAGCTAGCTGATGTCAGGGGAGAGGGAAAAAAAGCAAAACTTTGAAAGTGGAGATCTCTCATACCATAAAGTTTAGACAGGTGCCGTTGGGCTCATTTAATTCAGTTGTTTAAGGGCTACAAGATGGGGGATAGTAAAATTTAAGTATTACTATATCTTTAACAGTAAAGTTCAACAATACTACCCATAACACTATCCTAATACCTAGATCTGTGTATCACTTACCTTTCATCCACTGTCTGTCATCTTCTGTCTTCCTTCTTCTTTTCTTCTGTCTTCTTCTCTTCCTTGTTTCCATCATTTGTGCCAACAACATAACATGGAAATATGTGCATAGTTTAACCCTTTGACTGCCAGAGGGGTATGCAACGCAACATTCTTTATTCAGGCCCATTGCCACTTGTCCACACCTAGGTTTCAATATCTTAGGTTTCCACCATAACATCATTCATTTCCCCTTTCCCTGTAATAGACTCTAACCACAAATATTATACAATTTAACCCTGTACCATATAGCCAGCAAAATGTTAACAATATTTAAAACAATATACAGGTGGACTATCTACACTAAACCAATGTGCATACCACAGAACAGATGTAATAATATGACAGGGTAATAAAATTAATTAAATATTTTGTATAAAGATACAGATATAATTCGCAAACTCAGCTATACTGTAGAAGGACATACATGTGCAAAACCCATTGTCATAAATACAAAGTAAAGTGACATGTCTAGTGAGACAACATTGTATTAAAGTACAATGTGCAAAAATAGATATACATCTCCTAATTCAATAAGCACTATAAATCAATAAAAGACTGCTATTAAGACAGTATTAATATAAAGTGCAGTGTCAATAATGGATATAATTATAGATGTATGCATTCAATGTATAAATGTATAAATCAATATACTTATCTAGAGCAATGTAACAAATAAGAGAAAAACATTTGTTCAAAGTTAGAGTGTGAATAAATAGTAATGAAGTGCCCAGCCCAATGATTATTGCCAAACATAAACACTTAGAGGAGTACAGATCCTGGTGGGTGTCTTTTAACCTTAATTGAAGTGTTTGAAATAAATCATGCTCTTTTATGGAAACATGTTTCCAAAAGAGTGTGTTTCAGGCTAAAGTTATTATTTTCATTACATTGATAAATATAAAATTATAGAGTCCATTTTCAAATATCTATGCCTTCTTTTCTCAAACTCCCAGTGAAAAACTCCCTGTTCTTGATTTCAATTATTTCTCTAGGGATGGGCGAAAACTTTCTGTTCAAAGCAAAATTTTTTTGCCTAGCTCATTGCATTGAAATAAATGGGTAGAAAAATTTTTCTTCACCACACAAACGTTTTCTCTACTTTTCTACAGCCATATATAAAATTGTCAGGCTCTCACAGCATGCCATTCTGTGTTTGTGAGAAGAGAGAGATTTTGAGCTAGAGAAGACAGGCAAATAAAAGGAATTAAAGCTTAGTTTAGGGAGTCGTTTAGGTAGGACCTTTGTTCTCTGTATTAGGGGAGTCTGGGGGCACTCTAGGGAGAAGAAGGAAGGAAGGAGGTTGACCCAGAATACCCCAAAATTTGGTGTGACTGACTGGCAAGACACAGGCAGCTGGGGTCCAAATTGCTTGCTGATTTTGCTTTTATTATCTATGTGCTTTGGAAGTCTGGGGAAAGAAGTTTTTGATTTCATTTTTTAGTTTTATATTTTTTTTGTACTGAGGTGGACAACTTAAAAAAAAAAAAAATAATAATACATAAATAATTAAACAAATACATACATTATACAGCTGACTGGGAGCCTGATGTGAGCTCTGTGACTGAGGCAAACCTGATAGACAGTAGACAACATTGAGAATTTTGTTGAGGGTCAAGGCAAGACATCACAGTCCATCATTTGTGTACTGTAGAGAGTAAAAACACACACAGTAGTTGAGTAATGTCTAGCAAATGCACAGGCGGGAGGAGGAAAGGTGGAGCAGTGCAGGGGTGTGGGAGTAAAGTGGTCATTCAAAAACTGATTGGAGCAATGGTTGCTGCTGCATGTGCAATAAATGATGATAATCCCTCTCCTCCCGGGGTGGATGCAGTTTGTCAAGGTCCCACCAATCACACCACGCCAGTCTCCCACCACAGCTACCATACACATCTGCCACATTGTAGTTTGTACTTTCTTTTTTTTTAATCACTTGACATCATCATGAATATGTGCCAGAGTCACTTAAGTAAGAAGTAAGTGTTGTGGACAAAGGACAGATGCACTGTGCATGCTAACACATTTTTCAAGGTATATATTGCTGTAGGTCACTCAACTTTGACTTCCAGCTACTTTTTTCTCCACTACAGCCTTCAGAAGAAGTAATGCTGTGCTGGGAAATGTTGCACCATTTTAAACATAGGAGAAAAATGTGTTGGAATAGGAGAAAAATGTGTTAGAATTGAAGAAAAATATATTGAATATGCATAAAATGTGTTAGAATAGGATAAAATGTGTTGGAACAGGGGGGAAAATTACTGGAATAGGCAGAAAGGAGGACAAGTTTGCATTGGAGAAACGGAGAAAACTTTTGTGAAAAAAGAGAACTTCCAGTTTTTCCTCACTTTTTTATTTTCCTCCACCCCTATATTTCACATTAAAACTCCCTTCCACAGCCTCCACAATGCCTAAGTCAATTTTCTTTCCATTACATTTCCGTCCTTCTCATCCAAAATCTCTCACATGCTCTCACCTTTAAGTATCTTTCCTTCCTTCTGCAAAGTTACTCTCCAATCTCCTCCAAATATTTCTGTTAAGTCCTCTTAATCTCTTTAAAGGGATTGTAATGTTTCACAAAAACAGCAGCTCCAATTAATCTTCATAGTATTTGAATGATGAAGTATCCCCCTCCCTCCCCTTTTACCTACTGTAAGCCACCTCCCCTCAGATGCTGAATCTGGTCTTGAGACCAGACAGCTCACAACAAGGGACAATCTTCTTCCTATGTGAACAATTAAAACCCTGCCCCCCTTAACATGTTTTTGAAGGTTTTCCTTTATGCTAATTGAAGATTGTCCTTCTCTGCAACCCACCTGGACACCACCTTTCTGTTCTGAGCTGAGCAGTGTTACATCAGTAAATGTGGAGGGAGGGGAGATATTTTATCTTTCAATTACTCTTGAACTACAACTCTGACAGTATTGAAATAACACTCTCCATGGCCCATATACTATGAAGATGCTTTTATTGTGAAGCTTTACTATCCCTTTAACCTGTTTTTATTCTTCCAAGGAGAGTGTTATCATATTAAACTTCCTCATTTCTCCAGGAGAGAGAACAAGTATTTGATACTGGTATATTCTAAATCCATATGGCAGTTTCTTGGTTTTGAATGCCATCTTAGTCAGAAATTACTGAATGCGTATACACTGTGTTGGTGTGATTTTTAGCTATTGGGAGGTTCTATTTATGCACATTTTCCTCCATAGTTTGCAGACAGGGAAATATACACAATGATTAATAAACCCCTGAGAGTATTTATGAAAAATCTCATTTGAGTAGTGCCAGTGAGCAGTATATGTGGTATTATGCCTCAGTTACTCATTGATAAATATTGGCCTAAATCATTCTCTTCTCTTCATCAAATACTTTTATGAACAAATCATCATACCCAGAGAATGGAACAGTATACACTAAAATCTTTGACCTTTTCAATTCATTATTGGTATAAATAAATACAATGCAGCTGGTTTGCTCTAGAATTGTTCATGTTTAGCTTCCTGAATACAGACCCAAGTTTCTTTCTTTCAAATGTATGGGTTTTTAAGAGCAGAAAGAATGTGGAACAATAAAATAAATGTTCTTGTAAAAGTTGAATGTATTTTCTAACTGACACAAAATTACACACTCTTTGTTGCCAAAGAGAAAACTGTATTTTAAAGTGTCTGCTAAAAGACTAAAATTGCATGATAGGAAAGAAGATTATAGAAGAAAAACAAAAATGTGCTTATTCCTTAGTCAGAACATTCACACAACTGTCCTTGAATATGTTCAAATAGAAGCTCAATACAGGAAGTACATATAGGTACACCACAGTACTTTATGCTTTTTCCTGGGGGAAATTCCACCTACAGAAAAGTAACTTTTTGGCCACTTTTTACTAATGCTTGAAATGTTCTCACAAAAAGTTTGACGTTTTCAGCCTATGATTCTCTATAAGGCAAGATTTCCTGCCATCATAGAAGCAGATGCCTGAATTTCCCCCTTAACTGGACAGTGTTCAGAGTTCCATTGAGACATACATGCGAATTTAAAGAGACAGACAGAGTGGGATAGAGAAAGAGAAAGAGAGACTTTACCACAGGCTTATATAATCCTGCAGACATGCATGGGAATTTAAACCTTTAAATACAATTGGTACAAGTAAAGCCAGGTTAGTAATATATCTAATGCCACTGGTGCCAGCCAAGAACATATGACACCCATCTGTGAAGTTATGGTGTTTGCTACAAAATTAATTCCTCCTGAGCCCTCTGAGTCTCATATGTCACAGAGCTTTCTGTAGCAGTAGCAGCAGCAGCAGCAGCAGCAGCAGCAGCAGCAGCAACACAATAAACCTCTTCAGGAGCAATAAATATACTCCATTTCCTCCTCCCACTCTCCTAAAATTGTGGGTGTTGGAGTAAGTTTAATTGGGGGTAGGGAATTCTCATTAACTGCAGTGCACATAGTGTGTATGAAAACAAACATTGTAAAGAGGAGCAAGGACTGGGATCACACAACACTGATCCAAATTACTAACATCAAGTGCTGTTGATTATGTTTAACCCTCCTGTAAAAAAATCACTTGTTGTCAGTCACTGACCAATGCCCTTTTCACTGCTCATTTCCCTGACTGATGACAACATATATAATCCAGTAACTTGATGGTGGTTATGTAACTAATTTACTCTACACTTAAACACAGTGTACCCTCCCTCAGCTATTATATTCCACAGGGTGTGCAATGTGCAGATACTCACTCATGCCCTGCAGTCTATTGCTCTCCACAACATTGCCAGGTGTTGTCAACTCATAGCACATTGTGCACAAAGCGGATGTTGACTAATGAACTGTCCCTACCCCCACAGTAAAATAGTCCCATACCCATGATTTCAGGACATGGAAAGGTGGAGTGGGATTGGGATGTCGGCCCTTTGCAGGCTTCCACATTTATCCTATGCCCTGCTCCTTACCTTTCCTCGCTCTCTATTATTCATTGGACCCTGAAGGTTTTTAAGGTCCTCCCACCTTTACTCTGGGCCCAATTACTGAGTTCTGTCTCTGCACTGTGGCTTTCGTCTGATATCCTGTTCTGACTTTGGCTCCGTTTTTGTATCTGATTATCCCGGTTGTATTGATCCCTGGCTCACATCCTGACTTCGGCTTTACTTTACCTGTGTGGCTCCTGGCACTCCCAGTTGTGACCCTCGGTTATCCTCGTGAGTCTGGCTTTGGATTACCTTCACTGTGTCCTGTTGCTCCTGGTTACCTCAACCTGCACAACAAAGTTACCTTTTCTATTGTTGCTCTGTATTTGCTGAATCTTCTGGGTCTTCCCCAGCTGTACCGGGTTTCCTTCCCGGAGGTTACAGGCCTCTTAGTCCTCCAACGCTTAGCATCCTCTCAGCTGCTCAGTATCCCCTGTTGCTCATTCGGTATTTGTCAGGCCTGTTTTTTGCTCTGCTGGCACGGTCCTGCTGAGGCTGGCAGTAGCGGTTCTGCTACTGACATTGCCCTTTAACTGGGGCAGCAGCTATCTCCGCTCAGTATAATCACTCCCCCATGGAGGACTAGGGACTCTCTGTATTCCTGGGTACTAGGCAGCTGTGGGGTTCCTTATATAATTTTTAATGTTTTTTAAGGGCTACAATATGAAATCAAATTATTTTCAAGTATTACTATCCCTTTAATTGAAACAGTGGATGATTGAAGGGAATCCATGGGAAATAAAAGAACTGTTTGAAATATTCCAATTTGAAATAGTGATTCATATGGTGATTCAATCAGTCAAGAATAAAATCTTTCTTAAACACATAGTGATCCCATCCATATGTGTAAATGGGAAAATGGAAAAAATGAGAGCTATCACTTTTTGAAATGCATAGAGAGGAGTCTAAAGCAGGCATGTTGGCTGTATCTAATGGCGATTCATGCTAACAAACTGAAATATTCATGTAAACAAGCCAGGTGAAGATTATAAAGAAAGACAGAGAAGTCACTGTATATTATCCATGTAGGTAGAACCAGAGTGAAGAAAGCACCAATAAAGGGTAAGACTATTCTATTTTATTCTTTTTCCTTTAAAGATATCAAGTCTCCAGTCCTTCATTGAAATCATAGACATGGCTTCTGAATTTATAAAGTCCCAGGCAGTGTTAAATCATCACATCTATTATTTCCCTCACTGATCACAAGGAGCAAATTTCTATTTCGCTTATTATCATCTCAACTTCTTTATCTCATACGGATGTGATCACTATGTGTTTTTGAGGGATTCTTGCTGTCTTTGGTGTTTGATACATCTTAGAGTATTACTTTTTGTGTTACATGAAATGGACATATATATTTATATATAAAGAGAGAGAGAAAAGGTATGATGGGTACTCAGATATGGAATATGAAAATCAATCATCATTTCCTTGGTGCTAATCCAAATCAAAATGCATAAGCAGAGATGCTATAAAACCATATGGAAAGTAGCACTCATAAGAATTTACAATAAAGCAAAAACATTTGGTGTTTATTTATGGCTGTTTTGACTTCCTCAAGAGCCTTCCTCAAGACAACCAGAACATTACAACTCATGGCCATATATAAAGTAAACATGACAGAAGGTGCCACGATCTTCCCAGCACCCCCAAGCTGACGTTACAGCTGTAGGGCGCTATACTATTACCCACGCCAAAACCGACATCACAGTAAAAACAAGCAAAGTGAATTTTGCAAATATGTGTTTTATTGGTATTCTATTGCAGAACCACAGTAAAACAAAACCGACTAGACAGCACATTTCGACGTACTAACAAAAATGGAGCTGACTGCTTTTATCCAACTATGCCTTAAACTACCACCTATAAAAAACATAAGTCCAAGGAAATAGGCATATGTTTGATGACAGACAGATCAAGTTAAGCGTTATATGGCCTAGATTCAGTAAAGGTCATTGCTGCGGCAATATGATTTTGTCAATGTATTCAAAACACCTCGACATTTCATATATAAGGAGGGCAGTGTATGTCGAATAAAATTGGAGAAAGAAGAATGTTGAATGCGAGCACTATATGTCAAAATAAAAATGGAGAAAGTTTGTATGTCGAATGGAAGCAATATATGTCGAAATAAAAATGGAGAAAGGTATGGGAGCAATATATGTCGAATAACTAAGGGGGAGGTTAATATGTCAAAGGGGGTCACTGTGTGTGAGATTTCTAACAAGTTGTGCAGCATGGGGAACAATACCACTGTGTGTTAGCCCCATATACACTGCCTGACACCCCAGCCTTCTTCCCTTGCCCAGGCAGTGGTCATGGGGTTCTATGGCTACCACTGGGCAAGCGAAGAAGGCTGGGGGTGTCAGGCAGTGTGTTAGACAGAAAAAAAGACCTGCGAATGTGAATAATCAATGTGAACCCTGTTAAATGTGTATTTTATACCACAGTTAATAAATTTGGTGGTGGTGGCTGACCTCTTTGGCCAGGTGGTCATGGAGATGAGGGAACACAATAGGATATAGACACAACTCCTCATTCTCCAGAAATCCTCCTCCACCCCCACATCCTCCACCGTGACACCAGCCCAGACCCCAACACATGGCGTGCCCCCGAGGCGGTCTGCAAGGCGGGGACCATCTGTCCCCTCAGCTCCCCCCCCCCCCGGCATAAAGGGAAGGAAGTGAGTTTCAATAATAATAAAACATGCCTTCCTTGGTAAGATGGTGTCTGTGTTTTTCACTGTGGTTGCACACTGTGTTTGCCAGAGGGGTATCTAATGCATTGCAAAACAATACATTGGCTACACTTCTGGCACTCAGAGTGTTAAGATCCTCATTCTTATAGATGGGGGTGATTATTTGTTTCATATTGAGCATTTGGTTTGCACCAGAATTGCTCCATTTACTTAGTACATCAGTCTCAGGATGCAAGCCATTACACCAGTAAGCTCAGTAGGACCAGTAACACTGACAAATGGAGGGAGGGAGAGAAAAAGGAAGAGACTGACAGGGCAAAGGAGAGAAGAGACTTAAAGGAAGAGAGAGGGAAGGAGACCGTCAGTCTACACCCCTCACTTTCACTCCTTTACATTCATTCCCTCTCTCTGTCTCCTTTCCTGTCTGTCACTATCCCTCCATCTCCTTCCCTCTCTGTCCCTCTGTCAGCTTCCCTTCCTGCAAATCTGTGTCTGTCTCCTACCCTTTTCCAATCTCTAAGGGAGACAGACAAGGGTTGGAGACACACACAGACGAGTGGGTCAGCAGTGGGGTTATGCAGCAAGGTGTTTTCAGATGGTGATGAGGTGTAGAGAACTTCTCCTGTATGCTAAACTCTCCGATTCCTGGATTATTCCATGGAGCCAATGCACTAAGAATTTACAGGTTGGTTAAATCTTGTTTCACTGGCTAGATGGAAGCTGCAAATATCATTCATCACATTGGAAGGGTCATCTCCACTTCATCACCTCCTCATAACACTTTGGTGTCTCTCCCCCCATTTAAAATTTACTATAAATATAAATAATAATAATAATAAAATGACAAAAAACTCCCCCTCTGCTTGTAATGGAGTCAGTGGGCGGGCTGCCGTTCTCCCCTTGTAAGAGGCCCCCTTCTGCCTAGGTGGGGCCTACCACCACGTGCAGCAGGCAGGGCAGCAGATGATGCCAGGCTGCTGTCCAATGAAGAGCTGCTGGAGGTGGGGACTGGCCCTGAAAGCACGCTGAACGCTATCAGGAGGCACAGGATCAACCTATTCTGTTCCACCATTTGTTGGAGCAGAGCCTCCGGACAGCACGTGGCATATCCTAGCTGCCTCTCCTGGCTCAAAGGGGGCTGCTGTTCTTCATCAGAAGCAGCTGTGGGGAAAGAAGAAATGCAAAACAGTGAGCACCTCTCTGGCACACAGATGTTTTATGCATTTAGGAGTGATTCTCAGCAATGGTGCTGCTGTTTAGGATGCACAATCATGTCCTTTAAGCAACCCAACAGTGTAACTTGAATACAAGTGAATGTCAATACCTCTTGTGTTTAAGTGAGACAACATGCACTGTTGGGGTGGTTATAGGGCATTATTGTTCATCCTAGACAACAGGACCTTTGCTGAGAATCACCCCACAAAATGTGTTAATTTGATGAGATGCAGCAAACATGTGATATTGTTGTGGCCTGAGAACAGGATTGACCACCCCTGCTATGGACAAACTGACAGGTCAGGTTTGCCTTTAGCCCTGATTGGGCACAGGTGGAGATCACTGTCATCTTGGTTGATCCACCCATGCTCGATATGTGTTAGCCTGCAAACAGGAACTGTAGGTATGTGCTATGGCCTGGAGCCAAGCATACGTGTGCGACAAGATCATGCCATGAACAAAAATCATGTAATGATATTTGTTCATACTGTCACATGCATGACAAGAACACAGATCACTACAGGGACTTTGGGGTTTAGGTAAGGGAAAAGTAGACAGATGGAACACACATGGGACAGCAAATTTAGGATTGTACTTACCATGCACTTCCCTTTCCACAGCCTCAGGAGCACACACCTCCAAAGGTGGTTCACCAGTCTCCTCACTGGATACAGCCTGCGATGATGAGACACAGGACATTTTCACTAAGGTGAGATAATTGTATTCAGCCTTAATCCATTTTAGTGCCAGAGGTGTGCGTGACACATTTTTTTTGGAGAATGCATTGCGTACCCCTCTGCCATTGAAATGGTTACAACAACCAGAAACACAAAACTCAGAAACCTTCCCTCATACAACAACCACCAACACACAACAAAAGAGGTATTAGGCATTGAACAGATGTACATGTTTTGAATGGAGGACATATTTCAAACTATCCTCACCTGCCCTTTCCACGTGTTGGTCCCCCTACGAAGCATCACCGGAATGCATGGTAGAGCTTCAACATACCAAGATATCCATCATGGTGCATTAGCTTGTGTCCATCATGCCTATAATGTCATCATGTGAATGGCAGGAGCATGACAAACATTTCTTACATGTGCTCCATATGTGCATTAGTGGGATATGTAACAATTGGAGTGCCAGAAAGGTGAGCAAAGCAAGATTAGCAAGATGTGCTGCTCACTCCTGTGGCAATGTAATATTTATATAAAGATATGGCCAAAGCAAGCTGGGGTTGCTAATACACATGTGAACAATTTACCATGACTAAAAACACGTATGTAAGTGAGGGACATTTCGAAAACAACTTACCAACCACCTCTTAAGCCACACTGGCAGGAGCAGTGGCAGAGACCAGTTGCAGCTCCAGGGTGAAGAACTCTTCCCCATCCCTGTCAGAGTTGGGTACTCCATCAGGGTCATCTGTAATGAGAAGAGTACACCACATTACAATATGTACATGCATGGACATTGCATAACAAAGTAGTACATTACCGTACAGATGCATGCATGGGCATTGCATTACAGAGGATTAAATTATACGGAGCAGATACATGTGATTTGCAATGCTTTATCATACATTGCATACCTATCTGCTCAGTGGTAGCTGTTTAAGCCTTTGAGTGCCAGAGGGTTACACAACACAAACAATGCATTGTGTACCCTTCTGGCACTCAAAGGGTTAACAACATTACATAAACACATGCATCCCTCCCAGGAAATCATGCTGGGGACAGATAATAAAGAAATCCCCCCAGGCACAAGCGCCCTGGCCCGGGGGGGGGTGCATGCTCTTGGTGACCGGCAGGAGGGGACTGCACTGCACACCACTCCCTTCTGCAGTGGGTAGAGGAGCTTCTGTATCCTCTAATCCTGGTCTGACAGGAAGCTGCTCACCGAGAGAAACGAGCAGCTTCCTGTCAGACCGGGTAGAGGATCAGAAGCTCCTCTACTGCAGTCCACTCGGCCACGCTACAAAGAAGGTACACAGGGGCTGGGGGGGGGCAAAGTGACACACAAGGGAGCTGGGGTAAAAATGCTATCCCCCCAAATTTGTGGGGGTTCCTACTCCTCTGTGCATCAGAATATAATTATGTACCAGAAAACATGCCATCATGAACTGACTCCTCAGCTGAGGTGATGTCTGGCGCTGGAGTACCCACCTCTAAGGAGTGAAGGAAGGTGGCATCACTGCCACTGGTCCTGGCAGAAATGGTGCAAACCATGAGACCAGAAGAAGAGACTCTCCCTTCAGCCGATGGACAATGGGCAGTAACATCAGCAGCAGGAACTGGAGCATGTGGCCAGGGACACCAGGGAAGACAGGTGCTGGAGGGGCAGGGGAAAATGTGGGAGCATGGTCATCTTCAGAATCTGAGAAATCCACTGGTCCTGCTACAGGGGTGATGGGAGCTGGTCCAGCATGTGATGGACCAGCAAATGCCTCATCACCACCTGCAGCAGGAGCAACTTCTGTGTCAGATGCTGCAATGAGGCCATCCAGGACCTGTTCATAGTGATGATGTAGAACAGATCTACTGGAGGCATCAGATGACCGCACTACCTCCATCTTCGCCCTTTTTTGCAGCACCTGCCTTCTCATGTCATAGACCCACTTCCTGCACCTGTGCGATGTGTGTGGGGACACTGCCACCTCATTGACAGCTTCAGCCACAGTTCCCTCCTATCCACTACAGTCCTGCAGTGCCTTTTTTTTGCCTTGTTACTAAGCCACCTGGCCAACCAGCAATGGGAATCTGAAGAGTTCTAAATTTGGTCCAATTGTAGTCGAATTTGTGGAACTGGAATGGGCGATGCTATCTCAATAGCCAACAATACAAGTAGAGGAAGATATGATGTGATGACGCAAACTAAGCAGGGGCAGGAAGTGACAGACATGGGCTGGTGATGTTCGACTTCATTTGTATTTGACAAACTATGTAGGGTAGGCAGGGACAGACGGGTTGCTTATGTTCGACAAACTATGCAGGATAGGCGGTGACATACATGGGTTGTCGATGTTTGAACACATGCCATGTAGAATGTGATAGGCAACCCATGCAGAAGTATAGGTGAAATACACAGACTGGCAATGACTCACAAAGACTATTTTTGGAATGGATCTTTTTCTATATGCACACTCTGTCTCTAGTACCTAGATATTACTAGGGACAATTATAAGATGCTTACAGGGTAATAGTAGATTTTAAGGAATAAAAAGATTTCCCTGCTGAACTCAGCAAGTGTTTATTAACCCCATCAATCACACATGGATATTAGCATATCCAAAGGTAATAACCCTAATTTTTATTTATGAACTTAAAATGGGACGGAAGATGTTATTAAATAAAGCAAAACTGTGACGAGGTTGAACTTCATGGACTTGTGTCTTTATTTAAACCTAATTTACTAAATGTATTATGTGACATATGCACCCTAATGTAAGTGTTGCTCATTCATCTTGCCAAAGACTAACTATACAACAAAGCTGTTACACTCCTGTATCTATATAAAAGCTTCAAAGAGGATACAATGAAAGATATGACACATCTGATCCAAGTAAATATTCATGTGATCCAGGTACAAATTAAAGTGAGCGTTGGCATCACATCTCAGTGTTACTTGCAGTGCAGAGGGACCAGTTATACAGGCAATTCTATGGAGAATAAAATATACAAGGAACAGTGTATGTCAAATAAAATTGGAGAAGGAACAATGTCGGATGGGAGCATTTGTCAATTATTTGTCAAATCAAAAAGGAGAAAGAAGGTCGGATGGGAGCACTATAAGTCGAATTTCAAAGGGAGGTTAATATGTCGAAGAGGGGCAATATTTGTTGAATTAAAATGCAGAAAGAACATCATGGGAGCACTATATGTTGAATTTCAAAAGGGGGGTTAATATGTCGAAGGGGGCAATATTTGTCAAATTAAAATGGAGAAAGAAGGTCAAGGGTGCACTGTATGTTGAATTTGAAAGGAGGAGGATTATTATATTGAATGGGGCACTCTATGTTGAATTTCTATAATGTATTCTGCACTGCTTTTGCTCGAACAACGATGGTTTTGAAACCATTGTTGTGGCTTCTACGTCTCAACTCTGAGAAGCAGGATTCCCGGCAGAAAATGTAACCACAAAACACTCAATTATACTGACTGTAGGTATAGTATGCTACTTGCAAATTGTTTTTAGTTGTTTCTTATGGGCTTTTTTTTGACAGGCGGTGCGTATAATGACCACTGGTTTTGTTTTTACAACTTGGGTAATAGGAAAACAAAACCTGACTTAGAAAAACAGAGTGCCGTTTTTTTTATTTTTACTGGTGGCATAGTATCAAGCCCATAATGTGCTATTAACCATTTCATTGACATATAAAAGTAATACATGGTAACAGCATATAATGTATTCTGTTGTATCTTATTGTAGGTGTTGACATGTGCCTTCATTGTTCACTACTTAACCAGAAGAATTACACTCATAGATTATCAACATACAAAGCAAGAGTCCAGAAATCTCACGTCTTCCATCACCTCCATGCAATAAAGAATGTGTGAAAAGAGCTAAATATCAAATATTGCATACAGTTATAGTTATATAAAAGAACTTGCTATATATTGTCTTGGGGAAACAATGTCACTAAGCTAGCCTCTCCAATTTCACAGTCATAGTAGCATACCAGACCATCATACATTCAATCTGGATTTATCCTTAAATTACCTGGTAATGAAGTTGAACTGCATCCATGTTTATTGAAATTACAATATACAATGTATTTTCATCCAACACCATTTGTCAAGGATTGTATGAGATTCAATTTAGCCCCTGGTTCGATGTGTGCTACAGCTCTGGCATACAACACAGAGACTGATTATGGAGCTTACATTCATATTTACAAAACAAACTTTTGCTTTTTTCCAAAATGTAGCAGAATGTTCATAATTAATATTGCATTAACCACTCTGTGATGTTGGGTGCCCTGGCTCTACATGTGGTGCAGTTAAGCAGACTGCACGGAATCCTATATCAAGGGGGTTTCGATACTATGGATGCTCATATGAAATAATGCAGACATTGTTCCAATACATGGCACAGGTAGTAATGGATGGTGACTACTGAATCTGGCTATGAAAAGCATAATATATCGTAATAAACATAAGATAAGTGTAGGTGAGACCAATTATGTTATGATAGTCAACTGCCCCATGCCACCGGGGGGGTAAAAGTGGTGCAGTGCCAATGGTGAGCATATAGGGTTGCTCCTGGCATCAACCACACTCTACCATCAGTGAAAGGTGGGCTGTAAGGTGAGGATCGAAGAGAGAGTGATTATTCTTCTATCAACAATGTCCCTATCTATATATTTTGTAATGCGACACATCATGTAACAGAAAAAAAACAGTGAGTGATGCTGTGCAGCCACTATTGCACAATCATAAAAATGATACCTGGACAGTGATTATTTAAGTACTAGTTGAACAGCCCGTTACACGGGCCACAGTGCCTCTGGCAGCCGGTCGTGGGGCAGTCACACGCAATGAGACTGCCGGCGCCTCGGCTGATACAGAGCCTCTGGCAGCCAGTCGCGGGGCAGTCACACGCAGTGGAGACTACCTGCGCCTCGGCTGATACAGAGCTGGACGCTCCTTCGGAGCGCCCAGCTCTGTATCAGCCGCGGCGCGGGCAGTCTCTACTGCGTATGACTGCAGCACACGCAGCAGTGTCTACTGCGCATGTCGGGCGTTACACACAACTTGGCGAATTATTATATAGGATAGGATAGAAGGAAAACACAGTAGCCCATCCTCCCACACCATTAATATGAGCACTGTTTCAATCCCGAGGCTGTGAGAGACCAGAACCCCACTTATCTAATTGAGGCATGATCACCTTGCAACTCCTGGAGTGAAAAAATATCCAAGCAAGGAGCAAAAAACAAAAAAGCAAAGCACAGGTAACCCATCAACAATAAAAATATTATGATCACCTACAATTTCATGCTCTGCGTCTAAGCCATATATAAGGAAACCAACCAAAATGGACAAACCTAGTAGCCCAAATCAAAACATTTACCCAAAGCTGACTTTTGTGAGACCAGAGGTGATGCGTGAAATATGCATCAAAGGACTGTGAATCTTGCTGAAATAACATAATAAAAGAAAGCAGGAAGTGCATATAGAGTCTTGTATCCATGGCTACGATGAGACACAAACCTAGCTGACGGAAACAATGTGTAAGTCTGCTGTATTAGAGGATTAAAAAGAGCTTTGTAACTAACACCTTAAAGCACTAGTCATTAAAAACACTACACTCTTGATATGGACTGTTAGTAGAATAAAGACATATTGGATACAGTGAAAAAAGACCTTTATTAGATACAGTAAAAAAAAAAGTGTACACTAAGGAGACAGATATACCTTGTAATGTATATACAATTATTATAGTCTGCCTAATTCAACAAGATCTAATATTACAGAAATCAATTATAGTTAACTGATTAATTTAATCCATGGGTTCAAGTTGACTATCCATTTGGTCTCTCTTTGCAACAGCCTTTTTCCTCTGTCACCCCCTTTAGCCTGTATAGACTCATGATCGATAATCATGTATTGTAGGCTTGAAAGTGGATGTGAATATTCCTTGAAGTGTAGGGATACTGGTTGTCGAAATCTAGATGATTGAGCCTATTCGTCTAAAACTATTTTAATGGCCGAGCTGTATTGGTTCATCCTTTCCCTGACAGTTGTCTTTGTTTTTCCTATGTATAGGAGTTTGCAAAGACAAATAATTGCATATATATATATATATCACATATTTAATTAAGAAGGTGAGATGATGGTGAATTTTATATTTTCTTTCTGTCATTGGGTGTATAAAGTGTTTAACACATCATATGTTTGCACATTGTTCACGAAATACATTTAAAACATCCTGCTGTGAGTTGTTTTTCTTTAGTGTTTGTGTATATTTGATCTATATATATATATTTGGTTTAACATGTAAGTCCTTCAAATTAGGTCCTCTGCGATACACATGCATGGGTTTAGTTTTTAAAGAGGATGGTAAGTTAGTGATGCTGTGCAGCCACTAATGCACAATCATAAAAATGATACCTGGACAGTGATTATTTAAGTATAGAAGGAAAACACATTAGCCCATCCTCCCACACCATTAATATGAGGACTGTTTCAATTCAGAGGCTGTGAGAGACCAGAACCCCACTTATCTAATTGAGGCATACTCACCTTGCAACTCCTGGAGTGAAAAAATATCCAAGCAAGGAGCAAAAAACAAAACCAAAGCACAGGTAACCCATCAACAATAAAAATATTATGATCACCTACAGTTTCAGGCTGTAAGTCAGCCATATATAAGGAAACCAACCAAAATGGACAAACCTAGTAGCCCAAATCAAAACATTTACCCAAAGATGACTTTTGTGACACCACAGGATGGTAAGTTAGAATCTGAGTCCAAGATTAACCATTCTTTATTAATTATTTCTTTGATCATATTAGATTGTTTGGAACAAGTAGTGACAATGGGTAATCTATTTATTTGTTTATCCTTTGACTAGTCTGTTTGCAAGAATTGTTTCCTATCTAATAGCATTGCTTTTTGAATGCAACTATTGATTTATTTTTGGTTATAGGCCCTTGCTAAAAACATTTTGCCCATGTCTTTAAGCTCTTTGGTATGGTTTACAGAATTTTTGTTTATTCATACAGCTCTCACCACCTGTGAGTAAGGAAGACTATTTATTAGATGTTATCACGGTGCCCGTGATCCTTGCAGCAGGGCGACATTTCTACTTCTAGGTTTCTCCTTGCACGGTTCTTATTGGTCATTGGGCTCTGTCTCCACCCAGGGGTAGCCTTTTTATACCCACTCCTGTCATTCTTTCAGTGCCCTTTCGTGGTGTACCTGTACCTAGTGTCTGAGTTGCTGCATGTTCCTGCTCCGTGTATGACCAGGCTCGTCTGGCTTTGCTCCTGTCGCTCCTGTGTTATTGCTTTCTGTTGCTGACTAGGACTGGCTGACTAGCTCTGTGTTTACTGAACTGGCTTTGGCTGAGAACCCTCTCCGTTGGTGACTAGGACTGGCTGAATACCTCCGTGTGTACTGAACTGGCTTTGGCTGAGAACCCGCTCTGTTGCTGACTAGGACTGGCTGACTACCTCCATGTGTACTGACCTGGCTTTGGCTGAGTATCCACTTCTGTTGCTGACTAGGACTGGCTACTATCTCCATGTGTACCGATCCTGTCTGTGTTGCCTCCACTATCCCTAGCGTTCTAGGGACTCAGTCACTTGCCAGTGTAATAACTGGGTTGCCTCCGCTATCCCTAATGTTCTAGGGACTCGATCACTTGCCAGTGTCCTATCCGTGTTGCCTCCGCTATCCCTAGTGTTGTAGAGACTCGGTCACTTGCCAGTGTCCTATTTGGGTTGCCTCTGCTATCCCTAGCTTTCTAGGGACTCAGTCACTTGCCAGTGTCCTATCTGGGTTGCCTCCGCTATCGCTAGTGTTCTAGGGACTCGGTCACTTGGCAGTGTCCTATCCATGTTGCCTCCGCTATCCCTAGCATTCTAGGGACTCTGTCATTTGCCAGTGTCCTATCCGGGTTGCCTCTGCTATCCCTAGCATTCTAGGGACTCGGTAACTTGCCAGTGTCCTATCTGGGTTGCCTCCACTATCCCTAGCATTCTAGGGACTCGGTCACTTGCCAGTGTCCATTCTGTGTTGCCTCCACTACCCCTAGTCTTCTATGGAATTGCCCTGCAGTTACCTGCCGCTATATTAGGTGTGCCTTTCCACGGATTGGTACTGTTGTGGTTTACTCTGTTCCTGTTTCCAGTTGACGGATCAAGCCTACTTAGTTCTTGTTGTATTGTCTGCTTGCCTATCATTTCTGTTCATCCTGACCTGTGTCAGATTTGGGAAGTACCCTGGTACTGTCCTTATCTGGACCTGAATAGGGTGATTCTTTCTTGCTGATTATTTATTCTCAATAATGTTGATCTTAACCTTCCCTAAATTGCCTGAGTGTTCTTACAAAACGTGACAGATGTTTTGGATGATGACTTTGTGCTTTTAATATGGTGTTTTGATACCTGTGCTATGATATCATTTAACTACTGAAATGCATTACTGAATGCTACATACATTTTCAAGTAATAGTTTCTTAACTGAATTTCCTGAAGGGTAAGAAAAAAATCTCTGAATCATGGGGCTTAACAGAAAATAATAACTATGTAAATGAAGGACATTCACCTTGATCAATGTATATAACCTTAGAGCATTTTAATTTTCAGTATAGCATTTTGAGAAGTTGGCAGTTAAGTGTACCCTTTATGCACACTGAACAAATATTGATCTATTTCACCTTAGAAGGCATTTTAAAATCAGCACAGTTACAAGGCATCTAATGTTTAAACCATTTCTTATACTCTGCTTTAATTAATAATGCCAACATGTTCCAGCTCTTTCTAATATTAATTACTTTAACGCAAGGAGCACTGTTAATGCTGTAGGCACAGCCCTACCAAAACTGAATTAAACAAACAAGCACAAAGTGACTACAGCACTACAGTAATTGACGTAATTCTCAGATGTACCATTAGAAGTCCTTTTAAGCACCAAGACAAAACAAATGCATGCTACAGGAGCAATTTTCCCTGCCTTTCCATAATGCATTCTTAACCTGCCTCTTTTCATTATTGGATCTTAATATCTGAATCCCCATAGATTGAAATATATTTGAATTAAAATGTTGCATGCACAGCCAAACTGTACCTGAAAAAAGCAGAGTAAAAAAATGCATATTTGTTACACACTTTTGGTTTTACATATAATATGCCTTAATGGGTCTCCAAATGTATGCATGGCTTATCCTATTTGGTTGTAAATAACCATTTATCATAAAATATGAATCCATAGTGTTATAAGATGGGTTATTACTTTTGTAATATGTCCATGTCATGTAAATTGTTGTTGTTTTTGTGCAAATAAGTATGCATGTGGTTAGAGGAATGGTCAAGGAATAAAAATGTATTGGTTATAATTGGATGTTCAAGTATAATTTAGTACATACCTGATACTGATACATAACATTTATTATACAAACACAAATAGTATATATACACAAATAAGTTGTATATACCATCCTTTTTGCCTCTATTCAGAGAGACCCATTCATATATAGAGGCCTACATATCTAACAGATCGGGTTTGATTCCTTTGTGCTGACCAGTCATGTCATTATCCTTTTGAAGTGGGTATTTTCAGAAGATTCTTCAAAAAATAGAAGTTTTACAACAAAGCTAAGAGCTGTACCCCCCCCCCACACACACACACCTATTAGATATGTATCACAAAAGTGCACTGTCTTGTGTTTTAGGCTTCCTCTCATTGTAGCTAGTGGAGTGTATACGAAAGGAGATTATATTTCAGTAGGGAGGGAAGAGAAAGAGAAAAAGCAGCAGTAGAGGAGAGCATTGAACCATCTCTTTTGCTCTTGGATCATCATAACCTGAAATATTTATGTATATGTACAAATACATACATTTCTATTTCTCTGGGTTACATTATTGATGACCCAGATAAAACTGGTAATAATAGGTAAAGTTTCTTTAGATTCAATACTTATATACATTAACCCTTTAAAAGGGGTATGCAAATCATTGCAAAGCAATGTGTTGAATACTCCTCTAATACATATGAGTTAATATCCACACTAAATTTTCAAGTCCAAATTTTATACAAAACAAAATAATAATGAGGGTTTTGTTGCATAGTTTTTATGCTTGCTTACCTCGCCAAGGTACCCAATTTCAAGTGAGTCATATCTAATACATATTACCATCCCTATCTAAGTTTAAAATTGCCCCAGAGAGATTCTTGTAAGGAAACACAATGGAATTAAAAGAATCTCAGGTAAAAACATCAACACTTAAAATATATAATATCTTCATGAACAGACTAACCTGCTTACAAACAGAGTAAGCATGTAGTGAGTGGGTAGGGACCCAAGAGACCCGGAGCTCCATCAGTCCCCTTTGTAGGTATTTCCCACCCACCACTAAAAGCAACATGAACCTGTATATAACCTTGATTACAAATGGACATAGGCCAAGCAAGTAAAATAGAAGGCCACACACTATGCCTTTAAGAACCTCTTTTAAAATAATACCAAATGTGCAAATTTAGGCTTTTAGTGCATTTCATTCTATATCATTTGTAACAGCGAAATATGGTAGAAAAATAGCTAGAATAAGAAGGAAAAACTATATTTTCTGTGCATTTGTATTCAAGGTAATAATATAAAGGTTCATGTAGATTGTAGTGGTAGCCAAACTATGCAACAAATACCTCATTATTATTTTGAAATGTATCAAGAGTTTGGTATAATATATGCTTTATACAGGGTTCACATTTGGGGAACTGGGGAACTTTTGATTTAGGCTTTTGCTTAGTTTGGGGACTTGAATAATCCCTTTATTCTTTGCTGCTCTTCATATCTTATTCAAATGTTTTCTAATTTTGAATGTATACGTTATATGTATGTGTTATGGTGTGCTAGAGCTGTGAGCTTCTTTCTTTCTTTCTTTATACAAAAGGGCTGCTTTGCAAGGCGTAAATGACATTGTGCAATATAACTATTTCTTTTTTATGTTTCATTGGGGTTTTTTTGCCAATTAGAAAGCTGGAAATGCAGCTATCAAAGCAAATTCCTATTTTGAGTAGTAATGGGCAAAAGGGAAAATATTTTTGTCTGAAAGTAACTGAAAGTTTAATAGTAGCTAGTATAAGCAGACTTGAAAAGAGAGGGAGCTGAAGTTGTTTGAAAAAAAAGAAAAGCTTCTTGACTGATAATTGTGTCTGATTTGCAGATAAAGTGATCCTTCCTGTCTGAGCTACCTGGCTGAGCCTGAGATTCCATTGAGACTAAGCTATAGTTTTTATGCAGACAGACATAAAAACATTATATATTCAAGGCAAACTTCAATTACTGTGTTACTTATACACACTCACTCGTAAATCTACAAACATGAGAGTACAAGCACATGCTGTGGCATGGGTGTGCATTATTAGCTGATTTGTGCTTTATGCTTCATTACAAGCTGTTGATTTGGAAGATAACAGGTCTATCCTCTACTGTACTATAAAAAATGCAATTGTTGAGAGAAATAGAAAGCTGCTGAAATTTTGACACTAACTACTAAATTATAGACAGGCAAGGGGAGGGAATCACAGTCACTGGTTGCGTGATGGTTGCAGGGATTGTGGGTGTGATTTGTAGATAGAGACAGTTTAAAAAAAAATCAAACACTACTTCTGACTGTTAGGTGACAGAGACATACAGGAGATCCTGCTCCTATTTGTGATCAGAGACTAAGAATGAAAGTGATGGGGACATATATCATATACTATTTTCCCACAAAGAACATGGGAGTTTTTGCCCATTTCTAGAGCAGGTAATGATGACTGCTTCTGGTTGGTCTGCTAGATGTTCTCCCTCCTTCTTTCTCCCGTCTTCCCATCCTTCTCCCTCATTCTGGCCCCATTACTAGTGCCTCCCTCTTCTCTTTCATGAACTGGCCGTTTTTACTCACTCTCCCCTTTTCCATCTGCTCTCTCAGGACCAATCCCCTTTCTAGCCCACTCCTTTTTCCTTTCCAGCCCTCCCTTGATTCTACAATTGGCTTTCTTCCCATTTGCCTCCTCTCAGTCAAGTCCCTCAATCTTCTTTCATATTTCTCATGTTACTTTACTGCACTCAAGTTTTTTCTACTCTTCTTTGTTCCTGACTTACCCGATTACCTTCCTTCTCTCACTTCTATCCAAATCAAAAACAAATCAAGGACTTTTCACTCATCCCTATTGGCTATTTCAGCCTACGAGATAAAAATTTGTGTAGGACACTAAGAAGTATATCAGTATGTTTTCCTAGAAAAAGAAGAGCAATTGTTATGTCCTTCCCTGCCTTTCTGGGTTTTCCTGGTATTTCTTGTCAGATATTCTGTTTTTTCAGCCTATGAGATAAAAAGTGGTGTAGGACACTAAGAAATATATCAGTATTTTTTTATTGAAAAAAGAGGAGCAATTGTCATGTCCTTCCCTGCCTTTCTTGAATTTCCTGGTTTTTCTTGCCAGATATTCTGTTTTTTCCTCTGTTAGCTTTCTCCACCTTGTTGTATGACGGTCTTGCTGAGCCTTTATCAAGCTCCAGCACCTTGTGTCAGTGCACAATCAAAGCGTTCCTGTGGTGACCTAGTTCAGTAGTGCTCCTGTGTTTCCTGTGATTCCAGTATTTGACCCGGCTTTCATTTGACTCCATTTACATCTTCTGATTTGGCTCTGTATACTGTACTGTTTTGACCTCGGGTTTGTTTCATCGACTCCTCTTCTGTCTGCTACTTGTGTACTGTCTTTGCCAGACTGGTATTGACCTTGGCTCCTGTCTCTTCCCTGGTACCATCTGCTCTGCTCTACTCGATTAGTTACTGAACCAGCTTGTTGACCATTCTCTATTCAGCTCTGGAGGCTCTTATTCATGCTCCTTGTCAGTTTGACTCTGTCAACCACTTTTGTCAAGTTTGACTCTGTCGATCACCTTTTGTTGTGTTCAACTTTATCGACCTTTCCATCAGGTTTGACCCCTGTGAGTTTTGACTTGCTGTTCCTGTATATTCTATATACTGATTTGTGCCTCAGTAAGTAGCTGTCTGTATCTAGGGATGTCATCCTGTTATCTGGCTTTGCGGCCAGCACCTTAATTATTTCATATTGCATGTATCCAAAATCTAACCAGAAATAGTTTATTATATTATATAATTTACAAAAAAAACAAATTGAGAGGGGGTTTCCAGTTCCTGTGTCCCTAGACTCTTTTGTCCCATTGAATAAGAGAAAGAAAATAGCTTTAGCACCTGATTAATGATAAAATGATTACTACTGCTACAGCAATTGGCCATCTTGGGAGGTTATTCACTAAAGTGAGACAGCACATTTGTTTAATACAGCAACTGTAGTAGCTGTTCAAACCTTACGGCCTCTAGCCCCTGCACGGATTCCTCAGCCTTTAATCCATCTAAGGTCAATAACATGAATACCACTGAGATGGGCAGCCATAACAATTATTTATCAGCTGGCACAAGTTGGGTAATTTGGAACCAATGCACAGAGTGCTTTGAGACTCATTGGGGAGGAAAGAACGATATAAAAAGTAGCTTATTATTAACAGTGATATAAACTCTTCAATTCCAGTGTTATTCTAGGGAGCCTGGACACTGAAATCTCTCCAGCTTGAGAGCTCTTAGTGCATATACTCCATAAAGTAACATATGAGTTTAACACATAGACTCTATAGAATAACTTGTGAATTGAAGCATTTATCATACTAGAAAGTTTATGACACTTTTTTAAGGGTTTCATAAAATAACATAGGAATTAGAGAGTGTATCAAGTTGAAAAAGTTTATCTAACCTTAATCTCACCTTAGTGAATATCCCCTCTGTTTATGTTCAGGGACCTGTAATGATTATTGTCTGCATAATTACACAAAGCAATTCTAGATATTGTTATTCTAAATATATTTACATTTTTGCAAACCCCTCTTTGGAAAACCTTGATTTGTCTAGTTATATATCTATTTATGCATTTAAACCTCAATTATTTTATTGGAGGAATATATGGCTATGATAACATACAAAAACAGGTGGTGGAATACATTTTTTAGCCCTACTCATGCCTAACACAGTTTATTAAGTAACTTACAACAAGAAGTATCCCCTTACTTCCACTTGTTCCAAAAGGAGGGTAGTGGGGTAGTATATGGGCATTTCTGGGTCATCCTTTCCTCATTGCCTTATGTAATGCTATGTACTAAACAGAGCACAGAGGAAATGGCATAACTACTTTGTTTACTACTCATGTTATGGGGCAGGAGTAAGGGATTAGCTGACATTAAATTCTTAACAACAGTGTAGTGTTTGATGGTATACAGTACAGAGATCTTACATTCTAGTGCATCCACTGGACTGCAGGCACTGGAACTGGACACTAACATCAAAGTAGCACTATGGACAGATTGGTATTTTCACCTCTATATTAAATGCATTTTCAATATACCATCAAAAGTCTTAAATGTTTGGTGTTTGCTTCAATTTCTTTTATTGCTTTCTTTCCTTTAAACAGAATTGAATTTTTGCCATAGCAGACAAAGGCTGAGATAATAGGCAAACAGCATTTAATAAGTATTTTAAAAAAATATACTAGGCCGCATTTAAATGACATTTCTATTAAGTCTCCCACAGACTCATCAACAATTGCATATTGTAAGGAGCTGTCTTTTGTTGTCTTATCTGAAAAGTAGTAAATAAGATTCAGTAACATTATGACTATTTCTGTGTCTGTAGCATTGATTCTCACACTTTGTTTTCCATTTGTTGCTTGTCCAAATAAGGAATGAGGCACAGCTTTGCAGCATTGTTCGGCTTTCATTCCTGACTAGTTTTAAAGCCCGTGTACACGGGCCAACACTGGCAGCGCTGCAGTTCTGACTGCCCGACCGTGGCTGATATGGAGCGGGGCACTCTGAATTCAGACCATAGTTCTCTCTGCGCACTACGATCTGAATTCTGAGCACCCTGCTCCGTATCAGCTGCGGCGCAGGCAGTCAGTACTGTGCATGACTGCAGTGCGCGTAGCCTTCTTTACTGTTCATGAAGACTTCTGACAAACATCCTTAGCGAATTATAATATAGGATGATGGAAAAAAGCAAAAACATACAGTCCCCAGTATGTCAGCAGATCACACACACACCCCATACAGAGATGGAATAGTTAATTTTGGAACAAACCATCTGTACCATTGGGAACAAATTCATATAAAATGCAAGGGGTTAAAAACTCCATTTAAATAAATGGGATTTTTTTTATTTTTCACATATGTTACAGTTAGTTATCCCCAGAATTACTCTGAGTGGAGATGCACTAAGGATTGATAAGGGTCCATTTTCTCAATATGGTGGCAAATTGGACCCAAATACATCTTGTAGAATAAACAAAAGGAGTCTTTATCAGATCATCCTTACATTCACACGTCAAATAAGCCTACAGCACCATGCCTTCTCCAGGTTTACAATGTTGAAGTTTCTCCTACAATGGTTCATTTGCATATTGAAATACAGTTTAATAAACCATTTTTATACTCTTGTGGATGTGTTATATGCTAATGTGGCTATTTGTTACATCCACTGATCTCAAATATCTGGCGATATTGGTCGAAGTTCACAAACTCAAATTCACCAAGGTTAGGATGGTGAATCTGGGACCTTCCCATATTTTTTTTATTCATGTGATGTCTTGCCTTATCCCTCAACAAAATTCTCAATGTTGTCTGCTGTCTATCAAGTCTGCTTCATTCACAAAGCTCACATCAGGCTCCCAGTCAGCTGTCTGTCAACTAATATATTTATTTGTATAATTATTTCTGTATTACATTTTTATTTTTTTATTTTTATATTATTTGTTTATTTTATGTTTTTAAGTTGTCCACCCTATGGTAAAGTGGTAGTTCAAAAACTGACTGCAGCAATGGTTTCTGCAGCATGTGCAATAAATGATGATGATCCCTCGCCTCCAGGGATGGATGCAGTTTGTCAAGGTCCCACCAATCACACAACACCAGTCTCCCACCGCCAGTACCATACACATCTGCCACATTGTAGGTTGTACTTTATTTTTTTTTTAATCACTTGACATCATCATGAATATGTGCCAGTGCCCCTTAAGCAGGAAGTTAGTGTTGGGGGAAAGGACAAATGTACTCTGCATGCTAACACATTTTTCAAGGTATATGTTGCTGTAGACAGATGAGAGTTGGTACCATGTTAGCCGTAGAAATACAGGAGGCAAATATAGTTTTTTGATACCTTTTATTGGCTAACTAAGCAGATTTAAATGCAAGCTTTCAAGACCTTAGGTCTCTTCCTCAGGCATGTTATACAGATAAATATTATTTATCTGTATAACATGCCTGAGGAAGAGATCTAAGGTCTTGAAAGCTTGCATTTAAATCTGCTTAGTTAGCCAATAAAAGGTATCAAAAACTATATTTGCCTCCTATGTTACTGTAGGACTCACAACTTTGAGCTTTCAGCTACCTATTTCTCCACTACAGCCCACAGAAGAAGTAATATTGTGCTGGGAAATGTTGCAACATAAGAAATATAGGAGAAAATGTGTAGACTAGGAGAAAAATGTGTTGGAAAAGGTGAAACATATGCTGGAATAGATGAAAAGGATGAACATTTTGCATTGGAGAAAAGGAGAAAACTTTTGCCCACCCCTACTTTACAGTACCAGAAAGTTAAATCAGAAGGAGAGTCTGCAATAATATTTTGTTTTCTTGAACAAGAGACAATTTCCTTACTCTGGCATGTCTCTCCCCTGCTGAATACAAGACTACAATATGATCTCCTAGAGAAGCATACAATGATCCTCTGAGTGCCTTTACCACAACGGAAAAATACAATAATGTTAATGGGAAATAAATATACAATCATAGACGTTTATTAACAAGAAAATATCTGGAACGATTAAATGTTTCAATGAACATTAAACTTAATTTTAGGGACCCTGCTGGCACCATTTTGGATATAATAGCTATATGATTATTTGAACCCCTTGTTTAATGGAATGTATTAAATAAATTGTAAAGGAAATGGCAGGATTGTATGCCATTTCCCTGTACATGCTATAGGGCTGGAGTACAGAGCTTGCTAGCATTAAAGCTATGCTATTATGCACTAAAGAAGTAATATGCTTTAGTGCATACTCTGAAAAGCAGGCACTGGCATTAGAGTCTAATGCCATTGGAGTTACACTGGTGAATTCACATATTCTCCCCAAGGACATCATAAGTTTGTTAATGTGAATTTTTAGGAAAAAAAGTTCTAAAGAATGAAAAAAATGGAATAATTGAGGGAAAATACAACTAGAACACTTTTTTTCTAAGAAACTAGACAACCTATTCATTTTAGATTATGAATATTTCCTTTTTGAATAGTGACTAAAGGGTTTGAAAATTAATATATTTTGATACCTTCTTTTAGTGATTGTTCACGCAAGTGACTGATATGTAAGTATCTCTGCCTCATTTCTGTCACCAGAGTTTTCAGCTTTCCTTCTTATACATTTCTCCAGTGATGGCCAGTCCACATGAGCATTTGTCAAATATGATTAGCTGATGTCAACATTCATTGAAGGTTGTAGCTAACATCACAACCTCCAGTATAGCATCTGTGAAATATTTTCTGGTGGCCCCATAAGTCACTATGCTGATCAGTCACTCTGCAATTTCACAGCATTTGTGTGTGAAGTATGCTGTGTCTGTGCTTGTTCATGCAGGGTTTGGCCACATAGTCTACAATCCTGGCTTTCTGTCACAGTTACCCAAGAATGAATAAGGAGCCAGTACAGTAATGAAACACCACCTTTCTTAAATAAGATACACAAAATCAATGAACAATGCCGGGCAATACCCTCAGAGAGAAATACAGATCCTTATCCTGGTGCAAGCTGATCCTACCAGAAATAGGTGGCTGCTCAGGAGAGGTCACGATGAGGAGGAAACTGTGCAATAGCACCAGAACATAGGACCCAGCCAAGTCTGTAACAGGAACAGGATACAACAGAAGGAGACTAGCACCAGAACCAGGGTTAGGACCCAGCCAAGTTCCTGCACAGGAGTAGGACACCACCGATGGAGAAAAGACTGATGAGGCCTACAGTCAGTCTCAGAGAGGGTACTGGGCCGGAGCCATGGGTAACACCAGGCGAGTAGTCAGACAGAACGTGAGTTTGTATACTGGAGCGGGTAGTCAGCCAGAGCCACAGGTCAAAACCAAGTGGGTAGTCAGACAAGCCGGGGTCAATATCAGAGCGGGTAATCAGCCAGAGCCAAATCTAAAAACCAAGAGGGTAGTCAGACAAGCCAGGGGTCAATACCAGAGCGGGTAGTCAGCCACAGCCACAGGTCACAACCAAGCGGGTAGTCAGACAAGCCACACAACTGGTACACTGGGAGCAACGGAGGCCAAACCAAGGGTCATACACAGATTCACAGGATCAAAAGCAACTGACTGCACTGGAACACCATGTATGGGCAACTGAAGTGGTGTCCAGGCCATTTATATACACCCCATCAGAGCCAGGAGGTGGAGCACAAAATAGCACTATTGCTTTAAGAGCAGAGAGAGAGACGTCACTGGAGGAATTCACCAATGACGTGCACCTGCTGGCCGGATGCAGAAGAGCCAGCATTGAATACGTGGCATGACAGCTGTGAGGAGAGTTGTCAGCCCATGGAACCGTCCGCCCAGGAAGGAGCGCAGAAGCGCCCGGCTCCACTGCAGCAGGTAGGTGCACAGCGCTGACACTTTCTATACAATGATGCAATCTATAGTAAGACTATTTACTTTGTCATATTCAAATAACATCAGCACAGAAGATAATTAGTACATTACAACTTTCAAATTCAAGAAAAAGAAGTATTTCTATCATCACGGCAAAAATATAGATTTGCTAAGCATTCCATGTAAATTATTGATTAATCAGATCTGGCCACAGAGTGCTGGTCTATCTATCTATCTATCTATCTATCTATCTATCTATCTATCTATCTATCACTCTCACCTCTCTCTCTTTTTTCTTCCTTTTTCTATTTCACCCATTGCTTAATCAACTAATTATTTCTTTCCCTTCCAGTAGCTATCTCTCCATTGTCTAATTATCTCTGCCAAACTGCTAGACCCTTCCTCAAAGCTTGCTCTCTCTTGATCTCACTTACAAAATATTTCACAGATCTCCTGGATTTAAAGGAGCAGTAAACTTTTTTTATGAAAACACATATTTTACAGAGCATTTCCTGCTGAATAAAACAAGGCCACTCCCATCGCTGTCAAATGTTTTATTCAAAATTTATAGCAGTTCAAATAATCAGGAAGTGAATTTACTGTGTTTACTTCATAGTAACATAGTAATATAGTAGATAAGGCTGAAAAAAGACATGCATCCATCAAGTCCAGCCCATGCCAAAAACATCCCCGTTGATCCAGAGGAATTCAAAAAAAGCCCTCTGGATCCATTTCCAATCTAGTCCCAAGTGTGTGTGGGGGGGAATTATTCCTTCCTGACTCCAATTGGTAGTCAAATAGTTCCCCGGATCAATATCCTATTTGCTTTAAAGCCATCTTTCATAATTGTCAATATTGTTCTATGCTAGATAGGCATCCATTGCTTTTTTGAATGCAGTTGCATTATCTGCAAGCACAACCTCCCGAGGTAAAGAATTCCATAGCCTTACTGCCCTTACTGTAAAGAATCTCTGCCTTTGTTTTAGTCAAAAGCACCTTTCTTCTAGTCTTAATGGATGACCTCTTGTTCTTAGCTCAGCTCTTTGCATAAATAATTCATTGGATAGTTCTTTGTATTGACCTTGAATATATTTGTAAATGGTAATCATATCACCCCTTAGACGTCTCTTCTCTAATGTAAACAAACCCAGTTTGGCTAGTCTCTCTTTGTAACTCAGATCCTCCAATCCCTTTATCAGTTTTGTTGCACGTCTCTGCACCTTTTCTAGTTCAGTAATGTCTTTTTTTAGAACAGACGCCCAAAATTGTACTCCATATTCTAAATGAGGCCTAACCAAGGATTTATACAGAGGTAGGATAATATTAGCATCCCTTGCTTCTACACCTCTTTTTATGCAGGCTAGTACTCTATTTGCTCTTGCAGCAGCTGAGTGACTCTGCACACTGCTGTGAAGTCTATCGTCTATCAGTACTCCTAATTCTTTCTCTAATGAGGATTTCCCAAGTTGTCTCCCATTTAGAGTATATGTAGCAAGTTTGTTTCTACAGCCCAAATGCATAACCTTACATGTATCTACATTAAATGACATCTGCCACTTTTCTGCCCATTCACTTAGTTTATCTAAATCCTTCTGTAGGGAAAAAACATCCAGCTCTGTATGTATTTTCTTACATAGTTTAGTGTCATCAGCAAAGATTGAGATGCTACTTTCAATTCCCACTTCTAGATCATTAATAAACAAATTAAAAAGCATTGGTCCCAGGACTGAACCCTGCGGCACCCCACTTATAACCTTAGACCAATTTGAAAAAGTTCCATTTACAACAACTCTCTGCCATCTATCATTTAACCAGTTCTCAATCCATGTACAGCTAACACCGCCCAAACCTAAGCCTTTTAATTTATGCAGTAAGCTGTTGTGAGGCACTGTATCAAAGGCTTTTACAAAATCCAAGTATTTTACATCAACAGCAATTCCCCTGTCCAAATTACTACTCACTCTTTCATAAAATGCAAGTAAATTAGTCTGACATGATCTGTTCTTCATGAAACCATGCTGATTCCTACTAATGATATTGTTTGTCTTCACATAGTTCTGAATACTGTCAGTTAATAACCCTTCTAGTATCTTACCCACTATGGAAGTCAAGCTTACAGGTCTATAATTTTCTGGTTTGGATCTTGCTCCCTTTTTAAACAATGGAACTACATCAGCTTTCCTCCAATCACAGGGCACTATGCCTGATGAAAGTGAATCAATAAATATTAAGTATAATGGTTTTGCTATTACTGAACTAAGTTCCTTAAGTACCCTTGGGTGTATACCATCCGGTCCAGGCGCTTTAGTCACTATAACCCTTTCCAGTCTCTTTTGGACCTTGTCCTCAGTAAGCCATGTAGATGTTGGAGGAAATTCTGTGGTTTTGTCTGTTTGCCCATAGCTTGTCATTGCTGCTTCCTTTGTATATACTAAAGCAAAAAACATATTTAGGGTGTCAGCCATAGCTTTATCTTCACTAATCAATTCATCTGTCTCAGTCCTAAGAGGACCAATATCAACCTTAACTGACAGGCAGTTTCTATCACATTCTATGGAGAACTGTATGTCTCTGACTTTTCTGACTTTCCTCTCCATTAGAATCTAACAGGAAATCTAATTAGAATTTAACCACTAGTGGGCACTGCTAATGTAAAAAACATGGGTTTAAACTGTAATAACTCTGGATATATAAATCTCTCAGCAGTGGGAGTACCCTTATTTTACTCAATAGGAAAATCCCTACACTATATATTTTTTCATAAAAAAGTTTACTGCTCCTTTAAAAAGGTGTCCTCAACAGTTTTAGGAAATGTTCATATATGCTTAGGAAACACATTGCATTGTCTTACACTGAAAATAAGTAATCAGAAAATAGAAAAGACTTCAGTAACAGAGAAATGCATGGTTCAACAAATTATACTAGCTCTCAATGGCTGCATACAATGTATAGCTACAGGTAGGAGACTATTGTTGTTTCTCATTCTGTCTCCTTTTGTTCATTTGTTGAGACTAAATGAACAAGTTGGCAATGCAGCAAGACAAAGTGCTATCATTCCAACTGTTGCGTGTTGTTGCTGACACCTGCAGGTTAATGCTAAGATAACAAACATTTTAGCACTAAGTCTTACTGTGGTATTTCAGCACTTTAACCCCTTGTGGACCACAGAGATGTGCAACACATTGCAAAGCAATGTGTTTCAAACTTGTATAGTCCACATAGGGTCAATTAAACTGAAAGGGCAAACATATATTTGACAATACAATAAAAAGATTAAAAACAGAAAAAAACAAAAAAAGGAAAATGAACAAACAAAAGTGGAATAAAAAATAGCAATAAATAAACAAGGAAATCAAATGAAACTAAATGGGAAAAGCAAATAAAACAAGAAATAAAAGATGAAATTATAAATAATAATAATACCATGTTCTTCCACTGGTGTTGGAAGATAGATACCCAGACAAAATACAAAACTCAAATAGCATAAGGCAACAAAAAAGAAACAAAAACAAAAGTAAAATAATAGATAATTATGATGGTTCAGGGTACTTCCAATAATATAGGCGGACAGGTTCCGAGGAAAGCAGGGGAGGGCTGGCAACTTGTGGCCTGGGGGGCAAATACAATCAAGTGGCCCATTTCTATTATCATTCCAGCCCACTGTCCCAGCCTGCGCCGCGTAGCTTACAACAGAAATGGGGCTACACTTCTGATACTACAGAACTTACAGTTGAAAGGGAGATTCACATGTGATACTGCATAGCTTACAAGGGAAATGAGTTATACTGTTATTGTAGCCCCATTTGGATTGTAGTTCTGTGTATCACTTGTGTAGCTCCATTTCAGTTGTAAGCTCTGTGGCATGAATAGTGTAGCTCTATTTACAGCAGCAAGTGGGAGACTGAGTGAGGCAGTGGCCCACTGGTCCAGACTTATGACCGGCCCAGGGGGCAATTGCCCCCCTGCCCCCCAGGCCAGCCCTCCCCTGGAGGAAAGTGCTACTTTGGTTCAATAAACAAACTACTATACATAGTGGATCTAGTTGCAGTAAAGTCTCTCCAAAATGGAATTACTGCATATGGTCAGTAGAGCAAGACATGGGATATAAAAAGTGATAAGGAGCAAACAAGAAGAATTGAGCTTAGACTCTGACAGGCATGATTTTCATGGAGGTCTAGAAACACACATTGCTACTCTTTTTCCTTGCATTCACTGACTAATTTGAACTGATCTTGTCATTGTGTGCTCCTGCCCCATGTACTCCTGTAAGCAGCCACTTTAAATGTTTACTTCTTGCCACTTATTATATCCCATATCTTGTTATACTATCCAAAGCTAGAAGAAGATTCTTGGCTTTCTAGTTGTTTCTTTGACGTAACAGATCATTAATCTAAATTGCTCTGCCTGCTGGATTTTTTTGAAGGACTTCATGAAATACTTTTAATGCATGCAGGAGTCAATAAACTTTTTTAAATGACTCCCATAACTCTGATTCTTATGAATACATTGCTGGCAAAATTTGTCTTCCATACTCAAAACAAATCATAATTGTTGGCATCTATAGATCGCCAAGTACCCCAGCACATTCCCTTTCAGACATAGCTCAATACCTAAAGGCGATTGCCACTCAAAACAAGGAAAGCGAGCTGATGTTTCTTGGAGACTTTAATATTAATTGGCTAGATTCCAGAAATGAAAAATTGTGTTCATTGTTTAAAACATTGAAATTATCACAGCTAATATCCTCCCCTACTTGCATAAATCTTAAAACATCCAACCGTACTCTGCTAGACTGGATCCTTTCATCCTGCACAAGCAGAATCCAAGCTTCAGGTGTACTAGCAAATGTGTTTAGCGATCACTCCATAGTTTATTGTGTCCGCAAAATAAAACCAGTGAAGTCATGTTCTAAAGTCATACTCATGAGATCATTTAGAAAAATTTATCTTCAGTCCTTCCTAAATTATTAAAGAAATTGCTCATGGCATAGAATACATCTAATACCTGACCTAGACTCAGCGATTGAGTTTTTTAACTCGGAATTCTTACAGGTCTGTAATACCCATGCCCCAATAAGGAAGGTCAGGGTTAGGGGGACACATCTACCCTGGGTCTCAGCTGACTTGATTCAATTATACAGTTTCAGAGATGCCTTATGGACAAAATTTAAACAAACCGGCTCTGCTTATGATCACACTGCATACAGGCAATTAAGGAATACATGTACAAAAAACACAAGATTAAAAAAAGCACAATATATTACTGAGAAGTTGCACAGTAACATTTCAAAGCCAGCCAACTTTTGGAAGGTTATTAAAAACCTCTACAACCCTCCTAATCATTCTCACCCATCAACTATAACCGTAGACAAAGAAACAATACAGTGCCCCATAGCCATAGCCAGTGCAGTTAACAGCTACTTTGTTGGATGTGCCACCACTCTGATTACACAAAACAAAAGCAACTCAGAAGTTCAACCATCTACAGAACAGTCACTGGCACCTGTTTCCCGGTCCAATTATGAAAATGAATTCAATTTAATGCCAGTAAATGAAAGTGAAATATATGATCACCTCCTCAACCCAAAAATGAAATACTAATCTAGCCCTGACCAACTACCAGCAATGTTATTAAAGCTCAGTGCCATGGTCATGGCCAAACCAATTGCATCTTTAATTAATGCCTCTTTGGCAAGAGGGTATATGCCCAAAGCCTGGAAGGTGGCTAGAGTTGTGCCTATCCGCAAAAGTGGGGATAAAAATGTAGTATCAAACTACAGACCAGTATACCCTACTCCCCACTTTATCTAAAATCCTAGATAAATGTGTACATGTGCAACTATATAAATATTACCAACAGACCCGTTTTTTCACCCCACTTCAATCAGGCTTTCGACCAAATCACTCAGCAGTCATGGCCCTCCTAAAAGTAACCAATGATATCCAGATGGGCATGGAAGATGTTGACCTCACAGGAGCCATTTTCCTAGATTTTGCCAAGGCCTTTGACACAGCAGACCATAATATTCTTATAAACAAACTCCAAAGATCAAGATTGGGTAATAATTCTCTAAACTGGTTCCGATCCTATTTATCAGACAGAATGCAGTATGTGTCAGTTGCTGGCAATGACTCCCTTCCACTTAAAGTAACAAGTGGAGCTCCTCAAGGCTCATTTCTTGGCCCTCTTCTATTTTCTCTTTTTATAAATGATCTGCCCAAGGTTTGCAAATCATCTTCAGTACAACATGTGTGCATAATCTATTCTAAAAACTCAAACATATCACACCTTGAAGCCATATTACAACATGATTTCTGTGAAGTTGAAAGATGGATAGCAAAGAATAAACTGTTTTTAAATACAGGCAAAACTGTCACAATGATATTTGGCACAAAGCACAAACTGAGTAATCTCGGCAATACCCCCCTACCCATTGTAACAGAGTCTAATCGTAAGTTGGCCCCAGTGGACTCCTACAAATATCTTGGTATGTGGCTTGACCCCAACCTCACTTTCGGTCTTCATATTGACAAATTAACCTCCAGTCCTTATGCCAAAATCAGTACTCTTTTTAGACACAAATCATGTTTAAGTACCCTGTTTAGAAAATATATTGTATGTTGCTGCCAGTCATATACTATGATGATGTAGTATATGCTCCAGCACCAGAAATCCATCTTAGTAAACTTGATACCCTGTATAATTCAATATGCCTCTTTAGCCTCCAATGTAATTACACTACCCATCGCTGTGATATGCTAAAAGAACTAAAACTGGTTAACACTCAAGTCAAGACGTGCCCTTTACCTTTCTTGCTTAGTACACAACCACTTATCTGGAAAACTACCAGACTACCTGAGCAGTATTCTCACTCCTGCTCGCCATACTAACTATAACCTCCACTACAAACAGCTCTCTGCGTATACCACAATACAAGAAAGAAGCAGGAAGATCTGCCTTCTCCTTCAGAGCTTCAAAGGCCTGGAACAATCTGTCTGAAATAATCAAATATGTTTCCAGTCTAAAATCCTTAATATTAAAGGCTTCTTTATATCTAAAAACAGTGTGTAACTGTATATCGTTTTAATATTCAATATGCATGTTTATTTATATGTGTATATATATAATAACATGTATATATGTTTCTCAATTTGTGTCAATATGTAACCCTTTACTGAAAACTATCCATAATGATTTCAATATTTCTAGTTCAGAGCAATATTAAGAATTATAACAGTTGGCTTCAAAGCAGATAAGATGTTGATACTGAGAAGTGTCTGGCTGCATTTTGAAGTCAGGAAGGATGTTTTCACCTACTTGCAGCTCAATTGGAAATTGCCTCGTTAGTGTTTTTTTGTTTTGTTTTTTGACTTCGTCAAAATTAACAAAGGCGATAAGGCATGAACACTTGACTTTTTCTCAGCCTAATCACCTATGTTAGTACTACGTAATGGCTACAAAAATGTATGCTTATTTTGCCTTCTTTCATATTAGTATAGATTAATTAGGTCAAATCTGTAATAGATAAAGAATTATTGATACACCTTCAGGCGAAAGGCACTGCAAAGATTTATAAAGTATGGAAATATTTCAATCAACTAGCCACCTTAAATATGTCTAAGTACTATGGCACATATAGACCTATCAGGTTTTGTTTTACCTATGGTTAGCTCAGTGCTTGTGTGCTAATAACAGTCCTCTGTATGTGGTGTACCCATTTATATGGCCAAATGTTACACATGCCGTAATATGTTTCTTCTCCTTTCATTCTATTTGTTTTGCTAAAAGCAAAATCTACAAATGCCAATATTCTTAAAACATTGTACTAAACATGTGTTACAGAATTTATAGGATATATGAACTGGACACTTAAATAAATTAGAAGAAACAATATTCCTCAGACATTATACTAATTTAATAGTTTATTTTTTTATGACCGATGCAGATCTATGTGTGAAAACACTCTCCATATACTAACGCTTAGAATCTTGAAATAGTGAGAAAAAAAACATATATTTTTAAAATTATCAAGAGGTGAACAAGGTATACACTCAAATGTTTCCCAAATGCTGTGTTATTCTATGGTGAACAATTATCAAGCAAATATTTTATTTTATAAAGTGCTTTAGTAAGTGTGAAATAATTAATGTGTGTGCGTGGGGGTCCTGCTTTTTTCTCTCTTTTCTGTACAGATAGATAAATCTATGCCTAATACAGCTAATGCTACAGAAATTAAAAGGTACATTTGGCTTTATAATGTCTGTTAAAAAGGATAAATAGAATGTGGCCCCCAGGTTAAACTTGTTAATTAGAAGAACGTGTTACTTACATAAGAAGGAATTTCTGTTGGCTTAGCTTAACAATAAAATTAAAAACTTCTTTTTTCAAGTTGAGATTTTTTGGTTACATAGTTTGGCTAAAATATGTGCAAGGACCTCAAAACATGAGATGTGTCCTCCTTCTTTAGCACAGCCCATATTTACCATTAGTTAACTTCATAAAGCCTTAAAAATACAATCTTCCAATAAGGAATGAGTGTTTTTTTATTTTCATTTACTCAAGTGAGTTAGATTACAGAGATTAATATGGTCAGGAAACCCTCTTTAGACCAATACCATGTACTGCACCTTTAAAAACCTTTCTTCCAGTAGACAGTAATTGTGCATATTTTAAATACATTTAGTGTATTGCATTCATACTACCATTATAATTTGTAACAGTGGAGAAAAGGCTGATAGAATGAAAAGGAACATCTGATTTGTAGAAATCCCTTAAAATGGAAAATACAGTAACAACATTAATAGTGTTTTAAACAGTGGGACATTTATTTGTGTTAAAAAACCACACCTGGTTTTCTATGGCCATTATATTGATGACATCATCATAATTTGTTGAAGTACTGTTCAAGAACTTAATTCCTTGTTAGGTTCTTTCAATGACAACCAAATGAGCTTACAGTTTACTACAGAGATCAATAGTAAGACCATAAATTTTCTGGATTTAAAGTTAATGGGTGAACCATTTTCTAGTATTGTGAGCACTATTTACAAAAAGTTGGTAAGTCAAAACCAGTACTTGATGGCAGAGGGTTGTCACCATACAAAATGGATTAAGAACATCCCATTTGGGCAGTACCATAGATTCAGAAGGAACTGTACTAGCAAAACAGATTACGTCCAAAAAAGGTGAAGCACTAGAGAGACAACGCCTTGAAAGAGGTGATAAAACCTTGGTTATTATGTCAGCTAAAAATAGAGCTCTTCCTCTCCAGAGAGTGATAAACTACTTACTGTAAAACCCAAGAAAGAACCGGGAAGAAGACCACCTACCCTTATAACGCAATACAATGGATCATCACAGTCAATTACCAACATAGTGCGCAAGCATTGGAACATCCTAAAACAGGACCCACTTCTAACTGATATGATCACAAATAGAGCCAGTGTGATATATAAGAAGGACAGAAATTTGCGCAGTTATCTTGAACCAAGTAGACCTAAAAAATTACTTAAAAAAGAGGAATAAACTGGCATCTTTGGATCTAAATTACCAGTAGGGAACTTCAAATGCTTGCAATCAAGATGCACAAACTGTAAGATCATTAAAAATAGGGTGTCCACTATATGAAGTACTGTTAACCAAAAATCCTTTACTATTAAGAGTCCCATCACTTGCAATACGGAGTTTATCATCTATGCTATTAGATGCAGCTGTGGAGCTCAATACGTGGGTCAGACCACCAGGCAGTCCCTAGCCAATTTAATTCCTGCCCACAAGGCGGTTTAACCAACTTTAAAATCCTAGGACCAGAACATATTCCAGTATCTTGCCTAATAGGTTTCCAGTCCTATGCCGCAAGGAGGGGTTTTGGATTTACACATTACAGACCTTGTCTCCCAAAGGTCTCAATGAGGAATTAGAAGTTAGTAATTTTCTTCCATAAAAATGATTCGCCCAATGTACTATAATTTTAAAATAATTGTAAATAATTTAAACAATTTTGTAAGATTATTTATATAAATTTATATTTGACTATTCTTCTTAATATTTAAGAGCCATATCTTGTCGGTGTATGTTATGGGTTAAGTATTTTTACATCGATTTTGATATATATTCTTATCTTTATATATATTTTATGTAGAAGAAGCTTTATCATGATCTTAATCAATGTAATTATTGCATTTAAGAAGTGTTTTTTTACATATACTTAATTATTTAAATGTATTTATTGAACACTGTATATTTATTCCATGGAGACTGACAGTTGTGTAATTTGCATTCCAGCATTAGAATCCGGACCAGAGTGAGGCACGGTATCCATAGTGAGGTGTGGATTATCCCGCTGAATAGCCTTTGTACGGACAACGCTGAACACCAACACTACTTAAGTCTTGCTTTCTTAATTTGTCTTTACCTTATAAATATGCCTGTTCTATCATTTGTCATTATCCCCTGATGAAGTGAGAGTGAGGCTCACGAAACACGTAGGCACATTATATTTAATAAAACTGTTATATTTCTTCATTGCTCTCAATTTCATCTTCATTGAGATTTGATACAACGAGCTTTCCAATACAGTATCCAATGAGTGACAACCAGGGGGGTGGGGGGCTGCAGTATTGACATTTAATGTTTCAGTGTTACCCTTAGAGGAGCCATTTGTTACTTCCCCATTTAGACTCCCTGGTTCAATGAGTGATCCTGGCCAGATTGTGGAACGTGATGGGAGGTACCTTTTTTCCTAGAGGGACCATTTCCAGGATCATCGGATTAAAGAGGATCCTCTATTTGTGTTGGGCTTTACTTACAAGAAGTTATCTTGTAAATATATTTATTATATTTTGATTCACTGCTAACTTATAGGCTATTCTTAGAGGATTGTGCCTGTCTCTTTTCTGCTTCACATTTATTTGAGTAGTTGAAAAACACTTCATTATTAGTTTGACAAATAAAACATTTAATTCACCTAACCAACATTAAATGTTTACCCACATTGCTTGATTTTTGTTAAGTGGTTTACTGATATTGTGAAAAATATCAATAACCTATTTTTTATTTGTAAGAGAAAAAAGAAGGAGCTTCTGGTGCAATATTGTCAAAATGAACACATAAAAACACTATCCTTCACCGGTATTGAAAAATTACTCACAATGAGTTCAGTACAACATTTATGTGTTTACTGAAGGTAACGCAGGAGGGATATATAAACTGCCCCAACCACAGTATGGATTCAAACTTTCACCTCAGATATTTCATGAGGGCTGCTCTTCAACACAACTCCCCGGAGGTACAAGTCATGTAGAAAGACAGGCTGCTGTCTTTTGTCTTTGTTTGTATTTTGGCCAGCTGACTTTGAAAAAGCAGTCTTTTGACTGTGAAACGTCAGTTAAGCTTGCCATTTCATTTTATTTTCTATGTAATTTACATTTTTATATTGAGTATTTTATACTTTATTTAACTTTTCAAGACTTTGTAACAGCAGCCTGATATATTTTTTTTTTGGATTACCACTGGAGTAATCTGAGCAGAGATAGCTTGTATTTCTCTGCAAGCCTATTGTGTTGGTGGTTGACATACGTTCCCCTCCAACTACCATTCTTGTGAGTATATTTTATATCACCTAACAAGATAACAGGCACTGTTGGGCGCCCTCTGGTCTTTTTGTCTGTCTACTATTTTTTTATGTAATTTTTTTATAGATATATAGAATAAATACATAGAAAATACAATAATATAAAATGTCTTTGCACTATTGTTGGGAAATTTCAGTCATCTCATAACCTTAATCCACTTAGATTTATTCATTTATTTTTGTCTTGCACCCTGACAATTTAGAAAACACACACACACACACACCACTGTACAGAATACATAAATTCGTATTTATTTTAATGGGACTTTTAACCCTTTGAAGAAGAGAGGGGTCTCCAACTCATGTCTCCACTTTGCCTTTATAACTAAGGTCCCTTTGCATGTTACCTGCCTCACTTTATCTCTCCCTTTCTCTCACTAGTCAACTGGTTCCCAGCTTCTGTCTCATATCACCTGCCTCTCATATCACCTGCCTCTCATATCACCTGCCTCTCATGTCACCCCATTATTTACCTCTCCTCTACCTTTGCCTTATCCCTTTTTCTTTTCTCTTAAATAACAACATATTATGTCTCTGTCCTCTCTCATCCATTGCTACACTTGCATCCTTCATCTTTCTGTAAACCCCTCCCCCCCATTTTTGAATCTGCTATGCTCTTGCCAATGTGCTAATGTTTGGGTGTGGGGGGGGGATTAATGAACAATATACAAGGCTTCAGCTCTCTTCTGTAGCCTTCTCATTAACCATTTGATCCCCAGTTTGATGTGATATGCAGAACAATGTATTGCACAATCCTCTGGAGCTCATATGGCTAATGAGACAGTTAGAAAAGGAAGCTGCACCCTCACTGAGACTGTCATTTAACCCTTTCAGTTCCAGAATGGTGCCCAGCCATTGGACCATCCCTGACAATCAAAGGATTCATATAATGGGGGATATCTACTCCACCCGCTAACCCCTCTGTACAACATCTATCACCACATTGCCCATATTCATCCCATTTCTTCCCCCATTCCCCCTCGCCTCCAATTATCTACTCATTTTTATTACTTGCCTTGTCTTTCCACCTATCTTGCTTTCCCGTTTCCTTTCTTATCCTTTTTCCTGTCTCTCTCTCCCCAAATTGGTACTCATAGAATTGTACGCTCTGTGGTAGCACTAGTGTAGCTCTGTTTCAGTTGCAAGCTGGTATGTATTATCACTAGTGTAGCTTAAATTTAATGAAATATGTGTAGAATCTTAAAAATAAATAGGATGCATTTTACAAATAGTTCAAATCAGATGTTTATGCTTATACCCAGAGTGCATGTCCAGGGGCGTTTGTGTGGTCCAGTCTCTATGTGTGTATGTGTGTGTGTGTGTGTGTGTCATCAAGTTTAGCCCTTGCTATATCACCTTTGTTGATTCAGAGCAAATAAAAACCTTATTCAAGCCAATTTATTTGATTTTCATTTAAGACCCACATGAGTAAAAACAATTCCTACCTGACACCAAAAGGCAGTCAGATATTTCCCTGTGTTAACATCCTCTCTGCTTTAAAATCGGCTATCATCATTATCAGTATTGTTTTGAGCTAGAAAAGTATTGGACATTTTTTTAAAACAGCTGCAGCATTTTCAAATATAGCTTCCAAGGGTAAAGGATTCCACAACATTTTGCCCTTACTGTAAAAACTTCCTGCCTAATGGATAATGCCTTGCTATTTGCTCAGTAGTTATAGTTCCTCGTAGAATATCTTGCACTGACTTCAAATATATATGTAAATATTTGTAAATAGTAGTCATATCACCCCTTAGATGTATCTTTTCTAATGTAAATAAACCCAGTTTAGCTAGTCTCTCTTAATCACTCAAATCCCCCAATTACTTAATCAGATATGTTGGACACCCCTCTGATACATCAGTTTAACTTGCCCCCTTAAGAATATGTCATTCTATATTTTATTGCATAACAAATCAACTGCTATAAAATATATAGTCTAAATATTTATAGGAAGTACAAACCTATGGAAACTTCCATATTAAATGTAATGCCTTTTATGGAACATTTAGCAGTGATGGTGAATACACAGGGGCACATGTTTTAAGAAAAACGGAACAATTAAACAGTAAAAAAATTGCATTATTTATTTCAAAGGAGATACTCAAATATATTAGACTTACAAGTAAAACATAGTTTTACACAGAACTGGAAATATTTAGCCTCAATTAAAGTTTAGCCTCTATTAAAATGTAACTGTTTGTTTTATTTCAATTTTTTCATACTTTCAATTTAAACATTACTAACAGTATAGTGTTTTCTCTCTTTATTCTTGAAAATCCAAAGTATTTTTATGAACCAATAAATAACTACAATAGAAAACAAGACTTTGTTGATTGTGATGGGTATTGTTTAATAATTCAAATTAATATATGACCACTGAATGATTCAGTATTGACTGCTTACATTTTAAACATATAAATATTTTAGTAATGATCATTTTACAGTTTGGGAAGATTCTTTAGTCCCTGAATAATGTACTTCATAAAACACCATTATCTCACCTCAAAACTGCAAATATTGAGAGATGTTGTAGTTAGTTATTATTTCCTTGTACATTAATGCAACATCTATTTCATTGATTGTGTTTACTAGGGGAACAAATTAAAACACAAAAAGTTAATGATGTGTGCCGGAAAAACAAATGATGTATATAAAGCTGAATGGCAAAGAATAAAATTATACAAAATGTAGCCAAAGAGCAATGCTTTCATCAGTGCAAATATTTCTGTGCATTTTCTTACTTTTAACATCTGCTTTTTTTATATTTTGGCAATGGCATTTTTGCACATTTCTGCTTCCACCTTAACCCTAGATTGCATCCCAGGTGATAAATGTTCTCAGTTTTTGTCTCACGTTCTCCTATTGAAGTCTATGGGAACATTTTTAAGCAAAACCTGTGATAAAGTTAACAGCAATGTAACCCAAGTCTTAAAGGGATAATAATGTTTCATAATAAAAGCAGCTCTAATTACTCATCATAGTATTTGAATTTTGGAGAGTGTTATTTCAATTCTGTCAGAGTTGTAGTTCAAGAGTAATTAAATGACAAATTATCCCCCTCCCGCCCCTTTTACTGATGTAACACTGCTCAGCCAGAGCAGAAGGGAGGTGCCCAGGTAGACTGCAGAGAGGGACAATCTTCAATTAAGATAAGGGAAAAACCTGAAAAACTTGTCAAGGGGGGCAGGGTTTTCATTGTTCTCATAGGAAGAAGATTGTCCCTTGCTGTTATCTGTCTGGTCTATGGACTGCATTCCACATCTGAGAAGAGATGGCTTACACTAGGTAAAAGGGGCCGGAGGGGAAACTTTGCTTGTGAATATCTTTAAAACCATAAAGGTTTGAGAGATAAAACTTATATTGTTCTTCATGTTTTTTTAATGCCTACAAAATAAAATAAACATAAAACGAAGTATTACTATCCCTTTATACGTGAAAACAATGTAAGCCTATGGGAAATGTTTATGTATGCATCGGATTTAATTATATTAAATGGAACTTTGTAATATAAAAAAACCTTTTTAAACAGTAATTCTCACATAATATTTTCTCAAAAATGTAAATTAAAATATTTGGTTAATTTTTAGTAAATATGATTATTTTGAATCCATTTCCATTTGCTAATAATGGTGAATATGTCCATGCTAAATTCTGCACCACATCATGCCTGAATTATTTCAGAAGAAGCACAGCTGGTATACAGTTAATATGGTCAATAACAAGTTTATATTCTTGTAATATGTGAAGGCAATAATGAAGATAATACACATAGAATTCAAACTGTGATATATATTTATTTTCTAAGGAAATAATCACAAGCAATTCATAATAAAATTGCTGCTAGGCAGTAAGCAAGTATGAACGTTCTGTGCACAGAATGCTCATCAGTTTACAATCTGAGTATCAAGAAGTGTCTAAGCGGTGTCCAGTGCTTTGCTTCCCAATACATTGTACACTCTCCTGGTACACTCAAAGTGTTAAGTGGGTGCAAATACTGTCATATTCACTGCTGTTCACAATAACATCTCATTATTTTTTTTGCAGCCTACATTCAAATAACGTACATTCATAACCAATCACCGTAAATATCCTGAAACGGATACATTTTTTTTTTTCTTTCATTGTACTGTACAGTACTGAGGAGTTTGACTGATGTCAGTCACACTCTTTAAAGGGATAGTAATGTTTCAAAATAAAAGGAGCTCCAATTAGTCTTCATAGTATTTGGACCATGGGGAGTGTTATTTCAATACTGTCAGTGTTGTAGTTCCCACTCCCACCCCTTTTACTGATGTAACACTGCTCACCTCAGAGCAGCAAGGTGGTGTCCAGATGGCTTGCAGAGAGGGACAATCTTCAATTAGCATCATGGAAAAACCTGATAAACCTGTCAAGAGGGGGCAGGGTTTTCATTATACTCACGGTAAGAAGAATGTCCCTTGCTGTGAGCTGTCTAGTCTTAAGACCAGATTCCACATCTGAGGGAAGGTGGCTTACACTAGGTAAAATGAGTGGAAGGGGGATACTTTATCATTCAATTACTCTTGAACTAGAACTCTGACAGTATTGAAATAACACTCTCCATGGTCCAAATACTATGAAGATTGATTAGAGCTTCTTTTATTTTGAAACATTACTATCCCTTTAATACCCAATAGTTTGCAAGCCATTTTGCTTTCAAGACTTCCTCCAAATACCCCTTTGTCTGACTTTAGCTGGTTCTAAAAAGAACCAGGTGAATGGTTTCCATGGCAACTAACCATTAGTTCATTCACATGCAAACCTTGGTCTTCGTCATAGTAGTTGTAATGTCTTTTGTGCACTGACTAAACCTCAGTCCATGAACAGGAAGCAAAACTTACGCAGAAACAAAAATCTCCACATGATTGAATCAAAGGGTTTGTTGCCATGGAAACCTATCGAGGGAGTAGGTCAGCAAACTTTTAAGGGTGATCTTATAACCTGCATAACTCTCAAAATATTGAGCATTAAAGAGTTTGTTGGACATCAGTCATGCTCTTGAATACTGAAAAATGCAATGAATGAAAACAACATACTATGATTACTAACAAGTTAACCCTTTGAGTGCCAGAGTGGTACGCAACGCATTGCAAAGCAATGTGTTGTGTACCCCTCTGGCACTCAAAGGGTTAATGTAATTGATATTATATTAAAAGATGTAAAATGTCAAACTACTTTTTTATTTTTAGAATGTTTTTAATCAATGATATTTTACAATTAAATCACTATTGTATTTTGGTTAATGTGTTGCATGTTTGAGGCAATGCATTGCATACCCTATCCAGCATTCAAAAGGATTACCCCTTCCCTACCTTGGTCAATAAAATAGAAGAAACAGAGACAATTAACCTATTGAGTACCAAATGGCTATCCAAAGCATTATTAATGAGCTCTTCACACTTCCAGTATTCAAAGGACTAATTTTCACATTGCTTCCACATTTACCAGTCACACAATAAGAGGTACTTGCATTGTGGCTTTGGCACCCTACTGTTTCTGCTTTAGTGAGTATGGGGGCAAGTGGAAGGATGAAAGAGTTAACCTTCTTGAGTGGCAATGGGGTATTCTTCTCATTATACATTATACAATCATTTGGTAATCAAGAGGTTACTACCCAACACAGGAAGGGGGGGGGGGTTACCCTTTTAACCCTTTGAATGCCAAAGGGTATGCTAAGCATTGCAAACAGTTTTGAAGAGTAAGAGCATCAAGCAGCAGTAGTATTCATGATGTTGCTCTATCTGAGCTGCATTTAAAGTGAAATATTATTATTCCTTGAAGATGTTGAAAAAAGACACAAGGGAAAAAGATTACTTATAGACATACTTGGGAACTTTTCATTGATGTCCACCCAGAGGGGAGTCCTCTGGTGTAGCAGGGGGTGAAAAAAGGGCGGGACTTGACGCATGTGGGGGTGGAGGGCTTAAAGGTGTGAGACAGATCTCAAAAGAAGGCTGGGGAACGAGTTACAACGGGGGAAACAGCAGGAGTGGGTAGAGTTTCAATAGAAACTCCCCATATCTGGAGGAATCACCCTCTGCCCCGGAGACCCGGTAAAGCAGTGTCAAAACCAGAGTCTCCGGGGCAAATCCGGAGAGTTCCCAGGTATGCTTATAGAGTGCCAACACCCTCTGCCACGTCCACCATTTCCAACACCTCTGGTCATGTTGTTAAAGCAGAACTTTCATCCGCTATAAAGTCGGCCTGCTATAATTAAGCAGGTAGCGGCTAGCTTCTCAATATATGTTTTACCTTTTAAAAGTAGCCCAATGTAAAGACATCCATCATTGAAGGAGACCGGAACTCAGGCTACAGCACAGACATCTTGTCTGTACGCCTGTGCTGTTAGTCCCGGTCTCCATTTAGTAGACTGCAGTGCACCATATGTTTACCAGAAGGGACTGACGGAGCAGGCGTGCAGACTGTGCTAACCCGACCATCAGTCTCCTTCAATGATGGGTTTATTTACATCGGGCTACTTTTGAAAGGTAAAATATATATTGAGAAGCTAGTCGCTACCTGCTTAATTATAGCAGGGCGACTTTATAGCGGATGAAAGTTCTGCTTTAAAATAATAACGTTACATAGTTCTTCTATGTGCTGACAGCCCATGCTTACAGAGTTGTTAGAAACAAGTCAAACCGACACAAAAATTATCTAAAATACAACAGTGGAATGACAAACTTGCAAAAATGTTATCTGTTGACACTCTGCCTATTCTTTTGATGAAAAACAAGATTTCTTAGTTTATTTCATGACCTATTGACACTGCTTTGTGTAACAGAATAAATGATTTAGAGCAAGACCAAAGTATTTTATTTACTTACTAATTTATAAACACATAGAAAGAAGTTTAAACAAACATAAACCCTTTGAGTGCCAGGGGGTATACAATGCATTGCACACAGGCTGATCTCCTGAAAAGAGGGACACTAGGGTAGGAAAGAGGGACAACTGGGAGGTTAGTTTGGCGGGCAAAGGGCTGAAAACATCATATGACAAAAAAGTTCACCTAAACACAGATTTGTGAATATGTGATAAGAGGACAGTCTATAAATATCATTGCTCATTGGGTATTTTTCCCATCAGTGGGTAACAGCATGCAAAGGCCACATCAGGTCACTTCCAATTCTGCCTCTAGCTTTGGCACTGGTAATAATAGTCCAGCTGCAGGTAGCACATACAATTTGCAAGACACTTTATGCATGCAGAGCTTTGAGAGACAAAACCACAAAGCTGTATATGTAATAAAGAAACTGCAGATTGATATTGCCATTATAGTTTAATGTCTTCATCATTTATGTTTATGAGCATAATTTTAAAATTACACTATCAAGAGGATTAGTGTTTTTTGTTCCGATTCAGATAGCAGTACAGACTAGTCATGTGGCATACGTAGCTCTAATGCATTTCTAAGAATTATTCACATGCCTATGGCAGTATGGTGATAAAGGAACCATGACAGTTATACGCTTGAGCAGTAACTTATCATTAGGTAAACATTTATAAAAATGAGGATTTTTTTTTTTTTATAATTGAGCTTATCCCCCTTGTAACTTAATAAAAGGCATTTACAGAAACAATAGTCACTAAAGCATGGCTTTCAAAATATGATTTTATTCATAGCTGTGTACAGGCTATGTAAATAGATCCAAAAAGTAGAGCAGTAGCTAATGCCTTGGTTAGCCATTACACGCATAAATAACACCTGTTGATAGCTAAGCCCAATACAAGGTAAGCCTAAAAAACTGTTAGAAAGTATGAGGCTTGATGAACTTGCCTTGTTTCGGGTCAATGCTGCAGTGTTGCTGCGCATGTGCAACGTCATACTTATCAAGTTGTGTGTGTGTGTGAGACTCCTCAAGGGACGGCAATTCTCGAATATAAACCAAGCTCTCTGGTCAGCGAGCGCTCAGTTGTCTGGCTTGTTCAATGCATCTTGGCTGTATATTGTGCTTCTTGTGTTCTTTCAACTCCTGACTTTGGCTTCTTCCCTGGATCTGACCCTGTGCTGCTTGCACTGACCTCTGCTTTGTCTGACTTCTCTCCTGAATCATCCTTACAAGTACTGTGCTTTTGGACGTTATTATTTACTTTGAGCAGCTCTTTTGAGACTTCTATTGATTATGTTGACCTGTGTCTGGGTTCCAAAACTTGTTGTGTGGTCATTAAGCCTCATTGCCTTATTGCAAATACCATGATTCATAGCAATAGCCTCCTGCTTATTTTCATGTGCAGTTTCTCATTCTCGGGGTATGGATTCAGGTGGATTCTATTTCTAGTGTTTCTATTTACCTCTGACTGACTATTACAGTGACCATTACAGCAGGCCTACCACCATGAAAGCCTTGAAAGAAAATGTTTGTAAGCTAATGGCAAGGCAAACCTTAAGAATTTGTTGCTGACCTCCAAATTTTGCAAATATCTCTGAAGCACCCTATTGAGAATATTATGATTTAATATTATATACTGCGTATACTGCATCTACGGTCCTCAGCATTGCCCATCTCTTTGTGCTTCTTCAAAAGAGCTCGGATAGCACATCTGGAAACCCCTGTCTGCCTTGAAATTTCTGCCTGGGAAAAACCTTGCTGATTCAATATATCTACCTTGTGTCTTGTTGCTGTGCTCAGTCTTGCCTTGGTGTATGACTTTTGACTTATGACTGTCTTCAGCAACCTCACCTTAGCAAGATAATCATATGTATCTTGCTCATGTACAACACATCTCCCATCTGCATCAGCACCACAGTGCCAGGACTCCAGCACATTGCAGTGCAGTGCAGTCGGGCAATGTCAGCCAAACAAGGGAACATAAATAAAGTGATAGGGAAAATAATAAGGAAATACAGCAAAGTTCCAAATGTGACACAAATCAGACATCGGCATAAACACCACAATGTCAGGACTCAGGCATATTGCAGCAAATTGTCTATGCATGAAGTGTGCCAAAATGGGACAGGAATATTAGAAAACAAATACATGACTAATCTAGTGGATAGAGTAAATCAAGTGGACCCCCTGTTGAACTAAAGCAAGGTACTGGCATTATATGTAAAAGGCTTGAAACGTTGTCAGAGCACCAGTATATTACAGCGCTACATTGTAAGGTTATATAACAAATAAATGGACAAAAAGCACAAATGAAATGAATGAACATCTTCTCATCCAAAAATGCATTGACCAACTACATAAGCACAACAATGCCGGGTCTCTAACACATTGCAGTGCCTGTCTTAAGAGTGTCAACAGGGTAAATGTAAGAAAATTAAAGTAAAGTAAAATGCTGTCCCTAATGTGACATGAGCCACACACCGATGACAGCATTGCATTGTCGGAGATCCAGCACAATGCAGCGCATCATCTTCGTGTGGCACATGGCAAAAAATAGGTGAAGATCATAATGGCCCCTAAGCATTAAAGATCAAAAATTGAGAAGGATGTGTAAATAACTCAATGTGTAGAGACACTGGGCACAAATTCTACAGAACGTTACAATGTCATATCAAAATTAAATAAATAATAAACTCCCCTTGCAACTTAGGAGAGGAATCTCAAAGAGAATGAGGTCTAGGGAATGCAACATAGAATACTAGCAAAGAGAATACTGTTGACATGTATCCAAAAAATATAAAGTTTCTATAAATATACTGCTAGGGAGCAGACCAACAGAATTCTAGGTTCTGCAAGACATATTCCCATGAGGATAGTCCAACACGATGTAGACAAGTCAGTGTAAAGTTATTGTTTCAAGTCCATCAAATCCCCTGTTTAACTGAAGAAATATGGATATATGGCGCCAAGATGTATGTGACCACAAAGAGAGGTGTGCAACCACAACAAATGAGAGTTGGTACATTGTTAGTCGTAGAAATACAGGAGGCAAATATAGTTTTGATACCTTTTATTGGCTAACTAAGCAGATTTAAATGCAAGCTTTCAAGACCTTAGGTCTCTTCCTCAGGCATGTTATACAGATAAATATGAAAACATCTCTCTTAAATACAAGTACACATTACATTGTTTAGCATGGAAATCAGATAACAGAATGCAGTCCAGATCCAGATATCTTTGATCAGTCAATGGTAAATTGCACTCTTCCTCTGAGGCATAAGATCAATGGTACCTTCACCTGTAAATCATCCAATGTAATATACCTTATCATGTGTGCAAAATGCCCAACAGCTCTGTATGTGGGAGAAACTGGACAAGCACTACATAGGAGATTTAATTCCCACAGATCCAGTGTTAATAACAAAAAGACAGAGACACCAGTGGGAGAACATTTTTGCCAAAATGGGCACAGTGTCAAGGATATTAAGTTAACTGTATTGATGGGACTGTTTCACACTCAGAGGGACAGAAAGGTATGGGAGGTAAAATTAATGTTAAAATTTAATGCAATTTGTAGTGGTTTGAACAGGGATAAGGAATTTATGTCAAAATATAATTTAGTTGATTGACCTTTCCAACAGACCCAAGAGCATCGTAAATACCTCTAAAGCCTCAGAGGAAGAGTGCAATTTACCATTGACTGATCAAAGATATCTGGATCTGGACTGCATTCTGTTATCTGGTTTCCATGCTAAACAATGTGATGTGTACTTGTATTTAAGAGAGATGTTTTCATATTTATCTGTATAACATGCCTGAGGAAGAGACCTAAGGTCTTGAAAGCTTGCATTTAAATCTGCTTAGTTAGCCAATAAAAGGTATCGAAAAATATATTTGCAACCACAACAATACACCATCAATACGACAGCATTCATTAGATTGTTGAATGAAATGTCTCTGTAATCAAGATCCATAGTTAGGGGAAAGCTGGGTGTAAAGCCTCATTAACTAATCACAGTGGGTTCACCATCTATATGTGCTCATCCCCAATAGTTATAGAAATCAGTTGGAGTTCAAAATTGAGACCCTTTGGATGTAGTGTATTAAGTTGGTAGATCAGTCTGGCTTCAGTTTGAAGAAATAGGTGGTGTCAATTGGCCCCCTCCTTGGGACGTGGACTTGAATGATAACCATAAATCTGAATTCAGTTATTTTGTGTTTGCTATGCCAAAATGACATGCCATCGGTTGCTTGGCTCTATTCTTCGCCTCTAGGGTACCAACAAGGGCCTTGTGGTTGTTAACATGTTCCTTAAGGCTTGTAGTGGTCTTCCCCACATAAAATAATCCACAGGGGCATATAATGATGTAGACAACATAACGTGTATCACAGTCCGGATAGTCCTTGATGCGAAAAGTCTTTCCTGTATGTAGGTGTGGGCATGTCTTGCCAGTGATCTGATTTTTGCAATTAGTGCAACCCCTACACTTATACACACCATTAGGACAGGACAGCCAGATCTTACTGTGTGCATACTTGTCAACAGGGTCTGCATGTTGAATCATATCTCTAAGTTTGTAACCCTGTGATAACAAAAGAGAAGGGGGTTGCTGAAACTTTGACCAAGCCTGGGGTCCCCTGCCAGAATAGACCAAAGTCTCAGAACAAAATTGCACTCAAAGGGTTAATAGAGATTTATTATATATTTTGATATTTTATTTACAAATGAAAACTTCTATAAACAAACACATACAGACAAGCTCATGTATTTAACACTTTAAGTAACTGAGGGGTGTCCTGCTTATTGCTTCGTAATGCATTGGATACCCATTAGGCACTTTTATTTATTTATTTAAGGTAATGACTGAGAAAAGCCAGGTATACATAATTAATAAGTTGTAGCTGAGAAATGCCAGGTGAAATAATTCAATTGTGTAGGCCTCTGCTGCCCTCTGCTGGTTTCACTGCAACAGTAAAAATGCAGTAAACAATGAAGACTTTCAACTCTCTAGTGATTCGTCATCTGATAATATTAAAACTGCAAGTTTAATCTGTATGGGTGGTCCAGGGTCAAGATAACACTAACCCCTTAGTTCTGACTTACCGGCTATTTTAATGGGTATCTTCGTACTAGTCGTAATAGAAAAGCATTATTATTATAGCAAGGTCTTCATTATACAATAACAAAATGCTTATAGGATTAAAAAGTCCAAGGAGAGATTCACTAAGTGGTGATAAAGAGGTGATAAATTGGAGACGACTTCCCATGTTATTCTATGGAGCCCATGCACTAAGATTTCTTCAACTTTGGAGATCTTAGTGCATAGGCTCCATAGAATAACATAGGAGCTGGAGAAGTGATATCACTGGAGAAGTCATCTCCACGTTATCACCTCTTTATCACCGCTTAGTGAATCTCCCCCCAGGTTGTCCTAATTTATGTCAGTGCTCTGATCACCTGACAGGTGCTGCTGCTGCTGCTGCTGCTTGTTTTTCTTCAAACCTTTGAAGAGATTGTCATTAGAACATTTCTGGTCTCTTAATTTCTGCCTCAAGATATTGAAATGCAAAGAGAAAGATATACCAGAACAAAGAAAAAATAGATTTGAAGAACAGGTACAGTTACATGGCTGTAGACTCAGATGACCTCACATAAAATAGCAAACTGGAGCACTACTGGGACAAACCAAGTACACAATATTGGGGGTAAGGGGCAAATAAATTCACAAAATTCCATGTATTTAAATGGAGATTTAACACCTTGAATGCTAGAGAGGTCTCCAATGCAATGTGTTCCCCGCCCCTCTGGCACTCAAAGAGATAAATGTGAGGTTGTTAAAATGTATTATTTACGAATTGGAGGAGCTGATAAAATGATAGCGATCTGTGAAGAAAGCACATATTAGATGCACTAAGGATCAGTGCTACAGCAATGTGTGTCTGGTGATGTCTGGCGAGCTCATCTCCTTGGCGACAGTGACACAAATCACCTAGATTTAAGTATGCAAGCGGAGGGGGAGAGAATGTAATTATTAACCTCTTGGTGACAAGAGATTTTTAACCTACAGAACAACAGCAGTGCCTGCATAAAAATAGGTGTAGATGCAAGTGATGCTAATATTATCCTACCTCTGTATAAATCCTTGGTAAGGCCTCATCTAGAATTTGAAGTACAGTTTTGGGTGCCAGTTCTTAAAAAATACATTGTAAAACTGGAAAAGGTGCAGAGACGTGCAATAAAACTGATAAAGGAATTGGAGGATCTGAGTTATAAAGAGAGACTAGCCAAACTGGGTTTGTTTACATTAGAGAAGAGACGTCTAAGGGGCAATATGATTACCATTTACAAATACATTCTAGGTCAATACAAAGAACTATTCAGTGAATTATTTACTCAAAGAGCTGAGCTAAGAGGAGGAGGTCATCCATTAAGACTAGAGGAAAGGCGCTTTCGAATAAAACAAATGCAGAGATTCTTTATAGTAAGGACTTTAAAGCTATGGACTTATTTGCCTCGGGATGTTGTACTTGCAGATAATGCAACTGTTTTCAAAAAAGTAATGGATGCCTGTCTTGCACAGACCAATATTGAAAATTATGACAGATGGCTTCAATGCAGATAGCATGTTGACATGATAGCATGATGACACGTGTCTGACGTTCTTTCGTGTGGATCTGAGAGTAATGTACAACATACAGTTTAGACAACAGTCTGCCAAGAACTCTCATGTATTCCCTTATTGTAGCTGAGGGCCACACCAGGGCCTAGGAAACCTTCTGCATCACAAGAAGTATCTTGTCCTCTGGTAAAAAGAACTTACCCAGATGGGTGTCAAACCTCATCCCTAGGAACACCACAAGGGAAGGTACTTGAGAGGACTTGAGCATGCTCAAGATCCACCAGGTACAATCCTGAATGTGACAGACCAAGAGCTCCTCTGAGGGAGCCTTGAACCCTTGGTAGGGATTTATGGAGATGCACTGGTGTGGATGAAGGCCTCTAAGGTACTCATGACCCTGGTGAACATGCAAGTTGCAGAACACAGGCCAAATGGCAGAACAATGAACTGGTAGTAATCTGAGCCTAAAGCAAATTGCAGGTAGCGTTGACTATCTGGGTGAACTGGAATGTGCAGATATGCATCCTGAAGGTCCAGAGAAACTGAAGAACACCTTGAAGAGATTTGGGCCACTGAAAACAGTATGATCTTAATCCAAGTTGACTCTTGGTCAGTGCTGGAGGTCCAGGACGGAGTAAAGGGGGCCTCTTTAGATAGCCCCATTTGGCATAAGGAACAGTAAGTGAGGGAGGTAAGGGACTCCCAGAGTCCTTAGCCTTATATTTACCCCCGTGCTCCTTAGAGGCCGACATCCTTGTAATAAAGTGCCCCAACACTAGTATAAAATACTAGAACTAGCCCCAGAACAATATAACACAATAGAAATCCCAGTAAAAACACTTATCTGGCAAGCAAAGGGTTAATCTGGAGAAGGAGAGCAAGGAGAGTAGGCTCTGAATAGGTTAATCAAGAAAGAAGTAAAATGACCACTGTAAAATTGACAGCCAGTCGGAAGAAAGCCTGGGATATGTTCATTCTGGGAACTGTAGTCTCTTCTGTTGCTGTTGCCTAGCAATGCCTACAACTCCACTAATGGAAATGCCATAAGCCCCCTGGACACTGAGGACATGAACTGGATAATAGGGTATGAAGAGACAAAAAGATAGAGCTCATTATTTTTTTATATTTTTTTTTTTTTAAAGTGCAATGCAAGCCCTGAAAAAAAAGCCCTACTGTCCTAGTGCCAGCAGGTCCTGTCCGGTTGGCCAGTGGCCATTGTCAAATGCCCTCATGTAGATGCAAAATTTGCGACTGCTGTTCTTGCTGCTGTTGCTGAGTTGTGTACACAACAGTATGATTAGGCAGCTGAAAGGGAATGGGATCAACAATAGCAGTAACATGGGTGATGGATGATGAAAGTTCCACTTGCCACAACTAGCTCCAGTGATGCGCCTGAGGCAGTAGCAGCACAATAAGTAGTCCCCAGTATATGTGCAGAAAAGAAGAAGTTGGCCAATAATTCTTCTACACCTGCCCCTCCTCCAAAACATTGGGTGTGTTGTTACTAGAATAGAAATCTTTCCCTTGAGAGAAGGAACTGTGCATCTCATCAGCAACTGCAATGTGCACAATGTGTGTGGTAAATAACACCTGGGGGCACAACTGTATCCAAACACCATGACACCAGAAGCCAAGTACTGCCAGTGTCTGTCACTATACCCCTTGTCCACACCACGCTAAGAAAACATGACAACTTGCTGACAGTTTAATAGTAATGATGAACCCTCCCTGCCACCAGCTTAGCATATTCTGCAGGATGGATTCACCTCAGATGCAGCTTGATGCCCTGCTTGCAATTCTCCTCCACCACACTACCATGTGTGGTCAGAACGCCACACAGTGTGCAGTGGGTGGACACAAACTGCCACATCCTAACATCAACAGAGTGGCTATCGTTTGGCGGGGGAGGTAATGATGAATGAGGTGGATTGGCAGAAGATATAGTTATCCTAGAGGAAGAAGGTGATGACAAGCTAGTTGTTTCATTTGTCATGGAACTTCCAGTCTCTGCCTGAATTTCTCTATTCTTCCTCCTATTTTATCTCTGCCTAGCCTCTTGTTGCCTTTTTCTGGTGGTCCAGCAACAGCGCTGCTTGATTTCTGTGGTGGATGTCTGGCTTTAACATGTTTGTCATAAATGTCATGGTGTCTGTGTTTCATGTGAGTTATCAGGGTGGTTGTGCCAAGGTGTGTTCCTTCCTTTCCTTTTCTCTCTGATTAGTCATAAATTGTGCACAGTGCCACTGGTGATGACTGCACTGTGCCTGCCCCAAGAGAAAAATAGTCCCACACGCATGACTTCCGTGGATAGGGAAAGGGATCCATGACTTCCGTGGATAGGGAAAGGGAACAGGTAGAGAAGAATTACCTCTTTCTTCTTGTCCTCCACATTGCCATTCACTGTCTGGGGCAGATGATGATGTTGCTGCTGTTGCTGCTACTGCCTCTGAATCAGCACTGAAACTAGGAACAGAAGTATTGCTGCTGCTGGCAAGTGGAATCAGTCCTAGTCCCACATCACTTGTTGACCCCATTCCCACTGTGTTCATGGTGGTCCGTGGCACACTAGCCTGCCACTCAGCATCCTGCTGTCCTTACAACTCAGCAATAGCAGTAGCAGTAGCAAACTCTTCAAATTCCAAAAGCTCACTGACAGTGGTGGTGGTGATGCCCATACCCATCCCTGTCTCATGTTCCTTCTCAGTTTGGGCAAAAAAGGCCATCAACATCTTTTCCACCCCAGCTTCTCCACCATCATCACCACCATCACTAGTCCCTCCGCACTGCTGCTTCTACTGTTTTATTACAGGCATCTAATTGCTGGTTGGAGGAGTTGACCAGAAATGTGACAGAGGGTCCCCTAATGTCACACTTGCCATTTCTTGGTGACCTGAACAAGGCAGACTGGCAACACTAGCAGCAGGCACAGGTAATCTGTGCTCCTGGTGGTGGCGGTGGTGGTAGTATTATTGAGGTGGTAACAGTTCTGCTTTATTCATGATCATGTTCCACATGGACAATGACGTGGGGGGAAGGGGACTCCTAGGGTCAAGGGAATGGTGTGGGCTCCCTTGACCACTAGTCTGAATGCTCTCAATTGCTTCTCATACCACTCTCCTAACACTAGTCCCACCAGCTGCTTCACCATCACTGTTACTACTTCTACTAACACCAACCACATCAATTTCAGACCCTGATTCTTCCTCCTCACAGTCACTATTAATATGATGGTTACCTCCTCCTTCAGTCCTAACGCTAACAAGCTGCTGGACCTTCTTAGTAGTAGTACTAGCACTGGCGGGACTGCTTGGGCATGGCAAGTGTGACTTAGGGTCCCCTGGCATCATCTTTGCCTTCCCCTCCCCCTGAGTATTAAAAGACACAGTGGCAGTAGCCTCAGCACTGGTAGCAGCAGGTTGAGCACTGGAAGCAGGCACAGCACTGGTGGCACCAGGGCAGCACATCTGGCAGGAGGCTCTCAATATTATCCTATTCTTCCTCCCTTGACATTAATTATCCCAAGATCCCTAGGGGTGATTTAGGGGGACTGGCCAGCATTGCATCTGTAGTGCTCACTTCCTCATCAGACTCTGACTCAGTGGACACATAAGTGTCCTTCTAGTTCCTCCTTTTATTACTTTTAAACTTTATCATAGTGATAGCAGTTACTCTGAGCCTCTCCTGACTCAATTTTGCAAAAAGATCTCAGCAGAACTGCACAGCACATCTACCTCGCACTGTAGCTACTTCTATTGTGTGTCATTTCCCTCGAATAAGTCACGTTTTTATAGCGAAGAGGTGAAAGACACGTAAATCAATGGACGGAAACTTTCTAGCCATTGAAAAAATTGTGAAGAATTTTGGCCAATGGGCAAAAAATGCAAAAATTTGAATTGTTGTTTATAAAGCAGATTTTCCCACGAAAAAGCAAACAACAATGCGGTTTTTGCAGACTTTTTGTCACAGGAACACGGCGGGGCCTTTCGCCCATCCCTACTTTCCAGTGCACAAACTTGCAAAACACAGGTACATGGTAGGGATTAAAGATCATTTCCTGTTACAATATAGCTCCCTCATCCTGTTCCTTTCACCATTTCACTGCCAGTTGCATGCCCAGCGCATTACATAACCTACTACCACTGAATGGCTTACTATAAGCTCAAGCTCTTACAATACAGAGGGACATGCTGCACATGTTATCAACCCTGGTGGCACTTAAAGGGTTAAAGATGACATCCAGTTAAAATGCATCTTCCTTTTCCTCTTTTATTTTCTGTTTCACTGCAACAGGGATGGCAAACACATTACACCCCTCACTACTACTACAAGCAAATTCAAACCCCTAGCCAATTCCAAGACCCCAAAGTATCAAAAATGTTCAAATACACCTATATATACTCCTATATATACTCAAAAATAACAGTCACACCTTGTTTGTGTTTCGAGTTTTGTCGAGCTAGATCACAGGACGCGAAGGATAGCGTTTAGAGCGAGGGAGAGAGGATCTGACATTGGAGTTAGAAGGAATTTTGATTTTTGAGTTTGGATAGGAGAGATCTGCACTTAAATAAACACATAGCACACTTTTACATATATTAAATAGACCCACACAAACACATACACACACATAGTCCTTTTTTTATAACACATTACACATATTTTATTCTTTATTTTTTTAGTGTGAATCAGTGAGTGACAGAGTGTGACAGGTTGTGCCTCTATCGACTGTTGATGTTGCACAAGTGAGCTTGTTTTGCATTGACAGGTGTCCGTGTTGTGTGTTCACCCCCATTGTTCCGTGCTATGACTTGTGTTGGTGTGCATATTGAAGGCCTTGTCCCTGTGTGTTGCTAGGTTATTGTATTGTGTCTGACATTTATTTGTGGGGTATGGGCATGATTTGTTTGGCATTTACATGCTTGTGCCATATGCTGTTTCTCTGTTTTATTTTGTGCGGCGGTGATTTCTTTTTGTCCTTATGTGTCTTACGGCTAACAAAAATGGGTCTTAACTTTTGCTTGATAAATGTTTCCTTTTTTTCTACCGTTATCAGTACTACACTCTTTTAAATGGCTTTGGAAAGCGTGGTTCCATAGGTCTCAATGCACGTATGATTATTGGCCGTAAGGATTTGAGAACTGCCGTTAGTTGTTCATAAGCCAGACCTTTAAATAGATTACTGCACGTACAAAACACCCGATCACCAAGTCATCCCTTCCCCTTACTGACCAGTAGAAGAGTAAGGTAAGACAGCAAAAAGGGAGATAGAGAGACAAGAGAGAGAATAGAGATAGAGAAGAGAGAGTGAAGGAGGAGAGAGAGAAAGAAAAGTGAGAAAGGGAAAAGAGAGAGGAGGGAGGGAGCAAGAATGGCCAAGCTGAAATAAAAATCAGAGTGAGAATAGCAAATGAAACAGAACTAAAGGATACAAGAGGAGATTCCGGAAAGTAGAATACTAACAGCAGAAGCGGCTGTCAGCAGACCAAGAGAAGAGTGAGATGATCTAAGAAACAACTAAGTGAGACAGAGAGAAGGGTGGACTGAGCTATACCAGGAGGCAATGCAGAGGGCATTCTAGGAGGTACCTGCAAGAGATAGGGGGAATGAAGTCAGGGAAGTGGACATCAGAGGGAACTGGAGCATAGAGACAAGAGACAGAGAGACGGGACAGGCTGAGAGGATTCCGGGAGGCGAAGTGGAGAGCAGGCTAGGAGGTGCCTGAACAAGTTAGAGAGAGAGAGCGGGGTCTGAGAAGTAGACCTGAGAGGGAACTGAACTGAGGAGGTAAGAGCAAAATAAACAGACTACAGAAATACTCTCTGCAAGCGGAGATGAGGTAGTGGAAAATGAGTCAGTAAGGGTTGGGTCATGCAAGGGATTATGGATAGTAGCGGAGTTGGGAAAGCCAAGTCTGAAGCCAGTAGTCTTTGAAGTGGTGCCAAATCAATAAACAGACTCAAAGTCAGAAAGAGAAGCCAGATCAAAAACCTAGACAGAATCTTTTCAGGAGTGATACCAAATCAAAAAATTGGGTCTCAAAGTCAGGGGTAGCTGGAATCAGGATCAAACAATCAGAACTCATGATAGCTAAGGTTAGAAGCAATATTATCTTGTATAATAGACAATGAGTGCAGGTAGAAGTGGGGATTAAAGCGACTAAATGCATAAATTAATTGGAAGTTGGGGACCCAGTAGCCTGTGCTTCAGGAGTTATCCCAATATTAATGCTAAAAAAGAAAGAAAAAAAAAAACAAGAGGCGCTCCAAGTGTATTATCCCAGGGATCGGAATATATTTAGATCTTCAATTTTCAATCTGATATGAAATATATTCACAAAGATATCGCCCAGAATAACACATATGTTTTCTGGAAATCTTGCTTGGGTTTGTTTGTTTTTTAATACTGTCCCCTTCTCAGTAGCTATCTGATGGCAGCTCCTCACAACATCCACGAGGACGAGAAACATGCAAGAAAAGAACAAGAGAGCGCCCAGTAGTGTCTTAAATGGCAACTAGATATGACATAGTATAATCTTCAATATTTATAATCACAATTGGAGATGTTTGTCATTGACATATGCCAACTAACAACAAATACGCATACAGAGAAATTTGCCTGTCTCTGTTCAGGGAACCACAGCTTTGATCCGGGCAAGGAAAGAAAAGGTGCTGCTCCAGGACTTTGTAAACAATTGTTTAATTATACAAAAAAATATATAAAAAAGACAACAATGGTCTTATATTAATAAAAAGTATATATCACTGCCAATAAAACAATGTTTCGCAGATCAACTGCTTTCTCAAGTGGTAGGCAGATACACAATAAACAAAACAAAGTACAAAGAAAACAGCACCAAATTCCTAACTTAAATAGCCCTCCTTTCCCAGTGATTAGTCAGCGAATGAAAGCCTAGAAGAGCGAACTCTTAATAAATATGAATATAATTTTGTATTACTATGTACTACCCATATCATATATATACACCCAAAACAATAAGAGACACTCTCTCTACTCAAAATATGCAGGAAAAGTATCTATATTAATATACAATTGTATTCCCTTTCGGCGAAACCGAAAGTAAATCAATCCAATTTAAAGGTAGAATATTAATTTCTTAAAATAAATCTACCCATATATTTCACCAAAAGGGTATCCTTAGTATCTTCAACAATTAAATCATAAAAAAATAATGAAATAAAAATAGATTCTCCTTTTAGATGACCCGGAATCTGTATTATAAACAAATGCAGGACCTGGTAAAGGAGTGTAACAGTTTTATTGACACTCAGACACGGAAGGTTTGGGAAGTTTGACAAAAAAGTATTCAGTAAGTGCAACTAAGTTGCATGATTTCCATTTTTATACTACAGCTGCTCTCAGATTCTCTGCGCTCTTGTTCTCTTTTTTTGTTTTCATATACACATGTGGAGGTGATACTGTAAACACCATTACAAGAAGCTGCAACCTGTGAGCGAAAGTCGATTATTGATTTTATATATATTTATATTTTAAATAGTGGACTTGGGTTTGGATATTACATCTATCGTTCTTTTTAATTTTAGGAGGAATCCTGTGGAGATTTTTTCTGCTGTAGTTTTGGAAGATTTTCAGAGGTTGATGAGGAAAACTGAACAGGTCCCCTATAATTTGAATTCAAAAGAAAGATCAGCATTTACATCTTTAAGTGAGAATAAAGCACTTATTATCAAACCAGATGATAAAGGAGGGTGGTAGTGCAGGATAGAGATTGTTATCTAAGGGAGGCCTATAGGATCCTTTCAGATACTACACCCTCCTACAGGTAGACCCTACATCGAAATATTTAATATCCTTGAAAGATCTAGTGGATGAGGAAGAAATGATGGGCCTGCTTTATTTTTACTGACAACCCGAGGATGTCAGTTTATTATCATCTTCCTAAAATTAATTTGTCCCTCTCTGACCCCTCAGGTAGGCCCATCATTTCTGGAATAGATTCACTTACGGCAAATTTATCTGCCTATATTGATTTTCATTTGCAAAGGAGAGTGGTGGGTTTACAGTCATATTTGTGGGACACCACACATCTATTATCCATTCTTATGGGTTTTAGATGGCACCATGAATATTGCTGGTTGACTTTAGATGTCCCCACGATGGAGGTTTGACAGCTGCAAAATTTTTCTTGGAGCAAGCTATGCTTATGCCCCTTAATCAAGTTGACTTTATTTTGAGAGCAATAGAGTTTAAGCTAACTCAGAACTATTTTGAGTTTGATGGAAAATTTGTTTGCAGGAGAAAGGAATGGAGATGGGCACTAAGTTTGCGCCTAGTTATGCCAACTTATTTATGGGCTACCTGGAGCTTATTAAGATCTTTTCTGGTAGCCCTCTTGGTGCAAACTTGGTGCTCTACCGTAGTTTCATAGACAACATCATCATCATATGGAAGTGTGATGAAGAATCCATTTGGTAATTTGTCCATTATCTTAACAATAACATATGGAATATACAATTTACGAGTAATATCAGGATCTATCAGGATCTATGAAATTACTTTTTGGATCTCAGTCTGAGAGGTGTTCATGAGATGTAGGTACAAACATGTACATTTTTCAAACAAGTTGACTGTAACAGTTATCTGAATTTCGGAAGCTGTCATTATGGTTCCATGATTGAGGAATGGTCCGTATGGGCAGTTGAAGTGTATAAGATGTAATTGTTCTTCCCTCTTAGAATACAATAAACAGAGTGAAGTAGTCAAGAATCGTTTTTTAGCGAAAGCATATCCCTTAAAATTAGTTAATGATTCATACAATAGGGCTAAAAATGGAGAAAGAGGAATCCCTGATGAAATGGATTTTGTGAAGAAGCCAAATGAAGTTAGGGATTTCTCCAGAACCCTTAAAAGTATATTGGCTTCATCCAAACTAAATAGAGTCGAATCAAAACAAGAATCTCAATTACGAATGAGTTTTTTTAGCTTATAGAGTTAAGGGGGCTTTTTGTTGTAATTTTTCCAGATGCGTTACATATCCCCTTATAACTAATAAGGTAACTTGTTTTGCATCTAAGGCTAATGGTGAAGAACTTGCAGTTAGAGATTTTATAAATTGTGCATCCAGATATGTTATTTATCTGCTCACCTGTCCATGTGGACTCCATTATGTGGGGTGGACTACCCAGTGTTTGAGATCGAGATGTGGTCAACATAGACATAATATCACTAGAGGTTTTTTACAGAAAAAGTGTTTCACGCCAATATGCAGAGGTTCATAATAAAGATGTAAGTCTTCTTTCGATTACACCTATTGAATGGATTAAACTAGTACCTGCATATGAACATAATAGGAAACTCAATATGAGGGAGGCATATTGAATATTTATACTGGACACTTTTACACCTAGAGGTTTAAATGAGGTAGTAGACACAGTTTGGTAAGTACGGGTTAGTTAAAAGGGTCCTATTTATTTATAGTTTTGTCAAATATTATATAGTTTACATATATAGATGACTATATACTGCATTTTATAGATATATGTATATATTCATATAGGATTTTTATTATTATAGATAGATTTATGTGGTAGAGGAGTTATACATTATGTTACATATGTAGATAAAGTACACATCATTCCACATTTACTTATTCATATTAGCACCATTTTTCCAGTAGTTTTGTTATATCTGTTTATAGGTCACATTTTTCACATAATATAATCATTTACACATATTTTCAGTAGTTTATTCACATTTATATTTATAGGCCACACACACACACACACACACATATATATATCTTTTTTTTTTTTTTCATGCATATTTAGGATTTACATATTTGTTATTTTCGTATTTATTTTGTTATTTTTCATTTTTTTATTTTATTTTTTATATTTTATATCCATAGCCTCTTCGATAAGGTGTTTGTCTGTGTTGGCCACTGTTTAGGATCTCCATCGATCTATTTCTACAGTATTTAGATGGATTGTCATATTGTGTAAAGCTGTCAGCAGGAGATCCATGTTGGCCGACACGGAGGCTTTTCAGCAGAGCCGGAATCACGTTTTTTAAGCAGAATGACTGCATCGCAATGGTCTACCAAGTGTGCTTGCAAACCAGGCACACTTGCTAGACCATTGTAATGCAGTCATTCTGTTTAAAAAACGCAATTGCGGCTCTGCTGAAGAGCCTCCATGTCAGCCGACACGAATCTCCTCCTGACAGCTTTACAGCTGACAGCAGGAGATGTCAAACTTTGAATGAAGATATCTCTCAAACCATAGCGGTTTGAGAGATACTTTTTTGCATTAAATGCAGTGTTTTAATCCCTACAAGATGATAAAAACTTGTTCTGGGACATTACTATCCCTTTAAGCACATCCACATAACTACCATAAATTTTATTTTGACAATATTAAACCAAACTGCAAGAAATCCGATGCTTTCACTGTGCCCCCTTTTCCAACCCCAACCGTGACAAGAATGAAGTACCCCAAAAGCACAGATAAAAAAGTTCTTGCAGGAATTTCAACGATAGGAGTGAAACAGCAGAAAATGTTTACCCATGCACCATGTTGTCCAAAAACAGTAACAGATGCATACTTTGTGAAATACTGATATTTTTGTTTCAGAAAAGTGTCCCTTCTTAATGCAGCACTATATGTTAATTAAGTTCAGAGCTTAATTAGCATATTGTAATGCACTGAAAGAAATATATTTCCAGAAATACACGTATGAATATCTCATAAAGTGTGTCTACTGACCTTTTGTTTAGCATGATGCATCAGGGTGACAGGCCCGCTTTGTATATATAAGTGTATTTAATATTTGTGGTCATGCTCTTTAAAGTTAGTCATTTCCACTACCAAACAGTATACTGTGTAACATATAATTGTACGAACACTATCCTGCTCTCTGTGCTATAATCGTGTATGCACACACCAACGGGGCAAATAAAACACTCATTGATTTAAATGGGGCTTGTAACCCTTTGAATGATAGAGGGGTCTCCAACTCACTGCAAAACCAATTTGGTGGAAACCTGTTTAGCATCCAAAGGGTAAAAAGTTCATTTTAAAGGGATAGTAATACTTGATTTTATCTTTATGAAGAACGGTATAAGTCTTATCTCTCAAACCTTTATGGTTTGAGAGATATTCACAAGCAAAGTTTTCCCTCACGCTCCTTTTACCTAGTGTAAGCCATCTCTTTTCATATGTGGAATCTGGTTGTAAGACCAGACAGATAAGAGCAGGGGACAATCTTCTTCCAATGAGAACAATGAAAGCCCTTCCCCCCTTGACAAGTTTTTCAGGTTTTTCCCTTATCTTAATTGAAGATTGTCCCACTCTGCAGTCTACCTGGGCACCTCCCTTCTGATCTGGCTGAACAGTGTTCCATCAATAAAAAGGGTGGGAGGGGGATACTTTATCATTGAATTACTCTTTGTCACGGGCACCCAAAAAAGCTCAGAACTCAATATGGTAATGTAATGCAAAATATTTATTAGAATAAATCACACCAATAAATATTTAGTACAACAAGCAAAGGGTTACTAGCTGGCGACACTACTACCAGAAATAGTAGGCCTCACGCTAGACCACAATGCGGGAGACTGGGCTGAAGCCCCTGTGAGTCTCAGCAGGACACAGGAACACTAGCTCTTGATCTATCAACTGGAACCGTAATCTTGACCCGAAGAACAGGAATACAATGACTGCTGGACTGGAGAACTGACCACGCCTGCAGTCACTGTTTCGAGACCCTGTGACTCATGCCTGCAGTCACTATATCGAGACCCTGTGACTCACATCTGCAGTCACTATATCGAGACCCTGTGACTCACGCCTGCAGTCACTGTATCGAGACCCTGTGACTCACGCCTGCAGTCACCAATCAGATTCTCTGTCCAACGGTGGTCTGTCTTAGGCCATTAGTACAAATTGATCACAGTAAGGGGTACTCGTGATCACTGGGTCATACACAGAGAGGGTTCTCGTACTTAGCTGGGTCATACACACAGAGAGAGGGTTCTCATAAATATCTGGGTCATACACAGAGAGGGTTCTCTTACTTAGCCGGGGCATACACAGTGCGGGTTCTCATAAATAGCCAGGTCATACACAGAGTGGGTTTTCGTAGATAGCCAGGTCATACACAGAGCCCAAGTACTTCACCTAAGAACAACAACGCAAGGGCATCTGAGTCAGGCCTCAGTCTGCCTTATAAACCCCTCCACAGGAAGTAGGAGGAGCAGCACAGAGGGAGGAAGTAGGAAGTAGGTAGGAGGAGACTACAGTAAGCAAACAGATAAAACAGAGGCCTGCAGCCTGCTTGAAGCCTTGCGCCTGTAATCATGCTAGAGTCAAGGTAAGCTGTGACAGTACCCCTCCCTCAAAGGCCCCCCCTCCGTGGAGCCAGCCGAGGTTTATCAGGGAATCAAGCATGAAACCTGCGTACCAATACAGGACCGTGAACATCAGCAGCTGGAATCCAGGAACGCTCCTCTGGACCATAACCCTTCCAATGAATAAAGTAGTGTAGCCGCTCTCGAACCAAATGAGAGTCCAGAATGGTTTGGACCTCATATTCCTTGTGATCTGCAACTCTCACAGGAGGAGGACGAACAGGAGCTGAAGTATACTGGTTGCAGACCAAGGGTTTTAGCAGGGAAACATGAAAGACATTGTGAATGCGCATGTTGGCAGGAAGTTTCAATGCATATGCCACCGGGTTAATTTTGCGCAACACCCGAAAGGGACCAATGAATCGAGGGGCCAACTTGTTACAAGGCACCTGGAGGTGCAAGTTACGGGAAGACAGCCATACTCTGTCTCCTACCTAAAATGTAGGTGCCGGCAGTCGCCTTCGATCAGCCTGCATTTTTTGTCGCTGCACGGAATCACGTAGGGTCTGCTGTACCCGTACCCAGGAGGAACGGAGCGCGCTTAAATGCTCGTCCAGAGCTGGAATTTCTTGTGCTTGGAAGGTCTCGGGAAGAGCTGAGGGTTGGAACCCATAATTAACCAAGAACGGGGAACTCTTAGTGGAAGAGTTAACAGCACTATTCCGGGCAGACTCAGCCCAGGGTAACAGGGTAGCCCAGTTATCGTGATGGTCAGAGATATAGCAGCGGAGGAACTGTTTTAAGGCTTTGATTGACCTTTCTGCTGCACCATTAGACTGCGGATGATACGCGGAGGAGAATGCCAATTGAATGCTCATTTGAGCGCAGAAACTCCTTTAGAAACGGGACACAAACTGGCTTCCTCTATCGGAGACAATGACTTTAGGAATGCCATGTAATCGGAAGACCTCTCTGGCAAACACCATTGCCAACTCTTTAGCGGAAGGCAATCCTTTAAGTGGTACAAAATGGGCCATCTTCGAGAACTTGTCTACAATCATCAAAATGATTGTATAACCCATAGAGCTCGGAAGTTCAACCATAAAATCAATCGATAAGTGTGACCATGGGCGTCCCCATTGGCCACTGGCTGTAACATACCCTCTGGTAATTGTCGGGGTGACTTATTTTGGGCACACGTTGTGCAGGCTGCAGTGAAGGCAGCACAATCGGCTCAGACTAGGCCACCAAAAAACACGGGACAAGGACCATAACAATTGGTCTCGGTCAATGTGACCAGCTATTTTAGACGCATAGTACGTCTCCAGTTACTTAATTCGCAATTGCGCTGGCACAAAGCAATGGCCTTCATGTTTCTCAACAGGAGCAGCAGTCTGGGCAGCCAAAATCTCCTCACCCAGAGGAGAAGCGATACAAGTGCAAATTGTGGCAAGAATACGATCAGCAGGAATAATCGGAGTAGGAGGATCTTCCTCCCTAGTCGAAGAGCAAAACTGGCGAGATAACGTGTCTGCCTTTAGATTTTTGGAGCCAGGAAGATACGAAACCACAAAATTGAATCAAGAAAGAAACAGTGCCCAATGAGCCTGTCTTGAAGAGAGGCGTTTTGCCTCAGAGAGGTATATCAGATTCTTATGATCCATTAGGATCAGGATAGGAGACTTTGTGCCCTCTAGAAGATGTCTCCATTCTTTAAGAGCAAGGATTATCGCCAACAGTTCTCTGTCCCCAATTTGATACAATCTCTCAGCCTTGGACAGTTTTTTAGAGAAGTAGCCACAAGGACCTCCCCTGGGGTAGAACGTTGCGAGAATATGGCCCCTACACCAATCTCAGAGGCGTTTACTTCCAACGTAAATGGCAGAGAGGGATCGGGATGAACCAACAACGGAGCTGCCGCAAATGCAGCTTGTAGTTTCTCAAAGGCATCAATGGCCTCTTGGGACCATAAGGTAGTGTTGGCTCCTTTACAAGTCATTTCGGGGAGAGGTTTGACAATAGAGGAAAAATTATTGATAAACTTCCGATAATAATTCGCAAATCCCAAGAACCTTTGGATTGCCTTAAGGCCCATGGGACGAGGCCAATTAAGTATAGCCGACAATTTCTGAGGATCCATGGCAAATCCAGAGGCAGAAATAATATAGCCGAGAAAGGCAACCTGGGGTTTATGAAATTCACACTTCTCGAGCTTGCAGAAAAGCTTATACTCACGCAACAGGCTCAGGACCTTAGTTACTTCAGCTTGGTACGCCTCCAGAGTGGGAGAATGTATAAGAATATCATCCAGATAAACCACCACACAACTCTGGAGTAGTTCTCTTAGAACATGGTTTATGAATTCTTGGAAGACAGCTGGGGCATTGCACAGGCCAAAGGGCATAACAGATATTCATAATGACCACTCCTGGTATTGAAAGCGGTCTTACACTCGTGCCCTTCTATAATTCGTACTAGATTGTACGCAGCCCTTAAGTCCAATTTCGTCAAAATCTTGGAACCTTTGACTCGGTCAAAAAGTTCAGTAATCAAGGGAATCGGATAAGCGTTTTTAACCAGCAACTTGTTTAAACCACAGAAATCGATACAAGGATGTAGCTCCCCATCCTTCTTTTTGACAAAAAAAAATCCAGCACCTGCAGGGGATGTGGATTTCCGAATGATTCCCCTGGCCAGCGCATCAGACACATACTCCTCCACAGCCTTGTTCTCCTCTACAGACAAAGGATAGACACGACCCCTTGGGGGTGAGGAAGAAGGCAATAACTCCAAGGCACAATCGTAAGGTCTATGTGGAGGTAAGACCTCAGCCTGGCTTTCACTGAAAATGTCAACAAATGAGGCATACTCCTCTGGGAGGAGTGGATTTGAGGCCTGTGTGGCTCTCACAGGACAAGCTAGACAAGACTTTGTACAACCTGGAGACCAGGATAAAACTTCACACGTGTGCCAGTCCATCCTGGGGTTGTGTCTCTGCACCCATGGAAACCACAGGACAATGGCATGATGTGGTGAATTAATCACCTGAAATTTCAGAGTCTCAGTATGTAGGGTTCTGACTCTCAGGGTTAGTAGTGCGGTCTCATGAGTAATATGTGCAGGTTGTAGAGGTCTACCATCAGTAGCCTCTACTGCCAAGGGAGACTCGAGTGGTACCAATGGAATACATTTGCTGGCTGCAAATTCTGCATCCATAAAGCAGCCCGTGGCCCCCGTGGCCAGGAACGCTGGAACTGACACAGATTTATTTGCCCAGTAAATACAGGCCCTCAGTACTGGTTTATCTGAACAATTTACTTGGGACAGTGAAATACCACCAATCACTTGTCCCCTTCCAGTTCTAAAGTCTGAGCGTCACTCAGGACGGACTGGACAGGATCGCAGCAGATGTCCCGATTTACCACAATAGAGACAGAGTCCCTCCCTCCTCCTAAAAGCTCTCTCCTCCCTAGACAAACGAGTGGCCTCCACCATTCTAGGTTCACCACTCTCAGAGTCAAGATCAGGAGGTAAGGGAGGCGAGGGAGGATAGGGTGGGTCAGAAACATGTGGAGGGACCTCATCAAGCTGTCTGAGTCCCTGCTCCACAACTGCTGGCCTCTCTCTGACCACAGCATCAACCTGCTTGGGCTCTGCATCATCCGCAACAAATCTAGGAGGCCTGGGAGGTGAGGGAGTATAAGGAGGGTTAGCATAACGAGAAGACCCCTTGCCAGAGAATCTCCGCAGATACTCTTTAAACGAAGGTCTCTCCCTTATTCTGGTATCCATCAGAATACAGAACTCAATTAACCGGTCCAACTCATTAGGAAGATCGCGTGTCGCGATCTCATCTTTCATCGTATCACAGAGCCCTTGGAAAAACACGGCCATCAGCGCTTCGTTATTCCAATCAACCTCAGCCGCCTGAGTACGGAATTCAATAGCGTAATCCGCTACCGTGCGTGCACCTTGTTGGAGGGTCATCAGGTGTTTGGAAGCCAAGACCACGCGGCCAGGCCTATCAAAGACATGCTTAAAGGAGTTCATGAACTCTGCAAAATTATGCACAATGGGTTTATTAGTCTCCCATAAAGGGTTGGTCCATGCCAATGCCCGACCAGTGAGAAGAGAGATCAGGAAGCCCACCTTGCTGCGTTCATTTGGAAACGCATATGATACCAACTCGAAATATATTCCCAATTGATTTAGGAAACCACGGCAACCATCTGGATCCCCACCATACTGCTGTGGGAGCTGAGCGGAACCCGTTAGCCTCTTGACCATGCCTGCATCAACCGAGGCGGGTTGGACTGGTGCCCGGGAGGGATCGGGAGGGGCCACCAGTTGTGTACAAATTTGTTCAAGGTTTGCAGTACGCTGCGAAACCGTCTGTATGGCTAAAGACAGCTGGTCTAGTCTTTGAGCCAGTGTCTCCATCCTATCCAGGATGCTTTGAAAAATACATTACCATCACCGTCTGTACTCATGGCCCTTGCATACTGTCACGGGCACCCAGGAAAGCTCAGAACTCAATATGGTAATGTAATGCAAAATATTTATTAAAATAAATCACAGCAATAAATATTTAGTACAACAAGCAAAGGGTTACTAGCTGGTGACACTACTACCAGAAATAGTAGGCCTCACGCTAGACCACAATGCTGGAGACTGAGCCGAAGCCCCTGTGAGTCTCAGCAGGACACAGGAAAGCTAGCTCTTGATCCATCGACTGGAACACTGGAACCGTAATCTTGATCCGAAGAACAGGAATACAATGACTGCTGGACTGGAGAACTGACCATGCCTGCAGACACTATATCGAGACCCTGTGATTCACGCCTGCAGTCACTATATTGAGACCCTGTGACTCATGCCTGCAGTCACTGTATCGAGACCCTGCGACTCACGCCTGCAGTCACCAATCAGATTCTCTGTCCACAACAGTGGTCTGTCTTAGGCCAATAGTACAAATTGATCACAGTAAGGGGTACTCGTGATCACTGGGTCATGCACGAGAATTCTCGTACTTAGCTGGGTCATACACACAGAGAGAGGGTTCTCATAAATATCTGGGTCATACACAGAGAGGGTTCTCTTACTTAGCTGGGTCATACACAGTGCGGGTTCTCATAAATAGCCAGGTCATACACAGAGTGGGTTTTCATAGATAGCCAGGTCATACACAGAGCCCAAGTACTTCACCTAAGAACCACAACTCAAGGGCATCTGAATCAGGCCTCAGTCTGCCTTATAAACCCCTCCACAGGAAGTAGGAGGAGCAGCTCAGAGGGAGGAAGTAGGAAGTAGGTAGGAGGAGACTACAGTAAGCAAACAGATAAAACAGAGGCCTGCAGCATGCTTGAAGCCTCGCGCCTGCAGTCATGCTGGAGTCAAGGTAAGCTGTGACACTCTTGAACTACAACTCTAACAGAATTGAAATAACACTCTCCAAAGTCCAAATACTATGATGATTAATTAGAGCTGCTTTTATTATGAAACATTATTATCCCTTTAAATCAATGGGACAATATTGAACTTGTATTTGTTCATTATGGTGCAGATGCTTTGTCCCAGAATTACCCCACATTTTTGTGCGTAAAGCCTATTGTTCACCAATTACTGAATGTTTGGTTAATCAAATGTTGTTTATAACACAAAAATCGTATTATTTCTAAAAAAAAAATGATTTCAGAATCTATTTCCATTATATAGTGGAATGTGTATCAAACCCTTTATAAAGAAAATGATTTATTTTTAAAATTATTTATTTTAAAATTTGCAATGCATTGCGTACCTCTCTGGCACTCAAAGGGTTAAGAGGCCGGTCCTTCTCTGCGTCCTGCCGCCGACACAGTCATGCACTGTAGAGACTGCCCGAAAGCACAAAATTCTCCCAGCACAGAACTCCCAGCATTCTGTGCGTTCGGGCAGTCTCTACTTCACATGACGGCTTCTGACAAAATCCTAGCAAATTATTATATAGGATAGCACAGGAGAGATTTTTCATAGAACATATACATTTTTTAAACATATTGAACTAGTATTTTGGGAAAAACAAATGTGTAAAATGTATCAAATGAGGTTCTACTTACTATGTCAAAAATAGTACAAATTGACTTTCCTGTTGGCTGTTCAAAGCCACGTAAAAAAAAAGGTAAATCTGGCAAGCTGCCAACTCAAGTAAAAACAATTCACTTGGGATTTTACATGAAAAATTTCTGATTTCTTTGCATCTGACATCCAAGAGAAGATTGTACGTGCATTTATTACATTTTCTTTTTCAGTTTGTAGTTGACCTAAAGCAATGCAAAATAATGTAGAGCATAATATATGATAGTGTTTTATCATTTGAATACATTAGCAATAAAATTAACGATAATATGTTTCAGAATGCAAATCAGATCATTCTGTAATAGTCGGTAAGATTTATAGATTCCACACTCCCAATGCACAGGGCACTGCAAAATTAAAATAATAAGAACAAAAATGTGTAAGGCAAATTAAGATTTATTTTCCAACTCTTTCCCATGAGACAGCCAATTTAAAATCTAAACTATAGGTAAAATGGGAGTTGACATATTTGTGGTATTAATGTAGGAGATTCCAACTGCATTTCATCCTGTGATAAGGACCTGCGAGATTTATAACTTACAACAGCTGTGATTAAAGCTATGAACAATTCTCTTGCGTGTCTATTAGATATTACTAAAACCAGCAAGGAAAACTGCAGTTTCTAAAAAGGATAATGCCACCAGGACCACAACTTTTTTTTTTTGTAAACTTTGTGTTCTTACAAAAAATATTTCATAAGCCAGTATTTCCCAATGGTAATCCGCAAAGCATAATAACTGGTAACCATTTTGGGATATCCCTGCTTAAGAACAATGGAGTCATCTGGGGCTCAGTCATTGTGATTGGGCTGCCTGTGCTTAACACTTGACTTGTTGGTGTGCTGTAACAGCTGGGGCAGAGAACCCTCTGAACTGGAGTCTGTCTCCAGAGAATCATTCTGAAAGTAGGATCTTGGGTTCTGGTAGGCTTGCTTCGGACACTGCCAGATTAGAGCAGATATAGTAGGATTTTTATAAGTCCAACTAGTACCTGGAGACTTGAGTTTTTGGAACTGCTCCTTCAGGTGAGAGAGTCCTCCCCAGATCTCTTGGACCTTAATAGCCAATGTTTCCATTTATTAGGTCAGTGACCATAGCCTGAGCCATCCCTCTGATATCCATGTTGCTCAGTTGTTCTATCATGTTTATGAGTATGAAAGCAGGTTCAAAGTCCAATGGCAGATATGAGAACTGAAGAAGTAATTGATCTCCACTGGTAGTTAAGGCCAATGAGTAGGATTATGGACATGTCCAGATGGTACAACATATCCATGCTGTCTGTCTCTACCAAACAGTTAAATAAACAGCACAGTTAGTTCAACTACTGCCTTTGTTGTAAACTCAATAAGCGTTTAAGTTTCTTTATTGAATGGTTACTGCTGGATTAGCTCCAAGTGTGCTACTAGAACAGGTGGCTCTCCACTCCTGAGTCAATAGCTATGAACAGGACACTTAAGTGGCTGTAATCTGTTTTCTTGTGTTCCCTACTCAGGTCCTATCAGCTATGACCCACAACATAGGGGGATATTTATAAATAGCATTTTAGAGTGGGTTTAAGAACTGTTGTTAAGGTTCACAACATTGTCATATTTATAAAGTGAAGTCAAGTTTCTAAGTATTTCTATCCAAAATTTTTCTGAGAATATTCTAGAGAAAATTTGCAACTGAGAATATTTTTTACCTCATACATAGCTGTCACTATATACTACCATTAGGAACAGCTAAAGCTGGTGTTTATGGATGGGCAAAACAGGAGAGAAATAGCAATTTTTGGCAAGTGGCAAATTCGTCCTGAAAAGTGAATTTTTTCTGCATGGCAAGTTTCACTTCTTTTCACGCAGGCATAGTATATAAGGAGTGTCACATTCCCATAGCATGCCAATCCATGTTTCTAAAAGGAAGAGAAAGAAGCATAATTTTCAGCTGGAGAAGACAGTCTAATAAAATGAAGATGAAGCTTAGTTTAGTGACTCTTGTAGGCAGGACATTTGTTCTCTGTATTAGGGGAGTCTGGGGGCACTCTGGGGGTAAAGGAAAGGGGAAAGGAGGTTTAGTTCAATTACCCCAAAATTTGGTGTGACTGACTGGGAAGACACAGGCAGCTGTGATCTGAGCTCCTTCCTGATGCAGCTGTTATTATCTCTGTGCTGGGGGTGTTTCGGGGGTGAGAAGGGAGCAAAGGTGATCCCTCTCCTCCCGAGGAGGATGCAGTTTGTCAAAGTTCCAACAAAAGTTCTACCACCAGCACCAGTACTATTAAAAAAGATTGTAAGAACACTGAAGACAACAATGAGTGACATTGAGTCTGAGCTATCAATCAGCAATGCATGTTAATTTACATTATTAAAAATTATTTAATCCCATCTGAATATCAGGTAGCAGAAGTGGACAAAACAACACAAGACAGAGAAAGCCAGGGCACTAATAGCAGCACTGAGGATGAGGAGGAGAGATATGAAGGGTTACTGTGACGGGAGTACAGGGGTTACTGATTGGTAGACTGAGGGTTAAGAGATTTATCCAGCCAGACAAAAAGATAATAAATTGCATTTATTAGAGAGGTCACGGCACACAAACATAGGACAACAAATACAGGCAAACAAACAGGGGTAAAACATAAAACTAAACACTTCTGCTGTTCTGTTTTTGGTTGCACAGATTGCCAGGGGTTACATATAATACTCACAGTCCATTTTAGCTTAATGCTGGAGCATACACATAGTCCCACTAGAGGCAAGAGTGGGCACCCTGCCCACTACACATGCTGCTGGATTACATGAAGGTTCCTTGTATCCTTTAGTCCTGACAGAGGAGTTGGAGAAGGCATCCTGAGAGATTATCCCCAGCCACTTTCTTGAGTCTTGGGCCATAACCACCGAAGTTTAGCTTCCTGGCCACGATCCTTGTGGTGGGAAGATCAGGGTACAGGGTACTTTCTGTGGCTGTAGCCTCCCTGACTTACAGCGCACAACTGAAAAGGGCACCTGGCCACTACAGTGCCCGCTCACTCTAACTCTTCCAGTGAGGGCACTCACCAGTCCCAGTTTCTCCAGTACTTCTTTAGAAAGCACCTGGACCAGTCCAAATCAAGAATGGCCCCATGCTGGTGAGAGGCTCTCTCCTGCTCCTACATTCCCATCTCCCTCTCTCTCCTTATCCTGATGTAAGGGGGAAGGTAAACACATTCCACACACAGATTTGCCCTACCCCCCTCTATCTGACCAACACTGGCTATCTCATGACTATCACGGTGCCCGTGATTGGTGCTGTTCAGTGTCAGTCACTTGCTGAGTATCATGATTGGCTGTCTGTGATTAGCCCTCCTCACACAGCCTTTTTAAACCCAGGCTGAGCAGTTCCAGGTTGCCCTTTCAAGGTGTTTCTGACTCCACTCTGCCTGACCTGCTTGTCAGACTTCTGGGCCTGTTCCTGCTGTACTTGCTGATCCTGTGTTCCAGTGTTCCAGTGTTCCTGTATGCTAGTGTTCCTGTGTTCCAGCACCTCGCGGGTTAATCTTACTGAGTTCCAGTGTTCCTGTGTTCCAGCACCTCGCGGGCTAATCTTACTGAGTTCCTGAATCTCCTGCACCAGCCGTCGCTCTGGCGACATTGTTCTTCTCGCTGCTGATCATACTTTGTTGGTTTACTCCACTAAACCTGGTTGCGTTATACATTGTTGGTCCCAGCGTGCGGACGCTGGTTTACTCCACTAAACCTGGTTGCAATATACATTGTTGGTCTCAGCGTGCGGACGCTGGTTTACTCCATTAAACCTGGTGGCGATATACATTGTTGGTCCCAGCGTGCGGACGCTGGTTTACTCCACTAAGCCTGGTTGCGATATACATTGTTGGTCCCAGCGTGCGGACGCTGGTTTGCTCCACTAAACCTGGTTGCGATATACGTTGTTGGTCCCAGCATGCGGACGCTGGTTTACTCCACTAAACCTGGTTGCGATATATACTGTTGGTTCCAGCGTGCAGTCGCTGGTTTGCTCCATTAAACCTGGTGGCGCTATTACCATTAGTCCCAACGTGCGGACGTTGGTTTGCTCCTGAACATCCAGTACTGTGGTCAGTCGCTGTCCACTTCCATGTAGTTGTCTGAGTATCCCTGGCAATAGACTCCTGCTGAGTAAGACCTCTATACTTATGCTCTGTGCTGTCTTAGTCACCTGACAGCTGGTCTACTCGCTCAGGCTGCCCTGCCCGGTATTGGTGAGGCCGGTAGAACCTTGACAATACCATCCTGTAGGTTGCCTCACCCGGTATTGGCAGGGCCGGTAGAGCCTACTCCAGTACTCCTTTGGGCTGCCCTGCCCGGTATTGGTAAGGCCGGTAGAACCTTGTAATTCACCATCTTTAAGGTTGCCTTACCCGGTATTGGCAGGGCCGGTGGAGCCTACATTCAGCATTCCGTGGGGGCTGCCTTGCCCGGTATTGGTAAGGCCGGTAGCACCGGTATATGTCATCTCACGGTATTGCCTTACCCGGTATAGGCAAGGCCGGTAGAGCCTGTCATTAAAACTGTCACTTGGGTTGCCTTGCCCGGTATTTAGGCAAGGCCGGTAGAACCTTTATATGTTATATTACTGTTGTATTGTTATGTATGTTTACCCTACGGGGACTGCCTTTAACTTTTAATAAAGTTAAGTTATTTTACCAAACCTTAAGTCTGAGAGTCTTCAAATCCGTGACAATGACATAATCTCTTTGGTTAGCTAGCCTAGATGGCACCATCCCTCTATACCTCATACACACTAATCAACCCATTCAGTGCTGGTAAATGGCCAACACTCACTAATGCATGACACACAGGGGACATTAATGTTTCAAGAATGGGAACACATGTTAAGACAATGGCGATCACTGAAAACAGACACGTTTAATTCTCTGGATGACAACCATTCCGTCACAGTTAGTATCATCTACCACTGTTGAGATGACTGCTATGACCACTGATTAATGTATGTCAATAATCTGAGAATAATGATGTGTGTATGGCTTAATGCCAAAATCTCAAAGTTTTATTAAAATAGCACCATTAAAATGCACATAATGACAATAACATTTATATAGAAAATATTTAATCACCACATGAACACCAAACCCAGCAAAATTCCATATCTATAACTAACAGACGCCAAATGCATGTTTGTTAGTCGCACTGGATGTGTCATCAAAAGTGCCTATCATTTGACTAAATGAGTATTCAATGCATTCCACTGACACACCGTATGCATACCAAGCAGTTGTCACGGCTAATATCATGTACTCAAAAAAAACTGCCATGTGATGAAATGTGACTGAAAATAATCAAACCCATCTCCAACTCAATAGAAACAAATACAATTAAGAGATAAGAAAAATGGAAGACAATAAACCAGAGACAAAAAATAAAAAGCAGAGATGAAACAATAAAAAGCAGAGATGAAATAATGAATGAAGTTAGGCAAATAGCATAGGACCACGCATAGAAAGAAAATATACCACTGACCCAGAGAGCTGGTACGATATATGAAAACAAAAAAATAAAGAAATAAAAAATTTAAAAGAAAAAGATAAAATACAAGAAAATAAAAAAAAAAAAGGAAATGCAATGAAAAAAAAAAAGTATAAAGAATCAAAAATACCAAAAAAAATCCAAAATATAAATAATGACAATAAAAACATAAACAAAAAAATATTCATAATGAAAAAATAAATAATAACAAAGAAAAAATGATTGAAAAAAATCATAAAAATGGTCATTGGGATACAGAAGAATAATCCAAAACATACAGAAAAATCCTACTAAAATTGGAGGGTTGTGATTATATTGAAGTAACTATAATAGAACTTCCAGAGCAAAAATTTAAAATGAAAACATTGACTTCCAGTTATTGATTCTTTATATTTTTGGACTTCTTTTTCTGTACAATCACCTTCCTTGGCTGGAGCAGGTGATGTTGTTGCCTCAACATCATCACTGCAGCTACCAGAATTTTGGATGGCAAGTGGAGCAGGTCCTTGAGGGACCTTTCTCTATCCTTTCCCTGTGTTGGGTGTGCCTACCCTTAGGTCTGAGCTTGCTCATTTTGTATTGGACTTTTATCTCACTTTGTGAGATAAAGTGAGTTTAACCGCTCTCAAGCTAAAGTTAATCTGATTTAGAGGCATCAAAAAATCCTCCTTGAGGAAGCATATTGGGACCTCCAGTGCTCCCTTATATGGGATGTTGGATATAAAGCTGTCACATCCATACATACTCATGTGATATCCTTTTATAGTTCTAATAAATGGGCTGAATTCCTAAGATAGGAATCTAAAATAAGTACCATCCTTTGTCAATATATGCTGATAAATTGCAGGTAAGAGAGGCTATGTTGGATATTATGAAGAAGGATTGGAGGACTCGAGGTACTTCCTCATGGATTATTTCATGATGCCTCTTAATCAGATTGACTTTATCTTGAGTGCTATTGAATTCACTTTATCTCACAACTTCTTTGAATTCAATCAACAGATTTATTTACAGATTAATGGAACTGTAATGGGTACCAGATTCGCACCCAGTTATGCTAATCTATTTATGGGTTATTTTGAGAAATTAAAGATCTATCAAGCAGGATACATGGGCACGGGTCTGGTATTCTTTCACCGTTTCATAGATGATATGCTTATGATATGGAAGGGTGACATTAGAAGGATTAATAGCTTTATACAAGATATGGGAAATAATCCATGGAAAATCTCATTTACCCAGACTGTCAATAAATCAGTTATAGAATATTTGGATTTACAATTTATTAGAATACCAGGGAAGAAAATAATCTCTCGAACCTATTTTAAACCAGGTGACGTCAAAAGTTATCAGCCTTACACTAGTTGTCACCACAAAAAATGGCTTAATAACGTCCCTTATGGCCAATTTGCACTTATAAAGTGGGACTGCACAATAAACTCTGATTTTGAAGTACAATCCAAGGTACTACTGAATCATTTTAGTGACTGATTCGTATAAGAAAGCCAGTAACTTGAGGAAAACAACATTGGGGTCACTCAAAAAGAGAATTACACTATCAAAATACAATATGATACTTTTCCAGTCTTTATTACAAATATAATAATAAAATAGACCCCACGATGAATATATTTAAAAAATGGTGGTATCCTACAAACAGATCCTTTATTGTTGGATATTATTCTGAGGAATCCGAGAGTAGTCTTTAGAAGGGCCTTTAGAAGGGCACTGAATGTAAAAAAATCTTGTAGCTCCATCAAGATTACGTCAATGGTATTCAGTAAAGTATAGGCAAACAGTATTTGAAAATGACCAATAGATAAAATTAAGAACCAAAGGGGCATACAAATGTGGCTTATTATGTCCCCCTGCCGCCTGCTAGAAGTACTTTCCTATGATAGGTAGAGTCTGGGGTGGGGCTGTAGGATGATCACCCTGATGCCCAACTCTCTGAAAAGTGTCAGGCAAAACTGGGCTACGTCCTGATCTATAGAAGGCCTGGGTTAGTCTGTGTTGAGTATGGGTGTTGTCTTGGTGCCCTGCCATTGGAATATCATGAGCAACCTGAAGTAAGGCAAGTACTTTTGGGGAACAATTCATTGTCAGGTCTTAGTCCAAGGACGATCAGGGTGTTTTGTCTTAGTGATCCAGTATAAAAGTCCACCTTCCCACAGAATTGTGTCCCTGTCTTTTCCTACCACCTCAGAACCTGCCCACTCCCGCATCCCTACTAGAGTTGTGTCTGTCACCGCTTCCTGTGGAAGCTCATCAGAGGATTTCCCATTTCCCGTGTTAAAGGTGGGTCTTTGCCAGTGTCTGACACAGTCTGCTCCCCTCTGCTCACCACATCAGCATCTCTTCTTTGACCAGAGTTCTCAGCTGCCAGTAAAGGATGAGGGTCAATGTGGGCCTGTCGAGTTTGAATAAGGGTCTTAGCAGTCACAAACCAACATTCTATCAGCACCAAATCATTGACCAGTAGTACATTTGCAGAAAATCCTTGAAGTATGCTGACCTCTTTGTATTCTCTTCCAGACCTCTAGTCTAGCATGACCTGAGCTACTGGGATGGTGTGCTGGTTACCTCTTGCAACAACAATGTCTGTCCTGTGTGGTACCACCAACTCCTTTTTAACCAGTTCTGGTTTTACAAGACTAAGGAAAGCTCCAGTAATGGAATCCTTCAGCTGGTTGCCGATCCACTGGTAGCCACAGAACATACTACACTGTCTGCCAGCTCAGACTTTTTCACTGGTAGACACAGGAGTAAACTACACTGTCTGCTAGCCCAGCTTCTTCCACTAGTAGCAACAGAACCACCAACGCAGTTGACGTGTCCCATGAGTTCTCTGGGACATGTTTTACCATGGAGGCCTCTGAGGCTGGGGAGGGAGAGGGCATTTGGAGCTCCTACTTCAGGCCCTGGGTACCAAAGACAGGCCAAAGAAAAGGATAAGACAGTACATGAGGAGCTTTGCAATGCTTTGCAACAGGAGTCAGAACTGCTGAAAGGAAGAAGATTTCTGGACCCCAAGGGAAATACCACCAAGGATCATAGAGAACTCAACTCAAGAGACTGCAGTAAGGAAAATGTCCAGCAGATCCTATGACTCTGACAAAGCAGAAACAGATATTCAGAGCCCTCAGGTTAAGCTCACAGAGGATGCCTCCATGGAGAAATTAGATCAGAATTTGTAGATGGCAGAGGCAGACCTGGATATGAAGGATGAAGAAAAAAGATTGTTAAATGCTATAGTCCATCTACAAAAAGGCTCACATTGAGAAGAAGCCCATAATCAAGACAAAGATGAAAATGATCCAAGAAGCTACTACAGCTGACTACAGTGGTGAGGCAAATATAGATCCTTCTTGAAAAAAGGGACCCTCCTATGTGATCAACAGCAAGCAAGGAGGGGAGGAGGCCTGTCACTGAGGTAAGAAGGTGATCTATGAAAGAGAAGGTAGAGCTAAGAAAAAACCAAGTAAACAAAAGGAAAATCGAGCATCAGATCCTGACCTTTACAAATAAATAACCTATCACTTACTATAAATAATAAACAGTGAGGTTTTAGTTACTTGTTTTTGGCCAAAGGCATAAAAAGCTTGCCTGCCTCATCAAGGCACCCCATATATTCAGGCGGGTCCCTATCTGCCTCCAAACTCTGTACATGTATTTAGTATAATGCACATAAAACGCAGTGATACTACCATACTTCTACTGCGAACAACACCCTTGCGAGGGAAATTAGAGAGGTATTTATACCTTCCCTGTCCTGCTGTCACCTTTTTTTCAGGCACTGGAGTCATTAGTGGACTTTTCTGATGCTAGGTCTGAATGGTGAGAGATGATTAAGGGTAAATCCAGGAAATTCTTTTAAAGAACTGGGAACCAGTAAATTATTAAATATAAAACATACCTTGTTCATAAGACTAAATCCTGTTAAGAAGAATGTAATAGATCTGGACAGGAATTAAGGTGAGTTGGCTTTGAGTAACCAAGTGGTATTTCTGGTAAACACCTTTTTGATCATTTTTGAAACCTTGAAATAACACATGGTTGGATATATTCTTTCAGGAATTGGGAGGCTCCCTTTCTTTAGCCTGAATGCAGGGTTGTAGTGTGAAGAACCTCAAGAGGCTAAATGGCAATCTCCTGACCTAGGTCACACAGGGCATGAGGCTGATAGGTAATTAGGACCTGGAAGATGAGGAGATAAGGATTGCCCCTAGGAATATCTTAGACTGAGAGTCTTCTCTTTTTGATTCCAGCCTCCATTGTCCCTGTTAGATTACCCAGACCATAGTTTGAAGGTAGGGTTGGCCAATATAATTTCTAGTAGGGTGCCTCATAAGTGGATGAATATTGCCTGACTCTCATTCCATGGGAAAATCTATGTTAAGGCAAATATCAAGTATAGGAACTACTCTGGCCATGGGGAGTGTTCATATAAGGAGGAATTTATGGACCATTTTTTCTTGTGTAAGTTTACAAAGGGGTGTCTTGAGCCTTAGTTATTCCTTGTCTCTTGAGGATCAGTTACTATGGGTAGGTCTATGTGGAACACAATACAGACTAAGATTTTGATTTGAACAGAATTGTTCCAGTGAATTTCTGTAGTAAGATATGGCATGTATATGGCACAGTGTCAGCTTTTCATTTGGCAAAAACTCCTCACTCATCAAGTGGTGGTGAATGACATTGTGAGTAGGGATGGAATAATTTGGAATCTTGATAAATATTCTGTGAGGAGATATGATTGGCATTCAATGGTGAGGAACATCCATTTCTAATCCCCTACACACACACACACACACACACACACACACAAACAAACATGATAGTTTTTTCTGTCTCTTTCATTGTTTTAGATCTTTGGATGACGTTAGTTATTTTATAGGAAATAGAGAGTTTTGGAAATTTAGATTTATGTAAATAGCTTTTTCCTTTTGCTTTCTTTTTTTAATACTCAGTGCAAAATGAGATTTGGACTGTATTGTTTTGTCTATTTTGAAGAGAAAATCCTATATAATAATTCACTAGGATGTTTGTCAGAAGCTGTCATGCACAGTAGAGACTGTGTGTGTTCGGGCAGTCTCTACTGAGCATGATTGCATCGCGTGAGTGAGGTGACGCAAGACTGTATCGCATGGAGCAGTGAGGTAGTGGCCACTTAACATTACCAGGACCTTGGCCCATGTACACGGGCTTTTATACTAGTTTTGTTATATTTTGTTGCAAGTTTGTAACTAAAAACAAAACACACAGAATGATGCTACACTGTCTGCCAGTCCATCCTTTTTACACCAGTAGTCACAGAGCCATTTTACACAATCTACAAGCCCAGTCTTGTTTCACTGGAAACTACAGAACCAAATCACATTGTCTGCCAGCTCAGCCTTGTTCCACTCAGAATAGGTGAAAGGGGAGATGAGATGGAGCAATGAAAACTAGGGAAGGGCAGAAAATGAGACAGAGGCTTGAAAGGGAAGGTGGAAAGAGGAAGAGACACAAGTGAAGGGGAGCAAGGAAGAGATAGAGTGGTAAAAGGAAAAGAGGGTGGAGGAAGACCTGAGCAGTGAAATGGAGGGAAAGGGGAGGGAACAGTATGGAACACTGTGTAGATTAATATAGGTAAAGGAGGTACTGTGTAGCCATGGATACAGCAGCAGATTAGTAATGTAAAAGAGATACCTTTATTGGCTAAACAAATAGCTTTAGAGTGCAAGCTTTAAACCCTACTCAAGTCTCTTCATCAGTTATATGATGAAAATTGTACAGCAAATAATTATCATGCATTCATGACAGTGGGAAACAAATTCTTGATTACTTTGGATCTCATTGAAGGTAAGAATCGTATCACTATTCTCTCTCTGAACTACTCTTTAGACTTCAATAGAGGCATCTTTTTGCAATAAAATGCACCTCTCAGTATGAAGTGTCACAAGTGGTACAAGAATTATCTCCCTTTGAAGTGATAATTGCTTCAGTATTGGTAAATATGTTTTGGGAGTTGACAATTTGTAAACAAAAATAGTCAGGTATAGTGGATATTGGAATAGTCTAGTATATTGGATTTGTGGATTCAGATATGGTTTTTTTTGCAGAAAAAGTGTGACAAATTCCTTATCAAAGTTCAGGGCTCAGTTCAAAGAGTTAAACCGGCATTTTCACTAAAGGCCATATAACAAATGTGTAACATATGTTATACTAGTGTAAAAGCCGTGTACACAGGCCCAGAAGTGGGTAACGTGTAGCCCTTCCAGTTATTGATCGACTACAATTCCTATCAATCTGCCTGGAGTTATAGTCCAGAAACAGCTTGTGTGCATCATGTTGCCACCTCTGGTTTAGGTTCAAGACCTGTAGTCACCGGTTGCCTATGAATACGATATTGCTCCACACAACAGCCCAGGTAAAGATGAAAGTGGCGGGCCAGGAATTGCTTGCGGGCCTTCCATTTCTTGTCACTCTCATGGTACTGGTGAAAATCATCCAGGCATACTGGGTTCACCCTGACCTGATCCCCAAATGCTCCAGACGTAAAAGGCACAACAACTGAACGGGACACCAGCGAATGATGTCTCCAGCTAGGCCTGCAGTTGGGTCATAGAGATCAATGGACAGCATGAACATCTTGCATGAGGAACAGTAGAGCCCAGCATTCTGTGCGTTTGGGCAGTCTCTAAAGTGCATGACTGCACATTTGGGCAGTCTCTACTGCGCATGACTGAATAGGACAAACAGAACATACTACACTGTCTGCCAGCTCAGACTTTTTCACTGGTAGACACAGGAGTAAACTACACTGTCTGCTAGCCCAGCTTCTTCCACTAGTAGCAACAGAACCACCAACGCAGTTGACGTGTCCCATGAGTTCTCTGGGACATGTTTTACCATGGAGGCCTCTGAGGCTGGGGAGGGAGAGGGCATTTGGAGCTCCTACTTCAGGCCCTGGGTACCAAAGACAGGCCAAAGAAAAGGATAAGACAGTACATGAGGAGCTTTGCAATGCTTTGCAACAGGAGTCAGAACTGCTGAAAGGAAGAAGATTTCTGGACCCCAAGGGAAATACCACCAAGGATCATAGAGAACTCAACTCAAGAGACTGCAGTAAGGAAAATGTCCAGCAGATCCTATGACTCTGACAAAGCAGAAACAGATATTCAGAGCCCTCAGGTTAAGCTCACAGAGGATGCCTCCATGGAGAAATTAGATCAGAATTTGTAGATGGCAGAGGCAGACCTGGATATGAAGGATGAAGAAAAAAGATTGTTAAATGCTATAGTCCATCTACAAAAAGGCTCACATTGAGAAGAAGCCCATAATCAAGACAAAGATGAAAATGATCCAAGAAGCTACTACAGCTGACTACAGTGGTGAGGCAAATATAGATCCTTCTTGAAAAAAGGGACCCTCCTATGTGATCAACAGCAAGCAAGGAGGGGAGGAGGCCTGTCACTGAGGTAAGAAGGTGATCTATGAAAGAGAAGGTAGAGCTAAGAAAAAACCAAGTAAACAAAAGGAAAATCGAGCATCAGATCCTGACCTTTACAAATAAATAACCTATCACTTACTATAAATAATAAACAGTGAGGTTTTAGTTACTTGTTTTTGGCCAAAGGCATAAAAAGCTTGCCTGCCTCATCAAGGCACCCCATATATTCAGGCGGGTCCCTATCTGCCTCCAAACTCTGTACATGTATTTAGTATAATGCACATAAAACGCAGTGATACTACCATACTTCTACTGCGAACAACACCCTTGCGAGGGAAATTAGAGAGGTATTTATACCTTCCCTGTCCTGCTGTCACCTTTTTTTCAGGCACTGGAGTCATTAGTGGACTTTTCTGATGCTAGGTCTGAATGGTGAGAGATGATTAAGGGTAAATCCAGGAAATTCTTTTAAAGAACTGGGAACCAGTAAATTATTAAATATAAAACATACCTTGTTCATAAGACTAAATCCTGTTAAGAAGAATGTAATAGATCTGGACAGGAATTAAGGTGAGTTGGCTTTGAGTAACCAAGTGGTATTTCTGGTAAACACCTTTTTGATCATTTTTGAAACCTTGAAATAACACATGGTTGGATATATTCTTTCAGGAATTGGGAGGCTCCCTTTCTTTAGCCTGAATGCAGGGTTGTAGTGTGAAGAACCTCAAGAGGCTAAATGGCAATCTCCTGACCTAGGTCACACAGGGCATGAGGCTGATAGGTAATTAGGACCTGGAAGATGAGGAGATAAGGATTGCCCCTAGGAATATCTTAGACTGAGAGTCTTCTCTTTTTGATTCCAGCCTCCATTGTCCCTGTTAGATTACCCAGACCATAGTTTGAAGGTAGGGTTGGCCAATATAATTTCTAGTAGGGTGCCTCATAAGTGGATGAATATTGCCTGACTCTCATTCCATGGGAAAATCTATGTTAAGGCAAATATCAAGTATAGGAACTACTCTGGCCATGGGGAGTGTTCATATAAGGAGGAATTTATGGACCATTTTTTCTTGTGTAAGTTTACAAAGGGGTGTCTTGAGCCTTAGTTATTCCTTGTCTCTTGAGGATCAGTTACTATGGGTAGGTCTATGTGGAACACAATACAGACTAAGATTTTGATTTGAACAGAATTGTTCCAGTGAATTTCTGTAGTAAGATATGGCATGTATATGGCACAGTGTCAGCTTTTCATTTGGCAAAAACTCCTCACTCATCAAGTGGTGGTGAATGACATTGTGAGTAGGGATGGAATAATTTGGAATCTTGATAAATATTCTGTGAGGAGATATGATTGGCATTCAATGGTGAGGAACATCCATTTCTAATCCCCTACACACACACACACACACACACAAACAAACATGATAGTTTTTTCTGTCTCTTTCATTGTTTTAGATCTTTGGATGACGTTAGTTATTTTATAGGAAATAGAGAGTTTTGGAAATTTAGATTTATGTAAATAGCTTTTTCCTTTTGCTTTCTTTTTTTAATACTCAGTGCAAAATGAGATTTGGACTGTATTGTTTTGTCTATTTTGAAGAGAAAATCCTATATAATAATTCACTAGGATGTTTGTCAGAAGCTGTCATGCACAGTAGAGACTGTGTGTGTTCGGGCAGTCTCTACTGAGCATGATTGCATCGCGTGAGTGAGGTGACGCAAGACTGTATCGCATGGAGCAGTGAGGTAGTGGCCACTTAACATTACCAGGACCTTGGCCCATGTACACGGGCTTTTATACTAGTTTTGTTATATTTTGTTGCAAGTTTGTAACTAAAAACAAAACACACAGAATGATGCTACACTGTCTGCCAGTCCATCCTTTTTACACCAGTAGTCACAGAGCCATTTTACACAATCTACAAGCCCAGTCTTGTTTCACTGGAAACTACAGAACCAAATCACATTGTCTGCCAGCTCAGCCTTGTTCCACTCAGAATAGGTGAAAGGGGAGATGAGATGGAGCAATGAAAACTAGGGAAGGGCAGAAAATGAGACAGAGGCTTGAAAGGGAAGGTGGAAAGAGGAAGAGACACAAGTGAAGGGGAGCAAGGAAGAGATAGAGTGGTAAAAGGAAAAGAGGGTGGAGGAAGACCTGAGCAGTGAAATGGAGGGAAAGGGGAGGGAACAGTATGGAACACTGTGTAGATTAATATAGGTAAAGGAGGTACTGTGTAGCCATGGATACAGCAGCAGATTAGTAATGTAAAAGAGATACCTTTATTGGCTAAACAAATAGCTTTAGAGTGCAAGCTTTAAACCCTACTCAAGTCTCTTCATCAGTTATATGATGAAAATTGTACAGCAAATAATTATCATGCATTCATGACAGTGGGAAACAAATTCTTGATTACTTTGGATCTCATTGAAGGTAAGAATCGTATCACTATTCTCTCTCTGAACTACTCTTTAGACTTCAATAGAGGCATCTTTTTGCAATAAAATGCACCTCTCAGTATGAAGTGTCACAAGTGGTACAAGAATTATCTCCCTTTGAAGTGATAATTGCTTCAGTATTGGTAAATATGTTTTGGGAGTTGACAATTTGTAAACAAAAATAGTCAGGTATAGTGGATATTGGAATAGTCTAGTATATTGGATTTGTGGATTCAGATATGGTTTTTTTTGCAGAAAAAGTGTGACAAATTCCTTATCAAAGTTCAGGGCTCAGTTCAAAGAGTTAAACCGGCATTTTCACTAAAGGCCATATAACAAATGTGTAACATATGTTATACTAGTGTAAAAGCCGTGTACACAGGCCCAGAAGTGGGTAACGTGTAGCCCTTCCAGTTATTGATCGACTACAATTCCTATCAATCTGCCTGGAGTTATAGTCCAGAAACAGCTTGTGTGCATCATGTTGCCACCTCTGGTTTAGGTTCAAGACCTGTAGTCACCGGTTGCCTATGAATACGATATTGCTCCACACAACAGCCCAGGTAAAGATGAAAGTGGCGGGCCAGGAATTGCTTGCGGGCCTTCCATTTCTTGTCACTCTCATGGTACTGGTGAAAATCATCCAGGCATACTGGGTTCACCCTGACCTGATCCCCAAATGCTCCAGACGTAAAAGGCACAACAACTGAACGGGACACCAGCGAATGATGTCTCCAGCTAGGCCTGCAGTTGGGTCATAGAGATCAATGGACAGCATGAACATCTTGCATGAGGAACAGTAGAGCCCAGCATTCTGTGCGTTTGGGCAGTCTCTAAAGTGCATGACTGCACATTTGGGCAGTCTCTACTGCGCATGACTGAATAGGACAAACATACATCTGGCCTTTTATATTATAGGATAGACTTTCTTCTTATTATTGTTACATTATAAAAAATATATAATTCAGACCTTGAGGGGGGCATCAGGACCCCTCCTGACACCCCACTAGCAAGGATCACCTATCTTTCTGGGTGACTGATTCACTGATGAAAGCACAGCGCTGCACTTTCTATGAATGAACTCAGAGGCAGAGTTCACTACAAGCTACTACTGGAGCCGGCTTATACAGCGGCTCCAGTATTAAGAAAGGAAGGCAGAAAATGCCTTCTAGATAGATGATCCATGATAGAGAGGATATCAGGATGGGTCCTAATGCCCCCCTCGAGGTCTTAACTCATACAGACAGACAGATCGGAGAGGGAGGCCGGAGCAGAGGTCATCAACAGGGAACGATTCAGTAGGGAGAAGGAGCGGTACAGGGAGTGATGATTGAGGTGTTTCATAGCGCGACATTTTCTGATCACCATTTTTATAATTGCAACATGCTTAATGCGATATGTGGTTGCATCTATAGATGGTCCATGATAAAGGGGATATCAGGAGGGGTCCTGATGCCCCCTCGAGGTCTGAAATCAATATTTATTAATAAAAAGCTCATATAACCTATGTTAAACAGGTTAACTTTTAAAAGGTTGCACGCAAAAGAGTGTGCAAACACATATCGCATTAAACATGTTGCAATTATAAAAATGGTGACCTAAAATTCTCTAACTGCATGAAAGTGCGAGATTCTCAGGTTGCGCTACGAAACATCTCAGTCATCACTCCCTGTACTGCTCCTTCTCCCTCCTGAATCGTTCCCTGTTAAGGAGCGCTGCTCCAGCCTCTGTCTCTGCTCTGTCAGCACGCAGACTGCTGAATAGCCCGATTTGCTTCCTGTAGTGCTCCTTCACCCTCTATCTCTGCTCATCTGGAGGAAGCTGGTGCACTTTACCGAAACAATCACTCAGAGAGACAGAGCAGAGTTATAGGCCTGAGCAGCGCTCATTAACAAGGAACGATTCAGGAGGGAGAAGGAGCGGTACAGGTAGTGATGATTGAGATGGTTCATAGCGCAACCTGAGAATCTCGCGCTTTCATGTAGTGCAAGATTTTCAGGTCACCATTTTTATAATTACGACATGTTTAATACGATGTTGTTGTCACTCTTTTGCATGTGACCTTTTAAAATGATACCTGTTAAACATAGGTTATATGCTCTTTATTAAAAAAAAGTCGCCCCATGGATCACCTATCCTTCTGTATAGGTGATCCATGATAGGGAGGATATCAGGAGGGGTCCTGATGCCCCCCACGAGGTCTGAAATCAATATTTATTAATAAAAAGTGCATATAACCTATGTTAAACTTAGGTTATATGCACTTTATTAAAAAAACGGCAATTGTCGTCTGCATGGATAAGCTATCCAGAAGGATAGGTGATCCATGCTAGGGGGTGTCAGGAGAGGTCCTGATGCCCCCCTCAAGGTCTGAATTATATATTTTTTATAATGTAACAATAATAATAATAATAAGAAAGCCCATACAACATATGTTACGCATATGTTATATGGACTTTAGTGAAAGTGCCGACAATTGTGGCCTGCATTGATCACCTATCCTACTGGATAGGTGATCAATGCTATGGGGGTGTCAGGAGGAGTCCTGATGCCCCTCTTGAGGTCTGAAGTTTTTTTAACATATAAGTAAAAAAAAATAAAATTGATTTCACATATACAAGCAACATATGCAGCTGCATACCTTGCCTATTAAGCCTTTGGTTACCAGAGGGGTAGAAAACACATTGTAATGTGATGCTACCTCTCTGGTACTCATAGGGTTAATTACACAATACATATACAATGAGGGCATGTCGAAAAAAATTGGAGAAGAAACAATGTTGAATTTAAATGGAGAAAGAAAGTCATGCGAGCACTAGAAGTCGAATTTCAAAGGGGGGGGTAAATATGTTGAAGGGGGGCATTCTATGTCAGATTTTGATAATGTGGGAAACACATCTAACACTAAACTTGAGTTTTCTGTCATCAAACGTATGCCTATTTCCTTGGTCTTTAACATTTTGCTTGTTTGTTTTAGGCTGTAGTTGAATAGAAGCAGACAGTGCCAGTTTTGTTAGTTCGTACAAATGTGCTGCCTGCCGATTTTGTTTTACTGTGGTTCTGCAATAGAATACTGGTAAAACACGTTGGCAAAAAATGTTGCTTGTTTTTACTGTAGCGCCGTTTTTACAGCGGAAAATAGAATTGAGTCCTAGGTTTTTATAAAAGAATGAAATACTAATCATCAGGGCCTTTATGTCAGTTTAGGCTATTATGGACTGTAGGTCTGACTAAAGTTTCACATAGAGCCAGTTGGGAAAATAAACTTTTTACACAGTTTAGTACTCCATATAATTAGAAAAAGTCCTTGAAGATAGTTAGTACAGATAACACAAAGAAAAAAGTGCACGCTTAAAATATAAAGCTGTGAAACATGATCTTATTGTTTCACTGCCACATTCCTGGAATTAATTACGTACTGTATGTATCTCCTATATCCCTTTAATCCTGGGGGAAAAAGCTTCAGCTACTTTTAGGAGCACATCCATAGAGCTGAACAGGGCACACAGAAGCCAACCATGCGTTGTCATGCAGACAAGGAGACCAAAAGCCAGTAAAATAAGTGGCTGCTATTTTGGGGCTCAGAAAGATTCCATTGGGGATTCCATCTGGCGCACAGAAAAGTCAGAAAAACTGCCTTCTCTACCTGTGTTAAGCTAACTGAGACACATTTGTATGTGGATATTAAGGTCCCTTTAAATACTAGGCTCAGAGGTATATAACTTCACTTTTTACCCACTGTAGCCTTTTAGAACAGTGGTATCCGAAACTGGGGGTATACTCCCCTAGAGTAAGAGTAAACTCATTCAAGGTGGTCACAATGCTTCTGCCTTCAAATCAGACCACACTCTGCTTGATGATTGTATTGTATTGTATTGTATTGTATTGTATATTTTATTTACATAGCACCAACCAGTGTACTTGGCACTTTACAGTTTATATTAGATATAGAAGAGGGTACAATAAGTGCAGTGATTAAGTGCTTATAAAGACAATCATAAGGGGAACAACAGGTGAGTAAACATGAAGATTAAAGGTCCCTGCCCCGTAGAGCTTACAATCTAAGTGATGATTTTGTATAAAAGGGGTGACTTGTTCAAACAAAGTGATCACCTGTATCTTGATCAGTTAAAGGAAAGATACAGAATTGTGTCAATAAATCACCAAAAAAATATATTAGATTAAGTAACTAACAACTAAAGAAATACGCTCTGGACCCACACTCACTTTCCAACTAACTGCCCGTTTCTCTTTTCCAATTCACCTCCAATCTCGCCAAAACAAATATTTTTCAGGTATTTCTTCCTGAAAGCATGCTACTATGCTAACCATTTTTTTTAAATAGATAATTACTAAACAAATAGGTTACATCTGACATGGAATGGTGTGGTGTGATTGATGTATATATATCATCATGATTGGCCCTGTTCAAAGATTACAATAAATATACCTTGTTTTCAAAGATTCCAGGAAATTTCCCCTGTAATTGAAAATAGCAGCTTTTAGTTGGGCACCAAATCAAAAATAAAGCCTGACAAATGATAAACAATGGCCACATTTGCAAACTTGCAAAGCCTCTGTGTTATACTACAGAAGATGTAGCTGTAGTCCCTTACATGGAGAATAAAGTTTAATTTGTAAAAGGATGACTCACTATAATCACAGCTACATCAGTCATTGTAACTTCAAGAACAAAATAGGTTCTCCTAGTTTGTAGCTTTAATAACTTCAGTTTGTAATAAAGAAAGAAAAAAACACATTCATTTAACTCTCTGAGTGCCAAAGTGGTATCCAATGTGCTGCAATTTTTGTTTACCTCTCTTGTACTCAAAGGGTTAAGAGACCACATAATATTGTCAAGTAAATAATATTATGGTGAGCTGAGGGTAAAATTGATTTCAAGTTTGTGGGTTACTTAAAAACCTTCTACTTAAAACACTCATATTAGAATTAAAAAAATAAAAGGTATTCAACCCACTGAAGGACAGGGTCACACCTGTTTTAATAAAGAAGAACTAACACCTTCCAGTCATAACTCCTCTCACTTTATTATGGGCAGAAAATCATAATTAATTTTGCCCTTATGCGTACAACACCATAATCATTTCTGGCTGTGGGAAGTTTATGGCCAAACATAACACTGACAGGAACCATGATAGAATCCATTCCAAAGAACTCGCAACCCCTATATTCCAGGACTTGGGGGTTGCAAGGTTTTCTGGTGAACATTTGGTATTGACACACAATCAAAATGAGTCTTTATCAGTCATTCAATGCGGTCATACATCTTTACAGAAAGTAATGGTATTGCAACACAAAAAAATAAACACTAGATGGCGATCTTTCCATATTTATGCCAATAGATATTTTTATTTTATTTTATTGAGAAGCACTGTATACAACTGTTCTGCACTAAGCTAATAATAATAGTAATTAAAAAATTGCATTGTTTTCCACTGACAGGTAACCAAGAATGAATACATTTACTTTTCCAAGATATGGACTTCAAATAAATATTTTGTGTTTTCTTGGATTCTAGAGATGTCTCCATTGTCTCAGGCAACAAAGAGGTCAAATTTAAAATGACAAAAGTACAAATATTTATTTTATTTTCCCTGTTCTATGGCAGTGACATTCTTCCACTTTGGTAATCTGGTGTTTCACAATGCTTTACTTGCTTTTCGCTGTACCTCTTGCATTGCTAAATGCAATTGCTCACCTGTGTTTCTGAGCAGATGCCTACTGCTGACACAAAATTCTCACAGCATACTACAATTTATTTTGCTTTAAAAGCAAAGCAGTTAACATCACAAAATAAATAAAGCATTAAGACGTAGAGGAAAGGAAATCCCCAAAATGCCCATTCACTGCCCCACTTCCCTCCCCTAGGGGCAAACTTTGTTAAAGGGAGAATTTTCAAGGGATAGTAATACTTTGTTTTATCTTTATTTTATTTTGTAGGCATTAAAAAACATGAACGATATGTCTTATCTCTCAAACCTTTATGGTTTGAGAGATATTCACAAGCAACGTTTCCCCTCCTGCCCCTATTACCTAGTGTAAGCCATCTCTTCTCAGATGTGGAATCCAGTCCATAGACCAGACAGATAACAGAAGGGGACAATCTTCTTCCTATGAAAACAGTGAAGGCCCTCCCCCTGTTGACAAGTTTTTCAGGTTTTTCCCTTATCTTAATTGAAGATTGTCTCTCTGCAGTTTACCTGGACACCTCCCTTCTGCTCTGGCTGAGCAGTGTAGTAAAAGGGGTGGTTCAATTACTCTTGAACTACAACAGTGACAGAATTGAAATAACACTCTCCAAAGTCCAAATACTATGATGATTAATTAGAGCTGCTTTTATTATGAAATATTACTATCCCTTTAAGCATAAGTAGCTTAGTACATTGGCATTAGATGAGTGTAGCACTAGAAAATTGATTTCAGTATCCTTATTTGTGTGGAATTATTTTCATATGTTCCCCCAATGATATATGCAGGAATTGATGCAAGAAAAAATGCTGACACACGTACAAACATAAAATGAGACCATATTGTCCACAGTCACTCCTTGCACTGATAATGAATGTAGCATCTGACTGGGGCTCAGTTGTCCTGATTGGATAACTTTGTAATTGTCCTACTTATTCAGTGAATTACATTTTTTTACTTTTTTTTATATTTACCTTGGCTTGGTGAGTTAGCCTTTGGTCCATCAACATGTATGTGTTTTGTTTGCTTTTATTATGCTCTAAGTGATGTACATTTGATATGCTGTTTCGATGAGAGTACCAATTTCATTTTGGTGCTTTTCACTGGGGTCTTTTATTGAGCATTCAGGCTTTCTGGAGTGAATACTCTATCTCCCGTGTATTTGCTTGTTTATAGTGTTAATTTATGCTAGAAATGTTTTTCAAGTACTTTCTGTGACGGCGTAAACAAGCAAAATGTTGTGTCGGCTGCAAAATAATTAGGAATTTTTCTAATTAAATTACCTTTTTCACTGGTAGTTTCAGAACCACATTACGCTTTCTCCCAGCCCAGCTATGTTCCAGTGTTAGCGGGGACTCACACTACATTGTCTGCCAACATAGCCTCTTTCCACTGGTAGCCACAGAACCATATTACACTGTCTTATAGCCTAGGCTTTTCCCACTGTTTTCATTTTTGATTATTTTTCTGTTCTAAGCTCCCCCCCCAAAAAAACGAACAAACAAATAACAGCCCCACAAATTATTTTGCACCTGACCCCACAACCCCTAGAACCAGCCTTAAATGACCCTACCAACAGTAACGTACTCTCTACTGCACATGTGCACTAATTATATTATGCCATAATTTTCCCTGTTTTCTTAGTTTTAAAGCTAATATCATTGGTTTTACTCATCTAATTTACTAGGTTTTTAAGAAAGGATGATATACTACTCATCAGGGTCTTTCTGACAATTTAGGCTATTATGGGCTGTAGGTCTAACTAAAGTTTCTTATAGCTCCAGTTGGGAAAATTTACTTTTAACCAATTTATTACTCAGAACATATACAGCCAATTTCATGAACCTTTCAGGGTTTGTACAGACTGACAGTCAATACCTGGAATACAAAATGTTAGCAAATTTCACTGCTAGAATCCAAAATTATGGCCAAAATAGAAATGTCAAATAACATAGAACCTTTATTCAAATGTAACTATAGGAACCCTGATGGATTTCTATAATATATATGGCTACTTTGTGAAAATAGTATTCCAACATTTAACTATGAAACTTTAAATTATTATTATCCTTTTTTATTGACCTCCAATATATTCCGTAGCTCTGTACAAAATATGGGTGAGAATATACAATGACGTACTGAACCTGATATAAACAATGGTAGTGAGGGCCATGTTTGTAAAAGCTTAGAATCTAGAGGATGAGGAAACATAATAGACAGAAGGTGAAAGGTAGAATAAAGGTGAGGCAAGGTGAGCAGTTAGACCCAGAAGAGCATGATGGAACTAAGGAATTAGTGAAAAGGCTTGTATGAAGTGCTGTGGTGTCAAAGAGTGCTTGAAATTAGTAAAGTTAGGTGAAAGTTAGTGTAAGCATTTGCAAAGAGGGGCAGCCATTAAGGATATAGCTAGTGAGATGGCTCAGTTGGTTAATGCACCAGCTGTAGTATTTGTTCCCGGCAAGGTCAACTCAGCCTTTCATCCTTATGAGGTTGATAAAATGAGTACCATTAAATTGGGTAATAATACCTATACCCCCAGGACATACTTGAAAATGATAGGCAATCTCAATGTATCCTTCCTGATATTATTATTATCAGTTGGTTAGATGGTTCTCTAATGACTGTGGTGTATATGAGCTGTTGCTGTAATCCTATATAATAATTCGCTAAAACATGTGTAACACCACAGTCATGTGCAGTAGATACTGCTGCACGTGCTGCAGTCATGTGCAGTAGAGACTGCCAGTGACGAGGCTGATACAGAGCGGGTGCTCCGAAGGAGCGTCCCGCTCTGTATCAGCCGCGGCACAGGCAGTCTCAACTGAGCATGACTGCACTGCGACCGACTGGCACTGTATCAGCCGCGGCGTGGCCAGTCTTTACTGTGTATGACTACCCCGCAACCAGCTACCAGTGGCACTGTGGCCTGTATAACAGGCTCTTCAACTAGTAACCATATAATACAACAAGGTCATCAAAACTAAATTAAACACTTGTTTTATCATCAAACATATTCAGCTTGTGATTGATTAGATTATCTTGTTTAATGCATCCAATTAAAGCTGATATGCTTGAGACTACACAGGTGCCGGTAGAGGTATAGCCAAGCAGGCTGGATTGGGAACTGCACAACGGTTACTGGTGATCCAAGCTCCCAGATGACTGGAGAAAGCCACAGAGAGCAAGGAAGAGAGAACTACACAGGGAGATCTCCTATTGGTATCGGAGGGCCATGAACAGTACAGGTAACAGCAGGCAAGAGAACAGTCAGGGACTAGCAGGGTCCATAACAAAGATGTCAAGAGAGGCAAAATCAACTGGCAAAGGGATAGTCAGGAACTTAGTAAGGTAAGCAATTGAGATATCAAGAGAGGGAAAAACAACAGGCATAAGGATAGTCACGACCGTAGTAGGGTCAGCAACTGGGATAACATAGACTTGGAACACAACTTGACTGTAGACTAACAGGAATGCCAGATTGCACTTAAGTACCAAGGAAGAGGAAGTATATAAAGACTGTAATGATGATTGAGAGTGCCCAGAGAGTCAGTTAAGGGGGATGATTGACAGATAGGTAGTTAAAGGGGATGACTGTTAGTAAGGAACAGGAAACATGTTTGGTACAAACTGCGAATGTGTATTACGTATTATCAAGAGAAAGGCTTCATATATTAAAAAAATAAATAAATAAAAAGGGCCTGCACATCAAAATCAGCTAAAAAAAGTGTATATTATTGAGGGATTTACTAATACAATTCCATGCTAAACTAGGTGCTGGAACGGGCTTCTTGATACAGTTGCCTAAGGCCAAGTTAATAAACTACTTATACTTCTGTATACTGCTTGCACCAAAGGGAGGGCAGAAGAGAAGTAAATGGTCATTTTGGGGCACTGCCTTGATATGTGCTAACATGGCATAGATGAAGGTGGTGTAACTTCATTTTCCTGTGCATGCTATAGAGTAGACATTCATGGCATGTTCATATTAAAGCCAACAGTATGTACCAGGATGCACTAAGCAAACATACTCTCCAGTGTATACCCCATATTGAAGATGAATACGCTTGAGGATAACTCCAGATACAATGATGGATTCCCTTTACAAGTGTTGAAGATATTTAAACAATTCTTACAATACCATGTATTCACATGTTGAAAAACAACTTAATCAAAACCTACATACATCTCAATGAAACAGGAAGCAAACAGAAGATCAAAGGACCTAAGAGGACCCCCAACAGTTTGGGTTAACACAGCTTTTGGATCTCATTGAGTTTATCTGTCTGTCTCATTTTACTTAACTGTATCTAGTACGGCAACTTTTAACATTATCTATCATCTATCTATCTATCTATCTATCTCTGTCTGTCAGTCTATCTGTCTATATATGTGTTTGTGTGTGTGCTTGCGTGCGTGTGCGTGCATGTGTGTGCGTGCGTGTGTGTGTGAAGTTTGCCTAAGCACCTGCCTGGACTCAGAGCCCCTCTGTCACATCAGTCTCCTTAGTAAACAAAAAGAAGTCTGAAATCAAATCCTGACCTTTACCAATAAACAAACTGTGACTTACTATAGATAACAGAAGGTTTAGTTACATGTTTCGGGCCACAGCCATGATAAGCTTACCTGTCACATCAAGGCACCACCAATTTAGGGGTATACTAAATACATGCTCCTTTGGATTTGAGACAGATAGGGACTTGCCTAAATCTGGGATACCTTGATGTGACAGGAAAACTTATCATGATTGTGGTCAGGACCATGTAACTAAACAACACTGTGTGTTATCTATAGTAAGTCATGAGTTATTTAATTGTAAAGGTCAGGATTTGATGCCCAGACTTCTTTTTGTTTATTTTGTATTTTTAGCCAAGAGATTTTTGCAGCTCTCCTGAATACATACATATAACTACTTGAATACTATTGAAAATGCTATTTTGAGCTCCCAACAAACCTGTATATTACCTATTTAACCCAACCCAACCCCCAGCAACAAGAAAAAATTAACTGACAGTATGATGCTCTCCTAGCCCTGTTAGGATTCATCCCTGCTGTAATTGTTGGAGGTTATGTCCTACTAATAAGAATATGTAGCACCTTTTTGAACCCTATCTTTTATGATAACACCATGCTAAATTACTGCACATGTATCAATATCTAGTATTTCTCCTAAATTTACTGACTGTGTGTGTGTGTGTGTGTGTGTGTGTGTGTGTGTGTGTGTGTGTGTGTGTGTGTGTGTGTGTGTGTGTGTGTGAGATCTCCCCCCCCCATCTTTTTATAGCTCTTTCTGATCTGCATCAATATGTTTGCTTATTGGTATAATCTTGACTACTCTCTGATCTATTATTAGGTGGCTTTCTTAGAAGATCTCATACATCTGAAGAGAGGAGATGCTTAGATCTGCTCCACTCCACCTTAGTGTCACCAGATACTGTGTCACAGTCTCCATATCCATCCTTATCCTCATAACTAATGCCACCCAGATATCTGAGAAAGCATCAATACACTGCAGAGTGCAACTTCTTTTTTTGGCAAAAATAAGTTTTACGATTCCTTAACAATCTCCCCAGACTGTGGGTGGGGTTTAAATACAGATAGGAGATGTCAATTACTCTCCTCTAATCTCAAAACACTATACCTGAAATGTCTACTCCGATGAGGCTATTGTCCCAGAAGTTTCCCCTATCTTACCCAAAAGTAGCCTCCTGTTGAGGTCATTTCAGAACAAAAATCAAAAATGCTATTTGTCAATCAAATTCTGAAGAATTGACTATCTGGGAGTATCTGCCACTTCAGAAAATACCTGTCACATCATAAAATACCTATTCAGCATTTATTTCTGGCTAGAATGGAAATTTGGCCTTATGTGAAGAGTCTCACTGTACCATTTTTTGAGGGACAAGCAATGTTGTTTATGCCAACTGCAACCCAGTGTGCCTCATTTTCCCCTCTTGCACTCTCACATATCCATTTGCATGAGGCCACCATCTGAATGGTTGTCCCATATAGAACACTACAGCCCCTGTCTCTTTCCTTTGTCCTGTTGGATCACATAGCATCTCCAAGAACATGTGCATCACCTCCTCTCATTTAAGATTGACTATAAGCTCTAGTATGTAGGGCCCTTTCATTCTTCTGCTACAATGCACGCCTAACTGTACTTCCCTAATCATGTTTGTATGTCTTTCACCTACTGTACAGAGCTGTAGAATGTGTTATGCAATGTATAAATCAAGTGAATAATAAAAAATACTGGGTCCCTCATGAACTGATGATGTTCTCATATATAAATATTTAAAATTTGGAATGTATATATTCATCATATTTTACAAAACTGACTCTGCCTACAATTGCTATATGGATATATATATTTTTGCAATGTACTTTTATTATCAGCTGCGTGTTACTAGCAATGCTGCCATATTTTCATGTTTTATTTATGTATGAAGTACATTTAATTAAATTTTTAACCATTTGTCCATGTTTTTTTGCAAGTCTTTAAATGAATGCTAACACAGGTAAACACTCAAAAACCCCGGACTTTATGCTAGCATCTGCAAAATGTACAGCATCTATTTGTTTTCTGAGGCCTACAATCTAGTCTTCTATGTGGTCTGAGGGAGCAGCCATTCCTGCTTATCATAAGTATCCCAGTTAATCTTGCTTGTCCAGCATTGTCTATAAGGCAACAGAACTGTTGTAGCGCCGTGTTTTGTTCACCCTCTCCTTCATTACACCACCAATCTGGATGTAGAAGAGGTGTGATACAACCTTTCTGAATACAAGAGTCATGAGCACTACTAATTAATCAAATGATTTTAGCTTTCACATCTCATTATAAACAACACAAAAAAAATAAAATCAGCGCTTTCTGAATAGGACAGTTTATACATACATTAAAAAGCAACTTTAGAATTATAATTTAGGGATGTAACATATAAATAATGTTTACATATGATAGTTGTAAGTACATGATATTAAAGTTTTATGTACTTTGCATTTTTAAGTGTATTTGCAATGATGCAGTTTTTGTTTTGTGGAGTTTTTTGGAATTGTGACCTGGTGGTCTTCCAACTGTGGTTGATAAAATTTTCCTTAAAGGGAACATTATTCAAGATACATTATATTTATTGTAATAACTCGTACTGCTTTTTTGAGCAGGGTCCTCTTGCTTTTGTCAGTCACAATATTTGTTGCTAGTGTTACTGTCTTTATTGTTTGTTGCCCCATTGAACAGAGTTGTGGATTAATGGGCACTAAATAAATAATAAATAATTGCACTTATGTACAAAAGAAAAGCTATTCTGGAGCAAGGCACATTGCACCTTTTGGGATCAAAATGACTATTGAATTAAATTAGGTTTTAACCTCTTGAATGCTAGAGAGGTCACTGATGCATTTCTTCACATTTAACTCAAGACAATAGGAATGCTTATTGATTCCCTATGGTGCCATTGTTTGTTCCTGAATTGCTTCTCTTTTCTTATGCGCATAAGACCCCAGTGTATAGAGTTATAATCAGGCTCCTTACCTTTAGATGTTTAGACTCTAATGTGGCAGAAATCTAACATGTAAAATATAATTCAAAAACACAACAGTGCATCAAATAGACAGTTTTCATACTGTTATTGAATAGTCACAAAGAATGCCCCACAGAGATATGACATAAGACTGCAATATGCTGGGCTATCTAACTGGCATCTTGTACATTTTGCCAACCAGTCTACCTAATACTGCCACAGCTTTTGAAATATTACATACATTTAACCCTTTGGATTCTATAGATATCTTCATTGCATTGCAATGTGTTCTCTAGCATTCAAGGGAATAAGGCCAATTCCATCCCACCCATACGTGGCTAATTATGCAATTCGGCAGCGTGACTTTTAGGCCATTGTTATATCAGTCAGCTCTTATGGGGTTAATGAGGTTGCTGACCACTACATTTAAAATGAAAAAGAATGAAAAAGAAAGTAGCTCTGAATGGGGAAAAAAATCAATTACAGTGGGATTTCTATATTATCAGGTTACCACCCGAGCAGTCCTTTAGCAGTCCTGCTGTGTTAAGGGTCACTTTCCCTTACTTTGTTCTTTAGTATTGTTGAAAGAGTGTTCCAATTAAACATTCAGCTTTATTTATTTATGGTGCTTAGAAGGGTAAACCAAAGGGACACAATGAGGACATTTATCCCCCGTCTACACCCCTCTCATTTTTTTGTTAACTGGATGAACAACAAAAGAAAAGCTTTCTAAGTAGTGAACAATTGAGTTCAGCATGTGACAGTAGATTCTCGGATTTGGGAAAGCAGGAGATTTCAAGTTCCATACAAGCTGGTAATATAGTTTGTTATGTCTTTTAGTATACCTAGTATACCTCACATGTCTTTTCTTTAAGAGTTTTCACCAGGAGTATTATGGAAATCCATACAAGGAAATTTTACTCCAATTATTATAATATTATCTTTTATTTATAATGTATAAACATATCCTGCAGCGAGTGAGCTAAAGAATAATACTGCAATGGTAGTACTCTAAAGGCTCTATGCACAATGAAACGTGGAGCAATGTAACATTGATATATTAAAAGTCAGAGATGCTCAACTAGGAACAAATCTGCAAACAAATTTGCAGGCTCTGTAGGAATGGTGTCCTATCCAGGATGCAATCTCTTTTAGCCCAATAGTGCCTTTCACAGAGAGGAAATATCCTAAAGCATATCATATTGGTCCTGCCCTTACAGAAGACCACCCACGAAATGCCAGGCAATTCCTCCCAACCCCAGACATACATTTTGGCCTTGTTGGGCCAACCCCAGATGTACGTTTCAGCCTAACTGGGCCAACCTCAGACGTATGTTACATAGGTGCACCCTGGGTAGGACACCATTCCTATACAGCCTACAAAATTGTATTGCAGATTCGTTCCTAGTTGAGTATCTCTGACTTTTAATATACATATGCAAATTTCCCTTGGGATTATTCACTCCAAGGGTAATAGGGGGAATCCAGCATTGGACCCCTTGCTCACAGTGCTTAGAGAGATCAGCTACACATCACTGACAAGGCCCAACAAGGCCGAAAAGTATGTCTGGGGTTGTTTAGGAATTGCCTTGCATTTCATGGTTGGACTGCTGTAATGGCAGGAACAATATGTTATACTTTAGGATATTTTCTCTCTGTGAAAGGCACTAGTGGGCTAAAAGAGATTGCACCATGGGTAGGACACCATTCCTACACAGCCTGCAAATTTGTATTGCAGGTTCGTTCCTAGTTGAGCATCTCTGACTTTTAATATACAAATGTAACATTGATGACAAATTCAAATTACCAAAATGACTATTTATTTAAATGAGCATTTACCCCTGCAATGCTAGAGAGGTTTCCAGTGCATTACTTCACAATATGGTAAAGGGGTCTCTAGTATTCAAATGGTTAAAAGTGGTTTCATTTGTCCTGTGGTGCAGCAATAAAAGCACAGAGCACTGGAAATGTTATCTTGCTTGTTAGTTGTGTTCCTGCAACCTTTAGTGTCCTTGTCAAAGCAACAATGCTCACTAGTACTACCCCTTATGATACATAATGCATAATGTAACGGTAAAGTATCATGTTATGAAAAAAATATATATTGTACTGCTTTCCTTGCTTGGTAAAACAAAAAAACTCCCTTAATTGAAGTTCTTTCAGAGCAAAGGTGTATTTCTTGGGTGTAGTACTTTCATGACCTCTTAAAGGGATAGTAATACTTCGTTTTAACTTTATTTTATTTTGTAGGCATTAAAAAAACATGAAGAATGATATAAGTCTTATCTCTCAAACCTTTATGGTTTAAGAGATATTCACAAGCAAAATGTCCCCCTCCCGCCCCTTTTACTGATGTAACACTTCTCAGCCAGGGCAGAAGGGAACTGCCCAGGTAGACTGCAGAGAGGGACAATCTTCAATTAAGATAAGGGAAAAAGCTGAAAAGCTTGTCAAGGGGGGCAGGGATTTCATTGTTTTCACTGGAATAAGAGTGTCCCCTTCTGTTATCTGTCCAGTCTATGGACTGCATTCCACATCTGAGAAGAGATTGTTTACAGTAGGTAAAAGGGGCGGGAGGGGGAAACTTTGCTTGTGAATATCTCATAAACCATAAAGGTTTAAGAGATAAGACTTATATCATTCTTCATGTTTTTTTAATGCCTACAAAATAAAATAAAGTTAAAACGAAGTATTACTATCCCTTTAAACTGATGTTAGCACAATTTCAGACTATGGATCTGGAGATGTTGCCAGTGAAAGAGAGCCCACTTCCCCCCAGCATTGCTTCCACAGTTTTGTCTTGCATTATCTTTACCCACTGTCTTGGCACCTCTTATTTTTCTATGCCTCTCCATGTCCCAGAAGTAGGCAATATATCACTTTCCATCTAGTAGTCCAACAACCTCTGAAGAGATGTACTTTTGCATATTCCTGTGCTAATTCCATTTGTTATTGATGTCCAAGACAACCATCTCAAATACAGCTACACAGTCATCCAATCAGGATGGTTACATGGATGTAATGTCTACATCATGCATTCAACAGCAATGCAGGAGTTAATGTGGCAGTTTGCTCTATAGTCGAGCTCAAGAGTCACGCAGCCAATGTTGCTGTTGGTTACCCTGCAGCATGTATGTTATGGCTTTTATAAGATGCAATTATTGTGTAATTAAGATGCTCTGATGCGCACATAATCATTAATTTATAAAGCTCCAACAAAGTCCATATTCCTGTACAATTATGTGACAAGACAACAAGATACTAAACAAGGTACAGTTATGGGACAAATTAGCAAGGAATCAAATGACAACAATCAAAATGAAAAAAATGGAAAACTGATGGATCAGAGAGTCGTGATTAAAAGACATTACAATCTATAGAGCTTTGCTTTGCAATGGTTTGCTCATTAAAGGGATAGTAATGTTTCACAATAAAAGCAGTTCCAATTAATCTTCATAGTATTTGGGCCATGAAGAGTCTTATTTCAATGCCATCAGAGTTGTAGTTCAAGAGTAATTGAATGATAAAGTATCCCTCTCCCGCCCCTTATACCTAGTGTAAGCCACCTTCCATCAGATGTGGAATCTGCTTTTGAGACCAGACAGCTCACAGCAAGGGACAATCTTCTTACTGTGAGCATAAGGAAAACCCTGCCCCCTTTGACAGGTTTTCAGGTTTTCCCTTATGCTAAGTGAAGGTTGTCCCTCTCTGCGATCTACCTGGACACCACCTTGCTGCTCGGAAGTGAGCAGTGTTTCATCAGTAAAAGGGGCGGGAGGGGGATACATTTTCAATCAATTACTCTTGAACTACAACTCTTACAGTATTGAAATAACACTCTCCAAAGTCCAAATACTATGAAGATTAATTGGAGCTGCTTTTATTGTGAAACATTGCTATCCCTTTAAATGACTTTATTAACGATTTTAGTGCCAGATGTATTTGCAACTGATTGCTCATTGTTTATGTATCATTGCAAATGATCTTGTTCATAAATGTAGGTCAGTGTAAGAAGCTAGGCAAAAAATGCAGAAGGGAAACTCTGCCTCCTGATCATATCCTTCATAAGGAGTATTTTAGCCCTGCTTCCACAGATGCATGTTCTATTACAACAGGCATGATAAATCCTTTTCAAATCAAAGGATTAGGATTAGAATCTAATAAGAAAGAAAATCTGTTACATTGTAATGTGTTACATTAATACAGTCTTGTAGAGCACCTTTTAATCAAAAAAATATTAATTTATTGACACATACTATATATAGAGTAATCTCTTACCATAAACCTTTTTTTGTTCTGAAGTGTTAACAGTGTGTTGCAGAGAGGTGGACTGCTCATATTGCTAGCAAGGAAACTGATGGCTCAGTGAGTAAATGTTGTGTCTTTGAAAGTGATTATTCTGGTGTCTAAAGCAGATAAGCCTGGTTTAGACATTAATATAAACTCCTTGTCAGTGTCTGTATAGTTGTGTTAGGGACACTCTTGAACTAAGACAAGGGTCTGGATTGTGTCAATGGGTCAGAAAACTGTCTAGGGCAGTGATTCGAAACCTTTTTCATTCAAGTCACCCTTAAAACGCAGTCTATAAATTTCAGGCACACCTAACATATTATAGCTCATTTGTCAAGGAATAACATAGAGTACAAATACATAAATATATAGTTATGTTTAGGTTTCAATCAGAATAGCAAAAAAACATTTTGTGCATAACAATTTCCAAAAAATATATATATCTGAAAAACAACATTCATATTATTGTCAAAGACTTTATAGAAATCAAGGGGCAACCAAAGTGGTTCACAGTCAGGGACAGAAAAGTAAAAAAAAGGTGAAAAGTAGAAAAATTCTTAACCCCTTAAGGACTCTTGACGGTCCTGGCACGTCATGAGTTGGGGAGCAATAAGGACCCATGATATGCCAGTACCATCATGGAATTCAGGGCTCCCCACGCGGCTGCACGTCGTTTGGGAGCTCTGAACTGGATGGTGTAAAAAAAAAAAAAAAAAAAAATGGTCTGTCGTCCTTAAGAGCTGGCCAGGTACTTGATTGGCCAGTCCTTAAGGGGTTAAAGTATAGGCAATTTGATTTTATATATCATGTACTTGCAGAACATGTATAGTAAAAATAAAGGATTACTTTTCCTTTAGTGGAGAGAGTGTTTAGATGAATATAGTCAGGTGCTTTGGGATAACAGAAACAGGAGCATTTTTGTGTGTGTGTGTGTGTGCATGTGTGAGATGAAGAAATAGAGTTGGAGGACTACTGCTGCTAATGTAGAGGAATACAATAGCAGCAGCACTTCAAGTAGTAGCAGTAGTCACCAGAGCCAGACAGCAGGGAGTGATGTCACCACCCCCACCACATACCCTATGACTCTCTTGAAAAGTGACTGCAGCTTTGTATATGTTAGTGGGGTGCAACACATGACTCAAGTCTGTAAAACTTCTGTTTTCAACAAATGAATACTACAGCATGTCATCCACCAACATCTTTATTTACCTTTTCACTTCTGTGCTTTTGGATACATTTTGTTTCTTTTTTTTTACTTATTTTTAAGGAATCAGCAAGTGTGGGGTGGCATGAGTAATGGTGATGGCATTAGGTGTAGACACTCTATGACTTGTCCCATCCAAATAACTCAAAGTCATTATCTTCAATACTTTGAATTTGCACAACAGCAATAGAAAAAATGGGTTTTATTGTTACTGACAAAAATGTTGTACCACTATTGGTGAAATGTACAGTAGTACTATCTGTTCCTTTAAGGAGTACTTCTTCTGCTGCTAGTTCTTCCTTGCCTAACATGCTGTTGGGTTGTCTCCCAGTCAGACCTGTTATTGTGGTTCAGGAGGTATCTCAAGGAGGATTACAACAAACAAATGTGACGAGCACTCATTGAGCATGAACAAGATACAGTGTCCTGTTCCAAAGAATGGTAGTCTCTCAATGGTGGTACAAGTCATGTTCTTCACTCCCTTGTGCCATTGCAAAGAGGACATTTCTATATCCATATATGGCTGATCCTGCCCTCAGACAGTCTAGTTCCTCTTCCGCATTCGGGCAGTCTCTACTGAGCATGATTGTATGGCGTGAGTGAAGTGACGCAAGACTGCATGGCATGGAACAGTGAGGTAGCGGCCTCTTAACCCTTTGAGTGCCAGAGCGGTAGGCAAGGCACTGCAAAACACTCAAAGAGTTAACATTACCTGGACCTTGGTCCATGTACACTGGCTTTTAGACTAGTATTCTATAATCTAAATAACTCAAACACTTTGTAAATGAAAACTGACTAATGCCACATATAGGTGGAAAAGACCAGTAATGTTTATCTGGTGCATAATGCTTTCCTATGCAGTGTCATCATAGTCCTACAGGAGTTTTAGGCTGAGAGCCACAGACTTTGTGTTATATTTCAGTCAAGGCTGCTAGTTTTCTCACTCCAAAAAGTCTCCTCCCTTTGAAAAAAACCATAGTTAATTGTGAACAAAATCGGAGGTCAATGATGACATAGGACTCACGTAGGAAGGAGTGTTTGTGTGCTTCCCGGAGAAGAACTCCAACTTCAGGATGGTGGTAGTCACCAATGAGCAGCAACCCGATTACAATTTGTAGCCAATAGCCCAGCCAGAGACCAGAATGAGTGTAATGTGGTTGCCTCACATTTATCCTTAGGTGCCCTTTGTGTCACCCTCTGTCCCCCCCTCTCTTGCTGCACACTGCTTCTGTGTACAGTACTGGAGTCCAGACCGCAGAACATACATCAATGTGAGAGGAAAGAAGCACGCCCTTGGACATTTGTAACTGCCTTGCTAAATCTGTAGTGGCAGTACCTCACCCAGCCCCGGAAGGTACCACACCTCGGGTACAGTAGAAGGTCTGGTCGGTGGGGACCGATCGAATACAGCAAGAGGTGGAGGTAGAGGGTATGAGATTCCAGTCCTGCCTACTGAGGGGAGTCAGATACTAATGTTTATATATTATTGTGTATGTGTTTCAGAGGCAAATATTGATACATTGCGATTCAACTGAATTTATCTTTCATGCAACATGAGTTGGAGTCACTATAGTTTGGAGGTGATTCCTTTTGGAAAGGTCTGTGTTATTACATATAAGATCTGCATCTGGTTATAGGTTAAAAGAAGATTAAGTCTGTGACCAGCTCTACATTGGAAATTTATACAATCTGGCAAGATTGAGGCCGGGTATAAGAGGCAGAGAGTTATTTTGGACTGTACACATTGGTAATGGGCCCTAAGAAGGAGAAGGATAGGGAAAGGGAAAAGGAGAAGGAAAAGGATAAGGGAATTACCTCCAAGTCCATTAATAACTATATCAAGTGGTTATTACTTCCCCAGATAAAATGCCCATAGATCAATTGGTGGGGTCTGGTATGGCTAGTGCGCCAAATATCACACAAGAAGTATTGAATCAAGCTTTGGATAATTTGTTTGACAGAATAAAAATAGATTTTAAAACAAATATTTTGGAATTGAAGCAGGAGATCAATAATATTACGGAAAAGTTGCTAACAGAGAGTCAGGAAATTCAGCTCCTTATAGGGGAAGTAGAAGATTTAAAGGTACAAAATAAGTCTTTAAAGGGATAGTAACACTTCGTTTTAACTTTATTTTATTTTGTAGGCATTAAAAAAACATGAAGAATGATATAAGTCTTATCTCTCAAACCTTTATGGTTTATGAGATATTCACAAGCAAAGTTCCCCTCCCCGCCCCTTTTTCCTAGTGTAAGCCATCTCTTCTCAGATGTGGATCAGGTTGTATGACAGTACAGATAACAGAAGGGGACAATTTTCTTTGTATGAAAACAATGAAAGCCCTTCCCCCCTTGAAAAGTTTTTCAGCTTTTTCCATTATCTTAATTGAAGATTGTCCCTCTCTGCAGTCTACCTGGGCATCTCCCTTCTTATCTGGTTGAACAGGGGGGGGATACTTTGTTTGTGAATATCTCTTAAACCATAAAGGTTTCAGAGATAAGACTTATATCATTCTTCATGTTTTTTTAATGCCTACAAAATAAAATAAAGTTAAAATGAAGTATTACTATCCCTTTAAAGGAGGGTCTCCAGAGAATGGAAATTAAAATGGCAGACCTTGGAGACCAGGCTCATATAAGAAATTTTAGAATCTGGGGCATTAGTGAGAACATCTTAAAAGAAAATTTAGAATCCTACTGTATGAATATACTGCAACAGTTTGTAGATAAAGATATGATTGGTCATTTCCTGTTTGAAAGGATTCATAGACTGCCGAAATCTAGAAATCCGCAATATCAGGACCTCCCTAGAGAAATTATTATTTCCTTTAATAATGTGCGAATCAAAGATTTACTGATGAGACGTATTAGGAACAGACCCGACTCAGAAGCAATTACTGGACTTAAATTCTTCTCAGATGTTTCCATTACAACAAGAAATAAAAGACGGACATTTAGTGAAGTAACAGAGAATCTTGGAGATAAGGGCATTCAATATAGACGGGGCTTTCCTGCACATCTGAATTTTTATTATGGTAATGTCTCATGGCTTTGTGGAACCATTATTGGCTAAAGACAAACTTGTACAACTGGGTATTATGAGAGAATAATTTACAGGTTACCAGCTCCAATTAGAGTTGGGTGGTGGTAATAACTATTTTGTAGATTGATTTGATATTCAGCTAGGGTTCATATGAGCCTTATGCCCTGATTCTGGAGCATGTGCTCCAAAGTTAGGTATTGGGATCTGGAGGGTACACATTAAAGGATTAATGTAATATTGATAGGTTGTATAAGCATGGTGTTTTTATTAGTTTAAGATAAAACTTTTACTGTGTTTAGTATCCATTGCTTATCCGAATGTTCGGCTCTTGGGGATTTTATCTCCTGGACTCGGAGTTTTGGATTATATATGGTGAAATGGGCAAGAGGCATCAATCAATTGTTAAGATTCAAAGGAGATGGGAGGGGAAGGAGAGTGGGGGTGGGAGAAGTTGAGGGGGGAGGGGAAAAGAGAAATAAATAAGAGGAAAGTGGTAGGGGAGGTGGAGAGCAGTGGGAGAGGAAGGGTTAGAGAGATAGTAAGAGAGAAAGCAAGGGGAAAAAGTTAATACCTATTATGGAAAGTTGCCATGTTTATATTAGCACTTGAGAATTTTTGGATTTATAAACACGGTATCTATAGTTACTTTTGTTAACAAGCTTTGTACACTTATTGAATAGTTTTTGTTTTGTTAGAATCTAGTTATTCAGATTATATATGGTATAATAGGTAATTCACTAGATTTATAAGAGAGAGCTAGAGGGGGAGGGGAAGGGAGGGAGGGAGTAGTAGAGGAGATCATAGGGAGAGGGTAGAGATGTAGTAGTAAGGGAAATATTCACATTCATTAGGGAAGGGAGTGTGACTGTATTAGTATTGGTGAACCCCTCTTTTAGTATAAGGTGTCCAGTGAAGGAATAGTTATGGAACATAAAGTTTAATTATTAGGAATTTTAAGATTAAGCTATAGAAATAGGGGAGGTGTGAAAAATTGGGCGCACAGATTTCTCCCTTTAAAACCTGTTTTATTTTTTTTATTTTTTTTTCTTCTTCTCTCTCTCACTCGCCTTCCTATTTTGTTGGGGATTTGATATAATTGTGGCAATAATCCCCATTTGGATTTATTTTATTTTTATTAGGCTTGTTAATTTGTTTTTTTAGGGATTTTTAGAATCCAGAATATTGACATACTGTTAAAACAGTAAAGATTTGATACTTATTGCTGTATGTGATCCTGCAGTAATAGTTGTTGCGTGGGGACAGTTATGTTCACCCTTATCTAGCACCGATAATAGGAAGGGAAATGGAGTGGGTTCACTGCGGGTTTCTGTGGGGGGGAAGCAGGCCAAGCCGGGGTAATCCTTTCCCGCCTCTGTCCCTGGGTCACAGGGGAGGGCTGGCCCCCGGGCCAGTCATATGTCTGGGCTGGTGGGCCACTCCCTCTTGTTGCTGCAAATGTAGCTACACTAGTGATACCACAGAGCTTACAACTGAAATGGAGCTACAATCCAAGTGAAGCTACACTAGTAACATAATCAATTTCTCTTGTAAGTTCTATGATATCACTAGTGTAGCTTTACTTAAATTGTAAGCTCTGTAGTTGCACCAGTGTAACCCCATTTCAATTGTAAGCTTCGTGGTATTGCCTTACTTCACAACACTAACCCTTTGAGTGCCAGAGGGGTAGCGTGGCATACCTCTCTGGCACTCAAAGGTTTAATGGCAATTTTAAAATTTAATAAAAGGGGGTGGGCTGGGACAGTGGGCTGGAATGATAGTAGAATTGGGCCTCTTGATTGTAGTTGCCCTCCAGGCCACAAGTTGCCAGCCCTCCCCTGCTGGGTCAGTTCCCTGTTTGGCGGTGGAGGGGTATGATTATTCGGCTGGTGGGCTGTGGACGTGTGGCCTTGGCCTTGGTGCTCAGTGGGGGCGGTCGGCCGGGTATACCCATGTCTCGTTGCTCGCGCCTTTGGGGTGTGGATGTTTGGGTGGTGAGTTCATGGCTCAGGGATTTTTGCTCAGACGATGGCCAGCCACTCGGCTGCAGGTTGGGGTGGCAGTGCAGTGCGGGTGGGAGGCTCTGCTGGGGTTCTGTCTCTCAGTTTGGGGATTGATGTGGTGGGTTTTGTATCTCTTATCTTGTTTGTGGTCTCTACGGTGCTGGATGAGGATGGTGTGGGCCATCACTGTCTCTCTAATTGCAATAGCTTTGTAGATATTGGAAGAGACAGGTTACAGGTCCGAGGGAGGTAATAAACCGCCCTCTTGCTGGGTGAATAGGCCTAGTATGGAGGAGGAGAATGATCCAGTGGAAATATTATATAAGGTTTTGATGATATAAAAATTGATCTATTATGCCCTGTAATTTCTAATAGGTAGTTAGTCAGTTGTGATTTTTATTTTTTTAAATTGAGGGGCATTTTAGGTTTTTTGGATCACCTTCCTTTTGGGTTACTGTTATATCGGGGTTTCAGATTGGTGTTAATCATTTAAAGTATCCCAGGATTTCCCTGATAGGATGGGTTGGGGGCTTTCTTGTGGTTAACATTGACACTTGGATGTACTCTGATTACTGTTCAGAGTCAACACTGGGTGAGTAATTCTACCTTAAGGTTGAATGAGAGTTGGAAGATGGACGAATGTTGTTTGATGCTGGAGCCACGATCCTGGGGTGTTGAGATGATGGTGGGGGAGTTGTTAGTGCAAGGGGGGTTAAAATGATCTTCTCATGAATATTAAATTTGCTTCAATTAATTGCCAAGGTCTGAATTCCCCTCAGAAAAGGGCATATTTGTATGATTTAATGATGCAAGATAAAGTGGAGGTATGTTTTGCTCAGGGTACTCATTGGGATCAGAATGGGGTATCTTACTGTAAATATCGAAAGTTCCCAGTAATACACTCTGCAGGCCTGATAGAGTCAAAGAAAAGGCGTGATACAATTGTTATTTCAAAAAATATAAAATTTGAATATATACATAAAGAGCTTGATCCGAATGGTAGGTTTTTTATATTAATTGTTAAGTTATACACTTTAGTTAATGTATATGCTCCAAATGATTCTCCCGTTAGGTTTCTTTATTTGGTTATGGAGATAGTGGAAAGGATCTCTAAAGGAACTGTAATATTTGGGAAGATGTTAATTGTGTTAATTGTCAGACTGAACAATCATTACTAAAACGGCATCTCAAGCGGTTGACTTCCTGAGGAAAATTAAGCTTCCAAAATGATCTGAAGATAAGTTGAGGACGATTAACCAACTATTTACTTTAACCGAGGTAATAAAGACGATAGGGAATATGAAGGTTGGGCAATCCAGGTCCTGAAGGTTATACCCCATTATTTTACCAGATTTTGCACCCGATGATTTCCCCGTTACTGCTGAGGGTTTTTAATGCAGTAACGGCAGAGAATCCCTTTTCTGAGGAAATGCTGCAGGCCTCCATATGCCCTATCCCAAAGGTAATTAAGGGTCATAGTTATTTGACAAACTACAGACCAATCTACCTTATTAATCTAGATGTTTGTTAATCAAACAGGATTTATTAAGGTGAGATGTGGGGAGGATTACTCATGTAGGGCATTTAATTTAATATCAGAGATCAATTGTACAGCTTACCCTTCAGTCTTCTTGGTGTCAGACTCCGAAAAGGCTTTTGATAGGGTGGTTGGGAAGTTTTTGGGATTTGGGGTCCTTTTAAATATAGGACTATGGCTTTGTATACAGTCCCTCAAGCTAAGATCACTGGTCCATTGTTAAATTCAGAATACTTTCAGATCAGTAATGGGACACGACAGGGATGTCCATTAGCCCCTATGATATATGCTTTTTCTATAGAACCTCTGGCAGCATTAATCAGGAACTCTGAAAATGTAAAAGGTATCTCAATTCATTCTCACTTGCATAAAATCATGCTATATGCTGACGATGTCCTGCTCACGTTGCCCTCTCCTGCAACATCAGTACCTGCTGTTTTGGATATAATTGATCAGTATAGTTTATTCTCAAATTATAAACCGAATTTAAAAAAAGTCACAGTTATGTTCCTCAAGACCAGCTGGATATTTTGGTGAGGACTTATCATTTTAATTGTAGGAATCAAGTTATAGGATATTTGAGAATTAAATAAACAACGGATATTAGGCTGTCTCAAAAAATCAATTATGCTGAATTACTTAAGGACTTAAACGCACAGATGGTTAAGTGTGGGGGATTGAAGTTTCCTGGGTGGGAAAAATAAACATCGTAAATGCTTATCCCCTTCCCAGGATAATGTACCTCTTTAGAACTATCCCCCTTAGAGTACCTAGAGTGACTCTCAAAAAACTTACTAAGATCTTGGCAGATTATGTATGGCAAAATAAATGCCCTGGAATATCTAGGGAAACATTAAGCAGATCAACAAGTAACGCAGGATTAGGATTTCCTGATCTATACAAGTTACATCAAGTAGTTATGTTTACTCATGCTTTAGCCTGGGATGGAAAGAATAGTTCGGGCCTGAGTTGGTATATGATTGAGCAGACATTGCTTAAAAATCTTAATCCATTCTCTACTATTGGATAAAACAAGTTTCTGATTATCAGTTGGGGATTGCGGATTCAGTAGCAGCAGATGTGATTAAATCTATACATAAGTTTAGAGGATTATTAAACTATATAACTTCTTATACACCATTGGGAGCTATAGAAATATATATCCCTGATATCAGTTTAAATGCTTGGGTCAACAATGGGATTTTTAGTTTAGCAAATAAACGCTTTTCCTATTACTGATAATGATCTATATACATATCTGAGAATTAAGAGTTTTTTTTAGAGTTAATCCGGTGGGCCCCACACTGCATTAGATAAGTTAATAGATAAACATCATAATTCTAGGCTGATATCCAGATTGATGACCCTTCAAAAGGGACTTCATTTATTGGATCTGCTGACTTAAATAATGAAATGGGAAAGGGATCTTGGAGTGTCTTTTCCATTAGAGAAATGGTATTACTCTTGGATAATGTTCAGGAAGGCTGTGCACTGTGTGACTCTGCAGGAGTCATTTTATAAGATTATCCACCATTGGTATATCGTTCCCACCAAAAGGTATAACTCAGACTCCTCGGATATTAGTTGGAGGTGTAAGAAGGCAGTGGGATTGATGTGGGTATGTGACTCTTTGGGGCAGATTAAGGAAAGGATTGTGGATCTTCTGGGGACCATTCTCAATAGACGGTTTGAGTTGTCTCCACAATTCTTCCCTTATAGGGATAGTAATACCTAAAATGTAAAAAAAAATATGTTGTAGGGTTTATCCCCCTGAGTAAAACAAGAGTACTCCCACTGCTGAAAGGTGTTTCATTCAAAAGTTATTAATTTTCAAAGTTGAATTTTTTAGGTGCAATATCACAGTGACCTGAAATTGTACAGTGGCGCTGTTGCTACACGATCCTATGGACAGCTCTGGTCTCAGGACCATAAATCTCCATAGGATGGTGTAGCAACAGCGCCATTGTAAAATTTCAGGCCACTGTGATATTGCACCTAAAAAATTCAACTTTGAAAATTAATAACTTTTGAATGAAACATCTTTCAGCAGTGGGAGTACTCTTGTTTTACTCAGGGGGATAAACCCTACAACATATTTTTTTTTACATTTTAGGTATTACTATCCCTTTAAAGAGCAAATTTCAGCAATTTTTGGTAATTAATATCTTAGCAGCAGTTAACCCTTTGAGTGCCAAAGGGGTACTCAATGCATTGCAAAGCAATCCGTTGCGTACCCCTCTGGCACTCAAAGGGTTAACCTTTGTTTGACCAAGTATTGGAGAAAGATGGAAACTCCTTCCTGGAAAGAAATAGAGGACCAAATTTCATATCAGTGTTCGATGGAAAAGTATTGTTACTCCACAATTTGTGGTCTGAAAAGTAATAATGATATTTGTTTGCCTGGCAACGGTATAGAATAGATCGTGCTCTACCTGAGGTGATCTGAAGCTTACAATGCTTGGCTCGCTTCGGGGCTCAACTCCGATTGCCGGGTTCATCACTCCAGGATTTAAGGATAGTGATGGTATAACTGATGTATTATTAATGAAAAAAAAAATTGTTTAGTGGCTCTGATGAAAGATTATATGTATGTGTTTTGAATGATAGTTTGAGAGTTAGCTGGGAATATTTTTTGAATGTTAAATTATGTTTATGTATGTAATACTATAAGTGTATAATTTTTTCTTTATATTTATTTTATAATTGATATTGATGTGTGAAATGTAAATGAAAGATAAAATGGGAGAATTAAACTCCTTTAATAAAGAGAGAAAAAAACATAGTAAATTGTAATAACTGCTCTTTCAATGAACAGTAAAACCTTCAGACAAATTTGAATGTTTGATATGTTATTATTGAACTTCTAATGAAATGTTTTAAAAATGAAAAAAAAGAATAATAATAAAAAAAAAAAAAAAATATATATATATATATATATATATATATATATATATATATTGAGAGAGAGAGAGAGATATTAAGTTCATATCAGGGTGAAAAAAGCACTCACAGGACTTCAAATAAAGTGTAATAAATCAAAATTTATTGATCAACGTTTCGGTTACAATTTTAAACCTTTCATGTTACAAAAGTTTAAAATTGTAACCGAAATGTTGATCAGTAAATTTTAATTTATTACACTTTATTTGAAGTCCTGTGAGTGTTTTTTTCACCTTGATATGAACTTAATATCTATTTAGCCCTGAGATATAGCACACAGGCAATTATCTTTGTAAGTGAGTGCTTCCCTGTTGGCTATATATATATATATATATATATATATATATATATATATGTGTGTGTTTTTCCTATTATGTAAAATGAGGGTATCCCCAATGCTGGGAACATTTCTCTATAAGGATATTATAGAGATAACTTGTAATTTTTTTTGATAGCTTGAGTTGAAAATGATCTGCTGGTAGGTGGCCTGGTATCAACATCTGTCTATGGAAACTTGTGCCTGTGACACTGAACTTCCCACAGACAGTAAACGAAAGAAACACACCTGGCTGCAACAGCATCTTGAACTCAAACTATAAAAAAACACAAGTTTTGTCTATAATAACAGTTGACTGAAGGATCTCCCAGTAGTAAAAGAACCCTTTCTTGTATTTTCTTGTCTAAGAAGCACTACAATATAAATATTTCTAATTTATCCCAATGTATCATACCTTTCCTTAGCACATGGGCACCGCAAAGGTTTTCTCCTGTTTTCAATACACTGTAGGTCACCGAATCAACTGGCTGAATTAAACACCAGACAGTGTCTTAACAGCCCTCCTCCTTCGCAATCACAGTGTATCTCAGAAGCAATACAAGAAACATATGAGTGTGCATAAAAAAACAGTACACATAGCAAACTGTCATAATCTGTTTTCCTTCTCCTCATTATAGTCGCCCCATGATGCAAAATCATAGAGTCACCATTGGATGGAAGAAGAGTAAGCTGTGGGAATTTTCATAAAGTACATTTTACAGCACTGAACCTAAACAGTGTTCCATTAATTTACACTGCTCATTCCAACCTTGGCAGAGTTTAATCCATTGAGGGTGTGTGTGCAACACTTTGCAAAACAGTGCATTTGCACACGCCTCTGGTCCTCTAGGGATAATCAGAAAATGCTGTATGGATTTCAATGGCTGTACCTCAGTCTATACAGTGCTACTACAAACACTTTTTATAAATCTCCCTCTTTGTTCTTAATTTAAATGAATAAAAGCTAAGTGTTATGGCCATCATACAGTACACACGGAGGACTGAACTGGTCTTCTTTCATGGATGAGTAGAGACTTGATGCATTGCAAAAGAAACTTGTCTAGCTTTAACCCATCCAGTCTCTTATTTTTCAGTTCAGAATTGAACATTTTATGACCATAAAGTGCATAAATGTATAGGTCTATTTATGTAATGCTGTCCTGATTGGAGGTTATGTGCCTGGTTATGTAATTTCCCTTCTGATAGCAGTTATTAGTATCAATGCCTCCTTCAAACCCGCCTACAGTGAGTTTTCAGTCAGACTGCTTGTTATTCTGCTGGTCTGTGGTGTGAACTTGAAAAGCTGACATGTTGTGCCTGACAACTAACATTGAAAGTCAGTTTTATATGTTCTGGTTGTCTCTGTATTAAAATGGTCTATTAAATATATACATTTTTTTCTCCAAATTTATGATCAATTTAGTATGTCATGGTGAGTTTTCTTAAAAAAAACACAAAGTGTAAACTATGAAATAATTAATAATAAAATATACAATGTGATATGTTAACACTGTGAGTGCCAGAAGCGTACGCCTCTGGCCCTCAAAGGGTTAAAATATTGATAGTTTTAAGGAAGCTTTAGAGGTCAAAGGTTTCAGTGTAATTTTGCTAGAGACAGAGACAGATGAAGGTTATTCTACAGAAAGCTTCACAATATAATTATAGTTTAAGATGAGTCCAAGGCTGTTGCAGAGCCAGTGAGACCCTGACTGGAGATATGGAAATATCTCCGCATACGTAAAGTGTCAGTGTCTTCTGATAAAAAAGACGTGAGTGTAATTTCACTTATTACTTTGATACAATCTTGGCTATATTACACTATTAGGTGCCTTCTCTTTGTGTACTTTTCTACATGTGGCCATAGTGAGAAAGTGTGTTTGTGGAGAAAAGTTGCCTGTGACACCTTTAATCATTTATACAAGACATTTTAGCTGGGTATTAAATAAGAAAGTAACTTGTGAGTGCCCATTCTGAGGTGTTTTGGTGATGGTCCGCATCCATTAGGTCTTATGTGCACTAGGGGTGCCCCTGTTCTATCACTTCTCATTACTATAGCTTATGAGCTGCTAGTGCTACATCATACTGTACTGATACATGAAAATCACTATACACAGAAAAAGTAAGAAGAATTATTTTACATGCATGTATTAAAAACAAAACTGCAGTGTAGGAGCACCATATTTTAACAGATAAAGGATCAATAAATCCTAATTATGAAAAAAAAAAAAAAATAATATATATATATTGAGAGAGAGAGATATTAAGTTCATATCAGGATGAAAAAAGCACTCACAGGACTTCAAATGAAGTGTAACAAATCAAAATTTATTGATCATTGTTTCAGTTACAATTTTAAACTTTTCAGGTTACAAAAGTTTGAAATTGTAACCAAAATGTTGATCAGTAAATTTTGATTTATTACACTTTATTTGAAATCCTGTGAGTGTTTTTTTCACCCTGATATGAATTTAATATGTATTTAGCCCTGAGATATAGCACCCAGGTAATTATCTTTTTAAGTGAGTGCTTCCCTGTTGGATATATATATATATATATATATATATATATATATATATATATATATATATATATATATTAGTGTTTTTCCTGTTATGTAAAATGAGGGCATCCCCAATGCTGGGAAACATTTCTCTATAAGGATATTATAGAGACAACTTGTCATTTTTTCTGATAGCTTGTTCTGCTGGTGGGTGGGCTGGTTTCAACATCTGTATATGGAAACTTGCGGCTATTATAATGAGCTTCCCACAGAGAGTAAACAAAAGAGACACACCTGGCATCAACAGCATCTTGAACTCAAACTGTAAAAAAACACAAGTTTTGTCTATAATAACATTTGACTGAAGGATCTCCCAGTAGTAAAAGAACCCTTTCTTGTGTTTTCTTGTCTAAGAAGCACTACAATATAAATATTTCATAATATGGGTTTACAACCCCTATAAATGTGATAGTGAAACACAAAGCCTTATTAAAAGATGTGGAATATTTTTATGTTTATTTAACTTTTATATCTATTACCACCTCTTCCCAAGAAAATGTACTTCTATTGCAGAAAATGTAAACACATAATAGGGAACTCTCAAAGGATTTCTAAATATTTTTCAAACTTGTTTCCAACTAGGCATAGAAAGGGTTAAACATCATACTTTATATGTGCTTTATTATTTATTGTTCATTAAAAAATTACACAACAATTTTCTAAAGTAGAAAGTTTGAAAAATCAGTAAAGTAACTAGTCTTGTTATTACTGAAATGAACATCAATGGCATATAGTGGTATTTTTGCTGAGAAGAAATACTGCATCTGACAGTGTTATCTTTATTATATGTGAGAAGGGCCAGTTTACTGGACAAGAATTTGAGAGTGCTGGAGGTCAAGTGTACCATGTGATTCATTCTAGTGCAGCAAGGAAGCTTCAAACAAATGATGAAGAGCGTGGGATTATTCTGTATATCAATGCATGATAGTACTAGGATGCCATGAATACTGAAACGGTTTACTTTACCAAAGAGCAATTGTTTTAAGCAAGTTACAAGTTACAAGATTTCTCATTTCCAAGTATGTTGTGGAGAGCAAATTTCCTTTGATGTTTCCATAATTTACGCCATTTAGGGTGCATTTTGGGAACTTAACACACACAACGGACATTTGTCCACAAGTCCGTTTCTGTGGGCTAACGTCCATTGTGGTTTCAGCTGCTAGGGCAATTGAATTGCTCCGCTAGCACTTTTTGCTAACAAGTCATTAGCCAATATTGCCCTTAGCATTTTGTATCCAAAATGTTAATTGTAAGCACCTTTAACACAATTGATTTTTCAGAACTAGGATTATATTTTAACACAATGAAGGAGGAACAAGTTTATTTTACTAGATTTTAGTTGGCTGGGATAATCTTACTATGTTTGTGTTTGCCATCCAGTTCAAACATTACTATCATATCCATATGTAACACATATTAATAAAAAAAATAAAAAAACGCAGGAAACTCGTGAACAGGCAGATAGCATCTGCTGCTGATTTAACCTCATAATTTAATCAGTTTCCATCTAATCCATTATTTGCCTTTATTAGAGACAAAGACTGTCCATCTGAGGATGAAACAGTTTGCAAATGGAAGTTAAGTGCAGTGACAAAATAATTCATAGCCAAGAAGGGGCACTACAAACTAGACATAAAACATGGATGGTTCTTACATGCCAAGGTTGTTTTGTTTTGTTTTTAGCTTTTTGTAAAAGTAGAAAGATTTGAGGCTTCTTAATTATTTCACCATATAATCAATAATGCCCATGTCACCCATGATTAAAAATCATCCTAGTATCTATTTATCTGTGAAAGGAATAGCAGTGAATATAATGAACAGATAGCCTCACACCTATTATAGTGCATAACAAGAGTGCTGCATCACATGTATTGTGATTTGGTTTGACTAGATTTTAAGATACACCTCACGGTTTTAGCATCTACAGACTTTGTACTAACTTCAGTACTACACATTACACCTGTTCTATAGCTAGTATGAACAAGGGTTTATGTTTTGAAGATTTAAAACTTTTGAAGCATTTGGCACAAAGTTTAAGGCTAAAATTCATAAAGCTGTGAGAAAGGTAGCATTTATGCAGATTTGAAAAGGTTTTCACCATGGTCATTGATGGATAACTTGGGGTATTCATCAATGATTGATTATATTTCCCTGTCTCACATATGTAAGGCAGGGAATTACAATGCAAAATGCCAACATTCTTTTAACACACGTGTAATAATACAGAGTATGTATATGCATGTGTTCATCCCCACTAACTACACTGGAGTCCACTGGCTTGAAGCTGGTTGATATAATTTGTAGATCTATTTGGCTATTGCTCATTGATGAATAAGCTATCCAGCCATTTTTGAATATGCAAATGGATAATGCTTATTATGTCAATCACCACTTGATGATATTCAGTATAAAGTGGACAGTTCAGGAGTCAGTTTTAGTCTCATTCCCAAAAAAACCTGAACATTTCATCCAAATCAATCAGTCCAAATACAAGGTTTCTGAAAAAGTTAGTCCTTGTCTATTACAGCATGTCACAAAACTTTGGTCAGTGCTACATAAAAATCTGCTGAACAGTCAACTACCAATTTTCACAAAAAGATAGATCTTATGGGGCTCTCTTCACTTATTGCTTAAATATAGTTTGTTTCTGCTTCTGAAATATTTAGCTATAAACTTTTTCCTATATATGCATTAATTTTTTTCACAACAGGATTGTAGTTTTCATGCACAAATCATTATACACAAAAACAATCAATTGTGTGCAAGAAGCAAGTTTGATCAAACAGAACAATATCTCAGTCAGTTGCCCCTTTACCCCTTACTCATGAGAAGTAAGCAACTTGATAAATTGTTACATGTTTTAATGCAGTGCCCTAAAACATCTTAGTGAAATCAGATAAAAAAACACAAACTTGGGGGGGCTGGGTCCTGTTAAAATATGATCTAATAGAATGAGAGATGGGCATGTGCTAAATAACTGCAAAGTCTATATTAAAGAAAATTTCGATTTTTATTATGTTGCAAAGCAGGCCCTACAAACATTTTGTGCCTAAATATACTGATATGTATACTACTCTTTGTGCACTGAAATGTGATATTTTAGAAGGTGGGAGTGTCTAGTCATTAATTCATCTGTTCACAGTAACAGGCTATGTACAAGCAGAGCACAGAGGATGCCTTCTTCATGGATGTGTACAGAGATTATGCGCACTAGAGTTGCTGAGTATGCACTAATGAGAGCACACAAGTGGACATCGTACATTGCCTAATACTTCATCATTACAACAAGGGTGCAGTGTATGCCATCCACCCAAATTTCACACATCTGCATCATTGCATTGACAGTACACACAGGTCAAGTACAACATTTGATGGGTGTATTCACTGCATTGGGCAAGTATTGGCACTGCCCTCTTCTAATAGATTAAATAATATTATGATTACAACCCTGACATTTACAGTACCTTATTAAAAATATACTGTATAATGTATTATCCAATACAGGGGCACTCAAATCTGTCTTCAGGCCTCCACATTGGACCTGCAAGGACCGTTATTCATCCAGTGAGTCTGAGGAGGAGGAAGTGGCAACTACCACCTTTCACGACATCCATGATTGCCTCCAGTGGCGTGCTGTTATACTAGCGACATTGTTCTTGCCTTACCTGTTGCTCAAATACTACGCGTTATTCTTATAGGCCACTGGAGGGTGATTAGTGGTCTCCACCCATATGCTAGGCCTTATAGGTCTCAGACCTACTATACACTTTTGCCCTTTCGTGGTTCTGTGTTCCATTTATTGATTCCTGTGAATGACTCCTGGCTTCATCTGACTTCCATTCCAGCTCAGACCTCTGTCTTCGTCTGACTAACCGATTCGGCTGAGACCTCTGGCTTCGTCTGACTACCCGATCCGGCTGAGACCTCTGGCTTCATCTGACTATCCGATCCGGTTGAGACCCCTGGCTTCGTCTGACTACCCGATCCAGCTGAGACCCGTGGCTCCCTACAACCATACCTTCTGGCTTTGGTTGACACTTGCTCAGCTGCGCTCCTGACTTACCACCTACGGTCTACCCAGGCCTGGCTGCCTTCCTCCTTTGGTTTACTAGCCTGCCGCTACCTTGCTACTGCTTCCTGGCAGTACATGTACTTGTTGCCTACTCTGTTGTCCACCTGCGGCCTATCCTGGGTAGCCAGTTATATTCCCTACTGTTCTAGGGTTTGTCACCTCTGTCTGTCTGTCACCATTGCCTGTCAGGGTCTCTAGCATCTAGGGCCTATCCGTAGCCTAGTCATCTCTTTTTGGAGAGATGTTCTCACTCTTTGTGGTCCTCCAGCATTCTGGAGTGTAGTCAATGTGCCCTACCTCCATCTGTCTAGTGAAGGGTTTGGGAATTGTCGTTACACTGTCCCTTTACCTGGCCTCATTAAGGTGGAGGCTGTGCTCTCACTCCAGGTGGTGCTCCAGCGTTCTGGAGTATAGTCCGGTAGTCATCCTCCTACCTGTCTAGTGAATGGTTGGTAAAGAGTTTTTACACTGTTTCCAGACCAGGCCTCGTAAAGGTAGGAGAAGGTGCTCTCGCTCCTTGTTTGCTCCAGCGTACTGGAGTATATTCTGTTCTCTTCTCTTCCACCTGTCTAGTGAAGTGTTGTGGAAGTGTCATTACACTGTCCTATACCGGGCCTTGTGAAGGTGGAAGAGGTGCTGTAGCTCCTGGTAGATACTCCAGCATTCTGGGATATAGTATTTCTCTGTCTTCAAGCCTGTCGAGTATAGGATTGGGGAAGTGCAGTTGCATTGTTCCTACCTGGTCTAGTGAAGGTTGGAGAGAGACATATTCTTTCTTTTAATTCTTTATTATTAAAGTTCATTTTATTGTATCTGTACTTGTCGAGTGTAGTTATTTCACAGTCACCCCCGTGACACCACCAACATGAAAGGATCTGAATGCCCTGGTTCCCCTGACCCAATGCTGGCCAGTCTCCCTACATCACCCCTAGGGATCTTGGGAAATTTTTGTCAAGGACAGAGGGAGAAGAGGTTAGTAAAGAGAGCAGGGCAGGTGAGCTACCTGTGCCTGCTGCCAGTGCTGTCCCCATTGCCAGTGCTGTGCCTGATGCAGTACTGAACCTGCTGCCAGTGTGTCTTGTAATTCACAGGAGGGGGGAGGAGGAGATGATGCCGAGTGTGACAGCAGGGGACCCTAAGTAACACTTGCCATCCCCAGGCAGTCCCACCACTAGTACTACTACTATGAAGGTCCAGAAGCTTGTACAGTGTGTTAGAGTGAAGGAGGGGGGGGATCATATTGCTACTGAGGAGGAAGAGTCAGGGACTGAAATTGATGTAGTTGGTGTTAGATGCAAAGGAAGGGTGCTGGTGGCGCTTAAGGTATCTAACAGGAATACTCCACATAAAGGTGACAATAGATCTAGTCAAACAGATAGACCCATACAGTAATACATCAACTAGATACTGTAATACAGTGCAAGAGAGGGTACTCTAGTTAAAACACATTATCTAGAATATACAGAGACAAATAAAACCTGGCAGGTAGTAATATACAATATAGGGTAATGGATAATACAATGTAAGACAAGAGGGGGCACTCAAGTATATAGAAAAACAATCGGAAGTATATGAGAGACAAAATGATAGTCACTAGACTGTTACATAAAATCACCAGATATAAATTCGTGCATCCAGTATATTGGGAAATTTGGAAATGTTAGGTGGCAAAATGATAGTCATTAGCCTGATATTAGTCCGTGAGTTAAGATATCGATTCAGTCTGTATATCTTTATAAAGCTCTAATCGATTATCTTTCTCCCCAAACACTTCTTGTGGACGGTGTCTGTGCTCAATTGATAACCCGATGAAGGGCAGCATGTGTGAAGCATTGTATACTGGTATTGGTACCACATTCCCACTCAGATATGAAGATAGGCGATAGTATGTATCAGTATATGGAACAGATATTTAGAAACAAAAAAGTAGTAACTTACATGTAAGAAGGAAAAAATCAGCTCTCATATCTCTCCTCCAGCAGGTATCTCCTTGTGTGTTCCTTCCTCCGTTCTCCTTTCTCTGTCACTTGGCGGTCTCTCCGCAGAACTCTTAAGAGTTCTGTAGCCCATTCATATATTCAGTAAAGTAATAGATTATGTCTTTTATGATCCAAAATTACATTTTATTCAATATAAGTGGCAATACACAATATGTGCCACAAAATATCAGTTCTCAAGCAAACCACCTTTTCTTTACTGCTAGTCTAGGTACTAGACAGCCAGTGTCTAAGTAGATAGTATTTGTCAGTCACGTTTTAACGCCTTAGCGTGCAGTGCAATACTTAGCGGGAAAAATCATGGTGTGAGTGCTAAAAGATATTGAATTATTAACCCTACGCGTTTCGTGCGCATGGCACTTCGTCAGTTGGTGTTAGTAGCAGGGGTGGGCAAAATCTTTCGCTGTATTCCAGCGAGAAATTCCACAAAAATCTTGTTGTTGTCCACTTTTTCGGGGGGAAAATCCTCTTTAAAACTAGCGATTAAAATGTTCACATTTTTTGCCCATTGGCAAACATTTTTCACCATTATTTTAATGGCTAGAAAGTTTCCGCCCATTGATTTATGTGGTTTTCGCCTTTTCGCTACAAAAATGTGAGTATTTGCAGAAATCAAACACAATAGAAGCAGCTACAGAGCAAGGTAGACGTGCTGTGCTATTGTTTTTCCAAAATTGAGACAGAAGAGGCTCATAGTGACTGCTATCACTATGAGCAGGTTTAAAAATAATAAGGAGCTGAAAGGACCCTTATGTGTCCACTGAGTCTGAGGAGGAGGAAGAAGTGAGCACTACTGAACCAATTCTGTCCATTCCCCTTAAATTACCCCAAGGGATCTTGAGGAATTTAATGGGAAGGGAGGGAGAAAAGGGAATGGGAAGGGAGGGAGAAAAGGCTAGCACTAGTGACAGCAGGACAGGTCAGCTGCCTTTGCCTGCTGCTAGAATTGATGCCTCTGCCATCATTGCTTCCCCTGTTGAAACCAGTGTTGTGCCTGCTGCCAGTGCTGAACCTACTGCCACCAATACTTTGCCTGCTGTCAGACATGCTGCCAATTGCCAGTGCCACATGTTGCCAGTGCCACCAGTGCTGTTCCTACTGCCAGTGTTGAAGCTGCTGCCACCAGTGGTGAAGCTGCTAGTGTGTCTTGTAATACTCAAGAGGGGGAAAGGAGAAAATGATGCCAAATGTGACAGCAGGGGACCCTAAGTCACACTTGCCATCCCCAAGCAGTCCCACCAGTGCTAGTACTACTACTACCAAGAAGGTCCAGCAGCTTGTTAGCGTTAGGAATGAAAGAGGGAGTAAACAATATCCTCATTTTACTAGTGACTGTGAGGAGGTAGACTCTGGGGCTGAACTTGATGTGTGTGGTGTTAGTAGTAGTATTAACAGTCATGGTGAAGCAGTCGGTGGGACTAGTGTTAGGGGAGTGGTAGGGGAAGCATTTGAGAGCGTCCAGACTAGCTGTCAAGGGAGGCAACATCATTCCTGTGGCTCTGGGAGTCCTCCTTCCATTCCCTTCACTACAGTGTCCAGGTGGAACATGATCCTGAAGAGGCCAGAACTGGTGTTGGGGGAGAGCAGGCTCAGAATTAATACCACCAACAGCAGGAGCACAGATCAGCTGCCTGTGCCTGCTGCTAATGCTGCAAGTCTGCCTTCTTCAGGTCAAAAAGAAATGCCAAGCGTGACATTAGGGGGCTCTGTCACATTGCTCGTCACCTCCTCCAAGCAGCAGTGAGATGTCTGTGATAGAGCAGCAGCACGTAGAGGCTAGTGATGGTGGTGATGATGATGGTAGGGAAGCTTTGGAGGAAGAGACATTGATGGTCTTTTTATCAGAAACTGAGAAGGAATGGGAGACAGGGATGAGGATGGGCATCACCACCACCACCACCACGAGCAATCAGCTTTTGAAACTGATGGAATTTGCAACTGTTCTATTTCCTGCTGCTGCTGAGATGCAAGGGCAGCAGGATGCTGAGGAGCAAGCTAGTGTGCCACAGACCACAGTGGACATAGTGGGAATGGGGTCAACAAGTGATGGTGGACTAGGACAGGTTCAATTTGCAAGAGCCAGAAATACACCTGGTCCTAATTGCAGTGCTGATTTTGAGGCAGTAGTAGCAACATCATATGCTGCCAGTACAAATAGTTAAGGGGAATGTGGAGGACACAAAGAAAGAGACCATTCTTCTCCGCATTCCCCCTTCCCCCACAAGTCATGGCTGTGAGACTATTTTCTCTTAGGGCAGGCACAGTGCAGTCATCACCAATGGCACTGTGCTCAATTTGTGACATGTCAGTGAGAACGGGAAAGGAAGGAACACACCCTGGCACAACCTCCCTGATATCACATATGAAACACAGACACCATGACATTTATGTCAAACATGTTAAACCCAAACACCCATTACAGAAATCTAGCACCACTGTTACTTTACCCCCCTGACTCTCCAGAAAGGCAACAAGAGATGAGACGGAGATCAAAGAGGAGGAAGAATAGAGAAACCCAGAAAAACACTGGAAGTTCCATGACAAGCGAAACAACTAGATCGCCATCACCTTCTTCCTCTAGAGTAACTACATCTTCTGCCAGTCCACCTCGTTTATCGGTATCTCACCCGCCAAATTATAGCCACTCAGTTGATGTTAGGATATGACAGCTCGTCTCTACCCATTGCACACTGTGTGGTGGAGGAGAATCAATACCAGGTCATCAAGCGGAATCTGAGGGGATTCCATCACACAGAATATGCTAGGATGCTGGTAGGGAGGGTTCATCATTACTATTAAACTGTCTAAAAGTTGCCAGTGGCTAACACAACATGACCTGCTGGCACTAGGGCTTTTTAAAAAAAAAAAAATTAGAGGCCTACAAAAAAATAATAAATGTTTAGGGACTATTTTTAATTTTTGTCTAAATCCTACAAATCAATGTTTCCTCTGGGCTTGGGCCTCCTACAAATCATCCTCTACAAAATACTCTATCCTGTAAAGTATCCTTCTGTTTCTGTCACGTTACATGCCAATTTCTTTTTTTTTTATTAACTGTCCCCCGATACCAGTCAACAACCCCCCAAAAAACATTCCCTGTTCAACTGATTCTTTCCCCAGACTCCACCCACCAACACCAATTTTATTTAATTTTATTTAATTTTATTTTTTTTTAGTAATTGCCTCCCCACCCCCAATCCCAGTCAATAAACCACCCCAAAAAATCCCACATTCAACTGGTTGTCTCCCCACACTCCACCAACACAGGCATCTTCAGACCCCTTTTATAGTATGTCTTTGTGAAATAAAATAACATTTGTATTTATTGTATGAAAATTCAATGAGCTAGGCAAAAAAAGTGAAAAAACGGCACTTTTCGCTGGAAATTATTTGCAAAGTGGGAAGTGCCATTATTCACCAGTTTTGGTTTGAGGCGAACATTTTTGCTTTGCAATGCATTTGAGACTCCTCTACCTTTCAAGTGGCTAAAAGCCCATTTACGTTAAATGTGAATTTTTATTTCAATAGTTGCATTGAAGGTTTATTTCAATGGAATTTAAATCAGTGGAGCATTTTTGTGCCCCAGAACAGCTCATGTTTTTATGCATATCAAACATTATCTACAAATTATACAGTACTGCGGAATTTGTTTGTGCTTTATAAATAATACATAATAATAATCATTTTCTGATGCATCAACAAATAAAATTATTGGTCCATTTTATTTACTCATATGCAGCAAGTTTTTCTTGCACCAATCACATTATCATACTTCAAAGAAATATTGCACAGTGTTCTGCATAATAAATATATTATCCCAAATTACAAAATGTTTCTAATTTATCATACACAAATTCTGTCTCACTTAACACCTTGAGGACCAGAAACGTGTGGAAAGCACTTATTCACAAAGTACTGCACACCCCTCTGTTCCTCAGTGGGTTAATACAGAGACCACATAATTTATCTTTGTTGGGGAAATCACAAGATATACATATCTAATTACACATACTATGACGGAAACAAGACTAAAGCAAACGCTAATAATACACTGCTAATTAAAACATCTGTTTTTATATCCAATATGTGCTCAATCAAGTGAGGTAAAGATAATTCTGAGTCACATGCCAATGCTTCACTACTACTCCTCCTATAAAAGAAAGAACAGCAATGAAGTTGTTTTCCTTGGGCAAAGAAAGGCAGAGAGAGATTCTGTGCTGACCTTTCCAATGCCCTTTGTTCTTTGGGGAATTTGGGGAGTTAACCACAAATTTGCCCTTTTCAACATTTTACTGTTTACATTATATGCTCTATATAAGCCAAAGGACTTCCATTTTAATTGTCAAATGAGTCTGTCTGTTTCCTTAAAAAAAAGATGAAGAGGCTGATGTGTAAAGCTGAACTGGAGCAATTCTGGGTCACAAAAGGGAAGAACAACTGCACACTATGGAAGAAATAAAAATTTTTTTTTCTGAATTATTTATACCCATTTGTTTGTCATTTGTTTGTACAGCTCAAATTTGCATTTTTTAAATTAAACTGTTAGGAACCGTGCCAACACTTTTTGTAAAGCACTCAGTACAGGATCATGAGTTTTAGCCTGCAGGCCTCCATACTTTGTTATAGACAAAATGAATATATCTGTATATATATATATATATATATATATATATATATATATATGATACTTCTGTGTGCCTGACATGCACACCCTGGGGTGGCAGTAAGGAGGAGTTATTTGAATCTCCTCTATATTGGCATTCACATAGGTTCATTTATGGGGATGTGATATTCACAAGAATGGCTAGGGGGGCAATGTCCCTCTAGCTATTCCTGTGAAAATCTCTGCAAAGAATTGCTGGGCCCAGGGCCGGATTTACATATCAAGCGCCCATAGGCACAACACCATCTGGCGCCCCTAGCCTCACCTTTTTCTAACCCCCTAACCACACCCCATTATTTACCCACACCTCTGAGAGCTGCTTATTGCCCCCTACTGATTTAAATACTGAATGTGATGCTTGAATATACAAGAAGAATAACTTGCTGTCACTGTACTAAGAAGAACTGGGGCAAACCAACTGCATCACAGGGAACATAGGAAAACTACTATAATGCCCATTGGTTTAATTTTTGTAAGCCTTTGAATACTAACAAAATCTCCATGGCTTTTCAATTTGTTGGAGACCTCTCTAGCATTCAAGAGCTTTAAAGTAATGTTTCACAAAAACAGCAGTTCCAATTAATCTTCATAGTATTTGAGCCATAGAGAGTGTTATTTCAGTACTGTGAGTGTTGTAGTTCAAGAGTAATTGAATGATAACATATCCCCCTCCCGCCCCTTTTACCTAGTGTAACACTGCTGTATCAGATGTGGAATCCAGTCCATAGACCAGACAGCTCACATCAAGGGTCAATATACTTACTATGAGAACAATGAAAACCCTGCCCCCCTTGACAGTTTTTTCAGCTTTTTTCTTTATCTTAATTGAAGATTGTCCCTCTCTTCAGTCTACCTGGGCAGCTCCCTGCTGCTCTGAGGTGAGCAGTGTTACATCAGTAAAAGGGGCGGGAGGGGGATACTTTATCATTCAATTACTACTGAACTACAACTCTGACAGAATTGAAATAACACTCTCCAAGGCCCAAATGCTATGATGATTAATTAGAGCTGCTTTTATTATGAAACATTACTATCCCTTTAAAGCTTCATTTATATAAATGACAAGTTTAATTTGTAGCCTATGGTGCAGTTGGTTTGCACCAAAATTGCTCCGGTTCTTCTCAGTACATCAGCATCAATGACTGTACCCTGTATGTGTATCATAGGCAGACCCCTTAATTGAGGCACTCATGCAACAAGCAAATAGAACAAAATTGTATTACTTTTCTCAATAAAATTATTTGTTCACACTCTCATAAAATCAATTAAAAACAGCAACACCAACTAAAAGAGGGAAATAAGCAAAGCCCCCATTGTTAACAACCTGAGCCGGCATAAATCCAGATATATTATGTATATAACAAGATGTAAAAATGCTGTACAAGAAATACATCCTCTATATAGTCAAAATAAGTAGACAAGTACATACCCCATCTAAAAAGTGAATTTCACTATATGCACTTTGTTTTGTGAATAACAAATTTTAAAGAATGTTTTAAGAATGAAAATGCAGTTATTGTACATTGTATAGTTTCTGTCCTACAAACCTAAAATTTGTATTAAGATTATCCTGTTTCAGAAACAAAAATGTACCCCAGGTCAAATACCATTTATTATCTGGCTTGATTGCGGCTTTAGATATAAATATTTGTATAGACTACGCAAGAGGCCTGTAACTGAGAATTGTTACAGAATGGAGTACTTTAAAACTGTAACAAAATTCAGTGCTGGTGCACTGGTGTAAAAAATTATATCTGACTAGTCTGGAAGCTGCTCAAAAACCAGCATCCCACTCCCAGGGTGCAAGAAAAATACAAAAATGCAAATATACCTGGATGAGCACTACACTGACTAGTATAAGAAGACAGGGCTGGTGCAAGGTTTTTTGCCACCCTAGGCAAAACCTAATTTTGCTGCCCCTTGGCTCCACCCCTTGTGTACCACCCCTTTATACCCCGCCTACTTATACCCCACCTCTTTTCATGATTGTTACCTTAGCGCAATTTAATCCAACTGCACCATAGCAGAAAATAAATATTTCCACTGATTTAAGTGGGACTTTTAACCCCCTTGAATGCTAGAGAAGATTATATTGTACTAGTTGAAGAGCCCGTTACACAGGCCACGGTGCCACTGCCACCCGGTCGTGGGGCAGTCAAGCGCAGTAAAGACTGCCCACGCCTCTGTATCAGCAGCGGCGCGGGCAGTCTCTACTGTGCATTACTGCAGCACGCGCAGCAGTGTCTACTGCGCATGACCCGGCGGTACACACGTTTTAGTGAATTATTATATAGGATTAGAGAGGTCTCTAACAAGTGCAACTGGTTAAAAGTCACAGAAATGTTTATTTCCCCTGTATGTTGTTGGTTTGTTGACCTAGTATGAATATCAAAATATCTTTCAAAAACAGTTTCTACTAGTAAACACCATCATCAGGAAATAGTATCTGATCTTTTGTCTTATAGGGAGATAGGTTACAGTGCTTTTTATAAGGTGAATCTTACAGTACACAAAATGACACTTTGTGAAATGTTAGAGTCTTCCACATGTTCTCTGGCAGCCACAGAACCACAAATACACTGCCTGCCAATCCAGGCTTTTCCCCCTCTCTGACATAAATACAATTCTGTCTGTGAAAGCCCTTAAAGTTTTTCAGGGTTCAGTGGACCAGTCTGAGAACCAATGAAATATCACATTACAGAACTAGCATCGTGAATCAAATGAGTGCTTTATTATGACCATCTCTGGTTTATCCAACAGTAGTTTACAGGTTTAGGAATATAGCATGGATGTACTAAGAACATGAAAGACCTCTCAAAGGGGGGGGACTGTTAGTCATTCTATTGACACTGTCAGTTTGAAGAGGTTTTAGAAAATAACAAGAAAGGCATTCATATAATAACACAGGAATCTGAGAGCTTTTATACTCACTAAAAAGGACCTTTTTAATAATTTCCAGGTCCATTTCAAGGACAAATTTCTGTACTGGACCAGGAGTCACTACTTGACTATCACTAACTTGGTTTGGAGTTGAATTAATTGCATCTCCCACTGAATGGCATAATTGTGCCCCGGGAGATTAACCATTTGAGTGCTACTGTGCTAGAGAGGAATCCAAAGCACTATGGAGGATATTTTTCATGTCATGACTAGGTTAACCCTTTGCGTGCTAATGTGCTACAGAGGTCTCCAAAGTATTATGGAGCTATGGAGGATATTGTTCATGTTATGGATAGGGTAACCCTTTGAGTGCTACTGTGCTAGAGAGGTATCCATAATAATTTGGATACCTCTCTAGCACAGTAGCACTCAAAGGGTTAACCTATCTATAACATGAAAAATATCCTCCATAATGTTTTGGATACCTCTCTAGCACATCAGCACTCAAAGAGTTAACCTATTCATAACATGAAAAATATCCTCCATAATGCTTTGAGTACCTCTCTAGCATAGCAGGACTCAAAGGGTTAGCCCCCCTCCCAGGGGCACCATTCACTGGGAGAAAAATTAAATTCCATTCAAAACAAATAGACAGTGACATGCCAACGGCCATATTGACAAGCTTAACCAGAACTTACTACTGGAGTGTCCGACACGGAGACAGCGACACTCCAAGTTCCAACAGACATGACGTGTGACAGCGCCTCTCTCCTCAGCAGAGCCGGATTAACACTCCACGGGGCCCTAGGCAAGGTATCAATTTGGGGCCCCCCTCCCCCATATAATAGCCCCCCCATACCTCTCTAACTTTGGCTACCTACACATTGTTTAGTTTACACTACAATTTTGTGGGTACAGGCACTCAAAGGGTTATACTACAGTTTTGTGGGCACTATCACTCAAAGAGTTATCCAATGACCGGGCCCACAGAACTGTAGTGTAAAACTAAAAACAGTGTAGGTAGTCAGGGTTAGGGAGGAAACCCAAGATACATTACTTAATTAATATTTGTCCTCTCTCTGCCCCCTGGTCCAGTCTGCCCCTGGTCTAGAGATGCCTGTAAGAGATGCCCCACACCAGCTCCAAATTGCCCCCACCAGCTCCACTTTGGCCCTCATCAGCTCCAACTTGCCCTCATCAGCTCCAACTTGCCCCCACCAGCTCCACTTTATCCCCACCAGCTCCAACTTGCCCCCACCAGCTCCACTTTGCCCCATCAGCTCCACTTTGCCTCCATCAGCTCCAACTTGCCATTAGCTCCAACTTGCCCCCACCAGCTCCAATTTGCCAAGTCAGCTCCAACTTGCCCCCCATCAGCTCCAACTTGCCCCCCATCAGCTCCAACTTGCCTCCACCAGCTCCAATTTGCCCCATCAGCTCCACTTTGCACCCTATCAGCTCCAACTTGCCTCCATCAGCTCCAACTTGCCCCCACTAGCTTCACTTTGCCTCCATCAGCTCCAACTTGCTCCCCATCAGCTCCAACTTGCCCCCACCAGCTCCACTTTGCCCCATCAGCTCCACTTTGCCCCATCAGCTCCAAATTGCCTCCCATCAGCTCCAACTTGCTCCCACCAGCTTCACTTTGCCTCCATCAGCTCCAACTTGCCCCCATCAGCTCCAACTTGCCCCCATCAGCTCCAACTTACCCCCACCAGCTCCAACTTGCCCCCATCAGCTCCAGCTTGCACCATCAGCTCCAACTTACCCCCACCAGCTCCAACTTGCCCTGTCAGCTCCAACTTGCCCCCCATCAGCTCCACTTTGCCCCTATCAGTTCCACTTTGCCCCCATCAGCTCCAGCTTGCCCCCACCTCTATCTATCTATCTATCTATCTATCTATCTATCTATCTATCTATCTATCTATCTATCTATCTGTCTATCTGTCTATCTGTCTATCTATCTTATTTTGTTTCTATTTCGGTCAGTGTGTAACTTTGTATTGTAAATGCTATTTAACACATACTTGAAAATGCTTAAAACATATAAATAAATAAATACAAATACAAAAGTATGTTTGTGCTTTTGTAATGGGGGATAAGAGCTAGCTAATGGATTTTGATTAAAGCCAACTGCTATTATTCAAACATTTCAGCCCACTTACAGATAATCCTGGGTAATCAATGGGACCTCTGTAAGAGGCAAGAATTTTTTACAGATATTAGCATGAAGCCCAGTTCATGTTTAGGTGTTAATGTTCTTGTAATGCAAGAGAGGTCTTTGCAGTTTCTTGGCTACCCACTCTAACATTTGAGGGGTTTACGATCTCAAATACCCGCTAGCCCTATGGTGGACAATCTGAGGCCCTCAAGCTATTGTTGGAATACAATATTTGGCTGAAAATTATGGAATCTGTAAACCAGAAATAGCTGGAGGCCTTCGGATTGGCCAGTCTTGTCAAGACTGTATCCCCACCCCTTCTCAAGCCTCTGCTATGTAGAGCTAGTTCTCATTTACTGTCTTCTGTGCTCAGAGTGAATATGATATGTGCCAGGTCCCAGGTAGTAAGTAAAGGTGTTTGCAAATAAACTCATCTGGGAAGGAGCACTGTCTGTATGAGCCTGTCTGTTCTCTTATCCTTCCCCTGACTAAATATCTGGTTGGTGCTGAATGACAGGTTTCTTCCCTTGTCTTTTAACCCTTTGTGTGTCATACAACATGCAGTACATTGCTATTCGGTGTCTTGCACACTTCTCTGGCACTGAAATGGTTCAAAACTGATGAAATATTTATAAAATGGCCATTCTGAAAATGATCCAGGGGTGTAAACAAGTCTCAAGTCACAAGACGCAGTTCAGAATTCTCAGGGCACCCCTAACATTTTACAAGCATTTGTCAAGAATATAGGGGACAGATACATAAATATAGTTATTCACAATCAGAATGACAAAACTAAACATATTGTGCAGAATAATTTTCATAAATATTAAATTAAGCTCAGTTTTTACATTTTTCATCAAATAAAGGGCACCCTAGACTGGGTCCTGTGTCACACAAAAGTGCCACACAAACCTGGTTGAGCACCACTGGTCTCAATAAAAAATAAAAGGGTAAGGAATTAGAATATTTCAACACACATAAGTAAGTCACTCACTGAGGACACTTGCAGCTGTGCTGTCAGTTTTTTAGGGGAAAATATGGAAAAGGCGTGTGAGGCAAAATAATGTGCATTTTCTAAGCAAAACAAGTATTATGAAAAACCCTGATGTTTCAAGTCAGCTGGAAGCCTTCTTCTTGATCTTCCAATTAGCAAGGAGCAAGCTCCTCTGTCTACACAAAAAGTATCCTAGCTTCTGCTGGGAAAATTATCTTGATATAAGGTGTGGCGTGGGCATGTCAGTGGGCATAACACACAGCAGCCTGATTTGCTGAATGGCAAAAGCCCACCCCATATAGCCTCTATTTCTATAATGCTAGGAAAAATACATATTATCCACTTTGCTGCTAAGAATATGGCCAGCCAGGGGGGTGATCTTAAACTGCTAAGAAAATGGATCTCCACATCCTCTGCAGGGTTACTATAAGGTTTACCTTCAGGAAGTCCTTAGTCCCTGTGATAGTCCCTCACTGTGTAAATCTCACTGTATAAAATACATCATCGTGCATGATGATGATGTAATTTATTTTCCTGATCCCAGTAGACACAAAGTGATTTTTTTTACCCAGGAGTAGAGGGGAGGATCTTCAAAAGCTTAAATCTCAGCCTCCTATACTACAAGTGGTCACACTCATCTTGACATCACTGTTTCTATCAAAACAGTTTGTCATGATCTTCCCAAGTCCAACATCTGAGTTAAAACTGCAATTGCTAAACCACTGATTACAGGAAAAAACAGAATACAACATTGAGAAATGAAAAACCTGGTGTAATGACCATAAAACCAGGATATCTGATGATTCAAAACAAGTCATATAGTCAGATAAGTCAACCTTCACAATATTCTCTACATCAGGTCGGACTTATGTTTGCTTAAAGAAGCATCAAAAATGGGGGGGATCTATAATGGGTTTGGCAGTGATATTGTGTTATTCTGTTGGCCCTATTATTATCTTGAAAAGTTACAGCCCAGTGACTACATGAACATTTTAGGTAACCAGTTGCACCACATTGTACAATTTTTATAGGGTGCCCTTTTATGAATAAATTGAATCACCTCTATCATTCAAGGGTGATCTTTAAACCTTTTAAGGGCCAGAGAGAATGAACAATGAATTCCTTCACAAGGCACACTGTTAACCCTATGAGTGCCAGTGAAGAGAACAATGCATCATGAATTTCTTCTATTGATCACCCAACATGCTATAATTGTCTAATCAACAAGTGTGTATGTGGGGGTAGGGACCCAGATCATGCACTCTCAAGTGCATACACACAGACACGCCCATAACAACACACATACAAGCATGCACATACCTGCACGCACATAAATACAAAAACACACATTTGCACACAAAAGTACTTATACATTCATAAACAATAACAAAAGGATTGTGGTAGGCATGGTTATCTGCCCTTGGCATCCCTTACTTTTTTTCAGGCTGGCAGTACATACAGCGTAAGGTAGGAAACTTTATGTTTTACAAAGATATCAGTGTCTATGAAGTGGAGAAAATGTAAAAAATGTAAAAAAAACTATTTTTCTCATATATATATATATATTTTTTTTTTATTTTTTTTTTTTTTCTAGAAATATTTATGCACAATAGAATATGGGTAGTAAGAAAAGATATTACATAACAAACTATTAAAATAACAACCTCATATGTGCACAGTCTAGAAATCACTGATTTGGAAATTTGCCATATGACATGCAGAGGATGAAAACTTAATTAAGCCTTAAGACAACTTTCCTGCAGTTCTCAAACTTGTGGTTTTTTTTTTTTGTTTGCTTTTGACTCAGCAAGATTTTAAATTAGTTTTAGTTTTTCCTTGCTGTACCTTTGAAGGACATGAGTCTGACACAGCTGTCCTCCATTTCATTTTGTGCTTGGTTATAAAATGATTTTCACTCCTACATCATGGTTTACACTAGGGACAGTCAATCTTTGGACCTCCAGCTGCTTGGGACTTCAACTCCCTTCATTCCCAACAAGCCAATGTTAGGGATTTGTCGCCCCCAGTGACTAAGGTCACTACCATCAATATCTCCACTGAGTGACAGAAGTTTAAACATTTCTTTGCAATGCACTCCCTCCCTTGGATGCTAGAGACATTGCCAACACATTGTGACACAATGTATCCATTACAAAAAGACAAAATATTTCAATTAGATGTGACATTTCATCTGTTTGCTGAGTTCCTGTTTCATCCACCTGCTATCCTTGCAACATGCTTACCAAAATGAACATATTAATACCTTTGTTTAAACCTTTGATTTTTCCCATTGTTCCACAATCAACAGTAATGACAGATTATATTCATTGTTTAAGACACTGACTTTATCACAACTAATCTCCTTCCCTACTTATATAAATCAAAGCACATCCAATCATACTCTGCTGGACTGGATCATTCCATCCTGCCCAAACCAAATCCAAGATTCAGGTGTACTAGTAAATGTGTTTAGTGATTTTGTCATAGTCTACTGTGTGCTCAAAATTAAGGCAACTAAATCTTGTCCAAAAGCAATCTCCAATATTCCCTAAATGATATAAGCATTTGCCCGTGGTATAGATTAAACTTAATACCTGACCTAGATTCAGCAATTTACTATTTTCTTTTCATGCCCCAATAAGGAAGGTCAGAGTGAGGAGGCCCATCTACCCTGGGTTTCTGCTGACCTACTTGAGTTATACAGTTTTAGATCCACCCAAAAGGACAACATTTAAACAAACTGACTGCCCTCATGATCCCACTGTCAGTATTTTACTGAGAAATCAGGACAACCTTTGGAAGGTTATTCAAAATCCTACAAACCCCTCAACTATAAATGGGTTTGTATGCATTTTAGAAGAAATGTCTAAGGGGGATATGGTTGCTATTAACAAATATTCACAGCCAATACAAAAAACTCTCTGGGGAACTATTTATTTGAAGAGATGAGCAAAAACAAGGGAGCACTTGGCTATGATAAAGGCAGGGCTTTTTTTTACAGTAAGGGCAGAAAGCTTGCCTCAGTAGGGTTTGTTTGCAGATAGTACAGATAATTTCAAAACAGTAATGGATACATTTCTAGCACAGAACAATATTGAGAATTATGATACTTCATTTCTATGCAGATAGAATGTTGATCCAGGGAGATATCTGACTGCCTTTTTGGAGTTGGGAAGGAGTTTTTGTTTTATCCACTTGGGGCTTAATTGGATATGCCTTGATAGGTTGGGGAGGAGGTATATTTGATTTTTTTTGCCCTCTTCTTGATCAATAAATGTAATATAACAAAGGTTGAAATTGATGGACATGTCTTTTTTTCAACATCATCAACTATGGTACTATGTAATGTATTCTAAATAGCAAATAACATTTTATCTACTATTTGAAATAGCTTCTCAGTGTGTAATATAATAACCCCAATCACCTACAATTTAAAAGGAAACTACATCTATAGAAATAAGTGTCTCTATATGTATATAGCAGAAACATTTAATTAGGTAGGAGTCCTCTGTACAGTGGTCCGATATACCTAGCTATATATTTTTTGCATGGTAGCTGCAGTTAAAGGGATAGTAATGTTTCAGAATAAAAGCAGCTCTAATTAATCATCATAGTATTTGGGCTTTGGAGAGTGTTATTTCAATTCTGTCAGAGTTGTAGTTCAAGAGTAATTGAATGATAAAGTATCCCCTCCCGCCCCTTTTACTGATATAACACTGCTCAGCTCAGATCAGAAGGGAGGTGCCCAGGTAGATTGCAGAGAGGGACAATCTTCAATTAAGATAAGGGAAAAACCTGAAAAACCCACGGCACCTCTTCTGTATCTTCAATTCTTTCCTTTGCCCCTCCCCTCTTCCTAACCCCTCTAGCCTTTGCAGAATGTTTCACTCAAAAGATTAACACAATACATCAAACAATCCCACCCTTTCAATCTCCACAATTGTATCTTCCTGATCCTCCATCCTACTTATTTGATTCCTTTACTTAGTCACAGAATCAGAGGTCTCACTTTTGCTGTCCACATCACCACTCACCATCTGCTCCCTTGATCCTGTACCATCCCACCTCCTCAATCATCCATGTTAGTTCCCATACTAACTTGCTGGCATCTTCTCCTCCTCATTCAATCATTCAATAGTATCTACAATCCTTAAGAAAAGACTCCACCACCCCATCCAACTATCACCCCGTATCCCTCTTGCCCTTTGCCTCTAAGCTCCTTGAGCACCTAGCCTACTCTCGTCTACTTAACTTCCTCAACTCTCATAACACTCTGGACACGCTGTAGTCTGGCTTTCAGCCCACTTTCTTTATAGAAACTGCCCTTATCAAAGTAACAAATGATCTCCACATTGCAAAAACCAAAGGCCATTTCTCTCTTCTTATCATCCTAGACCTATCAGCAGCATTCGACACAGGAGACATACCCTTCTCTCCCAGATTCTTCAATCTCTTGGTATCTTCTGCTGTGCAGATTCCTTCATCTATCCTATCTCTTTCAACGGTATTTCTCTGTGACATACACTAACACCTCCTTATCGCCGATCCCCCTCTCAGTAGGTGTACTTCAAGGCTCTGTTCTGGGACCTCTTCTCTTTTCTCTGTATAAACTCTCCCTGAGGAAACTGATAAAATCCTTTGGCTTTAACTACCATCTCCATGCAGACAATACGCAAACATATCTCTCTGCAGTCTCAATATCACCTGAAATACAGCAGCGGGTCTCAGACTGCCTTACTGTAATCTCTTCCTGGATGGCTCATTGTCTCTTAAAACTTAACATGTCTAAGAATGAGCTCCTTATCTCCCCTCCTAAATCCTGCACAACACCTCCATTTTCTGTAACTGTCGAGGACTCCAAAATTTACCCTGTAGACAAGGCCCACTGCCCCGGGGGAACTTTGGAGTCTTCTCTTTCCTTCACCACCCAAATTAATGAAGTAACCAAAACCGGTAATTTCATTCTTCAGAATATAACAAAAATCCGTCCATTCCTCGCTCACTCTACAACAGAAACACTCATGCATGCGCTTGTCCTTTCTCACCTGGACTACTGCAACTCTTTACTTATTGGTCTTCTTGCTAATCATATTGCTCCACTCCAATCAATTCTTAATTCAGCCACCAGAATACTCTTCTTCTCCTTCAGAACAACCATCACTTTTAAAATCACTGTCATGACTTCCCATAAAGCAGCGTATCACATTCCAAATCCTCCTCATTACCTTCAAGGCTCTCCATCACTTGTCCCTACCTTATATTTCATCTTTGATATCCCGCTGCATACCTGCACGTCCACTATGCACTACGCATGGTGGATGTCTCTCCGCCCCTTTAACCACTATCACTGTTTCATAACTGAAGGCTTTCTCCTTTGCTGCTCCCTACCTCTGGAAGGTCCTACCACCCAGTATTTGCCAAGCCTCAACCCTCAACAACTTTAAATCCAAGCTCAAAGAGCACCTTTTAAATATAGCAACAGTGTAATACAGAAACATTTTCTCAAAAACTGCATTTCCTCCTCTACCAGCTCCTATGTCACCCATCCTGTACTTAGATCGTAAGCTCTACAGGGCAGGGACCTTTTATCCTCATGTATACTCACCTAGTGTTCCCCTTATGATTGTCTCTATAAGCACTTAGTCACTGCACTTATTATACCCTTTCTATATTAAATGTAAGTGCCATGTACACTGGTTGGCGCTATATAAATAAAAATATACAATACAGACAAGCCTAAGGAGGTTGTTGTTTTGGCTATTTCCAAGATCATTGAGGCTAAATCATATGTTGCAGAAGTGGTGCTTTGGTGCTGTCTGATTCACTGATAAGGCCTGCACTTTTTCTGTGGTTGCACGTCACTCTGTGGCTAAAGATCTTCCAGGAAGTCCCTAGAGTTCCTTCCCATCTTGGTCAACCAGTTGTTTGGAACAGAACTAGAGAATGTTATAAGTGATGCAATTAGAGGTAAAAGTGTCGTATTGTCTCAGGTTACTCTTAAGTGTTCCTTTTTTCCACAAAAGATGTGTGTCTTTCATTACCACCACCAGAAAGGATTTGTGCACAGGGCATCTACTCTTTCAGCACTCCAGGTGCTCCCTCCCACAAAACCCAAACAAGTCTCGACAGGCAAAAAGCCTGCTTGGATACTCATACCCGACAAGTCTATCTCGACATGATGCATGGGGGTCTGGGCCAGAAATAGAGGGTTGTTTGAACCTTTTTCACAGCACATGGGCTATCACCAGGGCAGGTCGGTTGGGTTTGTTGGAAATTTTGGAATGGTAGAGCATAGACCTCAAGTTTCTTCCTCCTTCTCACTTCTTCAAGTCTAGAGTTCCTCCTGATCCTGTGTGGAGTTGTCTGGTTCAAAGGATTCTATCCCAAATTTTTCATAGTTCCCAAAAAAGAAGGCATATACCATTGTAATCTAGACTTCATACTCCTCAATCATTGTGTTTTCGCACCCTAGTTCAAGAAGGAGTCTTTACAGTCCATCATTGATGCCATGTGTACAGGGGAGTTTTTTGCCTCTCTAGACATAAAGGATACTTATCTGCATATTCCGATCCATACAGGTGATCAGCTTTTCCTGCAATTTTCTTTTCAAGACACCATTTACAGATTACTGCCCTTTCTTTTGGGCTGGTTTCTACTCCAAAGGTCTTTATAAAGGTCCTGAGGACCTTCAAGCGGTCAAATAACTCCATTATCAGTGGAATGGGGTACGCATTTTTAACCATCAACTTGTTTAGACCTCTATAGTAAATACAAGGTCTAAGCTCCCCATCCTTTTTTTTTTTTTTTTTACAAAAAAAAATCCTGCCCCCACGGGCAAGGAAGACTTCCTGATAATTCCTCTAGCCAGGGCATCAGTAATGTACTCCTCCATGGCCCGCTTTGCTTCTACCGACAGAGGGTAGGTGCGACCCTTAGGAGGTATCATGCCTGGCGTCAAATCACTAGCACAGTTGTATGCCCTATGTTGCAGCAGAGAGCTAGCCTCCCCCTTACTGAATACCTCACTGAACAACTAAAACTCTGAAGGTATAGAGGGGGAGGTACACAATATCTTAGTGGGCTGCTGTAGACAAGAATAATCGGACCAAGATATGATGTCACAGGTTTTCCAGTCCATTCTGGGGTTGTGTGTCAGGGGTTGTGTGTCACTGTGTTGTGTAGAGACTGAATGACCTGAAACTGTAGGGTATCAACATGGAGAGCTCCTACTCTAAGAGACAACGTACAGGTCTCATGTGTGACATGGGATTGTTCTAACGGTCTATCATCAGTCGCCTCAATAGCCAATGGAGAAACACAAGGCAACAAGGGAATATTGTGCTGCTTAGCGAATTCGCCATCAATAAAGTAACCTGCGGCTCTTGAATCAATCAGTGCTGGTGTCAACACAGAGGAGGCTGATAGGAGGCAGATATCGCCACCTGTAAAATGGGTTTGCTTTGCTTTTGGTCTGGGGACTGATTTACTCCACCTAGGATCTGTCCCCTCAGAGACCCTAGGTGCGTACATTTTCCGGACGTACAGGACAAGCTCGTAGCATATGTCCAGCCTTACTGCAATACAGGCATAGACCTTCTTTCCGAAGGAAGGAGAGCTCCTCCCTGGACAGGAGTGTAAAACTGACTAGCATATGCTAAGCCCTACTGACCTCAGCACTAGGAGGCTTGGGAGGCAAGGGAGGTATGGGTGGGAGCCCCCTTTTTTTGGCAGTCGAGACTCAAGCCTTGGCTTACAGTCTTTAAAAGGGGATCTTTCCCTGATGCGGGTATCAATCAGTATAGCAAAGGAAATAAACTGATCCAGATCCTCAGGAAGCTCACGGGCTGCCATCTCATCCCTGATAATATCATTAAGTCCTTGTGAGAAGGCCACCACCAGAACCTCGTTGTTCCAGTCTACCTGGTGAATAGTCATAAGTTTTTTTGCAGCAGTTCGGCCTGGAACATCAAATACTTTACGAAAGGCAACCACAAATTCTGTGAAGTTCGAAGTTATGGGTTTAGCTGTCTCCATAACGGATTGGCCCATGCCAATGCTTTGCCAGTCAACAAATCATAAAGCCCACTTTACTTCTTTCACTCTGGAATGCATTAGTTACCAGTTCCCAAAAAATTCCAAGCTGATTTATGAATTCACAACACAACATGGGTTCCCCATCATATCTTAGAGGGAGTGGAGCAGCTCCGGACAACCCCCTTTCTAACTGAGTGGTTACTACCGATGTTGAGACAGGCGGAGCCACCGGTAGTTGAGCAGGCTTATCGAGATGTGCTGTACGGTAAAGGAGTATCTGTGTCGCCATAGACAACTGGTGTATACGCTGTTCCTGAATATCCATTATGGAAAGTTAATTAGGCAACTGTCAGCTACCAGTATCTATACCTTCAGAGTTCATGGCTCTTTTGTACTGTCATGGAGTGACTATGGAATAACAACACTGGCTAGTACAGATACAGTAAAATCAATACCTTTATTAAAATAAGAACAGAAATAATACGTAAAGCACTTCCCCAACCCTCACAGGACCAAGTGTGGAGACAGTGCACAAGCATTTCCCCAACCCTCACTAGCCAGGTATGGAGACAGCACACAATCCACTGGATGAAGAGAGGCTGATCCCAATCTGACTACAGAATGTGATAGTAGCAAGGATAGCGGTAGCTACTAGTGCGGGTGAAGCGGAAACACCCAAGCAAAATGAGAGAAACTCCCCTAGAACACTAGGGTAAACCTACAGGCAACGGTGACCAAAGGTACCCCAGAATACTAGGGTAGTGATAGGCAATGGTGACTCGAATTCCTAGTACGCTAGGGAATACCCAAAGGCACTAACCATTGGTAACAAGCAGTATGGAATAGCCAGAGACAATGTCCGGCGCAGCGGGAGGAACGCAGCTTGTACCAGAGGGATCAGCTAGAGCATGGTCTAGCGAGAGAGCGGAGTCAGTCGGGCCAAGGGTCCTAAACACAGAGTAGTAAGTCAGCCAAGGTAAGGTGAGTACTGTATCGGATAGTCAGCCGGGGTCAGCACAGAGCTGGTAGTCAGATGGAGCCAAGGGTCAGACCGGAGAGGATAGTCAGACAGAGCCTAGGGTCAGACGAGAGCGGATAGTCAGATGGAGCCAAAGGTCAGACCGGAGCGGATAGTCAGGCGGAGCCAAGGGTCAGACCGGAGCGGGTAGTCCGATGGAGCCAAAGGTCAGACCCGAGAAGAAGGCAACAAGTCAGGGATCAAAACGTAGCAGGAGTCAAATGTAGCCAGAGGTCATACACGGACCAGAGCATAGGAATATCACAAGAGCTAGCGCACAGGTACACCACGAAAGGGCATGAGAGTACTGGCTGACTGAGGCCTATAAGGCCTAGCAAGTAGGCGGAGACTCACTCAGGCAATTACTATAGGCCTATAAGAATAGCGAATGCACATATGCGTGACACTCAGGAAGTAATAGACAATGTCGCCCGCACACCACAACAGCGCTACTAGTGGGCAATCACAGGCACTGTGATAAATCATAATTAAAGACAATTACAAGGTCAGGCAAGCCAAAAAAAAATAAGGCCATGTACTATACTTTTAAGATAATGAGATTCAACACTACTTGCTCTGGGTAAGTTCTTTCTACCAGAAGACTAGATTCTGTTGTTTTCTCACCTGGTTTCTCAGGCCCTACTTCACCCATATGTGTAGAAGTACATGAAGGTGATGGTCTTTGTCTTTGAGGCAGTTCCATTTGCCCAATTCCATACGTGGCAGCTGCAGATGAAGATTTTCAGGAATTTGTCTAGGTATTAGTAACCTCTCTCTCTTGACCATGGGTTATTACAACTTGTACCATAGTTTCAACAGAAGTCAGCCTGACAGGTGTGGATGCACCTTGGGCCCTGAGATGGCTCAGTGTCCTTTGGACCTAGAGACTTCTATCAATGTTCTGGAACTTCTGGTGATTAGCCTAGTTCTGAGGCATTGTTCTCAGTCCCTCCGAGGATCCCCTGTACAGAACTGGTCCTACAATGCGATGGAGGTGATTTACATCAACCACCAGGTAGGGACCAGAAGTCCAGCCACATGATCAGAGGTTCATCTGATCCTCACATGGGCATAGGCTCACGTTCTGGCTCTTTCAGCTGTTTAAATTCCAGGGGTATGCAACATGTGAAAGGAATTGGAATCATAAGGTATTCAACTGTGTAAATCGTCTATGGTGACCTCTGACTGTGGACCTAATGGCTTATCGGTTGAATCACAAGATACCTCAGTTCTGTGCCAAGTCCCAAGACCCTCTATGTCTCATGGTAGATGTCATAGTCATACTGTGGCATTTTCCTTGGTGTGTTTCCTCCATTTGTTTCCTCCATTTCCCCTGATTTCCAGAGTGTTGAGGAAAATCAGGATGGAATGAGTTTATGTCATTCTGATCACCTTTTCCTGACCCCATTAGACCTAGTTTTCATATCTTCTCAGTCTGTCCATGGCAGAGTTTTTTTTTTGCTCCCTCTGCTTACAAACCGCTTGACTCATTGTGACATCCCGAGATGGAGAAGCTGGCTTTGACTGCCTGGCTTTTGAAGCCAGCAGCCTGAGGAAGAAGGGTTTTTCTGACTCTGTCATGGCCACTATGTTGAAGGCTCATATGTCAGTTTACTCTAAGGCATACCCTTGTTTTTTTATAGATGGTGTGAAGACTGTGGGGTGTGGCCGTTACCTTTTTGTCTCTCGGTTATATTGGTCTTTCTTCAAGATGGTCTTCAATAGGGCTTGGTCTTAGCACTATAAAGTGCAGATTTCAGATATTTATTGTTCTTTTATAGAATCATGTCTCCATATTGTAATGTATAGAAAAAGGCTGGGGGGCTCTTATTGTATATATTCTAATTAGTAGCTGACTTCGCAGATCACAGAATTCAAATAAACACAAAAAGAAAATGAAGGATCTAGTGTGAAAAGAACCTTTTTAGTGGTGTAAATATTCATCTAGAACCAAAATTAGAGACCCATTCAACATCCAATCAGTGTAAAGTGGTGTAGTTGCAAAAACGAATGGTTAAAATGAATCCCTTCAGGAATATGGATAGAAATAAAACTGTAAACCCCAGGAGGGTAAATTAGTTTGGGCAATAAGATCAATGTATAGGTTACAGCAAACAAATTCATTGTGTGAGAGTTATAATATCAAATGTGGATGTTAATCACAATCAACATACGACTTCCGATTTGTATGTAACTCAACAATGCTATTATTGTCAGCAACCTAGTAAAATGAAGGGAGGCTATGGCTAAGTATACAGTATACATAAATATGCGGTGCAGATCGTTGTACACCATTCATCAGTATGTATATTAGACGAATAATGGCTGCTTCAGACATACTTCACTTTTCGATTGAGCATAAGGCCTAAAGTGTTGGTACTGTGTCATCCAGGTACAGCATCTGACACAAAGAGTGTAAAATAACTTATGTTATAGGGTTCTGTGTAGGCAGGAAGATAATCTGGTAATATTGAAGAGGTTCTATAATGTGTAAGAGTATAGTAGGGTGGAAATGGTGGAATTAGAATGCGGAAAATACTTTTGAATGTGAGGAAATGCAGCATCAAACGCCCAAGTGAATAGGCTGGGTAGGACAGCAAAGTGATGTTCAGTCACTAAGCAAAATGAAAAAGGAGATGGTTGGTATTGGGAAAGAAGAGGTAGGAGAGATTTTGTAAGCAAAACTAACTTTAATAGGAAAGTGTTACTTTACGCTACAAACATATACATATAGTGTAGGTATTTGAATATGTAATATGAATTACTCAGGCTACTCCAGCCAGAATATGGCATGCGGATATTGTGTATTTCAGTGGAATATCTATGCCCTTACTATACTCTCAGCCACTCATATGTGAATGGCTAATATAGAAGGAAATTAAAGCATTTCCTTGTATATATATCCCTTCACTCTTTGATAAATTGACCTCTTCTTGTTACATATGAAGTCTGCATTTGCTATTTTAACCCCTTGAATACTATAAAGGCCTCTGTTGTAGTGCATGGCAATGAAACAGAATCGTATCTTGTATTATTGGTGATAATGGGAGACTTTGTTATTCTACTAACACAGAACAGTACAGATTTCAAAATGTACAAACGCAGATCGATTCTGGGGAAACCAGCAGTGGCGTAACTATAGGGGCGACCGGGCCCGTCACTCCAGGAGCACGGCCGCCCCCTGCGACCCCTCCACCTGGCGCCCGCAATCTCCCTCCGGCGCTCTACTAATGCAGAGCGAGCGCTGGGAGATGACATCATCCCCCAGCTCTCTGCATTACTAAGAGGACCGCACGGGAGCTCCAGGGAGGTAGGAGATGGAGGCATTGTGAAGATTGAGGGGCATTATAGAGGGGATCAGTGCGGTCGAGGGGGGCCAATGTGGTGGGGGGGAGTGGCACTTCTTGCACCAGGGCCTGGAGGCTTCTAGTTACTCCTCTGGAAACCAGATGCGTCATAGGAAAGAATTAAACATTCCCACTTATTTAGATAAAAACCCACTAACTGCTATTCAGGTATCCATTCAGTACTTTGCAATGAACTGGAGAGCTCCCTGGTATTGAAGGGGTTAAAATATCTGATTTAAGTAGATGAAAATGAATTCCTCCACTATACTGGAGTTGTTTTGCTTTAGAATTGTTCCACTTTATTTTTATAGATGACTCATATAGACTGGTAATGACCAATAGGAGATTTAAATCAAATTCAGATAAGCGACTGGTACCCTCTGCTCTGACAATATCGTAACTTACATTGTGACAGTTTTATTTTACTGCAGCTGGCATTTGGACTACCATTAGCAATCCTTCTTAGTTTATGTTGCTACAGTTTTGGAAATATTTGGACATTATTGAATGAAAATATCCTTTGCTGATTCCAACTCTCATTCCCAGGAGGAGAGGAATACCATGCATAGTGTGATTGCAATACAAAGTAGAGCTGGTACCAGGAACAGGATCTTAAGGTTACATTCTTCTCATATGTGGAATAACCTTTCAGATACATTAATAGTACTTCTGCTTGTACAGACAGCAGAGAGCATGGGTGGCCAACTTTCAGGCTGTTGTTGGACTACATCTCCTGTCATCCTCAACAAGCACTGAGCTAAACTGCTAAAGATGGTAATTGCAGCACTGAGAAGAAGTAAGAAATAGTATCTCTCCAGCTGCTGTTGGACTTTAACTAGCATTGGATAAAAATGAGTGTTAATTGTAGTTCAAAAATAGCTGGAAAGCCACAGCTTGCTCTTGCCTTATAGAAAGCAATACTGTATAGATGAAACTGATGTTATCAATCCTGGGTTTTTTTTGTGGTAAGATTCACAATAACAAATAAATGTACATACCTGGAAACTCTCTGGATCTGCCTCAGAGACTCCTGTTTTTAGAGTTAATTACCATGTCACCAGCGTTGCTGAGTTTCCTGGTTAACTCCACCCACTTCTCATCCATTTTGCCTACTTCCCACCTCTTCAGATATTACACCCCACCTTTCTTCCTCTCAATCCTGATTAATATCCACACATCCAATTAAATCCCATCCACTTTATGATGTGATTCTTGTCATTTTATCATGCCCATTCTCAGCCCATGATTCCTCTCTTAGGGCTCCAAAGAAGAAAGTTCCCAGGTATGCTGATGTACTAAGAACTAATGGGCAAATAAATATTTCCAAAATACACATTGATTTGAATTGAGTTTTTGCTTCTATAGTAGAGAGTTTTTATTTGCTATGTGCCTGCCTAAGCCAGCCGTGGGTGTTAAAGGTATATAAATGTTTCACAAAAAGCAGCTCCAATTAATCTTCATAGTATGTGGGCCATGAAGAGCCTTATTTCAATACTGTCAGAGTTCTAATTCAGGAGTAATTGAATGATAAAGAATCCCTCTCCCTCTCTTTTTACCTAATGTAAGCCACCTGTAAGCCACCTCCCCTCAGTTGTGGAATCTGGTCTCTCTTGACCAGACAGGTCACAGCAAGGGACAATCTTCTTATTGTGAGCATAAGGAAAACCATGACCCCCTTGACAGGTTTTTCCTTATGCTCACTGAAGATCGCTCCTCTCTGTGGCCCATCCTCACAGTCTTGCTACTCTGAGGTAAGCAGTGTTACATCAGTAAAATGGGTGGGGGGATATTTTATAATTCAATTACTCTTGAACTACAACTCTGACAGTATTGAAATAACACTCTCTATGACCCAAATACTAAGAAGGTTAATTGGAGCTGCATGTATGGTGAAATATTACTATCCCTTTAAAGGATATTTTCCCCTCTATGCCTTAATGCTATGTATTAAACAAGTGAAGAGGAAATGGTGTAACTTGACACCATTTTCTTGCACAGGCTAAGCTGACTGGCAATAAAGATGGTGGAATGTGTCTGCCTGTATGTAGTACAGGAATCGTATACTCTAGTGCATACACTGTAGCACAACCACTGGAGTTAGACTTCAACTACAATGGCCGCACTTCAGTAGTGGGGGATTCATACACTCACCCCACTGCACCACAGGGAAACATAAAAATCTTTGAGTACCAGTGGGGTGCGCAATACATTGCTTTGCAATGCATTGTGTAACCCTCTGGCACTTAAAGGGTGAAATTGTGATTTTAGCCCACTGAATGCTGATGAGATCTCCAATGCATTTCTTTGCATTGCATTGGAAACCTCTCTAGTATTCTAGAGGTTAAAAGTCCCATTTAAATAAATGGGAATTTCCATTTATCCTCTATGGTGTAGTTGGTTTGCACCAGAATTACTTCGCTTCTTAGTACATTAGTCTCAGTGTCTAAGGGCAATCATAGTTCAAACGCATTAGAACAACTTATCAAGGCTAGAAACTATTTAGAGAATGTACTTAGCACTTAAATAGAAAAAAAATGAACAAAACCTGGAATTTTGAAAAGAGGAAATAAAACAGGAAAGCTTCTAGGTAGACTCCCCAGAGACAATCAGCAAACATTGTATAGGTCTATTTATCAAAGCAATGATGGTTTATTCACAAAAACAATGTTTCATTCTTTGTGACCAGTTTCTGAAAGTATGTTTTTCCCTAAATTAGAAAACATTGAAGACCATTTAAAATCTCATTCATAGTCGCATTTTAAATATTGCGCGATTAAAAGGGCGACATGAGAATATTGCACTGCATATAAGCGTGAGATTCTCATGTCGCCTCAATAAATGCCGCATACCTGATTTTACTTGTACTGCCCATCTTTCCGGCTATGCCCGCGGATCTCCAGATCTAGAGAGATTGGGAGAAAAATAATACTGTGTGATGGAAGAACACTTCTGAACAGAACGAGAGATCTGTGGGAGGGGAGGACGAGTAAGATACAGCGCAGACAGAGAAAGGCAGATTAAAAGCCCCAGAGGACATAACACGTGTTCCTGACAGCTTCTGGGCATCCGTCAGGAGGTTTCAATGACAGTGGCCTGGTCTCACAACCCTCTCGGCAGAGAACAAATCTTGCGGTTGTCCTCAGTGGGCTGACTGGAATAAAAACAAGATCTTGTTATCGAGATCACTTCTGTCTGGCCTGGCTATGGGCTTTGATGAGGGGGAGCCTGAAAATCCACAGTGTGGGGGACTCATCCTGTAAGGAATCCCTGGATCAGTTTAGTTAACTCGATCAGTTTGGCTTGCTTTTAACTCCTTGTTACACCACAATCAGTAAGAAGAATCCAATTCACTGAAAAGAAGCAGAGTGGTGGCTGCATTTGAAGGATGCTATTACTTTCTGGTGTCTATTATGGGCATTATCCACAGAACAGAGGGAGAGCAATTCTAGAACAAATAAACATTAACCCTCTGGGTGCCAGAGGGGTATGCAACACATTGCTCTGCAATGCATCGTGTTTTCTTATGGCACTCAAATTGTTAATGGTTATTTAAATGGGGCATTGAAATCCTTTAATATTAGAGGTGTCTTTGAAATGTGTTAGAGACCAGTCTATCCTTCACGGGGTTACAAAGTAACATTAAATTTGTGGGCATTTTTATTTGCTATAATGCATTTTGTTGGCCTCAGAATTATGCTTCCCTTTATTCTGTGCATATGGCCAATAATTGGATCTTACCACCTATGCTGTGTTGTGCGGGTACCTATGTCATTAAAGTGTCATTTAGAAATTCTCTCTTACAGAATGGGGTATCATGGATTAGGCTAGGTAAGTGCTGGCACTACAGCTGTTGTTGGATGCAATTCTGTTAGCTGGCTGAGGATGATGAGATTTCTAGTCCAGCAACAGCTGGGTAGACAGGTTACCTACCTATGCATTAGGTGGTTTATGTAATCACACCAGCAATTCTTATAATAGCCCTTCTGTAAGGGAAGGAATTGATTGTATATATAGGTAAATGCATTTTAAGTATTGTATATTTTGAACGCGGGTTAACCGTTTGCATGCTAGAGGGGTACACAACGTATTGCAATGCGTTGCGTACCCCTCTGGCACTCAAAGGGTTATTGAATTCTGTTGTGACACCAATTCAGTCTCTTGCAGCAATATTCTGTATAAGATACATTCTTTAGAACAGTGGTTCCCAAACTTTAGTAACTCTGTAAGGTGCAGATGGGTGTGGAACCATTTGCAAATCAATGTGCATGCAGGATAAAACAGTATAACATAGAACCTGTATTTCGGTACTCTGGCCCATATGTATCCCCCCATTTAAAAAAATAATAATTTTTTTTCACACTAGTGCAGTTGTTTTAACCCATAATTTCTTATACAGAGCTGTCTCTCCTGGGCTCCCCTTGCACACATACCAAAGACATCCGCAGGCAAAGCCGGAAAGACGGGCAGTACAAGTAATATCAGGTATGCAGCATTTATTGAGGCGATGTTGAGACTCTCACACTTATATGCAGTGCGACATTCTCATATCACCCTTTTAATCCAGGTGACATGTTCAATGCCGAGTAGCTGCGCGATATTTAAAATGTGACCATTTAAAAGGATACCCTAGGTATATACCAAGAAAAAGAAAGTGGGGAGAAAGTACAAAAACTCACTTATGTAGCCCCACTAGTGTTGACACCTGTTTTGAACAGGACAGTCTGGTTTAGGGCTCCCCTGCCAGCTTTGTGAACACTGTCAGGGCTTCAGAAGTTCTGAAACCCAAACAGATTTAGATTCAAGATATTTTGCTGCCATTGGTTAGAGCTCATGTGTGTCACCAGAGCTCTAACTCTAACTGGCTGGTCGTGCAGCTGCCTGCTGATTGAAAAGGGTCTTTTAACCCTTTGAATGCTAGAGAGGTCTCCAGTGCATTACTTGCTTAAAACAAGCCTTATGAACATAAACTAAGTTTCCTATTGAAAATAATTATAACATTAGTGGTGTATCGCACCGTTTAACACAAAGCATTATGCCTCTGTCTGGGTTTGGCAAGCATAAACGGTAGCAACCCTAAGCCCTACTGGCGTTAGCCTCTAACATCAAGGGCTGCACACAAGGGTGCACACTACAGCACATGACCACTTCTCTTAGGTAGAGTTGTTCTTAAAGGGATCTCATGAGTCAATCGGAAATGTCCAGGAAGATCAGTGTATCCAAGGAGAGAGATAGGAAGGTGTTATATAGTGGAGCTTGTATGAGTGGCGGCATTCCTTTGTTCTTAGAGACCCAGAGCTTTGCTAAAGCTGTGCTTTACCACGAAATGCGTAAGCATGGAGTCCTTTTATATATTCTGATAATCAAGTTCACATTTTACAATTTGTTTAATAACATTTTTTGGATTCATTTTAAAGAGATGCCCCGCTCTTTTTTAGTTTTTTCTTTTCTTTTGGATTTATGGCGTGACTTCACCTCAATATATATTACTGGAGTCAGTCCCATTGCCAAATCCACTGAAGAACAGTAACCCCGAACAGATATGGGTGGATTTTCTGTGGAAGCCTGTAAGTCAGATGCTGTATAAACATCGTTCTGACCAAAACAAAGTGTAAGTACATGGATTATTGTGTAACTCTTTGATGCAATTGAAATACAGTGTTGCACTATCCGGTGCTCTCTCTCTTTTTCTTTTTATGTGTCGTTGCTTATACCACTTGGGAGAGTGAGTGCATAGAGAGAGTAGCCAGCAATTGGGGGCAGATATTTACCCAGATGCTTTAATGTTTGCAATGGTATATGCCATTTGCCAGCCACTAGTTCCTGTGAGTATACACCTGAAGGGTGTTTTTGGTGAAGGTTGTGGACTTTTAAATTTGACACAGGGGCACTCCCTTTTTTGTGCTCTCCCATTCTTCTCTTTATAGCAAACATAATACTGTATTCTTTGTATTCATAGATAAAATGATAAAATGTAGATGGAAGAGTAGCATGTTTAGTGGTGCTTCTCATGAGAAGCATCTTTACCCGTCTGTATGCCAGAGGGGTATGCAACATATTGCTTTGCAATGTGTTGTGTACCTTTCTGGCACTCAAAGGGTTCAAATGCCTTGCCCTTACTTTTTCCTATCCATGCCCAGCCTTTCCCAAAAAAATGTCAAGAGAGGTTTGGTTTCCCATGCTTCCAATATGACTGTATCCCGTGAAGTCCTTCCTTTCCTCTCTGGTCTTCTAGTGTAGGCTGAATATTTTATCACTTCGTCTGAAAGAAGAATACATTGCCACAGTAGCCACTACACTGACTTTATAGTATGGAGTTGTGTCTTACATTGTGTATTTTCAAATGGCGGCATATATCTGACACCCTACTAGTTTCTTTATTTTCCCTGCCTGTCTCTCCTTTCCCCATTTATTTTCTCACTCTTTTACTGCTTCTCTCACCTTCTCTCATTCACTCCTTCTCTTTTTTCATCCAATACTTTACTAACACTTAAATCCACACTGTTCTCTCCCTAATTCCACCGTATCTTCCCTCTTTCTTCTGCTAGCACTCTATTTTCATTCTCCCTAATGCCTTTTATCCCACCATCCTCTTCTTCGTATGCCTCTCAGTTTCCTTCATGCTCACCTCTCAGCCTTCTCATCGTTTCTATGTTCTTCACCGATTCTCTTTTCCATCAACCTGTTTTCCATTGGCCTAGCCCCTCTCCCACCCATACCTAACATAAGCCAATCACACAACCTTAAAAAATTGTAGGTACAAATGTGCAGGCACCATGCTCTCTCATAATGTTCAAATGCAAGAGAACATGCCTCACCATTCTGCTTAACTCGTGTGTGCAATAAAGATCCTACAACCAGAATCTTTTTGAAGGTAAGGTGGTGGCATAGACAAGCTCAGTGGTCCATATTGTGTGAGATATGGGGTTGTAAAGGAAGAGCATGGAAACAAGCCCACTTGACCAATTTATGTGTGGGAGGAGAGCCCACAGAGACAGGACCACAGCTGAGCTTGTAAGAGAAGGTGCTAGGACCCAAGTGGGGCCAATTATTATGTGAGAAATGGGGTGTCCCACAGCAGCAGCCCATATCCCTGCATGACTGAATATGTAAGCCCTTGAAGGGATCTTGAGGAAAATACTTATGGAAGGTTGTAGAAAAAGATGATGGAGCATTAGTGTGTGGGAGCAGGAGTGGTATAGCAGGAGGGGCAGTTGTTGGAGCGGTGGGAAGAGACAAATAACCTGTGAGATAAGTATGAGCTTCTATCTTTTTAAAAAGCTAAGTTGTGGGACATTCCTGTGTACATTAACTTACCAGTGCTTCTAAGTAGTGATTTTAATGTCACCAAACTTAAATCAAAGAGACAAATGTACTCATATTTCCCCTCCTTTTGGACTTTATGCATCTCGTGGTCCTAACCCCTTAATGCTTCAATACTGTGTCCTCCCCTCTTTGCAACTTTTTTCTATACCATCCCTTCATTGTCTCTTTCAGTCCAAAACAGTTCTGTTGTATATTCTCCATTGATGACAGAGAGATGGTCCTCGCAATCAAAGGACTAATGGATTAGCAATAGTGGGTAAATGATGTACTGTACATAAGAGACAAGGGGACAAAAGATCAAAGGGAGAACAAGGTAGGATCAGATTAAAAAAAGTGTGTAAATTACCCTTCACTTATTTGCTCAAAAGGAGTGAATTCTAGGGAATTTTGGGGAAAGACCGCAGAGTAGTCTATTTGTACAATAATGTAACAAACGAAATCTCATCATGAACTTCTAATTTTCTCAATGGAATGAAAAAAGCTACAACCTGAATGTGCAGGTGGTCAGACATATGAATTATGGGTGTACATGGGGTTTCATGAACTGGGGTTCCATCACTTTATTATTAATGATAATTATATAATAATTATAATAATATAACAATAACTATGTCAGGCTTTGCCTGTGAAATGTCATGAATACAGAAATAAAACTCGTTTTATTGGTCCAGTTCACATCATTATAAACAATAACCAAAAAGATTTTTAAAAATCTGATAAAGGGATTGGAGGATCTGAGTTGTAAAGAAAAGACTAGCCAAACTGGGTTTGTTTACATTAGAGAAGAGACATCTAAGGGGTGATATGATTATCATTTACAAATATATTCAAGGTCTATACAAATAACTCTTCAAGGAACTATTGACTCAAAGACCTGAGCGAAGAACAAGATATCATCCATTAAGTCTAGAGGAAAGGCACTTTGAACTAAAACAAATTATGGGATTTTTTATAGTAAGGGCAGTAAAGTTATGGAAGTCTTTGCCTCGGGATGCTGTGCTTGCAGATACTGTAATTGCTTTCAAAAAAGCAACGGATACCTATCTAGCACAGAACAATATTGATAATTATGATAGTTTGCTTCAAAAGCACATAGGACATTGATCCAGAGAAATAACTGGAGTCAGGTAAGAACATTTAACCACTTGGGGTTTAATTGGTTTAAATAGCTTTTTTTGCCTTCCTCTGGATCAACAGGGGTGATATGGCATGGAATGAACTTGATGGACACATGTCTTTTTCAGCCTCATCAACTATATTACTATGTTACTGTTGTTCTTTTAATTAATATTTTAGGACTCTGTCAAATAAATTTTGCACAAAAGGAGATGTGCAAAATTGTATCATATTGTAATCATTGTAATCATATTAATTTATAATTCCCACACTCCAATGCAACTCTTCAGAGACCTCTCTAACATTCAAGGGATTTTTCTTTGTCCTCTACAGTTTGTTTGCTTGGGAATTTATTTACTTTGACTTTATACTATAAGACTTAATATGTGCAACTGTGGAGATTTTCTGTGGGTGTACGCAATACCAGCAACCTTTCCCCAAAAAATAAAAAAATATTCTATATTTTAATATTTATCCAAAAAACAAAAATGTTACCCAGTGCCAGCACCCTTTATTTTCTTAGATTTGATGATGCTGAAAAGGTATCTAGGTTATGGACAGCTGTGATTTTTATGTATGTCCTGAAATAGGGATGTATAGCACAAGAACATAACAGAAAAGTAAGTAGGGGTAAAAGCAGCAGCAGCAACAGTGCTTGGTGATACTTATATGGCTAAAGGCTGCACCAGGTCTGAGACATGTTTGTTCCCAACTAGCAGAAGACTAGGAATGCCTCTCTGGCAGTTACCACCACAGATTTATCCCATGGATGCTAGAGGTGTCTCATTCATATTGCAGTGTGGGGGTTCTAAGCAGTAGTCTATGCTATGTAAACATTTCTATTGATTTAAATAGGAATTTAAACCCCTTGAATGCTAGAAAGATGTCTAGCACACTGTGATGCAATGTGTTGGAGCCCTCTTTAGCACTCATGTGGGTTAAAACCTCAGATTAAATAATTAGGAATTTTGTGCATTTGGTCTGCTCTACAATTACTCCAGAAGGGAGACACATTAAGGTTTCATGCACTGGTGAAGTGTGTCTGGCAATGTGTGGGGGTCACTTTACCATGGAGAATATGAAAAACTTTGCCATGAGCACTAAGAAGAGGAGGGAGGGAGACTTTGATCATTAGCTTATGAGACTGGCATAATTCTGTTGATGTGTTAGGGAGAACACGTGGGGAGCAGAGAGGATGCACTGGCTTCAGTATCAGACTTTCCTCAACCCTTTGAGGACCATAGGGATGTGCAACACACGCTCTGCAATGCATTGCACACCCTGTAACAGAAGATTCAAAGTCACACAACCCCAGACAATCAGATGTTATATGTAACAGATGCTCTGCCTGTTCTGTGTTTACCTGAACTGGCTGATCATCACCTGTTTCAAGTCCACAGTGAACTATCAGCTGATTCATGTAAATATAAGACTATGCTACACTCTGCAAGGCAAAGAGACTGCATATAACGAGATTTAATTAGTGCAGATATGCCACAATATCACCAACCTGGACATTGTCAAACCTTAGTGCATCTACCCACAGTTCATCTTAATACATCAGCCTCACAAATTTCACAATAGTAAATTATGAGCCATATGCAAAAAAAATCTGGAACAGAACAAATTTGGCAAACAAAAAAAATCCTCAAATCTGGTTGATTTCAATGGGGATTTCAACCCAGTGAAATGGAGAGCTTGTTAGCATGTATGGGTAATTCTTGGAGAAATCTTACTGCATAGACCCCATAGAGTAACATTAGAATTGCAGAAGTGATATCAATGGATAAGTCATCTCCTCTTTATCACATCTTAGTGAATTTTCCCCCCCAAGGTATAAAAGTCCCTACTGAAGTCACTGAGAGCTTAGATTTGTCCTCTGACATGCAGTAGATTTGGTCCAGAATGTCTCCACTTTTGGCTTCATGCATAAGATCATATGTTATAATAATAATAATAATAATCCTTTATTTATATAGCGCACACAGATTCCGCAGCGCTTTACACTCATATTGGTTCCTGTCCCCATTGGGGCTCACAATCTAAATTCACCTATCAGTATGTTTTTGGAGTGTGGGAGGAAACCGGAGTACCCGGAGGAAACCCACGCAAACACAGTGAGAACATACAAACTCATTGCAGATGTTGTCCTTGGTGGGATTTGAACCCAGGACCCCAGCGCTGCAAGGCAACAGTGCTAACCACTGAGCCGTTATTAACAGTCAACAGCTTATAACGGGGTGGGCAATATAAGGCCCTCCATCTTGTTGGATATTAAGTCCAGTCATCGTCAAACCATCATATGGAATCATGGTTCGGAGGATGACAGTAAGACTGACCAGAGATATACTATCCTATATTTTAAATTTTATTTAAAATAAAAAGTTATTTACAGCTTTAGATTTAGATACTGCTTAGTTATACATACACTAAACTAAAGTTCAGTGTAAACTAGAACAGTATTTTCTGTCGCTGTCCCTTCATGTTAAAGACCTCATTCAATAATTTGATATCAAAACGGAATCTGCGGGTGAGAAGTAGTGTGAAAGGCTGATAAGGCTTGTGATCAGACTTCCTTGATCTCTCTTGTGGCCACCTTCATAAATGGCGGCACAGCAGAGGACCAGCTGTTGAAGGGTAAGGCTCAGGAGGCGGAACAGGTATATGTCAATGATGAGGGGAAAGACTCCTACACTACATATGGCTCTGCAATACAATGGGATTTCCTAGCTTATCCATTACCTAGTGGCAGCCCAAGAAAAATGGTACCCCATTAGTATGGGTTGAGATACTGTAGTGGGTGCTACTGGGGAAACAGGCAATATGTGTGTATTCCATGACTGCCAGTGGAACAAGGTTTGGGGGTAAAAGTGTACATGCAAGGGTGTGTGACCAGTAATGGGCAATTGAACTAGGCTGGGGGCAGACAGTGAATGTGGGGATCTGTGACTTACAGCTGGCTATAGAACTAGGCTTGGGGGGTTTGACAAAGTATGTGGGGATCTGTAGTGGACCAGGCAAGGGGCCAGATAGTGGACAGTGGATCAGAGGGCTAGGGGGTATGTGTGAGTTCCAAAAGGGTGTCCAATGCATTGCCATTTATTTAAATGGAGCCTTCATTCCCTTGAATGCTGGAGAAATATCTGATCCTTCTTAGTACATTAAGCTCACTATGTAAAAAATGTGTCCTTACTACTTTTTAAAGTACAATGATTACATATGTCAGAGGTGGTGTGTGGGGGTATAAGACTGTGGTTTGCATCTTTAAGCTTTGAACTATGAGGTACACCATGACCTAGGTCAGTAAGTAGTGTCTCAGTGTTTCTGGAAATCTGGTGCACACATAGACAAATTCTCTTGATCACTTCTGACCTCTGCTTAACACAATGTACCTGCCTGCAAAGCAATGATGTACAAGCTGTCAGTGATTTAAATTCACAGGTGGAAATTGTAACATGAAAATCTGTTTCTCCTTAATGTATCTACTTAGCACATTCTTGAGAGTAAAGTTTCCCCCAGCCTGTAAAGAACCTGTAAATTAAATCACAGGCATCTCTTTAAAAATAAAGTATTTGCTTAGCCAGAGCAATTTTATCTGCACAAAGACCAATGGAAAAAGGACATTCTGATTAGAAAGTGGAATCAACACACTAAAGAGAACATTGTTGCCCTCATTGGCATTTTATAGCAAGTTTAATAACGATGTGATCCTTTAGCAAGGAGTTCTGTTATTTTGTTAGAACTTTCACTGACATAGTTTAATAGTTTAGATACATACTGACCTTCAACCAATATATTTGTTTCTCTGAAAATCCAGTTTTTAATTGAACAAATACGTATGTTTTCTACAGTGAGTAAACACTGGTAAACAGATTTAACACGTTGTATGCTAGAAAGATCTCTAACACATTGCTTTGTAATGTGTTTAAGATTCATCCAAGGGGTTAACCTTTTGGGTATCCTTTTAAAATGTTGCATGCAAAAGAGCTTGTGACATAAAGTCAAACTAACCATGTTGCCATGATCAAAAGAGCAACATGAGAATCTCGCCCTGCATGAAAGCACGAGATTCTCATGTCACAGTATTAAAACGTTGCTTACAGAGAGGGAGGGAATAATGGTGTAAATGTCCAGTAACCAACTGTTATAATATCAGTACATAAATCTTTCTTTTAATAAAACCTACCAACATAGGAGAGGCTCTGAAGATGAACAAAAGCACAAGTGGCATCTGGTAAACCCTCCTTTCCATATGCACTCAGTATTCTGCCATTGGTCCACATTACTTTACTAGAAAGTATACCTTAGAGATAATGTCATTGATATTCCCCCATGTAATAAAAAAGAAAAGCCTCTTTAGTGAAAAGCTATTTGGAAATTAAGACGAATAAATAATTTTTGTCAGTAGTTGCACCATCTAATTTATTGCAATTTCTTTCATCTTCGTGGTCCTTCTCTAATTTTGTGATCTGTAAACTTCGGAAATTAATTAGAAATGTATTATTATAAAGGGTGTAAATGTCCAATAGTCCAACCGTTATAACACAGGTGCAAGAAGTGTGAGATAAGTGAGGCAAGCACATAAATCCAGCAAACACACACAGTAATGAACCTCACTATTGCTGAGCACTGCGCCGGGCTCTCTCTCCACTTCTCTGTGTGTAGAATGACAGGGCAGAGAGGAGCATGCAGAGAAAAGGAGAGAGAGCCCGGTGCAGCGCTCAGCAACAGTGAGGTACATTACTGTGTGTATGCTGGATTTATGTGCTTGCCTCACTTATCTTACACTGTGTCGTCTTGCGCCTGTGTTATAATGGTTGGACTATTGGACATTTACACCATTATTCCCTCCCTCTCTTTCGCCGCATCCTCCCACTTTCTCTGGCCATAAGCGTCGACACAAAATGATATATGCGCCTTCCAAACTTTTGTACAACAGTAAGACACAGCAAGAGAGGGACAGCAGTACAGCAAGAAATAGGTGAAAGGCATCTTAAGGCTAATTATTTGGTGCTATCAGGCTGTCATGCCCTTAGATTAATGATCAAAGTGGGTGGAAACACTCTAAGCGACGTTTAATGCAGCAACATGAGAATCTCCGGCTTCATGCAGGGCGAGATTCTCATGTCGCCCTTTTGATCATGGCAACATGGTTAGTTCGCCTTTATGTCGCTCGCTCTTTTGCATGCAACATTTTAAAAGTAAACCAACCTTTTGAGTGCCAAAGGGATGCACAATACATTGCAAAACAATGCTTTGCACACCACTTTGGCACTCAAAGGTTTAAAGGGACACATTCTTAAAAAATATATATTGTTCCATTATTGAAGAGGTCATTCAACTTTCAGTAGTTTAAAATGCTATTTAATTCTTTATTTGCTTTATGTTGATTGGTACCTTACATCACATATACCTACACATGTACCAATCAGTTGTTATTCCCTACTCTCATTGTACCTGATAACTTTATCAAGGGTTTTAACTAAAAATATCTCCATAGATTTCACTGGGAATTTGTTAAAACCAAAAGCTCTTTTCTTAAAGCACTCATGTATGTTATAACTTCTATTGGTTTTTTTTTCTTTTTCAGATAATTAAATCATCAAAATCAAGTTATACAATCATATACACCACCATTCATACAGAGGTTTGATGCCAGGATATTAATCCCTTGGTGTATTTAACCAATTTGACCAGATTACATAGTACTTATCAGAAGACACCTCATTGTTGATGTAGTAACCTTTCTCCATTAAAGTTTGATATTCTATCTGATATTCAGTTTTTCCCCATCTCAGTGGATTTGGGTATCCCCAATTTCTTACTATCTCAGCTTTGTTGCTAGGAATATGTGTATCAAAAGGTTTAATTCTATTGTCTCAGTTTTTGAAGGATTTAAGTGAAATAGAGCCAGTTCTGGAGTTAATGATATCCTTCTTTTCAATATTGTTGATTTGTTTGTTTTTTTTATTTTTCCCCATAATTGGCGGATTAATAAACATTCCCACCAAATATGTTTGAAGGAAGCATCTGACATTCTGCATCTCCAGCAGTTTCCAGACTCATTTGGGTACATAAGTCCCAATTTCTCTGGCGTTAAATACCATCATAATAATTAGATTAAATAGATTTCAATTTAATTTATACAATGGATAGATTTCCTAGTAATTTCCATTGTTTTCAACCAATTTTTTTCAGAAGCTTTAAATGAGAAATATCTTTCCCATGTTTCTATATATCTACTTTGATTGAGAGGAGGATAATTATGTAGAATATCATAGGCTCTACTTCCAAATTTGTTTATTCATTTTGCTGTGAGAAAGTTATCCAATTTTTCATTTGCTTCATGATGAGACGATAGAATTTCCTTTTTAATATATTTGTAGTTAAGTAGTTAAATTTTCCCAAATGTTTAAGATTAAAGGTATTTCTTAAACTATCAAAGTCTATTACAATATTATTATCTACCTTTTTTGTTATTGAGTGAAGACCATTTTGTATCCAATATGCAAGGACTGTGTTAGGGATAACAATTTATAGTGCCCTTATAGCAGTGGTTCTCAACCTGTGGGTCGCGACCCCTTCGGGGGTCGAATGACAATTTGCCAGGGTTCGCCGAAAGGGTACACCTTAGTAAAGCTCCAACATGTAAGTGACTGGTGGTCTCGCTCTCAAATGATTTGACAGTGACTGAGGCAGGCAGTCACTGTGAGCCACAGGCAGCAGCGCAGGAGACCTGGAGAGACGGAGCCCACTCACTGACTCACATGATGATGTCAGGCACGCGCGCACACACGCACCGCAGACAGAAGATGCAGAGAGAGCAGCGTGAGCGGGAGCAGAGACAGAATGCCGCAAGTGAATGAGTGAGTCTGGCAATGATGCTGGGAATCGGGACGGGTTGTTGTATATGCTGTACTGTACTGGACAGGCAATGAGGAGATGATGGGGCAAGTTGGAGCTGATGGGGGGCAAGTTGGAGCTGATGGGGGGCAATATGGAGCTGATGGGGGCAAGGTGGAGCTGATGGGGGCAAGTTGGAGCAGATCAGGGCAAGTTGGAGCTGATGGGGGCAAGATGGAGCAGATCAGGGGAAGTTGGAGCTGATCAGGGCAAGTTGGAGCTGATGGGGGGCAATGTGGAGCTGATGGGGCAATATGGAGCAGATCAGGGCAAGTTGGAGCTGATGGGGGCAAGATGGAGCAGATCAGGGCAAGTTGGAGCTGATGGGGGCAAGATGGAGCAGATCAGGGCAAGCTGGAGCTGATCAGGGCAAGTTGGAGCTGATGGTGGCAAGTTGGAGCAGATCAGGGCAAGTTGGAGCTGATGGGGCAATATGGAGCTGTTGGGGGGCAATGTGGAGATGAGGGGGCAAGTTGGAGCTGATGGGGCAATATGGAGCTGATGGGGGTAAGTTGGAGCTGATCAGGGCAAGTTGGAGCTGATCAGGGCACGTTGGAGCTGATGGGGCAATATGAAGCTGATGGGGCAATGTGGAGCTGATGGGGCAATGTGGAGACGAGGGGGCAAGTTGGAGCTGATGGGGGCAAGTTGGAAATGATGGGGGCAATGTGAGGGCAATATGGAGATCAGGGGGCAAGCTGGAGCTGAAGGGGCAATATGGAGCTGATGGGGGCAAGTTAGAGCTGATGGGGGCAATGTGAGGGCAATATGGAGCTGATCAGGGCAAGTTGGAGCTGATGGGGGGAAATGTGAGGGCAGTGTGGAGATGATGGGGGGGCAACTTGAGTGCATGCATGCATGCAACAGTAATAGAGACAAAGACACATGAAGCAGACATACACACAGACACAGAAACACATGCACTGACATACATAGAGTGAGACAGACACACTCATATATGCAATGATACACACACACATGTATAGAGAGAGACAATCTTGACTTGACCCCTGCCTAAAACCATTAGAAATTGATTTTTGTAACATAACAATAGCAAAATTACAGCGATGAAGGAGCAACGAAAATAATATAACTGTCAGGGGTCCCCGCGACTTGGGAAATTTTATTAAAGGGTTGCGGCGCTAGAAAGGTTGAGAACCACTGCCTTATAAGCATTTGTCTCTTGATGTAATAAAGTGGCCAGTATGGTTTAATAACAGATTCCCAAACTGTCACAAGATCAATTACAATAGGGTTTTCACATTTCTCTTTCAAATCAGGAACCCAAATCAAAAATTTTAATTCAAGGTTTCCAAGTCTATCTTGTTCTATGGGAAGCCACCGTTGGAGTTTCAAACAGTCTTTTAACCATATGGAGTTTCAAACAGTCTTTTAATAATATGATTCAAAATTGAAGCATGATATAATTTTAGAATGTTTTGAATCCCCAGGCCACCATTTTTATTTCTTCTGGATGTTATCTTAAATCAGATTTTAGGGGTCTTACCTTTCCATATAAATGTATTAAATATTTTTTGGAAAAAAATTGGTTTTCAGTTTTTAGTAAATTAGATAATGTTACTTAGCCGTTTCACTCTTAAATCCAGGAAAATAAGTGCATAATCCTTTATCCTTAGAAATGAAAAGGGATTCTGTTGGACTGATGAACGAAACTGTATACTACATCATACAGTATATGTGCAACTTTGGTAATTACAGGGGTTGTCAGGATTAAAAGTTGCAGACATATACTACTTAACATTTGACAAGTTAATAAATATTTGGAGAGAACATGTAAGTCTGACACAAAGCGCCTACACAGATTTTGTATTGTAAGGAAAGATGTATTAATTCAAATCCTTGAACTTACTGAGTGGCCAGTGCAGAAATAAAGTCTGTTTAACTAATTAACTACCTGCCCTGTAAGGAGTGAAAAAATATTCTAGGCAATGTGAAAATATGCACTGAGACCTGACCTACTCATATCATACCAAGAAAAATTGGTGAGTGCAATGGTGAAAGATAAGAAAGGTGTGGGAGGATACTGACATACACTTCTGATATTCCATCTTTAGCCCCTTGTTTCAAACCTTTCTAAGCCTCAAGAGTTTAAGGAGCAGGTTTGTGGTAGTCAAACCGATTTTTAGAAAAGGGTAACCAATAGGAGTGGCCTAACTTTACACCTCAAAAGCAAAACATGCAATTTCCGCATTCCAACAGCATTCCAACAAAAAGTGCCATTTTTTCTGATTTTTCACAGCTTTAAATCAATTATAATAATGTATTTACCCCCTCATTGAGAATCCCCTCATGTATTCCTGCTGTGTTAAAGTATAAAAGGGGGTGTCTGTTTCTTGCATGATGTCAGTCTGTGCCTGAGACAAGAGACAAAGCAACTGGATTTTTGATGCTAGTTAGTGCAGGCATATAGACAAAAAGAGAGAACTGGAGTTGCTTGATATGAGGACTGGTAGCAGCCACTTTTCTCTGGGATTGGGTGTGTCAGATAGTGGCAGTAGCATTCTGCCTCAAACTAGTGATCAATGTTCTATAAATAACAAGTAATAAAAAAGCATTCTTAGACTTTAAAAAGCCTACAAGAATTTGACAGAAGTGGAGATGATGCTGCTGGTTCTGCTAATTATTTAGAATATGTCCCTTACTGCCCTCCACTTCTTCTGATACAGATGAAGTATCGATTAAGATCAATAATGATATGGCAATAAAAAGAAAGAAGTAAAACCCTCACTCTTCCAACACTGGAAAGGAGAAACATGCTTGTTTGCAGACATGCACAAGGATTATCTCAGTTAGTATGTTCAATGTCACAGTTTTAAAGTCCAACCCCACAAAGTCACACTTGCAATTATTAACTAAGCAGCACCACTGACAACTACTGGTAGTACTACTGCAGTCCAACTGCTCTCCCTTCAGTCTATGGAATCTCCAGCATGGACATATTTTACTCACGATCCAAAATGCTATCTATTGTCTGTAAAAACATTTGAGCAAAGAAAAGTAGGATCACATTTAGGCACAACCACATTGAGATTCCACCTGCAGCCCAATCACAACTCTGATTGAGAGACACATCAGCATAATATAAGAGATGCAGCAACTAGCAGTAGTAGAAGCACTGCCAAAAAATGCAATCAGTTGTTATTCCCTACTCTCTTTAGGTCCTTCAGATCAGTAGGAATACACACAATGATCATGTTTTACCAAGAGGCCAATTGCCCCTTATAGGCAAAAATATAAGGAAAAATAGGTCTGGATTTCATTGTAGTTGATAACTTTGTCAAGGGTTTTAGCTAAAAATATCTCCATTGACTTTACTGGGAAAACTCACCTCTTCAGGGAAGCCCATCAACTGCCTCCATAAACATTATCACTAAGAATCACCCCTTGCCTGGACCACTGCTCTCAACAGCACTTCTCACTCCCACCCACTAACTGGCAGTTCATGTGGCAGGAGGCATTTACACCCAATAGCACTTACTCATCTGTGTCAAACCAGCCTTCCTCTAGACTGTAAGCTCTCTCGAGCAGGGCCCTCTGATCCTTCTGTTCTCATTTGATTGTACTATTTAATATCTCTGTATGTCTGTTCTCTATTGTAAAGCTCTGCAGAATTTGTTGGCTCTATATAAATAAAGTTTAATAATAATAATTAATAAAAAAGGCTTAAGCTGCAGTAGGCCTCAGTCTCATAACAATTTTGTTAAGTTCTTATATTGTTCTTATATAGTACTGGTAGTCAGATATGTTTTACTCTCAACCATATATTTCTGTACTTCAGCATTCAGCAACAGTAGTATTGCCATGGAAATTCTCTCTAGCACAGAAAGAATAGTAGGACATTGGCAAAGTTTTCACTGGAATTTTATTCACAGCAGAGAAAAAGCAAACATTTTATGTTTTTATCTATGTTCAGGAATTTCATCAGAAAATGCAGGAAATTGTGATTTTTCTTTGGAAATTTCAGAGGAAAAAAAGACACATTTTGCCCATCCCTAGTAGACAACCTTGGTCGTCTAGTACAGCTAGCAAAACATATTTCCAGGATATCTCTGCTTGATCACAAGTAGCTGAATTAACATTGGTACAACAGGTGCAAGTACCCGAGCCCAACCAACTTTAGAGTTCCATTGAATGATGAAAGTAGAAACTTTTAAGGTTTTTTAGTAGTTTTCAAAGAATCTGGGGCCCAAACAAAATTCTACACCAGGAAAGTCACTCACTAGAGTCACCTCTGAGTGTCTCAGTCACTCTTATTGAGCCACAAATGCACAAGCAGGGATATCTTCAAGCATGTCCCATGTACCAGCCCCGTAACATGTGCAGAGAACTGGTGTATACTCACATTTCTTCTACTCTTTGTTTAATACAACTGAGATAAGCAAGGAGTAGAGGAAAGGAACACCCTGAAATGTCCACTTACTGCCCCACCGCCCTCCCCTTTGGTGCAAGTGATGTTAAAGGAGTGGATTTGTGGTGTACATAGCTTAGTACATTGACATGTAGGGCCAGAACACTGATTCCAGATCCTATTATTTCACGTGAATCTGCATGGTAAACTCAGTACAAATCTACAGAAGCATTGTATTAAGTAGAAAACCAGACAGTTCATCCACAGAGAAACAGTGAGGCTGATATACAAAAACAAGTTGAGCAAATATCACACATACCCACTGCACTACAGTGAAGAACTAAACATTTCTATTGATTTAAATATGATTTGTTAACCCCTTGATGCTAGAGTTGTCTCCAGTGCAATGCTTTGCGATGCTCTGGAGACCTCTCTAGCATTCAAATAGTTAAAAGCACCAGTTAAACCGATAGGCATTTTGGGAGTTTTTAATGGTTCCTTATTGTTCAGTTGCTTTTCCCCAGAAGTGTGCCTCTTTTTCTTAGTACAGCACATCTGTGATTTTAACCCTTTGAGTGCCAGAGGCATTTCCACATAAATGGTGTTCATCAAGGGTAGGTTACCTGTGATTTTCTTGCTGTTGTTGAATTACAATGCCTATAAATCTCAGCCAGTCAGCAATATTTGGGAGCTACAAACTGACTGCTTGACAATGCATTGTGCAACTTCTCTGGCACTCAAAATAATAAATAATATGCAGATAGAATTTTGGTTTTGTAAATCTATCCCACAAATTATTGGTATATAATTCAAGAATTGCTCCACAGAAATATTTGCCATATTGATAAAGCAAGTGTGTGTGCATAATATTTAAAAGGGCAGTATGCTCCAGCTATGAAAAAATTATGTTGTAGAGCTTTTCCTATAGAGTAAAACAATGGTACTCCCAATGCTTGGACATGTTTTTCTGAGACAGTAGTTTGGGTTCAAGATGTTTTGCAATTAGGTGGCGCTGTTGCTATTCTAACTTGTGAAAAGCTGTATTTTACAGACACAAGCTTTCCATAGGTGTGTGTAGCAACAGCACCACCTGGCAGCAAAACATCTTGAACTGAACTTAGGAGAAAAATGTGGTTACCTATTTAATAACTCTTGGAAGAAACCTCTCAAAGCATTGGGAGTAGCATTGTTTTACTCTATCGGAAAAGACTTACAACAATTTTTTTTTCATAATTTAGGGTATACTGCCCTTTTAATATGACCAGATCACTATTTTAAAGCAGATAGTTTGTTAAATTTTTATTCTGCAGGACTGCACAGGAACCAGTGGAATCCTGTAATGTGTGTTTTCATTAGTTTCCTGCACTGAAACGGGTGCTGTCACATTAATGCAGAACTAACACTTATAATAACAACACCCACTTTACGTTTCTATGGCCAGAAAAATCCTAATAGGCCTGCGAATTTTCCCTTGCTCCTTTGTTCAAGAGATAACATCTTTTAATCAGTCCAGAATGTAATTTCTATGGAGGCAGATATGACAATTGTTAGCAGAACCGCAATGTGTTCCTAAAGGGTAAAGTAAGCTCATACACTCTGCCTGCTTCCTTTTCAAAGAAATGCCTACAACTGCCATGTTCACATCTGTGGACATAATATCCAGGTCTGATTGAGGATATCTATTGCATAAACTAACAAGGACAAAATCCATAGGTGCCATTGGGAGTTTCTGGTCATAGTAAGATAGGTATGGGTTATTATTAGAAGTTATTTGATGTTATCACTTGTAGATATTGATTCCCTTGGTTTGTAATATGTTACATAGAATTTGATGGCAGACAAGAACCATTCGGCCCATCTCATCTGCCAGTTTTCCTACTGTAAAATCCTCAAACCTTATTTGGTCCTTGGTCTTGTCTTATGTTCAGGATAGTCATGTGCCGATCCCATGCATGAATGAATTCCCTCACTGTATTAACTTTTAACACTTCTGCTGGTAAGATAGTCCACTTATCTACTACCCTCTCAGTGAAGTAAAACTTTCTTACATTACATCTAAACCACTGTCCCTCTAGTTTAAGACAATGGCCTCTTGTCCTAACATTTTTACTCATTTGAAATGTACTTCCCTCCTGCACTTTGTTGAATCCCTTCATGTATTTGAATGTTTCTATCATATCCCCTCTCTCTCTTCTCTCCTCCAAGCTACACATGTTCAGATCCTTTAGTCTATCCTGATATTTCTTTTCCTGTAAACCAGTCACCATTTTAGTAGCCCTTCTCTGAACTCTCTCTAGATTATCTATATCCTTCTGGAGATGGGGTCTCTAGTACTGTGATGCTGATGTTGTAGCTGTACATGAACATGAAATATGAAAGTATAACTGCTATTAACAATAAAACGTTTGTCTTGAGAGGAAACAAAACCTGTTGTCATAGTTGTTTCTGTTACTATGAAGTTGAATGTAAACACTGTTTTCCTCCTTAACTGTAAAAGCTTGAAACCCAGAAGTGTGGTGACTGGTGGAGAGAGGAATCTGCAAGTCATTTTTCATTCATTGTTTAAACATATGGCCATGTGGATGATGCAAACCAAAGCGGTTTTGATTTTTTAAACAAAGTTCCACCATGTACCAGTTTACTGATAAGCAAGTTTCATTTTAAGTCTGTTTCATCTCTCTGGTATGAAGGTAATACTTTGACTCCCTCAACTGATTTACATTCCAAGAGAGACTCATGTGTGTCATAAATCCTTCCCTAATGAAATAATTACCACAGGCAGAAAATGCATATAGGATGGTCAGTAGAAAATCAGCTTTACTATCACTTTTCCTATAGAATTCAAAGGAATTTCCCAGCAGTAAAGAGGTGAAATGAATGTCCCATAAATGCAATATATATGGTGCATGGAGGTGGATGTACTGAGCATAAAAGGAGCAATTCTCAGGCAAACTAACTGTGATTTCAATGGTGTTTTAAACCCATTGATGCTAGAGAGGTTTGCAGAGCAGCCAAGGGCTTAAAGCATTATTTATTCATTTTGAATGCCAGAGAAGTATCCAATGACTTGCAATGTAATCCTGGAGCAAACCAACTACACCATAAGGGCTTTTGACTCCCTTAATGCTAGACAGGTCCCCGTTGGATTGCTAAAGAATCCATTGGAGACCGCTCTTGTGTTCAAGGGATTAAAAGCCCCAGAATTACTTTTAAATATAAGGTGTTTGGATAACTTTCTGTGTTATACACCAGCTGGGTTTAATTATCAATGTATTAAAAAGACAGGAATGTCACATAATAAATGTCCATCCGATTGTTCGATGTAATTTTCTGTACTGAATGCTATGTTCAGAAAATCCGTTACCTTTATATTTGGTTTGAAAATCCAATTACAAGTTCCCCCTCCTGCTGACATCTCTCAGATCTGAAAGCTGACCGGGCAGACCACAATGAGGGACAATATTGTGTCAGACCACAATGAGGGACAACATTGTGTCAGACCACAATGAGGGACAATATTGTGTTTATCAGTGTAAGGAAAACCCTGCCCCCAAGTGACCAAGGAGGGTAGGTTTTTCCTTATGCTGACACAATATTGTCCCTTGTTGTGATCCGTCCATACTAGATTTCTGCTCTGAGGGAAGTCAGTGTGACATCCACAAAAGGGGCAGGAGGAGGAAACTTTTAATTGGATTTTCAAAGCAAATATAAAGTTAATGGATGTTCTGAATATAGTATTCAGTATAGAAAATTACAGCAAACAATCGGATGGACACTTTTTTATATTATTATCCCTTTAACCAGGATGAAGGGGATGTACTATGAATGACTGAAGTAATTTTGGAACAAACCAGCTGCACCATAGGAGTTAAATATACATTTTCAAAAAATATTTAACTGGCACTCAAAGGGTTAAATAACTGAAAAGGGATTGGCCAGTAAGAAAATGAATGTTCCTACCTGGTCAAATGTATTCATACTAAGGGCATGGATAAATACATAGATGCTTGTTGTAGACTACATAGAAAATAACACACTCAGCCTTAAAATAACGTTAACACTTTTCTTCAAATACATCAGTGGGAGGAGTCTGAGGTCCTATAGTCTAGCAGCAAAGAATCCTATCTGCCTCCACAGGCTTCATATCAAGTGTCAATTAAACATTGTTTTTGGTGAATTGGTCCATGGAATTCATAGTAGCCATTAGGCTCATTTTCCCAGATTCATCTAAGAGTACTTATGAAAGGGTGGTGTTAAAGTTCATGTAATTTTATTACTGTTGAACTACAACCTCTCTGCACTGTCCAAATCAAAGGTATTTAACAAATCACTGCACTCCCTTAACCCCTATGTACCACCCAGCACAGTCCAGTAGCCTGCCCAAATGATATGTACTTAATTTGGGTTCACCAGGACTGATTGGGATAAGTCAAGGACACCAATTTTCTATCATCATGCATTTAGGTGCCCCTGCACTGTGCCACAGAACATCAGTATTTTGTGTGTTATCAGGTGCCATGCTCTAGTCTTGTTCATTTGGGCCCTACAGGCATCACCACCTAGGTTTCGAACATTTTACCTTTCCAGTGCCACAATGGTGCTGTCATACTCTGTCCTTGTTGATCGGTGTTCCTTGCCAACTCTGTGTCTGGGTTTTTGCTGTTCTTTTAGGCGTGCCGAATCCTCCCTAATTATCTAGGTTTATGCTTATTCTGATCTATAGTTGATGACTCCACTTGTCTGACCATCCTGAGATCTTTCTCCTGCTCAGTCAACGTTACTCTTAGCTGTGGGATCACTCGGCTTGTGCGTTGGTGAAAAACAATTAGTGTGAATTGCAGAACAGATTAATCATCGTCACTTCAAATGCACCTTGCAGCCCCGGGTTCCTCCGAGGCTACACCTGTCTGGCTGCTCACTCAGTGTTCAATTTCTCTCTACCTCAGTCTCTCTCATCCTGGGTGCAGGCCGGCTACTTCGTCATATGACTAGCACCTTTAGTTCAGCTTCTGCCGCAGCACAACTGTTTTAGGGGTAGTACAACACCAACACTCTATATTGTTTATATTCTATAGGCATCAAAGCTATATATTCTCTGTTCCCTAGCATTTTGCCTACTTGGTTGTCCTCATATTTATCCAGGGGGTAGTCTGTTTCTGTACTGTTTTTTGTGTATCTGTTGTATACTACTTAGTTGGGTTTCTTCGCCTGCCAGCAACGTTCATTTAGAAGCGCTCTCCAGCCTCAACCAATTAGGTTCTTAATGCTAACATTCCTTTATTACGGTTGCTATAAAAATACAAAAAAAATGTTATTACTTTCTTTGTATTTCTATTTTTTTACAGTGCCATGGACAGAATGCAGTGCTATAGCCACCTCCTAGGGAAGAAGTGATAGCCCTGAATCTCTCTATTTGTCTCATACGTGGTTCTGTTATATAGCTGGGCTAATTAATATTTTGGTCAGGCTCCTCAGCTTGGTAGCCTGGTGTGTGTTTGTGTGTGGGTGTGTGTATATGTTGTCACCTTGATATAATAAACAGCATCACTATTCAACATACTTCAAGACCCATACGTGCCTATTGTACCCACACATACATTGTAACTACTGAGGGGCATCTGCTTTGTTATTGTGAGTGTATCCACCTCTGTTTTCTTTCACTCTCTGTCCCTGACTCTCTGCTGTCTCTCTCTGAGTGTGGGTATAATATATATATATATACACATAGAGAGAGAGAGAGATGCACACACACACAAATATATATATATATATATATATATATATATATATATATATATATATATTTATTAGCAATGTAGTACGTGTTGCCCGTCATGTTATGTAGGGAATGTATAATTTGCTTGCAATGGAGATAGAAAAGAAGAGGCCATTAATTGTTCACAGATTAATTAGAGTTTACCATGGGGTTGTTGTGATTAAAATGGATGATACTCTATGGAAACCAGTGTAAACAGGCAGTGAGGTTACCCTGCCACAGAGCTCGCCCTCCCTTCACCTGGTACAACAGCTGGAAAGTCCTGGAAAAGCTGTGCTTGTAGTTCAGTGGTGTGTATGGGGCGCTAGGGATGCAGAAGGCAGTGATTTCATACCCCAGATAGTCAGTGGATATGCTGATGACAGGCTACGTGACAGCTCTGTGATACTGGTCACAATCCTTCCTTTAGGGCATCCCTTGATAGGCCAGTTAAGCATACATATATCTTGAACTCTTCTCACAATGATGAATTATGAGCCTCGGACTTAGAATAAAAGTAGTTTCATCACATGGGGTTTAAAACTGGCGAGTCAAAGAGGTACAATTTCCCAGTTAGCCTTTGAGTGCCAGAGGGGTCGACAACACATAGGCTTGCAGTGTGTTGTGGACCTCTAAGGAATTGAAAGGGTTAAGGCACAGAAGAGACATGTTTATTATAGAAATATTGCCCTCTATGGTGACTTTTAGTCATGCTAGATCAGAAGCTCTCTTTTTTTGAATCGGGCAATATTCTGAATTGTGCATTTTGATTCAGGTGCCATTTTGCTGGTGGTGAAATACATGGCGACAGTGAAGCATGTTTTTGCCCGTATCCTCCGCCATTCCATATTATCATGTTTTGCCCCATACTACTTAACCCTTTGAGTGCCAGAGGGCTCGGAATGCATTGCAAAGCAATGAATTCTGTACCCATCTGGCACTCAAAGGGTTAATGTTTGTGGCCCAACCTCCATGTTTCTTCATGCTTCTCTTACTATATAAATCAGGTTCTCTGAGTTAAAGCAGGCTAATGTACTGTACATATCGTTGCATGAACATAATTGGCAGGCTCCCTTTCAAAGCATACAGTGGAGTTCCATATGCTGCACACACACAGTACAGCACCTGGGGGACAGTTCTACAAGTGCTCACACAAGAATGAGAGCAGGCACATAGGTCAGATGGCTTGTGAAGCAACAATATCACTTACCTCAACCACAAGGGATGGGTACAGGTGAGCAGCCGGTGACATTCCTACTCGGGAGGTTGGAGGAGAGTTACCACTGCACCATGGTGATAGTACAGTACCAGGTAAAGTCCAAGTTGAGAGGCCAGCAGTGAGAAGGAGAAGAGAGGGTGGCCTCAGCATGAAATGACGTGTGTGTGTATATATATATATATATATATATATATATATACACAGACAGAAAAGACAACTTCCAGCGCTAACTCACCTAAATGTGTAAAGAATAATATGTGTGTATATATATATATATATATATATATAAATATATATATATATATATGTATATTACCTTATAATACTATTATTTATATTGAAGTGTCCATTAAAGAATTTTAAAAATAACTGAAGTGTGCAGCAAGGAATAAAGTGGTTCTCCAATCCCCCAAACAAGTGCAGACATAAAACAAACCATAAACCTGCGCTCCTTTAGTGTACTAGTGATTAGCGTGCCCTATATTGGGCATAAGTAATAACACTGTGTATAAAAATGAGGCATTAGTGCCAACCTTTTTAGGCCCAAAAAAGAGGGGGTAAGCTCGCCAACCGCATCAAGGTTCCTCATTTGTGGCAAGTACCTACTCTCAACACTTATTCCCTATCTAAAAAATAAAAAAAGAAATTAAAAGTGTTCCTTGAGAAGATGTTATAATAACATGTTGGAGGGGGACCCCTTTTCTTTATATTCTGTTGAATGGACATTTCAATATAAATAATAGTATTATAAGGTAATATACACACATATATATATACACATATTATTCTTTACACATTTAGGTGAGTTAGCGCTGGAAGTTGTCTTTTCTGTCTGTTTCTATCTATCTTCATTGCTTTCCTTAGCAGCTTCTTACTGTCCATTTTATTTATTTTCCTTATTCCAGGCCCTAAGAGGTTAATTTGGGTTATTCTGCTAGTTTCCAACTGATTATTCCACATGTGACCTGTGGGGGTGATTGCCTATAAGGGCTGTCTGAGCTCCAGTTCTTGTTTGGTGATCTATCCCCAATACAGGTACACAAGTCCTTTCTCACATTTTTTAAAATTAATGTTTGTCCATTGTTTTTAATTGCATACATGGGGACCTACATACATTCAACATAATAAAAAGAAAAGGGGTCCCCCTCCAACATGTTATTATAACATCTTCTCAAGGAACACTTTTAATTTCTTTTTTTATTTTTTAGATAGGGACTAAGTGTTGAGAGTAGGTACTTGCCACAAATGAGGAACCTTGATGCGGTTGGCGAGCTTACCCCCTCTTTTTTGGGCCTAAAAAGGTTGGCACTAATGCCTCATTTTTATACACAGTGTTATTACTTATGCCCAATATAGGGCACACTAATCACTAGTACACTGGAGGAGCGCAGGTTTATGGTTTGTTATATATATATATATATATATATATATATATATATATATATATATATATATATATATATATATATATATGAAGAATTTGGTCCCGGATGAAGCCACATCAGGATGTCCACTCGCAGGTAGAGATTTGTTACGTGTGTGTGGCTTGTGTGTATGTGGTGTAGGAGCAAGTGTCAGCCATTTTTTTTTCTGACTTTAGGATAGTGGGGTCCGGGCCGGATACTGGGGGTGGGCCAACTAACTGCAGTGATTTTCACAGGAGTAGCAGGGGCCGAATCACCCAATGGGAGCAGTAACTCCTCCTTACTGCCACCTCTGGGAGTGTTTGCCAGGCACACACAAGTCTTCTTTTATATTTATATATATATATATATATATATATATATATATATAGATAGATAGATATAGATAGATATAGATATTGATATGTATACATACACACCCAAATATATATATAAATTGACAGAAAATTATGTTTGGTTTATCACATATTACATTAACTCTGTGCCCACAGAGAAAGTATCTGCAATGAGTTGTGTACCCTTCTGGCACTCAGAGGGTTAAACCATGTGTAGTATATGTAGATTTTTTCATACAAAATACCCATTTTTTCAAGCAGGGATGACACTAGGTACTGGGTGAGAGCTAAAACCTCAGGTCTAGTGTTTTAACCCTTAGCATGCCAAAGAGATATCCATTGCATTGCTGGGCAATGAACTGGATATCCCTCTGGCACTCAAAGTGCCAAGTTACCAGCCACGTTGCCAATATGGGGATGTAATGGTACTTATATTCCTAATGGTGCATTTGAGCTGCATGGAGCTATAATAATGCATTAGTTCATGTCTCATCCAAAAGTTATTACAAAGGAAAATTTAATTTGTTTTAGATTAGTGTAGCATTTTGAGTGGCCAGTTTTATAGTGGAACTGTTGCAATTGATGTAATTTAACAGGGACATCCAATTCATTGAACTGCAGGCCACATGATCAGAAAGTCGTATTTGTGAGAGGGTTAGCAATAATATCATTGAAGTATAAAAATCAAATCATCTTTATTCATACAAATGTTATGGGCTTACACAGGTATAGGCCTAGTATTAGTCATTTTAATCAAGTCAGTGAGAACACTGGCATTTCACATGTATTTTTTATATTCTTATTGGTTATATATATATGTAGACCTGCGGTATAGCTACACATTGACATATATTGTTGAGACCCAATCCAATATATTAGATTTCACAGATGGAGCTATTTTCAAGAACTGTTTGTCCATTGCGCAAAGGTTACAGAGATCTGGTGGTTGTGGCCCACTGGCCTATTAGTTCATATGTGTTCTACCTAAGTAAGAAGTTTTTAGTTAAACATCTTAGGCAGGTCACACTCAGAAAGACCTCTTTTAACCTACGCCACACTTATGACATCCATGCCCTAGACTGCAGTACCTTATCAAATAGAAAGACAACAAAGATGCTTCACTCATCCTCTTACAAAAAATGTTTTTGCTAGGATAACTTTTGAATACCTCATAACCATTGCATGACTCTGTCGCAAAGACACTTCAAAATGTTTCATGAGGTGTTACTATCCCTTAAAAAGAAGATTTTATTTGTTCATGACTAAGCTGAAAAGTATATACACTGTTGTGATTGAGCTAAATTTACATAACCCATAAAAAATATAGCAAAATGCAAAACAAAATATCTCACTCCCTCTGTAATATGTATAATCCATGCAAGACTAAACTAGAAATGTATATTTTCATTATTTCATAGCAGTTAACAAGTCTCTTGTAGCTTCTTGCTACAAGATACAACAGGAATATCTGCATATATGTCTGAAATATCTATTTATGGGGATACTTGCAATTATCCTGTCACTGTTCTACAAACACCTACTCTAGTGTCAGTTGAATACACACCTCCTCAGGGAACAATTCTTAGTACTAGCGCTATAATCGAATCTTCTGTTTTCATTTATGTTTGCCAATTGCTCCTCTTTAATTATTACATCAGCTCAAGCTGCAATCACCTGATGTTTGTCTGATCTACACACTATAGCCACTGGCAATGTACCATGTTGTCTCTTCTTGTTAATATTGCATAATGGTTTAAAGCCATGTCAAAACTGTACATAACCAATTGTTTAGCTACTGCTAAACTTTCTTTGAGAAAGAACTTGTGTGAGACTAATATAATAATTTACCTTGCTTTATATCAGACTACTCAGATATTTTAATATAAAAGATATATAAACATGACAGAGAGTTACAGTATATACAAGGCAACACATTCTACATAACTAACATAATGTATACAATTGTCTTCATCTTTCGAAGAGCAGCCAAAATAAAAGCTACCGGTGTGTAAAGCATAAGTGCGGGCGGCATGCTTCCATTCGCTGTTCAAAAGATGAAAACTTCAACGGGGACTTACTTTTAACCTAGTAAGTCTTATTGTAGCATTGGATAGCGCTGGGGGAGGGAGGGAAGGCATCTACTCTTGTTTATAGTATGCACCCCCCACTTCACATAAGGTGCAGTGGGGTAAAATTGTGCGTATTATACCCGAGATTTTACTGTATGAATTATTTTGTATATAAATTAGAAAAGCATTTATACATTATTTAATTAGTGATTATTTCTATAAATATCAAGCAAAAACATTTGGGCAAAAACATTTACTTTTGTTTTAGTTGTAAGTACTTTTTTTGTGGAGGGTTGTATTTTTTTAAAGGGGTGCCTGTTGGATTATAATGGATTACTTAAATTTTTTGTAATGCTGGTAATGCTACCATTGCCTTCCCTCACAAAATGTCCTGATTCTAAAATAGATTATGGACCAACTGCAAAGTATGATGGCAATAAAAAATTATAAGATACCCTGAAATTAAGAAGGATCTTCAGCTATAGGAATAAGTGACGGCTAATTTATTTAAAGAGGGACTTTCACCTGTATTAATGTTGCCTTCATTTGAATGCTCTTTTGGACTGAATCTATAATTAGGGAGGGGTGAAAATTTTTGCCTCAATCTGAAATCGGTTAATAATGGCACATCCCGCTTTGCGAATAATTTCCCGCTAAAAGTGCAGATTTTCTTATTTTTTCACCTAGCTCATTCCATTGAAATCAATGAGAACATTGAATTTACACACAACACATAGCAAATATTATTTTATTTCCCAAAGGTAGAGGATAATGTTGCTGCTGCTGCTGTTACTGCCTCAGAATCAGCACTGCAACTAGGATCAGGAGTATTGCTACTGCTGGCAAGTGGAACCTGTCCTAGTCCCACATCACTTGTTGACCCCATTACAACTGTGTCCACAGTGGTCTGTGGCACACTAGCTTGCTCTTCAGCATCCTGTTGCCCTTGCATCTCGGCAGCAGCAGGAATTAGACCAGTTGCAAATTCCGCAAATTCCAATAACTCACTGCTAGTGGTGGTGGTGATGCCAATCCTCATTCCTGTCTCCTTTCCTTCTCAGTTTCTGCTAAAATGTCCATCAATGTCTCTTCCACCCCAGCTTCTCCAGCATCGTCATCACCACCCCCACTAGTCCCACTATCTACGTGCTGCTGCTGTTCTATTACAGACAACTCCTCACTGTCACTAGTAATATGAGGATATTGATTACCCCCTCCTTTACTCCTAACACTAAAAGCTGCTGGACCTTCTTAGTAGTGGTAGGACTAGCAATAGCGGGACTGCTTGGGGATGGCAAGTGTTACGTTGGGTCCCCTGGCATCATCTTCCCCTACCCTCCCTCCTGAGTATTACAAGACACACTAGCAGCAGGTTCAGCACTGGTGGCAGCAGGTTCAGCACTGGCAGCAGGCATAGCACAGGTGGCAGCAGGGGCAGCACGTCTGACAACAGGCACAGTATTGGTGGCAGCAGGTTCAGCACTGGCAGCAGGTACAGTACTGGTGGCAACAGGGGAAGCACGTCTGACAGCAACCACAGTACAGGTGGCAGCAGGGGCAGCACGTCTGACAGAAGGCACAGAAATGGATGTAACAGTAGCATGGGCAGCAAGTCTGACAGCAGACACAGCACTAGTGGCAGCACATCTTGCAGCAGGCACAGGCAGCTGACCTGACCTGCTCTCACTAGTACTACCCATTTTTCCACCCATCCCATTAAATTCCCCAAGATCCCTGGAGGTGATTTAGGGGGACTGGACAGCATTGGTTCAGTAGTGCTCACTTCCTCCTCCTCAGACTCAGTGGACATATAAGGGTCCTTCCAGTTCCTCCTTTTACTATTTTTAAACATTCTCATAGTGACAGCAGTCACTATGCACCTCTCCTGCCTTAATTTTCCAAACAACAAGAGAACAGCATAGCATGTCTACCGTGCTCTGTAGCTGCTTCTATTGTGTTTGCCTCTTTTAGTTCGGCAAGTGGATTGGGACTTTTTATAAAGGAACGAGTGAATGAATGCGCTCAGTTCGTGTCTGTACAATTACCTGGATACATCTTTGCAAGAGAGAGCTCCAGGTCATATGTCAGAATCCTCTGTAATCGGAGAAGGTGGGAATGTGGCAATACTTGGATAGGGGAACAGAGGAAGATTGACAGGCTGTAGGAGAGAATTGTACCCTCAGCCTGCATAAAACTGATGTCACCAGTAGGGATGGGTGAAAAATTTCACCTCAAACTGAAATCAGCTAATAATGGCACAACCCGTTTTGCGAATAATTTCCCTTGAAAAGTGCAGATTTTTCCACTTTTTTTCTCCTAGCTCATTCAATTGAAATCAAAGGGAACATTGAACTTACGCACAACACATAACAAATATTATTTTATTTCCCAAAGGCATAGTGTAAAAGGGGCATGAGGCTGTCTGTGTTGGTGGGGTGTGGGGAAAGAATCAGTTGAACAGGGAATATTTTTGGGGGGGTTTACTGGGATTGGGGGGCAGTTAATAAAAAAATAAATCCTAAATACAATTAAAAAAAAACCATAAGACATGGAATAAAAGGGATCTGAGGAGGGTGCCTGTGTTGGCTGGAGTCTGGGGAATGAATCAGTTGAACAGGAAATTTGTTTTGGGGGTAGGTTCTTGACCGGTATTGGAGGGGACAGTTAATAAAAAAAATCAATAAAATAAAATAAGAAATTTGTATGTAAAGTGATAGAGATAGGAACCCCCTGACATAAGCTGCCACTGGGGTAGGCTGATACTTGACTTGATAAAGTATTTTGTAGAGGATGATTTGTTAGATTTGTTGTTGAGGCCCAAGCCCTGAGCTGCAGAACTTAGGCTTGTTAGAAACAAAACCCCAACATTTTTTTTGTAGGACTGTTTTTTTTTATTTTTAAAGCACAAAAAATGCCATACTGGCCTAATGCAAGGAGGTCATGTTGGCCAGTGGCCACTGGCCATTGTCAAATGTCCGCCTGAGTCCATGTTTGAGGAATTTGCAACTGCTGTTCTTGCTGCTGATGTTCCTACTCCAGTGATACACCTGACGAAGCATCAGCACCATAAGTAGACATCACCACTTCTGGTATATATGGTGCTGCTGCTGGCAAGTGGAACCTGTCCTAGTAATCCTGCATCACTTGTTGACCCCATTCCCACTGTGCCCACAGTGATCTGTTGCACATTAGCCTGCTCCTCAGCATCTTTCTGCCCTTGCAACTCAGCAGCCGCAGGAATTAGAGTAGTTGCAAATTCCGCAAAATCCAAAAGCTCACTGCTGGTTGGAGGAGTTGACGAGCAATGTGACAGAGGGTCCCGCAATGTCACACTTGCCATTTCTTGGTGACATGAAGAAGGCAGACTGGTAGAGGTAGCAGCAGGCACAGACAGCTGATCTGTGATCCTGATGGTGGTGGTATTATTGTGGTGGTGACAGTTCTGCCTTCTTCAGGATCATGTTCCGTGGGGTGGGGGAGACTCCCAGGGTCAGTTTGTGCTCCCTTGACTGCTAGTCTGGACGCCCTCACTTGCTTCCTCTACCACTCTCCTAACACTAGTCCCACCAGCTGCTTCACCAACACTGTCACTACTGCTACTACTAATACTACTAACAACAACCACCTCAGTTTCACCCCCTGAGTCTTCCTCCTCACAGTCACTATTGATAGGAGGATATTGATTACCCCCTCCTTCACTCCTAACACTAAGAAGCTGCTGGGCCTTAGTAGTAGTAGTACTAGCACTGGTGGTACTGATCGGGGATGGCAAGTGTGACTTAGGGTCCCCTGCTGTCACTCTTGGTATCATCTCCCCCCCCCCCCCGAGTATTACAAGACACACTATCAGAAGCTTCAGCACTGGTGGCAACAGGTTCAGCACTGGCAGCAGGCACAGCACTGGTGGCAGCAAGGGCAGTATTGGCAGCAGGCACAGCACTGGTGGCAGCACTGGCAGCAGGGGCAGGCAGCTGACCTGTCCTACTCTCACTACTACTACCCTTTTGTTCCACCCCTGACAGTATTTTCCCCAAAAACCCAAGGGGTGATTTAGGGGGACTGGTCAGCATTGCTTCTGTAGTGCTCACTTCCTCCTCACAGTCACTATTTATAGGAGGATATTGATTACCCCCTCCTTCACTCCTAACACTAAGAAGCTGCTGGGCCTTAGTAGTAGTAGTAGTACTAGCACTGGCGGTACTGCTCGAGGATGGCAAGTGTGACTTAGGGTCCCCTGCTGTCACTCTTGGTATCATCCCCCCACCCCCCGAGTATTACAAGACACACTATAAGAAGCTTCAGCACTGGTGTGAACAGGTTCAGCACTGGCAGCAGGCACAGCACTGGTAGCAGCAAGGGCAGTATTGGCAGCAGGCACAGCACTGGTGGTAGCACTGGCAGCAGGGGCAGGCAGCTGACCTGTCCTTCTCTCACTACTACTACCCTTTTGTTCCACCCCTGACAGTATTTTCCCCAAAAACTCAAGGGATGATTTAGGGGGACTGGTCAGCATTGCTTCTGTAGTGCTCACTTCCTCCTCAGACTCAGTGGACACATAATAGTCCTTCGAGTTCCTCCTTTTATTATTTTGAATCCTGCTCATAACAATAGCAGTCACTATGAGCCTCATGCCTCACAGCAGAATAGCACAGCACATCTATATCGCTCTGTAGCCGCATCTATTGTGTTTCACTTCCGCAAATATGTCACATTTTTATACCAAAAAGACGAAAACCACTTAAATCAATGGGCGGAAACTTTCTAGCTATCAAAAAAATGGCAAAACATTTTGTCCAACACATGGTTTTCGAGGAATTTCCAGCGCCCACCCCTAGTCACCAGCATAACTTTAAAAGCCAATATCTGTGAGAATACCGCATTATATTAAAAAAAAAATGGATTACAAATACAGTCATTCAGTCTAAAGGATTCAAATGAAGGCAACATTAATACAGGTGAGACTTTAAAGGAGAGCTAACTCCTCCATATAATAACCCCCCATTGACCTTATTATGACCAGAAATCCTAAAGGCCCCTGGGAATTTTGTCCTTGGCTTTTGTAAAAGAGATAGCATCTTCAATCACTCCTGGATGTTATATCCATGGAGGTGGACATGACAATTGTTAGCAGGAACACTGAACCTCATACCCAGTCTAGCACACACGATAATCTTAACACATTAGCAATACGTTTTGCACCCATAAATGATTAAATAAGCTCATGCACTCAGCCTGCTTCTGTTTGAGAAAAAAAAAAAAAAAAAAACTACCGCAAACTGTTATGTCTGCCTCCATGCCTACACAGGAGGGAATCTAACAATAATATCTGGCTAATACTCATGTGGGCCATCCTTCACCCACCCCGATCCCCATGCCTGGGTCGCCCAAGGAATTCAGGAAAACATGAGTGAAGGAATACGGGTGAAGAAAATGTATCAGGAGGCTGCTACACTTCTGCTGGCCATGTGAAAAAGCTATAACAAAAAGTTTTACAATAAAATTGATTTCACAATAACAAGATTTCCTCCTTACTTTAGCTGTTGTTTAATAACCTTAGGGGGTTAATCCCATAACACAATGCTATTAGGTTATTAATAAAGTATGCATGTTTTCCATTGTTCAAAACAGTATGGGTTATGCCTTAGATTATTTGTGTCAACAAATGAATCTGCATCAATCATTGTTGGATAAATATTGCCTTTATCAGTTTGTATACTTATGAACCATTTTGGATTCAACATCTGAAGCCTTGTACTTCAAGAAACTGATTTGAATGCTTTGATCTCTCTGGAAAAATTATAGCTTCAACATAAAGGGAGTAAAAGGAAATAAGAAAGGCTCTGTGTTTAGCCACCAATAGGAGGCAATTTATTATGCTAGTCTGGTTTTCCAGGTTTTTTCATACAAATCCAAGAACAATGATCTGACTTGTTAATAACTTATATACTCAGAATCTTCAAATCCCTTTGAGTGACAGAGAGGTATCCAATGCATTGCAATGGTTCTATGCAGTGACTCATTTTGGCCTGGATTCCATTGCACTTAATAATGTTATCAAGGGAATTTGATAGATACAATTATTGATACTTAGTAACTGCAATGTAATTTAAGCCTTTATTCTTTGAAAATTTGTAGAGGGGATAATAGCATGTTTTGGATCCTTGGCCCTTCATCATCACTAATGAAATGTGGTCCTGCATTGGATCATTTACATAATCCATTTTCAGCAAGCAAAACAGGAAAAAATCTGGGGCAAACCAACTTCACTATGGGGAGAAATTAACCCATTAACGACGCATGACTTACATGGTTGCGGTCCCTAAAGGACCAAGGACGTATATGAATTCCGGGCCTCCTGCGCGGCTGCACGCTGTGCAGGGAGTCTGGAATCGAATGTAAAAAAAAATGCCCTGTGGTCCTTAAGTGACCGCACCGTGCATGCGCGACTGGTCCTTAAGGGGTTAAATCTCCCATTTAATTATATGTGGCTTTTAACATTCTGAATGCTTAGCGCATACACACTTCCCAGTCCAATCATATCACCCTTATCAAAATAGCCATTTCACTCATATAGTCCTGTCCCCTCACTGACTGCCTAGAACAAAAATCCAGCTATTCCAGCTATTCTGCAACTTGTAGAATTTACTTCTTCAAATACTAAATCACATACAGTCTACAATTACTGATTGATCTATTAAACGGCGCTCTTATTTTTCTAAGCCTTTTAAGGGTGACATGCATTAAGGGGTCCTGGATGCTAAGTGAAGCATTGCAACTGAGGATGGGCTTAAAACAGGACTTGAGCAGGATATGGGACAAGAGCTGGTTAAGAGAAGTGAAGCAGGATCCACCTCCCAAATCAGTTCTTCAAGGAAGGATCAAAAGCACACACTTGAATATGAGAACTCTGCAGTGCTCTTAAAGTGCCAGCTTCACAATTCAACATCAACTTCTGAAGGGTAATAAAAATAAAAGCAGACTGATCCATAAGCATATTACCATACAGAAAAGGTGCCACTGGTCCATTCCTATGTGCTTTAACCCCTCCCACTACACAAACAATACTAAAATACCTCCTATTCTTCATTTCTACATCTGTACTCCTCACTAAAATGTCTGGCTCATTCTATCTTCCACCCTCTCCTCCCTTCTCTGTTTACATTCCTCCTTAACTTCTCCCTTCTACACTCACCTCTACTCACCAAGTCCTCACTTTTCTTCACTTCTGTATTCCCACACCCTAGACAATCAGGAAAGCCCTGTGCTCACAAAACATTATCTTATCTCCTGTCTCTCTCTCTCTTCTTCTTCTAATTGCAGATCCCTCCATTTCCTGGGCACCCCGCTTTCTCTCTATAGCATTTTCTATTTGCCTATACCAGTGGTCGGCTGCTAGTACTCACAAGGATTATCATTTTTTAGACCTTGTGTTCACTAGAGGCTGTGCATTTTCTCCCCTATTCCACAACCACCTCGTAAAAATCACCACTGCTCATACTTCCTCTGCAGTCCCCACCTCCTCTCCCCACTTCACATATAACCTCCAGTCACTCTATCTCACTACTTTCCAATCCTCCCTTGCTACAGGACTTCAATCCATTCCCACTAATGCTGAAACTAACAGTCTTATCAAAACATACAACTCTCTCTTGTCTTCCTCTTTGAACGTGCATGCACCTCTCTTTTTGCCACTACTGCAGATCTAATCCACGTCCGTGACTTAATAGAAACACCAGCTTCTGCCTCTCCTGCACCTATTCAGCTTAACGACTCTGGAGGAAGTCGGGCTCACTGGCAGATTTTCTCGACTACAGATTCCTCCTTTCCTGCTCTGCTCTGTCCCTGGTTAAAAAGCAATACTTTTCACATCTAATTCACATGCATAAATCCAGCCCCTGCCATCTCTTCTCTACCTGTGACTCTCTCCTTCCCCCTCCAACTGCTTACCTCCCAAAGTCTGTATAGCCACAAGACTTCTTGTCTTAACTTCTTCAAAGCCAAGGCAGAGTCTATCCAGGACAATATACCCCCTCCTGCCCTCCCCTTTTCCCCTCCTGTCATGCTGGACTTATTGTGAGTAGTCACGGACGAGGAATTTGCTAACCTGCTATGTGCACTCAATCCGCTTCCTTCTCACCTCATCCAGTACCTCTCCCCCACACTAATCCACCTAGTATTACAGATATTTAATACCTTCTTTGCCTCTGCTACTTTTCCAAATGACTTCAAACATGCCACAGTGAGACCTATCCTCAAAAACAATTTCCCCTCTAGCTATTGACCTGTTTATCTCGTGCCTTTTGCATCTAAGACTTTAGAACACCTAGCCTACTCCCAACTGTTTGACTTCCTTAAGTGACACAACCTGCTTGACCCATTACAATCTGGCTTGCACATGACTTACTCTACAGAAACTGCTCTCACAAGAGTTGTCAATGATCTACACATTGCCAAATCACAAGGTCACTATTCAATATTCATCCCGCTTGTGCTCTCAGCTGCTTTGACACTGTTGACCATGCTCTCCACCTCCAAATTCTTTACTCCTTAGAAATCTACAGAGAAGAAATCATAGATGCTCAGCTAGGCTCATGAGCTTGCAAAGAGCTCACTAGGACTGTGTCCTGCACCCAGGGTGCAGTCTCTTTTAGCTCACAAGTGCCATACACAAAGAAGAAATATTCTGAAGCATATCATACAGGTTCTGCCAAAATGACAGTCCAGCCTCGAAATGCCAGACAATTCGTCTCTGAACAAGAGAAGCAGCTAACCCCAGATGAACATTTTGGCCTTATTAGGTCTCCATGATGTGCAGTTGATCCCTCTAGGCACTTGTGAGCAAGGTGTCCATGTCTGGATTCCCCCATTACTCTTAGGGTGACCAACCCCAAGAGCAATTTATATGTACCTAAAAGAAGTCAGAGATGCTCAACTAGGCTCATGAGCTTGCAATGCTATGCAAAGAGCTCACCAGAACTTTGTACTGAGCCCAAGGTGCATTCTCTTTTAGCTCACAAGTGCAATCTACTTAGAAGAAATATTCTGAAGCATATCATACAGGTCCTGCCAAAATGACAGTACAGCCACAAAATGTCAGACAATTCCTCTCTGAACAAGGGAAGCAGCTAACCCCAGATGTATTTTTAGGCCTTATTGGACCTCGCTGGGAAGGTGCAGCTGATCCCTCTAGGCACTTGTGATCAAGGGGTGCATGTCTAGATTCCTTCATTACTCTTAGGGTAACCAAACCCTACAGCAATTTACATATACAGAGAAGAAGTAGATATGCTCAGCTAGGCTCATCAGCTTGCATGGGTATGCAAAGAGCTCACTTGGACTATGTCCTGCATCCAGGGTGCAATTTCTTTTAGCTCATAATTGCCATACACAGAGAAAAAAATATTGTGAAGCATATCATACAAATCCTGCCAAAATGACAGTCCAGCTATGAAATGCCAGACAGGGATCAACTGCACCTAACTGATGAGGCCCAATAAGGTGTTAGCTGCTTCCCTCGTTCAGAGAAGAATTGTCTGGCATTTCATGGCTGGACTGTCATTTTGGCAGGACCTGTATGATATGCTTCAGAATATTTCCTCACTATGTATGGCACAAAAGAGATTGCACTCTGGGTGCAGGACACAGTCCTGGTGAACTTTTTACATACGTTGCAAGCAGTGGTGTCCGCAGACATTTTTCCAGGGGGGGGCAAAGCCATAATATGACCCCCAGGCCAGCCCATCTAGCCCCTTTATTTATATGGAGGAGGGTAATTGTAGGGGGGGGCAAGTGCCCCCCTTGCCCCCCCCTCCGGACGCCCATGGTTGCAAGCTCATAAGCCTAGTTGAGCATCTCTGACTTCTTCTCTCCTTAGGATTCTGTAACTCAGCCCTGAACTGACTGTCTTCTTATCTAACTAACCTATCCTTCAGTGTCTCCATTGCCACCTCTTTGTCCTCTCCAGTCTACCTTTCTGTTTTTGTTGCCCAAGGTTCCGTTCTAGGACTGCCACTTTCCCTCTATGCACAATAACACTTAGTAAACATATTAACTCATTCAGACTCAAATATCACCTCTATGCAGATGACACCCATCTTTATTTATCTGCACCTCAAATAATTCCTAAAGTCACAGATTGCCTCTTGCCTATCTCAAACTGGCTACCTCATACTCAACATGTCACAAACTGAGGTACTCCTCATTCCACCTAGATCTGGCCCAGCAGTTCCCTTCCAGGTGACAGTAAATGGCACTACCATAAATCCTGCAACAGAAGCACAGTGCCTAGGGGTGTGTTACGGTTTTCAAGACACTCAGACCAGTGGGTAAAATAAAACACAATTTTATTAAAGAAAAATAAAAGAAAGGATCGCCCTCTATAGGCAGCACAGAATAATAGCAAATAGGCTGAAGTTGCCCAGTATACAGATTAATAAACTTTCAGAGACATTCATATAACAGGTACTGAAGGCAGAGAACACAAGGGTTAACACTAGTATCAGTCAGTCTCTGTTGTGGTGTTTGGCACGCCCAAGGTGGTAATGAGGCAGCGAGTGGTGTAGTTGATACAACACCTAAAGTCCTTAAAACAGAGATAACTGCTTCAGCAGAAGGGAACTGAGACCAGAACCCTGCAGAGACTTGATCCTGTAGCCCCCACGGGCTTAGTAACGGAAGCAACTGGATTGCAAGAGCTTGAGCCGATAGCCCCCACGGGCGTAGTAATGGAAGCCACTGGATTGCAAGAGCTTGAGCCAATAGCCCCCAAGGGCGTAATAATGGAAGCAACTGGATTGCAAGAGCTTGAGCCAACAGCCCCCACAGGCGTAATAATGGAAGCAGCTGGATTGCAAGAGTTTGAGCCAATAGCCCCACCGGGTGTAATAACGGAAGCACTGAATGAGCTAGAGCAATGACGCCTCCCACCGACACAGTAACGGAGACCGGCTATACTGCAAGGAGTAGAATGAACTGTCGCCTCACAAGGCTTAGGATGGACCGGCTCAGCAATAATAGCTGCTTGAAGGTAACAGCTCAGCAAGTGTAAGAGTAAGCTATAGCTCTGTACCAGTGAATGGAGGCTCAGTAATGGAAGCACAACTCTGCACGGTAAACGGAGGCTCAGCAACCAGGAGCACAACTCTGCACGGGTTAATGGAGGCTCAGCCAGCAGGAGTACAGCTCTGCACGGTTAACGGAGGCTCAGCCAGCAGGAGTACAGCTCTGCACGGGTTACCGGAGGCTCACAGTCAGCCCTGCCACAACCACCGGAGATAGAATGTCGCCTCGGCAACAACAGGAAGCTGGAACGCTGGCGGGGTAGTAGCAAGCTGGTACAGGTCACAGAGCAGGAAGTCAGCCAGGCCGGGTCAGATCACGGAGCAGGGTTCTCAGACAAGCCAAATCAGGTCACAAGCAGGAACGTCAGCCAGGCCGGGTCGGATCATGGAGCAGGGTTCTCAGACAAGTCAAATCAGGTCACAAGCAGGAACGTCAGCCAGGCCGGGTTGGATCACGGAGCAGGAACACAGGAGCGTAGTCTAAACAGGCCAAGTCGGTATACCGGAATCAGGAACACTGGAACACAGCACAGCAATACTGGCTCAGGAACACCACGAAAGGGCATCTGACAGGTGCCAATGGCCAGGCATAAAAAAGTCACAAGGGGCGGGCCAAACAGGCTCAACAAATAGGAGCGCAGCACAAGTGAGAGTGACAGATGGAGATCACGGGCACCGTGATAGAGTGATAATTGAGGATGCCCTCTTATTCCCTCCTCATGTAAATGTTATTGCCAAATCCTGCCACTTTCTCTTATGCATCATAGCAAAAATGTGCCCTTTCCTCTGTTCCTCCACAGCTAAATTTCTACTCTGATCTCCTGCTATACCCCACCCTGCTACTGAAGATCAGAAAATGACATCAATTATGTTACTATGACATTATGTTCTCAGTTCCTTTTGTGCCTACAGCTCTCTCGTATCAAGCCATTTCCCCTCTTTGCTACTTATCTATGGAATGCTCTACCTCCCACCCTATGCCACTGCACTTCTCTTACAGTCTTCAAGTCTTGCTTAAATTACACTTTCTCAACACTGCTTCAACAAGCTAGATGGCACTGACTTCATACATCCAAGGCTCTAATAATATTCTTTATGTTCCCCTAACCCGACCAGAAATTGACCAATGTATTCTGCACTTAACCCTTATGTTCCTTGGATGTCTCCTTTCCATATATTATATTGTAAGTTTCTGAGCAGAGATCCATTTCCAGTGTTTCATTTTTGTAAGTACTTGTCACCCTGTATTGTCCAAACTCTTAAACTGCTGTGTAAACTTGTGGTGCTATGTAAATAAATGTAATCATTCACTAAACCTGCTCTTTTAAGAGCAGACTTTAAGGGACAGTAATAAGTAAAATGTTTAAAAATATACCTAAATAAAACATGGCTACCCCCACTGATGAGATTCAAAAGTTATAGCAGCTCAAACACAAATTTTTTATGTGTAATATCTCAACAACCTGAAATTGTACAGGGGTGCTGTTGCTAGACCATCCTATGGAGATTTATGGTCAATTGACTATAGGTGTCGCAACATGCCTCTGTAAAATTTCACGTCATTGAGACATTGCTACTAAATAAATTAAAGTTTGAGCTGCAGTAACTTTTAAATAAAACACCTCTCAGCGGTGGGAGTACATTTGTCTTACTTAGGAGGGTAAATCATACAATACAGTTTTTTTTACATCTTAAGTGTTACTAGCCCTTTAAGGTCTTAAGCTGAAAGCAAAGGGTGAGCAATTTGGGAGCAACTAACTCTGCCATGGGGACATTGAAGCAATTCACTGAAGACAACTCTAGCATTCAGCTAGTAAAAAGAGCCATGTGGTATCCCCTTTGCTACAGCTGGTCTACTCCAGAATTGTCTATCTTTTATTTTCTAAATAAAGCTATTTCTAACTAGCCATATGCTGCTCTGGGCAGCCCCAAGGTGGCTTCCATACCTCCCAACATTTCAAAATCCCAAAGAGGGACACTTGTGTTTTAGGGGGTGTTGCTTGGGGCGTGGCTGGTGGGCAGAACATTACGGAGAATTTTTAGACTGTTTCATGACCTCTTGATACCTCTTTATGTTACCTAATAAATGACTTATAACAAGATCAAAGTATTTTATTTACACAGACTAATTTATAAACACATATACTTATACCTCCCAAGTATCCCTCTTTAGGAGGGACAGTACCTCTTTTAGACCCAAATCCCTCTGTCCCTCTTTCCCATCCTGATGTCCCTCTTTTTAGGAAATCAGACTGTGTGGTGTGTTTATAAATGTATCACATTGCTCCACAACAATAAAACTCACATTAATTTTTGTTTAAACTTCAGTATCTGTGTTTATAAATTAGTCTATGTAAATAAAATACTTTGGTCTTGTTATAAGTCATTTAGTAGGTTACACAAGGAGGTGTCAATAGGTCATGAAATAGCCTAAAAATTATTGTTAATGCCCCACCCACCAGCCACGCCCCCCCATCAACACCCCCTAAAACACAGTGTTCCTCTTTGTCAGTTTGAAATGTTGGGAGGTATGCATATACTGACATTTAAACAAACAATAATGTGAGTTTTATTGCTGTGGAGCAGTGTCATACACTTATATACACACACCATGCAATCTGATGTCCTAAAAAACAGGGACCTCAGGGTAGGAAAGAGGGACAGAGGGATTTGGGTCCAAAAGAAGGACTGTCCCTCCTAAAGAGGGGCACCTGGGAGGTATGAGATTCTGTTAGGCATCAGGCAGGAAGGTTATAAATAAATGTCAATCCATAAACTGCAGTTCTGGTTTTCACTGGCATCAATACAGACGTTTATACATAGTACTGATTAAGATTCATCTCAGCCCATTACCTTCTATGGAGGTTGTTTGTGCAACTTATCATGTGAATTCAAAGTTTTAAGCTTCTCAAGGAATATAAGGGTCAATTTTGTGACCCACAAAGAGACTGATAGGGTTAAAAGGAGGGCTGCAAAAGGCAGCTCTAGGGGGCAAATTTGCCAAGGGGAAACTACTGCATAATCATTCCTAATATTATGTAATTATAATGAAATAAATATGAAATATATTTTCAGAAAGATGGTATTGGATTGCATGCAGAATGTTTGCCAAACACTCTATGTCTAAAGACATTTAGTTGAGCTTATAATAATGAAAACTGCAATGAAAACTTCAATTAGGAAAATCACAAAGTGCTTGTGAGCTGCTTTATCTACTCAGAGAGGAAACACATTGTAGTGCACTGATGGAACTTGGCAGAAAACCCACAAACAGAGGTTTGTGTTCTGCTCTCGACAGATGTGTAACCAAAGGAGAATAATAACAGCAGCATTTTTGGGAAACTTCCATCCTTCATATTGACAGCCAGAGTGGAAGACTCTGTTCAACAATAAGGAGCCATAATGAAATGTTTTACTGATAGCTAAGAGGTATGGTGGCATATTAAGAAGCTGTAAGAGCAATTCTGGGTCAAACCATAGGGGACAAGTCAAAAATCCCAAATGTCCAACTGATTTAAAGGAATAGTGCCTCTTATATGGAAAAATGTTCATAAATAATAATATCATTGTAGAGCCTATCTCTGATACTCCTAAATGGTCTCACAAAGCTTATAAATGTACAGTTACCTTCTGAGTTTCTGCAGGGCCTTAAAATCCAGCTTGTTTCCTTTTAATTCTTCACCTTTTTTCATTTCTACCTGATACTTTCCACTGATGATCATAAGTAACATAAAGAAACAGTATGAGCTAGGATGTGAGAACAAAAATGAAACATACCTCCCAAGTGTCCCTCTTTGAGACCCAAATCCCTCTGTCTCTCTTTCCTACCCTGGTGTCCCTCTTTTTTAGGAAATCAGACTGTGTGGTGTGTATATAAGTGTATCACTTTGCTCCACAGCAATAAAACTCATATTAATCTTCATTACATGGGTTTATGAATTAGTCTGTGTAAATAAAATACTTTGGTCTTGTTATAAGTCATTTATTAGGTTACACAAGGAGGTATCAATAGGTCATGAAATAGCCTAAAAATTATTGGTAATGCCCCGCCTGCCAGCCACGCCCACAGCAACACCCCTTAAAACACAAGTGTCCCTCTTTGGCAATTTGAAATGTTGGGAGGTATGAATAAAACCATATCTCATGAATACAATAAAAGCTGTGAGGAAAAAATATAAAAGAAACATCTGATTTATTTTCACTTTATCATGCTATTGTACTTATCTTCAAGTTAACTTGTATTTAGTCTCATTAAATCTACCAAAATCAATTTTCTGTAACTTGTGTTAGTACTTTCAAAGATTGTTGATTTAGGAATTGGGGAATCTAATCACCACAAAGTTTTGTTCCCTGACTTGATCAGCTACAGCATGTATAATTAATTACTCAAATGTTCAGAAAACCACCTCTCTGCACCTTCTTAGGCAGTTACACCCTATCAGTTTACACCAGTGGGGTGGAATAAATTAGTAGGAAAGAATAATCACGCATATCCTTTCAAGGTGGAAGTTCCCACTGTGGGGGGATTTTGAAAAATGATCCTCAACTTTGCCCTAGGAGGCACTGTCCCTTTAAATGGGTACTTATTTTTTGAGTGCTAGAGCAGTCTCCATTTCAATGAGGAGCAATGAGTCAGAGACTTCTTGATCATTCAAGGGTTTTAAAGCCCCATCTAGATACCATATTTTCCTAGATATTAGGTGGCAGCCCCCCTCCACCAAAAAACCCCAATGTATTAAAGTAAAAATAGAAAAGTCATGAATATAAAGTGACCCATAAGAGCCCACTGTTGTTTCAGTATCTCTCTCTCTCTCCTAGTGCCCATTCGTCCCTGGTATTAGGGCTTACTAGTATTATTGGCTTTGCTTTAAAATGGGCAATGTTGTAGCTCAGCAGACTATAAAAGCCTTTTTTTTTTTACTAATTCATAATTGGCATCCATCCAATTAAAGAGGATTGTGCACCATGGTCTGTTATTCTTGACATTAATTTTGCTTCATCCATACTTGTTTACCTCCTCACATCTAGAAAATGTCCGGTCAGCAGACATTATATTGGAAATGTACAGATATAGCCATACTTATTATTCATGATTTCCCTACTTTATCTGTATCTTTCTGTTTTAAGTAAACAAAGATCCACATGCAAGTCATTGGACGATCTTTATCTGGTCAAGATGACTTAATTCAGAAAGACAGCAGTTAAGGATGACTACATGTACATACATGAAGGATAACTTCATAAAACAGCAATAAGGAATGGCCCCCAAAGCACTCATAATAAAAGAGAAATAAATGGTCCAAGGTAGAAAGTGAGAGGCCTTTACTGCTTTGCTAAAGACTATATTTTCACCTGACAAGGGGAAGGGAGGATTGATTGAGTGCCCTACACCTACATTGGAACCTTTTGATGGTGAAATTGCATCTCCAGCCACCTGCAGCTGTAGTGTATCATATAGACCCAAAGAACAGTTTCCAACTTCAATCTTCTATAGGAAGAAGCATAAGCATAGACTCAGGTGACACTGAAGATTCCAAGTCTCAGGCTTACAGTTTCAGTGAACAAGAGGTGATGGCAACATTTTTGATATCCCCCCCCCCATCCTCTATAAAGGTAGCTGGTCATGACACAGGCAATGCACAGTGCAGCACCTGCTGAACTGCTAAGGGGAAGGTTCTACTGGGCTGATGTACAACTAGATAAACTGGAGCAATTATGTGGAAAGCAAACTGCCTCATAGAAACTCCCCAATTCTTCTATTTCTTTGAGAGGGTTAAAAAACCATTTATATCAATGGAAATTTTATTGGATTCCTGTAGTGCTGTTGGTTTGCCGATAATTATTTCAGTTCTTCTCAATACATCAGTCTCTATGTGACATTTGTTTATATGTTAATATGGCAGTTTGCTATATGTCCTACGCTCCAATAGCTGTCTTTGTTGTCAGAATTCACAGTCAACATGGCCAACCTAGGATGGGTTCTTCCTATAGCTCCCTGTGGAACCAAGGAACAGTTTGCTGTCTCTGCTAAAGAACAGAGACAGCAGCTGCCCTCCTGCCACCGTTTCAGTGCCATAGGGATGTGCATTACACACCCCTGTGGTACTGAAAGGGTTAAAATTACATCCTTGCATCATATCAAGTGACTAATACAAAATTCATGATTACAGAACAGCTTACAAATATTCTAAACTTTTATTTTGCTTTTAATTACAGATAATGTATCACTCTAATTTTGCTTTGTCTTCAAATGGGAAAATGAATAACATTTATATTGTAAATCATCCTTAAATATGTTCAGTACTCATTCTACCATTTCTATCAGTATCCATGTATGTTGTAAATATTCATGAAACATTAACTTAAAGGGATAGTAATGTCATTTTGCAGATATTAACAGAAGAGATTCATTGAGGTTAGACCAATCTCTCAAACCTTTTTGGTTTGAGAGATATACGATGTTAAAGTTCCTCTCTCCCCTTTCTCATATGTGAGCTGTAAAGCTATCAGAAGGAGATTGTCACAGCTTACCTTGACTTCAGCATGATTACAGGCGCGAGGCTTCAAGCAGGCTGCAGTCCTCTGTTTTATCTGTTTGCTTACTGTAGTCTCCTCCTACCTACTTCCTACTTCCTCCCTCTGAGCTGCTCCTCCTGCTACCCCCTGTGGAGGGGTTTAAAAGGCAGACTGAGGCCTGACTCAGATGCCCTTGTGTACTATCATCATGCTGAAGTCAAGGTAAGCTGTGACAGAGATTCTGGTCACGCGACCAGACTGCGGCTCTTCAGCAGAGCCGAAATAGCTTTAGCTAAAAATAAATAGTTCATTGGAATGGTCTACAAAGTGTGTCTGGTTTGCAAGCACACTTTTTAGACTTGTCCAATTAAGTATTTATTTTTAGATATCGCTATTTCGGCTCTGCTGAATAGCCGCCGGCTGGTCCCGGAACCAGGATCTCAGGATGTCAGCTATACAGCTGACGTATGAGAAAGGGGAGGGAGGAACTTTAACATCGTATATCTCTCAAACCATAAAGGTTTGAGAGATTGGACTAACCTCAATTAACCTCTTTTGTTAATATCTACAATATAGCAATTAGTTAATAAACAAGATTAATATCCCTTTAATACAATGATATGTACAAGGTCCCAAAGTCTTCTGACTGTAGTGCAGCTGTAGGTAAGGTAATGTGCAGTAAGCTATGGATCATTAACCGTAGCAGTAACAGTGACAGTGATAGTACAAAGTAGTCTAAATTACAGCTACTCAACATAATAAGAATTAGACATTATTAGTTAAGGCTCAAGATTAGTCTGTATCTTTTTGTGAAGAAGTAGAAAAATCATCCCTTACACCTCAGCAGCAGTTTGACAACCCTGCATACTATTGAGGATACCCCCATGTATGTCTCTATCACCAAGGAGATATCCGCATTACACATCACCATAGCATCACCCCTAAGTGCATCTCCCTCCAGATATTTAATTCCGACTGTAGACTAGTGCCAGTGTGGTCTGGTACCATTGTCCATAAATCCTGCACTGTTTTGGGTAGTTGATGACAGTATTTTTGAAACCCTGCCTTAGGATATATCCCCACAAACAGGGTTTTTACTTTTATGGTACTTCTACATTCTTAGCAAAAAAATAAAACAACAACAAAAGACATTTGATGTCATGTGAGAGGAATGCAGCAAAGAGTCTTGGAATTGGAATTAGGACAAAGTAATTTCCATATTCCGTATTCCTGGACACAAAGCATGAATCGGTAGAGGAAAGTACTTCTACAAATAAGAATTCTGCAAATATCTGTGCTTAAAGTGGAAGGTTCTTCAATTTTGTGCAACCCCTTCACTACTAAAAGATCCTGCCATTCCTATGAATGTAAAAAATGTAAAAAGCCTAGTTGATACATAATTATGTAGATGAGGCAGATGCTGCATACTTTATGCCTACAGCAATGTTTACCTAATGCTGATAGGTCCTGGTTGGTGTCATAGATAACAACTAATGGCTCTTGCCTATTAATGCTTTCCTGGGATTCAAGAATGTAAAGTGCAAAATGAGAGGGCAAGAAGTCTGTGTGGATGGGATTGAGATGGAGAAAGGTTTCAGCTTCAAGCAAGAAGGAAAGAAACTGCCTGGCAGATGACTAGTAACATTGCCTTTATTTTCCTTTATTGCCCAATTCCCTCTGCATAATATTAAGCATATAGTTGCTGTATAGGGATGGTGAAACTTTTCACTTCAAAAGAAAAACAGGAGGGAAAATTGTACTTCCCGCCAGGACGGTCAATTATCACAAAAAATGCCAGTTTTCAGCTTTTCCCACCAAGCTCATTGCACTGAAATCAATGGTAATCAATGGTAAGACTGAATTTCCCCCACCATGTGGCAAGCTTCCCTTCTTTTCTGCAGACACAATATAAAAGGGGTATCAGGTTCCCTCAGTATGTCATTTCTGTATTTGTGACAGAAAAAGCAGTACAATTTTGAGGAAATCTTATTGGCAGGCAATTTTTCTCTGTATTAGGCAAGTCTGGGGGACTCAGTGGGATTGTGAAGGGAGAAAGGAATATAACCCGAAATACCCCAAAATACCCAAAAATCTTGGTTGCCTTCAACAGGCAGCTGTGATCAGATGTCCTTCCTCATCTGGCTGTTATCTCTGTGCTAGGAAAGTCTGGAGTTATGAGAAGGGAACAAAGAAGAATTATCCCAAATATCCCCAAATATTGTGTGACTGAGAAGACACAGGAAGTCATGACCCAAGTTTATTCCTGATCTGACTGTTATCCCTGTGCTAGGGGAGTGAGGGCTTTGTTAACACAGTAAAGGAAATTTACTCCAAAATTTTGTGTAACTGACTGGGAAGACACATGCAGCCCTAATCCAGATTTCTTCCTGATCTGACTTTTATCTCTGTTCCAAGGAAATCTGGGGGTGTGAGAAGAAAACAAAGGAGATTTACCCTAAACTTGTGTGTGACTGAGAAGTTCTGTTGTGTGCTTCTCTGCTAAATAATATATAGCAAATGTACTAGTGGCAGGTGTAGGGCAAAAGGAGTAGTAGAAGTGCAGGGACATGGTAGTAAATTGTTAGCCCAAAAATTGATTTCACCCATGGTTGCTGCAGCAGGTGAAATAAAGAAAGGGTTTTTCCTTCCTCTGGCTCAACGTGGTGTCATGGCATATGGGTATATGTGCTATCTGTAAACAATGTTGTTATTTGTCTCTTCATATTTTTTTTTTCATAAATGATGCCTTTTTTTATTCAGCAAATTAATTGCTTCTAGTATGTAATGCACTGTATAATGTGTGGGCACTTCAAACATATTGATATGTATATATGATATGAATGCAAAAAAGAGGAGTGTTTTGTTGTTTTTTACAAATGATAGGTATGACTGTGATTTATACACGTTATTGTTTCCATGTTTGACTTACAGCAACCAAAAAAATTGTCCAACAACAATTAAAGCTAAAAATATGTTTTGTTTATAGAATTGCCTACACAATAGTAAGCCAAAGACATTATTTGGAGGTTGGAAACTTAAAGCAAAATAAGCAATCGTAATAAAAATAATTCATCTTCCCTGATAGCAGGATGCATGATTTTTAGGTGTTCGCTTATATGCATCCTGTTTGTCTCCACAAAATGACTGTGTGTAGTCATTGCACCACATAGGATGCACAGAGTTGCTGTCTGGGAGAGGTAATGGCATTGGTGGAGGGGTTTGGGACTGAGTGGGAACACTTTGAACGGGTATGAAAATTGGGAGGTGGAACCACTGGAGGTGATGGTGGTTGCAAAGGCTAATGGTGGATAGCCAATTTGGTCTTCTTAGTGGAGGTTTCACGTGTCCACATTTTTGAAGAGGGTAATAGAAGTACCAGCAGGGTCAGCAGCAGTGGCATGTGAGTGGGGCTTTTATTTATTTTTTGGCATACAGGCCAGCATGCCTATGATGCATATGCTTAATAATGCAGATGTGCTAAGGTGGGATCCCTCCTTTCCCCTCTTTCCTGAGGTTTCACAATGGGTGCATAACGTATTTGTGGTTTTCTGCAGTGTTCAAGAACCAAAGGAGAAATATTCCCTCACCCAGGACTTCAGCGCAGGATTAAGAGGAGATGTTTTTGTTCCATCTGAAACACATGATGCAGAGCCTGAGTTTGACCCAGCACATGAGGAACTTTGGACTCTCCCTTTCTGATTCTCCTCTTCAACCTCTACAGCGGCTGTAACCAGTCCCACCACTCACAGGAACCAGCCCCTCTTCCTACCCACTCACAGGAACCTGGCCCTCTTCCTCCTGATCACTCACAGGATCTTGCCTTTCTTCTTGCGCACTCACAACCAGAACTTGACACCTCACCTTCTTCTTCTTGCCTTATCACAGGATCTTAGCAATTGATTGATACCGGGGATCCATAGTTGTGTAGTCTCCCATTTTCCCTGGGTGTCCTTCTGTGTTATTGGTAAGATACACGGTTATATATGAGGTGCATTGTGTTTGGATATTGCTTAAACTGTGTCATTTATTAAATACAGGAGGCAAATATAGTTTTTGATACCTTTTATTGGCTAACTAAGCAGATTTAGAATGCAAGCTTTCAAGACCTTAGGTATCTTCCTCGGGCATGTTATACAGATAATTATGAAAACATCTCTCTTAAATACAAGTACACATTGCATTGTTTAGCATGGAAATCAGATAAGAGAACTCAATTCAGATCCAGATACTTTGATCAGTCAGTGGTAAATTGCACTCTTCCTCTGAGGCTTTAGAGGTATTTACAATGCTTTTGGGTCTGTTGGAAAGATCAACCCACTAAGTGATAATGTGACAAGAACTCTCTGTCCTTATTCAAACCATTAAAAACAGCATTGAATTTTAACATTCATTTTACCTGCTATAACTTTCTGTCCCTCTGAGTGCGGAATCGTCCCATCAATACAGTTAACTTAATGTTCCTGACACTTTTCCCATTTTGACAAAAATGATCTCCAACTGGTGTCTCTGTCTTTTTGTTATTAACATTGGATCTGTGGGAATTAAACCTCTTATGTAGTGCTTGTCCAGTTTCCCCCACATACAGAGCTGTTGGGCATTTTACACACATGATAAGGTATATTACATTGGATGATTTACAGGTGAAGGTACCATTGAGCTTATGGTGTAACTGGGTGTTTGGAATTGATATCTTGTCCGTGGTGTAAATGTGTTTTTCTACGGCTAACACAGTACCAACTCTCATCATTTATTAAATAAACAGACTGATTTTTTATTACAGACTGGATTGCTAAAATTGAATTATTAGCCATAGGGTTTCTTTTCTTTTAATGTTTCACACATTACCATGATGATAACATGTGCAGACATTTTTACAGCAAATACCCATAATGCCTCTCCCTAAAGCAAGAGCAGGCACCTGGGAGATGACCATTTTCACAAAGGAAAGAAGGTGAATGGGAGTGAAAATCAGAAAAAGAATAGACTTGTGACTGAGTGTTATATAGAGTATAACAGGTTTTAGTGGTGTTTAAGCATTATTACAGTCCAGTTTTTCCAACCATTTTAAGTTGTGGCATGTTGCAGGAATATTAATATTTTTGTGACTCATGAGAGCAACATACTAAAACTATTTGTTACATTGGGAAACTAGTTTGCTACAACACATAGATCTGGGAGACTAACCGATCTTTACCTTTGCAAGTTTCATATTTTTAACATGTTTACATAAGATTTTAGCTGGTACTGTTCATATAGGGTATAAAATGTATTATTCTAACTTCAAACTACAACACCTGTTAGCATTTTCCTGCATATTAATGTCTTGTCATGTCCCGTTATCTTTAACAAACTTTATCTACAGAAAATACTGTAATAAGGATAGAGTTATGTGAACTATTTCACAATAATTTTTCTGTAAAATGTCTCATTGTGCTTGGTACAGTGAAAAGACACAAGTACAGAAAGCACAGACTAGATTTAATTCACAGCAAATGAAAAAGAAGATGCAACAAAATTTAGATGATTTTGTTTTTAATTAAATTTAAATTGGCTTTATTCACTGGGTAGTTTAAATTCAGTCGGTCATATAGTGTTAGTAAAACTTGAAAAGTTGATCACTACATTATAAAATCCATTGTTTTCAAACTTAAAAATGTATGTTTTAATTTTTTTATCAGAAAAAATTAGCATTCCTGCACATCTATCTAAATCTATTGCACCATGACATTAAAGTGTACCTATCACTCCAAAACTATTTTATTTTGTATTACAGAGAATTAAAAACAATATGTATGTTCTATTAATCATTTTCTCTATAAATTGTTTTTGAAACATTCACATTTACATTTTAATGGCACAGTGTGGTACTTTATTATAATTCCTCATGTGCTGCCTCACAAAAGGGCCTTTGCCATGTCATTAAATACCCGTTTCATTTTCCAGTTACTGTCTCCTTGATACCTCAGATATAGAAGAGGGATAAAATGAAACTATCACTGTAAACTAAGACATAAAATACTGACTCTATTTCATGATTTTAATAAAGCTGCAATAAATAAAGGATCATGCCATCGTTGGTATGTCTTGGAATTATTCATGTTTGAATATTGCTGTGTTGGCAATTTCAATTCTAACTTGAAAGTGGTTGGACACAGTCCCAGTGTAATAGGATTGTACTCAGCATAGTGTGTATTCAAATCCTATCAAACTCTGTAATCAGGGCTGTTGCTAACTAGTAGATGGGTGATACAATTCATCTCGTTCCTGATCTCATTCTTAGATCCCTAGGTTGCCATTTTGGGCCATGTAATTGTGCTAATATCCCTACTAGTAGGGTGAATGGATGGTAGGAAAGTAGAAAGGCAGAGAGTTGGTGGGTAAAAAATTACATGGGAGTAACAAGACATATTTAGAAATGGAAAGAAGAGAAAAGGAAATTAAGACACAAAATGCAAAATGGTCTGTGAATTCAAAGCAACCCTCAACAAGAAGTTTATCTTCTGTTAGATGAGTAAAATGCATTGTCTCTGTGGGGATAACATTGCTTTTCAAGTGGATAAAACAAATCCTAAAAATCTGTTTTCTTCAATTCCTGATACTTTGCTTCCTTTGCAGAAGGTAGTGATCTGCATTGTCTAGATAACACATCATACTTAACGTTTGTGTAACTTACGCTGAAGAAAAAAATTACAAGGCAGTGCCAGTATCAGAAATATAGGGGGCTGCATCCTGATGGCAGGTGAAATGCTGATAAAGAAGCCTAAGGCTTACTGACTCTGCAGAGGACACTAGGGAGTAAAAGCTTGACTAAGAGGCTGTGGAGTAAAGCCAGAAACCAGTGTACCCTTGCTGCAGTCAAAACCATATTAAAGGTCCTGGCCACTAAGCCAGATATCTAACCCCATTTGAGCTGAAACCCAGACTAGAATGAGTACATAGATTAACTGGGACTGGGGAAGGCAGAAGTACTGGAGCGAAAACCTGAAGGTGTTCAAAGTAAGCCAATAGTAAGGGCAGGCAGAGTGCAAGTGAGGCTGATGTACAATCCAAGGTTGGGATAGACAGAGTTCAAACAAAGTCAAGGCACAAGCCAAGGTATAGGTATAACCCGAGATAAAAAGGAGAATCAAATACATCAAACAGAGAAATGAGTCTTCACCACCAGGGCGAACAACTGAGCACTGGGAGCTAAAGCATGCTGGTTTAAATAGTCTCCCAAACCAGATACAGCTGGAAGCCATTAACCAATAGGTGCTTGGAGGCCCAAGATCCAGGGAAACTAGGATGAGTAAAAGGACAACACACGTAGAGAACATCCTGCTGATGAAAGTGGTGCAAGTTGCAGGACCCACAACCTGATAGTCACTGGCTCAAGCCCAGGAGGGGAAAGTTCACAGATGGTCTAAAACTGGACTAGTCATGTCCCAAAAGGATGGCTGAACCTGGAGATCTCTATCCAGAGAACTGACATTGCCCCGCATTTAGGGCACTCTCAAGGTGGCAGGAACTGGGCATAAAGGATGAGCCCAATGAAATGCCTAGAGAAGGACTGGAGAGTGAACGAAAGAAGCAGGTTCCCAGGTCCATAACCCTTACATTGTACAAGGTACTGAAGACAACCTATGTGTAGCCAAGAATCCAAATGGCTTCAACCTCATATTCCTCTTGACCATTGACTAGCACAGGAGGAGCAGAAACACAACCCAGGAAATATGAAAAATTGGATGGATATGAAATTGTGGATGCAGTTCCTGTCATACCATCACATAACTGATACATTGCAGGAATTGATAAGGGACAATAAAATGGGCAGTTTTTGGGAGGTACAGACAAGTTCAGATGCTTAGTGGAGAGTCACACCTTCTCACCAGACTGAAATAACACAAGTGAATGACACTTCTGGTCAGCTGTTGACTTGTATTCTGCTTGTGCCAATAAAAGATTGGTCTTCAAACACTGAAGGATGGACACATATCACTCATGTCAGGGACCTGCAAGATGGGTATAGATACATCAAAGAAGCAGAATGTGTGTCATAATTGGCATAAAATGGAGACATACATATAAAAACATGGATGTGGTTGTTATATGAGAGTCAGTGCGGGGAAGAAAATCAATTAAATCATCCAGTTTGTATGATGCAAAGAATCTTAAGTACTGTTCCAGGAACTGGTTAACTCTCTCTAGCTGGGTGAACGGCCGAAGACTTGGGAGACTTGGATATGCAGAGATGAGCAGAATGTGTTCCAGAACTTCAGGGTGAATTGTGAATCCTTCTCTGATACAGCTTCATATTGAAAACATCCTGAATAAACAAGAAAACAGCCTCCACAGCAGCTAGCTATTTCTTGGCAAGAACAAAATTAGCCATTTTGGTCAATCGGTCGACTAACACTAAAATGGTGGTGTTGAATAGAGTTGAAGGTTGCTCCCGATGAAGTCTCTGGAGTCCTAAGACCAAGGGTGTGTTGGAAGAGACAATGGCATTCCAGTATAGTGTGTGTACTTCTGGACATGACATAAACTGTACATAACTTGATGTAATTGTCTATGAAAGATATCATTGAAGGCTACCAAATTGACGAGACACGAGATCCTTGGTCTGATGAATGCCAGAATGACTGGCTGGGAAGCATCATTGAAGAGCTTAATAAACTCTATCCGTTGAGGAGCAAGAACAAACACACAATCTTGGAAGATCAAAAGACCGCCCCTTGGAGTGCAGGGGTTGCTTAGGCAATTCTTACTTAGCTACAGGGCAGTATTTGGTCTGGGCATAGATATCCATGTATGTGAGTGTACAGTGGTTACAATATAAAACAGTGTCTACAGAGAATAGGTGATCCACATGAAACTGATAAGAGAGTATATTTATGCCTTTATATTTGGAGAACCCAAACCTTAGGTAAAATGAAATTGCAAATGGGAAAAGAAAATAGCCCTTCTGGACTGATGTGAAAGTGAGTGATCTTTTAGCTGTTCTTAGGTATTCCAAGTTCTGATGGTCAGTGAAGATGGTAAAGAGGTGTTTAGCACCTTGTAACAATTTGCTCCATTCTACAAAATGAGATTCACCCAAGAGTATTAAAAGAGCTTAGGTCTGTGCTTGCAGCACTTCTTGTTGAGCTTTTTAACCAATCTCTGTTTACAGGAGTGGCTCTAGATGCCTGGAAAATTGCCAGTATAGCACCACTACACACAAAGGGCAGTAGGGAGGCCTGTGAATCTGACATCAGTATTTGGGAAATTAATGAAAATCTCCATTGTAAAGAAGATTTGTCACATATTGGAAATCTAATTGCATTTAAAGGGATAGTAATACTTCATTTTAACTTTATTTTATTTTGTAGGCATTAAAAAAACATGAAGAATGATATAAGTCTTATCTCTGAAACCTTTATGGTTTAAGAGATATTCACAAACAAAGTTTCCCCCCCCTGTTCAACCAGATAAGAAGGGAGATGCCCAGATAGACTGCAGAGAGGGACAATCTTCAATTAAGATAATGGAAAAAGCTGAAAACCTTGTCAAGGGGGGAAGGGCTTTCATTGTTTTCATACAAAGAAAATTGTCCCCTTCTGTTATCTGTCCTGTCATACAACCAGACTCACATCTGAGAAGAGATGGCTTACACTAGGTAAAAGGGGCGGGGAGGGGAACTTTGCTTGTGAATATCTCATAAACCATAAAGGTTTGAGAGATAAGACTTATATCATTCTTCATGTTTTTTTAATGCCTACAAAATAAAATAAAGTTAAAACGAAGTGTTACTATCCCTTTAACATCCATGGTAGCATGACGTTACAATAGGGATATCTTTCCAAACAAAGCTGGTTGAATTTTTCCGTTGTTACTCAACTGATAGACAAGGGTGGAGCAGTTGATGTATCCTATTTGGATTTTAGTAAAACCTTTGACACAGTACCTCATAGGAAACTGATTCATACGATGCATAGCTTTGGACTGAACTCAAGGATAATTGATTGATTAAATAATTGGCTGATGAACAGGGAATAGTATGTCAATATTAAAGGTATTTATTCAAAGGAAGTTACTAGTGAAGTGACACAGGGGACAGTGCTAAGGCATTTTCTCTTAAATATATTCATTAGTGATATTACTAGTGGTATTCAAGGCAAGGTGTGTGTTTTTGCAGATGATGCCAAAAAAAAATCTGCAACAGGGTTGACTCTACAGGAGGGATAAACCAAATGCATGTGGATTTAGGAAAACAGGAGAAATGGAAAAGAACATGGGATATAAAGTATAATGCTGAAAAGTGCATCCAGGACAGAGAAATCCAGAGGTAGAATACAGGCTGACAAAAACATCAGAGGAAAGGGACTTAGAAGTTATTATTTGAGATGACTTAAAGGTAGGCAAGCAATGCAGTAAAGCAGTGGGAAAGTAACCTGGGTTCTTTGTTGTAAAGGAAGAGGTATCAGCAGCAGGAAGAAAGAAGTACAAATGCTACTCTATACTGTATATTTCTGAAGACCACATTTCCAGGAGGTCATTAAAAAGTGGAGGCACTTCAAAGAAGAGCAACCCAATTGGTGCAGTATGACACAGGATACAAGGACAGACTCAAGTAACTTAATATGTACAGACTGGAAGAAAGGAGGAAGAGGGGTGATATGATAAAAAAAACCTTTAAATATATTAAGGGATTTAATATAGTTAGGGAGAGATGCATTTTTCAGAAAAAGAATAATACTAAAGGAAAAATTCAGACATTATGTGCATAAATACTTCTTTACAGAAAGAGTGATAGGAACATCATCCTGGTGGTATGGAAAAATACCATTAAGGAATTAAAAAATGCCTGGATTAGAAGTGTCGATTCTGAAGAGTATGCAAGATTGTATATGTTAAAGCTGAACTACCACCCAATAAAAACATTGCCCCATATAATTGCCCAGCCGGCGACTAGTTGCTCAGTAGCGCTAGTCGCCAGAATTATTAACAGATTAAAGAGAATTCGCTATTCTTTGTGGACTGACAGGCAGGATGGAGAGCGGACATCTTGCCATAGTGACGTCCGCACGCCTGCGCTGTCATTCCCAGCCTGGTCTAGAGGGCGTTGCTAGGAGCTGTTTGGGTCTGGAAGGGACTGACAGCGCAGGCGCACGGACGTCACTATGGCAAGATGTCCGCGCTCCGTCCTGCTGTCAGTCCGGGAAGAATAGAGAATTCTCTTTAATCTGGTAATAATTCTTGTGACTAGCGCTACTGAGCAGTTAGTCTCCAGATGGGCAATTATATGGGGCAATGTTTTTATTGGGTGGTAGTTCCGCTTTAAAGGGATAGTAATACTTCGTTTTAACTTTATTTTATTTTGTAGGCATTAAAAAAATATGAAGAATGATATAAGTCTTATCTCTCAAACCTTTATGGTTTAAGAGATATTCACAAGCAAAGTTTCCCCTCCCGCCCCTTTTTCCTAGTGTAAGCAATCTCTTCTCAGATATGGATTATGGTTGTAAGACCAGGTTTTTCCCTTATCTTAATTGAAGATTGTCCCTCTGTGCAATCTACCTGGGCACCTCCCTTCTGCTCTGGCTGAACAGTGTTACATCAGTAAAAGGGGCGGGAGGGGGATACTTTGTCATTGAATTACTCTTGAACTACAACTCTGACAGAATTGAAATAACACTCTCAAAAGTCCAAATACTATGATAATTAATTAGAGCTGCTTTTATTATGAAACATTACTATCCCTTTAAATTAGTTAGGGAAAAAGATGGGATAGGATAGGGATGGTTCTTTTCTGCAAATAGAATCTAGGTTTCTGCTTTATACAGTACTGCTGAAAGTGTTGGTGCTCAAGAAAAAAGATAATAATAATAATAATAATAATAATAATATAATAAAATAGCTGTTAGTACTGCAAAGACACATTCTCTTTATATGTAATACATATAGTATAAATAATGTATATTAAATGGTTCTTATTGCTTATTTACCCATCATAACTGTCATGTGTGTAAGGATTTATACATTTTCTGCCCTATAACCTTTTCCAGCCTCAACAACCAATAACTACAAAGAGAAAGAAAGGTTTAATTAACCCTAACGTTCATAAATCTGTTATGATATCAATAAAACCATCTGTAGAACAGTGGATCACAATAACTCTCTATAAATGTGAACCTACATATGCATTCTGCACACCCATAGAACGCGTCAGTAGACTATTCAATGCATTTTGGGATGAAATGGCATGGCAGTTAACGAAGAGTGAAATTGGAGAAGAATGTGTGGAAGTTTACAGCTTTTATCTTTAAAACAAACAGTGAATTCCTCTGGACTGCTGCAGGAATTAAACAATGATCAACATGGGGAGGATTTAAGCTGTTGCTATGGAGATTTCCAAGCTGTTCTAGGCAAGCTCTGTTTGGTTGGGGGCTTGATTCAAGAGGGAAAGTGGCCTTTGTCTAGAATGATTTGCATTTGGTGGGATACACTTTAGGCCTTATGTTCAAAATAAAACTGGAGTAATTCTAGAGCAAACCAACTGCTTTATAGAGAAAAAAATGGGGATTTTAACAGCAGGATTGCTAGTGAGGGATGAGGATTTTAAGTCTTTGAGTGCCAGAGGAGTACACAACTCATTGCTCTGCAATGCATTGTGTCCCCCTCTAGCACTCAAAGGGTTAACATCAGGATTGCTAGTGAGGTCTCCTAACATTCCAGTGGTTAACATTTAATTAAATGGGAACTTGGGGAACGTTCACATGTCCCCTATGTTGTAGTTGGGTTTCCCCGGTGCAAACCAAATCTTCTCTACTTGGTTTACAAAGCAGGACATTGTCATACCTCCCAAGTGTCCCTCTTTAGGCACAAATCCCTCTGTCCCTCTTTCACACTCTGATGTCCCTCTTTTTAGGAAATCACACTGTGTGGTGTGTATATAAGTGTATCATATTGCTCTACAGCAATAAAACTCACATTAATATTTGTTTAAATGTTAGTATATGTGTTTATAAATTAGTCTGTGTAAATAAAATACTATGGACTTGTTATAAGTCATTTATTAGGTTACATAAGGAGGTGCCAATAGGTCATGAAATAGCCTAAACATTATCGGTAATGCCCCACCCACTGACCATGCCCCCAGCAACATCCCCTAAAACAAAGGTGTCCCTCTTTGGCAATTTGAAATGTTGGGAGGTATGCATTGTAGTCTGAAAACCATGATCATTTTCTCTCTTGTGGATGCTAGAAGAAATGGAATGGTGGGTACCTTTGTCGCATCAAATAGGTAAAAAGAACTGTGAAAGTATAAAGGTTATTTTACCATGCACTCAGTGGCAGCAGATAAAGATAGTTTTCTGAAATGTAATTTTGACATCCCATTTATGGTTATTCATTTATCTGGCTATTCATAGATAAATGATCCATTAAACTAAGAGGCTCTTTTGAGTTTATAAATGACTCACACTATACACTGCAATTTCTATGCAGCAGGACGATTTTCATATACTATTTAATTTGGTCTAATTGTCCATTTTATTCAGTGTCCACATATTTGTAGCTTCTTTAGTGCTAGAAAGGTGGCCAATACTTTTGGATGTATTCCCTTTTACCTTTGGACAATTGCCCACACTTACCAGGTTCACGCATATACTGAAAATTCCCCTGCTCAAGTATGCATCACATTAACAGCATTCTTGTTATGTATTTCCATGACAATCCCTCGGCACGTCCATTACTGCTACCTTGTACTTAAACTTATCTTCCTCTTGTATCTGCATTACTAATTAAATTGTAAGGCATTTGGGGCAGGGATTCCCTTCTTAATTAATGGTTTACTTGGTTGTACATATCCCCCTCTAATAAGGCAACAGCCATGCTTTAATCTGATGTTCTTATCCCTATCTTGCATTTTTCCCAATCAATTCTGCATCTGTAAAGCACTGAGTACACACATGGCATTAGAGAAATAAAAATACAGAGATATATACATATATACATACATGCATACCTAAACATACAAAAACAAACAAATGGCCAAAGCCTCAATGTGAACTCACACATTTTTATTTAAAATGGGGCATTTAAAGGGATAGTAATGTTTCATAATAAAAGCAGCTCTAATTAATAATCATAGTATTTGGACTTTGGAGACTGTTGTTTCAGTTCTGTCAGAGTTGTAGTTCTAGAGTAATTCAATGACAAAGTGTCCCCCTCCCGCCCCTTTTACTGGTGTAACACTGTTCAGCCACAGCAGAAGGTAGACTGCAGAGAGGGACAATCTTCAATTAAGATAAGGGAAAAACCTGAAAAGCTTGTCAAGGGGGGCAGGGCTTTCATTGTTTTCATAGGAATAAGAGTGTCCCCTTCTGTTATCTGTCTGGTCTATAGACTGCATTCCACATCTGAGAAGAGATGGCTTACACTGGGTAAAAGGGGCGGGAGGGGAAAACTTTGCTTGTGAATATCTCATAAACCATAAAGGTTTGAGAGATAAGACTTATATCATTCTTCATGTTTTTTTAATACCTACAAAATAAAATAAAGTTAAAATGAAGTATTACTATCCCTTTAATTTCTTGAACGCTAGAGAGGTCACCAAATAACTCAAACTACTATGGATTTTAACAGTAAAGTACACAACAAAGGGGATTACATGTGATGTCCTTCAAATACACTGATAGAATCACAGGCATAACATAGTGAAAAAGAAAGAATAATATACCCTTATTATGCACAAGAATGTATATACATCTATAAATGTATGTCTGTGATCCAGATTAATTATAAAAAAAACAACATAAGGTGTGTAAAAGGGGATTGTCTCACAATAATATATGAATAGAGACAGAAAATCCTCTTATTGTGAGACAGCAATTACCCAAACTACACCATTAAAGAGAGCCCTTGAAATATAAGCAAAACATGGCAACTATCATGAGTAATCAATAATTGGCCAAAATCATTAGGTTACATTCCTTCATACGTGGTATATTTGTGGGGAAAACTACCTTCAAGATGATCGCCTTCGCTGATGATGTACTATTGACCATCTCTGAACCAGAGGAATCTTTGCGCTCGCTCCTAGACACACTTGACAAATACTTTCCAATGACGATTTCCCTTCAAATTGGCAAATTTCACGGTCAAATATTTAGGGATCAACATTTCCTCCAATGTATCTGAATTCCCCGCCTTGAATATGAACCCTCTTATTGATTCCATTCACGCTGACATTCAGAAATGGTCTCCTCTTACACTTTCCTGGATGGGAAGGATAAGTGTAGTGAAAATGATGTTGCGCCCCAAAATTCTGTATATTTTCAACACTCTCCCTAGCCGCAGTCCACTTTCCATGATCTCTACAATTCAATCAGAAATATGCTCTTTTGTATGGGCTGGGAAGAGACCCAGACTATGGTTGGACATTCTGACCAGACCTTTGAGATATGGCGGCTTTGGTCTTCCCGACCTGCGAAAATACTACCATGCCTTAGCTCTCTCGAAATTTATAGACCTGGCGAAACACAAGGATGCGATATGGGCTGATACTTTACTGGACGAGTCAGGCTCCATTAACCCGTTACAGATCCTATGGGTAGATAAAAAATCTATCCCCTCCCTTTTTTGGTCCCAACCTGTTCTCGGTCATCTGCTTTGCACTTGGCATGAGCTCAATGATGAACTAACTTTATCTGTGTTCCCTTCGCCACTCAAGTCCTTAGTTGGTAGCCCAGATTCTCCATTGGGCTTCCACCATTCCCCCTTCAGAACATGGCAATCCAGAAATGTTGATACCTTAGGTGCATTGGGTTCTTTTCCAGAACTGTTATCCAAGGCACACATCCAAGAACTCTTATTTCCACACTCTGTTTCCTGGTGGTCCTTTTTTCAAGCACGGAATTGTCTCTCCTCATTTTATAAATACAGCTCCCTAAACAGGGAACTTACTGTTTTTGAAAAAGCCATCACGTCTCCCTTGCCATCTTTATGTCCATTATCCTTTTTGTATAAATTACTACGGCCCACATCTGCCTATCTGTCACGGTTTGTTACGACTCTCAGACACAAGGTTTAGGTAAAAACACAACTTTATTGAAATAATTAAGATTATCCCTTAGGATTGTAAACACATACATATATACATAGAATGAATGGTAAATACGAATAATTCAGACTCTACGGGTCTTGCCAAATACCGGGCAAGACAGCCTGGGTAATCAGGAGTAAGAAGCTCTACCGGCCTTGCCAATACCGGGTAAGGCAACCTTCAGATGGAATAATGTACAAGGTTCTACCGGCCTTACCGAAATACCGGGCAAGGCAGCCCAAATGAACACAACGGTGTAGGCTCTACCGGCCTTGCCAATACCGGGTAAGGCAACCTCCAGATGGACTGAGGTGCAAGGTTCTACCGGCCTTACCAATACCGGGCAAGGCAGCCCAAGTAAACACAACGGTGTAGGCTCTACCGGCCTTGCCAATACCGGGTAAGGCAACCTCCAGAAGGACTGAGGTACAAGGTTCTACCGGCCTTACCAATACCGGGCAAGGCAGCCCAAGGATACGTGGAGTCGGACAAGGTCCCAAATGCTGTCAGGTGACAATGACAGTAGTAACTCAGTGAGTAGCCAGATCAGGGAAAGACCATGGCAAACGGTACCCTGTCACAACAGGAAAGGCCAGAACGCCGCTGTTAGGACTGGACAGTGCTCAATGTCAGCAACACTTAAGGATCTGCCGACAGAGAGTAGCCTTAAGACTTTGGAGCAAACCAGCGTGTAGCCGCAAGGCTAGAAATAACCCAACGTCCACACGCTGGGATTAACAATATAATCGTATAGCCGCAAGGCTTTGGAGCAAACCAGCGTCCGCACGCTGGGACCAACAAGTGAATCGTATAGCCGCAAGGCTTTGGAGCAAACCAGCGTCCCCACGCTGGGACCTACAAGTGAATCGTATAGCCGCAAGGCTTTGGAGCAAACCAGCGTCCGCACGCTGGGACCAACAACATGTATCGTATAGCCGCAAGGCTTTGGAGCAAATCAGCGTCCGCACGCTGGGACCAACAAGGGAATCGTATAGCCGCAAGGCTTTGGAGTAACCCAACGTGCGCATGCTGGGACTAACAATATGTACCGTATAGCCACAAGGCTTTAGGAGCAAACCAGCGTCCGCACGCTGGGACTGACAAGGAATGTCTCCTACGCGACCGAGCAGAAGGTCGCCAGGAACACAGGAGACAGGCCAGGAGATGACAGGAACCAGCAGGACGAACAGCCAGGTCAGGAAACAGCAGTGAAGACGGTCAGCAGGAAACAGCAACCTCAGGAGACTAGGCCGGAACCAGGACTGGAACAACTCTGCAGAAAGGAGGCACTGGAACCAGATGCAATCAGGAACTCAGGAACACAGCAAAAAGGCCCAAATGACTACTGGACATGGTGAAAGCGAATGTGGTCAGAGACACCAGGAAAGGGCAACCAAGGGGTGCCCAACCCAGGTTTAAATAGGCAATATGAGGAGGGCTAAAGGCAGACAGCCAATGGAAGCCCCCTACTGGTGATAGACAAGAAAATGCAGCAATCACGGGCACCGTGATACTATCCCAAACCTTACTTTATGTCTGTCTGTGAAAAAGACATGGGACTCACCCTGGAGATTTTTACTGCTAATTGTCAGCACACTAGATCCATCAGGTTAAGCGAATTAAACTACAAAATTCTCATGAGATGGTACTTAACCCCTTTAAAGGATTCATTGTTCCACCCGTCTTCATCACCTCTGTGTTGGAGGTGCAGATGGGATATTGGCTCCCTTTACCATATTTGGTGGACCTGTGATATGGTCTCTCCTTTCTGGGATGACGTTAGAAAGGAGTTAAATTCCTCTTTGGGGTTAGCATCCAGCTTGACCCTCTGCTCTTCTTATTCTCCTACACATCGCATATACCCTTTCCCATTGCTCCTCTTCTGAAATTTGTATTACACTCTCTTGTAAGTGAAGCCAGATCAATCATTCCTACACTCCAGAAACAATCCTCTGAACCTACTAAGCAGCTGTGGCTCCAGAAGGTGGACTCTATGTTGACCATGGAAAAATGCTATGCTTATAGTACTAACTCAACTGCTCTCTTTGAAAAAACTTGGCAACAGTGCTGGCAAAGTCCAATAGACTTGCTGTAACCCTTACCATTTGAACTTCACCCTGCTTATAAGCTCCGCCTCTTTCTAGTTCACCCTGCGCCACACTCCTGGACAAATTTTATGTTCATCCCTATGATTGACCTCGGACGTTGGGTGCTGATTCCTATCCCTATTTCATTTTGGGATATGTCTTGTGGACCCTGAACCCTCCAGGACCCAACCCATGCACCTCCTCCTCCACTCCCTTCTAGCTATATCTTTCTTTCTCTTCATTTTCTCTCTCTCTGCTACCCTGTTGTTACAATAGTACTTCTACTCACTTTCTTCTTTCTGCATACACCCCTTTATAATTCCCCCTCAGGTTTGCATGTCATCTCCTTTCTAGGATGACTTCCCTCCCCCATTAGACTACATCCCCCATGAGCCATAATACAAGGTAGCTCATCTTGAAGAATCCATTTTGCTGACTTCCCTGGGGCTCAACAATTTCTGTGATAGGGATGTACATCCTTCTTTACTACACTATACCTTAGACACGTTCTCCTATTGTTTCACTGGATACTTCCTTTGTCAAGTACCAGTTTTCATTTACTCAGGAGATCTTAGGGGGACAATAATAGTTATCTCTCAATCCTGTGTTTGCTTATTACATTGCTCCTATGCGCATGTATATTGTGTATAAAGGTTTTGCATTACGTCTGCTGTTCACTCACATGTACTATGTGTTGTTTCTTCTTTTATGTAATATTTCCTCTACTATGTAATATTGTTGATTTCTCAATAAAGTAATTTTAAAAAAAATAATAATTGCCCAAAATAATGTGGATACATTATTAATATACTGCAAAGGAAAATAATAGGAACAAAAAGATGCCAGGAGTTAAGTAAACGTTATGGGGTGTAGAGGAAAAAGATTGGTTCTCCCTCAAATCACAACATTTAAACAAGTAGATATAAATATAGAAAGCAACATTTCAATATTTACAGATGAAACTAAATTATGTAGGGTAAAACATTCAGAACAGACAGATTTACATTAAAAGAGCAGATTGGGTAAACAAATGAAATATGAAATTTAATGTGGAAAAGTTTTGCATTTGGGAAGAAAAATGACAATGCTACTTATGAAGTTAATGGAGTCATTTTAGGAGACTTGTTTCTGGAGAAAGATCTAGGAATTCTTGTAATCTAAACACTTGGAAACAGTGACCAGTGGCAAACAGCAATGGCTAAAGCAAACAAGGTCCTGTCTTGTATAAAAAGTGGTATTGAAGAAAATGGATAACATAATTTTGCCACTGTACAAATTGCTGGTAAGACTTCACCTTGTATATGCAGTGCAGTTTTGGGCACAGTTCTGAAAAAGAATATTCTAGAACTGGAGAGAGTACAGTGAAGAGAAACAAAATTAATTAAGAGAATGGAGGACTTGACATATGAGGAACATCTAGACAAACTTGGTTTATTTACTCTCAGGGCCGGCCCTTACATGGGTCCCGGTGGGTCCATGGACTCAGGTGGCACTCTGATAGAGGTGGCAATTTGCCACCCCAAGGCATGCTATTGTGTGTGTGTGGCGTCTCCCCACTGCCTGCACTGATTACAGCTGGGATGCGGAGATGCTGTGTAGAGCATGCTGGGGTTTTCTTCCTCTGTTCGGAGGCCAGTGCAAGTTTAAAACTGGCTCCCAGACTGACGAAGAAAATCCTAGCATGCACCACGCAGCACTTCTGCATGTGACACGGTCCCGGATATCATCAGTATGGGGCAGTGGGGAGACTGAGTAAAAAGCAAACGGAAGAGCCAGAAGGAGAAGAAAGAGCCAGAGAGAAGAGAGAAAGAGCGAAGGACAAGAGAAACAGGCAAGGGGGGGCACAAGGGGTGAAAAGAGGGGGGAAGGCACAAGGGGTGAAAAAAGAGACACAAGGGATGAAAAGTGGTTGAAAAGGCACAAGGGGTGAAAAGAGGGGTGGAAGGCACAAGGGGTGAAAAGAGGGGGAAAAAGGCACAAGGGGTGAAAAGAGGGGGGAAAAGAGGCACAAGGGGTGTAAAAAGGCAAGGGGGAGAAAGAGGTACAGGGGGTGTAAAAAGGCAAGGGGGGAGAAAGAGGTACATGGGGTGTAAAAAGGCAAGGGGGGGAGAAAGAGGTACAAGGGGTATAAAACGGTAAGGAGGAGAAAGAGGTACAAGGGGTTTAAAAAGGTAAGGGGGGAGAAAGAGGTACAAAGGGTGTAAAAAGGTAAGGGGAGGAGAAAGAGGTACAAGGGGTGTAAAAAGGTAGGGAGGAGAGAAAGAGGTACAAGGGGTGTAAAAAGGTAAGGGAGGAGAATGGTACAAGGGGTGGAAAAGGGAAAGTTCTATGTGGTTTTAGGGGCAGGAGAGGGGTTAATATAATTAAGGATGTGGCATGTTTTGGTGGGTGTGGTTTTGGTGTGCAGAGGGGGGCTAGCATTTCATCTTTGGACCCAGGCAGCACAATGTCCTGGGCAGGCCCTGTTTACTCTACAGAAAAATGACGAAGAGGAGATCTTGTTACAGTGTATGTGAGGTCAATACAAGGATGTCTCTGGTGAGCTTTTAGTTTTCATGCCTGATCAAATAACTAGGAGCCACCCCTTAAGATTAGAGCAAACAAGGTTTCAACTTCAGCAAAGGAAGGGTTTTTTTAACAGTAAGGTCTGTTAAATTGTGGAATTCTTTTCCCAAGGATGTGGTACTTGCAGATACAATGGATATATTTAAGAGAAGATTAGATGATCTTTTTTTAACATACAGTGTAATACTGTGTATTAGTGTATAAAACAGGAAGTTCCGGTAAATAGACTAATACTCATTTGTTATAGAAAGGCTTATATCATTCCCATTTTCTGGGATTTGAGGCAAAGGTTTTTTCAACCTAAGTTACTATGTTACTATGTAAATAATAGAGAGTGAAGCCCAACACAATATGCTGTTGCACTACAAGGGTAAATTATTTAAGAACTGTGTAATGTTCTCTGAAGTGCGGTACAGGCCAATAGCAATAGAGACTTGTGCAATCCAAGAAAGAAGCCAGTCTCCTCCACATCGCAACTCTCTCATTAAATGACACAAAGAAGACCCAATTATATTGATCTTCTAAATAAATATCTGATAGAGTATCATTTGAATCAATGGGAAATGATAAATAATTTATAAATTAAGACACAGTGCAAATTAATAACTCATTTTAAGTTGGATAACGGCTGGAGAAGAGGAAATCCCCAAATTAATGGCATACAGATTGAGGTCTAAGTGCTAAAATGGTACTAAAAATGCTAAAAAAAAAATGAGCAGCCACACTAGCAGTCAAGGGAGCCCACATACCCCTGTCCCTGTGATTTCCATTCCCATGGTATTGTCCCTCTGGTGAATTATGCTGAAGAAGGCAAAAATGACTTGCAGTACGAGTAGCAACACATATCAGCTTCCTGTGCCTGCTGTTAGTGCTGCCAGTGTGCCTTCTTCATCTGAAGAGATGGCAAGTGTGACAGTAGGGAACCCTCTGCCACATCTGTCATTACCAACCTGTCCCACTCCCATGCAGCAGCAGCAAGAGACTAGTGGTGGTGGTGAGAGTGAGGGAGCTGGTGGAATAGCTGAGGAGAGAATGAGTGCCTTTTTATCTGAAAGCAAAAGATAAGGGAGGCAGAGATGAAAATGGAGATGGTATCATCACCACCAGCTTCAGTGAAATTGCAGAGCTTGCTGCTGTTGCAATTCCCACTGCTAAGTCGTCAGGGTCAGAAGTTCAAGCAGCAGCATGACGATGATGATGATCAGGCTAGTGTGCCTCCAGTAGTGAATTGGGACTAGGACAGTTCCACTTGCCACCAATAATCCCGGTCCTAGTTCTAGTGCTGATTCTGACCCAGCCAGTGAAGGGCCATTCTTCTCCACTTGTCCCCTCCCTGAAATTATGGGTGTGGAAATATTTTTCTCTTGGAACAGACACAGTGCAGTCATCAGCAACTGCACTGTGCACTGTGTGGCAAGTCAGTGAAAATGGGAAAGGAGGGCACACTCTGTGGCACCACCACCCTCATAAAACACATGCAGTACAGACACCACAACTTTTATGTGAAGCATGTGAAAGCAAATGTCCCACAAAATAAGTAGGGATCCTCTTTTATGTCCCGCCCCAAGTGCAGCAAGAACAACTGCAAAAATTGAAGAGGAAGAGTAGTGAAACCCAGAATGAGGCTGAAAGTTTGATGGAGAGAGTAACACCTGCGTTGTCATCAGCTTCTTGTGATAGGGTTCGGGCATGGGAAGATGTACCAACTGTACCCACCAGGCACCCTCAAGGTCCACTACCTCCACTTCTTCTGGCATACCACCTACTCCAATGTTACCTCCCCACCAGCTGATAGAGATTCTATAGATGCCAGGATGTGGCAGTTCGTGTCCACCCATTGCACATTGTATGGTGCAGTGACCACACATAGAAATGTGGTAGAATGTATTCAGATACATGGAATCAAGGAGCATTCCATCCCACAGAATAAAGCTAAGCTGGTGGCAGGGAAGATTCATCATATTACTAAATCTTTTTGTTGCCATGTGTCATCAGTGGAGCGGACAAGGGCATAGTGAAAGAGGTGCTTGGTTTCTGCGGGGATGATTTGACATTGCGGACCTAAGTGTCAAGGTGTTTGATTGCAGTTGTGGCAGCTGTTTGATATGATTGCAGATGTATCTATTGTTCCCAGTCCTTCCCCTATCTCACAATGTATCCTTACACATACTGCACACATTGCATTTGCTGATGAAAGACACAGTTTCTTCCTGCTATCAAGGGAAAAGTTATAATTCCAACACACCCATGATTTTGGAGGAGTGCAGGAGGAGAGGTATTATTGAAAAAAGAAAAATTGAAGGAGCAGGTGGCGAAGCATTATCGACCAACTCTTTTTCTCTAGATGCACTTGAAGTGGTGAGGGCTAGTTGTGGTGACGATACTGCATCAGGCACATCACTGGAGCAAGACCTAAAACACATTTTTTTCTCATGGCTTGTGTTTAACAAGTCTATGTTCTACAAATCAATTGTTTGTCAGGACTTGTGTTTAACAAGTCTAAGCCCTACAAATCAATTTGCCTCAGGGTTGGCTAACCTTATTTTTCAGCCTTTTTGTAAGCCTCTTGCTACGCTGCCTAGCCATTATTTATAAAGGGAAAAAATACATAAAAGAGGGTTGCAATCTACAAGAGAAAAATAGTCCCATACCCATGACTTCAGTGGATAGGGATAGAGAAAAGCTGGAGAAGTGGATCCTTTCCTAGTTGCAGATCACTTGTTGACCCAATTCACACTGTGCTCACTGCTGGTTGGATGAGGTGACGAGCAATGTGACAGAGGGTCCCCTAATGTCACACTTGCCATTGCTTGGTGACATGAAGACGGCAGACTGGCAGCAGTAGCAGAAGGCGGTGGTGACAATTCTGCCCTCTTCAGCATCATGTTCCACATGGACAATGCCATGGGGAGAAGGGGACTCCCAGGGTCAGGGGAATAGTGTGGGCTCCCTTGATCACTAGTCTGGATGGTCTCAATTGCTTCCCCTACCACTCTCCTAACACTAGTCCCACAGGTTGCTTCACCATTACTGTTACTACTACAAACATCAACCACATCAATTTCAGCCCAGTCTTCCTCCTCACAGTCACTATTAATATGATTATTACCCCCTCCTTAACTCCTAATGCTAACGAGCTGCTGGGCCTTAGTAGTAGTAGTAGTAGTACTACTGCTGGTGGTGGCACTGGCATCAGGGGCAGGGTTTATTTTTAAAAGGTTGCACGCGAAAGAGTGTGTGACCACCTAACACATTCACCATGTCACACTAATAAAAATGTCGACATGAGAATCTCAAGCTGGAAGACAGAGCAAGATTCTCATGTTGGGTAGAGAAAGGTCTCATCCTGGTCTTGAACTGTCAAAATAAAAGATTTAACGTTTTGAGTGCCAGATAGGTACCCAATGCATTGCATTCAAAGGGTTAATATCAGTTTTACTGTACCAGACATAAGTTTTCTGTTATAGTCTCTCAAGTCTTATATTCTCTCAAGTTGTTGACTTATTGGGGGCCCTGGTCTGCACATACTTGACAGTGATGCCTGCCTCCGGGTCCCTGTGCACCTCCCGGGCCACAGCCGGCTTCCATGATATAACAAGTATGTGGAGTCAGTGAGTCTTCAGTGAGGACGGGCTGTAGGGCACGTCATGTGAGGCTGTTATGGTCGGGGGTTGCAAAGCTGACAGGTTTCCTCTAACACGGGAGCCTGGCAGAAGGCGAGATTATGCTTCCTGCAGCAGGATTACAAGGCAAGATCCTGCTCCCAGGTGCAGGGCACAGGCTGTGTGACATGGAGCAATATACCAGGGCACGCTGTGAACAATGGCGGGATGTAGCGGCAGGGTAGGCATTCCATTTATCCGATAACTATTTTCATTCATTATGAAGTGCCTTGTATTTATTGGCATTCATGCAATTAGAGTCTCTGAAAAGTACCCACTGGAGAACTTATATTAACCCATTGAGTGCCAAAGAGGCACTCAAATAGTTAAATCTTTTATTTTGACAGTTCAAGACCAGGATGTAATCATTCTCTACCCGACATGAGAATCTCGCTCTGTCTCGCAGTGCGAGATTCTCATGTCAACATTTTAATGTAGGCAACATGTTCAATGCGCCCAGTAGTCGCAAGCTGTTTTGCATGCGATATTTTTAAAAGGATACCCATGGGCAGCACATCTGACAGCAGGCATAGCACATCTTACAGCAGGCGCTGCACATCTGGGAGCAGATGCAGCACACCTGGCAGCAGGCAGAGGCAGCTGACCTGTCCTGCTATCACTATTACTACCCTTTTGTTCCTCCCTTGACATCAATTTCCCCAAGAACCCTACAGGTGATTTACGGGGGACTGGCCAGCATTGCTTCTGTAGTGCTCACTTCCTCTTCAGACTCAAACTCAGTGGACACATAATGTTCCTTCCAGTTCCTTCTTTTATTACTTTTAAACTTTTTCATAGTGATAGCAGTCAGTATGAGCCTCTCCTGCAAAAAGATCACAGTAGAACAGCATAGCACATTTACCTATCTCTGTAGCTGCTTCTATTGTGTTTCACTTCCACAAATACGTCACGTTTTTATAGTGAAAAGGTGAAAAACACGTAAATCAATAGGCGGAAACTTTCTAACCATTGAAAAAATGGTGAAGAATTGTGGCCAGTGGTCGAAAAATGCAAAGATTTTAAAAGCGGATTTTTCTGCAGACAACAACGTGGTTTTCGTGGGATTTCACGTGGGAATGCAGCGAGAGCTTTCACCCACCCACACTATTAATCTATCTATTCTTTAGTCTATCTATCTAGCGATCTAGCTATCTATCTGTCTGTCTATCTATAGCTAGATTGCTAGATAGATAGATAGATAGATAGATAGATAGATAGATAGATAGACTGACGTTTAGATATATTCAACATAATTTCTACAAAAAATATCAATATAATCAAATTTGCGTCTAATGTAAGCTATCACTATCCTCAGATTATTGACAAACATTAACCAGTGCTCATAGCAGTTGTCCCAACAGTGATAGGTGGCAGCAACCCTTCACATCCCTCCTCCCCATCTTCCTCATTCCCTGTGCTGCTGTTAATAATATGGCCTGGCTTTCCCTATCATGTGTGGTTTTGTCCACTTCTGCTACCTGATATTCAGATAAGATTAGATGTTGTTTTTTTTTAAGAATGTTAGTCTCCCAACACTGCTACAGTAATTTACAATGTAACCAGCTGCACTAAAAACATGGTCAGACTCAATTCTTGCTGGTGGGCAATTAAGGATTTCCACTGCAGCACTTGTCAGTGCTGGCCACTCACATTATTTTGTTTGCCAGTAGTCCGTGGGGTCATCATTTCTGCCCAGAACATAGATATCCTACAAGTATACTGAAACCATCTCACATGCAGTGGGACCACTCCTAGGAGCTACATGGTGTTCCTATGTATCAGTTACCAACCCATACTCTGAAAGCAATTCCACCAGTGCCACCACCACAAATGTTGAATATTTGCTACCCCTGAGACCCATTAATTGCCCTGTGTTCAGAATAGGAAAGCAATGTTCTGGTTGATGTTACTGCTCCTGCTGCTTGCATATATCCTTTGCTACCTTTCTTTTCACTATGCTTTCTAGCAGTGTTTTGGCCCTAACTCTCTCCCACTCATCCTCCACAATGCAACTTTACACTCTATCAATAAGCATATCTTTATATTCCTTGACAGAATCCGATTCCTCATTGAGATGCTGATGATCAGCGTGACTCCTTATTGCGACAAACTGATCACTCTTTGACAGAAATTTAAATCAGGGGTCCAGAAAAGTGGTAACAATATATTCCTCATTGCTTTTAATTGACAATGTACAAGGATCTTGTTCAAAGCACGCTAAGTAGTCATTAACCAGTTGTACATGTCTGTGTTGTCATTATAATAAGATTCCTCACCCATGCTCCTCAGTTTTCTCTACAATAAATATATCACCATAAGAATTTTGCTAATTTCTGCCCCTACGCAACTAACCAGCATAGTTGCCTCCTCAAAAGGTTTTGGCATCTCACATACATCAAATATTAGTTTCCATTGTCCAGGTGATAAAGAGGCACCCAAAAAAAGCCTTCCAGTTTTGCACTGGGTACTCGCTAATTGCCTTATTCTGCTCTTACAAACTGTCTAGCATATACAAGTGGAATTCCACCTGTATGATGGGGTATGTTCTTGTATGGAATAGAGCTACTTCTGTGTACTGTAGGAGAAGCTAAAATGAGCACAGATTTTGTGGGCAATATACAGCATCTCTTTGAAGGTTACGGATTCTGCCAAGAATCTGGCCACAGCTAAATTTATGAAATGGGCAAACAGGGCCAATGCATCATATCACCTAGTCTCAAAGCAGCTAATATGTTGGAGCCATTAACAGCAGACACAAAACAATCTTTTAAGGAGCAGGTTACAAGCCATTCCTCTATCACCTGCTCTAGTTTACTTAATACATCTATGGCTCTGTGGTACTGTATCTCAAAACTCTGCATGCACAACGTGGCATGCTGATGGTATGGGCTATCCTTCTGCTACCTATGATTAATACTGATAGAATCAGAGGCAAGATTACTGGCTCTCACCAGATGCTGAAATTTAGTTTTGCCTACTGGTGGTTGGAGTGAAACCCTGTGAGCAGTCATAGTCATATAATCTGTACTCTGCCCTCTTCTCTACACACCAGCTTCTACAATTCCAGGACAGCCATACAAAAAAAAAAAGAAACAAAAAACGCAAGATGTTTCAAATATATTGCCACATAGTAGCTCAATTGCATCCCAGACTTGCAACAATGTTGCTTCTAAAAATACATATAGACGTCAGACAAAAGTGCCGACATTCAAGTCAGCCTTTAAAATAATAGACTAAACTGACGCGCGTTTCGCACATTAGCTTGATCACAGTTAGAACATTCTAAACATCTTGCGTTTTTTGTTTCTTCTCTCCCCGCTATTGAGAAATGGTGATCGTTTGATTAACTGATTAGAGAGTTGACAAGCCGATAGTAGGGGCTTCTGTTATAAGTAAGAAGACACTTTAGACAGATTTTTGGCAATCCGGAAACAGCCCCGGTAACAAATGAGAGAGGGTACAGACTAGCATATGCATTGGCACAATGCAGATAGATGCACCGTTAGACACATCATCAAAATATCGGCTCTCAACAGATATAGGGTTTTAAGAGAGATGAGAAGATGAAACAATTTGTAACGCTTTGTTTTCAATTTGATACTATATAGCAATTATCTATTTATACCCTTTGTACCTATAATAGGTTTCTGATACTATTGAATTTATGTTCAATTTTACTTAGAATTAAATATAGGTTGATTTTCCTCTGGATTGAGACAGAAATGTCTCATTTAACCCTATGATTTCTGATAAAACTCTACAAAGTAATTTTATGGTGTCCTTGATGTGGATACTATAATTACTATTCAGAGGTTGAACTATTAAAGTAAATATTGAAACAAATAAGAACCTGAAGTTTAATTAAGGGTTTTAATGCACCATCTGACCGCAACAATTTATGTAGTTTATTACATCCTTTATATATTACCCATAATATTTAGGATCATTTTAAAGTGTATATATTAAATGTTAAGTTTTAATTTTCCCTTGTCCCCTTTGCTCCATTGTTTTGACTGGGAAACAAATAGGGGTGGAGTAGAGAAGGTGTGCTTAGATCTGCAGGGTTTCTTTTTCCCTCTATACAGTTTCTATTTATAGTTTACCCTGTGAGCACCCATCTTCCACCTAAGTGTCCCCATGTCAAAGATTAGACTATAGTGTGCATTAGGTTTCTTTTCTTTATTTGGGGTAAATCTTCTTTTCTCCCTTCACACATCAGACTCCCCTAACACAGAGATTATAGCCAGATGTAGAAGGAAATTGGATCACCTCTGCCTGTGTATTCCAAGTAAATGACAATAATTTTAGCTGTATTTGGGGTAAACCTCCTTTGCTCCCTTCTCACATCCCCACAGGACACAGATAACAGCGAGATCAGGAAGGAACTTATATCACGGCTTCATATGTCTTCCCAGTCAGTCACACAAGATTTGGGGCTAAATTGGATCAACCTCATTTCTCCCTTCCTATTCCCCAGAGTGCCTCCAGACTCTCCTTATAAAGAGAACAAATGCCCTGCCTACAATACTCCCTAAACTAAGCTTCATCTCCACTTTATTAGTCTATCATCTATTGCTGAAAAATGTGATGCTCTCTCTTCCTCTCACAAACACAGAATGGGATGCTGTGGGAACCTGACACCCCTTTTACACTATGCCTACAGAAAAATAAGGGAAACTTGCCACATGGTGGGGAGAAATGCTTCCCATTGATTTCAATGCAATGAGTTAGTCAAAAAAAGCAGAGAACTTTACTTTTCGTGGGAAATTTGCCACTAGGCGGAAAGTGCCATTGTTCTTCTATTTGTCTCTTGAGGTGAAAACTTCCCTAGTTAAACCCAGGGAACATGATATTATTTCAATGTTGCCTGCATCAGCAATATATTTGTACCCACACACACACACACACACACATACACACGCACACACACACACACACTTTCTATGTGTGGTTATTACTCTTTTTATTCCTATAAACTATAAATAAGAGCAAGACTTTCACGTAGTTGTACTTTTTAATTTGCAGAATTACAATATGCAGACTCTAATGTTAGTGACCTTCTGGAGGCAACTCACTGTCTTTCTTAATTACACCACCATATCTGTGAACTCACATGATCTGCCCCAGAGACTTCGGTTTCAGAGACAGAGACTGGGTTTCTGGCTTGGAGATTTTAGCTATAACCCCACCCACTTTCCAGTCATTTCATCCTACTCCTGCCCCATTCCACTCACTTTCCCACCCATTTCATTGTAAACTGCTCATTTCAACCACCCTCATTCACCTCATTATGCCCCACCCACAATATGATGTAAAACTCACTATTTGGACACTCCAAGCCTCAGTTCCTCAGTGTTTCTCTAAAAGAAGGTCCCATATGTACATCAATGATGCAAACTAAAAGTATGATCTGACAGATCACAGGGATGATATATTAATTTGATATATTCATATATTAATATGAAACAATATATTTTTGCATAATAACAGAGTTGGATTCTATACCTTTATGTTTGAACTCGTGTATGCCTAATTATCACATTATAATAAACATTATTTATGTTGTTAAACCTAGGAGAGCCAAACCTGTTCTAAAGGGTCATATCCAGGCCAGAATTTAAGGACAATGTTTCCCTCCAACACCATTATATTGCCTTATTTTTTTTTATTTATTTATTTTTTTATTTATTGAAAATCTTTTTCATACAAACTGAAGGTATACAGCAAGATATAACAGAGGCAGGAAATAGTAGAGCCTTAATAACATCATTATCAACAAAAGCTAGGTATGGAGGTCACCAACTAAACCAACAGTTTGCGTTTATGGGGGAACAGGCCCGACAATAAACAGGCACCAACAGTAAGGGAAAGGAGATGGAAGGGACTGGAAAGAAGGAAGGGGAGAGAAAAAAAAGGGGGGGCCTAGAACTAGAAAAGGTACCATAATACAAGAAAAAGAGAATCAAGAAAATAAAAGAAAAGGTAAAAGCTAGCCAGAGGGAATAAGGAGTAGAAAGGCTTAGACACATGACTCCAAGGGACAGGGTACTCGACTCATAAGAGGGGCATCGCCAGCATCAAGACATAGGGATCATCAGCACAGACACAGAAAGAAGAGAAAACTGAATTACAGACCCTCAGCCACCACTGATTCCCTGTTGAGAGTCCACATATCCCAGACCTGCAGATCGATGAACTTACCTCCATCTAGCATCTCGTGGACCCAATAGATACTCACACGTCGCCACAAGGGAAATTCCTGTGGATGAACTTCTGGAGGGAAATTAGGGTTGCCGAATAGTAGGATAAGTGAAGACAGAGACCCTAGAAGGTTCTAGGAGTGTTTTTGAGAAATCTCGAGAATCTCAAGCTGGAAACGAATCGTGGGAAGAAGGTCGCGATGCTGGACAGCAGCATTACTCGTGCCAGTAATAAGACTAGGGAGGGTAAATGGGGCTATGGATGCAGATTCCAGGTCAACCCAGACTTTCCATCCAACCGGAAGAAACCAAGCCTGTAGTTGCTTAAGGTGAGAGGCAAGATAGTATCGACCAATGTCAGGAATAGCCAGACCACCAATGGATTTAGGAAGCGTCATGAGCAATCCTCGGTTTTTTACCCCCCCCCCATATAAAGCACATAACTGAGCACTGGAACGACTGTAGCGCTGATTTGGGGACTCGTACTGGGAGGGTTTGAAAGAAGTACAGGAGTTCAGGAGTATGTTCATTTTTGCCGACGCTATCTGACCCATCCATGAGCTATTGATCCTCGACCATCTGTCCATGTCCTGTTTTAACGTAGTGAAAAGACAGGGAAAATTAGCACTGTACAGCGAGGAATAAGTTGGGGTAAGACGAACGCCAAGATATTTGATGCTGGAAGGGTTCCAGGTAAATGGATAGTTGGAGCATAACAAATCTAAAATAGTCGGCAGAACACAAATAGGTAACGCTTCAGGCTTAGAAGTGTTAATTTTGTATCCAGAAAGCCCCTGAAAGTTGTCCAGGACAGCAAACAGATTAGGAAGCGATATGTGTGGGAAGGACAAGGAAAGAATAATGTTATCAGCAAAGAGGGATAGTTTGTGAGGGGTGCCACAGTGCATAATCCCGGTGATAATTGGGTGATGACAAATCTTAATGGCCAGAGACTCAACCACAAGAGCAAAAAGAAGTGGGGAAAGCGGGCACCCCTGACGGGTACCATTTGAGATAATCAGCCGATCAGTAGAATAGGTCGGGAGCCTAAGTGTCGTCGTTGGGCACTGATAAAGAGATAAAACAGTCATAAGAAAAAAAACCCTGATCCCAAACCAGGACAGGATGGCTTCCAGATAAAGTCAGTGAACTCCATCGAAGGCTTTCTAGGCATCTAGCATTAGTAGAAGCGATCCAGCGGTAGACGATGCTGAGTGAATAAGACTAAGAAGTTTACGAGTATTATCACCTGCCTGTCTATATTGGATAAAACCCACCTGGCCACCGTGGACCAGGGTGGGGAGAAGTGGGGTCAAGGGGATCCTTGCCTGCCTTGTGAATCACTGCAACACTAGTCCTGGACATGTCTGAGAACATTATCTCTCCATTCATGAAGGCACTGAAAACCTGTACCAACTGGTTGGCCAGAGATGCACCATATTTTTTGTAAAAGATGTTAGGCAGGCCATCAGGGCCAGGATTTTTAGCTTTCCTGGAATCTTTAATGACTTTCAGGAGTTCTTCCCGGGTGATAGGGGCGCAGGTCTCGTAGAACCTGTGCCAGGCGGTCCGCAAATGTTGAGTGTGGATTAACGTTGAGAGTTAATTCATAATTGATAAATCCACAGGTGTAGCGGAGGAATGACAGCCCAGTCCTATAGTACAATGGTACTCAAAATAGTATCTCCTTAATTGGATACCACGTAACCAATTATAGATCAGTCGGTCTTATCAATGACTAGACATTGACTTAATTGGAGATCACATCAATGTAGGTTTCTAAAATGTTCAAATTTAGGTCAATAAACTTGAAACCACAATCAGATTGGATCTCTCTGCTGCTTTAGAATTGCCTGAGGTCTGCTTGGGTTATTAAATGAAAAAAGAAAAACAGAAACAGAGCACAAGAATATCTAAGTGCAGTAATAAAAAGTTTCCATAAAACCATAAATATATAATAAAAAAAAATTACAAAAAGTGTATGAAAACTGGACAAATAGATAGAAGCATATGTAAATGAATGGAACAATAAATGGATAAGTAAACCATAGATTTCATAGGATGAGGAATAAATAAATAGAGATATAGTACACCGGAAAGAAACTAAATGAATCAGTTGAATAAATAAAAAATCTCTCCTCTTACAAGAAAAAGAATAGCCTTCTTATGGTTATGTGCTTTCAGGGTTCTCAACCCTTGCACTACGAGATCCACCTCAAAATAGAAATAAACTATGGTCACCAGAGGTCTTCTTGGGAGGGGGCTTTAATACAGATCCAACCCAGTCTCGGTTTTCTCTTCTGTTCCCTCATATCCTTATTTTAGAAGTAAATCCTCTTTGGTCAGCAGATGCATTGTTGATGAAAGGCATACATTCAAACAATAGAGTATCCACATATGAAGAAAAATTAGGCAAAGTATAGCATTATGGAAAGACTGTAACCTACTGCTTCAAATGACGGGTCACCTGCCTTTCAACTCCAGCATGCTTTGCTCAAATGTTTCAAGAAGGTGGCACTAATGGGAAAAAATAGGCATTATATCACATTTCCACCCCTTCAAAGGCACTGAATTCATAGAAATCTACAGAATCTCCTATTGTATTCATTAGCTACTGCACTTCTGAGAAATAGTGGCACCACATTGGTATGGTTTGACTTAACATGGGGGGAGTAAGAAGCATAACACTAGACCTATGTAGTTATTTTTTTTAAATTTGCATAAATGGTCATAACTATTAGATATATGAAGGAAAGGTATGCAACACACACCATTTTGAAAAGTAGACATTCACCCAAGTCAAATAAGGGGCTGTTTGCCTTTCTATTCTTAGACTGGTGTGCACAAATAAATCCACAAAATTCCTCCACTTCAAAGATGCTAGAACTATTGAATTTCCTAGTGTATTCAGTGTCTGCTACCAGTCTAAGAAAAATGGTTCCCCATTTTTATGGGCTGACTTACTACTCTTTTTTGAAATTATCTTCTGTATTAAAATGGCCATAACCATTAGCAATATAAAGAAAAGGTATACAAGACATGCCATTTTGGAAAATAGACAACCAGTCATATCAAATGAGGGGTCACTTGCCTTTCATCTCCTAGGCTAATGTGCACAACTATTCCTGGAATGTGTTGTTATAATAGATAAAAACATTCTTTTTTTAAACTTCAGTCCCTTCAATGATACTAAAATCTTTCAAAACCATGGCATTTTCTAGTGAATTCAGTAACTAGTTCCTTTCTTAGAAAAATGGTACCCCACTGGTATGGATTGACACAATTTAGTGGGTGCCAGGGGTATGGCTACCAGTGGAACAAGCTGGGGAAGAAGTCATAGGGGGTTGATTTACTAAGCAGTGATAAAGAGGTAATAAAGTGGAGATGACTTCTCCAGTTTATCCAGTTCCTATGTTTTTCTATAGAACCTATGCACTAAGATCTCCAAAATTGAAGAAATCTTAATGCATAGGCTCCATATAATAACATAGGAACTGGAGAAATGATAAACTGGAGTAGTCATCTCCATTTCATCACCTCTTTATCACCGCTTAGTGAATCTCCCTCAAAGAATATGTATTTCTGTGGCTATAAGCAGAACAAGAAGGGAGCATCAAAATATGGAGGAATCTGTAAATACTATTGGGAAGTGGTACCATGCTGGAGGGGCCAGACAGTGTATATGGGGATTTGTGACTATCAGCGGACAGTGGAACCAGGTAGGGGATAAGAAAATGAACGTGGCGATCTGTGGAACAAGTCTGGGAAATCACACAGTGACTGTAAGGATCTGTGATTAAAAGCAAGTAGTGGAACCAAGATGGTGGTTGGGGGATCAGGCAGCAAGTAAGGATCTGTGACTGCTATAGAGCACTGGAACCAGGCTTGAGAAGCAGAGAATGTACATACCAGAGGGGTGCCCAACGCATTGCAAAGCAATCTGTTGTTCACCTCTGTGGCACACATAGCGTTATTTTTATATTATTATTGTAAAGTTCAGACCTCAATGGGGGGCATCAGGAGTGTCCTGATCTGCTCCCAACAGGGACTGATTTTGTATTTTTGTTTGTTTGTTTTACAGTGGCAGAGAGGGAAATTGCCAAGCAAGTAAGTTGTATGTACTTAGCAAAATGGGAGCACTGGTACAACTTAATGTCCTAACACTGAAAGGGTTAAGGATAAAAGTATGCAACTCATTGTTTCACAAAACTTTGCATAACCCTCTGATCAATAAAGTTCCATTCTATGACAACTTATGTTCGTTTGAAAGAGCTTCCGAAGTCACATATGTTACTAGTTGAAGAGTCTGTTACAGTGCCACTGCCAGCTGGTCGAGTGGGCAGTCATGCACAGTAGAGACTGCCCGCTCCGCGGCTGATACAGAGCTGGACGCTCCTTTCTCTACTGTGCATGACTCCATCATTACACACGTTTTAGCGAATTATTATATAGGATGTCAGCAATTTTTTTTACTTAAAATAATAGTTGATGAGCTGTGTGACAGATATTCAAACTCCACACTGCTGTCCCTCCCAGCTGATACTCCTTCATGCTCTTCCTTCCTCCCTTCTAATTATTTTATTATCTGTAGAAAGGGAGTTTATAAGACACCTGTCTACAATAAAAAAAAAAGATGGCTAAGTTTATTTAACCCTTTGCGTTCCAAAGGGATGAAGAATGTCAAAGCAGTGCAAAACGAAACATTCTAATAAGATAAATGTGCATTCTTAGGATACATTTCCATTTTACAAATACAAGGGCATATTTATCTAAGGAAAGAGAAGAATTTTGCAGCAAATGAGCTGCATTATACTAATCAAAGAAAAGGTTATTTGTTTGTTTTTTCAGGAGTCTTTTCCTTTGCTATATAAAGTTCAGCTGTTTTTGCTTCATACTCTTGGAAACATCTCCAGTATCCAGTGGGTTAAACACTACCTTTTTGGTTGCTAATGTAAGGGACTGTAACTTTAGGGTAGGGACCCATGGGGCTGGGTTGAGCCTCCCCTTCACCTGTTTTTCTTTAATTTAATAAAGTAGGGTGGTTTGGATGGGTTTTTATTTAATTATATATAATTAAATTACATCCCCTTTAAGTTTATCCTGCTTACAAAATTATTTGTAAGAAGATTTTCCAGAATTTTCCCCTCTTTTCCCACCTGGGGTAGTGATTGGCCACAGGTAAGTAGTCTCGTGCCAGGTAGCTGCTTCCAGTCAGGAAAACGGGGTATATAAACCAAGGTGCTTACCAGGGGAATTTCAGCAGTACACCAACTCTGAGCGATGTGGTACCTGTTTTAACCCCTGCCCACCCACCCAGCAATTGGTAGGAAGTATATATTGTAAGATGTTATATGAAGATGTGAGTTTTACTGTTTAATGTTAAAAAAAAAGAGAGAGATATATAAAAAATAATTAAAAAATAAATACATAAATAAATAATATGTATTTATTTAATTACAGATATTGTGTATGCTTAATGTGGGATGTCACATCACAGAGGGTTTTTGAAAATTAAAGTAATGAAAGATTGGTATTGGTGATAGCTCCTGGATGGTAGGGCGGAGCTATGGTTTTTTGAGTATGGTGAGCCTATCAGGCTAGGATGGCTGGTAAGAATGTTTATGGTAATTTATTAATTTATTTATTTAAATAAAATGCTGCAGCCTTACTACCATTTTCAATTTGTGTGTTCTTATTTATTTATTGGTGTTTTGTAGTAGTATGGTTAAGAAGGGGTGGCGAACTTACAGCCTCCATGCAATGTGTACTTAAAGAGTGTAGGCTGTCCTGTGTCAGCTATGTATTTCCCTGGTATAAATACCTCCAGCTACATTACTGTTAAAGCCAGGAATGAACTGGTAAACAATGTCCAGATATTCTCTGTGTATATAATCCACAACTTCCAGATGTCTCCATATTAACTAGGATTGTTCATGCCAGTCATTGTCCAGGTGTCTATCCCTACCAAATCCCATGGTAACAGTGTAAAAAAATGCACTTTCTAAATTCTTTACTGACATCAGGTATATCAGCATATCCTGCAACACTAAAGGTTCAATGCAATAAATGAAATATTCTAGGGCAATTCAACTGCAGCAAATGGGACAAATAAAACTGCCCACACTTCCATAGATTTAAATAGGAGTTTAACCCCTTGAATGCTAGAGAGGTTCTGAAATCAATGAACTATCTATAGTTCAAGGGGTTAAAAAAATGTTGAAATTACTGTGGATTATCATCTCTCCCCAATGGTGCAATTGTCTTGATCCACAATTGCACCTCTTTAGGTAATTGAACAGCTTATTTATGTCCATAAATAGTCATTTTGTCATGTCAAACTCTTTATAACATTCTAGTCACATTTTTTTCAGCCTATAACTTCCTCACTAATTCCTTCCATGGACTAATTTCCATTGAAATCGCATCCTGCAGATATCTTGATTTTTCACTGCAGAAGGAGGAGTTTCCTATGTTATTGTTTTTTTTGGGGCAGGGTCCTCCCTGCTTTCCTATTGGAAAGAGAAGAGTGGATTTGTTCACGTTAGATCCCCTTTGTAACTACCCTGGGCTGTGCTAGTGCTTAGAGATCAGTAATACATTCAGCGGGGGAGTTATAGCAGCAAGTGTTTAGCACAGGCAACGGTGGATCAGCATCATTGAGTCAGAGAGAACGGACTCCCACCCACAGAGCAGAGCTACAATAACTGAACTGGGACCAAGCGCTGCAGGAGCAGCTCAGGCACATACAGGGCAGGATCTATAGACCTCTGCTAATAGCACAAAAGCGTTAAACTGATGAAAAGGACCAGAAAGAACTACTACAGAACAAGTGATCAGAGCACTGCACTGTATGATCCCAAGGATAGTGCTGCATTCCTAATACCAGTTCCTGCATGTGTAGGGGAAGTGGGATAGATAAATCACTAAACACACAACCTCCACAGCAAGATAAGTGCAGAAGCCCTCTGCTTGAGGAAATCAGTGCAGTCTGAGAAGAAATGGCCAAGCTGAACATCTTGCTGGGTTTCCTTTGGGCTGCGGGTAAGTGCATCTATTGCCCATTGAATTCATTAAAACTTCCCGCTCCAGAGATCCCATCCCATCCCCTCCCTTCTTGATGTGCTGATTAGTCACACAGGGAAACATTGACCTGATGCTCAGCGCCTGTTAATAGGGACATGTTATTGTGATGGACTGTCCGCTACAACGGGATTTTAAAAATGTTGCCTGTGAAATTCTTCTTTACCACTTTAGTCTTTGTCTATATATTTGCCTTTTGGATCCAAACATGAATTTCAATGAGTTCAATATTTCACATAAGGCTGTCATTAGGATGTAACCATAGAATGGGTTCAGCCGTTAACCCTTTGAGCGGCAGAAGGGTGTGCCACGCACTGTTTCGCGTGTCCCCTGGTATTTAACCCTTTGAGTGCTAGAGTGGTACGGAATGCATTGCAAAGTTAAATAAATTATCAATTACGTTTTTTTCTCACCTTAAGTTAGCTATATTTAATTGCTGTTAGCCTTTTGGTGATGGAGGGGATTGCATACTCTTCTGGCACTCGAAGGGTTAGTTACATATCAGCATGGCATGAATATTATATAAATCTGGAAGGAGCATAATTTACTACTAGTATCGAACCAAACTACTGTTACAGGTTTCATTGTGACTAAGTATCTCATGGATGCAGATGCAGTGCTTGAAGTTTATATATTTCTCATAGAAACAGAGACACATAAAGTATAAGGGACCGATGTGCTAAGAAGAACCTCTGGGGCAAACAAGCTGCATCATAGGGGGAAGATACAACTTCTTATTGTTTTAACTCTTTGAGTACGGTACGCATCAGGCACTTTGCGTGCCAGAGGGGTGTGCTTTGCAATGCATTGCACACTCCTCTTGCATTCAAAGGGTTACAATGGGGATTTTGACCCCATGAATGTAAGAACAATGCAATGCATTGTGACAGTCAATGGGTTAAAATCCCTTTTTTAAAGAATTTGTATTTGGTTCCTATGGTACAGTTGCTTTGACCTAGTATTATTGCAGTTGGTCTTGGTACATCAGCCTCATGAACTGTACAATCCTGGCTACACATCTGAGACCTAGATTGACTATTTTAAATCAGTTTGTGTTTAACAGTTTTAGCAACAGACAGTAGTAAATGGATCAAAGCAGGCTGTGTACTGTCTTTAATAAATCTGGCTCTGCTTTGTAGAATCACTCTTGTCACCTTTGCAATAGTGCAAAGTTAAGGAACTTCATGTGCAGACTTTAACTGTGGTATATTTTGGTATATGTTTTGATTAACATGTTCAATACAATGAGCAGCTTCTGTGTTTGTAATCATAATTACTATTTATTTAAACAGTAATAACCCTACTGATGACTTGGCAATAACCAACTTTGTCCCTAAAACAATAAATGTGACTTTGCTTGTTGTTGGTCTACAATTCCTATCATTCTCATCAGTCAATTGGTTGTGTCAGAATGCTGAAAAATGTATCCCAGCAACACTTGTAGGACCATTGGTTTCCCAAGCCTCATCTATAGACTTTTTTTTTATAGCTTTGGCTGTGTGATAAACATTAGGCAAGTTGCTTTTACAGTAGTATAGATAAAAGCTTCTATACATTCTTGACAAAGAAACCTAAGTTTCTTGAAAGCTTGCGTCCTAAAGATACACAGTTAGCCAATAAAGGTATCACTTTTACTCCACCAATCTCCTGCCTTGACATAAATAGATGGTTTTACACAGGATTCTCATCCTCTACAAATAATGAGGCTGATTAAGACCTGGAGCAATTATACGGAAAACCAACTGTACTATAGAGAATAAATTTTAAAAAATTGTGTTTATTTAAATTTAACTTTTTTTAACCCTTTCAGTGCTACAGATGTCTGCAATGACATTCTGTTAACCTCTTGAGTACAATGTGTTGAGTACCCCTCTGGCACTCAAAGGGTTAAATGAGTCCTCTCTAGCTTTCAAGGTGTGAACATTCCATTTAAATCAGTGTGACGTTTAGGAATGTATACTGGTCCTTTGCTGTGGAAATGCTTTGCTCTCAGATTCTTCTATATATTCTTAATACATCAGCTGCAGGCATAGCATACCCCAGGGATGTCTAAACTAAGGCCCATGGGCCATTTGTGGCCCTGCATGCAAATTATGTTAAATAATAAACATGTGCCTTACTGCAAAATATAATAATCCATACCTGATCTTCAACAATGAGGCAGGCATCTAATGATAATTAACAGTCATTTTTAAGAAGTATGTATATTTATGTAGCAACATGTAATGTGCTGTTAGTGTGGATTGCATATAATTGTCAATAATTGTGCCCCTGCTTGTTTTTACAATAATTAGTAGTATCCGGCCATCAAATCCTTCTTCTTTTCTGTATGGCCCTTGAGTAAAAAAGTTTGGAGACTCCTGATATAGCTGTTCGTTGTTCCAATGAGTTGGTTAAGAGATGAATTATTCTGTTTTTTATCAGTGTAGCAATGTAAGATTGTTGCCATAGCACTTTGTTTGTCCCAACAGATGCGGTTTATAGATTATGTCTGTTTTTCAGGGAAGATAGTTTAGTGTAAAGGAAAATATATTTGTAGTTTTTCCTTCCATTTCTTTTTAACAGTAACTTTTTGAATGCCCGAGGGTTCACAATGCATTGGACAACCCTCTGTCACTCTGTGGGATATGAATGAATAGTTCTTATGTCACAGTTTGACTTAATACATATACATAAGCCACAAAAGGCTGTTTACTGCTCTAAGGACAATATAATGACCAATAGAGATAATGGTAACTGGTGACCTCTTTAACTTCCTATAATTTCAGGGAAAGAGGAAATGTTCTGTGAATATCACATTAAAAACACATAAATAGGTCAAACTTACACTTATTATTTTGCCAGCCAAATTCTAATATCTCTTATAGGCTGAAAGTTTTTGTATTTATGAATTCTAACAAACCCAATGCAACAATTTACATTCTCCTTTTATGTTAATCTCTTTAGATGCTTAAAAGAACTCCAAGGTGCCCCTCTGTCATCTGAGGGGTTAAACAGAATGTTGGCTGTTATTGATTTTAATTACAGACACCGCAGTCTCAATAAACTTTATTGCATACAAAGTATGCAATGTGTTGCATATCCCTCTGGCACTCAAAATTAAATGAGGCTGATGCACGGACTAAACTGGAGCAATTCAGGAGCAAGTCCAGTGCACCAAAGGGGACAATTAAATATTCCGCCAATCCCCATTGATTTCAGTTGGATGTTTAACCCCTTGATTGCTAGAGAGGTTTCCAGTATATTGTGAAACAATGCATTGGAAATCTCTGTCACATTCAATAGGTTAAAAACCTCTTTGAAGTCAATGAGGACTTTTGTGTGTCCTCATTGGTGTAGTTGGTTTGCCCCAGAACTGCCCCAGTCCTTAGTACATAAATATAGTCCAGATATCATTTTCTGTATGTTTATAAATCATAGAAAAGCAAAAACAAAGACTAGGTGTGGCTTTGGGTTACAGATACACACAGCTAAGGGGTCAGATTTGAGAATTGGATGCCATTCAGTGGTTTGGCTATTAGAGTTGATCTACCTGTATCCTGAGACAAATAGCCGATAATCTGGATTGTTAGGACTTTATGCAGAAATTAAAGAATATCAATTTGGGAGCAAGCCATAAGGAAGATAAGTAAGAAATCTCATTGACTGAAACTGAGCTTTTATCCAAGTAGTGTAACTTGTCATTGGAGGGTCCCAGTAGATGGTCCTTTTTGAATGCCGGATACTGTCACAACTGTATCTTCTACATCCCTGTAATTTGACCCCAGTGTTAGCCCCTTGAATGCTAGAGCGGTCCCTAGCTAACACATCGCTTTTCAATACTTTAAAGAACACTCTAGCTTTCAAAATGTTAAGAGTCCCATTTCAACTGTACGCTCTGTGGTATCACTGGTGTAGCTACATTTAAGTCAAAGACTTTGTGGTATTACTATTGCAGCTTCATTTCAGTTCTAAGCTCTGTATTATCTTATTTTAATTGTAAACTCTCTGATATCACTATGTAGCACAGTTTAAAGTGTAAGCTCTGTTGTATCGTTTGTGTAGCTCCAATTCTAAGTTCTATAGTACCATTATTGTACTTCAGATTCAAATGCAAGTTATGTAGTATCACTAATACACCTCCATTTCAATTGTAAGTTCTGCGGTATCACAAGTGTAGCTCCATTTCAATTTTAAGTTCTGTGGTATCTGGTGTGTAGATCCATTTCAACTGTAAGCACTGGGATATCTAAAACATAATTAGATTGAATATTAGGATAATTCAAAGTTAATAACAGGATTGCCATATTACCACCATTCTACTAGGTGCTACCTGAGAAAAGTATACTGCAAGGCCTAGTGTCAGTTCTAGCTTTTTACATGCCCTATGCAAAAAATTCAGATGGGGCCTCCATGATCCATCAAGCCCATAGAGGAGGAGGAGCTGGGAGTGAATGGAAAAAACCCTGGGTGTTGAGGGAGAAGAAAGAACCATAGAGGAATAAGAATAATGATCTAATGGGATAGAAAATAGCCAGGAGGCAAGTGTCTACCAGGGGCATGTAGAACCCACCAAAACATTCTCTTATAAATGGTAGTAGGGTAACTGTGGGATATTTATACCACAGAGCTTAAAATTTAAAGATAACTACACAAGAGATACCACAGAACCTACAATTAAATGATAGCTACATGTGATACCAGAGAGCTTACATTAAAATATAGCCGCATAAGTGATGCCACAGAACTTACAATTAAAAAAGCAACACAGGTCATACCACAAGCTTACAATTAAAACATAACACTTACAATTAAAAGAGAGCAACATAACTGATACCAAGGGCTTACATTTAAAATATTGCAAACTAAGTGATGCCACAAAGCTTACAAATAAAAGAGAGCTACAGAAGTGATAACACAGAAATTATGTTTAAAGTATAGCAACACAAGTGATACTATGGAGGGTACAATTAAAAGATTGCCACACAAGTGATACCACAGAGAATTACAAGATAGCTACAAGTGTTCTTATTCATATGCATAGCATGCAACCCCTCCATGTGGTCTAGTGGAGGAGGAGGTCTTGAGGAGCAGGGTGGCAGGTGGTCAAGATGAGGAGGGGGATGAAGTTAAAGGGAATAGCGGGGGTGCATGGATGGTTGACTGGTTACGTGACATAGGGTTGGGCAACGTATTGCAGAGCAAAGCATTGCTCACTCCTCAGAATGCTGTTTGGGGCCTGTGGAGGTTTGTATTTTACCTTACTTATATGGCCAAGGAAGGGAAGAGATGGAAGTGACCAATGGTGAGCCTAAAAACAAGTGTGCTGTATGCTAGATGGGATCCCCCTAAGCAAATGGGGGTCCTAAGCAGCCACTTGTTTTGAATATATGGTAGCAAAACCACTTGCAAGGCGGCACTACTCAAAATGTACATCTTTTCAGTGAGCATCTCTTACTGAAACAGCTATATGTACATTCCATTACATTCCCATACTTCTCTTCAAGAGGCTTCATATGGTGCCACTTGGTCTAAAAAAGGTTTTAGTTTATGTTTAAATCTTTGTTGAGCCCAATTCTACAAACAGATATTTAAATTCTGCACACAAGAATAAGATACACAGCATTAAGGAGGTAATGTAAAAGAGATAGTCTAGTGGCTGAAGTGAGAGGATGCATCATTGTGGGGTGTAAAAGTTCATGCACTGGGCTGTATGTTCAATGGGAAAATGGAGGAGTTCTAGAGCAAACGATTTGCACTTTAGGGGTGAACTAAAAATTCCTCTTTATTTAAATAGGGATATTAACCCATTGAATGCAAGAGAGATCTCCAACGCACTGCACAGACAATACTTTGAAAACCTCTTGAGCATTCAAGGGATTAAAGTCCACATCTAATTTAATGGGAGCTTTGGGAATTTCTAGTTCTTCCCTATAGTGCATGCAGCTTGGTACAAAAATCCTCCATTTTTCTTTTGAACATGCGGCCCATCAGGATCATGCTTTCCTGATTCAGCTGCACTAGAAGAGAGGATGAGTGCAGCAAGGAAAGCTGCTGAACATCATATGTTGACCCCAGGCTGTTTGTCTACCCCAGGACTCCAGAAGCACATGCAGATCCCAGGAATCCATGTCTACTTCAGGACCACATGTAGACTCTAGGACTCTTTATCCATCCTAGGACTCCAGAACCACATTCATCTTAGGACACCTTGTCCACTCTTAATCTAGTGCAGTGATTCTCCCTGTCAGTCCTTGGGGCAGACCAACAAATCATTTTTTAGTATTTTTCTGCTTTATTTTAGCATAGTCTGTCACACCTCCTACATTTTACTTTCTTTTATGGCTTCTGATCAAGTACTGAGCAAGCTACAAAGTGAATGTAAAAGAGAAATGAAGCACTTCTTTATGAACAATGGATAATCTGAAGTCCTAGGACTCATGAATGTATCAGTAGGGTGGGCAATTTGAGACTTTCCAGATCTTGCTAAACTACAATTCCCTTTATCCTCAAATGTAATATGTGCATTATTAATAGTAGGAGTTGTAATTATACAAGTGGAAAGCCACATGTTTCCCATCTCTGCTACTATAGCACAAGACACAGTTAAGTACATCAGCAAAAATGCTCGAATACGCCATCTACTGTAAATATTCTCTCACTTGCTCTGTGTGTACGTGCCCTATTTTCCCAGTGGGATCATAAACTCTCCAGTGCAGACATTTCCCCTCCTATTGTCTAAGGTTTAGATTTTATTGCCATTATTGTGTTGTAATTACCTGTGTTGTTCAGGGATTTTTTTTATAAATATGCTGTACATTGTTGTTGCTGCTGTTTTAAAAATAGCATGTTATTAAATCTGTAACTCCTTGAGCACCAGAGGCTTTGCAAAGCAGTGCTCCCGGGTCTATTCCTCAGGGGGTTAACCCTCTTAGTGCCAGAGGGGAACAAAATGCATTGCTTCGCAATGCGTTCCGTACCCCTCTGGCACTCAAAAGGATTTAAACACCAGAGGGTTATGCAGTGCATTGCTTTGCAATGAGTTGCAGGCCCCTCTTGTCCTTAAAGGGATAGTAATACTTCGTTTTAACTTTATTTTATTTTGTAGGCATTAAAAAAACATGACGAATGATATAAGTCTTATCTCTCAAACCTTTATGGTTTATGAGATATTCACAAGCAAAGTTCCCCTCCCCGTCCCTTTTACCTAGTGTAAGCAATCTCTTCTCAGATGTGAGTCTGGTTGTATGACAGGACAGATAACAGAAGGGGACAATTTTCTTTGTATGAAAACAATGAAAGCCCTTCCCCCCTTGGCAAGTTTTTCAGCTTTTTCCCTTATCTTAATTGAAAATTGTCCCTCTCTGCAGTCTACCTGGGCATCTTCCTTCTGATCTGGTTGAACAGGGGGGGATACTTTGTTTGTGAATATCTCTTAAACCATAAAGGTTTCAGAGATAAGACTTATATCATTCTTCATGTTTTTTTAATGCCTACAAAATAAAATAAAGTTAAAACGAATCCCTTTAAAGGGACGTTATCACCTAAATAAATAGGGCTCATACATTTTTAAATATCATGTACTCTTAGCCAGCATTTGGTGGATAAACTCCCAAATGTATTAAAAACTTGCTTTTCCTATTCATCTGGTGGTAGATGTGGATGGCCATTTGAATCCTTTTTGTTTGGACAAATGATAAGGACGATGTATAGCATGATTTAGGTAAACAACTAAGAGATAAGAGCTTCAGTGAACTGAAGTAGGTGGATTCTTATCTAAAAACAATTATAGCTATACTAGTGTAAAAGCCTGTGTATATGGGCCAAGGTCTGGGTGATGTTAAGAGGCCAGTCCTGCTCTGCGTCCTGCCACCTACGCAGTTATGCACTGTAGAGACTGCCCGAAAGTATAAAATGCTCCCAGCACAGAGCTACCAGCATTCTGTGTGTTCAGTCAGTCTCTACTGCGCATGACGGCTTCTGACAAACATACTTAGCGAATTAGGGTATAGGGTATGTATTTATCACTTGTTTAACAGGCTTGATAAAAATGGTCATAAGTGTCCAATTTTACCTTTTATTTTGTAAGAATTTAGAACTTTATCACAAAAGAAAAATAAAATGCTCTCTAGGAGTACATAATGTTATAATGGATTTGAGCCCTTTTCATGTTATGGTGATAATGTTCCTTTAAAGGGTTCATTTTTTGGATTCCAGTAGGTATACTGCATATGTACACATTTTTTCCCAAAGGCATTTGGATGGGATCGGTAATGGAAGGCCATCCATCTGCTTCTGGACTACATCTCCCATCATCCTCTGGCAGCTGTTGGCCTCAGGTCGCACACCCCTGCATTATTAGGACTTATCACAAAAAACAAATTAGCCAAATGGGAACACTGTATAGAGCATATATTATACCATATGCATATATATATGCATAGTTTGTCCAAAGTATGTTTAAGCTGACTTATTTTAACCCCCTAGTGACTGATGACATGTTGGGGCCATAATCTGTAAATTTGCCTAAATGACTAATGATGTTCCTAGCACGTCACATATTTTTTGCAAACAGCGCTCCTGCAGGAGAGCTGTGAGCATTACCATTGTCTGAAACTGACCACTCCAAGACCGGAGCGGTCACTATCAGACCCCCATTCGGCAAGTGGGACACATGATCAGTCATGTGCCAGCTCGCCAAATGAGATAAAAGCAGTCCTTAAGGGGATTCCACTCTCCAGGATCACCATTGTTAAGGGGGTTATGGCTAAAAAAAAAAAAAAAAAAAACCTACATTAAATTCCTAGATTAAAGGGATAGTAATGTTTCATTTTAACATCCTTTTATACTTTAGGTATTAAAAAAAAATTGCATTTATGTAAGTCCTGTCTCTCAAATCTTTATATTTTAGAGCTATAACTTACTAAAGTTCCCCCCTCCAGGCCTTTTCACAGAAGTCAGCGGTCTAGCTGACAGCAGGAGATTATGGTCATTTGACCATCCGGTGGCTCTCCAGCAGAGCTGAAATAGCTCTATCTAGAAATAATTACTTCACTGGAATCTCCTGCTGTCAGCTAGACCGCTGACTTCTGTGAAACAGCCTGAAGGGGGGGGACTTTAGCCAATTATCTCTCTCAAACTATAATGGTTTGAGATACAGGACTTACATCAATGTATTTCTTTTTTAATGCCTACAATATTAAAGGATGGCGAGTATCAGAATGTATGTGGAGCAGTATAGGAGCAGTTCTGGAGCAAACAAACTATACTTTAGAGGACAAATAAAAATTCCCCCTAATCTCACTGGTTTAAATGCAGCTTTTAAACCCTTGAATGTTAAAGGGTTTTTCTTTGTTATGCATTATTGACCTCTCCAGTATTCAAGGGGTTTAAAAGTCCAATTAACATCAATGGAAATGATAATGTATCCCCTACAGTTCTCCTGGTTTGGGCCATAATGGCTTCTATTTCTTTATGCCCACTGCCCCTAGTACATTTCTTTCTCAAATCTTTAGTAAATGTACCCAGTAGAGTAGATCTGTTGCCAGTTATTCTTTTGTATCCCTTGCTAATTATTTGAGTGTTCCTAGATGGATTTTAACCCCTAAGATGCTAGGGATATCTCAAATACATTGATTTACAAGGCATTCAAGACATCCTAGGATTTCAAAAATAAATACATTTAAAACTGTCATGTCATATCATCAAATTATCCTTCACCTTTTAGTACATGACCAAAGTAGATCAGTATATCTCTATTATCTCAAATAGAACACATTTTTACTTAAAAAAACAAACTTATTCTCTTATATGCCTCACACTATGCTTTCCTTTATAATCCTCTGTTCGACTTTAACCCCTTCCTGACAATAGACGTACATGTATGTCCCGCAAAAACTGTCACTTAGTGCCAGAGGATGTACATGCACGTCCCAGAAGTCCGGGTCCCCACGCAGCTGCACGATAGTAATGTTTCACAAAAAAGCAGCTCTTCGCAGTATTTGGACCATGGAGAGTGTTATTTCAATACTGTCAGAGTTGTAGTTCAAGAGTAATTGTATGATAAAGTATCCCCCTCCTGTCACTTTTACCTAGTGTAAGCTGCCTCCTCTCAGATGTGGAATCTGGTCTCTTGATCAGACAGTTCACAGCAAGGGACAATCTTCTTACTGTGAGCATAAGGAAAACCCTGCCCCCCTTGACAGGTTTTTCAGGTTTTTCCTTATGCTCACTGAAGATTGTCCTTCTCTGCGATCCATCTGGACAGTCTTGCTGCTCTGAGGTGAGCAGTGTTACATCAGGAAAAGGGGTGGGATATTTTATCATTCAATTACCCTTGAACTACAACTCTGACAGTATTGAAATAACACTCTCCATGGCCCAAATACTATGAAGATTGATTGGAGCTGAATTTTTTGTGAAATATTACTATCCCTTTAAAGAGACACTAACACCAAAAAAATGAAATGGGTTGATATAACCTGGAATATCACATACTCACAGCTAACATATGTAAAATTAATTATTCATATGTTACAATTCTAAAATATAATCCTAAACTTGCTTTAAAACAAATGTGTAGATTGTCCTGTTCAGAGAGCATTTATTTAATGTTGTTTGTGCTGTTTGCATTGAGAGAAAATATCTCAGTTAATTGATTGTGATTACTACCCACTGCATTGTTTTAATCTTATTTTAAACTATCCAGAGATAATTCTGGACAATCAATGGGATCCTTGGGGCCCTGAAAAAGGCAGGAATGGCTGCTCCCTCAGAACATATGTAAGACTGCATTATAGGTCTCAGAAAACAAATAGATAATTTATACAGATCCTAAGATTAATTCCACAATAACAAGTGTATGTAACTTTAGTTTGCTGTCTGTCTTACTTTCAGTAAATAATTTAACCTTTTTGCCACCCCCTTTTTGTAACAAAATTTTAAGCTAGTGTGTGTGTCCCTTGGGGGGGTAGGAAATGTGACCCTTGGGTGAAATGTAGGCACTAACATCCTGCTACTCTTCTGCTGTTAAATATTTAAAAGGGAAGTAACAGTATAAGCAAGTTTTTTTTAAATCATTTACTTTGTCCTGAACTTCCTTAAAATGGTAGTGTAGTATGCAAAAGTAAATGCCTTTCTGAGATAGCCAAGGCACCAAATAGCATGCTCCATGTAAGATAAGAGAAGGGTCAGTAGGGAAGAATGTACATTGGGGATTCCATTCTGCTAGGTGTTGGAAATGTTGTTAAGCCCTATGCATGCCTAACGTCAGTTTCCTAAGTAAGCTATATATGCCAAAAAACCTCCCTTGAATGTCCTTGCACTGGGGTGGGGGGCATTGGGACAGTCTGCTGGTGTTTCAGGGTATTCCTTTAATCAGAGGCAAGATGTACTCCATGTATTAACGGCATAGACAACTTACTTGTCAGTTTTGCTGGGCACGCTATGGGGGAGGTGTCCATGTTTTTTTGGCATTAAGCTCTAAAACTGGTGGACTGTGTGATCATACACTGCAGTGCATATTTGTAAATTCAGTTGTTCACATTAGGGGCTAACCCCATGCTTCTGCACTGGTTCTTTCGTACATGTGCCCCAAAGACTTGCCTTCCCTTATACCTCTGGTGCAGTGCGAGAGCACTGAAAATGCTTATGTATACTTTTAATTCATCCTACGTCTTTTATTTTGTCTGTTGGGAGAAGATATAAATCCAGAGAATTCTTAATCACATTGCATCAGTGATGCAAGGGGAGGTGAAGGAGATTTGTGACATGAACCCTTCCTCTTCTCTTGCTTGTAGTGCAGCATGCATATTACTAGGACTACAGGGATTTTAACCTCTTTGCTCTTTAATACCAAGTTGGGGGACTCTTGCATGCCCACAATCTATTTTAGGTGTAAATTACATTCCTGTGGATAAGTGCTATCACTGCTATTATCTCACAAATTCCTAAAGTAATTTAATCCAGCATTTAGTTTGATATGTTTCTACTTTAGAAGCTCCAGAATGATGTATTCTCTGGAACCGATGAATATCATTTGTTACTAATAGCCCATTGTCCAAGGCCAAGCTGATTGCCATAAACCATTCCCAGCAGTGAGAACAGCAGACCAATGGACCACTCTTCTGAAGGAACTCTAACACTTAGCTTGCTCATTAAGCTGGCAGTGTCTTTTGGGACCTCTTAGTTTGATAATCACAAAGTAACAAAACTGATTAATGCAGTGAGGAGATAAACCAGAGTGGGACTGGACAAAAAAATTACAGTGAGGCTGTTTATTAAACAAAACTGGATAATTTCTAGAGCATGCCATGTCCACCATAGGGAACAAATAAAAGCTTCACAAATTGCTTCAAATGAGGAATTTAACCCCTGGGATGCTAGAGAGGTCTCCAACGTATTGTGAAACAATGCAATGGAGACCACTGTAGCATTCAAAGGTCATTTTTATTGGTTGTCTGTGGTGCAGCAGGTTTGCTCCAGAACTGTGCCACGTCTTAGTATATCCGGCTCTCTGTGACTAGTGTACTAAGAACCACTGGAGCAATTCTAGAGCAGTTCAACTGCATCATATTTAAATGGAGCATTTAACTATTGATTTCATGGGAGGACTCTCTGCTATTCAAGGGGTTACCAGCCCCACTTAAAGGGATAGTATTACTTCAAAATTACTATCCCTCATATTATAGTCCTTAATAAACGGAGTTAAATGACACCAGCGGCATCTCTCAAACCTTTATGGTTTAAGAGATAGCCGCTTTCAAAGTTTCCTCTCCCCTGCTGTTAGCGTTCTGCTGCCAGCAGGAGAATCCGGTCTCTGAATCAAGTGGAGGCTCTTCAGCAGAGCCGATATCTCGTTATGGAAGGAAAAATTATTAATCGAAACAGTCTTCTACGTGTGCTTGGTTACCAAGCACACGTAGAAGACTGTTTCAATGAATCCTTTTTCCTTCCATAACGAGATATCGGCTCTGTTTAAGAGCCTCTGCCTGCCCCGGGACCGGATTCCCCTGCTGGCAGCAGAACGCTGACAGCAGGGGAGAGGAAACTTTGAAAGTGGCTATCTCTTAAACCATAAAGGTTTGAGAGATGCCGCTGGTGTCATTTAACTCAGTTTATTAAGGGCTACAATATGAGGGACAGTAATTTTGAAGTAATACTATCCCTTTAATTCAACAAAGTAATAGTTTTATATTTCCCATGTGGTACAGCTGGTTTGCCCCGGAATTGCTCCAGTTCTTCTAAGTACATTAGCTTCAGTGTCTGTTTCATGGGCAGGCGCAGCATTTGATTTATCAAGTCATTTCATCTGCAGAGGAAATGTGTGAGTTTCCTCTGCACTCTCACTCACCCATCAATGTTACTGAGTCCTTACTTCTTTCTTCCCACCTTCTTATTCTCCTTTCCACTCTGCCTTTCTGTCCCTCATTCCATTACCTCATTCTCTCTATGTCCCCAGCACCTACTTCCTTCTTCCTTCCCATTGTCATCATATGTCTTCTTATATGATCTCCATTAGCTACCTCTGTCTAACATCCCAAACTTTGACTTCCAATCCACTATCTTTCCAACCCTCCATGTTTATATGTACCCCTTCCCAAACCCATCTATCTCTCCCATCTCTGTCGTCTACATCCCACTTCATTCACTTGTCTCTCGCCTACTAACCACTACCCAAGGACAAATCGAGAGGAGTTTTCAGTGGCCCAGAAACCCCCCTTCATTCTTATATGCTTATCAGATATGAGAGACACAAAACATTATCTGTTGCTGTATACAACTCCCATCATCCGTAGCTGGCTATTGATTGTAAGCTTTTTTGAGCAGTGTTTAATTTTGCAAAGCACTTGTCACCCTGTATTGTGCAAGCCTTTACATTGTAAAGCATTGGGTAGACTTGTGGCACTATATAAATAAAATATTAATTAATTCATTATTTTAGTCCAACAACAGCTGGGGAGCTTCAGGTTGCCCACTCCTCTTTGTGCTCACTCAGTTTCAGTGCTTATGGATGCAGAATCAAACAATGCAAATTATAAACATTTTTCATGTATACTTTTCATTTTGTGGAAATCCTGGTTGTGCTCCTACCACTCTCTTATATATTTCTTCTCTTCAAGCCCCAGTCACTTATCTCCTGTATCCCTCCCACTTTTACAGCCCACCATTTTCTTTTTACCTTCTTTTTGCCTCTGTTACTTTTAAACGCACCATATCATCCCACCTTTCTCTCATTCCTTCGTCAAATGCCTAAACATCTACCCACCCTGTGCCTCTCCCTGTTGGTGCCCTGTTTATCTATTGTTGTGTTACTGTTTCAAGGCACATTGGAGCAAGGGAAGTTATAAAAATACTTATCTTGAGGTGAGCTTTTAAGTGGTGAAGTTGAGGTTACTGTATGCACAAACTTCACTATGGGAAGGTAATAAGGTGTATTCCTCAAGTGTTGGTCACAGGAATTTATTTTGCTAGTTCATTTTTTCTCTCTTCAGTGCGTTAGCCTAATATGCAGATTTTTTAAATTGTGCAGAAATGAGAATCATTAAAGGCATTATTTGATTAGGTAAAGATCATATACTGGATACCTTCACAGATTCTGAATAGATATAAGCTATTTCTCTATCTTTTTTTCTACATATTTTTAACCCATTAGCAGGGAATAGAGTGACCCCCTAACTCGTGTATATATCATCAGTTTTAGGAACAAAACTATACTCTCTACTTATGCCTTTTTGTCATGCTGTAATATGTTGCACACCACTCTGGTCCTTAAAGGGTTAAATATTCTGTGGGTGTAAGGAAGACCTTTCCTGTACTTTGTGTTGTAAGGGCAGGCTAAACATTTTCATCCTGTCTACAGTCCCTCCTCAATCAGGATGTATGTGATCACAGTAGGATGTCAGCTAGTAACTTTGCATCGCTTACTGGGTCAAGCCATGTTTGGTCATATTATTTATTAGTGGCATACCAGAAAGGTAAAATAATAGAAAAGACGCACTTAAATAAAATAAATATGTAACTGCAATATAGTGACATTAGAGGCATATCAACATAAGAACATGCATGTTGCAGTGTTTATGCTACAATGGTACTCACACTGCTAAGACGTGTTTTCAAAAGCTAGTGCAATTTTTGGGTGTATTACCTCCATGGTCTGACAGTTAATAGTGATGATGTTCCTACTGCAGGTTAATGCCACCAACGATAGCTGCCCATAAATGGCTGTAACATTTTAGGCCTTTGCAGTACTCAACCTAAAAAATGCAAGTTTGGCTACAATACATCCTATATTATAATTCGCTAGGATGTTTGTCAGAAGCCGTCATGCACAGCAGAGACTGCCCAAACGCACAGAATGCTGGGAGGTGTGGGAATGCTGGGAGTTCTGTGCTGGGAGCATTCTGTGCTTTCCGGCAGTCTCTACAGTGCATGACTGTGTCGGCGGCAGGACGCAGAGCAGGACCGGCCTCTTAACATTATCCGTACCTTGGCCTGTGTACATGGGCTTTTACACTAGTTTTTAATAAAACATTTCTCAGCAGTGAGAGTATTTTACTCAGCAGGATAAACTCTGAAATATGTATATTTTTCCATATTAAACAAACTATCACTTTAATATTATTATGCCCATATGAAGCCTAGCAAGAATTGAAGGGACTCTCCACAAATCCTTCTTAAATCCAGAAGTCGAAAGGAGAGCTGCAAACCTGTGCCTCTTCCCAATAATTGATTGTAAGTGAATTTGTGTGTATGTCTGTAGTTCTGAATCTTTTCTGCTCAAGGCACCTTTACATTAGAAACTTAATACTATACATTTTTCTCAAAGTCTTTATAAAAAGTGGTCCCTGAGTGTATGTGTCACACCAAAGAGCCATGGCACCCTGGCTAAGGCAACCTACTTAAAGGGATAGTATTACTTCAAAATTACTATCCCTCATATTGTAGCCCTTAATAAACTGAGTTAAATGAGACCAGCGGCATCTCTCAGACCTTTATGGTTTAAGAGATAGCTGCTTTCTAAGTTTCCTCTCCCCTGCTGTCAGCGTTCTGCTGCCAGCAGGAGAATCTGGTCTCTGAATCAAGCGGAGGCTCTTCAGTAGAGCCGATATCTCATTATGGAAGGAAAAATGGTTAATTAAAACAGTCTTCTACGTGTGCTTGGTAACCAAGCACATGTAGAAGACTGTTTCAATGAATCATTTTTCCTTCCATAACGAGATATAGGCTCTGTTTAAGAGCCTCCGCTTGTCCTGGGACCGGATTCTCCTGCTGGCAGCAGAACGCTGACAGCAGGGGAGAGGAAACTTAGAAAGCGGCTATCTCTTAAACCATAAAGGTTTGAGAGATGCCGCTGGTCTCATTTAACTCAGTTTATTAAGGGCTACAATATGAGGGATAGTAATTTTGAAGTAATACTATCCCTTTAAAACAACCACATGTTAACTCAAAAATGTTCCAAGTCAAAGTTTTAGCTACTGGTCAGTGTCAAGGAAAGCAGGTTGTTCTGTCTCTTGTAAACCAGTAGAAGAATGTAACATTATAGATGTAATGACAACTCACTAAGGTATATGTATCAAGGCAAAGGTTTGTAAATCAGGAACAAAACAATTGTATCTTATGTATTTAAGAAAAGAAGCATGATGTTTTTTGTTAGATCTGGGGGTTCCAACATAACTCATCCAGGATACTATAAGTTGCAGGAATCATACTGTTTCTGATAACAACTATTTATTAAACCAGTGATTTGTGGTGTTAGTCCTTGGGACTCCCCATCTCATTTTAACAAATACCTACTTGTTCATAGGTAAGTAATCATTGACTCAGTCATTTTGATTTCACTATTTATTCTTAATTAACCCCTTAACGACTGGCGGTCCTGGGACGTTTCCGTCCCATAAGGACCGCATAGGACCACTTGGACGCGCCGGTACACGTGACCTGTCGCGTGTATCGGCGCGTCACTATGAGGCCTGATAGAGATCGCTCCGATCTTGAAGCGGTCAATTTCAGGCCCTATTTTTACTTACAGCGCTCCCGGTAGATCGCTGTAAGTAAAAAGTACGTGACGTACTATGACCGTCATCGGTACTTGAGTATTTCAAGGACCATGACGTCATAGTACGTCACATGTCGTTAAGGGGTTAAAGACATCCTTACAACCTGACCTGTTCGTGTGTCCTGAGGAATAGATCTGAGATTATTTGCGTTAACATTTTGTGTTTTGCGCCAAGGGTTGGGCAGTGTGGGAGTGTGTGGATGTTGTTAGGAGTATTATTCCTCTGTGCCCTGCTACAAATCACATCTAAATTTCATGTAAAATGTAGTAAAAACATTGTGAAAATGTAACTCTTTCTTCCATGTGCTACAAATGTAAACACAGCTTTAAAGCTTACAAAGTCAGAGTCAAGAGCATGTGCTCACCCTAGCTGTGAATGTTCAGAAGGATGTAACATTCACACCCATTCCTTCATATACACAAACATAGTCTAAACTGTAAAAGGTTTATATTCTTAGTAGTCTGGGAAAAGCACCTTACAGCACAGTTCGTATGTTCCCCGTGCATGTATAACAAAGTAACAATTATCCCTTTGAGGGGACAGCTGATGTATTAGGGAAAATCCTTTTAATCACATGAAAAAGAACAGTGTTTCATTGACCTACAAAGCTTGCAATAATCCATATTATTCAGAGAATATTAAAGACAAAGTCTATGCAAGCACAATGTAAACAAAAGATGCAAAACATGGACAGTTTGAGCAGATTCACAGAGAACACTGGAACGTTTTAACAGGGGGAAACAAGTCTCTTGTATGCACAGATTATAGAAAACAAGGAGCTAAACTAGAGCAGTTTACTAAATGCATAAAGAAAGGATGTCCCACCAAGAATTTCCTGAGAAGAATATTAGCTGTATGGGGTCATTTCCAGCATTTCTTTGAAATATTTTTTTTCATGGAGAGCTTCTCAGTAGAGGGAGTAGCTGTTCAGAGAGGAAGACAATTCAGAAAGGCACATGATATTTACATGAACTTATTCTAGATGGTAAAAAAGACTAATTGTGAAGAGACTTTAAAAGGAAACTTTACCTGTAGAAATATGTGTCTCTCATTTTATTTAACACTAGCAATATTTGTATGGCTGTTTCAATTAGTTGCTTACAATGGCTATGCCTGTGCTGTTAATAAAACAAATTAAAAACAAAAACAAAAGTCCCATGCAGTTGTATGTTTGACTAAATAAACATAAAATGTTTTATAAATGAAATGTGTTTATGAAGGCAGATACTACAAAAGATATCCTGAACAGGAGTAGCCATTATGTGTTATCCACAGCACTACAACTCAATGCATTGCATACATGTCTGGCAGTAATAGGGTGAAACATATTAAAGGGATAGTATTGTCACATTTGTTCAAATATGAATCTTGTAGGCATTAAAAAATAAAACTAAATGCCCCCAGTCCCATCTCTCAAATGTTTATGGTTTGAGAGATATTTGGGACCAAAGTTCCCCCCTCCCTCCCCTTTTCCTGACGTAAGAGCGCTAGCTGACTGCAGGGGATTCCGGTCCCAGGACTGGCGGAGGCTCTTCAGCAGAGCCGACATCGGGTTATTGAGAAAGAAATCCTTCACTGGAACGGTCTACAAAGTGTGCTTGCAAACCAGTTTTACATACTGCGGATATCTTTTTGAATTTGCTCTTTACGTACAGCATATTGCATTTAACATATAGCATATAGCGGTTTGTATATAGCATATAGAGTTTTGCGTATTGCGTTTTGTGTATTGCATATAGTGTTTTGCATAAAACATTTTGTGCATTGTGCTTTGTGGATAGCATTTTGTGTATAGCTTTTTGCATAGAGGCTATAGTGTTTTGCGCATTGCTTTTTGCATAGAGCATATAGTGCTTTGCATATTGCATACAACATATTGCGTTTTGCCTATAGAGTTTTGTGTGTTGTGTACTACATTTTGCCTACTGCTTATAGCATTTTGCATATATTGTGTGTCTTGCGTTTTGCGTATAGCGTATTGCATTTTACATATAGCATATTGAGTATTGTTTATTACGTATTTGGTGTAGTGTTTTCCGTGGTGAATTGCTTTTTACATGTTGTGTGATGCATACTGCAGACTGCAGTTTACATGGTGCATATAGTGGTTTACTTGTGTACTGCATCTAGCATTTTGATATATATATATATATATATATATATATATATATACTAGTTGAAGAGCCCTAGTACATGGACCACAGTGCCACCCAGCAACTGCGCGGTGCAGTCATGCACAGTAGAGACTGCCTGCGCAGCGCCTGATAAGGAGCAGGGCGCTCCGAATTCAGATCATAGTCCTGTCTGTGCACCGGAACACCATGCTCCGTGTCGAGGTGCGGGCAGTCTGTACTGCGCATGATGGCTTCTGACAAACTTAGCGAATTATAATATAGGATTTATATATATATATATATATATATATATATATATATATATATATATATATATATATACACAAAGATGTACCATTTAGGTGTTCATCACTGAGCAAGTCATTGAAAAAGTACTACTTCAAAGATAGCGTGATAGACTCATAAATCAGCCTAGAAGTGGAGCTGTTTGTTACACGTGCTTTTGGGGAATTCAGAAATGCCTGGAATAGACATAGGCCTATTCTGAGATGCATGTAAGACTTCATAATTTATTATATAGTGGACTGGGCAGACTAGATGGGCCAGATGGTTCTTTCATGCAATCAAAGTCTATGGTTCTAAAATGGAGCTCAGTAAATATAGTCTATTGCAGATACAATATAACCCCCAAATATATATAGTTAGTAAAACGGAACTTTCAGATAATAGCAAGTCGTCATGCATTCATTAAATGCATGGCGACTAGCTTGAAAATGTATGTCTTACCAAAAAAAATACTTGTGTCTAAAGGAATCCGTCCCATTTGGAGACCGGAACTGAGGCTAGAGGGCAGACACCTTGTCTGTGCGCCGTCAGTCCCGGTCTCCATAGAGTAGACTGGGTTGCACCATATGATTACGGAAGGGACTGATGGCGCAGGTTCACAGACCGCACTAACTTGCCCGTCAGTACTGAAATGGGACGGATTCCTTTAGACACAAGTATTTTTTTGGGCAAGACATATATTTTCATGCTAGTCGCCATGCATTTAATACATGCATGGCGACTACCTATTATCTGAAAGTTCTGCTTTAGATTAATGATTCCTACCTAAGTCCTATTGTTAAATTAAGAGACTCTCAGGTATAGGGATAAATCCCCTTTAAGGAGTGATACTATACTGCAAGTGTTAAACTGTCATTAAATTTAAAAGGCAACAACATGAAAAAAGATCTTACAGCTCAATGTTTTATTAAACACTGCTACTTCTACCACTGGGAGTAGCAGCTTTATAAATTTACATTCTTGCAAGAGCTGAAGTTGCCATTGGTAGCCTCATTCCTATGTTGAGCAGGTGAGGTTGATATTATATCAGGCAACAGGAATCATTAGTGTCCCCTCCAGAATACACAGCCTCAGCTCAGACAAAGAGCAGACCAGGAGACATTTTTACACTGAGGGGTGTAAGTTTAGAATGCTGCTACTTCCAGAGCTTGGACAGGCATGAACACCAGTAAAATACATGTAATTGATTCTTTAATTGTTTAAATGTCATTTGCCCTTCAAGAGCTTTTTATGTAAAGTGATAACAATTGTTACATAGTTTCTATTATGAATACTATATCTGATAAATATTTTTGGCTCTAAAAATATGCTGCAATTTCCCTGTGATTAATGATGGTTACTGGGAAGTTGCAGCAAAGAAAGTCTGCAGACCATTCTAATAAGTGTTTTAATTTTTGTGAAGCGAATCACAATAATCACAGGATGTCTCACATAGGTTTCATCAAACATCCACATTGGGTCAGCTTTTCTTATTACGTGTGCATCTCTCACTCTGACTGGATAGCAGGAAGAGAACAGCAAACTGAGAAAATATGGACACAGGTGATATGGAGGTGGTTGGTGGTGGTGCAGCAGAGTTCAAATCAGCCATGTAAAATACCCTGAATCTCTTAGTAGGGCAAGTCATATAGGTTCTAATCTACTGTCAAATTATGTTTTGATCAGGGATCTAACTACAGGGGGTTTAGTTGTAATGGGGCCATAATTCCAAGGAGTCCTTTCAGTTGCTCTAACCTTTGACCAATTTATTATATTGGCTAACTGCTGCGGACATTATCACATACAGCAAATGCCAGACAGTAAAATAAGAACAGCGTTGGTGAACGCCTTTTTCTTGTACCCATTGAGCATGAGAGGGGTGTCCACACTGCATTTGCAACGAATAGGTCACTTCTCTGGTGCTAAAGGGTTAATGATGCATCAGTTCCCAGGCACTACAAACAAACTCTGTGTCCTCTCTCTCCAGTCATGAATTATATGTTGAGAACTCCACGGACTTTAGGAGGGGAGACATGTCCGTGTTGGGGTTTGGTTAAAGAAAAAAGTGGGTGTGGCTTTGGTAGTCAAGACCAACGGAGGAGTGATAAGAGCGGTTGTCACTTCCTGTTGGTGTGGCAGTTAAACATAAACTGGAGAAGGAGCAGTTCCCTCCCTCCCTCCCTGTTTTTTATAAGAATGTTTTTATAAATGCGATTTTATTCTTTATAATACTTGTTCATTGTATCTTGTCGCAGCTTTGTTGGCGGCTTGGGCCCTTGCCAATGTATATAGTGGTAGTAAGATGGTGGAGGTTACGGTAGATGGTAGGTCAGCGGCCTAGGTCTAATAACACCCGGACTTTGTCGCGGGTTAGACGCCGGCCTCATTGAGCTGTATTGACCAGCTAATGAGGTGCGGTTAAGGTGGCAATTTGAGGAGTTTGGAGTTTCGGCTCCAAAGTAGGATAGGCTGGTTATCCTGTAAGAGATGGACATTGGCAAGGGCTCAAGGTTGGGGTAAAAAATTTGGTTGAAGAATTATATATATATATATATAGTTGAAATTTTACTTATTGTATATTTTATATATTAAAGCTGCGGCCTTGTTCAAATCCAATTTAAGGTGTACTGTTTTTCTTGAGCCTATACCCCATGCTTAGGACATGTCTGTGTGCATTATTCACATTTACTCCAGACCATGGAAGGGGGGTTAGACTCATATTTTGTCCCAGGGCCCAGCAGGTCCTAGTTACACCCCTTCTTTTCATTACAAAGTTTAAATTAGATGTAGTCAACTTTGGGACTTTCAGGTGTTGGATACTTGAACTCCCATCATCTCTAACCAGCCAATGGACAGTTAATAAATATTTGGGCTTCCAGCTGTTAGAGACCTCAACTCCCATCTTCCTCAAACAGCCACTGGCTAATAGGAGCTGTAGTCTGCAGCAGCCAGAGAGCCAAAGGTTGACCACCTCTGATTTGAACCCTATAGTACACTGTTTTTGAACAGTATGTGCAGTGCAGATTTCTTTATTTATTAGATAATCTGTGGTGCACAGTTAAAAAAAGAGAAGCGGTTAATCTGTGTGAGAAGGAGACTGGCACAGACTATCCTTGCTCTTTTGGATAGTTCTCAAAAACCTTTTTTGAACTAGAACACTTTGGAAATTGAGACTGGAAAATGTAGCTCATTTTATCTATGAATAATGGGTGGAATAATAATAAAAAACATGCCTTTACTATCAGAGAGAAATAATCCTGGTGCACTGTCAGGCACAGATATGTCCAGATTGACAAATGAGAGGTTTCTGAAAAAATACATTTCATTTATACAGGATTTCAGGACTGTTTGATAAGAGTGTGAAACCAGGTTGATTATGTAATAGCAAAACATGATTTTTTGCTGGTACAGCCTGACACAGTTGGCCATATGCATCAATCTAGAAGGAATTCTGGGGCAAGCCAACTGAATATTTAGAGAGGTCTCCAAATCACTGCACCATAATACTTTGGAGATATCCCTAACATTCAAGGGGTGAATAGTCAAACTTCAAACATTGGGGGTTTGGAGAGTTTCTATTTGTTTCCTATGGTACTGATGGTTTGCACCAGCTTTTTTCCACTTTTGTCTTTATACAAATGCTTCACAATGAGTGGAAACTTCTACCATTTAAAGGGTTAAAAGATACATATAGATCAATAGGAAGATTTATGTGTACCGTATGGTGCAGCTCATGGCCCTGGAATGGCTCCACTTTACCTTGTGCATAGAAACATAGAATTGGAGAGCAGATAAGATCCAATTGGTCCATCTAGTCTGATAATTTCCCTATCTAGTTAGGCCAGAATAGACTAGCCATATGTCTATTCCAAGATTTCTTACATTCAAATCTATTTGAAGGTTTCAGCCATAACAACCTACCTTCCTTCTATCAAACCTATACATATTAAGATCTGTTTTTCTTTTTTTATTTAACCCATGAACCATTTTAGTGGTCCTTTTTGGACAGTGTCTTGGAGTCCTTCTGGAGATAAGGTCTCCAGAACAATGCACCATACTCTAGGTGAAGTCAAACTAGCGATCTATAAAGTTGGAATTAGGGCCTCTCTTTTTTGCTGCTAATGTCTTTCCCTATACAACCGTGTAACCTACAGTCTTTCAACATTGTTGTTCTATATTACTTGCCTACATTTAAATCAACAGATATAAATGCTACTTTTGTGTCCTATATGTAATATTTTGCATTTTGTGGCATTAGATTTTAAATCATACTTTTGTCCTTTCTTCTAAGTGTTTTTAAACACTTTTCACCCTGATACAGAAAAGGCACACATTTGCTTGAAACTCACCAGTGATGTCACTAATAAAGATATTGCATAGAATAGGTCCCAGCAGTAATCCCTGAGGTACTCCACTAGAAATTAATCCAGTTCCACTGTTATGGCCATGTCCCTCCTGTCCTTCAGCCAATATTTTATATAGCCTTTGAAACCAGTCGCAAGTCATGTAGCTTGTGAATTAGCTTTTTATATGGCATGGTGATGAAGTCTTTACTAAAATCCAAAAATCCAAATAAGCTGCATCTACTGCCAAATCATTAGGATTTGTTTGAGAAGACATTCTTGAAGTAAAACAATGCTGACATTCATCTTGTGAACCTGGTAGGACTAACTGTTTTGGCTAACATTTAACCCCTTGGATGCTACATATGTCTCCAACACACTAAGGCTTCACTGAGTGTAGTGTGGCCCCATAAACTACTAGGGTAGGATTAGTCAACCCATCCTTAGCAGGCTGGGGCTGTGGGTCATGCCCCACGTGACACAGAACTGCAAGTTGGGAAGTTTAGCAGTGCGCTATCACAAGATCCACTAGAGAGCGCCAAGGATCACCTTTCTGACCCCTGTCCTGCTCTTTTGATGCTGTGCCAGGATTCCCAATTCTACGGGGCCGACCTACTATTATGTGACCATTGCCCTTTAAAATAGAGTAGATTTAAGTAAATATGAAAAAATTTGACAGATATTCCAGATATTATAAAAAACATTCACCTATGAATGATGTCAGGGCTATGCATTTAAAGGGGAATTCTACAGTTACAATAATTATGAATGCATATTTTTTGTAACTGTGTATTACCCTTTAAGAAAAATCTCCTTAACCCTTTGGGTGCCAGAGGGTATGCAACACATTTCCTTGTTATGCATTGCATACCCCTCTGGCAATCAAAGGGTTAAACATTTCCTTAAATGGGAAAAATGTATATATTGCAGGGTTTAACCTGCTGGGTAAAACAAGGGTAATCCCAATACTGAGAAAGATTTTAGTCAAAATTTATTGCAGCTCAAACGTGTGTTTTGGGTGTAGTACCTCCATGGCCTGAAATTTACAGCAACAATGCCAATATAACATTTCGGGACATGTAAGTACTGCACCAAAGAAATTGAAGTTTGAGCTGCAATAACATTTTAATAAAAAATTACTCAGCAGTGAGATTACCTGTTTTACTTAGCAAGATAAACCCTGCAATATATATATATATATATATATATATATATATATATATTATAATTCGCTAGGATGTTTGTCAGAAGCCATCATGCGTGTTCGGGCAGTCTCTACTGCTCATGATTGCATCGCGTGACTGAGGCGACACAAGACTGCATCACATGGAGCAGTGAGGTAGCGGCCGCTTAACCCTTTGAGTGCCAGAAGGGTATGCAACGCATTGCAAAGCAATGTGATGCTTACCCCTCTGGTACTCAAAGGGTTAACATTGCCTGGACCTTGGCCCGTGTACACAGGCTTTTACACTAGTATATATCTTTTTTTTTTTTATATTAAGCTTCACTATCCATTTCAAGGTAAGAACAGGTTAGTAATCTTCATAAAATTCCTAAATTTATATTTGCCATTTATTGGCCTTGTTCATTGTTAAAAGTTACAGTTTTATGTTTGGTATTCTTTACCATGCTATGTTTGTGCCATACCACAATCTCAGTAACAGCTGTTCCCCTGTAAGGTGCCTTTTAATTAGATTATTTGTTTACTGCTCAGGAAAATCTTTCTCCTGTCTATTTTACTTTCAGCACTGTACCTCTAGATGGATTTATTTTCTTGTATTGTACATGTTGGCATTGGTGTATTAATATGGTTATATGCCACAGTAGGCCCTGGAATGTGTTCCTCTTTCCTAATACCATTTCACTAAGCTAATTACACCAAAAAAATCTCACCTTAAAGGAAAAGTAACACCTCCCAATAATAATACCTGTCTTGCCTGGTTATACAATACTAATAGCTCCTATGAACTTTGGCCTTGTGATTTTGTACAAAACATAACATGTTCAATCAGTTTTGGATGTCATATCCATGGAGGCGTATATGTCAGCTGCTGGCGGGTTTTTCAGACTGAAGCAGGCACAGTACATGAGCTTACTTAACCCTTTAAGGACTAGAGGGGAGTTCAACATATTGCAGTGGGTTAACATTAGAGAGGGGCCATTAGGTAAGTAAGTGGGGGTTATTATTACTTGGTATTACTTCCCATTTTTTTAAAAAATCTTGTGTAAAGTAGATGATAGTGGAAAATGAATAACATTTCAGAGGTGTCTTTTCCTCTGCTTCTTGTTTAATGCTATGCACTAACAAGAGGACACTGGCATAACTTCACCCAATTTTCCTGTGCACACTATAGTGGAGGAGTGATTCTAGTCATACCTGGGAATGCTCTGAATCTGCCCCATAGACTCCAGTTTTTGAAAGGTGATTACCAGGTCTCTGGGGACAAACACTGATTCTCCAGTGGTGGGGAGTTTCATAGGAAACTCTGCCCACTTCTGCTCCTTCCTACCCTTTTCTACCATTTTACACCCTCTTCTCCTCCTTTCCCACCCAGTTTCTCCCACTTCCTGCACACTCTTGTGACCTGTTCATTAAGCCCCACCCCACTTGTGAGTAAGCCTGCCCCTTTTTAAAGTGAATCACATCATTTATATCCCCCAGCTGCCCCACAGGTGTCCCCTCCAGGGACTACACAAGACAGAATTCCCAGGTATGACTCTAGTGCTGGGACAGGCAAAGTGAAGCACTCCTGTTTCTGCCAGATTACAACTCCCACCATTCCTGAACGATAAGAGTTGTAGTCTGGCAGCAGCTTTAGGGCTTAACTTTGCTTACACTGCTCTAATGCATATGCTGGAGTGCAGGCACATGCTTTAGAGCCCAGCTCCAAAGGAGTTGTGCTGCCAGATCCCTACATTCATGCCTTGTGTACTTTTATAGAAAGAAATACATACACGTATTTAGTTTTTTTTATAATGTAGATTATCTTCCGGTCTTCATGTTTTTAATTGCTAATTGCAACAGACTGCTAGTATTTCCCTATTTTAGAGCTGAAATATGGAGATGCTGAGGTTCTTGTCTAAGAATTCACCTTTACATCACACCCATTCCATTACTTTCCAGCCTGATTTATTATATCCATGGACACAACATTAATGTTATCAAACAACAGCAGTGACACACTCATAGAGATGGACACAATGTGCTGTGCAGTATGTTTGTGTGTGTGTTAGTGTCCCAGCCCTGGGGACAATGTGATGATAGAATGCTGTGTAATGACAGAAGTATTTGAGTGATTCATAAAAGCCACATTATGCTTGGTATAGTTACACCTACTTCAGGAAATTATCTAAATAGTTTTGTGCTTTGCTTGCCCAGAATGTGCAGCATTTCCATTGATTGAATTAGTGTACCGTACGATTTATTGCTATCTATATTACCTGCATAGTTATTATATTTCATTGAATATCTGTCAATATGATTAATAAAAGCCCACTTTATACAATCAGCAATACTGTTATCCAGATTTTTTATCAGGATCAGGGAATTCTTGGGTTTCTTATATGTTTTACATTTAATTGTGCAGGAAATAAAAGGTGGCTCTGTGTACTGTACAATAAAGCACTACTATATCTTGATGTCATAGATGTTGGTCTTTCCTATTTTCTGGCCGTATTAGGTAATTCTAGACAAGAGTTATATATTACCAGTTTAAATCAGTTTTCTAATCATAAAAATCAGAAATCATAAACTAAAGGTCTTATACGCAAAGTAAAACATTTGAGTAATTGTAAGGCATTTACATTTATTTAAACTGGAATCCCTTGAATACTGGAAAGGCCTCTAACATGATATATCTGTAAATGTTGTCACATCATTGATTACTGAAGTGGATTTGGGTGATCTGAATGGTAAGGTAGGTATCTCTTTCCAACCTCACTCCATGTTCATCAGACCCAAAGTGAAATGCTTGGTTGGAAAGGATGGTCATCTCTGTCCAAGAGAGGCTTACAGGTATCTGTTCTCTCTTTCTAGGACCTACAAACAACCTCAGAGTCATATACTGGAACAATGAGAAAACTGTTCCTTGATTTGAGATATAACCTTGTCAGTTATTCCTGGAGGTTATGTCCGAAATCATATATAACAGATGCTAGCAGGACCACAGGACATAATCTCTGCCCACTGTTCTTAGTAGTGATTTTAACTCTTCAAGGACCAGATGGGTCGTTGGTACTTTGAAACAGTTGAGTTTGTTTCACAGGGTCAGCACTTTGACTGGGGTGTGGTGGACCCAGTGTCTCTCACGATTTTATATATTTTGAAGAAGGCATGTCATTCGGCATAGGCCTAAAGTGCACACCCACTTAGGGTTCCCCTTCTTTTCTGTTCTGACTGACAATACATGTAAATAGTGACTTGCAAATGTGTATTTATGGAAATTAGTCTGCACTATATGATTGTTATTTGTATTCTAATTATGCTAAATAAGAATTATATGTTTTTCTCTTTCATAAATTACTTGTAAGATGGTGACCCCCCAGAATATATGTTATTGTACCTTGAGAAAAAAAGGATTAAGAACCCCATTGCACTATGTATCCATAAGGACAGTCAATCTAACCTACACAAAGTATGCAGAAAATATATGAAAATTGCTTTAGAACATGCTAGTCACAAACAAAATAGAGGAATTCTGGGATTCAGTATTTTTTTACAAGGAAATATGGAGTTGTTACTGTTTTCTATTTTAAGTTTTTCCAAGTATCTTTGCACTTGTGCATACCATACATATAACCCTTAATTTTCCACAAAATTATACTCTAGCCATCCCACTGTTCTCTTTCCTAACACTTCCTGTGCTTCATACACCCCTCTCTATCCATCTTTGCTTCCTTCCCCATGTCCTACTAAATTGCATACACATCTTAAATATAAAAAGATATATAAATGGGATTTGACAGCAGATAAGAACCAAATGGCCCATCCATCCTGCCCATTTTCATAACTAGTTATCGCTGACTTCTTTTTTTTTTTCTGAAACAGTCATATGTCCATCCTAAGAGTTCTTATGTTTATTTACTATTTTGGCCTCAACCACTTCTGCTGGGAGGATATAACATTTATCTATCACCCTTTCAGTGAAGTATTTTTCCATTATATTTCCTCTTATTTTTCCCACCCTCTAAGTTATGGCACATTATGTTTCTGGTTCTAGTGTTTTATACTAAAAAATAGGTCCCTCCTGAATTTTTTTAATTCTCTTAAAGCGGAACTACCACTGCTAAACAACTTGAGCTCAAATAATTCCCCATCTGGCGACTAGCTGCTTAGTAGCTCTAGTCGCCAGAATTATTATCTTGTTAAATAGGATTATCCATTATTCTCGGGCTGACAGGCAAGAAGGAGCACCGACATATTCCCATAGTGACGTCTGCACGCCTGTGCTGTCAGTCCCTTTTGGAGCCAAACGGCCCCTAGCAACGTCTCCTAGAGCCAGCTGGGACTGACAGCGCAGGTGTGCAGACCTCACTATTCGAAGATGTCTGTATTCCATCCTGCCTGTCAGACCAAGAAGAATAGATAATCCTATTTAACAAGGTAATAATTCTGGCGACTAGCGCTACTAAGCAGCTAGTCGCCAGATGGGGAATTATTTGAGCTCAAGTTGTTTAGTGGTGGTAGTTCAGCTTTAATATAGTTGAAGGTTTCAATCATTCCACCCTTTTCTTTCTGTCCCCCTAATAATACATGTTAAGGTCCTGAAGTCTTTCCTGACATTCTTTTTATTTAGCCCATGTGTCGTTTTAGTGCCTCTTATTTATTGATGTCCTTCTGGAGATATAATCTCCAGGTGAGATTAAACTAGTGGTCTGTAAAGTGGCATTAGGGCATCTCCTTTTTTTGCATCTAATACTCTCTTCTATATAACCTATTTTACCTCTGGTTTTCCCCATGAATTTGCTGCGTTGGTGTAACATTTTTTTAAAAATTCCTTATTTAACTTACCCCTCCAGGTATGTCAACCTTGTTATCAATTTTAGTATCATCTGCAAAATACACCTTCCCTTGAAGTTCACCAGAAATAGCACTAATGAAAATATTGCATAGAACAGGCCGCAGCCCTACTCTCTGAGGTACTCGGCAAGTAACCCATTATTCCTCTGAATATATTCCATTGAGTACAATAGTCCGTCTTTGATCATTCAGCCAATACTTTATACAGCCAACTACTTTTGAATCTAGTCCCAAGCCATGCAGAGTGTAGTTATTTTTTTTTTTTTTTGTGGGACATTGTTGAATGCTTTACTAAAACAGAGATAAGTTACATCTACTGTACCACCCTGGTCTATTATTTAATTTCAAAGTCAAAAACTCTTATCCTTTTGTCTTCAATGCCTTTTAATGTTGACTGTAAATTCCCCATTGTACATCCTTCTATTGTCTTCTTTAATTATTTACAATTCTGAGAAATCTGTTGGTGCTTTATAAATAAATGATAATAAATCTTTGTACATATGAATTAGATAGAGACACAGAGCATACAAGTAGTTGTATGAGCTTATTTTAACACTGAATATTCATATTTCACCTTCCTTTATGAAATCCTGAAAAATTATTTAAATACTAAACAATATAATCCGTTGCTATAAATGATGCTGTTCACGGGTGGTGCATCTGTGCTGGGTATGTGAGCTTGGCTTTGTGATATATCCGGTCTTTCTGTGATTGTTGCTTTATTTAGAGAAGTGCTAATTGTTCCTGAAGATTTCTGGACACTGTAGAATCACACTGTACTTTTTAGCTATTCCTGTGTCCCCACTCACCTCTTGCCCTCATTCTTTTGAAAAGATTATTTTTACAACACATCCAGGAAATGAATCCAGTGACTCCCCTCCTTTTGGCAGCCTCCCTTCAATTGTATTAGAAGCCAGCCATGCACAAAATAGGATCTAGGACCTCCCTACTGTGAACAAACAAATCCCTCTATCCCGGAAGCCACCTTTTGTCCCATTGTGTCATGTATAGCCATGGGGAGCAATGCAAGTCAATTCGGACTTGAAATAATGTCCCAATTTTCACTTACAAGTATCACTAATTTGTGCACAAAAGTGGCAATCTTAACAAGTCATGCTTAAAATTGTACACTGTGCATTAACTTTAACTTACTAGCGATCTCACAGAGCTATATAGCAGGTTTGTTTAGCATTTAGCTATTATTACATTGTGGCCAGTTAGAGTTTGGTAACTTAGTCTTAGCTCTCAGGTTGCTATAGGCTGCAAGTGATCAGATGCATACCACTTTACCACCCTGAAAGTGACTAAACATTCACAGTAATGCACCAACTACTACATATGGTATAATACAGCATTGCATCCCAGAATTATCATCTTTATATGATATGCTTTCAGTATATGCAATTCAGATTCATTTGTAAAATTATTCTTAGTATAGTGTTATAGATGTTAACACTGAATACCTTTGTTGCACAAAACTTGTTATTGTGCAAACTTTTGTGCAGCAGTTAAAAAACAGAGGAAAACTTTTTCCTCCTGCGCATTTCCCATGGGTAGACTTTTCCATTTATTAAATGAGTTTGTGAGTGCGCATGCAGGCATGTATGAGTGATTCCACTAAGATGCTAGTTTATTCCCTCATCATATCACGCCTTAACTACTTTAACCCCATACTTATTGGTCCTCTCTTCCAGCTATTGTGACTGCTCTAATCTACCTTGAAAGCTCCTGCCAAGCTCATTCATCTAACTAACTGCTCTGCTTCTGCTGGCCTACTCTGCCAATCCCTATATTGCTTCCCCATAGCCTAAGGATCAATCATAAAATAATGGCACTGATCTAAAAAAGCCCTACACAAATCCGATCTTATATTTGTATATACACAGTTCATATATTAACAGATGGCACTCAGATCTTTTTAGATGAAAGATAATCATATTATTGTATGGACTTTCGGCCACCACTTGTCACCTTTATCAGGATTACACAACACAGAAAGAAACCACCATTATATACTCTGTGAGCATACAAATAATAAAAGGTGTCAAATCTAGCATTGAATAGACTATTTGCAGTGTGAGCAGCCAGCTTCATCTCCAAGTATTCCCAGATTTGTTATCTGCCAATGATCTCCTAATCTCATTCTCCCTCATAACCTCCTCTTGGCTACGCCTTCAGTACTTTCAAGTGCTTCATATAATCTCTGGAACTTGCAGCCTCACCCAGTCAGATTCTCCCCCAGATTCACAACCTTCAAGTGCTTTCTAAAGACTCTTCTCTTTACAGAAATCTACAACCAAAATGCATAAAATATTTCTAACTATGTCCAGCAATCTCTCTCAACTTTACCTCAACAAATCTTGTTTTATGCATCCATGCCTACTTGTGACTAGCCTTCCAGTTCAAATCCTGTATTTTAATTTAACGTGCAGCACTATCATTGATGTTTTACATAACTATGTTTTACATAACTGTGCAGGTTAGCCAGTAGGGAAAATAATAATAATAAAATAATCTTGAAAATTAATACAGTTTGCTAAAATGTGTCCTGATTTGACACCAACCCCCAAAATCACATTGTATTTAATGGGTGTTTCTCTGAAGGGTTATTGAATCTACATGAATGCAATTAAGTCAGTGCATTTCTTTCTTTTTTGGCAGATAATCTGTTATCATAACTTCTGCTATGTATGGATTTTCTCAGAACTGTTTTCACCTCAGGTTTAACCTGTATAATAGCAGAGGAAAAGGAGCTCTTTAACCTAAAAGTGTTAATGTATCCTGTGACAGCTCTTTCTAGCTGTGTCATCTTGTCCAGATTACTGAAGGAACATGATTCATGTTCATTTCTAAAGGCTGTTGGTGGCTCTCTCCTAAGATAAGAATGCCTTCAATTTTAGCATTGGCTGCTACATTTGGAAGTCATTAAAATATGAAAAAGAAACATATATTTTGTTAATTGGACAGAAAGGCTGTTTTACTAAGAGGAATTAGAGCAATCTAACTGTTCCACTGGTGACAAATATTCCCAAAATCCACACTGATTTAAATGGGGCTTTTAAGCACTAGAAGATGGTGCCTGATGCATTGGAGACACCTCTAGCATTTAAGGCGTTAAAAGATGTATTTACTTCCAAAATGTAAAGTATTCATATAAAGACTGTGATATCTATAGAGATTTTTTTTGATGATGGTAAGTTATCATCTTGAAGAATACTATCTTTATCAGGCATCTCCACTCAGCACATATTTTAGGTATCTACATGTGACAAACTTTACTAATTTGCCTGATGACAAAAAAGGAGGGAAAAACAAATGCATTTCCTGTAAGTAAACTTACTTAGAAACCCACTTCTTCATGGGAATGGTTTCTAACATCTCTCTGCTTTAGTTAGCACCTAAAAATAACATATTTTCATACATGCATGGGAATATGATTTGGTTTATCAACTACCCTGAAAGGATTGCAAAGATATTTGGGATTCTACTTGAACATTTCTACATGAGTAACTTTAACAAAATAATCCTTTAAATAGCTTGTGTTGTACCTTACCCCTGCAAGAATTAATGTCATGTCAGGAAAGGAGACACTTGAATGAGGGAAAGGCTGCCAACAAAAAGGTACATATATTTATTTTTGGGGGACTTGTCCAAAAATCACTCCTTTATAACTGAACACCTGCATGCCAATATCCTTGAAGATCCCTGGAATCCCCTTACATCAAAACCCTTGGAAGTCATAACATGTAGACAAAACAAATTAATTTCCAAAATCCCAATTTTGCAGCTTGTAGAGCCTTAGCAGAATAATGAAACTGACCAACTAGCCCTTATTTATTCTATATCAAACAGAAAATTAGGCATGACTATGAGATAAATAACCTGACTTCTTCACTAAGAGGTACCCAGAAATCCTCTACAAGGTTTGACAATCCTGGCTTATTATGGAGAGTCTTTCCATTACTCCTCTGGGAGCTGACGTCCCTACCTTTTACCTACCCATCTTCCACATTTATTTAAATGAACTTATTATTATTATTATTATTATTATTATTAAATCCACTTATGTTCACCATTCTCAGATTGTATGGTAAAAATGTAGATAAATGCATACCTTCCCCCTGTACCCTCTCTAAAAACTATTTTAATTAGAGTTAAAAAAAAAATACCCATTTAAGCCATTAACATTGTGCATTTGTTCCCTTTGGTGCTGTTGGTTTGCTCCAGAATTTCTCCATTTCTTAGTCCAGTGTATAAGCCTAATGTAGACTTACTTCTTTTTACATCTGAAACTGTCTAGTAGAATACATGCAATGTTTTCCCCAGTGCAAGGATGGGGAAGCAGATGCTCTACAGCTGTTGGACAACATTTCCCCTCTTTCTTTGCCAGTCATTGGGCAATCGGAGTTATAGTACAACAGCTGCGGAATTAGTTGGCGCTATATAAATAAAGAGTAATAATAACAGCTGGAGAGCTCCAGTTGCTCCCCCTGCACTAATACCTTCTTTATACTCTCATTGTAACTTAGATGCTCTGCATAGTAAGACTTGCAGAACTTCACAATCCACAGCAGTCCAATAAAAATGGGCTAATCTCTTCCTTTAGTAACTATAAATGCCAAAAAGGTCAATAGCAAAATCAGTATCCAGTTTGGCGACACCATTTTTGTAATTTGGTTATGTCTTTAATTTGCTTAAAAGAGCAGCTAAATGAAAAATAAAAATTATTCATGTGAAACACAGTCTTTTACAAATTGTTAGCTGCTACTTCTACCAATGGTCAATTTAAGAATGTTTGAGGCCTCTGGCAAAACTGTGAATGAAGGCCTCCATATGTAAGATGTAAGTTTTGTGCTTGCCTTCCTTAGGAGAACTAACACTCCTTAAAAATAACTTCCCTCTCACCTAATTATGGCCAAGAAAATCCTAATAGTCCATATGAATTGTGACCTTCTACCTTTGTTCTTCAGTCAGTCTTGTATGTCAGTTCCATGGAGGCTGACATGACAGTCCCTGTCAGTTTTTTCAAGCCGGCAGCTAGATAGCAACTGTCATGTCTGTTTACATGGACATGACATCCTGAACTGATTGAAGATGTTATTTTTTGGATCACATAGCGAGGGCCATTTGGGTTTTCTGGCAATATTAAGGTACCTGGGAGGTTTTTATTAGGATGTGTTAGTTCTCCTTTAATATTTGTGCTAAAATCACCCATATTGGTGTGTTGTGCACCCAACACAGCCTCTGTCCATACTGACTGTAAGACTAAATTAGATTGTAAGCTCCTTGGGTCAGGGTCTCCTTCCCAATGTATGATTCACAATTTCCCCCCAGTAGTAATGCAATGATTACACTCTAGCCTGATGATCTTAACCCTGTCCTGTATTTTTGTATTGTACTACTAATATTTTTGTAAAGCACTGTGTCCTTATATAGCGCTATATAAATAAAGATACATAAATTGGTACCTGGTTAAAATCTTGAACTTTGGAAACTCAAGGGTAGGCCCCCTGAAACTAGAATTTTATGTACCCTTTGCATTAAAATGCCCCTGCTTCCACCTCTGGAAGTATCAGAATTACAAACATACAGCCATCAATATATAGGTCCCCAGAGCTGGTGCTCTTTGTTCCAAAAAGGCAGCTGATCATTTCTTTTGGCTGCAGTAAAGTCATACCCAGCTTCACAGCCACTCTTCCACTGAGACTCCACTGGCAGCATCTTTTCTTGGAGTAGGTGGGGCAAAAAACTTTGGGTTGAAGAGCAGTACAGTTAAGGGTGTAAAGTTAAAGGTGTAAGTTCACTCAATCAGATCACCCATGACACCAAGTAATTAGATTGTGGTTTTTCAACAGGCTGAGAGAAGCTAATTTTGTTTCCATTCCTTATTTGCTGGTCAGGAGGATGTACATTGTTGTGTAAGACAGAGCAGTAAGGGAGGATTGCAAGGACAACTGCTGCCCAAGACTACTTAATACAGGAGGCAAGTATAGTTGTTGATACCTTTATTGGCTAGCTAAGCAGATTTAGGATGCAAGCTTTCAAGACCTTAGGTCTCTTCCTCAGGCATGTTATGAGGAAGAGACCTAAGGTCTTGACAGCTTGCACCCTAAATCTGCTTAGTTAGGCAATAAAGGTATCAACAGCCATATTTGCCTCCTGTATTTCTACGGCTAACACGGTACCAACTCTCATCTGTTATCAAGACTACTTAAAACAGCCATATGTATTATTATGGGTCTTGATGTATAAAAAGCAAAGTGTGGCAGTTCTGATGAATGCCAACTAGACCGTAGGGGCAAATAAAAATTCCCCTAATTCCCATTGATTTAACCCCTTGAGTGTCAGAGGGGTACTCTACCCCTCTGGCACTCAAAGGGATAAATGGAGGTTTTTAAACCCTTCAAATGCTAAAGAGGCCTCCAACGCACTGCTTCTGGCTCTTTAAAGGGGATCTATCACCCCAGTACAAATGTTTATTAAATGTTAGCTTACCTATCGATTAGGTGGAATTCTTTAACCCCTTAAGGGCCGGCCCCGCACGCACATTGTGGTCACTTAAGGACCAGGGACCTTTTTTTTGTTTTTTTTTGCGGAATCCAATTCCGGACTCCCGGGAGCCCGGAATTCCATGACGGTCCAGGACCGTCATGGGTCCTTAACTCCTTAGGGACCCTTGACGTACCAGGACCGTCAAGGGTAAACTTGCTTGAAAGACCCTTGACGGTCCTGGTACGTCACGTACTTTTTACTTACAGCGCTCTACCGGGAGCGCTGTAAGTAAAAATAGGGCATGAAATAGACCGCTCCAAGATCGGAGCGATCTGTTTCAAGCCCCATAGTGACGCGCCGATACACGTGACAGGTCACGTGTACCGGCGCCTCAAAGTGCCCCTATGCGGTCGTTATGGGACGGAAATGTCCCATAACGTCCGGTCCTTAAGGGGTTAAGGGTATAACAACCCATGACGGTCCAGGACCGTCATGGGTTTTAAGGGGTTAAAAAAATGTGTTTAATTGTATGTTAGTCGAAAATTAACATTTAAAGACTGCACTTCTGTACAGACTGCGGGTACAGCTCTATACCCACAGTCTGTAACTCTACCTCCACTCACCTCCCTCTAGCCAGCCTCCTCCGATGAGAGATCGATATCTAGCCAATGAGACTGCTCCGGCTTACAGACAGAAGCCTCCGTCATCGGTCTCTGGTAGTGCATTGGCTATATCTTTAGGATTCAAGGTGTTAATCAAGATGCCAGTGTCTGTTGCTGGTACAAGTTGTTTTTGTTTTGTTTTTTGTTTACAATTGATGGTTACTTTAACAATCTACCTAGCTTCTCAAAGGAGCCCCTTTTATACCAAATTTCACATTGTCAATGGTTAAACGTTTACTCAGGTGAATTTACAATACATTAAATAGAAGTTTTTATTTTGCAACATATTTGCAGTGTTTTTATACCTGCTCTTTAATTTTAAAATATTTATTTTAACACATTTTTAGAATCTTTAAAATCGTTAACATTTTCTTGTTAAACTAGTGAAAAAGTCCGTGTACACGGGCAAAGGTCCAGGTAATGTTAACCTTTGAGCGCCAGAGGGGTACGCAGCACATTGCTTTGCAATGCTTTGCATACCCCACTGGCACTCAAAGGGTTAAGAGGCCGCTACCTCACTGCTCCACACGATGCAGTGTTGTGTCGCCTTACACACGCGATGTGAACATGGGCAGTCTCTACTGCGCATGACTGCATCGTTACAAACATCCTAGCAAATTATTATATAGATTAACATCTAACTATGGAAAGTAGGAATCTAAAGTCACAGACACCAGAGTTCTTAAGGACTTAAGGGCCTTATTGAATTAGCTAAGGAGGTTCAATTCTGGAGCAAACCATCTGCACCATAAGTGACAAATACAGATGTACCACATTGTAATTCATTTGAAAGCAGCTTTTAACCCATTGAATGCTAGATGGGTCCACTTTTCTAGCATTCCAGGGGCTTAAGCCTCCATTTAAGTCATGGGTGTCCAACATGGCTTTCTGTTCATGATCCCCACAACTGAAAAAAACTTGGATGTCCCTGATTTAAATAATTTTGAATGTTTATTTGTCTTCTGTAGTGCACTTGGTTTGCTCCAGAACTGCATGTGTAATTGAATATACCTTATTCGTCAGGCCAAAAAGGTGCAAATCTAGTGAAAATTTAGCAAATTCTCTTAAATGCTAGAGGTACAAAATGCATTTTAAAGAATTGTGTTGGAGACCTCTCTATTATTGAATGGGTTAAAAGCGCCATTTAAAGTGGAACTTTCATCTTGTATAAAGTCACCCTCCAATAATTACGCACATGGCGACCTGCTTCATAATAGATCTCAGAAGTACCCAGTTCTTAAGTAATCCTTAAACCTGACGGCCAGGTTAATGCAGTCTGCGTCATCAGTCCCTTCCGGTTACCTTAAGGTAACATGCAATGCTTCCTAGAGGAGACTGGAACTGACAGCGCAGGCACACAGACGTCTCTAAGACAAGATGTCTGCGCTGATGCCTGGCTTCCAGTCTCTGAAGAGTAAGGATTACTTAAAGGGATAGTAATGTTTCATAATAAAAGCAGTTCTAATTAATCAACATAGTATTTGGGCCTTGGAGAGTCTTATTTCAATTCTGTCAGAGTTGTAGTTTAAGAGTAATTTAATGATAAAGTTTTCCCTTACTGATGTAACACTGCTCAGCTCAGAGCAGCAGGGAGGTGCCCAGGTAGATTGCAGAGAGGGACAATCTTCAAATAAGATAAGGGAAAACGTGAAAAACCTGTCAAGAGGGGCAGGGTTTTCATTGTTTTCATTGAAAGAAGATTGTCCCTTGATGTTATCTGTCTGGTCTATGGACCAGATTCCACATCTGAGATGAGCAGTGTTACACTAGGTAAAAGGGGCGGGAGGGGATACTTTATCATTCAATTACTCTTGAACTACAACTCTGACAGTACAGAAATAACACTCTATGGCTCAAATACTATCAAGATTATTTGGGGCTGCTGTTTTTGTGAAACATTTCTATCCCTTTAAGAACCAGTACTTCTGAAATCTAATAGAACTATTATGAATCTAGTCACCATATGGTTAATTATTGGAGGGGATTTTATACAAGGTGAAAGTTCCATTTTAATTCAGTGGTGATTTTCATTTCCACACTATGGTACATTTGTTTTGCTCAAGAATTATATACCTTTAGCTTGATTACTAAAGCCCTTCTGGGAGAAAGCAGCTACATCATAGGACAAATAAAAACTCCAAAATAGTCCCATTAACACGAAGCAATGCTTTGCACACCCCTCTGGCGCTCAATGGGTTCATTTAAATTGGGCTTTTAACATCTTAATAATTCAAGGGGTTAAAATTCCCACTTAAATCAGTGTGAATTTCCATTTGTCCCCTGTAGTGCAGCTGGCTTGCTCCACAATGACATTTATCAGGCCATGCAGCCCTTTATTAGCTGTGGAATTTTTTTAAACTGGAAAATACATGTAATGCTGTGTACATATGTAGTGTGTATAAAACCTGTCAGGATTTCAGTTTATTTACCCACTGGACCTGAAGTGTAAAGTTTCTCTCTGCTGCCCATATTCTTATCTTCAGTCTGGAGTGTGTGAATGAAAGGAATTCTGAGGGAGTTGCAGAGCAGATTGTTCAGCCTCGGAATTAGATAAATTAGCCAACAACTGAGGAGTGTTTAATAGAATTTTGCATTTAAAAAATCTGCAGGATCAATGAAACATTTTCTTGGACAGGATACATTCCTTTTATATAATGATTTTGATACTCAATTCACCATTTTTATTTATTTTAATAAAGGTTAATTTTTATTTTCCTTGTTTCTCTCCCAACAATACTCCACCAATTTAACCCTCTGAGTGCCAAAGCAAAGTTGCATACCCCTCTGGCACTCAAAGGGTTAAATGTATGACTATTGATGTTAAGTTGAGTGCTTAGCATTGCAGGACTTCCTCTCTTGCTCTATGATAGCTACAGGCACTGTTCACAAGGATAATTTGACTGTGGTGTATTAAAGCAAGTCAAGCTGTCTATGTTCACTTGTTTTCAGTCTCTTGTGTTCCCCAGTGATTCACATACCTCCCAACATTTCAAATGGCCAAAGAGGGACACAATTGTTTTAGATGGTTTTTCGGGGTCGTAACCAGGGGGTGCAGCATTATCAAGAATTTTTAGGTTATTTCATGATCTATTGACACCTCTTTGTGTAACTGAATAAATGATTTTGAACAAGACCAAAGTATTTTATTTACACAGACCAATGCATAAACACACATACTGAAGTCTAAACAAATACTAATATCAGTTTTATTACTGTGGATACATGAGATACACCCACACACCCATATACACACAGTCTGATCTTCTAAAAAGAGTGACATCAGGGTGGATTTGGGTCTCAAAGAGGAACTGTCTCTCCTAAATAGGGGCGTTTAGGAGGTATGCGCTCGTATGAAGGGGAGTAGACAAAGTGTATCAGATAGCCACCCCACGTGGGCATCAAATATGTAACACTGGAGGTTGCAAGCAGCATTGAAACCCCAGGTTTCACCCTTGTGAACAATCGCATGGCAGCCCCACTGGCCAATGTACAGATCAGGCATGCTGAAAGAGGAATCCATTCAGTGAACGCAGTGAATGCATCAGTCTTGTTGCATTTTGGATTCAGGTACATTGGGAGAAAATGATTTCACACTGGTGCATTTAGCACATTCTTAATAAAGATACACTAACGGAATTCATACAAACAGAGCCTTAAAGAGACATTAGGGGGATTTACTAATATGGTTCCCCACTAAAACAGAAGCTTGAATTTATTTACTAGTGCTACTCCTATCTACTAGCCTCAATTTAAACTTGCCATATATATTGTAGTCTGTTTTATATACACTGGAGGCAAATTTTTCTAATCCCCATCTAGTTATCCTTTTGAGTGTCAGAGAGGTATCCACCTAAAGGGACATTTTTGAGAGAATTTTTTTCTTTTAGCTAATGAACCAGATTATTGTGCACAGGTCCACTGGTATCCCCTGTCTGTGTGAAGTATCTGCCTTCCTGGGCAGGAAACTGTTTGACTGATGAAGTCAGGAAGGTCATTTCTATGTCTCTGGTGTGACAGTTGCTTTTTTTAGCTAAACAATGACTATCCTTTCAATAAATGACACACCCAATTTCCCATTTGTATAGCTCACTTTAGAAGTAGTTATTTCCACTATCATCCACTGTTTTAACCTTTTCATAACTTGAGAGTCTTGAAAAGTATTAATTACAAAGAATGATATTTGTAATAGCCCCAGATATAAAACAAACAAATAACATGTGAATGATTTTTCTTTATAGCAAATTATGCTTTTATACCCAATAATTGCATTGTATTATTTACTAGCATTTTAAGGACCAGAAGGAATACACAACACATTGCAAAGCAATATGTTGTATATGGTTCTGGTCCTTAAATTGTTAACAATGTTTCTTATGCTATGTTCACAATGGCGACTTGGTTGCTCTCTGTTTTGCACATGGTAAGCCACCAGTACTTCCAATGTCCTGTGTTCCCCTAGAGGGCCTCTCATATGAGTAAGGGGTTGAGGTGAAGTTATGCCATACATTACTGGTGGACACCCACTAGGATGGCCAGTTATTGGAATTTGCACTGAGCATCACAATCTCTAATATTGCTAATGTGAACAGTGTACCTATGGACTGCCGTGTAGATCAGGAATAGTGTAACTTGGAATTTGGCACCACAGAACACACCCTAATTGCAGCATTCTATATTCAGGTTTGTTCTGTGAGGTGATGATTGCTAGTGTGAACAGTACTGCTGGGGGAATTTAACACTCAACTTAAGCCATCCATTAGCAAATAGCCTGGTGCAACTGATTTTTTTACTAAATGTGCTCTCTCATTGGTCACCTCACCTCTATTTGTATCAGTTGGTATATGTATGTCATTTGTTTGCAATTATTATACCTATGTCAATGATTTTCAAACCCAATCCAACAAGTTGCATTTTAGGCTTGTTTACATAAGAGACTGTACTATGGCAAGACCTTCTCTTTGCACAGCCCCCCAAAAATAAGGTGCATTGCTGTTTACACGTTGATGACACAATGCTAATTATGACATGCACAGAGCTTGGTGCATCTCCCTGGTGAATAGTGAGGGATGACCAGGGAGTTGCAGCAGTGAAGGTGCCACTGTGAGAAATGTTCACTCTGGTCATTTGAATCATTGTGATGTGCTTTACAATAATCTAATCACAGTTTGACCCATGTGGAAGTCAGCCAATCAAGTAATGCTGACACCTACATAGGCCAGCCAGCTGCTTAAAAGTGGATGCCTCCCCCTGCAATTGACTTGCCAGGGTGTGCAGTGCCCAGGACACAAGCAATACTAAACTGGTAGCGGTGTCACTGTGTTAGTATTGCTTAGGGTAAACAAAGGCTTAAGGATGTCTCATCATAAGCACATCACAATAGCTGATCACCTGATTACCAACCTCTAATCAATAGCTGTATCCTGAAAACATGATTTATTTGTGTACCCAGTGGACTAACATGGAGAAGTATAGCCTTAAGTGTACAGAGTTCTTGCCAGACAATTGGAAAGCCGTGTACTAATGGATTTTTAGTTATGTTTGAAATATTTTATAATATACTTTTCAACGTGGACAAAAGAAATACTTAGCAAGATAAAAAAAAAGTTTTAATCTTTGAATGCGAATGATAAAATGGAAAAGCATTCATATTTAATATGACAGCTAATAATATGCAAATCAGAGAGTTTAATATATTTTTAAATGATCACTTAAATAGACCGTACACCCTAAATCTGAACTATCTAAAACAAAATATAATGTGTCAGTGACTGTATTATTTTATTCAGGTAGCTCAGGGGTTTACATTTACTGAATTGCATTTCATATAGATTCTTGCAGGGTCTGGTGAAGGCTTCCACTTCTGGTAATAGTGGTAATGACAGTAATAAAGGGTCTGAGAAGGGAAAAATTCAAACCAAATCTTACTACTGTGATCGAGCAGAAAGGGGATTTTGGCTGTGCGTAACCATAGTTAGTAATATTGGGACTGAGGAGTCAGAAAGTTTGTCCTTTCTCAGAATCCATATTACCAGCCATTAATGAAGCTAAAAAAAAAAGTGGAAGCCTTCACCCAGCCGTTCAGGAACAGGCACTGGATCGGCTGAACAACTCGGTAAGTAAAAACCCCTGAAAAGTTCAAGGTTAAGAAAGAATTCCAGGATCACGTACAAATAATAAAATCACTCCTTTATTCAGAACATTAAAACAAACCAAAACACAAAGCACTCAGAGATGGGACAAAAAAGGGTCATAAAGAGGGAATATAAATTCCAAAATTATATAAATAATCAAATAATGTGTCCCATTTCATATTAAGTGCAGCTGGGACCCTGGTTTTCAACATGAATATCTAAAAGGCTTCCCTCTTAGTAATAAATTGTAGGAGATTGCCCCTCTTGAAGGAATTCTGACTCTTTCTATGGCCTGAAACCTTCCTGCTGCAATATTAACCTAATGTTGGTTAAATACATGCTTCTCTATAGCTGAATCCCTGTCCCCATTTTCAGTCTGGTTAAGGGGCTTCCTCGATCTGATCTTTAGAGGGAGAGCAGTATGCCTCCCATACTGGATATTACATAAATGGCATGTGAATAGATAAATCACCTGATCAGTATTGTAGTTAATATAACCAGAAATATTGAAAGCCTTCTGGGCAACAGTGCAACAGAAAGCGTTAGACACACTGACATAATTGCAAACTTTGCAGACCTTATGGCACCACATTTATAGATGTTATTCATTTAATGGAGGCAAAGTTCTCTATATATCTTTTAGCCAATCATTGCACTTTGATTTGATGACTGATCATTTGCGGCTCTTAGGTCTTAGTTTAGGATTAAACGCTAGGATTTAGCATGAAAAGCATAAGATTTTGACTCTTTTTAACCCTTTTGTGTCCAGTCTTTTAGTGCCGTTTGTTTTTGTTTGTCTTAGTGTCTGAATAAAGGAGCAAGTTTCCTAATTTGTACATGATTCTGGAGTTCTTTCAGAACATATGAATTACTTTTGGAGGAGTACAATAACCAAGTGATACAGCGCCCACTCTGACAATGCCCGGTGGTGAATCTTTTTTTCATTTCTTATACTTTTATGGTAGTGGAACAATGTTAACTGTGTTTGAGCATCCAAAACTTTGATCGAGAGTAATAACCCCTGAGCTACCAGAATAGAATAGCAGTAGTGAGGGACAAATGACCTTCATTTTTAAGTAGCTTACATTTAGGCTTTTCTGCTGTTTTAACATTTTAAGGATCAGAGAGGTGTGCAACACATTGCTTTACAATGTGTTACACACCCTTCTGGTGTGTCATAAATTGGAATATAGAAAATAACAGCTGTTTTAAGGACCCATAACAAAGATGTTATGTACAGTACAGCTCCGGAACCTTTGCTTATCTCTCCGGCATGTGGCAGAATTGACTTCCACCTTAACGGTCTCAGAGAATCCTGATTCAGTACAATGAAAGTGCTTGTTGTGCTGGTACTGTAAATAGCTGTACCAACAGATGCCTTGAGGGGAAGATTTTTCCAATGGTGTGGGCAGAACAAGGAAGAGAAGGAAATCGTGAGCGGGGCATACTATTTGCTGAATGCCTCAAACATATGACCATTAGCTCCTATGGCAAGTGGTGGCACGTAATAAAATTGATCCTTTAGTCAAAACATTAAAATGAAGTTTCAGCCCAAAGTTTCAGTTCCAACTGGAACTTTCTTCAGGGACCTACTCAATGAGTAGGTCCCTGAAGAAAGTTCCAGTTGGAACTGAAACGTTGGGCTGAAACTTCATTTTAATGTTTTGAATAAAGGATCAATTTTATTATATGCATTGGTGTGCCCGGCTTTTTGGAGATTAAGGGTGTATTACATTATTGAAGCCTTGAGCACCCGAGAGAAAAGGTAATGTGTGCACAGTGCAACAAATTTGATACAAGTGGTGGCACGTACCAGAAGTACTCTCTATTGTCAGTGCTTCATTGTGTATTTACTAAGCTAATTAAGTTTAAGAATATTTGGGGACTGAGATTAAACTCTTGGAGCTAGAGAGGTCTCTAATGCTTTGTTAGATAACTCATTGTTAATCAATGCATCGAAGACCTCTTTATCTGTTTCAAACATTATTCAGCAATCTGTTCTATATTCATTTTATTTCCCTTGCCCTTGTTAATTTAAGTGCCAGAAAGTTATACAGTGCATTGTAACACTATGAATTGGATAACTCTCCAGCAGTCAATGTGTTTAGGTGCCCATATACTTTAAGATTGAATTTGGAAATGAGCAGCTACCTGACTGTTGAGTGTCCAGACTGCCAGCATTTCAGACTGAAATCAGGTAGGAGCAACCCAAAATCACAGCCCCAGAAGGGAAACAAATGAAACACTTGGTACCTGCAGAAGGGATTCCAGTTAATTATAGCAAAGAGAAAGGTTGGCCAAACTGCAAGACTAGCCCCCAGGTCAGTAAGAAAGGGCAGTTCTGGGATAGCTAGAGATACTGGGTATACATCTCTTTGAAAGATTGGTTTAGACAGTGAAAGGTTAGAGTCTGATGGAGTTTGATAGTGAGCTCCACAGATGTCTGGTGTAATCTTATGGTTAAAAATGAAAAGTAATGAAGGGGGGGGGGTTGAGGTTGCACATGTACGAAAGAAACACAGAAACATTAAACTTGAAAGACAGCAATAACATTTTAGCTAGTGTCTAGAACAAGGGTGAGCACATTTTGTCCCACCAGCTGTTGTTGGACTACAACTCACAGATGAGACTACAACTTCCATCATCCTCAGCCATCCTAGCTCATTGGCTGGCTGAGTATGATGGAAATTATTATCTAACAACAATTGAAAGATCACAAGTTGCCTAATTCTGATCTAGATCAAGGCTGGCCAAACATGGACTGGCCACCTGAGGATGGGCTTTTCAGTCTAGCAACAGTTATATAGTAACAAGTTTCCCATCAGTGGTCTGGACTATAGGAAAAAACAGTGAGTACAATAGTATAGAGCAGCCCATATTTTTCTTAACCAACATGCTATACGTCCTTTATTCATAACATTAGACTTAACCTCAGAGAGCTAACAGTAGTATGAACAAATATTTTTTTTCCCTTTGCTGACCCAGGGGACTTAAGGGATCTGAAGACATCACTATGCAGGGTGTGAAAGGCCAGTGTAAATATTAGTGTCTTTCTCACATTCTGGGTTTATTCCAGTTTCTTGAGGAGATTTCCTCCTCTAGGGAAACATCTGCGAGTAACAATAAGTTCTCTGCAGACATGAATTTCTGAGTGCAGTTGAGAAATTTGATTTCAACCCATTGGTTTTCTCAGCAAAGCTGAGCAATTAGTTCAACACCATCACTATCATAGAGTATTGTACTGTACTCTGAGGTGATGCTACTCTTCATATAATGAATCCCTACCAGCCGCTTTTGTTGGTACAATTCACTATTGACTGGTTAAATGATGACTAACACGTAAAAATGATTTTGGTTTATGTACACATAAATGCCCAGTACTTGATGCTAGCAGGAAAACTATTAAAATGTCACCCTCTATTTGGTGACCAACAGAAGGGCGAGATCATAATGTTACCCGAATCAAAAGGGCGACATTCTGATGTTGCAAGCTTAAGATTTTCCATATAGAGGATGACATTAATATATCCAATGTGCAATGCACAAGATCCCTACAAACTGTAAGTGGATCATAGTTGCTCATACCACTCTGTGGCTTTTCATCTCTGACTCCCCTGCTGCCTACCATGTTTATCCGGTGTTCTCAAGCCAGTTACCCCTATTTGCCTCCAGGTCTGGCATTGCTCCCTGTTGATTGAAGCCACAGGTGTGATCTGAGTGGCTGGACCGGGTTTAGCAGGTGATGGATCACTGGCCTGCATGGAAGGAGGCTGAGATGGAGCCAGAACTGGGCACACATCTGTAACAATTATCCAAATGGTTTCTATACATGGATTAAAATGCATGTTTAGCGTTGGATTTTAGAGATTTAATTTAAAATAACTGATTTTTGCAACTTTTAGCTGACAAAAAACATATTTAAAGTGATGCTACACTTGTGGTGCTATATAAACATATTCATTCGTATTTAAAATGATATGTCAATTTCAGTTTTAGGTGCTAGTGTTCCTTCCAAAAAAATTCCCTTGGCCTATAACATAAAAGTGTAAATAACGTTTTTATCTCCTTGGTTGCTAGAGAGGATTACAATGATCATCTTCACAATGCATTGGATAGCTCTCTATCAAGAGGTCAAGGGTTAAATAAATACCAATAAGAGGTAAGTAAACTAGTAAATAAATCAGCCGCCAAAAACCAGGTCAATCACTTAGCTCAGATTGTGTGTGTCTCCAGCACAGCTAAGGCATCCTCAAAATCTGGTGCTCTAGGCAGATTCCTCCTTGGCCTAATGTCAAAGTTGGCTGTGTCATCAAAAACATTACTTCACAATGCATTGATAGATTCAGAAAGAAGATAAGTAAAAAAAATTGAGCTAAAGGAAGGATCTCCATATATTCTCAGAAGTTTACAATTTGGAAAGTCATTGTGAATATTGTAACTGACACAATTTTGTATTCAGTACCAAAGTCATACTTTTTTCCCATAACTAGATGTTACGGGGCTTTGATATAATACTTCTATTTTCTTTGTTGTTTTCAATGTACATGCAGATTGTTATTAGCACATCTCTTTATGGCTTAACTCAAGTCTTTGGACCCCCAGCTCTTGGCTGGTGGGGATTGTAAGGGAATGTGTACTGACCAACACATGACATGGGTGGGTGTGTAGAGTTACTACAAACCAGACACCTAGTTTTCCTGACACCCTCCCCTTCTTACCCCCCGTCCCTCCCTGAATACCACTTATTTAAGGTTATTCAATATCTAAGGAAGGTTAGACCATCTTATAACAGTAGTTAACTCTCACTTCAATGAGCAATAGGTTTGTAGAGAGCACAAACATAGATGTGATTAGATAATCTACTAAAAAGTTCACTGTGCATATATATATAAAATGTATTATACAATTATGTATAATATACACATTGCCATAACAATTTTACAATAAAAAGGCAAACATAGAAAACCTATAAACATATTGCTGGTTAAAAAATATATTATTTTTATTATACCAGGAATTAACCCTTTACAGACCAGAGGGTGTGCAAGGCAATGCTTGGCAATGTCTTGCACACTCATGTGGTGCATAAAGAGTTAAAGGAATATCTATTCTTCCAGATATGAAAACCAAAGATTGTATCCTCTTCATTTGCTTATATAATAGAGAGAGTAAATTTGCTAGGGGGCGAGACCATACCACTTGGTGATACAGGAGAAGGGACTGTGTGGGTCTAGCCCTTCCAACAACTTTTACATGTTACAGAAGTCCTGTCCAATTCTACCACACAGTCTCTTCTCTGGTTCAAAGGGGAGGAAGTGACCACGGCCAACATATCGAGAATGTATTAGGTTAGGTTATAGCCCTCATAAAGTATCCCTGCTAAGCTAGCCAGCCCCTTATACTAGCCTTAACAGGGGGCCAGTTTTGGGGCCCCCCTCAACAATGTGGCTGATATGAGTCATTTTGGGTTGCATAGAACAGCCCCAGGGTTTTTTACCAAGTCAAAGTCCCATAGGAGCAGACAGAGTTAGCAAAACGTGATAATTGCCCGTTCAAGATACTGTGAAAGCAGGGATATAGATAAAATTGTGTACCAAAAAAGGCCTGGCCTCAGTATAGCATGCTACAGGCATAGTGTCCCATCCTTGCTTTCATAGTCTCTGACAGAAAGCTCTCTGCAAACAAAAATTCAGTGAGCTCATTGATAGGGACATAACATTGTAAAAGGATTGGTGCAAAGTTAAAAAAAGGAGTTTGGCTGTCAATTTAAATCATTTCACAGATATATAAGCAAATGTCTAAGCATTTAATAGAACTTTAAAACACAATATTGCATATGGCATGTTTCAGGAACTTAGGGCCCTATGTTCAAAAGAAAAGTGGAAGAGTGGGAGAACTAGAAATTCACATTGAGTTAAATGGGAATTGTAACCTATTGAATGGTAGAGAGGTGTCCATTGTATTGCTTCTCAATGCTCTGGAGACCTCTATAGCATTTAACTCAATGGGGATTTTTTTAATTTTTAGTTCTCCCCTATAATGCAAATGGTTTGCTCCTCCACTTTTCATTTGAACATTAGGACGGTCCTTAGTGTGTCCCCTTGTGATGTCACATATCCACAGCACAGAAATTTGTTATCATAAAGTGTCAGGCTGAGTGAAGTGCCATTAAAGGGGCAGTAATGTCTCATGATAAAATAAGGTTCATTCATTCCATATACTTGGACAAAGGTGCAGAGAATATTGACAATGTTCTAATTGTATGTTAGGTGCTATGACCATCACCGGTCCTTAAGGCAAAAAACGTGTGACGGTCATAGCACATCACATGGTCCTTAAGGGGTTAAATCAGTTCTAAGGTTCATGTCATGACATAAATATTTTACATCCAAAATCCTAACACTGACTTACAAAGCTTACAACCCTCCCATATATGTCTTCACTCATTTGTAAATATTCTAATAGCTGCATTGTTCTCTTCCTATGACTTGCTTCTCCTTGACCACACATTTCTTGTCATTACCTTTTCCCTAACTCCATAGTTCCATCACTCTCCTCAGGTTCCAGCTGTACAACTGGCCTGCTTTACTGTCCCTTCTCACCTTGAGTGTCTTATGATCCGTGATGATAAACCTTCGCTCGCTCATTAGAATTTACTTTGACTAGGTTCTGTATGTCATTGTTCTTTCTTTTAACTTCTATTTTATACAGAGCTATGATGAATACGTTGGAACTCAATAAATAAATAAAAGCATAATAATAACAAAGTATCCGTGGGAAAACAGTGTTCTAAACTATGTATCTGTGGGATCCGAAATGTATACACAAAAAAACTGAGACTGATTCTGATAATGCCTCACTGAAAATATAGAATTGTATACAAATTATAATAATCCTATCTTGCTTAGAAACATAGTTGCCATTATGGCACTGATTCAAGATTAAGCTATAACTGATCAAAATTGTTACTTACTTCTTACAAAGCTTTAAATAGTTTTTAAAAAGAAAAGAGCCTACCCTGACCTTGACATACTAATTCACACATATGATATTGAGACCCATGAAACAAAAGTATGTGTTGTCAGGAATACTTCTATCAAGTTTTGTTAGATGCTATGTCAAGTAGTCTTTGTCATCTTCACACACAGATCCCTACACAGGTTCATCTTTAAAGGACTGGCCGCGCATGCACAGTGCAGTCATTTAAAGGGATAGTAATACTTCGTTTTAACTTTATTTTATTTTGTAGGCATTAAAAAAACATGAAGAATTATATAAGTCTTATCTCTCAATCCTTTATGGTTTATGAGATATTCACAAGCAAAGTTTCCCCTCCAGCCCCTTTTACCTAGTGTAAGCCATCTCTTCTCAGATGTGGATCAGGTTGTATGACCAGACAGATAACAGAAGGGGACAATTTTCTTTGTATGAAAACAATGAAAGCCCTTCCCCCCTTGACAAGTTTTTCAGCTTTTTCCCTTATCTTAATTGAAGATTGTCCCTCTCTGCAGTCTACCTGGGCACCTCCCTTCTGATCTGGTTGAACAGGGGGGGATACTTTGTTTGTGAATATCTCTTAAACCATAAAGGTTTGAGAGATAAGACATATCATTCTTCATGTTTTTTTAATGCCTACAAAATAAAATAAAGTTAAAATGAAGTATTACTATCCCTTTAAGGACCACGGAGCATTGTTTTGTTCTTTTTAATTGAATCCGATTCTGGACTCCCTGAACGGCATGCAGCCGCACGGGGAGCCCAGAATTCCATGACGGTCCTGGTACATCATTGGTCCTTACAGCAAATCCAGCCATGATGTACCAGGACCGTCAAGGATCCTTAAGGGGTTAAAGCCTGCTGTCCTGCAAGAAACTGAAGAGCTATCCAGCATGTGGCTGTTGCAGAGAAGCAGTGACACCCTGATTATTGAGCAGCTAAATCACTCTGTCATTTTCATCCGGATCACAAATCGGTTTGGATATGTAATAAATAAATCCAACATCTTTAGGCATAGCTTAACCAATAGGCATTAGTTCATGTCCACTACATGTCCACTACATGATTAAAGACTGTTATTTTCCTTTTCTCCCTGGGATATTGTAACGAATTGGTATGCCTTGCATTTGCCAAGTGTCTCTAGTTTCAGGGGTTCTTACCTGGTTTTACATCTGTCCCAGTCTTTCAGTAACAAGGCCAAATATTTCTGTGATCGGATTGTTACTGGTAGATAAGTAAGGCTGCCCTGAGTGTACAGTGTCCCATAATATTAATACTTCCTTCCTTCTACAGCACTTCTCATTTTTACGCAGCACTATACATAGAATTTTGCAGACACATTGAATCCCTGCTCGGTAGAGTGTACAATATAAGTTTTGTACTCATGGGAAATAAATTGACTTTATTAAGTTCACAATGGACTGACATGAGAACTGAACCAGGCTTCCTACTTCAGTGTTTTGGCTTCAGTTCAGTATCCAGCAATTAAAGGAGAAGCCCCTCTAAATAATAACAGCCACGCTTACCTTACAGACCTATATGGCTTTAGCAAGGAGGCTAATAGGTTATATTTTAAGTAAAGAGACTGTGAGAAGACATAACAGTTTAGACACCAGATATGTCTTGGATTAGAATGTGAATGTCGCGCCATGTTAGGCTTTGGTACTTTGAACTTTGATGTGAGGTGATAGCCACCAGTGGAAAAGGCACTATCATGCAGCAGTATACCTTTCAGCACAGGTTCAATAACTAACACAACATCTCTTCTTTGATGTCATCTGTGTAAAAGTACCTAAACATTTTCAGATTCTTGTATTATAAAATGTTGATTATCAAACAGAGAGAGATTTCAGACAATGTGATAAAATAACTTTTATATAATTACATACACATTTAGAAATCCTACTGTCACTTAGTGCATGACCCCCATAGTTTTGGTTTAAACATAGCAAGATGTGAAGATAAATCAACAAAGTCCTATTTAAAATTATCTACAAAAAACATTTAACACTAGATAACCACATTTTATCAGTTTTTCTATGGGCAGTTTTTTTTTCTAAGCCTGACACACTGAAGAAAAGCTTTTATACTTTGTTGATTGGTAATGATAAATGTCATTGTAGCCAATGTCTTTACCACACACTGCAGAGAAATCTAATAATAGGTCCATGTGAAGCTGGATGATAAGCACTGCACCATTCAAGATCTGAAGAATGCATGGCAGATCTATTTGTGGATGAGCATACAGTCCAGCCTTATCGGAGCCGCTTTCTGTGTTTTCAAGTGGTTGGGTTGGAAACAACGCATGCCAGGCTTTTGTACATCTTCATTTGTGATTGATAAGATACTATGGGACATATCTATAAAAACAAAAGTGGATTAGGCCTGGTGCAAAATAAATGCACAACACTACTAAAAAAAAAAAATTAACACCAATGTGTTGGACACTACTCTATCACCGAAATAACAACCCCATTTGAATCAATAGGATGTTTCTTATCAAATATTGTGTAATTGTTTTGTCCCAGGATTTCTTCATCTTTCTCTTTGTACACATGTCCCTATATGTTGTTATACAAGCTTAATTCTTTTGAGCTATCAATATGTTACTTATCCATGTGAATAGCTCAGAAACAGCATGTTTATAGTAGACAATGTCAGTTAACTAATTGGCTCTCAAGGCTGTCCAATCAATAGCCTGGATTCTGGATACTGTGGCTGATGTACTAACCCAGGGGCATCTGTGTTCAAGCTCCCCTCCCCAACAATGTTTTCAGGTAAACACAAGTGAATGTCATTCATTCAGGCACATCCTTCAGAATGATTGGACCAGTGATTCATGTGAGGGAGGTATGGGAAAAGGTTTTAGCACCCCTGTACTAGGTAACTGTACCATAAGGAGCAAATGCAAATTGCCATTAATTTAAATGGGGGTTGTAACTTCTTTGCTTGAAAGGCCACAATGGGATTTTTCCAGAATTTTTGTCACATTTGGAGCACTTGGCTTACTCCTAAATATCTCTAAGGGGATATGCACCAATCAGTGTTATGATTTAGTGTGTCTGGTGATGTGTGGTGAACTGTTTACCATGAAGAATACATATAATTATCTATTCAAGGGGAGGAGAGACAATTTAATCATTATTATGTAGGGGTTGACATAATCTTGATGATGTGTTAGGAAGGGCAGGTGAGGAGCGGAGAGAGGATGCTCTCAGACTTCATCACCAAGAACACCACCAGCCCTCCCTTAACCCTTTGAATGCCATAGGGATGTGCACATCAGTGAGGCACTGAAACAGTTATAATACAAAATAATGCCTTGAGTCACATCACAGATCATTCAAAAATACAGAGAATCAGCAAAGCAGCTGTTACATTTTGTGTATACCTGAACCAGCTGATCAGTGGACTATCCACTGATCAGCTAATTCATGTAAACAGGAAAATCTTCTACAAACATAGTGCCTTGCAAATTATCCTCTGTGGCTCCATAAAAAGTTATTGGAAGATCGTAACAATGTATCTAAATTTGGCAAAGTTGGTACAGAGCACTCCGACAGCATAGGCATTTATTGGAGCTTAGCGCATGTGGCGAACAGCCACATTAACATAAAAAAACACAACAGCAGCTCTGCAGAGCAGAAAGCAAAATGTGGTTAGTTTGTAACCTCTGCTCTCATCATACACTGAGCACCTTGCAATTTTTATTATTTTTCTAATGGTAATGGGCAATCATAGTGACAGTAGTGCACATATAATGAACCCTTTGAATGCCAGACGGATTATCAGTATATTGATATGCAATGTGTCGTCCATTCCTCTGGTACTCAAAGGGTTAATAGTGTATATACATATGTGTGTATAAATAATATATGCTATGTGTTAGGGGCAGAGGAGTAGAACAAATACAACTGATAAACCCAGTGGGGAGTGTGAAAAAATATTTGGATCTAAACTGTGGAGAGAGAGATGGAGACAGATAGGGTGCTAGGGGTGTGTAGATGTGGACTGGTGGGTGTACAAACCTGGCTGTGGGGAGACAAACATACGTTTGGAGGGTGGGGAAGAGACAGGCACCTAGCTGGGGGTGAAAGAGAAACTTGGCCCGGGGGAGAGGGATGGATTGTAGGGGTGGTGAGATCTAGATGGAGAAAGACACACTTGGTGTTTGAGTAGATAGCTGGCCTTGTGTGTAGGGGGACACAAAAACACACATACACTTGGCTGTGAGGGGGGAATCTGGCACCTGGCTGTGGAGAGGGGTGTACTGCACTGAGAGACCCTTAAACCAGGCTATTTTTTATCATAGCTGGTGACTAGGGGCACACTGTCCTATAAGCGTCATCTTTTCAGTACCCTCAGGAATTTCACTGACCATTACAGACCACATGATGCAATTTTACCATCCTTATACCCTTTTAGAGTTGTTCAACAAGCAATAGAAGAGCAATTCTGGAGGAAAACCAACTTCATCATAAAGGACAAATATCAATTCCCTTTGATTTAAATGGTCATTCTTACCCACTGAATGTTAGCAATCTCTCCATTTCATTGCAAAGCAATATCAGCAGGGATACATGAGGTGATGTGATCCTTTCCATAAACACGCAATAGGCCCCAAAAGGAGGTTCTCCTCTGTGATGCAGACTCTAGATCCTAAATTTTCTGTCTGGCTCCTACAGACAAACCAAATTTGTCAAACCCTACCCTAGAGAATTTTTGTTGACCTACAGCCTGCCTGAGAGCTTCCTATCCTTGATTATATTGCAGTGTTTTTTTTTAAGCGAATCCAGCTAATAAGCAAATAAAAAAAATGCTGCACCCTGTGAAAACATTGTACAGCACTGTTTGATGATACATTCCTAATGGAAATCGGGGCCTGGAGACGGGGGGGGGTAATTGCCCTCCAGGCCAGATATAAATCATGGCTAGCAGTCCGCTGCTTCAGTGTTCCTTTAATGAAAAAATCATCCTATATTATAATTCGCTATGGATGTTTGTCAGAAGCCGTCATGCACAGTACAGCCTGCCTGAGCACGCTGCAGTCATGCGCAGTACAGCCTGCCAACTCCGGGGCCAAATTCAGACCGGAGACCTCTCTGCGCACCTGGGACCATATGGTCTGAGATCGGTGCGCCCCGCTCCGTATCAACCATGGCGCATTTGGGCAGTCAGTACTGGGTATGACTGCAGCTCTGCCAGTGTTGGCCTGTGTACACTGGCTTTAAAACTAGTCTAAATATAAATAAACAAACAATGCAAACTTGCAAGTTTTTTTGTTTTTTTTTGTAATCGCATTACAATTACTATATGCTTGGTTGTGGCACAGCACCTGGTTATCTCACTTCACACATATTAACCTTATAGGGACCAAATGATCTCAGAACACATTGATTTGCCCATCCCTCTAGTCCAAGGAAGGTTAACTAATACACAGAAAGGATTTTGGGGCCTTATTCATCCAGCTACAATTTTGGAGAAAACTATCTGCACTGCTGGTGGGAAATGAAAACACAATGCATTGGCGTCCTCTAGCATTCAAGGGGTTAAAAGGCTAACTTAAATCAATGGAAACTTGGGAAATTTTCATTTTAACCTACGGTGAAGTTGGTTTGCTCCAGAAATGCAACTTATTTAGCTTGACGAATAAAGCCCATTGTTACCCACGAGGATTATTATTTTCATTGCCATACTATAGAGCCCACCTATGTAATTTGTTTTTTCCCCTATACCGACCCTTAGAAGAAAGTGAAACCTTTGCCAGCATTGTGTGTGAAAATGTGTCCGCCAGCCTGTCTGAATGGGGGTGCGTTCACATAATTTCCTAGTTTATTATTCTCTGCTTCCTCTTCCTCTATTTATAGATTTCAGCCAATACAAATAATTTCACATGGGAAAAGAAAAGTCTCAGTTAATGGGGTAGTATACCCTAATTATGGAAAATAAGGGAACTCAATGCTTAGAGATGTTTCTTTGAAAAGTTATTACAAATAACTTGCCACTCCTCTGGTAGGTTACGTTCAATGTGTTCTGCCATTAGCTGGCAATGTTGCTGCAACCATCTTGTATATGGGCTGGTTCGAGGAGTTCCATGTCTTTGTGATAATGAACCTATATAACAGTTATGAAATAGATTTAGTGGCAACCTTTTATTTATCTGGATGAATACGGGAGAATTATTTCAGGATTTCTTGATTTGTATGAATTGGAATGAACTCAATCTAACATTCACCTGTCAGTTTAATGAGAAAGGGATTACTTAAATTGGCCTCAAATTGGGGTTTAGTCATGATGAGGTAACAACTATTACTATTTATAGGAATCCATGTACAGAGAATTCTTTATTGCTTGCTAAATCATGCCACCCAAGACATTATCAGATGCATTCCAATTGGGCAATTTCTAAGATTTCGTAGGAATTGTTTGTCATAACCTGAATTTTTGGCATAGTCTTATCTTTGGAAGGAATATTTTTCTTAAAGAGGGTAACCTACTGAATTGATACAGCAAGCTTTTTTTACAGGCCAAGAACACAGATCAAGCTTTTGCAATAGTATGCATCAAAAGAATAATTATAGAGATTGGACTTTTGTTACTGAATACAGTTCTGAGTTTGGACAGATTAAAGTGGACCTTTCACCTTAATTCAAGTTTGCATATTTGAAAATGTATTAAAACTGCCTATGTGTCATACTGGCCAAAACAACAAACAAATGTACATTTAAGAAGATATTCAGATTTGCTACTGTATGGTAATGTATTCTAATTGTGGTACCTTTGAGGTACCAGTTATATTTCATATCCTAATTAAGTGTGTCTGTGCTATTTCATATGCTAATAAAGTATTTTCAGTGATGTCATCTGCTAATGAAGGTTTTCAGTGACATTTCATATGCTAAGTAATTTCTATGCTGTTCCAAAAAGTTTTCACTCTAACTTTTCCAGAAGTAACAGTATGAATATTTCCTAAACTATACCTCTGCTGTATTTTTGGTTAGCTTGACACATAGGCAGTTTTGAATGAAATTTTCAAATATGTAAAGAAAATTCAAGGTGATAGGTCCACTTTTAAGAACATAATTAACAAACATTGTCTTATTTTATTGGGTGGGTGGTCAACGATGTTTGTAAATTGTTGGCTAGGAGGACACCGACTTTTGGGAGAATGTTATCCCTGAGCCTCTTTAGACATGAACAACACCCATTGCCCCCCTGGCTACACACTGTTGGCATGTTTAAGTGTGGAGCCAGAAGATGTATTTTTTGGACTTATGATAAAGTGGGAAATACATTTACTGTAAACTTCACACATAAAATGTATACAATTAAGCAGTATATTGTCATACTACATACAGAGTGTATCTGATCACTTGTGTAGAGTGTAGAATGCAGTGTGTGGGACATATAACAAGAGCTCTCAAGGATAGAATCAGGGATCATGTGACCACAATAAATACATAGGTCTACTACTAAGACTGTAGCATGCCATTTCATAGATTGTTCTTATGCTTATATAACCCAGTTCAATTTTCAGAGTACTTGGAGGGTCTCCCTTTTGGAATGAAGGGGGAAACATTGAATATACACTTGACAGATGTGAGGTCAAGTGGATTTTCTACTTAAGAATTAGAATCTTACTTGGGATGAATTTAGACCATCTCCTTTATTTGTACATACCTGCTTATGCTTTTGAACATATATTCATCATTATAAGTTATCAGATTTCTTGCATATTTTTTATAGATCAGTTTTACTCAAATATTTATGTAAAATGTTACCTTGTAAATATATCAGACTTGGGGAAGTACAAAATATTGTCAATTTTGTGTGTGTGTATGTGTTTATATATATATTTATATAATCGGATTGTAAGCACTTTAGGGCAGGGCCCTTTTCCCAATACATGATTTCCTTTCCTGCACCTTACGCCAGCTAATAATGCAATGATAACACTTTAGCCCGATGCTCTAAATCCTATCCTGTAATTCTGTATTGTGCTATTACTATTTCAGTAAAGCTCTGTGTACATGTATGGCATTATATAAATAACGATATATACATAAAGGAAACTAAAGAGCGTACACATACACATATATATATATATATATGTGTGTGTGTTTCCTTTATTCATGGGACTTCATGTATGTGATGATTGGTGAATGGTGATATGAGGGACATTACAATGTTGAGGGGCAGCCAATGAAAATGATTGCAGCCAAGAGATGGCTAGAGTTGTGTAAGGAGAGCTTAGAAAGAACCCTTGAGAAGAACACAGTGATGGGAAGGGGTGCAGCAGGGGGTGCAGCAGCTGATAAGAGGAAATGTAAGAGGATGCCGAAAAAAGCAACTTAAAGGAAAGGAGAATATTTTTGTAAGCAATACAAGACCTTATGGGTAGCCAAGTAAAGACTTTCAGGAGCAGATTAGAAGGAAGGTACATTGGAGCAAAGGGAGTTATTCTTGCAGCTGAATTGAGAACAGACTGAAATGGAGAAAGATGAGAGATGGAAAGACCAGAGAGTAGAATGTTGCAATAATTTTTGTGGTTAATATACAGAGGAAGGGCTGTATTTTGGCAATATTTTTCTGGAAGAAGCTACAGGTTTTGGTGATAGCTTGGATATGGGGGAAAATTTCAAGGTAGAATCAAGTGTAACAGCAATACAGGGTGCTTTGGTTACTGAGTGTAAAATTGTCAACAGTGATGGAGAAAGGTGTTGGAGTGGGGTTTAGGAGGGAATACAACAAGTTCTGACTTAGCCATATTGAGTTTAAGATGGTCCTGGGCCATCCATGATGAGATTACCATAAGACTCTGAGTGACTTGAGACCGTGCAGCCTGAGTGAGGTCATGGGAAGACAAGTAAACTTGTGTCATCCACATACTGATGGTAATTAAATCCAAAAGATGAAAGAAGGTCACCAGGTGAGAGTTTACGGAGTAGAAAAAGAAGTGGTCCCAGGGCTAATTCCTGGAATACACCCACTCAGAGGTCATAGGGAAGAGAGAAGGTGTTAGCAAAAGAAAGACTGGAAGTATGGTTTGAGAGATAGGAAGTAATCCATCTAGAACTGTGTCACAGATGCCAATGGTGTGTCCAGTGGGAGTGCATGATCAACAGTGTCAAAGGCAACATAGAGGTCTAGTAGTATTAGTATACTGTAATATCCTTTGACTTTTACTGAATGTAACTCATTAGTAACAATTGTTAAGAATGAAAGTTTCCAATAAAAAGTGAGGAGTCAAACATATTAGCAAGACTGGGAACAAGAGTAGCTGCAAGAGCCTTGATAAGGAGAGAGGGAATGGGATCCATGGAGCACATAGTGGGTGAAGAGGAGGACAGTAATAGAGATACTTCCTCCTCTGTAACAGGGGTGAATGGACTGAGGGTTACTCGGGTGAGCTAGACATCAGTTTGGGGCTATAGGATAGGATGTGGAGGGTAATTTATAATGGTGGAATTTGGCAACAGAATATGACATTCACCAGAGACGTTCTGCAGCTCGACAACAGGTGTGTAGCATATGGGTTGATTAATTTAGCCAGGGTTTGGGGTTTCTGGGCCAAGAGTGTAGAAGTCGGAGAGTAGCAAGCTGATCCAAAGAAGAGGCAAAGTCTTATATTGTTTGACAAGAGAGTCTAGGTTAGTAGAGCAGAGCAAAGAGGAAAGTTTTCACGGTGTGTCCTAGGTCTGGAGGGTTGAGAGACTATAGATTCCTGGTGAAGAGAGGTGTTTTAGGGAGGGCAGGGGAAGGTGTGTGAGAAAGTGTGAAGGAGATAAAAAGATGTTCGGAGATGAAAGGGGAAGATTGGGAAGTTAAAAACTGACCAGTTTTTAAGGAATACTGTGTCCATATAGTGGCTTTCCCTGGGAGCGCTTGCAACAGTCAACTGTTAAAGGCCATAGAATAAGGTTAGAGAAAGAAAGCGGGAAGCACTGGATGAGGAAGAATCATCACTGCGTAAGTTGAAGTCGCATGGAATAACGGAGGAGAGTTAGTGGGCAGAAAGTTAGAAAGCCAATTTTCAAAGTTGGAAAGAAAGGAGGATGGGATGTGTGGTGGCTAATAAATCACAGCTACCTTTAGAGGAATTGGGGAGGAGAGTGGGAATGCATGAACTTCAAAAGGGGTGAAGAAGACTGATGGCAGAAGAGACAGAGGCCTCTAGCGGCAGGGATGAGAGAGAAGAAAACTCACACCCCCACCCCTGTCATCAGGGTGAGGTGTTTGTAAGCAAGATAAATCACCATAGGAGATAGCAACTTCAGCAGAAGAGAAATGAATTAATTCAGCTTGAATTTATTGTTAAAACGTGAATGTGAGCTGAATTCATTCAGCCTGAACTTGTTTTTTATAAAAATGTAAAATCGTGTCAAATCATACAAATATGTAAACAACCAGCTCTCTAAAAGATACCTAAAAAACTTGAAAACAAAAGAAAAAAAAAAGAAAGAGAAAGAAGGAAGAAGGAAGTGGAAAAATTAAATAAAATAATGCCAAAAAGATTGATGCTAAGAAATAGGATTGTAGCAAGTCCATTACTGAAAGAAATGATGTGAAAAATGATGAACAGTGATGATTATGATAAATTCACCTTTAACTGTCCAAAATAACTGAAATATAATATACTTAGTCCATGTGCCAAAAACAAATATATAAAGGAATTATCCAACCTTTATATCCAGTGTTTAATCAGACAAAATTGATGAGTATAACCAAGATGAGATGAGATGATAAACGTATGTGCTGATTGGATGAGGAACAATATGACAATACTTATCTCAAGTCTTCTCAGTACAAATGAGTACTCCTTTTCCCTTGTGCTGCTTACAATAAATGATCTTTCATGGTACCGGAGAGTAACTTCAGCTGTAAGAATGAGTGCTCACAGGTGAATGAATAGAAGGCAACTAAGAGATAATGATAAATGTCTAAGTTTAGCATTTATTAAAATACAAGAAAAGGTCCTACATCACACTGACCCATCCATATTGTTTCTCCCCCTCCAGATTCCCAGTTAATTGCAATATATCTTTTAGGTACGAGGGTTTTGAAGTATATAGAAATAATGTATATTGGATCTCATGGGCGCTTCAGATCCATTTTACTTAGCAGCACTTTCTTAAGCAATATTTTTATTATCATTTTTCACTTTTTTATGTTATCAGGTTTTGTGCACAATTTTTTAACAGCTACCCTGGTGAAAGGGGGTTCTATTCTGAATGGCATCTTTAAATTTTTGCTGCTGTATCAAATTTGGACAAAATTTGGATAAAAAACATTTTTATTTTTGACTGTGTGTAAGGATGGCTTCTGGAGATTGCACACAATTTGTATGTGTTACAGTTAATTTTATTTTAAGGTGTATGGTATAAATGATTGGGGACCAAAGAGTATTAATATTATTTTGCTCACTCCCACTTCCCGATTCCCTTGTTGGTGCGGAAAGGTTCCCATGAAAGCACTTTTGGGTATACAACACTCACCATAAAACAACTTAAAAAAAGTTATATAAAAAAGGCCGCACGTCTGCCTATACAATACAGCATTTTAAAAAGTAAAATAAAAAAGTGTGTGTGTCTGTGTGTGTGTATATGGGCATAGACGTTGCCATAGATCTGTTTAGCACAAGACATAATTGCATTGTTAGAGAAACACCCTCCCACTCATTATCAGTAGCACTCAAAGGATTTAACCCTTTATTTATCTGGCTTATAATTACAAAATATAAATGGGACAAATATTATAGAACCATCAGGATCCCATATGTAACATTCCTTTATTGAATTTCTCCTCCCTTTGTTTAGTTAATCTTTTAACTACTCCCATCTTCTTTTACTACAAAAGGCTGCTGCAGCCTGTTTGGCAAGTGATAGTAATGTTTCACAAAAACAGCAGCTCCAATTAATCTTCATAGTATTTAGGCCATGGAGAGTTTTATTTCAATACTGTCAGAGTTGTAGTTCAAGATTAATTGAATGATAATGTATGCCCCTCCCACCCCTTTTACCTAGTGTAAGCCACCTCCCCCAGAGAGTAGCTTTGAAGTGGTTGCCTCATTTGAGTCGAATTTTCAAAATAATTTTTTTTTCTGTTGTCTTATCTTTCAGGATGTGGCTCGTTGTCAATGGCACAGGATTCTAATGTAACAGTCCATAGTCAAACTACTGCACAAAGTCCTGGAGCTTCAACCACTCATACTGTGCCAATTAACATTGCCAGTTCTGTTACAACCCTAGTTACCACCACTATGACCACAACAGCAAACATACTTACTCCTACAACAAAAGCAGGAACTGGTTTTACCACTCCTTTATCGTCATCATCATCAACATCATCATCATTATCAATATCCTCATCAAATGCTATTGTTACCACTGTAGAAAATCCAAAAAGTAGTACTAATGGAACGACAGAAAAGGCAACAGATAAGCCAACAACAGAAAAGGCAAGGGAAACAGCAACCCAGCTCCCTGGAGCTGCAACTGTTCAACCATCAAGGAGCCCCACTACTAGTTCTACTGTGTCTCCTGCTACATCAGGTACATTTCTACAGATGTATATATTTTATTGATATTAGGTTGTGCTACTAGAGAAACAATGTTACTAAAATCTGTACCACAATCATATATATAATCAGTGTTTTGAGATTTGTCATTCAAGAGTTACTATTACAAACAATGCAGCACCACCATAAAAATGAATAGCCAAAAAATGTGAAGAACGATTAACCTATTTTTAATGAAAAAATATATTATAGGGCTTTTCGTACTCGATAAAACAATGGCACTCCCATTGCTGTGAGATGTGTTTTTATAGGTTATTTCAGTTTAAACTGTTTTTTTACACCAAACACTTCGCCTATAGTTTACCAGTGTTTGAACAGTTATTCTATTGCATTCTATGGGAGAGGTAAGTCACTGACTTCAGCTGGTGAGATAACTCAGTGGTAAATTCCCTGACTATAGAGCCTGTTTAAACCTCAATGTTGCAGGTTTGAATCCTAGCAGGGTCAACTCAGCCCTTCATCCTTCTGAGGTCGATAAATGAGTACCATTGATTGAGTAATAATAACACCTATTATTTCAGCTGCTGATTTGGTTAGCGCTGAAAGCACTTTGAGTCCCACTGGGAGAAAGGCGCTATATAAATACTAGTTATTATTCTTAGAATATGATAGTAAGGGCTCCATTAGTTTAAGATATTTGAACAGTTATAACTTTTTAATGAAATGATGGGATTTGTAGTCCCCAACAGATGGAGGTCCAGTAAGTCACTTCCCCTTCAGTAAGGTGTTACTGAATGATACTTCATGGAGTCCTTTCATAGAGTTGTCTAAGTTTAAGCATACTGATCTTCATGACAGCACTGTGGACCACTTTGCAGACTGGTCACATTGGTGATTTTGAAGGATGCAATGCCTTTCTCATTCTCCAGTGAATGGCCAACCCATTCGGTCCTCAGCCAATCACTAGGGAAATGCAGAATAACGAGTAAGTAGGCACAGGAGGCTTGGCAAGCCACTTGAGTGAAAATACCCTTGCTGGGCTTGCTAATGACACTGGTGCCTTTTTGGCAGAATACAAAATAACCATAAAATAACTTCTCTGATAATATAAATGTTTCCAATGTATTGATTTACAATGTGTTGGCAACCTCTCTAGCATAAGTGGCCAGATCTCCATTTTAATGCAGGACGTATATAAAATTTTAATTCTGCTGGACTGACAGGAAACAGTACAACCCTGAATTGTGTGTTTGTTTTTTCATAAGTGACTTGTAATAAAATGGAGATCTGCTCACATTACACAAACATCTATTGGATCGAGTCACCGGTGTTAACCCTTTAAGAAATTAAAGTGATAACAGCATATCTAGAAAGCTGAGACAGTGCAGGATTTAAGGACATCCCTGCTTTTGCACAAGCAACTCAATAACATTGCTGAGCAAATGTTGAGTGCTGTCTCTGTTTTCTAGGAATAAGGTTTGAGACCACTGGTTTAAATGCTTATTAAAGGGACACTATCAATAACCTGGAAACAATTTAATTGAGTTTGTATTGGCCAATTTAAATTTAGACAACTAGTTCCTTTGTGTTATTTAAATGTATAGATTATGCTCAGGGTTGAACTTACTTCATAGGCACCAATAGGCACTCTAGGTGCACAGAAACTACCCTTGGCCTATAAAAAAAAGGAAAGGAAAAAGTTTGCTTTAAGCTCTTGTTTGCTAGAGGGATCTTCCAATGCATTGATTTGCCTCCAAGAAGGGTTAAATAATAACCTCTAAAGGAGTATATAAAGTGGGCAAGGACATTGAGATTGCTCTTACCACACCCTCAATTCAAAAAGCACAGCTAAGGCACCCCTTGAAATTTGACCCTCCACAGATGGAGGTTGCTGACCTCTAAAGGTTAATTCAAGTGAAAGTATAAAGCTATATTCACATGGGAGACTTGGCTACATTCCATCCTAGCGTATTATAGGCCTACTCTGCCTACTTATCTACAGATGTCCTCTGGTGATGCTCTTGCATGGAGTGTGTGGCTAAAGGGGTCACAAGGCCCGCCCACAAGGGTGTTAACCATATATTATTGGCCCATGCATACATGGGTCTGCCAGTCATGCTAAATCTTGGTTTGCCCAAGGCATGAACATATCCAAGTTGCAGTACTATTGGAACCAATCTGTTTCAAAAGCTTGTGTGTAAAGCAACATTATTAATGTTGTGCTAAAGTCACCCATGTAAACATAGCCTAAGTTTGCAGGGCTGCACAGGAACCAGTTGCTCATGGGGTTGGGGCTTAGCTGAAGTGATCAGATTGTCCCTTTAATTCAGAGCAATTATGGAGAACACATGCAGCAGGCTTGTACTAATTCACACACAGCCTTCATTCATTCCTGCACTAAAGGGGAGGTCTGGTCACCTTAAAGGTCCCTCCACTAATATCATATTCAGGGGCTCATATAGGTGCTTCTGTCCGCACAGTTTCTAAAACAATATAAATATTTTTTTTTCATATACACATCTTTATTTTCACAGGTAAGCATTCTGTAAATTGTATCTAGCTATTAATACAGTCCAGCATGTTAAAATTTTCTTCTTGTGCCCTCAATATTGTTTTAGGTTTTAGTACCACTGTGAAGATTTGTAGTTCATAAATTATTGTTGAAAATATCAACATCTTTATTTATCTAAAATATTATTTAACTCCTTGATGGTCAGAGGGGTCCATAGCAATGTGTTGCATACCCCATTGTTTCTCAAGAGGTGAAAATATTTCTATTTATCTATTATATTTCTAGTTTTTACAATATTTGCACATTTATTAGGTGGTATTATTTGACATCAGCCAATAGGTTAATTGAAATGGTTATCCAAATTTTTTTGCCACTTACATTATTTTTTTGACACACATTATTTTGCCATATATTATTTCACTCTTGGCTCTCATGATGCATGATTGCTAGTGAAAAGTACATTCACTGTGTTTTCCCTATTGATTTGCTGTGATCTGTTCCTGTGAACTGACCCTTATACTGAATAAAAACCACCCTAATGCCTATATATTCTGGTGCTGCTCCTATTTTTGTGATGTGTTAGCACCACCTTGCACCATGTTCTTTCTGATTGTACTTGTCCATCCTCAATGGACTACGGCTTAGGCATAATTTTTGGATGGTGATACTGGGGATTGTAGTGACAAAGAAGAGATGGGGAAGTACAGAGACAGTGAGGGAGCTGGGGGATTGTAGTAACAAAGGAGAGATGGAGAATTACAGGGACAGTGAAAGACCCGGGACAAAGGCAATATGGAGAAGGACAGGGACAGTTAGGGAGCTGGGGGAGTACAGGAGAGACTGATAAGTAAAAGAACAGTGAGGGAGCTAGGGGAGCATAGTGACAAAGGAGAGATGGAGAAGTACATGGAGAGTGAGGGAGCTGGGAGAGCATAGTGGCAAAGAAGAGACTGAGAAGTACAGGGACAATGAGGGAGCTGGCAGAGAGTAGGGACAAAGGAGAGAAGGAGAAGTGCAGGGACAGTGATGGAGCTGGGGGAGAGCAGGGACAAAGGAGAGATTGGGAAGTACAGGGACAGTGAGGGAGCTGGTGGAGAGTAGTGACAAAGAAGATACTGAGACGTTCAGAGACAGTGAGGGAGCTGGGGGAGAGTAGTGACAAAGGAGAGATTGGGAAGTACAGGGATAGTGTGGGAGCTGGTGGAGAGTAGTGACAAAGAAGAGATTGAGAAGTTCAGAGACAGTGAGGGAGCTGGGGGAGAGTAGTGACAAAGGAGAGTTTGGGAAGTACAGGGACAGTAAGGGAGCTGGTGGATAGTAGTGACAAAGGAGAGACTGAGAAGTACAGGGACAGCGAAGGACGTGGGGGATTATAGTGACAAGGGAGAGATGGTGAAGACAATGTGGGAATTAGGTGACAGAGACAGTAGACAGATGGGGACACATACAGTGCAGAGATGGGAAAACAGCCAGTGAAGTGATGGGGACACAAATAGAATGGAAATGGTGACAGACATTGGAGAGATGAGAGACACTGACAGCAGAGAGATGGGAGACACACAGTATGGAGATAGGGACACAGACTTTGTCTCTATCAATGAAAGGGTTTCTGTCTTCCTGTGATTCAAGAAAAAAGGGTAATGCATCACAGATTGAACTTGATGGATATTTTTTCCAGCCTCATCAGCTATGTTACTATATGCAATTAAACAAAATATTGTTTTTATCTTGCTTCCAAAGTGTTGAATTTTTTTTAAAATATTCAAGTGCTGAAAGGTTTGCCATTTTAATACATATTGTATCTTTTACCTCTCTGAATTTCTATAGAAACTTCACAGCCAAACAGCACATTAACTACAACAATGCCAGCATCTGCAACTTCCAACAGTTCGGTATTTTCACATCAAACCAGTGTTCCACAAGCTCATGATGGGAAGGCTACAACAAGTGTAAATGTAACTGCTTCAGCTCTTCCTAGCACATCCTCCTCCACAGCATCTTCCGTGACCTCCTCACCATCATTCTCTCTGTCATCATCGAATAGTACTCCCTATATTGCTACCTCCATCAAAACCACTGAAAGTACTACCACCAGCGTACCCACTACCAGTGTCGACTTATTTCCTACTACTACATTTACAAAGACTACCAAATCCACTGTGATTTCTCAAGTACAGATTCAGGTAAATGCAGTATTAATGATTCATCTGTAAAATATACTTCTTTACATGGACTTTCAGCACTGCACCGGTATCTTCATTGAGGTGTAATGTTTGTGTTCTTCTTGGTAATTAAGTCATATATTAAAAATCATGGCAAATTAACATCACCCCAACCTCAGACAAGGCACTCTAGGTTCCCCTTAGCACCACTAATAGCCATACACTCATTACTCACATGACTTAACCCATAGTCACATCCACTAATTCCTGGCACAGAGAAAACATTTCATCTATAACATACAAGAACAAAAATGCTTTAAACTTCTTATTTGCTAGAGATCTCTAATACATTGCTTCACAGTGTGTTGGAGACCTGTTTTGCATCTAAGGTGTTAAACAATAGCCATTAAAGTCATATATACATTGGTGCAGTGACACTGATAATGCAATGGCTTGATCCATTTTCCCCTGTTAAAACCTGGGTTAAGGCATAAATGAACATTTAACAGGTCACACACAGTGTTACCATTGGAATTCAATTGCCCTCCCAACATGGACCATGGCAAGCAAGGCCCACAGAACCTAATTTGTGACCCAAATGCACACCTGATTGTGACTTAAAACTACCGACGGTACTTTTTTTCTTTAACGGTGGGAATTGGATCAAGCCCTGAGTCCCTAATGCATGTTAAAAAACACCTCCGAAGAATAGAAAAACAGTAAAAACACACACAATCATATGCAACTAGGCATCCCCACACTACAGGTGAATTGATGTGAGTGCCAAAGCCTTCATATCAATTCATCCAGATCTCAAAAAACACCAAATCACTACCAGCACAAGACAAAATTAAGCCCCCCCCCTTAGATCTGACACTAATCTATGCTCCCATGCCCCCTCCCTACACATTTAACAAGTATATCACTATCTTGATGTCGTTGTCTAGCAGTGTCCTCACCACCCTGGGCCTCCGGCATCTTCCTTAAAAATAAAATGTAAAAAAAAAAACCTAATATACCTCTTCCATCGCTGCTTCCACCAAGTCACATTGAAACCCCCCCCCCCACACACACCTTTGTCCTGGTCTGACTGCTGCCCTAAACCATAGTATGCAAGACATAAATAGGGATTGCGTATTATATGGCCAAACCCTATTCAAATTATTTTCCACATTGACTGGGAGCTGGGGTTGCATAGGACAAGGAAAATGCCCTACTGTAACCTCTCTCCTCCCCTGCCAATCAGCATCTAGCTGGAAGAGTCACAGATTTGCTTAATGTCATTCCTCCAGCTATTTAATTGTTGGCTAGATGAATGGGTGACTTTATGCACATTCATGACCACTCAACCCAGATGCTAATTGGTTGAGAGGTGAGCTTACTCTAGGGTATGTTCCTTGCCCTGTTTAACCCTCCCTGACAGAAAATGGGAATGAAAAAAATACACAAAATACCACTGACACCGAGCCTTATTTCTTTAGACAAGGGGCTCCTTTAATACAGGCCTGTGGCATTCTTGGTAATGGCTGCTTGGAAAGTCTGCCTTGAGTGTTTGCGTAGCAACTGCCTGATATCCCTCACTCCAGCATGTACTGTGTGGCCAGAAGGAAGCTCTGGCCTGAGGAGCTGTTTCCTGTTCCTGTGTTTGGTGTCTGAATTACACAGCTGCATCTATGTGGTGTTCTGGAAGCTAGGCAGTCCAATAAACTAAAATGCCAGCCCACCATGAAGCTATCCTCTATCTTCATCTGCTTTCCTTAAATAAAATAAACCAGCATCTGTTGCCCCAAAGAGAACTGGAGACTCTGAGTCTTATTGAATGGAGAATCAATTGCCCTTGCTCCTCTGCAGGATCCCACAGCGGATATAGAAGAAACTTGAACTGTGGGGGCCTCCTTTATTATTATTTTATTATTCTTTATTTATATAGCACCAACTAATTCCACAGCGCTGTACAATGGGGAATAGACATACAGAGATATTGAATAGTACAAATCGAATGTGGAGAGTAGAAGGGTTAGAGGACTTTTGGGTGTAAGTGCCTCCTGAACTTCCAGTCAGTGGGTGGGAGAGAGAAGTGCTGTTGAGTGCAGTGGTCCAGGCAAAGGGTGAGTCTTGGTGATAATGTCTATGGATGTAGTTGATAGGCTTCCCTGAAGAGGTGAGTTTTCAGGGAGCATCTGAAGATCTGAAGGCTGAGGGAGAGTCTGATTGGGTGGGGGAGGGAATTCCAGAGCTCAGGTGCAGCACAGGAGAAGTCCTGAAGGCAGGAGTGGGAGGATGTGATGAGAGCTGTGGAGAGGAGAAGGTTATGTGCAGAGCGAATATGGTGAATGGGAGTGTATTTAGAAATGAGAGATGAAATATAAGGGGGTGAGGTGTTAGTGAGGGCTCTATAACTTAGCACCAGAATTTAGAATTTCATTCTTTATGCTAATGGAAGCCAGTGCATGATCTTTCTTGGGATCTCTTAATTCTAAGGCAACCCTTAAGATTAATAGGAAGGAAGTTTCAGCATCAGCAGAGGAAAGGGTTCTTTAGGAAAAAGGTATGTTGAATCATGTAATTCTTTGTCTAGAAGGGTGATAATTGGAGAATATCATTTATGCAATTGATGCATTTAAGAGAAGATTAGATTTTCTATGAGAAGGGGGCATAGAGAATAATGCTACGTGTTAGTAAAGTAAACAGAAAAAGGATTAACTACTGAAAATCTTCAACTACTGAAAAAATGGTGGAAATATTTGTATGTATACAGTTGCTAATCAAGTACACCTAACAAGAAAATATACTTATTGGCACCATAGTTAATTTGTTTTTTTCCATCCTAGGTCACTTGTGAGAAAATTATTTTCAATGACTCACAAATAAAGATGAATATGAAAGTCCCACAGAATTGTGTAAGTAAAACCATCATCAGAAGATTATGAGTTTTCAGTTTCCTTTAGCTGCATTTCACAATTTTAACAATATCATAGAATCAGTTTGCACAGTGATTATTAAGGTGACTCAGGCAAACACTATGTAAAATGCATAATATCATTTTCAAAATCTTTGTCTAAAAAGTATATTATTTGGAGGTATATAGAGATAAAACTGTTGATACATTTTTCAATTCTGGAATATACCAATTATACGGAGCAAATTAAAATGTATAAAATTCTCACAAATGGGGCTTCTAACTAGGGATGATCAAACTCATTCTGTATAATTTATATTTGAAACAAAGCCTTAAATTGGACCTGAAACCTTGATTAAACTTTGCTTATCTGAAAACCTCAATAAACTTCAATAAAAGCTGCCTATATGTCATGTAAGCCAAAAGACCAGCAGATATTCATACTTGGTGCCTACGCTAATGTACACTGTATGCTTCACCAGCAGAACATCATATGCTAATAAAGCTCTGTGGTGCACCAGGAGACTTTCACTTTTCCCAGAAATAATAGTATAAATATTTCCTAAACTATACATCTGCTTTTCTTTTGGTTAATATGAAACATAAACAGTTTAGAATGAAGTTTTCAAATATGTAAACAAATTGAGGGTAACAAGCCCACTTTAATAATGCATATATTTTGCTGTGCAATTCCATGGCAGTAAACACTGCTAGAAGAACGTTGCCCATCTAATTATAGCCTTACACTGCATAAATACTTGCTTTTGACACAAGATAAATGCCTTGTGCCTCAGCCATATTCCTTATTGTATGCCTCAGTGTAACAGTTGTACTTATACACATGTACAGTACACAATATAGATTCTGGAGTAAATGTCAAATGTTGTCAAGAAGACATCATGTTATTCTATTATATTTAACCCATTGAGGACCAGAGGGATATGCAATGCATTGTGCAGCAATGGGTGGATGCACTAAGGCAAGAAAAAAAGCCGATAAAGGGGAGATGACTTCTCCAATGATATCACTTCTTCCATTCCTGTGTTATTCTATGGAGCCAATGCAGTAAGAATTCTCCAGCCTTGGAGATTTTAGAGCATAGGCTCCATAGAATAACATAGGAACTGGAGAAGTTATATCACTGGAGAAGTAATCTCAGGTTTATCGTCTCTATATCAAGCCTTAGTGCATAACCCCCAAAGTGTTGTAAATCCCTCTGGTCCTCAGGTTATTTGTCCAATTATATCCCCTTTGTCTCTGCTTGATTTTAGGTTTAGTATGCAGCACCTGAGATCTCAAGATGCTTGACCTAAAACATATTACAGTGTTTTCATATTTTTTTATAATGCATTCACCATTGTTTTACCTAACGTTTTCATTTATAAGAATGCTTCTCCTTCCTGTTTAACAAGGCCAGCTATTTCTACATAGCTATAGTGATCTGTCACTTGGTTCCACACATGGGATAAGTGAAGTCCTTATCAAATAATCTTATACCATGTTTAGAAGCAGAGACAAGGCATGGGAAACTTCTTACTTTATGATAATTTCTTTCTGTGCTAGGCCAGTATTACCACACACTGTGCTATGACTGTACCTAAACAAAAATATGAGCGGCACTCCAAACAAGACAGGCATAGTTGATAAAAACAACAAACTTTATCGTGAAAAAGTAAAAATGGCATGAAGAAACATCTCCAACAGCATACAAAACAGCTAGACAGATGTGGAGCTATGTCTATGAGTATGCGCTTTTTGAGGCGTGAAACACCTTAGACGGTTAATATCCAGAACTATGAAAAGGTTATGGGATTCTCTGCCCAGATTACAGTAAAATCTAGTTAATTATTAGAAGATGTTCCTTTAGGAGCAAAAAAACAGGTGAAATGAAGGTGAAGTAAATTAGGGCAGGTGCTGCAAAAAATTCATACTTTTAGTCACATGGCTGATAAGATTTTATATTAACCGTTTGAGAACCAGAGAGGTTTCCAACAAATTGCACTGTAAAGGGGTAAATCAGGCTTTGTGTTTCATTTGTGCTTATTTTCAGTTGCTTATCTTGTGATATTTTTCTGGAGTTTTGTACTGCCACCTGCTGGAGAGAATAGTTATTGCACATTACAGTTTATATTGTAAGAGCCCTATTACTTTATCATAGACACCCAGAAAGGAAAAAATCTCCTTTCCATAAATGCACTCACTCCACTATGTCTGTGTCACAAAACCGCAGCCTTTGAGTTTCTATAGATGCAAAATGGTGGCACTGTTTCTCTTCACCTTTTCTCCTTACACTCTTCAATGACTCGTGAGCATATATTTGGGACATATGCACAAAAAAAGTGTGGTAAACCAGATGCACCATAAGGGAAAAAAAGAAATAAAAAAACACTATTGATTTAAATATGTCCTTTAAAGTGGAACTAAAACATAAGAATAAATTGCTCTTGTTTCACTTAACAGACAGACTTAATCTAGGTAGCCAGTTATCTCTCTCTCTCTCTCCTCTCTGCTGTAGTCTACTGCTAGTGGTTTCAGTTTAAAATGTGATAAAAACTTATGTCACTTACAAGTCACTCATGTTTCTTAAAGCTTGGTTATTGTTGTGAGGAGAGATGACCTAGTGCCATACTTAATTAGAGATTACCATTTAAATGAAACTGCAATACAGCGCAAAAAAATATAGAGATATTGATTGCTGTGTGATTATGCCCTACTGTACTCGGGGGGCTGTCCTATTAGTGAAGCCAAAGATGTGTCACTCCACTTTAGATGACAAGGCATTCTTAGTATGGCCCCTGTAATCTGGAATTCCTTACCACTGGAAATCCAGTGTGTTGGATCTCCCATGTTTCCATGGCCAGCGCAAGACCTAATTTTTTCCTTATGGCCTTTCCTGATTAATATATGTTTTTGCAAGTGTTTTTATGTAAAGTATTTTGATGCCCCCTTAAGCTGATATTGTACTTTAAATAAAGTTGATTGATACCTAGGCAAGTCAATCTGTTAAATAAATGAAGAACCACTATTTCCAAAGACAAAGCTGAATGACAGAAAGATATTGAATCTATAGTGCTGGTTCCAGGGTGACCACATTTCAGTTCTGCCATTCAGGGACACTGCTGAGAGAACAATGCACCACATAGTTCTAATCAATAGAGGGATAACTGCCCATTGACTGATATGACAGAAAGTGATGCCTGTTGTGGGCTACAAGAAAATGTACATCAAGCCCAAAGTCTTAAACTAACATTACACAATGCCAAAATTGAACTGCAGCTCCTGATTGATGTCAGGATCAAGGCTCAGTTCTCTCTCTAGTGTGTAGAACTCTGTCTGGAAGCCAATTTCTTGTAGCCCAACAGAGGCATCACTGTCTGTCACAGCAGGAAATGGGCAGTTCTTCTAGTGTTTAGAACTCTGTGTCCCAGAAGGGGGCTGCCCAGGACATGGGGTCACCCTAGCTGATGCACTATTTAGCATCCAAGGGTTAACATCCCCTTTAAAAATAATAGGAATTTAGGGAACTTTTATTTGTTACCTATGGTGCAGTTGGTTTACCTCAGAACGACTCTGTTTTTCTTTATGCCTATGGCACTCAGAGCTGTTTTGATAGCCCCTACTCACACAAAGAAATGGCTTCTTTATCCCATCCAGTGTTTACAATTGTTGACCCACCTACAAAGCACATTGAAATTGTCTTTCTACTCACAAATAGTTGGAAAGAAGCAAATTTAATTTTCAGCGCCAGCGATAGATTACAACACAGTAAATTTGACAGATGTTTTTCTCTTGTGTGTGTGAGTGTGTGGAGGGGAGGGAGGTCTGTGAGCACAAAATACGAGCAGTTCTGGAGAAAAAACAACTAAACCACAGGAAGGTCTTCAACTCATTGCTTTGAAATGTGTTGGAGACCTTTCTGTCATTCAAGGGGGGTTGTGCACTAAGGTGTTATAAACTGGTAATAAAGAGTAGATGACCTCTCCAGTGATATCACTTCTACAGTTCCTTTTCTATGTAGCCTATTCCCTAAGATTTCTTCAACTTTGGAAATCTTAGTTCATAGGATCTATAGCAGAGGTGCTCAACCCGTGCCCTCAGTGGCCACTAACAGGCCAGGACTTAGGAATTTCCTTGCTAGAACACAGGTGTGTTGATCAGAGGCTCATTCATATTGATTAACTCACCTGTGCTCTTAAAAGGAAATTCTCAAATCCTGGCCTGTTAGTAGCCACTGAGGGCAGGGGTTGAGAACCACTGATCTATAGAATAACATAGGAAATGGAGAAGTGATATCACTAGAGAAGTCATCTCCACTTTATCACTCTTTAGTTTGTAATCCCCAAGGTGTTGAAAGTTCCATTTCATCAATGGGAATGTTCTGAACTTTTATGTATTCCTTATGGTGCACTTGGTTTGCACCACAGCTGTTCCTTAGTACCTCAGCAAATGCAGAAAGATTGTTACTGTTCTTCTCCCACCTCATGACATGTCCACGGCTATGGCTTTGATCTAGTCAGCAGGACCCAGTACCCACATTTTCCAGGAACCTAGTACCCATATTTTGCCAGAAACAAGTAAGGTCCAGTGTCCCATATAGGATAGCTTCCTCTCACTCCCAAAAAGCAATGCGTTGGATACCCCTCTGTCACTACAGTGTTAGATAATGAGAAACACATTCCTTCTTCTGGCACATAAAGGATTAAAATATGTCTTGTACACAATTGCACCAGTTTTTTTTAGTACATTAGCCTCCTTGGGGTGACAAAGTAGTGGAAAATATATTGTGGAGGGCCCAGGTTATGTGCATTTTGTGAATGGATTCAGTGTGTGTAACTGCTACATTCTTATACTGTGCTAAAACGAATTACACCATGCAAATATACTTTTTACCATGACATATAATGGACATAGAGCCATATATTCAAAAGAAAAGTGGAGACAAACCAACTGCTCTGTTGTAATCCCTTGAATGCATTCAATGGATTACAGTTCCAATTTTATATCAATGGGAATTTTTATTTTCCCCATGGTGGAATTGTATATGCATACATTCAAGACCAATTATTACACAGATAATTACCAAATACATGTTAAATGTTTTAGCATTATTAATTAAACATAGGAAAGTAGTTAAAAAGTTAATTATTCCCTTAAGGACCAGAGGTGTGTGCAACTCATTGCTTTGCAATGCGATGCCTACTCCTCTGATCCTTAATGGGTTAAACAATAAAGCCCAGGTACAAACTGAAAAGGAGGGCTGTATGTCATATTCTAGTGCAGGGCAGTCCAAGTTCAGTCCTCAAGGGCCACCAACAGACCAGGATGTAAGAATTCCCTGATTAATCACAGGTGAGTTTATCAGTGGATCATTTGTTGTGACTGACTCACTTGTGACTAAACAGGCAAATCCTTGAATTCTGACCTGTTGGTGGTCCTTGAAGACTGAACCTGGACTGCCCTGTTCTCGTATATACTGTACATTTAGCCATTGTCATATGTTGTAAAGGCTGTATTAGTGACAATTCACTTCTAATTATTGGGAGAGATTAGAAACATATAAAAGGCATTCACAACCTGGAGTAGAGATTAACCCCTTAAGGACCGGGAAAATCTGAGGTTGTTTTCCCTTAAGGACCGGAGCAATTCTGACCTTTTTGACTATGTCTTTGTTCAGCAATGTTTTCCCTCTTAGGCTTTTATCCCACCCCCATAAATTATATACTGTTTTTTTAAGAACAAATAGGGCTTTCTTTTGATACCCCACATATATGGATAACCCACCATTTACTTTATGAAAACTGAAAAAAAGTAAAAAAAAAAAAGTAAAAAAAACACCATTTTTAATTTTCTCTTGGGATCAATTGGTCACAAAGGGTTAAATTTTTATGGAGACTGCATTAAAAGTATGACCGGTCAGTCATACCTACAAAATGCGCAGTTTAAAGTGGCCACTGTCCCCCCTGGGTGAAAATCCCCATGTCCCTTTTTCCCACCCTATTTTGACACTTTTTTATCCCTGACATTTGGTGGTGTATATAAGTGTATTACATGGCTCCACAACAATCACACTTGCAATTTTGTTTAATTATGTGTTTTTTTTTTTTAAATAAATTTTTTTTTTTGTAAAAAAAAAAAGTGTGTTGTGGTTCTTTTTTTTGTTTTTTTTAAATAAGTAAATAATTGCAGGTCAAAATTTGACCTGCATTTAGCCAGCCTCATGCACCAGCAGTGAAGGGGTTAATACCCCTAGCTGCTGTATTTTATTTTGCCACTAGGTGTCTCCCGTCTACTTCTGTCTCCCTTACTTTGATAGCAAGGGAGACAGAGGTAGACGAGACACTCAGAGTTAGCATGCTTTGCATGCTGACTCTGTTTGTCAGAATGCCGGAACATGTGACCGCTGGTACGGCGATCGCATGAACCAGCAAAGGCAAGAAGGGCTGAGACTGAACGCCCCAGTCTCGGAGCGTTCAGTCTCAGCCTGGAATTCATGATAGCAGCGTGCACGGAGGCACGCTGCTATCATTTAAGCCATGACGGACCTGGTCCGTCATGGGTCCTTAAGTGGTTTGCAACCCATGACGGTCCAGGTCCGTCATGGGTCCTTAAGGTGTTAAAACTGGGCAGTGACAATGGAAGTGAAGCATACAGCCTCTTCAAGAATAATTTATGTCATACAGCTATGGCATTCCAATAGAGATATGGTACTTTGGCAAAATAATGTCCAGTCCTCAGCCTTTCATGACAGTTAAATGAGCAGTAAATATTTGATGTAACATATATTATCTGAATTTTGTTTTTTTACATTAAACCTTTAACCCTTTGAGGACCTGGGGTCCCTAAAGGGTTAAACAACAATTTTCTATTGTAGTCACTAGGTGCTATTGTTCCTAACACTTACCATGGAGAGCTGTAGACTGTAAGTCAAGCTATCCCATAGAGTCAATTATAAATAAAATAAATACATTTCAATATTGGTGATGTTGCAAACAAAACTTTTCAATGAAAAATCTCCCTGCAATGGGGCTACCCTTGACTTAGGGCGAGATGTTCAGAAAGAGGTGGTAACTGAAATTGTCTGTAATCAGAATAAAAAAGTTCTTACACCATGATCCATCAATTCTCAGACACGTTTCCGTCATTTTTTGCATCCAATTCCGCCATCTCTGTCAAAGGGAAAAAGCCGTCTTAAACGTGGGTGTGGCTTAGTCTTCCATCATTTTACAATATGAGTTAGTGCTACAACGAATAATCAGGTGTGGGATACAAAAAAGCACAGGCAATTATAGGTCCACAGAAACCAATATTCAATTACATAAAATATAATTAAAACTCAGACCTGAATTTAAAGTCACTAAGCAGTCCTTTAGGGTCCAAAAAAGCCAAAAAACCAAGGATGAAGATGATATGAATGGATGATGAGAGGATAGGATGAATCAATGGAGATGATAATGAAACAGTCAATAGTTCCCGCTTACTTGGTCCCCTTGTGCTGCTAATCCAATGGTAATTCTGTCAGTCACCCGACTGGAAAACTAGTAAAACAACGCTGACGCAGAACGCTGACACGGCCATATTGGTGGTTCGGGCTTGGCTACATTGTTGCCGGCAGTGGATACAATATTTGGCCGGACGTGTTACATCAGTATAGCAGCCTTTTGAGAAACCTTCAGGAGCGACAGGAACGCAGTTTGTGGCCAATAGGGGAAAGGACCCTGATATGCTATACCCCAAGATGGGGATTATGTGAGTGCATTTGATATTTGCTTTTATTTATGTTGTTTCAATAAATACTGCACTTAGATTGTTACCCCTTCTTGTCTGCTTGGTGCGCTTGTTTCCTTTCTTGTTTTATTAGTCTTCCGTCATAATGTAAGGTATTTTCAGAAAAAAATATTCGTTTGAATGTCATTTTTTTGTCTGATTAACGTCATTTTTTCCAGACATAATAAAAATGGTCTAAACTTGGAGAAGAAAAATTTGTTTCAAAGACAAAAGAAGTCTTTTGTTTCTTTCAAAGACAAATTGAAAGCCAATTTTTAAGATCTTCTTACCGTCATTTTTAATTCTTTAGACAAGTTTTCAAACGTGACGGATTTACTTCTGAAAATATCATCCTTCTTTTACCACCAACTCATGATATGACAAGTTTTTCATTATGAAGACTTTTTGAACATCTTGCCCTAACTCAGGCATGGACTTAAATCTGTGTGTGTACTTTAAAGGAGCAGTAAACTTTTTTTTTTTTATGAAAACACATATTTTATAGAACATATCCTGCTGAGTAAAACAAGGTCACTCCCACTGCTGTCAGATGTTTTAGTCAAAATTTATATCAGTTCAAACAACCAGGAAGTGAATTTACTGTGTTTACTTCCTGATAGTTCTAACTGACAGGAAGTGACAGGCAGTTTCTATCACATTCTATGGAGAACTGAATGTCTTTGACTTTCCTCTCCTTTAGAATTTAACAGGAAATCTAATTAGAATTTGACCACTAGAGGGCACTGCTAATGTAAAAAAACATGGGTTTAAACTGTAATAACTCTGGAAATATAAATCTCATGGCAGCGGGAGTACCCTTATTTTACTCAATAGGAAAATCCCTACAATATACATTTTTTCATTAAAAAAGTTTACTGCTCCTTTAAGATGGCAATTTAAAAACAGAACTTGTATGTTGAACAAATGCCCCTGAAGCAATGTGTGAGACAGGTAATGTTGCAATCAAGGTGTGTTTTCTTGTTTATAAAAAGTAAACAAAATTACCTGTGACAAATCTGATAAGTTGTTTTGATTGTATTTATTTTATATGCAATTCTCGGTTACAGCTTTGTTCTATCTGCAGAAGGTTTAGGAAATTGTTAATAAAATAAAGGAATGTTGAGCTAACATTTGTGGGAAAGTTGTATTTAGCAGAGCAATCCAGTGTAAGCATTATATCCCCGAGGGAGCGCCTGTTCCTGTGAAGCAGAGCTGCTGCTTACAGATAAGAACAAAAGGACACTAGACATAAAAATACAATCCTATCTGATTTTAGGTCTGATAAGAAACTAATTTTAAGCCTGTTTCACACAGGCAACAAAACTGTTGCAGCACCCTGCGACAGTCTGTCTCCCATGTAACTTCACTCGCCTCATTCCCCTGTGTTCCACCACCAGTATGAACACAGAAGGTGTCTGAAGGCAGGTACCTATGAGCACTAGCCAATATAACTGGCTGGTGCCCATATGGGTCAGCCATTCATTGGAGGTTTCAGTGAGCATTGCAACCTCCAAAGCTGCTGGTGTGAAAGTCCTGCCAGCGGCTCCATAGGTCCCCACACAGTCATTTAGTGCATTAACTGTAGTAAAGTTGAAGAATGCTGTATTTTGGTGTGATCACACAATGTGGTGCCAGTGTAAAAGGCATCATGGTCTAGCATGTTAACATTCACCAATGGCAACATATCCAAAGCAGTATCACTGCATTAATGTCACCAGTGTAAAAGCAGTTGTGATCTACATGATTAAAGTGGAACTACCATCAAAATGAAATTGCCCCCCAAATCCTTATTAACATAGCAATAAGAATGTACATACTTTATTGTGCTGGATCAGTCTGGAATTAGTGAGCAATACAACTTTGTTGGCAGGCATCAGCAGCAGGGATCTTGCTGTAGGCACTCTCTGCACCTGTGCCTTCAGTCCAGTATCAAGGAACACCACTCACCAATCCTGGAGGTGAACAAGAAGGACAGCACAGACGCGCAGATGCCTTTTCTGCAAGATGTCTGCGCTGCTGCCTGCTGCTGCCTTCCAAATGGAGTTGTATTTCTCACTAATGCCAGACTTATTCAGGATAATAAGAGTATGTATATACTTATCCCTATGTTAATAAGGATTTGGGGTGGACCAATTTAATTTTGGTGATAGTTCCTCTTTAAGGGATTTTTCACACAAATGATCTTAGAGTAGCAGCTCCCTCCTACAGTTTTTTCACCTGTGCCCCCCCCCCCCGGATCCCATATCTAGAAAGTATGGCCCATCAACTGTCCATGTGAGCATCAGCTGAATATTATTGACTGATGGCCTTGTGGGTCGGCCATGAATTGGAGGTTGCTTTGAGCATTTCTGTGAAAGATCCGCCTGCAGCCCAATAGGCTTCTATGTATTGTCCCTTGCTGCATCTTTACGGTGTGCCACCATAAATTATGTAAAGCTTTCTGGATTTTGGTGCTCTCATGGGAAGAGAGAGTCTCCCAAGTGAAAGGCACCAAAGCTTAGAAGTATACCTTTCTCCATATCCAAATAATTTGCGTCACCTGTGTTAAAAAGGCCTACGAGTTTGCCTTGGATCTAGAATTACTGAGACTGGTGAACTAAGAAGAACAGAAACAACTCTAGAGAAAACCAACTGTACCATAAGGGACAAATAAAAAAGTGTAGTGATTTAAATGGGACTTTCAACACCTTAAAAGATAAGGAGGTCTCCAACACACTTCTTCATTAAAATCCCCATTGGAATCAATGTATATATGGGGAATTTTTAATATCTCTGTGGTGTAGTTTGCTTGCCCTGAATTGCTCTAGTTCTCCATAGTACTGAAGTCTCAAAGAGAATGCGTTTAATTCTGGTCTGCAGCCCTTGGGCTTTTGACAGAAAACGTGTGGTCAATATTAGAGACACATTCCAAAACCAGAGTTTTCCCTCAAGGCCAGGTTTTTTCAGTACTTTCTCGAGCATTAGTACTCCAAATATAATAATGCTCTATTACACAGAACTGGTGACTAGCTCCCATGTTTTCCTTTGAGGTGCTTGATATTAAGGATAACAATTCCTTGTTGCCTGGAGTAGTTACGATGTGATACTGGACATTTGTACCCTTTGGATACCAGAGATTTCTCAAGTGCATTGCTTTGCAATGTGTTGAGGTGGTTTCCTTGTTTCAGATGCTAAAGAAACGCATTTCCTAATTTGTTACATCTTTTAATCATTTTATGATGGTTCCATTGGGTTAAAATATCTGGAAATAAATCACCTTAGATGTGTGTGTGCTTCATCATACAAGAGTAAAGTCGACAGTGATGGGGCTGGCTCTGATCTCCATAGAGTTTGTTGCGCACAAGGTAGTGTCAACAGGCGATCTGAAACATATCACTAATAAGGATTAATATAACGGAAGTAAGTCCATGCCCTCCAGCTGTACCTTTTTTAGTAGGTACAGTACCCTTCAAACAGCAGGAGCATTTTGTACATTTTTTGTTTCTGCACAGAAAGGAAATAAAGATGTGCATAAGCTGCATGTATTTGTGCTCTGTGTTTGAATAATGCAGGTTATAAAGGTGGTGCCAATCACAAATGTGTAAGTATGCTATGATTTGTTTGGTTATGTGTTGGCGTCCATTCTCTGGCACAGAGCACCACTTCATCTGTGGCACAATGCTAGGCCAGTGGTATAATGCAGTAATCCGCAAACTGTGTTCCATGGACTCTCTGGATTTCCTAGAGAATTACGTTTTTTTTTATGAAGGATAAAGCACCAAGACTGGATTGGCAGAAGGTGTATATGTGATTCTATTTCTATCAGTAGATGTGTTTGTTTGACTGCAATTCCCACTCTTTTCAGCTAGTCATCATCTGGCTGTGGATGGCAGAAAGTGTAGTCAGCAGATGGAGAATCACTTGTTGTCCATCTCTTTGCCAAGACATATGTATATTGCCTGGATGAAATAACTAGTGGTATACTTTTCACACCAATGTTTGTAATATTGTAGTGTTGCTTCTTAAAGAAATGTTACTTGCTCAAATTCTCATCTCAGTGGAACACTCATCTTGATAGAATTAGCATTATTATTCCTCCCAGCTAACTAAAATGTAACTACAATTTTATAATGACTTGGGTGATTTTTAAAAGACCTTTCAAAATATTATATATTTAAGATAGCCATTATTTATTTATAAGTAAAATTTAATGAGATGTTCAGCTTTATTTGCCATCTCTTGTAAATTAGGAGTACCAATTGGTACAGACTGATGTGGCAGATACCAACATTCTACTTTCCCTCCCAAATAACACTTTCTATCAGGAAGTACTGGACTATTTGCATAAACTGTCAAGAAGCTAAAGTTAAATAGTTCATAAATTATACTTTTAAATAAAGAATGGTTACCATAAATAAATATAGATGAGTTTCAAAGCCCTTTCAAAATCACAGAGTCATTATAAAATGTTAGTTCCACTTTAATTATACAACCTATATCAAAAATGTCAGATAAATCATCTCAACTGAGGTTAAATAGTCCATAACTACTAAACTAAAAATCTCTGCACTGTTTAAAAAAAAGTGCAAGATATAGGCAGGTTAGTCAATTGTTGAACCTTCAGCTGTTGGGGACTATAAGTTCCATCCCCCCCCCCCCCAACCTGCCATTGTTTGGTCGGGGATGATGGGGGTTGTAGTCTTCCACATCTGAAGGTCTAACAGCTTTCACTGCCCTTGGTTATAAAGATACTTTAATGACACTAATAGCTGGTAGGTGACAGATTCACCTTAGATAAACCTTGTGCTGTTCTTCTGACCAATAAAAACTGTGTACAATTTATAGAAACATGGTTATTAAATTAGATATTGTAGACTGGTTTCCATTATCCCACCACAGCCAAACATATTACGTAATTTCCTGAGAAACAAACAACAGGTGGAATTCGGGAATCTCTTTCCCACATTCACTGTGTTTGTGTTGCAAAGTTCCACAAGCACAACAGTGATAAGTCATGGAGCAAGATCATTGGAACATTTTACTTCCTAATCACCCCAAACACAGATAACAAAGGACTTTTATTCATTGGCAGGTCTTTTTATGTTGATTAGAAACCACAAACACAAATCAAATTTGATTTGGATGATCAATTGGAAAATGTGTACATTTAAAATATTTTAGATTCCTTGGTTTTCATTAACTCTTTTCTTTGTAATTTCAAACCCCACTGGTTCTCAAAGAGTTAAAATGTTTTATGGTCTTTGTAACTGAGAAAACTCCTCAAAGCTTCATGCACAAAACAAACTTCTAATCTTTCTAAGGTCAGTGGGAAAATAATTAGAGTTAGTATAAGATGAAAACACACATAGTTTTTTGAGCATGTCAATAATATGTGATTTGTAGTTCAATAGTAATTGAATTATAAAGGATCCCCCTCCCACCCCTTTTACCCACATAACACTGGCTGCTCTCCAAGCCAGTCCAGATGGAACGCGGTGAGGGTCAATCTTTAATTAGCATAAGGAAAATCCTGCCCTCCTTCCTCAAGGGGCAGCGTTTTCCTTATACTCAGTGCATGAAGATTGTCCCTCTCTGAGAGTTGGCCTGTCCAATGACTGGATTCCACAACTGAGGGGAGGCGCAAAGGATAGGTAAAAGGGCTGGGAGGTATCCTTTATAATTAAATTATTATTGAACTACAAATCACATACTATTGACATACCGCTCTACATGCTCAAGTAGAGCAGTTGGAGCTCCCTTCATCTTCATATATTAGTGTTCCTTTAACTATTACTGTGACAGAGAGGTGTACAACAAATTTTATGTTTCACACCTTTCTGGCACCCCAAGGGATCATAATTATAATAATTATATAACCTTATATAACAATCCACCCTATGTTAACCTTTTGAGTACCAGAAGGTCCAGACATTGCTGTTTGAAGCACTGGAAACCTCCATGGCATTTAACCCTTTTGAATGCCAGAGGGGTATGCAACGCATTGCAAAGCAATGCGTTGCGTACCCCTCTGGCACTCAAAGGGTTAAAGGATTACTGATCTGTCAGAAATTGCAGCACGTTATTATAAATAAAAATCCTGAAGAGTTACTTTTATTTCATTGGGAAAAAAAATAGAGTATGGAAAAATAGGGGTCATTACTCCCAAGTCTGCCTCCGAAGAAGGTTGCCATGTTTACCTACTGCTTGTTCTTGCCTTACCCCAGTAGTAAATAATAATACGTAAAGGGATAGTAATGTTTCACAGAAACAGCAGCTCCAATTAATCGTCAGAGTATTTGAGCCATAGAGAGTGTTATTTGTTGTAGTTCAAGAGTTATTGAATGATAAAGTTTCCTCCTCCTGCCCCTTTTACCTAGTGTAAGCCACTTTCCATCAGATATGGAATCTGGTCTATGGATCAGAAAGCTCACAGCAAGGGACAATCTTCTTACTGTGAGAACAATGTAAACCCTGCTCCCCTTGAGAGGTTTTGCCCTTATGCTTATTGAAGATTGTCCCTATCTGCAATCCACCTGGATACCACCTTACTGCTCTGAGGTGAGTAGTGTTACATCAGTAAAAGTGGCAGGAGGGGGATACTTTATCATTCAATTACTCTTGAACTATAACTCTGACAGTATTGAAATAAACTCCATGACCAAATACTATGAAGATTAATTGGAGCTGCTTTATTGTGAAACATTACTATCCCATTAAGGTGCCATGAATGATGTGGAGGAAGTGGTCTCTGCTGCTCCAAGGTCTTTGGATCTAAGAGATGAGATAATGGGCAAAGTGGTTTGGGACTGGAGTTTATCTTAATTCCAGCAATTAGGATTGATATAGCCAAGATGGAGCTATATTCACACTACTCCAGTGCCCCACACCCCCCACAATATAACTGAACAACACTGTATAGAAATGTGAATAAACTGTCATAATGATATGAGGGGATATAAAAAGAACAGGCAATGCAGGTATCATATGTGGATGTCTTTATAAAGTTTTATATCCCGCTTGTCCCACCCAGTGTGGTGCAGGATACGTCTGCTTTCTGCCCAGCTAGAAATCCCTGTTAAGGTGTACAGAGAATGTTGTAGGCAGTTATCTCCAGCAGGAGACCAAGTAGAACACTAAACCAATATTCCACTCACCTAAAGTGGGCCTGGTCTTTAAACTATAGTGCAACTTTAGAACAAGCTCTATTCCTGATGAAGCTCAGGAAGAGACATATTGTCCTAACCCAGTATATCTCCTTTCTCAATTCATGGGGGGGTATAGAGTCAGCCCTGATGTCCAGCATGGTCCACCCAGCCTTCTTTTTATTTGGAGGCTCTGCTGAGCGACCTTAGTGTGCACTCACCATTTATTGGTAAAAGCAACCAAAAACTTGGCAGCTCCCACACGTGGTGACATTTTGCCATCAAGATATCACCATCAAAACAGTTGGTTCCTCTCAGTGATGATACATAGGGCCACATTTATCATAGCAAAGGTGGAGCTATTCTGGAGCAAAACAATTGTTCCATATGTATCAAAGAAAACAGCCAAATGAAAGTAATGGGAGTTTTCCTTTGATAAATATCATGCATATGTTTTGCTCCAAAATTGTCCCACTTTTGTCTTGATTGATATATTGCATAGAGTTGTTGCATGGGCCTATTTAGCTCATTGAAGAAAGCAGGGACTATGGAAAGGTCAATCCATATTATCTTTTAAAAATAGCCTTCAGTAGTCTATTTATAGTCTGTTTCATATGGGTGTCAGTTGGAATACATAGTTTAATTGTTTACAGCTGTATTGTTTTAATTATAGTCCAAAAAATTATCATCTTGAATAATTGCTTTTCTGAACTTTCCATAATCAATCTGATGTTTCAGATTAATACATTGCTATGAAATAATATGACTGTGTCAAGGGGGTCTAAATGTCAGATGGCATCACAGAGCTCTATAGTAACAATGCTGTTATAATACAACTAGAATTATCACATCCAAGAAACATTCTCAAGAAATATCTCATAATTAGAAGTATTAAAATTTGATAACTGCTAGTCATGAAAATGAAGAGCAAGAGTTAAAAAGAAAAATTATTAACCTAATTTTTTTTAATGCTTTAGTAACAAATATTGGGGAACATTCATTTGCAAATATTATTCTACTGGAGAAGAGCAACACATGAAAGAAAACAAAATGTAACTGGAACGGCATCACTTTGATCAGAATAGAAAATTGCAGTTTAATTAAAAACTGAAAAGTGGGCTGTAATAATATTGTAATATTATTCTAATGAAAAATGTACCAGTAGTGGGAGTAACCTTGTTTTAGTCAGCAGGAAAAGAACTAACATTTTTTCCTGTTTTCCAGAACTCGGAGACAATGCAAGGCTTATTTGAAATGCAGGGTAAGAAGAATTTCATGGAGCAGCTGTGCAAAGCAGTGAAACCTGGCTTCCAGCCATCAGTAGATAACTGCAAGGTAGTCTTCGGGTACAATGGTCAGTTGAATGATCAGTTGGCAATAGTGGAAGCCATGGTGGAAAGTAAGTACCATGAATGAGCATTATTGATTTGCTACAGAAAATCAGGTGGATCCTGATTCTAAAATGATTAATCCTAAAGGGCTTGGCGCCATTAACTATGGTAATACAAGCTGCAGTAGCAACTTACCCAGCCACTCAAAAACTCCTACAGTCTAAGGTTAAGGCTTTCTTCTTCCTGAAGTAATCAGCAACTGGGACACATAAGCAAAGCAGGGCCAGACTTTCTCACTACTTAAGCTGTGTGACTATTGGGAATGCACAAAGGTAACATTTTGAATTAGTGCAGGGATGAAGTTTTTTTCTGGTTAGAACTAAGTACCCCAATCACTTCAGAAAAAAAACAAAGTCTTCACCTGACTCTCCTGATATCACAGTGATATTTGTTGAACAACTAAGTATTTGGCTCTTGCAACTTCTGTTAGCACAGTTGGTAGAGGGCACAATTCTCTGTTTACAATTCCCTTAACAATGTCAGTTTCCTTAGGGGTATTTATTTATAAATATAAAAAACAAGCCTGTGCTGCTCCACACAAATAGCACAAATGTGAACCCTGTGGAAGGCATATATCATACCAATGTGCTAATTTTACTAGTTAAAAACAATAATGAGGGTTTTAGTTGCATAGGTTTATGAAAAATATGTTTACGCTCACTCACCATATAGTGCAAGTTCTAACCTATATATGTTGCCATTAAAAACATTCTCATTTCTCTAATGAAATTACATCTAAGAAAACGTGTTATCAGACCTAGTTAAAGCGGATCTATCATCAAAATATCATTGCCCCCCCCCCCCATACACTTACATAGCGATAGGCAAAGGCATACTGTCATTAGGCTGAATAAGTCCTGTGTTATTGTTGAAAAACAACTTCTCCTGTTCGCATCAGGCTGCACAGAGTTTACAAGAGAAGCTCTGTGCGGCTGCGCTGTCAGTAATTTCCGGTACCTTAAGGTACCAAGGAGCACCACTCACCAATCCTGGCAGTGAACAGGAACAGAGAGCCAAACCAGTCAAATAAATGTAGACCTCAGAATGTGGCTTCTAGACTAACAGGGGGGCATTCTCACACTTTGTGCACTTTGAGAACCAGAATGCTCTTCAGGCTCCTATATGAAATGGGAAAGAGTGGCTGGTGGCGGTAAGGTGTAATAGGGAGGGAGTCATTGCCTCCAGGGTGCTCTTTGTATGCAAGTGTCCTGCCCTCTTGTGGGAAGATACTTCATTGCATGGTTCCTGTGTTCCACAGTGGACAAAAGATAAATATTAATCCCTTGAGGACCAGAGGTATGTGCAGTGCATTGGGAAGAAAGTGTTGCACTCCACTCTGGTCCTCAAAGGATTAAAGAAACAAGGGGGGATTCACTAAGTGGTGATAAAGTGGAGATGACTTCTCCAGTTTATCACTTCTCCAATTCCTATGTTATTCTATGGAGCCTATGCAGCTTAGTGCATAGGCTATATAGTATAACATAGGAACTGGAGAAGTCAGCTCCACTTTATCACCACTTAGTGAATCTCCCCCAAGGTTTTAGTAAGGAAAAAAGGAGAAAAACAGGCTGGTCTAAAACCGCACACAATTATTTACTTACCCTTCAAAGTAACGTCCACACGATAATGCTACAATTTCTTGGTATAAATGAAGTTGAAATACTTAATGCCAGACATCACTTTGCTTACAAATTATGGTTTATAAGTGATTTGCTGTACTGTAACAAAGAGAACAGTATCTGGATTGAATCTGCAGTGGTGATAGATAATACACAGATTAGAAATATAGATATGTAGCTGTTTGTGGACTTCAACCAGCACCACCTTCAGGCAGCCAATGGCCAACTGAGAATGATAGTCTAAAAAGTAAATGACCTATTGGAATATTGATATTGAAATTTGATGGTGCATCCTCACATACAGTATGAATACAAAAGGGGGGGTTATGCACTAATGCATGATAAAGAGGTGATAAAGTGGAGATGACTTCTCCAGTGATATCGCTTCTCCAATTCTTATGTTATTCTATAGAGCCTATGCACTAAGATCTCTAAATCTTAGTGCATTGGCTCCATAGAATAAAAGACACTGGAGAAGGTATCTGCATGTTATCACCTCTTTATCAAGCCTTAAAGAATAACCTCCATTGTTGGGAGTCCACTTCAGATATGCAGCAGATTTATACCAATGGAAGACCACACCACACCCCCCGCCACTGGCGACTGGTAATAGAATTCATCTGGGTAAAGCCATTGCAAGTAGTCAGTATGATTACTGAAAACAGCTAAAACGGTCTATGGAGGAAAATCCAGCACATCTTTCAGCATTTAAAAAATATTGACATGCCTACATGTATAGTATTGACCAAAATATAAATGAAAAATGTATAGATTTCTCGATAAATCATTCAGTTCTCAATTTTTATAAGAATACTACCAAATGATATGCATTTTAATGGATTTTTTCTGTTTTCCTTCAGCTCGGTTAAATCCACAAGACCTTTATGCAAAGCTGAAGGATGAAAAAACGAAGGTAAACTTTACATATTCTTATACATTTTATTATAACAATTCAGTTTTTATGCAATGTTTTTACTGTTGTAATATACAACTAAATTAAAATAAAAATTGTTGTTTAAGTTGAAAATGTGCATTGCCCTTTTCTGTAAGAAAAAACAAACAAACAAAAAAAAAACTTTGGTTCACCACAAGTATTGGGAGTTGGATCATATAACTGACCCAACAATACATTATTTCCATCACCTACAGACCAACAAAGCCAAGCAGTGACACTAATAACCAATAAAAAGCAAGGGAACTAAGTGCTGGCTGAAGATGACAGTTGTAGCCCCCGACATTTGACTATCCTGATGCAGAAGCTGTGTATAAATACACCATTCAAATAATGTACAGCAATAGGACATTGCTTGATATGGTTGAGTTCCCTTGATACATGAAATACATCAGGTGTGCTATTGATTTGTATCACAAAACACAAACTGTGCTTCCTTAGCCCAGGAACAACACTCAGGAACTTCACCAGCCAGGAACCAGGATCATAGCTCCATTCACCCAGTCACTAGACAAGACTCAGTGTAGGGTGAAAGCACTCTGGATCCAGCCATCTCCCCCAAGCACCAGGCAACACCAGTGTAGGAGTATAACATGAACTGACTTTATTGGGGAAAACAGGGACATTCTATACAAGAACCACAGACTATGCAACAACAGTCCAAATACAATAAACAATGGGAGTATACAATGAGACACAATGGGAACAATACACAAGTTATACAATGGGAGCCTCAACATGGGGACAAAGGACTGTAAACAGCAAAAGGCAACATGATTACATCAGACATAATCATATCCACCGCATAATTAAATGACCACATCAGCCAAGAGCATCATTCCATTAACAAACACAATACCCTGCTCCTGTGGCAGCCCCCATAGCTGGACAGTCTGTAGAGGTCTGGATTGGGCAGACCAGACTGGGTTTCCTGGTCACCCTGTGCCCCCAATAGGCACAGGGTGACTTAGACCCAAGAGGAGACTGGGAAGCTGAGAAAAAGCATCCCCATGAATGGAGCCCATAGTCTGTAGGGAGGAGGCGGACCCCCAGGCCCCTCCAGGAGCCCAGGGCACGGAGGCTTCCGTGCCATTTATGTGAGATTTTTTATTATTATTATTATTATTATTATTAAAAAAGTTTAAGATATTTAGCTTTATTTTTCAGTTTATACAAAAGAGCTAGTACTGGTTGGCAAGGAGTGGCAGTTGGGATGGAGAACAGCGTAAAATCTTGATATATGGCACATGACTGTGCCAGTAGTACAGCCTAATTTGCATCAATGACAACTATAGCAAAATTGATAAACTACTGCTTTAAATAAAAATGTCACACATAGTAATATGGGTGATTTTGAAAGCACTTTGAAAATTGCTTATTTGTTACAAAGCAACAGTTCCACTGTAATTGCTGAAGAGAGAGGCTGATCTACCACAAAGGACTGGGACAATTCTGGAACAAACCAACTGAACCATAATAGGCAATTAAACATTCACATTTATTTAAATTTGGATTTTAACCCCTTGAATGCTAGAGAAGGCTCCAACAAATTGCTTTGCAGTGTTTTTGAGACATCTCTAGCATTCAAGAAGTTAAAATCCAATTTAAACCAATGATAATTGTATTTGTCCCCTATGGTGCAGTTGGTTTGCCCCAGAATTGATCTGGTGCAGTATTTCATGGTACATCGGTCTCTCATTCTGTTCTAAGTACTAATAAGGTATCTTCACTGTATGTTGCCCATGTTCAGTGTTTGTTACTATGGCATCCCATACCACTTGATGCAATGCCAGAACTGTCTGTACTAGTTAAACGTTGGCCTTTACCTATCCTTTCATTTGCAGGAGGGACTGCCGCTCTTTTCATATGCCTCTAAAGAGGCAATTGTGGATGAAGATTGGTTGAGCCTGCCCCTTATAATAACCATTGTTTGTCTGGCTGTGTCCCTGCTAATTATAGCAGCTATTTATGGGTGTTGGCATCAGAAGCAATCTCACAAAAGAGAACAGGCAAGTATCAATTCAAAGGTATGCACAAGACTGTATTTGTACAGTAACACTTTATTTTGACTTTACATATGCACTTGCTGAATAAGTAAATCAAATTACACATGCGGTTGTATTATATATATATAGCTAAAAAGGAGGGGCAGCACCCGTGGGTCTTTTCAAATAATTTATTTAATGCATTAAATAAATTATTTGAAAAGACCCACGGGTGCTGCCCCTCCTTTTTAGCTACATCTTCAACACTGGGATTGTGCACCTGGGCAAGAACTATTTTCTTCAGAGTGAGTGCTTTCATCTATGTTGGCAGATATACATATACATACATACACACTAGTGTAAAAGCCTGCGTACACCTCACACTAAGGTTAGATGCTGTGGTGATGTGTGTCTGGTCGATGTTTGGGGAGCATATAGTGTAGGGGAGGGAGAGAGAGAACATCCTCGTTAGCATGCAGGGTTGTCACACTGCTGGCTATACGGAAGTGATGCCCTCCATTACACATCTCCAGCAATTCAAAAACCCTGACGTCTGAGTGTATCCACTCTGCTCCTCCACTAGTCCACACCGGGAGCGAGAAGATCTTCTCAGATTTCAGAACCACAAACAGCATCTGTGGCAATGAAAATGTTAAAAGCTGCACTAGTAACAACATTTTTGTTGTTGTTAATATTTTGTTTAAGAGATTGTGTGACTATTAATCTCTGGAATAAATAATTATCCTCAACCTCACAATTATGTGATAAGCACTTACAACCGTCATCTGAAAAAGTATACAAATGAACCAGCACTAACACAAGCTTTTAGTTAGCCTATCTGTGTGAACGCAATATAATGAAATTGCATGGAGTTTAGGAGCATGAAGCAAATGAATGCTCCGAGAAAAGGTGTGCACGGTAACCAGCAATTGTTCAAAGAGAGAAAGCACCCTCTTTCTTAATCTGAAACTCAAATGTAATATACTGCCAAGGCACAAGCTGACTCGCCAGAGAAATAGTAAAATGCAACCATAATCTAGGGTGCGGGATATTGAACACACCTTTGAACATGCTATAAATAAAACAGAGAATATGAATCCTAAGAAACTTAGTGAATGGTCATCACTTAAATGAATAATTCTCATCCACCCTACAAATATTAAATTAACACTGAAACCAGCAGCTGATAAAAAGATACCCGTACCAGTCCTAATAAGAGCTATTGTTCAGCCTGACGGTGTCAATAAATGCTGCTTCACCAAGCGGGTGGTGTCTCCTCTGAGAGCTTCGTCAAGCTGGATGCATTTTTAACATTTTTGAGACTTCTACATAAATAAAAGTAAAAACTTATGTTTCATTTTTTTTTTTTATTTTTTTTTTTACCAGAGGCTCACAGAGGAACTTCAGACAATGGAAAATGGGTACCATGATAACCCTACCCTGGAGGTAATGGAAACCGCTCCGGAGATGCAGGAGAAAAAGGGTGGCCTAAATGGAGAGCTTGGGGACAGCTGGATTGTTCCACTGGACAACCTGACAAGAGAAGACCTTGAAGAAGAGGAGGACACCCATTTATAAAGTGAAAGCAAAAAGACTGGGCAATCCAGCTGTGCAATATGAATCACATGGCTGTTCAAGTAAAGCAGCAGTGCCTGGTTTAAGCCTTAAATCACAGAGTACCAGCTCACTTATGAACTGGTTGTCTTACTTTCAGTTATTTACATCCAATTTTGATATATGCTTCTAACTTTGTCCACAGTCAGTTTAATGGAGAACATGTAAAAGATTGCCCACAAGCCATCATTTCTCCTACCTGTATGCCAGGAAAGATTTGCATGTTCCAGCACCTAGAACAGAACTCATGACAATCTTCCTGTCCTAACACCAGAATCCTGCATCGCTTAGGAAACAAACTGTGTACTTTGAACATACAAGGTGTTGAACCCATGGATTTCTGGCATCCATTTCTCCTAAGACATTCAGTGAGGCATATGCCAGTAGCCAAATGTGGAAAAATTATGAGGCAAACCAACTGCATAGTCGGGAACAAATAAAAATTCCCATTTCTTCTAAGCGGGGCTTTTAATTCTCTGAATGCTAGAGCAGTGTTTCTCAAACTGTAGGGACAGTGGAAGTGACGCTCTTCCATTGTAGAAACACCGCTTTGTTTTGCAATAATCATTCTCCTTGCTATGCAGCATAACCATTCTCCTTGCTATGCAGCATAACCATTCTCCTTGCTATGCAGCATAATCATTCTCCTTGCTATGCAGCATATTGTCAAAAACTGGTCAGTGAAAAAGGCTGGTTCAAAGAACAGCACACTCTGCCATGTCTGTAATCCATAAGAGTACATTTGGTGGGAAGCCTTTAGGGGCTGGATTTTGGAAATGTCTGCAACAAAGAAAGAGAGATCTAATTAATGCATTTCTTAAAAACATATTAGAAAATGAAATGCAAATGAGTAATATAAATGTTTTCAAAGAATTACATTTTGCTAAAAATAGGGGACATCAAAATTTGATGAAAAAAGGGGTGGGGGTCATATGCAATAGTTTTTGAACCGCTGTGCTAGATAGACAGGTATCCAATCATATCACAGCGGTGATGACCTCTAGCATTCAAGAGGTTAAAAGCCCAATTTAAATCAATAGAAATGTGGGGAATTTTATGTCCCAGTGGTGCACTTGATTTTCTTCAGAACTGTTCTTCTTTTTGCCTTTACAGATATGACTCAGTGTTTGGCCTTTACAATGATATCATAAAGGTGGTGAGCCAAATATCAATACTGTAATAACCCTTAGAGAAAGCAGGCATACACCGTACTCTCTCTTGTTATACTAAATCATTTGAAGGTTAACTGCAAAAGAAAAAGAAAAATCAGTAAAATGCTTGAGTATTAACATTTCTATAGTTTCATATTACCTAGCACAGTGAAATCATGGTTTTCTTTTATCATTTTTCAAGTATATTCCTTTCAATTTACAATGTGACTACTAAATCAGTTTAGTACGAATTCATCTGTTCTAGTGCAGCACCCTATGCATATTTCTGAATTAAGGTTTCAAATACGCAAACCTAATGCAAGGTGACTGACATTTCATAAATGATCATCCATACGCTAAAGCCTGCTGTAAAACATACTTGGACTGTACTGTCCTGTTTGCTAAAGGGAATTTTAAAATATGGTAATTGTACATATGTATGTATTAGCATGATAAACACAAAGCTTTTCTTTAAAATTTTAAGATCACATATATTACACATTTTAGCCACTGCCATTTATAGTTGTTGCTTTGTGTGCTCCTATAATATTTTTATCTTGAGAGATGCATTACATTAACATTCCACTACAAAGTTCCCCATAGTGCAGCAGTAAAATGCAGTGTCTGTTGTTAAAAGCTTAAAAAAAAACCTTTGGGCCATCAGGAAGTCTAGGAATTTAAGGTAACTTGTGCTTCAGCTGTGATAATGCTGACAGGTATGTTCTATGTTTGTAAAATAATAAGTGCCACGGACTTGTATTTATGACAGATTTATATTATTGGGACACAGCATATCCCCCAGATATAGAGCTTTCTAACCCTTGAACATTTGTTTAATTAACTGGTTAACCTGCATGAATCTATAGTCTCTTGATATTTGTTTACTTAAAAATACATAATAGCCTCTTTTGACAAGTTTGGGAGATGCTACCATCTACTGAATGAAGAAAAAAAACCAGTTATGTTTGTTACCACTGGGTGGCAGTGCCAGAATGCAAGAAGGCATTTAATACAAACACTCCTACTCTTATAGATTTCTTGTTAAAGTACTGTATGTTCATAATGCATTTGTGACTCTAAAGCTTACAAAGGGTTGAGAACAAATATCACAATTAAGTTTTTGTTCTGAAGGATGAAATGATACTGAAAATGGGGATATATGAAGAGAAAACAGTCTGATGTAATATTACAGTTTACAGCTCCTGCACACATTGTATATATAATGTGAAAGTTACATGGTCTGTGTTTGAATCTGTGCTGGCTGCACCCCTGCACTGGCAATGTGTAGAGTACTGCATGAGGGGGTTGAGAACCCACATGCATTACTCCGCCCATTGCCAGAGGGACTGCTTTGTTCCAAAGACGTATACACAGGCTGGGAATGTTTATGGGAATGGAAACCATCCATGCTTCAGTCAGACAATTCCTTTTTCTCCTCTCTTAGGGCTAGATTCTATTGCATTTGCTAATTTTATCATTGCTTTTATCTCCAGGTTTCCCCATAGACTTCGATAGGAAAATGTTTGATAAAGCGGTTGGTAACATTTAGCACCAGAAATAGAATCCAGCCCTTAGTCATCTTTCCCTCTCCCCACTCTACTTAGTCAACATGCATATAATTTTGCTGCCTCCCAGGATTTGCTCAGCCCTGCATCTCTCCAGTACCCACTGTCGTAACTACAGGGGTCACACCTGAGACCGGGCCCATGCACTCCAGGGGCCCAGCCTCCCCCTGCGACCCCTCTGCCTGGTGCCGGCAATCTCCCGCCGGCACTCTAGTAATGCAGAGTGCTGGGAAATTACATCATCTCCCAGCGCTTTGTATTACTAAGAGGAATGCGCGGTAGCTCCAGGTAGGAGATGGGGGCATTGTGGAGGGGGTCAAAGTGGTCAGGGGGGCCAATGTGGTGGTGGGGGGGGCCGTGGCACTTCTTGTACCAGGGCCTGGAGGCTTCTAGTTACGCCTCTGCCAGTACCTTCCATTTGCCACCTCCCTCTGTCACACCACTCATTCACATCTATTCTTTCACTCATGTCCTTCCACTCTTTACCTATCTTCACCTCCCACATTCTCTCAGCCGTTCATATATTATTTAATCCCTTGAGGAGCAGAGACATACGCAGTGCATTAAATGGCATGGTGTACCACCCTGCTCCTCAAAATGTATGTAATAGATTGCAAAGCACTTTACTTTCCAGTGCTTTGTACATCCCTCATCTCAACAAGGGTTAAATAGCTCAAGATAACACCATTTTCACTATTTAGACTTACAATATTGCTGCCTCCCTTCTCCTACATGCCGCCGGGGCTTTGGTTTAAAGGGATAGTAAGGTTTCATAATAAAAGCAGCTCTAATTAATAATCATAGTATTTGGACTTTGGCGAGTGTTATTTCAATACTGTCAAAGTTGTAGTTCCAGAGTTATTCAATGACAAAGTGTCTCCCTCCCGCCCCTTTTACTGATGTAACACTGCTCAGCCAGAGCAGAAGGGAGGTGCCCAGGTAGACTGCAGAGAGGGACAATCTTCAATTAAGATAAGGGAAAAATCTGAAAAGTTTGTCAAGGGGGGCAGGGATTTCATTGTTCTGATAGGAAGAAGATTGTCCCCTGCTGTTATCTGTCTGGTCTATGGACTGGATTCCACATCTGAGAAGAGATGGCTTACACTAGGTAAAAGGGGCTGGAGGGGAAAATTTGCTTGTGAATATCTCTCAAACCATAAAGGTTTGAGAGATAAGACTTATATCGTTCTTCATGTTTTTTAATGCCTACAAAATAAAATAAAGATAAAACAAAGTATTACTATCCCTTTAAGGGATTTCCCCCCAATGATATGCAGTTCAGTCAGAGTAAGACTTAGACAGCCAGACCCATGTACAGAGGATCTGCTGTTCTGCATTACTGTCCCCTTCAGGTGTAGAGAGAAGGGACCATAAAACAGCACAGAGAATCCTCATTACATGGGTTTGGCTGCCTAATTCTTACTGTGGTTCTGCTTTTACCACTGGGGGACATATCATTGCAAATCACATTGGTTCTGTGTGGATTGATTTCCTACAGTTAGTCTTTAACTGGTTAGGATGACTGTGTGGAGGTGGACATGATTCTTGATGAATCTTTCTACTGTTGGCTCCCACTGTGCCCACCTATGCTTAGACAAAAGTGGAAGTTAACGTGAAAGCTGTCCAGCCACAATGATTCCCCACACACTTCTGTAGTCTGCAGCGTTACTTCCCAGCACAGTATTTGTTGTTTTCATTATTCAGGTTCTCTTCTAATTTGAAATAAACATGAAAAAGGAAAATCAGAACATATGAGGAAGTAGAATATAATCTTGCAGGATAGGAGGAATGTGTGGGGAATAATTGTGGCCAGGTTTCTTTTATAAATTTTAATATCCAGTTTCTTTTAAAGTGAAGTTGACAGAGTGTGTGATCCTGCCAGAGGTGGGATGAGCAAAGTGTGAGGACCTTGAGGTGTGGGAGTTCAGCCATCAGATAATGCCCAACTCCATGGACATGATATCCCATACAAATTCATTTCTGTAAACTAATCTATACAAATAATGCACAGAGGTCATTAGGATTTTCTGGCTAAGTTAATGTAAGGGGGGGGGGTTAATTAAGGTGTTAATGTTACTTTAATAATCCCTTCCTAGTCAAAAGCATACTACCAGAATCCCTTGCTCACTATATAAGTGTACTAAATGCACTGAAAACACAACTACCTGTGTCACTGGATTCATGCATTCATTCCCTTGTGATCCAGTGTAACCCACAAACCTGTAGTGTGCTCAGGCAGATGTCCTAATAAGAACTGGAGCAAATATTTGGCAATCCAACAGCACCATAGGGGACAAATAAAAACAACCACTAATTGAGATGGAGCTTTTATTGTGAAATTCATTGCACCCCCCGCCACCTCATCCAGTTGTTTGTTTAATGATAAATGTTAGTTTTTATTTTATGACAACAGTTTGAAGAAAGTATTCAAACAGCAGTGATTTGTTTATATATGTTAAATTATGTAGTTCATTAACTGTGGATCTGTCACTGTAAGAAAGGGGTGATTTTGAAAAGTTTTCACAAGCACCTATATGATGTTTTTTATTTTATTTTATTTTTTAAAGTGGATATAACATTTTATAATGACTTGAGTGATTTTGAAGGGATTTTAAAATCACACTTATTTATGTTAGCCATTCGTTATTTAAACTATAGCTTAACCCTTTGAGTACCAGAGGAGTATCTAAGACACTGAGATTCAATGCATGGATACCCCTCTGGCACTCAAAGAGTTAAGAGATAGATCCACTTTAAACTGACAAATAGTCTATCACATATAGATTTCTAATGCTCATTAGATAGAGCATTTAGCGAAAAAGTTTAATATGTTAGTCATTTTTTTAAAAAAAAAGTTATGTACGCAAAAAATTCAAGTTTAAAAGGTGCCCAGCAGCCTACTTCCGCTTGCCTCTGCGGCAAGCTGCTTGCCACACAGAGGCTGCTCCCGTCCCACTACCCAGCATCCTCTGATGACGGAGGATGTCTGTCTCTAAGCTGGAGTAATCTCATTGGCTAGATATCAAACTCTGCCAATGAGATTGCTCCAGCTTAGAGAAAGAAAGCCTCCATCATTGGAGGATGCTGGGTAGTGGGATGGCAGCAGAGGCAGTGCTGAAAGCAGGTAGTAGGCTGCTGGGCACCTTTTAAACTTGAATTTTTGCGCAGATAACAGGTTTTTTTTTTTTTTTTTTTTTTTTTTAAATGACTAGCATATTAAACTTTTTCGCTAAATGCTCTATCTAATGAGCATTAGATATCTATATGTGATATATCCACTTTAAGCAAATTAGACAGTACTTCCTGATAGTAAATGGCAGTTAGGAGGAAGAGTAGAGTATTAGTATCTGACACACCAGGCTATGCCAGCAAGTAATGCTTAATTGTATAAATTGACAAAAATAAAACAAAATCTCTTAAATTATACATTTAATAGGAAAACGCTAATCTGACTATAGAACATTTTGAAAACGCTTTCAAAATTACTCAAATTATTATAAAGTGTTAGTTTCAATTTAAAACACACTGCTCCCCATCCCAACTGCCACTTCCTGCCAGGGAGTACTAGCTTATTTGCACAAACTGAAATTTAATATTGCTAGTGTTTGAAATAAAAAATGGCTAACAAAAATATAGGTGCTTTTAGAAGCTCTTTCAAAATCACCTATTTTTAACAAAGCAACAGTCCTACGTTAAATAAATAACTATTGATCTGACTGCAGTGGGGTTGAAGTGGAGCTGTGTAAAAAGAGTTAAGCATTGGAGCATCCTACTTGTCTAACACTGATGTTTTTAATCCCTTGGATGATAGAGGTCTCCGGTACTTCATTTTACAATGTGCTGGTACCTCACTAGCATCAACAGTTTAATGTACAGACATTTTAAAATCTTGCCTCTGTGTTTTCTGACCATTGTTTACCTATCTACAGAATTGTGTGTACATTTGTTTGCATGTATAATTTTTCTTTTCTTTTTAGAACATTTGTCCACCCTTTATGGACCAGTCAGCTGCCCGGCAATGAATTTCTTTGGAATGCATTGTGCACCTCCTGGTCCTTAAAGGGGTTAAAATAAAACATTTGTAATTCTATAAAGTGCCATTATAAATTTTGCAGAGCTGTGTTTGTCAGCCTCTCTCACATTTCTTTATTCATATCTCACAAAGTATGTCATTCTTTTTACATGATCTTCCTTGTCTTATGGATGTATCACGTATTTTCTTACTCAGTATTAGTAACAATAAGTCATATCAGGGAAAATAATACATAAACATTTCAGTGTCATAACTCTAAAAGAAATGGTTGGTTGTACAGTTAGGCACATATGAAAGGAGGTTAAAGGGTATCTACCACCCCTATACAAGTTACTTTTAATCAGAGCCAATGAAACAGCTGCAGCTTATAGACAGACAGCCTCAGTCATTGGAGGAGGCTGGATACAGGGAGGGGAGCAGAGGCAGAGCGGAAGGCTGCGGCACAGAGCGCGTAACCACAGTCTGCCTGAAAGTGGAGTCAGGGTAATGATTATTATTCATAATTCTCACAAATAGCTTTTTTAACAGAGAATCTAATAAAATGCTCTGAATAATCACTATATAACCTAGCGATTAAGAGCAACTTGTATAGGGATGATAGATCCCCTTTGAAGAGAAAGTTCCAGCTTATTTTGATTTTGCATACTCTGTAGTGCATATGGAATGTCAGATTGCCTATTCTTTTCATTTACTTTAAGAAACGTATGTCCCTGCCAGAGAGTGGTTTGAATTTGTTTACAGAGAGCTTTTCTGGGTGGACTGTGATAGAAGAGACTGCAACAAAGTAAAAACAAAAAATAATGAAACAATGTAGAAAAACCTAATGCTACATCATATTGATCAATCAGTGGTGCAGGGAGATTGCAACATTGTATAAATAGCTCTGCTTTCACATTCCCTACCAGAAAGCTCTATGGAAACAAATTCAATGAGCTCACTGTCCAGGATATTAATAAAAAATAAATGAAGATGAAAATCTGTATAGACAGTTTGTCTTTATATATTATGCAGGTAGAATATGCGAAGTCAAATTTTAATTAATTTTTATTAATGTATCCAGAGGAGTGCAAATGCTCTTTTAGTTCTTAAAGGGTTAAATCTAAGGGCACATTGATTATAGCAACATACAATTTAAGGTTAAAAAAGTGCATTTCCTTGTCCTGTTGATCAGTGTGTTCTCAAACGGCTAGATGATGTCACCAGCTTTTTTCACTCTTTGTGATGGTGCCCGATCAGGAACATTCTTCCTCCCTGCTCAAACATTATGGTTGATCTGTATATGTTAATACTGAAAAAAATCTGGTTGCATGTATATATGGGGTACGAATCAGAGACACTCACCAACGGAAGATGATGCCTGACAAAATCAGCCAGTCCACCTGAAACATTGTTAGAAGTTAAATACTGCTTTAGAGCTGTCTAGATGGTCCCTGATCTTGCACAGATGGTTAATTCAAACTCATTGAGCAAATGACTGAAACCTGAGGAAAGTCAGGGTTTTGTCTAAATCCTGACCTGTCAGATTTATAAACAGGTATAATGGGAGACACTCTCTCTTCAAGAGAAATCTGCATATACCACTTGAAGGAGAACTAGGCAATGTATCAGAATATTAGAGAGGCACTTACAGGACTTGAATGGTTGGTTGTAGATCAACCTTTCAGTCTGTCAGCACAAACTGAAAGGGTAACATGCAATCCTGTTAGTGCCTTCATGCAACTCTGGTGTATATTACATATCATTCAGTTCCTATGTTTTTCTGTGGAGTCAATGCACTCATATCTCCAGAGTTGGACAGCTCTTTGCATTAGCTCCATAGAAAAACATAGGAGCTGGACAAGTGATATCACTGGAGGAGTCTTCTCCACTTTATCACCCCTTATTACATATCACTCCATGTGTTTAAAGTGTTAGTAATGTCCAAGTACAAATATGTTGCATTGTGTAGAGCTTAAAAAGTTGACTTGAATGCAAAAAAAACATATCTCTCAATCCACTATGGACACTGATCTCCTGCTGGCAGCTTTACAGCTGACAGCAGGAAACATCAAACTTTGAATGCATGTTTCTCTCAAACCATAGCGGTTTGAGAGAGACAGTTTTTTGCATTCAAGTCAACTTTTTAAGCTCTACACAATGCAACATATTTGTCCTTGGACATTACTAACACTTTAATTGACTGTGGGCTGGATTCCATTCCACTTTATGTCCAATTCCTGCTGATGTCTACTGGGAAGCTTGGAGATAAAAACAAATGAAATTCAGCCCCAGGTGGCAGCACTTGGGTTTTGTAAGCCTGCGCAAACTGGCATAATATGCAAATATCCTACTATGCCAGGTGTAATGGAGTAGATAGTATTCACTTAATATTTTCTGCAGCAGTCTCAAACTTAAACAGCATTTTTTAATGAAAAATATATTTTGTAGGATTTTTCTTGCAGAGTACAACAAGGGTTCTTCCATTGCTGGGAGATTTTTCAGTCAAAAGATAGCATTACCTGCTGGCTACAATAGAAAAAAAATGCAGTTAACTCTGTGAGTGCCAGAGAGGTATCCATCACATTGCATTTCAATGTGTTGGATACCTCTCTGGCATTCAAAGTGTTATATATGCATAAACATTCTAGTAGTAATAATTGTTGAAAGAATAACTCTCCCAGCAGTAGTAATGTCAAGTACTCAACAGTAAAAACAAAAAAGTTTAATGCTCCTTTATGATTATGGACCTTATTCATCCAGCTAAAGTAGTGCAATTCTGGAGAAAACCAACTGCAACATAGGGGGGAAATGAAAATTCACATTGATTCACAATGTGTTAAAGACCTATCTAGGATTCAGTTGGTTAAAATTTCCTTTTAAAGAAATATGAATTTGTGTAATTTTCATTGGAAACCTATGATGCAGTTAATTTGCTTAGAAATGACACCTCATTAGTTTGACAAATAAGGTCATACGCATGTGCGAAGTGGCAGACAATACCATGTTTATTTACTATTAACAGCAAGGCTTTATCATCACACTTTAGGGTTGTTTGAACATATTGAGCACTGAAAAGTTTACTGTACCCAGCAGTTTTTATCATATCATATAACGTTGCCTAACATTAACCCTTTAAGCACCAGTAGGTAACCCCTTCTGGTCCTTAAAGGAGTAACTATATTCCTTTTACATGTCTGTTTCATGAAACACAGTCGAGCAGACAAAAAACATGAAAGTGAAATGGTTTTTAACCCGTTCAGTGCAAGAGGGTTATACAACACTGCAAAGCGTTGTGTACCCCTCTGGCACTCAAAAGGTTAACAGTGGATGAGCTGGAGACTATTCTAGCATTCAAGAGGGGTTAAACAAGTCCTAAAACAGACACAAATATGGCGATATGTAGTGCATGGGATATTGGTTTAACAGATTGCAAAAGAAAACCAATACAGAAAAAAACTGCTTTAAAAGGAGATGATTTTGTAGGAATAAGTGACAATTATGGTAGGTGTACCTATTGATGTATTTTTGCATTGTATCTTCGGTTTCCTGTATATAGCAATCTCTATTAAAGTATACCACTAGGTCACACCTAATCAGAGCTAACAAAAGACTCCCATAGTCCTGAATGGCTCTTAAAGGTTACAGTTTGGTATCAGATTGAAACAGAAACAACTCACAGTAGACAGAAATCAAATCCAATCAAAAACCAGAACATACAAATAACCTGACTGCTGTTTCAGGGATAAACTACCTAGGTAAATCTTTATGAGGAACAATTTAAGAGCCACTTATTCTTATGGTGTATTTCCCCTTTATCCTATAATTATTCTATTCATGTCCTGGAATGGCTTTGGAAATGGTATTTATCTTTGTTTGGAAAGTAAGTTTTGCACTGACCTCATTTCTCTCTACATATTGCATCAATGAGAAAATGTGGATAGAATTTTCAAAGGGAACATTTTGATTGTTAACATTGCATCAGTTCACTTTCCTCTCTCTGTATTCAATGACTTTTTTTTTAGTAAACTGTGTACTGGATTTTACAGAAATGCTGATTTATTTAATGGCTGACTTATAGGAACAGGGGTCGTCCACACTGGAAATGGTTGAGAACTGGATTGTCATACTAGATGATAGTTTCCTACAAATTATATTTTGAAAATGATGTAAACTGATAATAAACTTTTGTCTACACTGCTTCATTCTTGCTTTACCTACTTCGCCATCAAGACCTATTTAAAATAATGAAAGTTTTACATGCTGTAAGTGTTAACAACTTACAGAACATTTAACCCTTTGAGTGCCAGCAGAGTATGCAAACCATTTCAAAGCAATGTGTTGCATACCCCTCTGGCACTCAAAGGGTTAAGCTTTGTAAGCCTCAAAATTCCCCATCTGTTGCATGCAATGGCAATCTTCATTTTGAATTGCAACCATATCACAGGTGCTCTTCTATTAAATGCACAATACACTTTTTAATGAAAAATAATATAGGCTCAAATTCTTTTCCTGTTAAGTAAAACAAGGATACTCTCATTTTTGAAAGATTTTCATTTGGAAGATATTAATTTGTTTTTCTTTTTAAACTTTAATCCATAGCCCGAGTCAAGTTCTCCCACCAAGTGCATTATTTATTTAAAAAAAAAAAATCCTCGTCTTTTAGATACCAGCTGGTGCTGTAGCTCACAATTGAATTAAAAATCTCTTTCCTTAGCAGCAGGAGTACACTTGTTTCACTCAGCAGAAAAAGCATTATTTTCATTATAAAACATTAACTCCTGTGTTAATACTCTGTCCAGCTCCCAAGGTACCTTGAGAGTTGTATTGCCCCAATTAGATAATGAACTGCCATTGTCACTGAGAATTTTGATCTTTAAAGGGATAGTAATGTGTCACAAAAACAGCAGCTCCAATTAATCTATATAGTATTTGGGCCATGGAGAGTATGATTTCTTTAATTTTTATTTTTCAAAAGAGCTTTATTGAAGTAAATTAGAAATTATAAACATAAGGCAATTGTTACAGAAATGTAAAATGGTAACAGAAACATACCAAAAGCATGCTACAGAGAAAATGTGAAGAGCATGTGAAACATTTATCTGTGGATATCATCATAATAGACACAACAGGTATCATAATAAGTCCAATGATATAACACCTGGGAGGTGTCAATGACATATTCCAGGATTCTATAATTCACTATGATTGGGACCATTAATAAAACGTGTGAGAGATGACAATCACAAAAGGAAAATAAACAGTCTGCCAGTCGTATGTGTAGAAAAATCAAGTGTTGAAGTGACAAAAGGTGGAAGTAGTGGGTGGTGAAGAAAGAATAAAGAGTTGAGGAGAGAGCATGAGAAAGAGAGGAAAGGAGGAGAACAGATGAGAAAGGTAGTGAGGAAGAAATGGGGAAAAGAAGGGGGAAGAGAGGGAAAGGTAGGGAAGTGAGGGATGGAGAAAAGGAGAGATCTGTCATTACTGCAGACCATGGACTGGGCATGGAAGAGTCAAACTAGAGATTGAGCATATGACCATTGAAGGTAATCCATGGAAGCCATCTAGTCTTGAAAAGAGGTTGAGTATGCGCAGAGATAGTGTGCTATTCTTGCACGTCCATGAAATGTACTAATTTTTGGTTCCAAAGAGTGATAGTAGGGGGTATGAAGGACTTCCAAAGTGGAGGGATTACACACTTGGCAGCATTTAGCAATTGCAGGAAAAGGAACCTGTTGTGATCTGCGTGTGATATGGGGGGGGGGGGAGTTGTGGCCAAACAAGAAAATAGGGGGTCCATTGGGAGACCGGTCTGGAAAACTGCACTAAGAATAGCTGCAATCTCAGACCAGAAAGGGATAATCATAGGGCAGGTCCACCAGATGTGCAACATAGTTCCATGTTTTTAGTTGCATCTCCAGCAGAGAGGGGACAAGTTAGGTTTGAAGCTTTGTAGAGTTTTAGTGGTGCAATACCATCGGGTTGGCAACTTAAAGTTGCATTCCATTGTTGATACATCAGGCGCTGATCGCATAAGGGATCTGTGTATAGTAAGCCAGGTGGAGAATGGTAAGAATATCTGAAGTTCCTCTTCCCGAGAATGTTATTTCAATACTGTCAGAGTTGTAGTTCAAGAGTAATTGAACGATAAAGTATCCCCCCTCTTGCCCCTTTTACCTAGTGTAAGACACCTCCCCTCAGATGTGGACTCTAGTCACTTAACCGGACAGCTTTCAGCAAGGGACAATCTTCTTACTGTGAACATAAGGAAAACCCTGCCCCACTTGACAAGTTTTTCCTTATGCTCATTGAAGATTGTCCCTCTCTGCGATCCATCCGGAAAATCTTTCTGCTCTGAGGTGAGCAGTGTTACATCAGTAAAAGGGGGTGGAGTGGGATACGTTATCATTCAATTACTCTTGAACTACAACTCTCACCTTAAGGAAATAACACTCTCCATGGTCCAAATACTATGAAGATTAAATGGAGCTGCTTTTATTGTGAAACATTACTATTCCTTTAACTAGTGTAGCGTTGGACTCTCTTAACACAGACAAGTCAAAGTGGTCCAGACAATAGATCATAAAGAGTCAAAAAGATAGAACCCTCTCTGACCATTGTGGCTCAAACAATTGCATTTATTTATTTAGATCTTTATTTATATGGTGCCACACAGTGTACACAGTGCCTTACAACAGATGTATGTTTCAATAAAGAGGGGATAAAATAAGTGCCACATTCATAGAAACAATAGGCAAGAGGTCCCTGCCCCAAGGAGCTTACAGTCTAAATTGGTAATAGGAAACAGACAAAAGGGTATGATGGTGTCAAGTGCTGAGTTTGGCTAAAACTACTGCATGGTTCTAGTGCTCCAGAAGAAAAATTTCAGGATAGACTTAAAGACAGACTGGGATTGTTCAGGACATAGGGAGAGGGGTATGGAGTTCCATAGGTATGGAGTAGAAACCAAGAAAGGTTTGAGATGGGAGAGAGCAGAGGGTGTGGATGGTGCAACAAGAAGTTCATCGTGTGCTGAGCGAAGGAGGTGGCTAGGAACATAAGAGGAGATGAGGGAAGAGCTGTAAGGAGGGGTAGCAGTGTGGAGAGCATTAAAGGTGAAAAGAAGGACTTTGTAAGTGATGCATTGCTGAATAGGGAGCCATGACAGATGTCTAAGAATTATTTGAGCAGGTACAGTATTTGGGGAGAGTGTGGTGATTCGTGCAGCACAGTTTAAAACAGATTGCATAGGTGAAAGATGAGTAGCAGGAAGACCAGTTAGTAGGACATTGCAATAGTTTAAGCGGGGCCGAATGAGGGCATGTATAAGAGTTTTAGTAGTTTGTTGGGAGAGGAACGGCAGATTTTAGCAATGGTGCAGAGAAAGAAGCTAGATGATCTAGCCACATAGTTAATGTGCGGGGAGAAGGAAAGAGAGGAATTAAATATGGCCCCAAAGCAGCATGCTGAGCTGACCGGAACAATATAATTTCCATCAACTGTAATGGCGAAGCTAGGTATTGGGCAAGGTCTTGGAGGGAAAATGAGCAGTTCAATTTTGGACATGTTTATCTTCATGACGGTGTGGCATCTAGGAGGGTATGGCCAATAGGCAGTCTGAAATTTGTAACTGGATTTGAGGTGAAAGATCAGGAGTGAATATGTAAATTTGGGTATCAGCAGCATATAGATGATACTTGAAGCCATATTTATTTATAAGTTCACCCAATGAAAGGGCGCACAGTGAGAAAAGTAGCGGACCCAGAACGGAGCCTTGAGGCACCCCCACAAACAGACGGACTGTAGAGGAGGTGTTATTGCAAAAGGACACAAAAAGGGACCTTGTGAGAGATAGGAGGAGAGCCATGAAGCAGCTTGATTTCAGAATCCAAGATTGTGGAGAATTTGCAAGAAGAGAATGGTTAACTGTGTCAAAGGCAGAGGTTAAGTCGAGTAGTATAAGTATAGAAAACTGTCCTTTGGCTTTTGCAGTCTGGAGAACATTAGCCACTCTACAGAGAGCTGTCTCAGTTGAGTGACCACACTGGAAACCAGACTGAAAAGGGTCCAAAAGATTGTTAGAGTTGAGGAATTTGGTTATTTGGGAGAAAACAACGCATTCTAAGAGTTTTGAGGTAAGAGGAAGAAGGGATACAGGTCAATAGAAGGGGTTGAGGTTAGCCTTATTTAGCAGGGGTTTAATTTGTGCCTGTTTGAACGAAGAAGGGAAGGTGCCTGTGGAAAGAGAGGTATTGAAAATGTCTGTTAATATGGGTATAAGGACTGGTGCAAATGGTTTGAGTAAGTGGGAAAGCAAAAGGTCCAAGGAGCAGGAAGTGAGGTGGGTAGATAGAAGCTGAGAAACTTCTTCCTGTGTTACAGGAGTAAGATGATCAAAGTATGATGAAGGGGTTTTGGGAGAGGACACCAGAGACAGGAGCCTGCTTAATGAGGGATTAACACAGCCCCATCCTACAGAAACAAAGGCAGGTTAACTAAAAGAGAATATTTGCCATAATGCATATTCTTTGAGGTCATGTAAACTTAACTAAACTCCTGGGGGTAAAAGTGCAGAGGGAGCCTCTGTTTCCAGAAAGCCTTTTAGGGTAAGTGCCTGCCCTCTTGGCAAGAGGATACTTTACCCCATGGTTCCTATGTTCCACACTGATAGAAAAATAAAAATAAATTTAGAACAAGTATGGTATAAAATAACAAGCAACAAATAAATCCACTGATTCCTATTTGGGGTTTTAACCATTTGAGTGACAACATGGTGTCCACAGAACTGCTAGGAAAGGTCTCCAATTCACTGCAAAGCAATGCACTTGAGACAATCCAATTATACAAGCAGTTGATTTTAGAGTTATAGTACATGTAAAAGTGATCCAATTTTTCTTGTATATTTCTACCCTTTGTATCTACAACAGGGGAAGACTGAAGTTGGATGAAATAACAAAAAATCAGCTACCATTCTATACTAGTAGCTCCTTTCACTGTAGATATGCAACTATTTTCTTGATAGATGGTCTAGGAATATGCGGTCTGTAGTCTGCTAATTGCAGGATGTAGACTGAAATGCACTTTATATCAGAATAAACAGCAGTTGGTACAAAGAGAACCACAATATTTGAACATAGGGAATGTGTTAGGAAGGTTTTTTCCCATAAAGCTTAACCCCTTAAGGACTGTCGCGTGCACGTGCGGCCGGCGCTTGATGACCACAGGGCTTTTTTTTTTTTTTTTTTTTTTAAGTACTTCCGGTTCAGGGCTCCCGGAGCCCTGAACTCCATGACATGCTAGGACCATCACTGGTCCTTAAGTAACGGCCCTGGCAAGTCAATGGTCACGAAGCGATTAAGCTTGTTTGCAATCCCCCTGCAATGTGGCAACTATTACAAAACGAAGGTATTTCTCGGATGAGGCTGTAGATTTATAAAGACCATTTTAAGTGCCTTTTTATGGTTTGTAAAAAGGATAAGATTTCATAGAGATCAATATACCAATGGACAATGTCCAAACATCTAGCATATTCGAAGACTACTTTAAAATATAGTACTGTGGAAAAGTCTGATCAATTAACAAATTGCATAGTGAGCGAGCAGAAGAAAAAAAAAATTCTAAATTAAAATCAATATTTGGTGTGACCACCCTTTGCCTTCAAAACAACATAAATTCTTCTAGGTACACTTAACCAAAGTCAGGGATTTTGTAGGCATATAATCAGGTGTATGAGTAAACAATTATTCCAAACAGGTGCTATTGATCATCAATTTAATATAGGTTGAATCACAATAATTAACTGACGCATAAACAGTTGTGTAGGAAGAACAAAACTGGGTGAGGAACAGCCAAACTCAGTTAACAAGGCAAGGTTGCTGAAGACCGTTTAATATCAAAAGTCATACACCATAGCAAGACTGAGCACAGCAACAAAAAGTAGTTCTACTGCATCAGCATGGTCTCTCCCAGGCAGAAGTTTCAAGGCAGACAGGGGTTTCCAGATGTGGCGTCCCAAGCTCTTTTGAAGCACAAAGAAACAGGCAATGTTGAGGACCACAGATGCTGTGGTCAGCCAAGGAAACTTAGTGCAGCATATAAAGGACACATCATGCTTACTTCCCTTCACAATCAGATGATGTCCAGCAATGCCATCAGCTCAGAATTTGCAGAAACCAGTGGGATCCTGGTACACCCATCTACTGTTTGGAGAAGTCTGGTCAGAAGTGGTCTTCATGGAAGGCTTATGGCCAAAATGCCATACCTTAGACATGGAAATAAGGTTAAGCTACTCAACGAAAGAAAAAGAGAAGAACTACTACCAGCAGCACACTTTATTTCCCCTAATCATAATTAATAGGAAATATGGGACTAGTCTGAATCGTGTTTCACGGTACTGAAGATGTGTAAAAATAAAAACATTATTCTTTATTACAACATATACAAAATGTAAATAATTTGAATATATTGTAGCTGAGTGGGGGAAATTCTTCCTAAGTACACTGGGAAATCCTGCTAGTAATTCTCCCTATAACAATAGGAAAAAATAGCTGCTCCAGGCTATATTTGACTCTATTCAAATACTAATATGTAACAGCACATACAACGATATTGTTAATTATACCATTATCCCATGTAGATTTCACACTGGCATAATATCCCATTCTATATTAATGCATAATCCAACTGGTTAGCGATGACAATCTCATGAAATGTGTAAACAATGAAAGACAACCTTATATATTGACCATCGCCCCTAGTATTGTTGGCTGCCTAAATTTAATAAGAATAAATAGCTTATTGGTAAACAATAGCAAACCGAGAAGTCATAGTACAGTAGATATAACCCTACATGCTGACCATTGCCCCTATCGTGTGTACTGAAGGATAACCGTTGTATTTATGAAGCGGAATAACAATTCAAACGCTCCACTGAAAGAATTACCCCTGGATCATATTACTGCATTATTAAAGCATTCAGGGATACAAAGTAATAGTCGTCGTATTATCGCCAAAAGTCTATATTGAAGCCGAACCTATATTTTGTATATGGGATAGGATCCCTACAATGGCATAGCACATGCTAATCTGAGTTAAAATATTGAATAGCAAATCAATATGTAGCGAGCCTAAAGCCCTATCATTCCAGTTCTAATTTCCCCCACTCTAATGCTACAAAACAAATAAAATAAACCACCTAACACATTTCTCCCGTTAACTGGGCTTCATCAGAGGCAACAAACCGAGTGTACGAGACTTCCGGTTTTTATACCCATCACAAGAGATATGATTGGGGAAGAAATCCCAACATAACAGCTTGCACTTATGTATTGATTGGCCAATATATATGTTAATCACAATGCGAAAAACCATGTAGTAAAAATTCTTCGCTCTGAATTAGGTTATAGGCATGACAGGGTCATAAGAGAGTATGAACATAAATCCCTTGTGCGAAAGTCAATGAATCAAAGATTCTACCATAACCGCTCAGTACAGAGCATAACTAACTATACATTAAGTGAATAGAAAATACAAAAGTATTTCATCAGTATAAGCTATTCACAACATTATAACAAACCCAATCAAACCCTATTCATTGACATAACGCAGATTCTGATTTTCTCATCAATACACATCAGAAAACCCAAATCTGCGAATAGACACATGAATATGTCCATAGGAGTGTTAAGTATATATTACTAAATACAGTATACATTATGTTGCTAATGGTAAGTATTAGGACACCCCTTCACTGTCATAAAAAGCCACAGATCTCTTTGTAAGTCGCACTAATATATTATTATCAGAACCTATATATTATTGACTATTAGAAATTGCATATTAGTGGCCAATAAAATAATACATCTTCCCAAAGTGCAACAGATGTCATATAATATGAAAAACAATATTATAGCATGTTATATAATGCCAATACAGGTAATAACATATAAGAGCAAAACAGTTGAACAAATCATGATATGTAGAACAATATTATATAATGTTGTATAATGTCCATACAGATAATAACATATACGAGCAAAGCAGTTGAACCAATTACTAATCATATACTTATAGTGAGATGTAGCATCTCTAATTGTGAAGCACTGTAATTGATAATACAAAGATGGCAAGAAATATGCATAATTTAATCAAGACAGGATCAAAAATATCACAAAGATGATATCAAGATGGCATAGGGGTTGTGAATTGTAATACACACAATTTATTAGATGAATACTCCAAAATTAAGAGCTTTATTCATGACCTCCAGCTATAGGGTGTTAAGATTAAAGATCCACTTACATTCTTTTTTCAGGAGGGCCTGTACCAGATCACCCCCTCTTATACCAAATGAAACATGTTCAAGCTCCCAGCAGGTAAAATTATAAAGTTTATTTTGATCAAATGTCAAAGTGTTGTACCACTGGGGAAAGATGTTTGCCCTGTTCTGTATCTTTATTAATATTTTTAACATCTCTAATGTGTTCTCTGATAAGCTCATGGAGCGTTCTTTTGGTCATCCCAATATATCTTTTAGGGCAATCACATTCAATACAATATATAACTCCCCTGGTCTTACAACTGATATATGAGTTATTATAACATCTCTTGCCAAATTTGTCAATGATATATAGCATCTTCTTCATGTAAGGACAAGTAATACAAGAATAGCAAGGAAAAAGAGGATTTTAGTCTTACCTGTTAAATCCTTTTCTCTTAGTCCATATAAGTTACTGGTAAGTCTAGGTTACTGGTAACTCTGGGAGGGGATCCTCCCCTTTAAGTAGGCAGGAACATTTCTCTAAATGTATGCATGGGGTGGAGCCTCCCTTCCCTCCTAGGCTGCAGCCAGCCAACCAGCTCCAGAATGATTTGAGACGCTAAATGTTGACTAGATAGTAGAAGAGAAGAAGACTCCTGTGAGCATGACCCTGAAGGACTCCCATAGTCTGCCACAGGAGAGCCAAGCATGGTCTCTTGACAGGGTGGGAGACCAGTAACCTGTATGGACTAAGAGAAAAGGATTTAGCAGGTAAGACTAAAATCCTCTTTTCTCTGTCGTCCAATACAGGTTACTGGTAACTCCAACCACTGAGTTCCCCAGAGGCGGGAAGAAGGCAACTACCAGGTGCAAGGCCCCCAAAGTCACCAGAACCTCTATGAACCAACTGGTCAGAGAAGCCCAACAAAACTAAAGTGTCAATGGACACTGAACAGGGGAAAAACACCCCAGGAACTGTTACACAGCACACTGAACTAGAGCCAACAGGGCTCAACAGCAAAGAAAGCACTAAGAACCTGAGAAGATCCTAGACAGGCAAGACAAAGTGGCCGCCCTGCACAGCTGCTCAGCAGAAGCCTGATTCTTATAGGCCCAAGAGGCCCCAATAGACCTGGTGGAATGAGCCGTGACCCGAAAGGGAACATGCTTATTCCTCAACTCGTAGGCCCTACGAATAGTGGACTTCATCCATGACGCAATAGTCACTTTGGACACAGGTCTTCCTGCCCTAGGACCCTCAGGAATGATGAACAAAGCGTCTGATTTCCTGACAGATTCAGTGCGATGGACATAAAACTTGAGACAACGCACCAAATCCAACAAGTGGAGATCTTTCTCCTTGTCAGGGGTTAGGGCAGAAAGCGGGCACCACAATCTCCTGATTGATGTGAAACTCAGAAACCACCTTAGGTAAAAACTCCTTGGAGTTGCGAAGCACCGCCTTATCCTTGTGAAACACCAGATATGGTGGTTTACAGGAAAGAGCTTGCAACTCCGCAACCTGGCGAACAGACACGATCGCCAGGAGAAAGGCCATTTTACACATCAAGAGACGTAAAGGAATAGTAGCCAAAGACTCAAAGGGAGGACATTGAAGAACGCCCACAACCAAATTAAGATCCCACTGAGGAGCGGAACTCCGGAAGACAGAACGAACATGAGCAATGCCCTGGAAGAAAACCTTGACATCAGGAAGGATAGCAATGCGCTTCTGAAAGAAGACAGAAAGCGCAGAAGTCTGAACCTTAAGAGAACTCAAACTGAGACCTTTATCCACCCCGTCCTGCAGAAAAGCCAGGACAGTAGGTAGATCAAAATCAAGGGACAGATCCCTGTCAGCACACCAAGACACAAAAGGTTGACCAGACACGGTGGTAGATCTTGGAAGAAACAGGCTTACGGGCACTAAGCATAGTAGACACCACAGCAGAAGAAAAACCTTTCCTCCTTAAACTTGAGGCTTCAACCTCCAAGCCGTCAAATTAAGCAGATGGACATCTTCCTTCCACAGGTAACCTGCAGAAGAAGATCCGGACGGGATGGGAGCGGAAAGGGCTCCTCCACAGATAGAGCCAGAAGCTCCGGATACCAAGATTGACGAGGCCAATCTGGAGCAATCAGGATGACCGGACAACATTCCATCTTTATTTTCTGCAACACCCTTATCAACATTGGAAGGGGAGGAAAGATGTAGGCCAGAGGGAATGTCCAAGGAATGGACATTGCATCGACAGCTAGAGCCAGAGAGTCTCTCCACCGAGAGCAGAACACCGGAACCTTCCTGTTGTGTCTCGTTGCCATCAGATCCACAAGGGGCATCCCCCATCTCTGAACAAGGACTTGAAACACCTCTGAGTGTAACTCCCACTCTCCGATGTCCACTGTGTGACGACTGAGGAAGTCTGCCATGATGTTGTTTACTCCTGGAAATGTGCACTGCGGAAATGACAGGAACATGAACCTCTGCCCAGGACAGAATGGCCTTGACCTCTAACCAAGTGGCGAGACTTCTTGTTCCGCCTTGTCTGTTGATGTAGGCCACCACCACGGCATTGTCAGACTCTACTCGGAGACTGGACAGTCCTCCAGTTGAGACACACAATGACGTAGAGCATGAAATATCGCTCAAAGTTCCAAGATGTTGATTGGGAGAAGGGACTCCTCCATGGACCACTTCCCCTGAGCACTGAAGCGACCCAGAACAGCTCCCCAGCCCGAGAGGCTGGCATCCATCGTGACCGTGGTCCAGTAGGGAATCAGAAAGGATCTCCCTTTCAGCAGATTGGAAAGATCCAAGCTCAGTTCCACATGAGGGGGAAAGGACACCTATAACCTCTGATGATCTGGTTGATCCCTGCACACCTGTATCACAAACCTCTGAAGTTCCCTAGTGTGCCCCATGGCAAATGGAACTGCTTCTATTGTGGAAATGAGCTTCCCCACCAGAGAAGACAACCTCTGAACTGGGACCAGATCCTGGGACAGAATAGTTGACACCCTGTGGGCAATTTGATGGGCTACCGTGTCCGGTAGAAATACCATGCTGAGTATCGAATAGAAGACCCAGGAAGATCAGTTGCTGGGATGGGACAAGATCTGACTTGTCCAAGTTGACAATCCATCCGTGATGGGTGAGGACTTGGATGCAGGTCTGAACTTGCTGATGAAGAAGGACCGCCAATGTGGCTTTCAATAGCAAGTCATCCATGTAAGGAGTCACTCTGATGATGTCTCGATGGAGAATGGATATCAAGGCCCCCAGAACTCGTTGGAAGACCTGGAGAGCCGTTGTCAGACCAAATCGAAGAGCTGAGAACTGAAAATAGAATACAAGAAAAACACAAAGAGCGCCAATAGTGCCTTACCATTCAATTATTAGGTAAACAACAGTAAAGAATGTCAATGCACTCACATAATCGAATGGCTGTACATATATATATATATATATATATATATATATATATATATATATATATATATATATATATATATAACCACAGCAAATAACACTTTCAGGGTATTATACCGTCCCTGCTCGGTAAGTATGCTCACGTCTCCCTCAAACGAGTCTATGGTCTTCATTCATCCATCTTCAGACCCCAACGTGAATCTTTTGAGTAAACACAGATCTTTAAACGGAAGAAAGCCGCTCCAACAACGATCTCCAATAAAATCTATATTTATTAAAACCAATAACAATTCCTATAAAGCTACGCGTTTCGTAACAGTGTAGTGTTACTTTATCAAGCTATACAGGTAATCTCATGGCAATACAAAAGGAGGTACCCTGAAATGGCAGAGAAAGCAAGACTTTCTTGGAAGCAGTGTCAGCAGACCAGATCTTGAGCCAAAGAGCACGCCTGGCTACCACAAAAGTAGTAGAGGCCCTCACCATCATGCGAACAGCATCAAAAGCAGCAGCAGATACATAGTGTTGCACTTCAGAGATATTGGCAAGAAGACGCAATTTCTCTGAAGTAGGCGCATCTTGACGGACAGCCGTAGTGAGTTGTTCAGTCCAGACTGCAATAGCCTGGTTAACCCACGCAACAGCAAACGCTGGACGCATAGCGGTACCAATAGAAGCAAAAATGGATTTGAGGGAAACCTCAAGTTTCTTGTCAGTCCAGTCTTGCAGTGCAGAAGCATCAGAGACAGGTAAAGCAGTAGACTTAGATAGATATGGGTGCGTCCACTTTAGGGGGATGAACCCATTGAGCCAGCTCAGCTTCAGAAAAGGGATAAAGCTTAGCAAATTTCCTGGACACAGAAGCAGACTTGTCCGGAGATTTCCACGCCTCAGAAACCAAACGGTCAAGAGTGGGGTTAGGAGGAAAATAAGTAAGGGGCTTAGCAGGCTCCTGAAAAACATCAGAGGGATCAGAAGGAACATCCTTAACCAAAGGAGTGTTGAATGTGGTTAATACAGCTCTGATCAGACCCTCAGCGGAGGGTTCAGGTTCAGCTTCAAAGGGATCCCAAAGGGACCTAGAAGACTCCAAAACAGTACCATCCTCAACATCCGAATCTAGCAACAATTCTTCCTCAGAAGAATCGGACACATCAGGTGCCCCCTGTGGTTTAGGCAGGGAAGGCCTGATAGCAGAGGGGGTCTGCCACATTTGAAGCGCCCCCTGTATCTGGGATGGAGAGAGTTGTAAAGTGGACCTAAGGTCCCTAGTCGCAGCCTTAAACTCTTGCACCCAAGCTGGCTCAATAGCATGGCTGGAAGTCCCTAGGTTGCTGTCAGGAACCTCAGAACATGCTGGGCATAAATGACCAGAGAACTCTCTTCGAAGCCCTGTGTGACAGGAAGAGCAATGCGCAATGGGGGATACTGAGACCCCAGCCTCCTTAGTCTTAGGTCTAGCCCCTAGCTCCAACGAAACGGTATAGACATTCTCACAGTGTCAGAATAACCAACTGTACAGTAAATCCCCCAATTACAGTGTGAAAGATTAATATTTCACCCCAGAAATGCTAAATATAGACTTATCTGGCAGTCGAAGGGTTAATCAGCAGAGGAGAGTCCAAGCCCTGCATAGGATACTCACTGAGAAAAGCTAAAAAAAAATGGCTGCCATGACGGGAGCCAATCAGAAAATAGGCGCAAAACAAGCGATCATGGGAAACATAGTTTTTCTCAAAAAGTACCCCAAACAGTGCCCAAAGCCCCCCAACACACTTGAACTATAAACCAGATGATAGAGCAAGGTTAGACAATTAAAATGAGCCCTCTCTGAAGTTGCTAGGTTAAGCGGTTGCAGAGATACGCCCCAAACAGTATTGTCCCATAGAGATAAATGGAGTATAGGCGTCTATGCGGTAAAGCGTGCCTTAAAGTCGCAGTACATAATTTTAATAAAAGTTAAAGTAGAACTTAAAAACATGTAAAACATCCATGAAACATGTGTGAATACTTAGAAAACACTAACCCAGTAGGGAAAGTGTCATAAAACCCTCCAAAAGCATGTCAAACCAGTAGACAAAGGGTTAAGTTACCACATAAACCTGCTCCAAATACCCAACAGACATACAAATATACCCAGTGAGTGCAGGAGTGCACAATGAGAACTCCCAAACACAACCCCTGTGCAGAGGGGCACTGTGGAACAAGTGGATCTGCAGCACTCAAAGGGTAGCTCACCTTTCCTACAGATCTCCAGTCTTCAGATTACAATGCAGCAAGAATTACCTCAGTGGGTAATCCCCAGGGAAGCACTTGTAACCAAGATTTTCCCCCTCAGGGTTTAAGGTCCACAAAACAGCACCTGGATTCTGAGCTAGCCACATTGAAGAGCATTAGTCAGTCATGGTAATCCGCCTAATGGTGGTATTCCATATCTGACAGAAAATAAAAAAGAAACTAAAGCTATAGAAGAGTGTTGTCACACCATGGAACAAATCATTCTGGAGCTGGTTGTCTGGCTGCAGATTAGGAGGGAAGGGAGGCTCCACCTCCTGCATACATTTAGAGAGATGTTTATAGGAAACCTAGAGTTACCAGTAACCTGTATTGGACGACAGAGAAAGATCATTTTATAGGTAATTCACCTCTGCTTCTAGAGTAGTGGCTTCTCAACAATCATGTAAATTTGGTGATCTTCTAAACGTCACCGGTATATGGTTACCCACTACCTCCTCAGATCTGGATCGTTAGACAAGATGTGAACGTGTTTATTTAAAATGTTCTTAACTATTTGAGTCCTGCCCTTATAATCTGTAATATACCACATTGGATTTCTTTACTAAAAGCATCTCCCTTTTAGTGTGCAAAGCACAGTGGTAGGTCTTCTTCATAAGATTATTAGTATAACCTCTGTCCAACAGTCTGGTTTTAAGTTCTTTGGCATTAGAGTTAAATATTTCAATAGTAGTACAGTTGAATCTCAAGCGCAAATATTCCCCGACCGGTATGTTTTTAACTGTTAGAGGATGATGGCTATTGTAATGCAAGATAGAATTGTTGGCTGTAGGCCTCCTAAATATATTTGTAATAATTTGATTTTCTGGACCACGCATCACTTAAAGATCTAAAAACTCAACCTGTTGTTGACCAACTGAATAGGTAAAATGTAAGTTTAAATCACTAAGCTTTTTTAATAAATTCCTGCAGGAAAATCGGTGGGCCCATCCCAAAATATCATAGATACAACGTACATATAGCAAAATGTTTTCTTTATTTTGATAGTTATCACAAAATACATATTTGTCTTCCTACCACCTCAAAAATAAGTTTGCATATTTGGGGGCACAGGCACTGCCCACAGCAGTGCCTCTCAACTGCAGGAAAAAGCTGTCATTAAAAGTAAAATACTTGAGCGTTAGCACAAACCATAACAGTTTCACAATGAAGATGCTCTCATTGTGAGAGGTCGTAGGTATCACGGCGTCCGTGATTGCCTCCAGTGGCATGCTGTTATACTAACGACATTGTTCTTGCCTTACCCATAGCTCAAATACTACGCGCTATTCTTTTAGGCCACTGGAGGGTGATTAGTGGTCTCCGCCCATATGCTAGGCCTTACAGGCCTCAGACCTACTATACACCTTTGCCCTTTCGTGGTGTACCTGAGCGTTGTGCTTCTGTGTTCCGTTTATTGATTGTATTACTCCCGACTGAGGTTGACTTACCACCTACGGCCTACCCAGGCCTGGCTGCCTTCCTCCCTTGGTTTACTAACCTGACGCTACCGCACTACTGCTTCCTGGCAGTACCTGTGCTTGTTGCCTAGTCTGTTGTCCACCTGAGGCCTTTCTTGGGTAGCCAGTTATATCCCCTAGTGTTCTAGGGTCTGTCACCTCTATTGGTTACCCCCTAGCTGTCTAGGTTCAGTCATTGCCTATCAGGGTTCCTAGCATCTACGGCCTATCCGTAGCCTAGTCATCTCCTGTTGGAGAGGTGTTCTCGCTCTTTGTGGTCCTCCAGCGTTCTGGAGTGTAGTTGATGTGCCCTACTTCCACCTGTCTAGTGAAGGGTTTTGGGAAGTGTCGTTACACTGTCAGTTTACCTGGCTTCGTGAAGGTGGAGGCTGTCCTCTCGCTCCTGGTGGTGCTACAGCATTCTGGAGTATAGTCCGGTAGTCTTCGTCCTACCTGTCTACTGAATGGTTGGGTAAGTGTTGTTACACTGTTCCTAGACCAGGCCTCGTGAAGGTAGGAGAAGGTGCTCTCGCTCCTTGGTTGGTCCAGTGTTCTGGAGTATATTCAGGTCACCTCTCTTCCACTTGTCTAGTGAAGTGTTGGGGAAGTGCCATTGCATTGTTCCTACCTGGTCTAGTGAAGGTTGGAGAGATATATTCTTTCAATTCTTTATTAATAAAGTTAATTTTATTGTATCTGTACTTGTCAAGTGTTTTTTCAGTCACCCCCGTGACAGTAGGTTGAGAATCAAGGAGATACTGGATAGCCTTGCATCCTTTATCATGTTTTATGCTGGTACAAAGTGACTCAATGTCACACATCACTATTTACATTTGTTCAGAAATCTAAGTCCTGAAGCCAATTCAGCACTTCCATCGTATCTCTCACATATGAAGGCATAGTTAGCACAAAGTCTATAATCCGAATATTGACAGGCCCTTTCTATAAGGCTATCAATTCCAGCAATAATGTACCTACCACTTAGTATTCTAATGTTTTATATGAATCTTAGGCAGGAGGTTAAATGTGGCAACCTTAGGATTGGAGACAGATAGAAATTTGATCTCTTTTTTTTTACCAACGATGTGTAAGCGCTCTCACTTACCTTTGTTCTGAGGGGAGCTGGCCGCTCTGGTAGGCAGTGGTCCCCTCTGTTTGTAGCCTCGAGGCCATGCTGCATCCTGGGTCTTCAGGAGAGCCAGACACCCTGGTACTCGTCTGGGCAGCCGGTCTCCTCTCTGCTGCCCCTTGCGGCTCCTGCCACATCTGGTAGCTGCCTCTCCCGGCCAGCAGAGTCGGGCGCACGTCAATGGGATTCCCGCTAGTAACATCGTGTTCCAGCTATTAAAGGGACAGGCCATTTAGTGCTCCACCTCCTAGGCGTGGGGGAAATAGCATTTAAACTGCCTGGAGTTCATTAACAACGTCTTACAAGACCTTTTGCTGAGCTGTGTGGTTGTCGATTTGGATGACATTCTCATCCACTCCCCGAATCTGGAACAACACCGAACTGATGTTGTGGCTTGTCTGACTACCCACTTGGTATTGGGCCTTCAGCTCTGGCTGACTACCCGCTCTGGCATTGACCACTGACTTGTCTGACTATTCACTTGGTATTGGATCTGCTATACCACCTGATACTGACTGTAGGCCTGAATCAGTCTGATATTCATTGCTGCAGCATTTACGTTTTACTGTCGTGTGTCCTAGCCCCAGTCACCATGCTGGTACTTTCCGGGGTCCTAGCACCAGTCATTTCATTGAGATCTTTCCTGGGTCCTAACCCCAGCAGGTGCTATCGCACAGTCTCCAGTAGAGAGTCTACTCAGACGCAGTTTCCTATTGCTGGTAGGAACCGCTGGCTTTGTGTGTTACGCTCTACCCTATCCAGTATCTGTGGTGTTTACATTGAACATCTACATTGCTCAACCTAGGTGGTGTTTCAAAATCTGTTCTGACTCTTGTCCATTCTTTGCTATCTGAGACAATACGAAATGGCCACGATTAGTACTGAAGGTACAGGAAACCCATCGGTCATTTATTTATGATTCCTCTATCACATTTATATTCTCAAAGTTCTTTAGCTTTAAATCTATTTTGTCTATCTTTTTTGACATTTTTCAATTTTAGACTGATCATATTCTAGCAAGAGATTCAAAAGATCTTTTAAACATTTGTTAAGCACGGTTTCCCATTTTTCTTTGAAATCTGTGTCATCCTGTACATATGAGGGAACAATCTGTACTCTGACACCCCTCAGAATCATATCTTTTGTAATGCAACTTTAAAAAGAATTAATAGTCCACCAATTCTTAGATTGTTTTATGAGCACATTTTGTAAATCTTTGAAGAGTTTATGTTTGGAGTTTTCAGTTGTAATCTCAACATTTCTTAGTTTATAGATGTTTTCTAGGTGTTTTTTTTTTTTTTTTTTGCAGACTTGGCTAAAAGAACTTTAGAACGTAAACGTGTTGAACGTAGCCATAATATTCCTATATAACTTAAATTAATGGAAAGAGCATATAAACCAAAAAGAGAGAATGAAATTTGGCACCACCAGAAAATAATATATATGGGTACTATAACTCTAAATGAACAAAGGTGCTTAGTAGCTTCTCTGATATGCTCATGGAGCTTTGTTCTGGTCATAGCAATATTTATTTTAGGGCAATGGTCAATATATAGGGTTGTCTTTCATTGTTTACACAGTTCCCGAGACTGTCATCACTAACCAGTTGGATTATGCATTAATATAGAATGGGATATTATGCCAGTGTGTAATCTACATGGGATAAGGGTATAATTAAGAATATTGTTGTATGTGCTGTTACATATTAGTATTTGAAGAGCGTCAAATATAGCCTGGAACAGCTATTTTTTTGTCTTACTATTATAGGGAGAATTAGTAGCAGGATTTCCCAGTTGTACTTAGGAAGAATTTACCCCACTCAGCTACAATATATTAAAATAAGTTTTCATTTTGTACACGTTTATTATATGTTGTAATAAGGAATAATGTTTTATTTTTACACCTCTTCAGAACTGTGAAACAGGATTCAGACTTTCTAGCAATTATATGTTGAACTAGTCCCATATTTCCTATTAATTATGGTTAGGGGAAATAACGTGTGCTGCTGATAGTAGTAGTTCTCTTTTTCGTTTGTTTTTGCTGTGAACACTAGCACTATGCACCTTTACTTATTTAGCTTTTATAGTATCAATATATATTATTTTCTGGTGGTGCCGAATTTCATTCTCTTTTTTGGTCAAGCTACTCAACTATGCATGAAAACATAGGAACTTGGGTGAAAAAAATGCCTGTAGGCGCTCTGGACTGATGAGTCAAAATTTGAAATATTTGGCTGTAGCAGAAGGCAGTTTGTTTGCCAAAGGCCTGCAAAGTAGTCCAAGAATGAGTGTCTGCATGCAACAATGAAGCATGGTGGAGATTCCTTGCAAGTCTGGGGCTGCATTTCTGCAAATAGAGTTGGGGATCTGGTCACAATGGTATCCTCATGCTGAGAAGTACAGGCAGATACTTATCCATCATGCAATACCATCAGGGAGGCATTTGAATTGCCCCAAGTTTATTCCGCAGCACGACAACGGCAGACAAAAAGCCAAAGTCATTAAGAACATCTTCAGTGTAAAGACGAACAAGGAGTCCTGGAAGTAATGGTATGGCCCACACCGAGTCCTGATCACATAACCATCGAGCCTGTCTGGTATTTCATGAAGAGAGAGAAGCAACTTGAGGCTGTCTAAATCCACAGAAGAACTGTGGTTAGTTCTCCAAGATGTTTAAACTGTGTGGAGGTGTCCTTATAAGAACTGATGCTGTTTTGATGCAAAAGGTGGTCACACCAAATATTGATTTAGCTTTTTTTTTCTGGTCATCCACTATGCATTGTTAATTGATAAGAATAAACTTTTAACATGTATTTTTGAAAGCAGTCTTACTGTACAGCATTATTTCACACCTGCCTAAGAATTTTGCACAGTACTGTATATTTGGAACACTTTTAATTAATATCCATTTCATGGTGGATCAGGCAGAGCAATTGAAATTGTATTTAAAAGGACAATGAAGGAAGATACTTATTTCAAGCATGTAGAGGTCTTCTTAATCAATACATAACATAGCTGGTCATCCAACAACAGGTCATACTAAGTGGCAGCTACACCATAATAGGTTTTTAGTGAACATAACATTAAATTATGTTCTCTTAGCCCATATGGAACACAAGAGCTCTCCTCCTCTAGAGGGGAGGGCACTTCAAAAAGAGACAGGGTTTTTGAGGTGGAGACACTCTCCTCCTCTTCCAGCTCAACACCTGCCTTACACTCCCAAATTGAAGTGTTGTAAAATAGCACAGAAAAGTACTAAAGAAGGAACCCCTTGAAAAAAAGACCCCGAGGTCTGATCTGCCAGGGGAAGGAAACACAGCTTTTTTTTTTACACCAGGTGGGAGTCCTGCTTTCCATATGGACTAAGTGAAAAGGATTTAACCTTATGTTCTCTAGAACAGGGTTCAAGTGTTCATACCTGATAAATCATCTTCTCTATAGTCCATAAAGAACACCGGTACCATGGGGTTGAATCCCTCCTTCTGGAGGGCATGACGTTTCAAAATATAGAGTCCTGTAGGTGGAGACTCCCAGCCACTCCAGCTCAACCCTTGTCCTGCCTTACTATCCAGTACAAATGTGACAGAAGCAATACTAACTAGGAGAGCAAGAGAAGGAAATCTCATGCAAGAAGAAAGACCTTAAGCGGACAGGCAAGACCAAAAAGAGGTCTCTTTCGCTGGGTGGGAGACCTGTGTTCCATACGGATCAGTGAAAAGGATTTAACAGGTGAGAACGCCAAAATCCTATTTTCTCTTACGATATGGAACACAGGAACCACGGGGATATACCAAAACTAAGTTCCCAGGGTTGGAAGAAAGGACCTCAAGCCTGTCCCCATGATACTGGAGATCCCTAGGACTATCCAGAATTGGAATAGCCCAAACACAAGAGGCAACGGGGCTCAAACTACTGAACAACAGTATGGTAACCCAGTGTGCAGGTCCATAGGCATGCAAAGCAGCCTAAAGGTCGTTCCAGCCAAATCTGGATTCAGCAGAAGCCAGAACATCTACATAGTAATGTTTAGCAAAGGTGTGCTAGGACCACCAAGTTGCAGTGTTACACAACTGCTCAGCCGAGGCCTGATTCTCATTGGCTTAATTACCTTGAAGGGAATAGGTTTCTTTAAGCGTTCTTATGCCTGGCGTATATTAGTAGCCCTGATCAAAGAGGCCACAGTGACCCTAGAAGCAGCTTGCACATGGTGCACATAACATTTAAGGCACTGCACCACATCAATCAAATTGAAATCCTTCTCCTGGTCAGACTTCAAGTTAGGACAAAATGATGGCACAAGCTCTTGGTTGACAATAACCTGCACAACACTCTCATACTCCCTGATTGTAGCAAAGGGCCATTCCAGGGCCTGAGACACCTCCTGCATAACAAGAGATCTTCTCGTATGGTAGTAAAACTTTCACCTGACGAGTGTCAAACCTTACTCCCAGGAACACCAGTTCCTGAGAAGGCATCAAAGAGGACTTCAGAATGTTCATAATCCACCCATGGTGGACCAGAAGCCAGGCATAGTCCTGGTTGTGCTGGGCCAGGAGCTCCTCTGTGGGAGCTTTGAGGAAAAGATCATCAAGATAGGGCATCATGGAAATGTCTCTGGTGTGAATGAAGGCCGCTAAGGCCCCCATGACTCTGGTGAACACTCTGAGTGCAGAAGCCAGGCCAGATGGCAGAACTGTGAACTGGTAGTGATCCGAGCCGTAGGCAAAGTGCAGATAGCGTTAGCTGTCTGAATGGATAGGGATGTGTAGGTATGCATCCTGAAGCTCCAGAGACGTGACACTTCAGAGGGCCTATCGCTGCAATGACAGAACGCAAAGATTCCATCTTGAATCTCGTAGTCACTACATATTTGTTGAGACATTTCGGGTCCAAGATGGAAAGACAACTGCTGTCTTTCTTTGTAACTACAGTTTGGAATAAAAACCTGATCTGCTCTCTGGGGGAGGTACTGGGATCAGAAACTTCTTGGCCTGCAGTGAGTCCACTGCCACTTGGAACAGGGACTTGCCCTGAAAAGGCAAATAAACCAGTGACTTTTTTAGAAGACTGATCCACAGATAATATCTTAAGCCACAAAGTGCATCGTGCAGCAGCAGAAAAGGCTGAGGCCTAGGCAGACAATCTGCCTTAAATAGAGCCTCACACAAAAGTGTTGGAATCTTTATGTTGACCAAAAGAACCAACAGGTCATCCTTGGAAACCTTGGCACATACAGCCTCCATACGCTATTCATCTCAAACATCGGCATCCCTATTAAACCAGGCAGAGCCAAAGAAATTGAAGTGCCGTATGAGTGGCCACAAAGCTGGCCGACGATGGAATCCAGATTCTAATTTGCTGGATCCTTGAGTCCAACTGCATCTGCCAAAGGTAAAGCAGTAGTTTTTGCCAACCTGGAGACAGGAGAATCCACGGTTGAAGGAGAGGCACAATGCACCAAAGCTGCCTCTGAAAGGGGTGCAGTTTAGATTTGTCTGGTCAAGAGTGGCATTATGGGAAAAAAAGTGGAGATTTCTTACACCTCTGTAAGACATCCATAGAAGATCCCTAATCAGAGGTGTCAGAGACCTGAGGCTTCTCCTAAACAGCTCTAATGAAACCCTCAGCTGAGGGAAGGGGGTCATTCTCATTAGTGTCTCCACAGGCATAAGGAGAGTCCATATCCTCACATTCCCCTTCCACACCCGCCTCTTCAGATAGGGCCTCCTCTGAGGAGGAATTAAGAAGCTGAGGAACACACGAGATATAGAGGCGATATATTTAAAGGTAGCAAGGGGCTTCAAGGATTGGAGAACCCCTTGAAGGGAGAAAGGGATTTGGGCTACTGAGGACAGAAGCATTTTCACCCAGGCTGGCTCTTGTTCAGTGTTGGAGGGAGCCTGTGGAGTAATAGGAACCCACAGTACAGGAAGTGCAGAGAGATCCAGAATACGCTCTAGGAAGCCTCGTTTGACATTAGGGACTGTAAGCAAGGGGGTAAGGGACGCCTGAAAGTAAAAATCTCTTAAACTAGTATAAGACCAGTAAAAAAAAACCCCAGATTAATAATCCACCCTAGAAAGCCCATAAAAAGTACTTATCTAGCAGGCAAAGGGATTATCTGGAGAAGAAGAGCCAGCACAATGGGCATTCTGGGAAATGTATTCTTGATGTTGCCTAGCAATGCCTACAACTTCGGCCGTGGATTGCCACGGGCCAATAGACCCTTAGGACATGAACGGATGAAAGGGCATGAGGAGACAAGGAGAGCCCACTGAATTCTATATGTCATACAGGTGCAGAGTTATGTCCCAGAGAAGTCAATTGATCAAAGATGGTGGTGGCATGGGCATCTGTTCTTAAAGGGGCTGCAGCACAAAGTAAGGTACACAAACACCCAAAAACCCTAGGGAACACGTGATGGCAATCTAGAATAATACTCCCGAGAAGAAAAAGGTGGGAATGTAGACCACAATACCCCCAAACTAGTGGAAACCAGCAGATAAAGGCGTAATACTGGAAAGCTGCAGCCATTTTTGCCCCAAAACTCTAGGAATACAGTATAAAATAAAATAATCCAACATGAGTGCGGGAGCCCAAGGGCTCAGAGAAAGCCTCTGTATGTAGAGGTACAAGTCAGGGACAATGTGGACCAAGACAATCAAACAGTTAATCATCAGTCTTCTGGTTACAATTGTGAGAGAAAGCAGAGCCCCAGACAGACTCTGCTGGGAGGGAAAACTTGTCCTGCAAGATAACATCCACAGGGCTGCAAGGGTCCACACAGCACCTGTACACTGGTCAATCCACTCCAGGACAAGCCCAGTAATGGTAACCTGCCTAATGGGGGAATTACTGCAACCCCATATCTACCAGAAACACAATAAAAAAAAAGTTAAAAACTAAGTGTCTTCTCCATCCAAACTCTTCAGAGAACACATTCATACTGGCTAGTAGGTGGGGCGAGGATTGAGCTGGAGGAATGTCTGGGAGTCTCCACCTACAAGACTGTCTTTTGAGATGTGTCCTGCCCGCCAGGAGGCGGCACTCAACCTCACGGTACCTGTGTTCCATATCCCATCTTGCTTCCAGTATGGAAGATAGGGACCATGGTGATACACCAAAGCACTCATAAGATTCCTGAGAGTGGACAGGGTACAGGATACCAGCATTCCACAAGACTAAACTGGTGCCATATAATCTCAGGTTTTAATGGACACTGAACTGTCACAACAAACAAAAGCCAAATGGGCTTAAACTGCTAAACAGGATGTGATAGAAGAAACAGGAAGTTCTTAAACAGGCACTACCACTTGAAGAACCTTCCAGCCAAAGCTGGCCTCAGCCGAGGCCAAAACATTGACAGTGGACTGTAGCAAGCCTTGTATAGCTGTTCAGCAGAGGACTAATTCTTGTAGGCCGCGGAAGCACCCACAGACTTGGTGGTGTGTGCGGTGACTGAAAGGAACAGGTTTCTTCCTTATCACATATGACTGGAGTATGGTAGCCTTAGTAACATTGGATGCAGCTTGACCCGAAGGAATGACAAAAGAGGGAATCTGAATTATGAAAAGGCTGCATACGATAATACTCAAGGCACTGAACAAGTGAAAAACCTTCTCCTGTTTGGGGGAAGGTTAGGACACATGAAGGAAAGACAATTTCCTGAATGATGTTTAACTGCTTTAGGTAAGAAACATTGAGAAATACTTGTCCTGGTGAAATACTATGGATGGAGACTTACAAGACAAAGTTTGTAACTGAGCAACCCTTTCAACAGAGGCGATGGCTAAAACAAACTAAAAACAGATTTAAGTGTCAAAAAGCACAAGGAAACCAATGAAAGTGGTTCAAGGGGAAGTCTCTGGAGTAGAGCCAGTACCAATTTAAGGTCCCAGGGCAGAGTGGGATCCCTAAAGGTGGGGAAGGCATAAGCCACCCCTTGAACAAATGTCTTAACATCTGGCAGAATAGTAAAAGGCCTCTGGAAAAGGACTGAAATCTTTACCTTGACAGTGCTCAGACAGACTCTTGTTCAACAAAACAAAACAAAAGCAAAGACCATAGGGAGTGCAAAATTCTAAGCAGACACGTCCTTATCAGCATACCACTGAGAGAAAAAAGAAGAAGAAGAAAAAAAAAAGACCAGATCCTATGGAACACTTTTGGAAGGGATGGGCTTCCTAGCCTGGACCATGGTGGAAATGAGATCCACTGATAGACACTCATAAGGGGATGATTGATTCAAGAGCCATGCCATCAGTGCTAACCTTTCCACTTGCTAGTATCAGATGGGACCCCGAGACAGATCCGATCTTGGAGGAAGGTACAAAGGTTCCTGAATAGACAGATTTAGAAGGTCTGAAAACCAGGCCTGGTGGGGCCAGAAGGGAGCAATTAGGATGACAAGAGCGATCTCCGCCTTTATATTCCTTTGCACCCTGGGGATGAGACGAATTAGAGGAAGCACACAGGCCAAATGAAATTTGCATGGAATGGACATTGCGAAAGGAGCCTTTGCTTTTGTGTAGAACACAGGGACTTTACTTTTTCATGAAAGGCCATGATATCCATCACAGAGGGACCCCAACATTGGACTGTATGAACACTTCCTGGTGAAACTCCCAGTTGCCCAGATCCAAGTCTTGATGGCTGAGAGAGTCTGCAACAAAGTTTTCTACTCCTGGAATGTGTACTGCCGAGATGGATGGAACATGGGTTTCTGCCCATAGAAGAAGTTCTTGCATTTCTAACCAAACTGTTCCTCCTTGGTGGTTGATGTAAGTTCTTGCCGTCAAGTTACAGGACTGAATCCGTACTGGAGTTCCAATCAGTACCGGAGACAATCTAAAAAATGTGGATGGATAGGAGACTCTTTGCCCACCACCTCAGAGTCATCAGGGGACCTAGGGTAGCTCTTCAGCCCCTCCCTGAGTCAGATGAGGACAATGTACCACCACATAGATCCTCCCTCATCCAAGTAGACAGGGTAATGGAATGAGAAAGGTGAAAGTGCTGTCAGGACCAGATTCTGAGACTGTCTAGCTATTGTTTTCTTGTGTGGGACTGGGCATAAGGAACCACTTCCATGGCAGATACCAGGTGTTCCAGAATCCTCATGAAATCCCCTATTGTTGCGGAGGGCCAAGCTACGGTAAGAGATACTTTGTGAACAGGATCTTGATCTTGTCCTCACCCACAGAAGGGTGTTGAACTTAATTCCCAGGAAGGTGGTTTGGAAAAGAATCTGAGATTGCATCTTGATATTGGGGACCCAGCCGTGATGTACTAGTATGTGGCACACTCTTAGATATGGATCATCAGTATTTTTTATGAAGGCCCTAAGGAGATTGTCCAGATATAGAATCAGGGAAGAGTCTCTGCTAATGGATATAGGAGGCCAGAGATGCCATGATATGTGAGAAGATTCTTGGTGCTGAGGCCTAGCTAAAAGGCAGTGCAGTGAATGACTGCATATAAAGCAAAAAGCAGGAAATGGTGGTGGGCTTGTAGAAGCCACATAGTGGTTGAAGAATTTCAAGTCCAGGATTGAACGACAGCCATTGCCCCTTTCAGGAACCACAAAAAGGTTGGAGCAAAAACTTGAAAAAGCATTCCTGGCTAGGGAAAGGAACCAGAACCGGCTTTTCCAACAGACAGGAGATGGTATCTATAAATAAATGCACTTGCTCTGGATCTGAAGAAACCCTTGACAAAAAGAAGAGACGAGGTGAAAGGGACTTGAAATCTATTTGGTTCCCTTCTGAAACAAAGAGCAAAACCCCACTGGTTCATAATGGAAGACATCCAGGCTTCTTGAAAATTATAGGAGGTGTCAGACTTGGGCTTTGGTGTAGATTTCTTCTTCTGCCAAGCCTGTTTGGGTTTAGGGGCAGGGCTTGCCTGGGAGGCCTGAGGGATCACTCTGCTCCCCAAACTGGTGGGGGGAACAAAATCTTCCTTGCAAAAAATGGACACCTAGAAGAGATCTGGGGCAGACGAGTGCTCTTGCCTCCAGTGGAGTCACTGATGATCTTGCTCAGGTCAGGTATGAACAGATTCTTTAATCTGGGAGATTAAGTGCCATGCCCTCTGGAGGTTGGGAGTTCAACCTCATGGTTCCTGTTCCATACAGACGAAGAGAAAAGGATTTAATGGTAAGTGCCCTAGAATCCTATTAGGGCGCAGCTGCCACTTAGTATGGCTTCTGAAGGAGGGGAGTTCAACCCCATGTTTTTTGTGTTCCATATTGTATGCAAGAGAAAAAGGCCAGTGTTAAAATCAACTCCTGAGCAAGCAATAGGGAAATCTGATTACAGGAATTGTAGAAGACACCACCAAAATTAACTGTGAAATAGCTATTTTGTAACTTTATGAGACTAAGTATACATTAAAGTCTGCACATGTAATGTCCAGTTTTCTAAAGCAATGCATTATGTAGGCTTATTAATGATCTCTTGTAGACCTTGAGACTTATTCAACTTACCTACAAATTGTACAAGACAGGAGCCATCTCAGCTAAATCAAACACCAATATGGCTATGTTCAAAATATGATAGCCAATAAAATAGGATTTTAGTCTTACCTGTTAAATCCTTTTCACTTAGTCCATACAGGTCACTGGTACTCTGGGAGGCGATCCGCCCCTTTAATAGGCAGGAACAATTATGCAAATGATTGCAGGGGGCGGAGCCTCCCCTCCTACTTAAGCTGCCTTCAGGCCAGAGCCACTAGATTGATTTGAGACACTAAAACTGACCATAGGTAAGCAAGAAGGAAGACTCCTGTTAGCATGCCCCGAAGGTCTCCCACTGAATGCCACAGGAGAGCCAAGCATGGTTCCTTGACAGGGTGGGAGACCAGTGACCTGTATGGACTAAGTGAAAAGGATTTAACAGGTAAGACCAAAATCCTATTTTCACTGTCGTCCAATACAGGTCACTGGTACTCTGGGATGTACAAACATTGAGCTGACCCAGAGGCGGGAAGTAAGGCAAGGACCAGGCGCAAGGCCCAAAGTCACTAGAACTGCTATGAACCAGTTAATTACAGAGCCCAAAATGTAAGTGTCAATGGACACCAACCAGTGGAAAACAACCCCTGAACTAACACAGCACACAGAACCAGAGCCAACCGGGCTCAACAGTAAAGAAGCAGTAAGAACCACAGAGTAGAAGGCCTAAACAGGCAAAACTGCCTCCAGGACCTTCCTCCCAAAACTGGCATCAGCCGAGGCCAGTACATCAACTCGGGAGTGCTTTGAAAATGTGTGCACAGAGGACCAAGTGGCCGCTCTGCACAGTTGATCAGCAGATGCCTGATTCTTGTAGGCCCAAGAGGCTCCAATAGATCTGGTGGAATGGGCAGTCACCCGGAAGGGAACATGCTTATTCCGCAACTTATAGGCTTCACGAATAGTAGCCTTAATCCAAGAGGCAATGGTAACTTTGGAAGCCGGTCTCCCTGCCCTAGGCCCCTCAGGAATGACGAATAGAGCGTCAGACTTCCTGATAGACTCGGTGCGATGAACATAAAACTTGAGGCAACGCTCCACATCCAACAAATGGAGATCTCGTTCCTTGTCAGATGAAGGATTAGAGCAGAAAGAGGGAACCACAATCTCCTGATTGATGTGAAACTCGGACACAACCTTGGGTAAGAATTCCTTGGTAGTGCGAAGCACAGCCTTATCCTTGTGGAACACCAGGTAAGGAGGTTTACAAGACAGAGCTTGTAACTCTGCTACCCGGAGAACCGAAACAATAGCCAAGAGAAAGGCCATTTTCCAAGTCAAGAGACGTAATAGAATGGAAGCCAAGGATTCAAACGGGGGTCGCTGGAGAACTCCCAGCACCAAATTGAGGTCCCACTGGGGAGTAGGACTCTTGAAGGCAGGCCGAACATGAGTCACGCCTTGGAAGAAAACTTTGACATCAGGAAGGATAGCAATCCTTTCCTGGAAAAACACAGACAAAGCAGAAGTCTGGACTTTGAGGGAACTCAGACTGAGCCCTTTTTCAACACCGTCCTGTAAAAAGGTCAGGACAGTGGGAAGATGAAATTCCAGGGACATCTTCCGATCAGTACACCAAGCTACAAAGGTGGCCCAGATACGATGATAGATCTTGGAGGACACAGGCTTACGAGCACTAAGCATCGTCGACACCACTGAAGGAGAAAATCCTTTCTTCTCTAGAATCGAGGATTCAACCGCCATGCCATCCACAGATATCCTTGAAGAAGTAGATCCGGACGGGCAGGAAGTGGAAACGGTTCCTCCACTGACATGGCCATCAACGCCGGATACCAGGACTGGCGAGGCCAGTTTGGAGCGATCAGGATGACAGGACAGCGCTCCAGCTTCAACTTCTGGATAACTCTGATCAATAGAGGAAGAGGAGGGAAGATGTAAGCCAGAGGAAAATCCCAAGGGATTGACAAGGCATCCACTGCTAGAGCAAGAGAGTCCCTCCACCGGGAGCAAAACGCAGGTACCTTCCTGTTGTGTCTGGTAGCCATCAGGTCCACTGCAGGTACCCCCCACCTCTGGGTGATTAGGTGAAACACCTCTGGATGAAGAGCCCATTCTCCGCTGTCGACTGTGTGACGACTGAGAAAGTCTGCTATGACGTTGTCTATGCCTGGAATGTGAACTGCAGAAATGACAGGCACGTGATCTTCTGCCCAAAATAAAATATCCTTGACCTCCAACCAGGCGGTGCAACTTCTTGTGCCGCCTTGCCTGTTGATGTAGGCCACTGCGGTGGCGTTGTCGGACTCCACTCTGACTGGGCAACCTTCCAGTTGAGATTCCCAGTGCCTCAGGGCAAGCCGGATGGCACGCAGTTCCAGAACATTGATGGAGAGAAGAGATTCCTCCAGTCCCCATTTCCCCTGAGCACTGAAATGACCCAACACAGCACCCCATCCCCGGAGGCTGGCATCCGTTGTGAGCGTGGTCCAACAGGGAACTTGAAAGGATCTCCCTTTCAGGAGGAGAGAGATCCAACCACCAGTGCAGACTCGATTCGACATGAGGAGGTAGAGAGACTGACAGATGCTGATGATCTGGATGATTCTTGCACGTCTGGAACACAAACCTCTGAAGTTCCCTGGAGTGGGCCATGGCAAATGGTACCGCTTCGATCGTGGAAATGAACTTCCCCACCAGAGACGTCAACTTCGGTACTGGAACTCTGTCCAGCTCCAGGATCCCGGCTACTCGGATGGCTATCTGATGAGCCACTTCCTCTGGCAGAAACACCATGCATTGGCGAGTGTCGAACAGGAGACCCAGGAAAAAGAGCCTCTGAGATGGGACCAAGTCTGACTTGTCCAGATTCAGGATCCAGCCGTGACGGTTCAGAGTGTGTATACACAGCTGCAGTTGCTGGTGGAGAAGCTCCGCTGAGGAGGCTTTCAGGAGGAGATCGTCCATGTAGGGGGTCACCCTGACACCTTCTTGATGAAGTACAGCTATCAAAGAACCCAACACCCTCTGAAAGACCAGAGGGGCCGAAGTCAGTCCAAAGGGAAGAGCTGAAAACTGAAAGTGTACCCTGTGGCAGGCAATCCTGAGATACCGCCTGCTCTCTGGATGAATAGGGATGTGAAGATATGCATCCTGAAGGTCCAGGGAAGCAAGAAACTCCCCTGGAGACATTGCGGCAATCACAGAGCGCAGGGACTCCTGGCGGAAGTGGGAACTCACAACACAGGAATTGAGATCTTTGAGATCCAAAATGGGAAGAGCACCTCCGTCCTTTTTGGCCAGCACGAACAGGTTGGAATAAAATCCTGAACCTGTGTCCTCTGGAGGAAGCAATTCCAGGACCTCTTTGTCCAAGAGATCCTGAATAGCGTTGTCGAACAGACGCCTTTTTGTAGGTTCCTGAAAAGGACGAGTAAAATGGAACCGAAAAGGAGGAAGGGAAGAGAAAGGGATCCTGTATCCCTCTGACACTACCTGAATAACCCATGGGTCCGTCACTGACTCCTCCCAAGTCCGGCGAAAGATGCGGAGACGTCCACCTACTGCCGGATGCGGACCCGGGTTCGGTGAGTCATGCCGAAGCAGTCTTGGAGGTCTTGGCCTTGGGGGCAACTTTGGGCTTCCAGGACTGCTTGGGCTTGGAGGAGGGACGCGTAGAGGACGACCCCGTCTGGGACGTGGAGCGTGTCTCAGTCTGAAAGGAACAAAAGGACCGGTTGCGTTTGGCTGGAAACTTTTTCTTGAAGACTGAGGGTATAAGAGTACTTTTACCGCCAGTAGCCTCGCTGATCATTTCTTTGAGTTCAGAACCAAATAGCAAGTTCCCCTGAAAGGGCAAGGAAAGCAAGGCCTTCTTAGAGGCTGTATCAGCAGAACAAATTTTCAGCCAAAGGGCACGTCTAGCCACCACAGATGAAGTGGAGGCCCTCGTCATCATGCGCACAGCATCAAAGGCAGCATCAGCAACATAATTTTGTGCTTCAGTAATATTACCAAGGAGCTGCAACTGCTCAGATACCGGTGCATCCTGGCGGACTGCCTCAGTCAGTCGTTCAGTCCAGGCCGCAATAGCTCTATTAACCCACGCCACTGCAAAGGTTGGACGCATGGCAGTGCCAATGGAGGCAAAAATAGATTAAAGAGAAAGTTCTAGCTTTTTGTCCATCCAATCCTGCAGGGCAGAGGCATCAGAGACAGCTAAAGCAGTAGATTTGGATAGCCTGGAAACAGGAGCATCCACTTTGGGAGGATGAACCCATTTTGCCAGTTCAGTCTCAGGAAAAGGGTAAAGTTTAGCAAACTTTTTGGACACTGAGGAGGATTTGTCAGGATTCCTCCACGCCTCAGAGACTAGACGGGCAAGGGTAGGGTTAGTTGGAAAACATACAACCGCCTTAGATGGTTTTTGGAAAACGTCAGTTGGATCAAGAGTAGATTCCTGAGTCAGAGGAAGGTTGAGCGTAGTTAACACAGCTCTAATCAAACCCTCAGCAGAAACTTCAGGGTCGCATTCATAAGGGTCCCCAATGGACCTGTTAGACTCAATAATAGTGCCTTCCTCAGCATCAGAATCCTGTAATAATTCTTCTTCAGAAGAATCAGACACATCAGGAGCCCCCTGCGGCTTAGGCAGGGAAGTCCTGATTGTAGAGGGGGTCTGCCAAACCTGGAGTGCCCCCTGTACCTGAGAGGGAAAGAGTTGGAGAGTGGATCTGAGATCCCTAGTGGCAGCTTTAAACTCTTTCACCCAAGTTGGCTCAATAGCATGGCTGGGAAGCCCAGGGTTGCTATCATGACAATCAGTGCATTTAGGGCATAAATTACCAGAACAATCTCTAGGCAGCCCAGAGTGACAAGAGGAGCAAAGCGCAATGGGGGGAACAGACACCCCAGCCTCCTTAGTCTTAGGTCTAGCCCCTGGCTCCAGTAGAGTAGACATGCTCACAGCGTCAATATACCACTTAACAAATATCACCCAGTAAAAGTGTGAAAGATTAAAGTTTCACCCCAGAAATGCCTAAAATCGGACTTATCTGGCCAGCGAAGGGTTAATCTGCTGAGAGGAGAGAAGGCTCGGTCCCTGCGTAGTATACTCGCTGAGAAATAACACCACAAAATGGAGGCCGTCAGGTCAGCCAATCAGAAACGAGCGCGAACCGGGCGCTCATGGGAAATGTAGTTTTCTCTCAGAAGTACCCCAAACAGTGCCTGAAGCCCCCCTGAACTCCCCACACCCTGAAAACAGACACTGGATGATAGAGCAGGAGCATAGAAATAAAATGAGCCATCTCTGAAGTTGCTGTGACAAGCGGTTCCAGAGATATGTCCCACACTGTGAAATCCCATAGAGAGTAAAGGAGCAATGGCGTCTAAGCGGGAACACTAAATTTTAATAAAGTCCCACTGAACTTTAAAAAGTGCTAAACAGTTACCCAATACATGAGAAACATAAGTAAAACTATACCCAAAGCTCCAAAACCCAGAGAATACCACAGAAATTGCATAAACATGATAAATGCAAATAAAAACACCCTATGAGTGCTGGAGTGCAATGCAAACTCCCAAATACAAGCCCAGCAAAGGGACACTGTGGGGACAAGTGGACCTTCAGCACTCAAGGGGTGGCTCACCTTCCTGCAGGACTTCTGTCTTCAGGTGACCATGATGAAGTAGGAATAGACCAGAGGTAAATTCCCCAGCAGGGAAGCTGCTTGACTCAAGCTGTTCCCTCTTCAGGGCATAAGGTCCACAGAAAATCCCTGGAAGCTGCACCAGCCACTTTAAAGAGGGCAATTCACAGCCATGGTCACCCTCCTAATGGTGGTATTCCATATTTGAATAAAAATAATAAAATACTAAGTTGAATGTATAGATGTTCTCCACCTGGTGTGCACAGCACACAGGAACAAATCAATCTAGTGGCTCTGGCCTGAAGGCAGCTTAAGTAGGAGGGGAGGCTCCGCCCCCTGCAATCATTTGCATAATTGTTCCTGCCTATTAGAGGGGCGGATCGCCTCCCAGAGTACCAGTGACCTGTATTGGACGACAGTGAAATATACATTTTGCAGCTCAAATACCCCACAGTTCCCATCATTAGGTTTAATACAAAGTCTAGGCTTGCAAATATGGAGATAAGCCAAATGAAAAGGTTGTGGGGGGTTTAAAAAAAAAAAAAAAAAAAAAATCAGAGCGAAAGAAAAAAATGTGTATTTATATTTCACATTCTTTATACAGAAAATACAGCAGCTGTACAGGAGGTTGCTCAATATTGTCCACTCTTCTTTCAAAGTCTTCTGAGTATCTGAATCTCTGACACACTGGACACCCATTTTTCATATGTTACTATAACATATATCTAACCCCTACTTAAAACAATAAAAGGGGCAATCATTTGCTGTGTAAGGAGAACTGAATACAAGGAAAAAGTGGTGTTTAACAGAAATATTTGTAAAAGGGACAAAACAAAAAATGAAAATCAGTTGATATAATTTTAAATATCAGGTACTTACAGCTAGAAAACATGACAATTACTCATAAAATAATAAACTTGCTTTTTTAAAGCATGTGGAAATTGCCCTGTTCAGAGGGCATTTAGTCATTTGTATTGATTGTATTGAAACTAAAGAGCTAACGTCAGTTAACTGATTTTTGATCAAGACGCACTGTTCTTTCACTGTTTTCCCATCGAAGCCCATTCACAGATAATCCTGATCAATTGGAAAAGGCAGGAAAGTCTGCCCACCCACAGAGCACACGCTCTCAGGAAACGAACATTAAGCATTGGCATGACCACCTTAAGGACCAGTGAGGTGCACAACGCATTGCAAAGCAATGCGTTGTGTACCTCACTGGTCCTTAAGGGGTAAAGTACAGAATATTTAAGTATATATAAAACTCCAGTTCATTTTTATGCATTAGTGTCCCTTTACATAGATATCCTTCATAAAGCAGTCAATAGCTATATACCTTTTTCATTAAATGTGTTGAAGTGCACTGCAAGTTATTCTCAATTTACTAACAGACGACAAATGACCAATATGAACCTAGTTTGGAAAGGTTGAGCTAGATGCGCTTATGTCATTTTAACCTAATTTAATATGAAATCACCAATGTAAATTCTTGTGAGATGTGAACTAAAGACCAACAGAAATCATTGTATAAAGGCAAATGCAGGTACTACGTAAAACACATGAAAATAGATATACCTGGCTGCTATATGAAGGGCACCACATACTGGATAAGACTTTCGGAAAAGAGAGACATATTCCTTAGAAATAGTTCCCCTTTAAACAAAAAACCTGAAGGCAATGCTTTGACCCACAAATATGAGTAAATAGTAAAACAATAGATCTAGCGTGGGGGGTGCCTTTTCCCTGTCAAAGTATTATTGGGTGGCAAAAGGACATCAACTATAGAAAAGGGTATCCCCACTCAAGCATGGTATAAAGTCCACTCTGTTGTACACTTATTGCATTACATCAATCGAACTCCAGTGCCAATTACAAAAAACAAAAAAAGTGTGTAGGTTTTTGTTCTCATAGTCCACGTTTTCCTGTTCACAGCGTAATTAGATCAACAAGGTTGCCTTTCGGAGGAGTCATGCTGTCAGGGAAGAAGTTGACAAGGGTATCAAATAGCTGTGTCCTCTGAGCATAAGTGTGGTCAACATCAGAAAAACCTGGCAGGGAAAAGAAAAGTAGAAAATGTATTAGTTTTATTTATTTAATTTAGATCCAGGTGCAGATGGACTGTAAAGAGTGTTGCAGCATTAAGCTATTGGAACTCTTCCAACTGCTGTAAGGTAAACTCCTACTCGTATAACATAAGACTGTAGTGAACTTACAGTTAAATCCTTTTCTCTTTAGTCCATATGGAACAAAAGAACCATGGGGTTGAGCGCCCCTCTTTCAGAATGCAGGGCACTTAAAAATAAAAATAACTAATAATAATAATAAAAATATATAAAGACTCCCTACTCCTCTTTCAGCACAACCCTGCCTTAATTTCCAGATTCACGTGTAGCAAGCAGCACAGAAAAAATAATTAGAACCGGGAAGAGAAGGAAACCCCCTGAACAAAGAACCCAAGGACTCCTATGCCTGGGGAAGGAATCAGGTTTTTCTCAGGGTGGGAGTCCTGTGTTCCACATGGACAGAGAAATTAATTTAACTAAAATCACTAAAATACTATTTTATCATACTTCTAATATGGAACACAGAATCCTTGGGGATATACCAAGAAATCCATAAGATTCCAGGGAGGGAAAAGAGAAAAAAATTCTATCCATAGTATGCCAGTATTTCACAGGACTAAACTGGACCTATGTAACATCAGGTGTTAACTAACACCGAAGTATCACAGCAAACAAACCAAACAAGAGCAAGCTGGGCTCAAACTACTGAACATGATGTGGTAAAAGATAAAGGGAAGTCCTTAAGCAGCCACTACTGCCTGAAGGACCTTCCAGGCAAAACTACCCTCAGCTGAGGTCAAAACACTGAAACAGTACTGTTTGGTGAAAGTATGCAAGGACGACCACATAGTAGATTTGCACAGCTATTAAGCAGAGGTCTAATTTTTGTAAGCCCAGGAAGCACCCACAGATTTGGTGAAGTGCACCATTACTCTGAAGGGAACAGGTTTCTTCTTGATCACATATGCCTGGTGTATGGTAGCCTTGATCCAAGGAACAATAGTGACTGTCATTCCCGAGGGTCCTAGAGCAAGCCAGGCTTCATCTAAAGAGGAAGTCAGCCTTGCAAAAAGGCTGGGTACCTGAACATTATACCTAAGGCATCACATCACATCCAACAAGATCCTTCTCCTGTTCTGAGGAAGGGTTCAGGACAGAAAGAAGGATTATTTCCTGATTGATGTGAAAACCTGAAACAATTTTAGATAAGAAACCTTAAAAATACAAAGTACGTCTCCTGGTCAAATTACAGGAAAGGATGCTTACAAGACCAGGCTTGCTACTCAGAAACTCTGCATTCAGAGACAATGGCATAAAAAAGGGATAAAAAAAAAGAAAAGAAAACAAAACGAGGATTTTAGTCACTTGAGACACTAACTATGACTAGATAGTGGAAGGAAAGAAGACTCCTGTGAGCGTGACCCCAAAGGACCCCCACGGTCTGCCACAGGAGAGCAAAGCATGGTCTTTTGAGTGGGAGACCAGTAACCTGCATGCACTAAGAGAAAAGGATTTAACAGGTAAGACTAAAATCCTCTTTTCTCTGTCGTCCAATACTGGTTAGTGGTAACTTTGGGATGTCCAACCACTGAGTTTCCCAGAGGTGGGAAGTAAGGCAAGGACAAGACGCAAGGCCCCCAAAGTCACCAGCATGTAAATGAACCATCAGATCAGAGATAGCCCAACAACAATAAAGTGTCAACGGACACTGAACAGGTGTAACACCACAAACTGTTACACAGCACACTGAACTAGAGCCAACTGGGCTCAAAAGAGAAGGAAGCACCGAGAACAGAGGAAGATCCTAGACAGGCAAAACTGCCTCCAGGATTTTCCTCCCAAAGCTGGCATCAGCTGATGCCAACACAACACAGTAGTGCTTCGAAAAGGTGTGCACAGACGACCAGGTGGCAGCCTTGCACAACTGATCAGCAGAGGCCTCATTCTTGTAAGCCCAAGAGGACCCAATAGGTCGAGTACAATGAGCCGTGACCCTGAAAGGGACAGGCTTCTTCCTCAGCTCATAAGCCTTACGAATAGTGGACTTGATCCAAGAAGCAATAGTTACTTTGGATGCAGGTCTTCCTGCCCTGGGACCCTCAGGAATGACGAAGAGCGCTTCTGATTGCCTGATAGAATCAGTGTGATGTACATAAAACTTGAGACAATGCACCATGTCTAACAAGTGGAGATCCCTCTCCTTGTCAGAGGTGGGGTCAGGAAAGAAAGAGGGCACCACAATCTCTTAATTGATATGGAACTCTGAAACCACCTTGGGAAGGAAGCCCAGAGAGGTGTGAAGCACCGCCTTGTCCTTGTGAAACACCAAAAATGGTGGTCTACAGGACAGAGCATGCAACTCTGCGACACTGCGAACAGACATGATCGCCAGGAGAAAGGCCATTTTCCATGTCAGAAGGCGTAGAGGAATAGTAGCCAAGGACTCAAAGGGAGGGCGCTGAAGGATACCTAGAACCAGATTAAGATTCCACTGAGGAGCAGGAGCCTAAAAGACAGGGCGAGTAAGAGCGATTCCCTGGAAAAACACCTTGAAATCAGGAAGGATAGCAATGCACCTCTGAAAGAAAACAGAGAGAGCAGAAGTCTGAACCTTAAGGGAACTCAAACTGAGGCCCTTATAGACACCGTCCTGCAAGAAGGCCAAGACCATGGGCAGATCAAATTCCTGAGACAAGTCCCTATCGGCACACCAAGATAGGAAGGTCGACCAGACACGATGGTAGGCCTTTGAGGAAACTAGCTTGCGAGTACTAAACATGGTAGTCACCACACCGGAAGAAAAACCTTTCTTCATCAATACTGAGGATTCAATTTCCAAGCCGTCAAAGCTAGACGATGAAAGTCCTCTTTCCATAGGTAACCCTGGAGGAGAAGATCCGGACGCGAGGGAAGTCAGAATGGCTCCACCACTGACCGATCCAGAAGCTCCAGAAACCAAACTTGTTGAGGCCAGTACCGAGCAACCAGAATGACTGGGCAACCCTCCAGTTGCAATTTCCATAACACCCTGTGCAACATAGGAAGGGGAGGGAAGATGTAAGCCAGAGGAAATAACCAAGCAATGGACATAGCATCCACAGTTAGAAGATCCCTCCAGCGAGAGCAGAACATCGGAACCTTCCGGTTGTGTCTTGTCGCCATCAGGTCGATGCACATAAGACCCCACTTCTGAACAATGAGGTTGAACACCTCTGGATGCTGTTCCCACTCTCCGCTGCCACTGTGTGTCGACTGAGGAAGTCCGCCATGACGTTGTCTACGGCTGGAATGTGCGCTGTGCATATGGCAGGAACGTATTCTTCTGCCCAGGACAAAATAGCCTTGACCTCTAACCAAGCAGCGAGACTTCTTGTTCCACCTTGCTTGTTGATGTAAGCCACAGCCGTGGCATTGTCGGACTAAACCCGGGCTGGGCATTTTTTCAGCTGGGGTGTCCAGTGATGAAGGGCATGAAATATCTCCTGAAGTTCCAATATATTGATAGGAAAAAGATTCCTCCGGAGCCCACCGTCCCTGAGCACTCAGGAGAGCCAGAACCGCTCCCCAGCCGGAGAGGCTGGCATCTGTCATCACCATGGCCCAGAAGGATATCAGGAAGGACTTGCCCTACAGTATATTGGAGAGGTCGAGCCACCACGACAAACTCAGTTCCACATGAAGAGGGAGGGATACTGACATCTGCAGAAGGTCCGGCTGACCCTTGCATACCTGGATCATAAACCGCTGGAGCTCCCTGGTGTGAGCCATGGCAAAGGGGACTGCTTCCATGGTGGAGATGAATTTCCCCACCAGAAAGGATAGCTTCTTGGCTGGAACTGGATTTTGAGCTAGAACAGCCAAAACCCTGTGAGCAAACTAGTGAGCCATTTCCTCCATGAGAAACCCCATGCTCTGCTGAGTGTCGAAGAGAAGGCCCAGGAAGACCAGACGCTGGGACGGGACAAGATCTGACTTGTCTAAGCTGATGATCCACACATTATGGGTGAGAGCGTGAGTGCAGTCCTGAACCTGCTCACAAAGAAGTTCCGCAGAGGGGGCTTTCAGAAGCAGGCTGTCCATGTATGGAGTAACTCTTATGCCATCCCAGTGGAAGACGGACAGTAAGGCTCCCAGGACACGGTTGAAGACCTTAGGTGCTGTAGTCAGACCAAAGGGAAGAGCTGAGAACTGAAAATGCCCTTGGTTGCTGGCAAATCTGAGACACTGTCAGCTCTCTGGATGAATGGCGGTATGTAAATACACATCCTGAAGGTCCAGAGAAGCAAGAAATTCCCACGGAATCATAGCAGCAATCACTGTCCTCAGTGACTCCTGATGATAATGAGACCAGATCACAAAGGAATTGAGATCCTTCAAGTCCAAAATTGGACGACAACTGCCGTCCTTCTTGGACACTACAAAGAGTAGTGAGTAAAAACCAGTACCTCTGTCCTTAACTGGAACGGGTTCCAGAACATCCTTGTCCAGAAGAGACTGGATAGCGCCGTTGGAGACAGCATTTTTCCACGCTCTGGGGCATATGAGAGGGGAAAAAGCAAAAAGGAGGAAGAGGCGTGAAAAGGATCCTGTACCCTTCCACCACTGAATCCTCCCAAATGCTGTGATAGTGACGAAGACAACCACCCACAGCTGAATGGGGACCCGAGTTTGGAGAGTCATGCCGGAGAAGTCTTGGAAGCCCTGGGCTTGGAGGAGGCCTTGGGCTTCCATTGCAGTTTGGGCTTGTAGGAAGGACGTGGAGCTGAGGGAACCTCCTGGTTCGCTGGACGTGTCTCAGTCTGAAAGGGACGAAAAAACCTGTTACGCTTGAGAGGAGGTTTCTTCCTGAGGACCAAGGGCAGAGGGGTACTCTTACCCCCAGTGGCCTCACTGATCAGATCCTTAAGATCTGGCCCAAATAAGGATGTACCCTGAAAGGGCAAGGACAGCTGGGCTTTCTTAGAAGCGGTGTGAGCAGCCCAGATCTTGAGTCAAAGAGCTCATCTGGCAACCACAGACATGGTGGAAACCCTTGCCACCAGACGGATAGCATCAAATAAGGCAGCAGAAACATAGTGCTGGGCCTCAGATATGTTGGCAAGAAGCCACAACATATCCGAAGAAGAATCACCCCGACGTACAGCTAGGGTGAGTTGTTTAGTTCAGACTGCAATGGCCCAGTTAACCCATGCCGCAGCAAATGCTGGGCGCATGGCAGTACCAGCAGTGGCAAAAATGGACTTGAGGGAAACCTCAAGCTTCTTGTCAGTCCAGTCCTTCAGGCAGGACGCATCAGAAACTGTTAAGGAGGTATACTTGATAGCCTTGAGACAGGAGCATCCACCTTAAGGGGATGAACCCATTGAGCAAGCGCCGCCTCAGAAAAGGGGTAAAGCTTAGCAAACGTCTTGGAGACGGAAGGCTGTCTGGAGATTTCCACTCATCAGCCACTAGGCGGTCCAGAGTGGGGTTAGGTGGAAAAGAAGTATGGGGCTTTATAGGTTCCTGGAATACATCAAAGGAATCGGAGGAAACTTCCTGAACTGGGGGAATATTTAGCATGTTTAAGACGGCTCTGATCAGGTCCTCAGCCGAAGGCCAGACATAGCAACATGTCAACACCAGATAGGATGGTCAGACAAGCCAAGGTCATACACAGGAGATCAGGAACTCAACTACTAGAACTGCACAGGACAACAACATAAGGGTAACTGGATAAGGATCCAGTACCCTTATATACCAGCAAGGAAGTAGATAAGCGGAGACTAGCCAGACCAGCCTGTATAAGATTGAGACCTGCATCGATACGCAGCCACGCACCCGCAAATGACGTAACAAGGCAAGATACGTCAAACACCAGCATACTCCCGTGTCATTTTGAGCTGCCAGCCTGCCTAGCCAAAGGACACGGGCAGCCATTGAAGATGCCAATCCACAGGGAAATGCTACATATAAATAAACTTGTATGAACTGAGCAATGCAAATCAAGTAAAGCCAAGGATGGGAGCCTGCCTAATGGGGCATTATACAGACCCATATCAAAAGGAGAAAAAAAAAAAAAAAAAAAGTGCACCTAAGAGGTAAAAGAAGTGCCGACTCGCTCCTCTTGCTAGAGACATAGCACAAATCTGGGAATTAAGGTGGGGGGGGGGGTTGAGAGGAAAAGGAAGGAGGGAGTCTCTGCCCAAGTCCTTTATATATATATATATATATATATATATATATATATATATATATATATATATATATATATATATATAGTGTCCTGGAGGAGGGGAAGCTCTGCCCCATGGTTCCTGTGTTTCATATTGGATGTATATTGGGCGTTTGCTTGTTATAATTATACACACAACTAAACATTCATGTTTATATATATATATTTATTTTTTAGCGAATGTAAAAGCCCATGTACACGGGCCAAGGTCCAGGTAATGGTAACCCTTTGAGTGTCAGAGGAATACGCAACGCTAACCTGCTGGCACTCAAAGGGTTAAGATGCCGCTACCTCACTGCTCCACGTGATGCAGTCTTGAGTCACCTCACTCACGCGATGCAATCATGCGCAGTAGAGACTGCCCGAACGCGAATTACTGCATTGTGACAAACATCATAGCGAATTATTATACAGGATATAAATGGTTTTGCTTACCCAATGGGGTGAAGTCTCTTGTGGATTTAAAAAGTGCAGAAGGAAGGAGCTGAAACTAAAAAAGGAAAACACATTTAGGACAGCATATCAGGTAGTAACGCATTTCACTTTTATTTATACTTGTTCTGCACCTAGTTAAATATACTATATCATTCCCCGTCAACACAAAAGACTCTGCTGGCAAAAACATTCCAATATAGTAGTGAGTGCCTCATAATATAAGGCTGGTAGCATAGGGAACACATCAAACATTGATAAAATCTAGCAAAAATATATCACTCATGCTTTAATGAGAAATTGCAAGTATACTGAAATTTTCAAGTATATGGTAAACTGGATGGCTTCTTATAGAGAGGATACACATACATCACAGTGGTCCGGTATGAAACTGCAAATGTTTAATTAATGTAAATTGTACATTATTAAAAATTTCTTTTTTCTTATAAAATGAAGTTAAACACTTCTAAGTGTTTTCCAGCCACCTACAGCTGTTTCATTAGGATTTTTTCTGATTCTTCTGCAAGGAGAAGAATCAGATTAAAACAATGCTTGTAAAGGATACTGCCTTCATGCAGCCATTATACAGTTTAAGTGACCAAACAACAAGCCATACTACCGATCTGATTCTATTGGGATGTCCAATACATTTCAACACAGGGTTGCCCCAACAATAGAACATACTATATTATATAGAGGCCTTAATCCTGCAATGAATTTATTATAGTATGTATTATATTTATATATATATATATATATATATATATATATATATATATATATATATATATATATATATATACTCATAGTTCACAGTTCGCAATAAACTGATATAAATAGCACTCAAGAGGTCTTGTAAAAAATAAATAAACTATTTATTAATTCATGTTTCCAAAATATCAACGTTTCGGCCCTCACCGGGGCCTTCCTCAGGACAACACATGTGTGAAGAAAGTGACCGTATTTACAGTGTATGTGAACCCAGTTTGGCGCCAACGGCGCTAACAGCGCAAGCGGAGGTCGTCGCAACGTCACCTTTGCCCTCTGACCTTTAGGCAACGTTTTCACCGTTTAACCCCTCTAGTGCCCTAGCAAAGTTTACAATATTACGTCCGACCACATGTGAGTTGGCACGGACAATGTAGCGCAACAAATTGAGACAGTTAGCAAACATCTATGTGTTCAGTGGTAACTGCATTATCGAGAAACCTAAAAGCAACAGAATTGCAGAAAAAACCAAATCATCTTACCACGTCTCCGTGAGATTACACCTCCGATCCCAGTAGCGAAGAGAGTACCACTTTGACTGTATTAAGTATGCAACAAGCTAGCCTAATAATTAGGCCCACCAAATACATGTCATCATCATTAGGATCAAAGGTTTTGCGCATCCGTCGCCCGGTAGCGGTGGTAAAGGTTCAACATGATTCTAAGTGTCTCGCGGATTTAAACATATCCGTGTGTCATTCCCCTGGCTCTACATCTGCTGCCTCTGCAGACTCGATGGAGACCTATTATGGGCCGAAACGTCGATATTTTGGAAACATGAATTAATAAATAGTTTATTTATTTTTTACAAGACCTCTTGAGTGCTCTTTATATCAGTTTATTGCGAACTGTGAACTATGAGTATATGTCTTTAAGGAGCACCGAGGCACATTTGAACAGTTGGAAGTAACTAAGTTTTGGAGTGCCCACTTGAACTCTTTGCATATTTGGATATTGGACGAGTAATGTCTTACATCCTGTGGTAGCACCCGCATTTGGAATAACAGTTTTTTGCATCATATTGTGAGACCTATCTCGGTGTACAATACATTTTTGCAAACATCTTTTTCTGGTGGAGGAATTTGTGACACAAGCAGGAGGCAAGGACCTGGATGCAGTAACTTATAAGATTGACCAATCGCTGGTGGACAATATTTTATTCAAGGACAATTTTTCCACTACATACGGTCAAGCCACTGCATCGGAACTTTATTTCCAAATCCTCAAAACTAAAAAACGTGAAGTTGACCTTCTTCTACACGGCATTACACTATCGGAATATCACCGTGAGAAAAAAATTCCAAGGGGTTTTCGCATTAAAAACATACCCACAATTGGACGGATGAGTGCCAATTTCTGTAAAAAATGGATTGGCATCCTTAACCAATGTTCCCTGGATTTGATGGTGCTAGTGGTGGAGGAGATTAACCTTGAACTTACAGAGGTGAGAAAGAATATTGTGAATTTTGAAAGTAGACATAGTGAAACATTAATTAATGGTAAGGACACTGACTGGTTTAAAAAAAAAAAAAATTGAAGAACAGGTTGAAACATAAAAATAAATTAGCGAAATACAAGAGGGATAAATTTAATAAAGTACTGTCTGACTACCAGGAACATAGGGTATATAGGTGGCTGACAGGATCTGCTACAGACTTTCAGAGACCAACATTTAGGAGACGTTCCAGACAAAAACCACAACTACAGGGTCTGACAGATAAAGAGGACACTTTCTCATCCTCTCCTGATTCAGAGACAGATTCAAGCAACACAGAAACTGTTTTTTTAGGGGTAACAACCAGATCACAGGAATCAAACAGAGGGGGCATAAGAGGACGAGGACGCGGAGGGGGGGCAAGACCAAAAACAGACATAGGGGCCAAACCACCACTCCCGAAAACCTGATATATAACCTATCCACACATAACTTAACCATAGGAGAACAAAGATTATTACAACGTGGATTATCATTTGTACCAACCAATATGCCATCTAAATTTGATTGGCATGTTGATACCTACAAATTTACCCGTTCATTACGATTAAGAGAATTTTTCAAAACAAATCCTGATTCAACTTCATCTTCCTCAAGATTTAAATCTAAATCGACATTTGATCCATCTAGTAATAATTCATCAATTAAAACTTTTCAGAGAATGTTGGAACATGACATAAGAAATGCACCTTTGTCAACTAAGTCATATATGAACTTATCTAAAATAGAAAAAGAAGCTATTAAGACTCTTACAAGTGATCACAACATAGTGATCAGACCTGCTGACAAGGGTGGATCTATTGTCATCCTCAATTATTCTGATTACAGACAGGAAATTTGCACACAACTGTCTGATACAAACACATACATGGCATTAACATCAGATCCAACGATTAAGTTCAAAACAGAAGTGGACAAATTGATTGATTTGGGAGGTAGTGCTGGGTGGTTGAGTGAGACTGTCTGCTCATTTCTGAAGACAGAACATCCTATTAGGCCTATCCTATACACTCTTCCGAAGGTTCATAAGTCTCTTATCAACCCCCCAGGGAGACCGATCATTTCTGCAATTGGTTCCCTGTTGCATCCGTTAGGACAATATATTGATTCCTTACTCCAGCCGTGTGTACAAGAGTTACCATGTTTATTGAAAGACACTTCTACTTTCCTGAGTCTAATGTCTAATATAGAGATTAACACTGGAGATCTGATTTTGGGCACCATGGATGTACGGTCCCTATATACCATCATCCCACATGCGGAGGGTTTGTTGGCAGTGAGGAACCTGATATCCAATAATCCCCGTTACCAGGGTCCTCCAGTAGATTTCTTGTTAGCACTATTGGAATTCTGCCTCACAAAGAACTTTTTCAAATTTGAAGACCAGTTTTACTTACAACTGACTGGGACAGCAATGGGGGCATGTATGGCCCCATCATATGCTAACATTTATATGGCTAGCTATGAAACTGAGTATCTGGAGAAACATACATTATTCCGTATACATTCCGGTCTATATACTAGATATATAGATGACATGTTTATACTTTGGAAAGGGACAGCATCGGAATTGGAAACAATGGTATCTGAGCTAAATAACCTGCACCGACATGTGTTTTTGACCTTACACTATAGTAAGATAGAAATCCCATTTTTAGATGTATTGGTACAGATTAAGAATGATACAATAGAAACAATCTCCTTCACGCTAGTAGCCACCACCCTCCACATCTAATTCAATCCTTACCAAAATCGCAAATGTTAAGGGTAAGACGTATTGTGAGTGATGAACAGACACTCCTTTCAGAACTGAACATGATGGGGGAAAGATTCTCTGAAAGAGGCTATGACAGAAAAAGGATTGAGGATTGTAAAAATAGCATCAAGAACACTACTCGTATTGAGAGTTTCAAGAAACAATCCAAACCGAAAGTTGAGAGGATGACTTTTCAGACATCCTACAATACAGCAGCACAATACATCAGAAAAAGTGTATATAAACATTGGACGCTTATATCCACGGATAACCAATTAGCCACTATACCCAATGCACAACCAATGTTTAGCTACAGAAGAGGCAAGAATCTGAAGGATCTTCTGGTTAAAACGGACCCTAGACAATGTTATATCACACATAAAAGCACCACTAAAAATGGGTGCTATAAGTGTATCTCATGTACCACTTGCAATTACATGATGATTGGTACTCATTTTCGTCATCCACACAAAGGTCATAAGATCCCTATTCGCTACAACTTGAACTGTTCCAGTCAATTTGTGATATATATCATTCAATGTCCGTGTGGATTATTATATGTAGGAAAGACTATCACATCCTTTAAAGAACGCATGGGGAACCATAGGTCTGCAATTAAAGCGGCCCTGCAAGCTGATAGAAATCCTACACAAAAACAATCATCCAAGATTAAAGACCAACCAGTGGCTCTCCACTTTGCACTCATGAAACATCCGCTTCCAACTTTACGCTATATGGCAATTGATTGGGTACCCCCACTGCCTAGAGGAGGGGATAGAGCAATACGTTTGTTACAGAAGGAAGCTAAGTGGATTTACTATCTGGATACAATAACCCCCAAGGGGCTCAATGACAGACTATCATTACAGTGTTTTCTGTGAATGTCTATTTTCACCATTAATGTTTAATGTTATCATTTTAACCACTGAAATGACGATTTAAGTTAACCCCTGGATGCTTTTTTTCTAATCCGTTAAAGCAGATGGCTTGATATCCTGTGGTTGTTACATTAATCGCCTTTTTCAGAGAGTATTGGTTATAAGTTTAAGACAGTATGTACATATTCTTCTCACCACCATGTAATTGTGACTCAGTGGTAAAGTGCATTGCTAGGGTACGATTCTACACATCGTTGAATGTGATTTGTTACTTTTTGTTATACCACGTCTCTGTGAATAGACGGGCTGGATAGGAGTGTCGCTGGATCACCCAGTCTGGGTTATATATCTTGACCGGGTGTCCGGCTTCACATCAATTGCCAGTCTGTTATCAGTTTGAGCTCGTTCTAAGGTATTACTATTCTCCTCACACGTCCCGCACTAGGTCTCCGCGTTGTCTACCTAGGGTAGCTCGCGTATAGCCAGGGTTCGTGTTGTTTCTTCTAATAGTAGTAATAAGTATATGGAATGATGTTAAGGTTCAACTATAACCTGCAACCCCATAATAGGTCTCCATCGAGTCTGCAGAGGCAGCAGATGTAGAGCCAGGGGAATGACACACGGATATGTTTAAATCCGCGAGACACTTAGAATCATGTTGAACCTTTACCACCGCTACCGGGCGACGGATGCGCAAAGCCTTTGATCCTAATGATGATGACATGTATTTGGTGGGCCTAATTATTAGGCTAGCTTGTTGCATACTTAATACAGTCGAAGTGGTACTCTCTTCGCTACTGGGATCGGAGGTGTAATCTCACGGAGACGTGGTAAGATGATTTGGTTTTTTCTGCAATTCTGTTGCTTTTAGGTTTCTCGATAATGCAGTTACCACTGAACACATAGATGTTTGCTAACTGTCTCAATTTGTTGCGCTACATTGTCCGTGCCAACTCACATGTGGTCGGACGTAATATTGTAAACTTTGCTAGGGCACTAGAGGGGTTAAACGGTGAAAACGTTGCCTAAAGGTCAGAGGGCAAAGGTGACTTGCGACGACCTCCGCTTGCGCTGTTAGCGCCGTTGGCGCCAAACTGGGTTCACATACACTGTAAATACGGTCACTTTCTTCACACATGTGTTGTCCTGAGGAAGGCCCCGGTGAGGGCCGAAACGTTGATATTTTGGAAACATGAATTAATAAATAGTTTATTTATTTTTTACAAGACCTCTTGAGTGCTATTTATATCAGTTTATTGCGAACTGTGAACTATGAGTATATGTCTTTAAGGAGCACCGAGGTACATTTAAACAGTTGGAAGTAACTAAGTTTTGGAGTGCCCACTTGAACTCTTTGTGTGTATATATATATATATATATATATATATACACATACACACACACACATACATATATATATACACATACATACATACATACATACACACACACACACACACACACTAAGTTTTGCAGCAAAAATGTTTTTAACATAGGACCTTCAGAAAATTATATAAAATGGTTCTATCAAATGAGAGAGTATTGTGGTTATCACTTTGTAGACATCTGTAAAATTCTTAATCATAAATCCCTGATCCACTCAAACACTTTTAAACAAATGTACACCTGAGAATGGTACAAATTACTATGGCTTTTCAAAGGTACAGGGAAAAGATAAATGTAATTATGAAGGTCTAGTCCCTCTCTGCTTATTCAACAGCCTGTTTATTTCAGATTTTTAATATGTTATTACTCGGATAAGCCTGCTATGATATCTAGAGGCGAAGAAGATTTGTTAGGTTACTAGATCTGGTCAAATAATTTTAAATGCCTATGTATATCAGCAGTGGGACTTAGCCTTTAAGAAAGGACAAGCTACTTTCCCCACAATACTACTTTACTGCTGTTAATATATTTGGAAGGTTTTCATTTCCCTGCTGCCCACCAAGCTATACATCTGAAGTCTTTTCTGACAGGTTTTGTAATTTAAACTATGCACCATTTTAATAGACCTTCTCTGAAAGCCTCTTGTTTAGTGATGCAACACTGTCTGTTTTCTACTGCTCTATTGAAGGAATTCAACAAGGTACATTTCAAAGGAGTAAAAATGTTAAGACGAGGCCATAGTCTAAAACGAGAGGGACAGTGGTTTAGATGTAACAGTTTTACTCCATTGAAAGGTGTTAGATAAGTGGAACAGTCTACCAGCAGAAGTGGTAGAGGTTAACACAGTGAGGGAATCTCAACAGGCATGGTATAGGCACAAAGCTGTCCTGAACATAAGACAAGACCAAGGACTAAAATAAAGTTTGATGTTTTTACAGTAGGAAAAATGGACAGACTAACTGGGCCAAATGATTCTGTTCTGCCATCAGATACTATGTTTCTATGTTATTGTATATTTGTATTAAAGAGCGGCATCTCAACTACACAGAATTGGGCTGAATTCCAATTTTTCTTGGTGCTAAAAAAGATTAGATTAGCATAGAGGGGTCTTAACCAATCACAGACTGAACCACGGTTTTGTGATCGGAAAGGAAAAATCACCATGGCATCTTAAAAAAATAAAGAATGGTCTGGAGGCAAAAGCACAAATCACATGGTAACGTCAGTTTATTTGCTATAGGTAGAACCATTGTGTGTTTTTTCAATTTAATTTAGAATTAAGAGTAATCAAGTACTGTTACAATTTATAACAACTCTCACCTCTTTAGATTCTTCAGGGTCAGAGTGATCCACAGTAACAAACAAATCATTCTGCAAGTATTTCAATGCATTAAGCGGCTCTGTCTGAGCACGTTCCTCAAACCTGTAAAAATAGAACTATTAGAATATGTACATTTAAATTAGGTTTTGCAGGTTTTGGCTTATTTAGGTTTTCAAGGTTACAGCTGAGAGGAGACCATGTTTAACACAAGCTTCACTTAAATGATGGAAAACTCTAAAAGGTAAAACTGATTAAGCTTAAGTATAACATCAAGATATTGCCACACATAAAAGACATTAGTATATTTAATCAACTTTGAAACAATCATGGCGGTGGCAACAAGCCATTTATTTCAAATTAAAATTACAGATCCAATATTAAATATTACAAACAAGAAAACAAGATTTGAAAAAAAGGCATTCTCAGCAAACCACATGCCAAATGATAACAGGACTCCATTTAATACACCACTATCTGGCGGCTGGTGACAGAGCAAGCCACAACTTTTTTTAAAGCAACCATTAAATTGAAGTGTTGATTAGCAAGTCTTCTTTACAGCAGTGGAAAAAAAAAAAACTTATTAGCAAGTCAAAAAAATAAGTGACACCTTCAATATTTTAATTTTTTCTTCTGGTCTCTGTAGGCAACATGCACATGATGAGATATGCTCCACCTCTGGGGTGGGGGTGAGATGCACTGAAGTCTTAGGATGGCAATATTGTGTTGGATCTGTGTTGAAAGCACATCACCAATATACCCTAAGATGTCTTCACCATAATATCCCTGTCAATCCTCCCCTCATTGCCCTGAATCCGCCAAGCCTTCAACAGGTTTATGATTTTGCACTTAACACATCGATAATGGCTCATTTTCATATGGAAATGCAGGCTAATGAGATACTGTCGTATTCATGTGGGTGTGTTTATATGTTAATGAGCCACATGCACGAAGCTCTGATAGCTGTCTGCTGTCAGAGTCCACAGTCCCAACACTGTCTACCTGAGGTTGGCGATGTCTAGTCATATGGCTCCTTCTGCTTTAACTTATGCGACCATAATTGGGGAGGGAATAGAAAAATACTGACAGACTGCGGTGCAGAGCCGTACCCAAAGTCTGTCCGGAAGTAAGGCACTGGCTCATTTTTAATAATGTACATTTCGTCACATGTTTCTTCTCAGGAAATCCATCATATTTGGACTTGTTGAAATATTTGTTCCTGAAATGTTTATTAAACTTGATTCTGGATAGAATCTTGTGGATTTCTTATGCTTTCATGCTCTTTGTACAACCTTGCTTGTTTATGTAGGCTGCAGTAGTTGTGTTGTATATGTAAACTTATATTACCTTCCTTTTTAACACAGAAGGAAAGCACTAAAGGACCTGCCAAACTATATTTAACTGAAATAGGCTGAAGAGTGCAGAACAATTCTAGTCCCATGTGCCTTGTGCCATTTGATCTTCCAGATGGGTACATTCTGAGACTCGTGACAACGATAATCAACATGGAATTTTCATACGTTTTCCGAAATGTGAGGCTTTTTCTTGTAATCAGCAGTGGACTGGTCCAAGGGGCAATTCAAGACTGAAGCAGAGTTTCACTCCATTGCGGTCTTAATACATTCGGGAAACAGTGCTTGTATTAAGAACAGTTCTGTTAGCTCTGCCTTCCTGGCTCATCCTTAAACCACTGCTCTCACCCACTCTGGGCACAGGAAACAAAGGTGAGTGCTGGGGAGGAGGAGAAGGGAGACAAATTATCCACTCCTATCTGCATCCAATTAGAAGCACTGGGTGAATTACCAGACTCAGAGTTAGCACTTTAAAGTAAGACAGACCCTTGTTGACAGCATCTCTGTTTTGGTTGGTTGAGAACAAGTTACCAGTGTGAGAACACAATTGTTTATTACTGTGATTGACGCACAGTCAGCCAATCACTGCAAAGCAAAATGAAGCAGATGCTAGTAATTAAAAGCATTCTCTCACTCCTTTTAGAGACCCGCAGAGATATGAAGCCTGTGTACATTCATCATATGACTGCAGGAGTTCAGGACTCCAAGATAACCCCCTTGGGACAAGTGGATCATGGCACTGAAAGGGATACTCACCAATCTTCATCTTTTGTCTTCAGGTTACCATTGTGAAGAACTAGAGCCTCAGAGAGACCCAGTTAGGTGAGAGAAACTTGGGCTGCAAGATTCTCTGCACACGGAAGGATCTATAACAGCACCTGTATGCTGGACAATCCTCCAGGGGAAGCTGGGAATGGTAACCCACCTAATGGGGGAATTGTAACACCCCATATCTAAGAGTAGAATAAAAAAGTAACTAAAAAACTAAGCTTCCAAGCCTGTTCACCCTAGTCTGGAACATGTCAAACTGGATAGGGTGGGGCTAGGGAAGTCTGATAAGGAGAAGGGAAGGCTCTACCTCCAAAACCTGGTGGAAGATTCACTAAGAGGTGATAAAGTGGAGATGACTTCTCCAGCTTATCTCTTCTCCATTTCCTTTGTTATTCTATAGAGCCTATGCACTAAGATCTCCAAAGCTGAAGAAATCTTAGTGCATAGGCTCCATAGAATAACAGAGGAATTGGAGAAGTGAAACTGGAGACATCATCTCCATTTTATCACAGCTTAATGACCCCCCCCCCTTACCTTTTGAAATGTTCCGGCCCACTAGGAAGGCCTCAGCCGAAGCAAAGACATTGATGCAGTAGTGTTGTGTGAAAGAATGCAAGGAGGACCAGGTTGCCGCCTTGCACAGCTGTTCAGACAAGGCATGGTTCTTGTAGGCCTAGGAAGAATCCAAAGATCTAGTAGAATGCGTTGTAATCTTAAAGGGAAGAGGTTTTTTCCTGATCTCATAAGCTTGACATATGGTAGCCTTGATCCAAGAGGTAACGGTGACCTTGGAAGCAGCCTGACCAGCTCTGGTACCCTCAGGGATGACCGAGTCAGCCTTGGTACAGTACACATAAAACTTAAGGCAGAGCACCACATCCAACAGATAGAAGCATCAATTGGCACATACAGATGGATGCAAGAGGTTCAAAAGGGAGCCTCTGCAATACACTCAGGACCAGGTTTAGGTCTCATGGGGGGAGTGGGATCCTTGAATGAAAGGAAGGCATAAGCCACCCCCTTGAAGAAACACCTTGACATCCAGCATGACAGAAATTTAGCTCTGAAAGAGAACAGAAAGTGCTGAAATCTAAATCTTAAGGGAAATCAAGCCGAGTCTCTTGTTCACACTGTCTGGAAGAAAAAGACAAAACCAAGACATGACCAACTCCCTTTGATTTGGTTCTTCCTGATCACCCTGGGGATGAGAGGAATTGGAGGAAACATAGATTAAAGCTCCTTGTGATGGTCATCACATCAGTCGAGAAAGCCAGGGGATCCCCTGACTGAGAGCAGAATTTTGGAACCTTCCTGTTCTCCCTGGCTGCCAGGAGGTTTATCACTGGCACTCCCCATTGCTGGGCAATCAGATAAAACACCTCCTGATGGAGTTCCCAATTTCCTAGATCTACATCTAGGCGACTTAGAAAGTCCTCAGAAACAAAAAGAAAAAAGAAAGCCTATGGAGAGAAAAATCTCTCTCTGCACTAAAAAATATTAGATATAAGTGTGGCACCTGAAGACATCAGATTTCTTTTTGTTTTGGATTATTAGCATTATTTAAATAAGGGTGCTCAGTTGCTGGGATATACATACATCCTCAATGAGTGACCTAGATGACTGTTACTTAATCTGTGCTCTAGTTCTGTTTTTCCATTGTGTATCTTGGACTTAGAAAGTCCACCAGGATGTTTTCTACTTCTGGGATGTGAACGGCTGTGATGGCCAGGACATGGGTCCTCTGCCTAATTGAGGAGATCCTTCACTTCCCTCCAAGCTAACTCATTGGGAGTTCCTCCCTGGCAACTGATGTACGTCACAGCTGTGGCTTTGTCCGACTGTACTCTTATTGTAACCACTGTGAGAACTGGGGACCAATGAAGGAGAGCTAGCCGGATCTCTGAATCCCAGGATGCTAATGGACAACAGATGCTCGTCCAGACTCCACCTGTCTTGGACACCCAGTTTTCTCAGGGTCGCACTCCAGCCTCACAGCCTGGCATCCATGGTGACCAGCTCCCAATCAGGGATCACAAAGTGTCTCACCTTCTCCAGGTTCAGCCGATGTAGCCACCACCGGAGATCCTCCCCGGCTTCCTGAGAAAGCGTTATCTGCTGAAGGAGAAGTTATGGAGTCCTGGACCAAGATTTAAGAATGTCCTTTTGGAGTTCCTTCATGCAGAATGGAACAGTGTCTAGGGCTGACACCAACGGGATTAGAAAGGCTTCTTGTTTTGTGTTTTTATTATATTATTTTTTGGTTCTTTCTTGGACATCAATTGATGTACCCCGCATGCTATTTATGTTGATTGCAGGTAAACTGCTTGCTAATAGGAGTTGAAATAATATATAGTGTTAATTGCTGTCTGAAGTGTTTTGGGTAACACACTATTGGCACCCCTCTGTGTTCTTTTTTTTCTTTTTCTCTGCATAAACCTACTTCTCCATCTGTGGACGAGTGTTGTGAAGAGTGTTGTGGCCTTTGGATACTGCTTGGGGGGGGGGGGGTGATAACCATATCCCCAATACTTGCATTGCTGAATAACATATAAATGTTGCATTCAGACACCTACCTTGTGAGATGATCTCTTATGGTGATGGTGTGGTGTCTTTACCAACTGAAGGTTTTACATTAGAAGTACCTCCTGTTTTTCTCTCTTCTTTCTGCTATATGGAGGAAGGGATTTTAAATCTATGTGGTTCCCTTCCAATATTAACCCACAAAACCCAATGGTCCATCTTGGAGGATGCCCAGGCATCTCGAAAACGGCAGACATGGCCCCATATAGGCAACAATGGACCAGGATTCTGCAAGTCATGTGGAGGTGGGATTCATATATTTAGCCTTTGAAGGGGACCGCTTAGGATGTCAGACTTTTTTGGGTTTTGCGGCAGGGCACATTTGAGAAGATTGCAAACATTTCTCCCTCTGCACCCCTGTTTGGCGGGGCCCAAAAAACAAACACCTTCCTTGCCAGAAAGGAACATTGGTGGAGATGTGAGGCAATAAAGTACTCTTACCACCTATAGCGTCACTGATGATCGATTTCAGTTCAGGCCCAAAAAGGGACTTACCGTGAAAAGGCAAAGAGACCAGTGACTTCATAAAAGATTGGTTTGCAGACTATGGGCTAGATTCTATTGCAGGTGCTAAATGTTAACTCCCATTTTATCAAACATTTTCTTATTGAAGGCTATTAAAGGAAAATTGGAGATAAAACCAGTGATAAAACTAGCACCTTCAACAGAATCTAGCCCCAAATCTTAAGCCACAGGGCGCGGAATGCAGCAACAGAAAAGGCAGAGGCCTTCACGGAAAATCTGGCGGCGCCAAAGATCACCTCAGAGACATGGGTATTGGCCTCTGTGAGGTTAGCTATCAGTACCAACAAATCCTCTTTGGGTCTCTGAGGGTCTCCAGGACTGCCATGATGAGCCCCTCAGAAGAAAGGAGTGGGTCAGCCTCACAGGAACCTCCAAAAGAATAGGAAGAATCAGTGTCATCATATTCCCCATCATCATCTTCTGAGGATAATTCTTACTCAGAGGAAACCCCAATAACCTGAGAATGACGCTTGGATACATGGCAATCTGCCTACAAGTGGGCAAAGGCTTCCAAGACTGAAGAACTCCCTGACCAGAAGAAATTATCTGGGCCACTGAGGAAAGCAGTGTCTTAACTCATGCAGGCCCTGAATATTCTCTAGGTAGCCCTGAGTGATAAGAGAAACAATGTGTGAGGGGGTAAGGGAAGCCCTTGAATCCTCTGCCTTAGATTTACCCCAATGCCCCTTAGAATAAAACATACTTCCTAGAAAAAAAAAAGTGTCCCAAAAACCAATACAATACTAGATAACAGTCCCCAGAACAAAAGAATAACCCTAAATACCCAGAATTACACTCCTGGCAAGCAAAGGGTTAATCTGGGGAAGGAGAACAAGAGGAGTCAGCCTCTGCATAGGATAAGCAAGAGAGAAGATGGCCACCAGAAAACTGTAAGCCAAAAGGAAGAAAGTCAGAAGACTTTAGTCTTCTCTGTCTCCTCTCTTAACCAAGCAATACATACAACTCCGTTTGTGGATCACCATGCCCCCCCCCCCGGACACTCAGAAAGTGAGCCAGATAATAGGGCATGAGGAGACCATAGGATAAAGCCCTTTCTGACTGTTGTAGCCCAAACGGTTGTAGAAATATGTTGCATAAAATAGTTCCCCATAGACGTCAATGGCGCAAAGATGGCCATGGGAGGGCTCCCATTCTTAAAGGACCTGTCTGCTAAAATCAAAGTACAATGACCCCAACCCCCCAGAGAACACCAGGGGAGTCGTAAAACTAACAGCCAAAAACTGTAGGTATGTGTGTGTGTGTGGTGGTGGTGGGGTGAGCAAAAGAAGCCCCACAAAACACTCAAACACACCAATCAGTTCCAAACAGCACAGAAAGGGTTAATCCAATAAAATAACCTATAAAAAGCTGCCATTCGTACTCCAAAGTCCTCAAAAAGAATAATAAAGGTACACATAGTGAGTGCCAGAGCATAACTGTGCTCACACCAAACCCCTGTATGGAGGGGCAACATAGGTTGTGAACAAGGCACTCAAAAGGTTAGTCACCGGTCTTCTGGTCACCACCATAGGGGAAGAGAGACCCCATCATGAGAGGAAAAACGTGGAAGCAAGATTTCCTCCACAGGGGAGAGTGGGTACACAATGCTCCAGTGAACTGGGCAATCCAACTCCAGTAAAGCCCATTGATGGTAACCCACCTAATGGGGGGGATTATGCAGCCCCACATCTAAAGTAAAAGAAAAACTAAGAGGATGGCTGTGCCCTTTCAGCTTTCTTGCAGGACACATGAATTCTGGGAGTTAGTGGGAAGAGGGGTTGAGCTGGTGGAGAGTGTCCACAGCAAATACCCTGTCTTTGTTATGTGCTCTGCCCACTGGGAGAAGGGACTCAACCCCATGGTACCTGTGTTCTATATCTGACATAAGAGTAATGAGAATTATATAAGCCTTCCAGTTTCAAAAACTAGTTAGTCTAGAAATGCATCCACCGTATCTGCCATTGCCATATCATTGGGCAAAGAATTCCACTAATTAACAGACCTTACTGTAAAAAAAACATTCCTCTACTGAAGATGAAACCTCCTTTGCTCTAATTGTAAGGGGTGCCCCCTAGATATTTGATCTGGCCTTTGAATGAAAAGTCACTAGAGAGATCCTTGTATTAACCTTGCAAGATCCACTCTCAGGCGGCTTTTCTCTAGAGTAAATAAATTACTTATACAAGGTAACAAGATCCCCTCTCAGGCAGTTTTTTTCTAGAGTAAATAAAGTTTGACTAGATGTTCTTCATACTTCAAATCCTCCATTCCCTTAAATTTTCTTTGTTGCTCTTCTCTGTAGTCTCTCCAATTATAGAATTTAATTCTTCAGAACTAGTACCCAAAAATTACACAGCATATTTGAGGTGAAGTCTTACCAATGATTTGTACAGTAGCAAAAGAGGATTTTAATCTTACCTGTTAAATCCTTTTCTCTTAGTCCATACAGGTTACTGGAAACTCTGGGTAGGCGATCCATCCCTTTAATTTAGGCAGGAACAACTCTAGAACTGTATGCAGGGCAAGAGCCTACCTTCCCTCCTTGGCTTCAGCTAGCCAACCAGCTCCAGAAAGTTATGAGACACTAACTATTGACTAGAGATTAGAAGGGAAAGAAGACTACTGTGAGCATGACCCCGAAGGACCCCCATGGTCTGTCACAGGAGAGCCAAGCATGGTCCCTTGACAGGGTGGGAGACCAGTAGCCTGTATGGACTAAGAGAAAAGGATTTAACAGGTAAGACTAAAATCCTCTTTTCTCTGTCATCCAATACAGGTTACTGGTAACTCTGGGATGTCCAACCATTGAGTTTCCCAGAGGTGGGAAGTAAGGCAAGGACCAAGAGCAAGGCCCCCAAAGTTACCAGAGCAGATATGAACCATCAGATCAGAGATAGCCCAACAACAAGGCAGTGTCAATGGACACTGAACAGGGGTTCAACACCCCAACTATTACACAGCACACTGAACTAGAGCCAGCGGGGCTCAAAGGTGAAGGAAGCACCAAGAACCGAAGAAGATCCTAGACGGGCAAGACAACCTCCAGGATCTTCCTCCCAAAGCTGGTGTCAGTCGCTGCTAGCACATCAACACGGTAGTGCTTCGAAAAGGTATGCACAGAAGACCAAGTGGCAGCCTTATACAATTGATCAGCAGAGGCCCGATTCTTGTAAGCCCTAGAAGCCCCAATGGATCTAGTAGAATGCGCTGTGACCCGAAAGGGAACAGGCTTCTTCCTGAGCTCGTAAACCTTAAGAATAGTGGACTTGATCCAGGATGCAATAGTCAATTTGGATGCAGGTCGTCCTGCCCTGTGACCCTCAGGAATGACAAACAGCGTGTCAGATTGCCTGATACTCAGTGCGATGTACATAAAACTTGAGACAACGCACCACATCTAACAAGTGGAGATCCCTCTCCTTGTCAGAGGTGGGGTCAGGGCAGAAAGAAGGCAACAATCTCCTGATTGATGTGGAACTCCAAAACCACCTTCGGGAGAAACTCCTGAGAAGTGCGAAGCGCCGCCTTGTCCTTGTGAAACACCAAAAGGGGTGGTTTACAGGACAGAGCATGTAACTCCACGACACAGCGAACAGAGACGATCGCCAGGAGAAAGGCCATTTTCCATGTTAACATGTGTAGAGAAATGGTAGCCAAAGACTCAAAGGGAGGGCGGTGAGGAACACCCAAAACCAAGTTAAGATCCCATGGAGGAGAGGGATTCTTAAAGACAGGACGAGTATGAGCAACTCCCTGAAAGAAAACCTTGAAATCAGGAAGAATGGCAATGTGCCTCTGAAAGAAAACAGAGAGAGCGGAAGTCTGAACCTTAAGAGAACTCAGACTGAGACCCTTATCCACACCGTCCTGCAAGAAGGCCAGGACCGTAGGCAGATCAAATTCCTGAGACAGGTCCCTATCAGCACAGCAAGATAAAAAGGTCGACCAGACACGATGGCAGGCCTTAGAAGAAACAGGTTTGCGGGCACTAAGCATAGTGGCCACCACACCAGAAGAAAAACCTTTCTTCAGTACTGAAGATTCAATTTCCAAGCCATCAAAGCTAAATGATGAACATCCGCCTTTCCACAGGTAACCCTGTAGAAGATGATCTGGACGGCAAGGGAGCCGGAATGGCTCTGCCACTGACAGATCCAGAAGTTCCGGAAAACAAGCCTGCAGAGGCCAGGACGGAGCAATCAGAATGACTGGACAGCACTACAGTCTCAATTTCCGTAACACCATGTGTCGACTGAGAAAGTCTGCCATGACGTTGTGTACGCCATGAATGTGCACTGCGGATATGGCAGGAACGTGTTCTTTTGCCCAGGACAAAATAGCCTTGACCTCTACCATGTGTCAACTGAGAAAGTCTGCCATGACGTTGTGTACGCCATGAATGTGCACTGCGGATATGACAGGAACGTGTTCTTTTGCCCAGGACAAAATAGCATTGACCTCTAACCAAGTAGCGAGACTTCTTGTTCCGTCCTATTTGTTGATGTAAGCCACGACCGTGGTGTTGTCGGACTATACCTGGACTGGGCAGTCTTCCAGCTGGGGTGTCCAATGACGAAGGACATGAAATATCGCCCGAAGCACCAAAAAGCTGATGGAAAGGAGAGATTCCTCCAGAGACTACCGACCCTGAGCACTCAGGTGACCCAGGACCGCTCCCCAGCGGGAGAGGCTGGCATCCATCGTCACCGTGGTCCAGAAGGGTATCAGGAAGGACTTGCCCGAGAGCAGATTGGAGAGGTCAAGCCAGCACGACAAACTCCATTCCACGTGAAGAGGAAGGGATAATAATGTCTCCAGAAGGTTCGGCTGACCCCTGCACACCTGGATCACAAACCTCTGGAGTTCCCTGGTGTGAGCCATGGCAAATGGGACTGCTTCTATGGTGGAGATGAATTTCCCCACTAGAGAGGACAGCTTTTTGGCTGGGACTGGATCTTGAGCCAGAACAGCAGAAACACTGTGGGCCATCTGGTGAGCTACCTCATCTGTCAGAAACACCATATTCTGCTGAGTATCGAACAGAAGACCCAAGAAGACCAGATGCTGGGATGGGACAAGGTCAGACTTGTCAATGTTGATGATCCACCAGTGATGGGTGAGTGCATGAATGCAGTCCTGAACCTTCTGGTGAAGTTGTTCCGAAGAAGGTGCCTTCAGAAGCAGATCGTACATGTATGGAGTGACTCTGATGCCGTTCCAATGGAGGACGGACACTAAGGCTCCCAGGACACGATTGAAGACTTGAGGAGGTGTAGTCAGACCAAAGGGAAGAGCTGAAAACTGAAAGTGCCCTTGGTCGCAGGCATATCTGAGATACTGCCGGCTCTCTGGATGAATGGTGATGTGTAGATACGTGTCTTAAAGATCCAGAGAGGAAAGGAATTCCCTGGGGACATAGCAGCAATCACTGTCCTTACGGACTCCTGATCACGATGGAATGGAGATCCTTCAAATCCAAGATGGGACAACAACCGCCGTCCTTGTTGGAGACCACAAAGAGGTTTGAGTAAAAACCCATACCTCTGTCCTGAACTGGAACCGGCTCTAGAACATCCTTGTCCAGAAGTGCCTGGATACTGCCATTGAACAGACGGCGTTTCTCCGTGCCCTGGGGCGTATGAGAAGGAAAAAAGCGAAAAGGAGGAAGAGAGACGAAATGGATCCTGTATCCTTCCTCCACCAACTGTAAAACCCACCCAGATGCTGTGGTAGTGATGCAGATGGCCACCCAGAGCAGAGGAGGGACCTGGGTTTGGTGAGTCATGCTGAAGGTGGCTTGGAAGCCTTAGTCTTGGAGGAGACCTTGGGCTTCCATTGCTGTTTGGGCTTGGAGGAGGCACGTGGAGCTGTGGGAACCACCTGGTTCACCGGACGTGTCTCAGTCTGAAAGGAACAAAAAAAAAAACAAACAAAAAAAAAAAAAAAGATTACTCTTGAGAGGCGTTTTCTTCCTGGGGACCAAAGGCAGAAGTGTACTTTTACCCCCTTAAGATTTGGCCCAAACAATGACATCCCTTGAAAATGCAAGGAGACCAAGGCTTTCTTAGAAGCGGTGTCAGCAGACCAGATTTTGAGCCAAAGAGCTCGTCTGGCAACCACAGACATGGTGGAAACCCTAGCCACCAAACAGATGGTATCAAATAAGGCAGCGGAAACATAGTGCAGGGCCTCAGAAATGTTGGTAAGAAGGTGCAACATATCCGAAGTAGGAGCACCCTGACGGACAGCAAGAGTAAGTTTTTCAGTCCAGACCGCAATGGCCCGGTTAACCCATGTTGCAGCGAATGCTGGATGCATGGTGGTACCAGCAGAGGCAAAAATGGAACTGGCAAGGCAGCAGACTTAGATAGCCTGGAAATAGGAGCATCCACTTTGGGGGAATGAACCCACTGAGCAAGCGTCACCTCAGAAAAGGGGTAAAGCTTGGCAAATTTCTTGGAAACAGAAGAAGGTTTCCTGTCCGGGGATTTCCACTCATCAGACATAAGGCGGTCAAGAGTGGGGTTAGGTGGAAAACAAGTAAGGGGCTTTTTAGGCTCCTGAAACACATCAGAGGAATCTGAAGAAACCTCAGCTCACAGCAGAACATTCCTCAACAACTGAATACATTAACAGTTCCTCCTCAGAGGAATCTGATACGTCAGCTACTCCCTGCTGTTTAGGCAGGGAAGCTTTGACTGAAGAGGGGGTCTGCCATGAATGGAAGACCCCCTGTAACTGGGACGGAAAGAGTTGCAATGTAGACCGAAGTCCCTAGTAGCAGCCTTGAACTCTTGCACCCAAACTGGCTCTAATGCATGGCTGGAGGTCTCTGGAAGAGACTCAGGGACATCAGAACATGCTCGGCATACATGACCTGAGAATACTCTAGGCAACCCCTGAATGACTTGAGGAGCAATGCGCAATAGGGGACACAGAGACCCCAGCATTCTTAGTCTTAGGCCTGCCCCAAGCTCCAACGGATTAGACATTCTCACAGTGTCAAAAACGTTCTAGTATAAAGAATCACCCAATTACAATGTGTAAGATTAAAGTAACAGATGAGAGTTGGTACCGTTAGCCGTAGAAATACAGGAGGCAAATATAGTTTTTGATACGTTTTATTGGCTAACTAAGCAGATTTAAATGCAAGCTTTCAAGACCTTAGGTCTCTTCCTCAGGCATGTTATACAGATAAATATGAAAACATCTCTCTTAAATACAAGTACACATCATATTGTTTAGCATGGAAATCAGATAACAGAATGCAGTCCAGATCCAGATATCTTTGATCAGTCAATGGTAAATTGCACTCTTCCTCTGAGGCTTTAGAGGTATTTACGATGCTCTTGGGTCTGTTGGAAAGGTCAATCAACTAAATGGTATTTTGATAGAAATTCCTTATCCCTGTTCAAACCACTACAAATTGCCTTAAATTTTAACATTAATTTTACCTCCCATACCTTTCTGTCCCTCTGAGTGCGGAACTGTCCCATCAATACAGTTAACTTAATATCCTTGACACTGTGCCCATTTTGGCAAAAATGTTCTCCCACTGGGGTCTCTGTCTTTTTGTTATTAACACTGGATCTGTGGGAATTAAATCTCCTATGTAGTGCTTGTCCAGTTTCTCCCACATACAGAGCTGTTGGGCATTTTGCACACATGATAAGGTATATTACATTGGATGATTTACAGGTGAAGGTACCATTGATCTTATGGTGTAATTGGGTGTTTGGAATTGGTATGTTGTCCGTGGTGTAAATGTGTGCACAAGTTTCACATCTCTTTTGTAGGCAGGGAGATGTGCCATTTTTTTGTATTTTTATTCAGGGCACTCCTCACCATCAGTTATTTCAAATTGGGAGGCTGTCTGAAGGAGAGTAAGGGAGGCTGTGGGAATATGTTCTTAAGTCTTTCATCCATATGTAATTTCTTTTGAAGTTCTCTTGAAATTTTGCGTAGCACTTCAACCTGGGGGTGGTAAGTGACCACCAGTGGCACCCGGTTTCCCTTATGTTGTTCTTTGTAGTGCAACAGATTTTTTCTTGGTATTTGGGTAGCCTTCTGTATCTGACTGTCAATAATAGTTGCGCTGTAACCGTGTTTTATAAAGTCTCCTCTGAGTTTCTGAAGGTGCTTGTCACGGTCCATCATGTCAGAACAGATGCGGTGGTATCTGATGGCCTGGCTGTATATGATGGAGTTCTTTGCGTGTTTTGGATGGAAGCTATTGCTTTTCAGGTTTGTTGGTCTGTCTGCTGGTTTGCGGTATAGGCCTAAGTTTCAAGTTTCACCCCAGAAATTGCTAAAATACACTTATCTGGCAGGCGAAGGGTTAATCTGCATAGGCGAGGAGAGTCCAAGCTCTGCGTAGGATACTCGTTCTAGAAAAGGCACAAAATGGCTGCCGTGGCAGGAGCCAATCAAAAACGAGTGTGCAAAGCAGGCGCTCATGGGAAATGTAGTTTCCCTAGAAAATGTACCCCAACAGTGCCCAAAGTCCCCTGAGCCCCCCAACACACTTGAAACATGAACCGGATGAAAGAACAAGGGCAGACAATTAAAATGAGCAATCTCTGAATGCGCCTTTAATTTTGCAAAGTTGAAAAAGTAAAAATAAAAGTACATGAAACATTGCTAGACCATGTTAGGAGACCCAGAAAACACTGAACCCAGTAGGGAAAGTGTAAATAACCCCCCCAAATATGCAAAACCAGCAGCTAAACGGTTAAGTTACCGCATAAACCTGCTCCAAAACACCCAGACATACAGATAAACCCAATAAGTGCAGGAGTGTGCAATAAGAACGCCAAAGGAAAAAGCCCTGTGTGGAGGTGCACTGTGGGACATGTGGACCTGCAGCACTCTACAGGGTTGATCACCTTTCCTGCAGATCTTCTGTTTTCAGACTATCATGTATTAAAAAGAAGCCTCAGTGGGCAATGCCTGAGGAAAGAACTTGAACCCAAGATTTTCCCCCTCAGGGCTTAAGGTCCACAAAAAGCACCTGGTTACTGAGCTAGCCACATCTAAGGGCATTGTCAGTTATGGTAATCCGCCTAATGGTGGTATTCCATTTCTAACAGAAAAATAGAAACATTTCTAAAATATAGCAGAACTGTTCTAATGTTTGTGTCTTCACCAAGGAACAAATCTTACTGGAGCTGGTTGGCTAGCTACAGTCAAGGAGGGAAGGTAGGCTCCACCCCCTGCATACAATTCTAGAATTGTTCCTGCCTAAATTAAAGGAGTGGATCGCCTACCCAGATTTTCCAGTAACCTGTATTGGACAACAGAGAAATTATGTTATCCACTCTTGCTTCAATACCTCTTTTTATGCAAAGCAGTACTTTTGCTACTACTGTTTGACACTGACCACAGTGTACAGTTTACAAGAAATACCAAATGGTGGACAGGGATAAATAATGTGGTCTAATAAGATTAGCAATACAAGGCCTGTTACAGTATGCTCATATGTATGTATTTATTATATGGCCCCAAACAGGTACACAATGCTATAGAAAGAGTAATAACAGTACAATTAAAAATAAATAAATAAAATATAAAAAGATAAGAGGATCAAGCTACAAAGTGAACACTGCATACAGGGGGAAAGTGACCCTGTACTGAAGAGCTTACAATCAATGGGAAGTTACATTACTCGGAAGGACACTATACAGATAAAACAAGATTATAACATGACCTTAATTACAAGGTACATTAATTACAATATTATTATTTTGCATTGTTTATAATTTAGTGATGTATTCCATTTAAATTGTTATAGTTTCTCAGGTTTTAGTGGTTTGTGGGGATGTCCAGCAATGCAAGTTTAGTACTCAAACAAAATAAAAAGTGGAGTAATCATGGTGCAAATACAATATGTTTATAAAATTCTACTGATTTAAACAAGGCATTTAACCTGACTGAATGCTAAATATCTCCAAAGCATTTCAAGGCATGTTTAAAAGCATTGACAGGTTAATTTATCCCATTTGGAGCAATTACTTTGACCCATAATAACTCCACTTTGAAACACATGGCCCTAAACATTTTCAAAATGCCTAATCCCATTGTTAACATTAATATTTCACTTGGCTTCCAGTACCTGTGTTTGCGAATTAGATATTTACAGTGTCTCAACAAGTATTCCTTAGAAGGACGACATAGTTTCAGTGACCAGAAGTCATCCAATCTCATCTTTGGTGAGCAAGACTTCCCTGGGTTTCCTCCAAACAGATAATGAACCTGTAATACAGTGATATTACTCTTGTAACTGCAATTAATATTTAAATATAGTCTTACAGTATGCTTAACCCTGAGTACCAGAGGGGTACGCCCTGAGTACCTCTCTGGTACTCAAAGGGTTAAAAGGACATTGAAGCAACAAAAATGTCAAAGGGTTTTCTGCATAATGAGCAATTCTGGAGCAAACAAACTGCATCATAAGTGAAAAAATGGCCCCAACGATTTAAATGGGTCTTTTTAAGCTCCTGAATGCTGGAGAAGGCTTCTATGCATTTCTCTGTAATACAATGGCAACATCTATAGAATTCAAGGGGTTAAAAGCACCCTTTAAAATGAATATGCATTTTTATTTTCAGCCTGTGACAAAGTTTGTTTGATCCAGAATTTGTAAAACTTTTGCTTTCTGGGGTGACCCAACTATATCATAGGAAACACAATACAATTCCCTAAATGCCCACTGATCTAAATGAGGCTTTTTATCTGTTGAATGTTAGCAATGTTTCCAACACATTGAGATGAAATTCACTGGAGAATCATCTATAGCTTTCAATAGGTTAAAAGCCTCATTTAATGGGAATTTTTATTCCTTCCCCATCTTGCAGTTGCTTTGTTCCAGTTGATTGGTTATTTGTGCAACGCTCCAAATCACATTTGGTTGGAGTTTGTACTTGAAAACACTTTAGACATTAAAGGGATAGTAATACTTAGTTTTAACTTTATTTTATTTTGTAGGCATTAAAAAAACACGAAGAACGATATAAGTCTTATCTCTCAAACCTTTATGGTTTATGAGATATTCACAAGCAAAGTTTCCCCCTCCTGCCCCTTTTACCTAGTGTAAGCAATCTCTTCTCAGATGTGGAATCCAGTCCATAGACCAGACAGATAACAGAAGGGGACAATCTTCTTCTATTGAGAACAATGAAATCCCTGCCCCCCTTGACAAGCTTTTCAGGTTTTTCCCTTATCTTAATTGAAGATTGTCCTTCTCTGCAGTATATCTGGGCACCTCCCTTCTGCTCTGGCTGAGCAGTGTTACATCAGTAAAAGGGGCGGGAAGGAGACACTTTGTCATTGAATTACTCTGGAACTACAACTCTGACAGAATTTAAATAACACTCTCCAAAGTCCAAATACTATGATGATTAATTAGAGCTGCTTTTATTATGAAACATTACTATCCCTTTAAGTTGTATTTATCATGAAAGAGCAAAGCTGTTCTAAGGGTAAACAGAGTTGGAAGAACCTAAGTAAATAAACCCCATTCATGTTGGGGAGACTCTCTTTGATAAATATACTTGTTTAAAAGCCCGTGTACACGGGCCAAGGTCTGGGTGATGTTAACCCTTTGAGTGCCAGAGGGGTACACAAGGCATTGATTTGCAATCCGTTGCATACCCCTCTGGCACTCAAAGGGTTAAGAGGCCGGTCCTGCTCTGCGTACTGCCGCCGCCGCTGCCTCACGCGATGCAGTCATGCATTGTAGAGACTGCCTGAAAGCACAGAATGCTCCCAGCACAGAACTGCCAGCATTTCGTGCGTTCGGGCAGTCTCTACTGCTCATGACGGCTTCTGCCAAACATCCTTGCGAATAATTATATAGGGTAATGCAGAAATTCTACCAGTTGCTCCTCCACTGACTTTATACATCTGACCTCATTTGTATCTTTTTCTATTGTCTGCAAATGCTAGGTTGTGGCCTGAGGCTATTTGACATTATCTAAATTTACATAGAAAACAACCCATTTCTTTATAGTTTATGCTGGCACTCTCTTTATTGATTGAGAGGAAAAAAGAACCAAAAACACAGCACATGTACTTCATGACTAAACAATTACAGCAGTAAATTACTCCCATGACTACCCAGTAAGGCAGCGGTACTTCTCAGAAAAGTCATCCTCACAGGGAAAACCTCCTTAGATGAACTTGTAATCATTCATTTCTCGTTTTGTTTGTTTCAAAAGGCTTGGCATCTACATACATCATACGAAACCACCTTAGATTTTTTTTTTTTTTTTTAATATAAAAGCTTAATGTGCAGTTCAAGCTGGGAAAGAGACACAGGTAGCATTTAGTGAATTAAAAGAGCAGTAAACTTTTATAAAGAAAAAAAAAATACAATAGAGGAAGTATCCTGTAGAGCAGGTGTCTAAAAACAAGTAGCCTGTGAGCTACTGGTAGCGCTTTGGCTACCGGTGAATAGCTCTTTCCAATCCAAGCAGGTATTAAGCTATCTGGTCTGCAAAGACAGGTCCAGTGGTTGAAATCTGCTCCCAATTTGCTGCAGCAAATATGTACAAATAGGCCATATGTTGTATCCAGCAGTGGTCAGAGATGCAGAGAGCTTCACAGCAGTTTCATTTCATACTTCCATAATATCTGCTTACATATTACACATTCTTTGTCAACATGATTTATGTAGTGAATTTTGAGGCAAATGTGAGTCAAAGTGGGTAAGAGCCTCAGTGCGACTCTCCATTCACTCATCCATAGTAACAAAATTGCCATCTTTCTGTTACAATCAATAAATGTTTTAATAAACCACTCTAATAACTTTAAACATGCATAGTAGTATCGAAGAGTGTTGCTAAGGGTGGGATGGCAATCAGTCAGAAAATGTGTGGATCACTGGAGAGCACACAGATCTTCTAGAAGTAATAAGGATTTCTACTGCTAGTAATTATACCTCTTGTAACAAAATGTTATCACCTTGAACTGATAAGATGGTTACTCAATTCCTGAGTGGAATTTTATTAAAAGGATAGTAATGTTTCACAAAAAAGAGCAGCTCCAACTAATCTTCATAGTATTTGGGCCATGGAGAGTGTTATTTCAATACTGTCAGAGTTGTAGTTCAAGAGAAATTGAATGCTAAAGTTTCCCCCTCCCGCCCCTTTTACCTAGTGTAACACTGCTATCCTCAGATGTGGAATTTGGTCTTGAGACCAGACAGCTCACAGCAAGGAACAATCTTCTTGCTGTGAGAACAATGAAAACCCTGCCCCCCTCAATAGGTTTTTCCTTTATGCTAACTGAGGATTGTCCCTCTCTGCGATCCATCGGGAAAGTCTTGTTGCTCTGAGGGGAGCAGTGTTACATCAGTAAAAGGGGCAGGAGGGGGATAATTTATCATTCAATTACTCTTGAACTACAACTCTGACAGTACTGAAATAACACTCTCCATGGCACAAATACTATTTAGATTAACTGGAGCTGCTTTTTTTGGGAAACATTACTATCCTGTTAAAAAGTGTGGGAAAGAGCAAAGAATTGGTAAGAGCAGCTTTGAAAATTGTTTAATGCCAATTAGTTAGAAATTCATGTATTTTCAATACACCGTTAAGAGTAGACCAGTACATAGTTCATTGACTAAAAGAAGCTCCCATGAAAGAAACTGTTGGAGACCTCTGCTATAAAACAATGGTCATCCACACTTCTACCATTTATTACACTGAACATTAATACAGCTCCTCTATCCTCAAAGTTTTTGAAATTTGGAGTATTGAGGCATCTCTCGCTATGGGCTTTTGCTCTTTAACCCACTGAGTGGCAGAGTGGTACGCAATGGATTGCAAAGCAATGTGTTGCATATCACTGTCACTCAAAGGGTTAAAGAGATAGCAATGCCAAAAATAGAAACCGTTTACGTGAATGTTTAATTTAATTTGTTATAATACATAACATTTTTAAATCTGTACCTTCATATTATTTGTCAAAATAGATTTAAAAGATCCCCCTTCCGGCCCCAGCCCTTTCCATCATGTCAAATACTGCCCCCCTTGACGCAGCGGGCAGGGTTTTCCTTATGCTAACAGAATATTGTCCCTAGTTACGATCTGTCCGAACCGGCTTCCGGATCTGAATGACGTGATGGAAAGGGGCAGGAGGGGGAATCTTTAAGATAGATTTTGAGGAAGAATATGGAGGTAAAGAGATTTAAAATTATGCTATGCATTATAATAAATTATATTGAACAAACCTATACAGAGGTTTTTTTTTTTTTTTTTTTTTTTACATTATTATCCCTTTAATGATTCCATAGTTGACTTTAAGTCTCTTCATCTCTTATATATTAAAGAACTCCTTACATTTTCTGGAAAGCAGAGATTTTGTCAAAGACAATGAAGTACCTGAATGCAGTAGGCCTTTCTAAATTGACTTATTTTGAGAGAACATGAGCGGAAGATTTCTCCTCCATAGACCTTATAAGAGGATTTTAGTCTTGCCTGTTAAATCCTTTTCTCTTAGTACACCAAATTTACACAAAAGACTGTAAACAAACAGGAAGCCAACAGGGTTCTGGTCTCTATAGAAAAGAAAAAGAACGAGAAGGACCCTTTTACAGGCATCACTGCTTGAAGGACCTTCTGGCAAAAGTTTGTCTCAACTGAGGCTAGTACATTCATACGACAGTGTTTGTGAAGGTGTGCAAAGAAGACTATGTTGCCACATTACAAAGCTGCTCAGCAGTGGCCTGATTCTTGTAGGCCCAAAAGGCATCCACCAATCTGGTGGAGTGCACCATGACTTGAAAAGGAACAGTGGTCCGCCCCTCCTTTCAGTGTATGCCAATGGCATCTGTGTGGCTGCTCGCATGCCCAGTCCTCCTTGTTCCTCTATGACGCTCCTGTGGTGAGACTCTCTTCCTGTCCCATCATCCTCTTGGTTTTCTCTTTTTATACTCTGTTGGCTGAATGCTCTGTGCACCAGCTAATCTTTAGTTCTGTTGTTAGCATTGCTCTCTGTTTATTATCTGATTTTCTGTGTATTACCCTGCCAGCCTTAGAACTTGCCTTTGCCTGCTAATACCTACTGATCTTCTGCATATGAACCAGCCAGCCCTGGACCTTGCCTGCTGATCTATAATACACCTTCTGTGTATGACCCAGCCAATCCTTGATCTTGTATTCCTGCCTGCCAATTCCAGGCTGTATTGCCCAGCCATGTATGACCTCTGCCAGCTTGACCTTCCTTCAACCTGCAGTGTCCATCTCTTTTCCTGTGTACTGCCTACTGCTGACCTCTGGATCTGCCTGTGATTCCTGATCCTCTGAATCTCCGTAAATCAATATAGTTACTGTTGGAGAGTTATATTCCTCCCTGGGATCAGTGGTGCATAGTTTATTTTTAAGGAGGTCATCCGAGGTATCTGGCTTCTTCCGGCCAGCAACCTTATACAGCTTAGGCCGCAGCAAGACCTGAGCCCCGCGTCCAATCCTAGCCACTTGTATTACCGATTGTTGTTGGAGAAGTCTCCGATTCCAGCTCCTTCTGTTCTAGCGCCCTGTTCCTCTTTGTCCCTTGTAACCTGTTTGTAGGGGTGCATTACATTTAGCTGGTGCCAATACACAGGAACGGCTATGGCGTCTGATCCTAAAGATCCATCCAAGGCCTTAACCCAGCAACACGCAGTTTTGAAGTAGCAAACTACCCTAAATGTACGCCTGGATCAGAAGCTGTATTCACCGGGCTTCTGCAACACATGAAGCAATGCCTAGAGGCTCCTGGACCTCCAGACCGGTTATGCCTGTCGTTACAGATGTTTGTCAGTCTTTAGTTACTAGCCCTCCTCATCTACCCTTGCCCGATTGATACAATGGCAATCCCAGGGAGTTGAGAGGGTTCTTGAATCAGTGCATCCTACACTTTCTCCTACAACCAGAGGCTTTTTCCACACACCAAGTTAAGATTACTTTCCTTGTTTCCCTCCTCAGAGTACAGGCCTTGGTGTGGGGTTTCTCCTTTTCTGGACCGCCAAGTCCTCCATCTTGAGTGACTGATTCTTTTCTTGTGGCTTTCCGCTCCATATTTGACACCCCAGGTTGTCAAGCCTAAGCGGAGACAGCCTTGTTAGAGATCCAAAAAGGTACACGTTCTGTTAGCCTTTATGCCATGGAATTTCAGACATGGGTTTGCAACACTGACTGGGGGGATTAATGCCTTGTAGGCCACCTTTGAAGGGGTCTTAATAGCAATATTAAGTACAAATTGCTCACCCACATGATTCCCTCATCTTTGGAAGAGCTCATAGGATTATGTTCCATACTGGAGCATCGTGTCCTTGAATAACACAGGAAAGGGATCCTGACCGTAGCCAAGTGAGTCCAGCTACCAGGTTCCAAAATCCTACTCTTCCCACTGATCCATCTCCAGAACCTATGGAGGTAGGCAGGGTGTTCCATTTCTCCAAAGATGAAAAGTTCAGAGGTGAACCCTGGGCCTTTACCTTTATTCTGGGGCTCCTAGGCATATGGCACATCTTTGCCCTAATAAGCCGGGAAACGCAAGGACTTGGGTAGTCGGGGACTCTTCATAAGTTCTTTTCCTGTCCCCATTGCTTCTAGTCATCTCTTAAGTATACCCATCACTCTATCCTGGCCTGTCTATACGTACCTGTCCATGCCTTTATTGACTCTGGTGCCACTGGCTTGTTCCTCGATTCGACCTTTGCACTATGGCACGGTATTCCGCTTCAGACCCATCACCCTCCAGTTTGAGTGGTTGTGATGGATGATACTCCTTGGGGATCTGGAGTAGTATTGAAGGTCTCTACTACTTTGACTATGGCTTTCAGGGAGACCCACCATGAGGTGGTGGGAGTTTGATTTCTTCCACTGACACTCTGGTGATCCTCAGGCTTCCCTGGATTCGGAGACTTAATCCAGTTATTGACTGCAATACCCAACCAACGGAGAATGACCCCCTCGCCCCCCAAAAAAAAGATTAAAAAAAAATAGGGTTTAAATGCCTAATGGGAGGCATAGGGCATCCAGACCAACATTTTAGGACTCTCTGAATAGATGAGGGGGATAAAGAGGAAGGAAGAGATAAGAGCCTTAAACAATTGGTTCCTGTTCTGCAGATGAGGGCCTTGGAGGTGGAGTGAGGGCCACAGTGCAAGAGGGAAATAGAATACTCTCCTAGGAAGACCAGTATAGTATGAAGATAAATGTATTAAAGGGGTTAAGTGGACCCCAGAATCCCTTGTCTTAGATCTTCCCATGTATTACTTGGGTTCTGACATGTCCAGCGGAACCCCGCAAAAATAGGACAAAAGAAGTCCAAACAGTAAAAGGAAAACACTCAGAAACATGTAAGAGTACTTATGTATTTGCAAGGGATTAAAATGGCAAGAAGGAGGCAGAGACCAGCCTCTGCGTAGCATGTGAAACCACAAGGAAATATGGCTACCAAAGGACCACCCCATTTCACCCTAGAAAACCCAGGAAATAGGGGATTCTGGAGGTTTTAGTTTTGAATTACTTTCTATGCAAACAGTGGTTCTTCAGCCATTCAAAAATGGCACTCAGTGATATAAAGTCAAGTCATCCTGCACATGTTTAGGGTCTTGTAATAACCTATGAACTAAGCAATGAAAACGTAAAAGAAACCGCACTCATACCGGAAGAATCCATCATAAAAACTGAAAAATGTAATGAAGATATTCATCTGAACCGGGACAAGGTCCGAGCAATGTAAAACATTTTGCACAAGCAGGGGTTAGTCATGTTTCAAATCTGAACAAAGCAACAATCAATCAGTTTAAACCATGCAGAGCTGACCAATGCAATCAACCAATCCCACTCAGTGATGGAGTTATGTTAAATGTAACATAGCAACTCCCAAGTACAGTGACAAAACATGGATTACAGATAAAGCAATAGACAACGTTGTGTTAAAAACAAAGGCAAGCTATATGGACAGAAAATAAACAGGCTCAAACTAACCCCATATACAATTAAAAAAAGCAAACGATGCATGTGTGGATTATATTGATACCTTATACGTGAGGAGAAAAGCTCCAGATCAAACAGATTTAAGTATAGATACAATAATTCTTTTATACAAAGTGAGTAAGAGCATACTCCCTTTTTAGATCTCATGGAACCTGACTGTATAACAAAGATTCAAAATGCTTCCCTTTGCGAGAATTTTTGGGACCCCCCCCCCCACACACACCAACTTTGGGAAACACTCTTTCAATCCCCTATACAGAAAGGGAGGAAACAACAGAGTAATGTTCTAAACAAAAATGTTGAGCTACCACTGTCCTAAACTCTCTACAGGTGATATTACTCAAAGGTTTTTGGACCCTCTCGCAGGGTGAGACTGGTCTTTTCCCCATATTGAACTTTACATGAATCCCTTTCTGTACAAGGGACTGAAAGAGGCTTCCTGAAGTTAGGGGAGGGGTTTGTCCTAAAAACTCTTACAAATGGAAGTGTTTTGGACCTTTACACTATGCAGTCGGGTTCTGAGAGGTCTAAACAGGGAGTACGATGTTACTCATTTTCTATACAACAATTATTGTTGTATCTATCCCTTAAGACTTTTTGTTCTGAAGGTTTTCTCCTCACCCAAGTATAATACTACGCAGATGTAAATTATATCCAAGATTTTATTTAAAAAAAGAAAATAGCAATACGTACATGAGCAAAAAAGATTAAAATGCTCCCCTCCATCTCTTGCCCTCCTCCCTACACCTCCTCAATAAAGTATCTGCAACCTCTTTCCCTTAATCTACCTACCACCATGACTAGAAGCCCAACCCGGAGGCAGCCAGAAGTTCTGTGCAACAGGTGGAATGCTTGCATTTGCACCCACTTCCTCAGCTGCTGTACTGCCTTTCAAGACCAATGCATTTTGAAAATACATTGGTGCCATGTCAGGACTTGAAGCTCCTGAAAAGGCTCCACCACTGTTACAAGTAGAAGATTTCTGCACATTGAAACTATGGTAGTATCCTGTCAGGAGCTGAAGGTCCTGACTGGGTACCAAGGTATTTTCACTGCAGAGGTTGGTACAGAGGCTGAGGAAGCAGGCAGCAAATTAAAGCATGCAGTCCTCTGCACGGATATTCCTGCTGCCTTTGAAGCGGCTCCTAGTCATGAAAGCAGGTAGAGGGAGGAAAGGGGAGTGCAGATACTGTATTGAGGTGGAGAGAGGAAAGGGGGAAGAGATCAAGGACAGCATTTAATTCTCTATATAATATGGACCCAAAATGGAGTACAAAAGTATATACAAGAGAATTTACGGTAGGGTGTACCTTGTGTAGCTCATCATAAACCAACTGATGTGCAAATCTTGGGCATGGTTCCTCCTCCTGAAGGCTTTTGTTTGGGTTTTCCTTTGATGCTTGATCATTCTTGTATACACAAGACCTGGAAAAGGTAACTTTGCATTAAATCAGAAGACTGTTACAGTGAAAGTGATACCTTTCTTGGCCGAGTAGCCAAGTGCAAGCTTTCAAAGCAACTTTGATCTCTTTGCCAGGCATATTATATTATGAAATCAGAATACCAACTATATATATGTGTGTGTGTGTGTGTGTGTGTGTGTGTGTGTGTACGTACTAGCAATATTGGCATGTCTTTGCCCGTGCGGTTAATACAGTAAATACCAGTGCAGTTGTACACATGATTAAAACATAGAATGTGATATGTGTGTGGTACTAATAGGGTTAAAAAAATGAGGTGGATTTGAGTGTAGGACTATTTTCTCATGACATCCTGGTACTACCAGAAAGAACACAATGTTATTAACCCCATAAGGGCCCTTGACAGTCCTGGCACATCATGGGTCAGCGGACCCATAAGGACCCTTGACGTGCCAGGACAGTTGTGAAATTCAGGGCTCCCTGCACGCCGTTCATAGAGCACTGAACCGGATGCGGCAAAAAATGTCCGTGTTCCGTAAATGCCGGCCGCATGAGTGATCGTCCGGTCCTTAAGGGGTTAATGACTGGATTGTTGAATTTTCAGTGCTTAGTACTTTCAACTCCAAAATGGTGTGCAACACATTGCACAGCACTGCATTACATAACTCTCCATCAGTGAGCGTGAGTGCGTGTTAGTGAGCGTGAATGGTCAAGTGTGCACTTGAACATGTGCGTTTTTCGTGTAGTGCATGTTTTGCATGTAATGTTTAGCTTTTTGTGTATTGCGTTTTGCATACAGCATTATATGCACAGCATTTTGCTTTTTTGCATAGTGTAAGGTGTTTTGCGCATGGCATTTTGAGTATTAAGTGAGGCGTATAGCATTTTGAGCATAGCGTACAGCATATTGCTTATAGAATTTTGCTTATAACATATATAATTTTGTGTATAACATATAGAGATTTGAATATACCTTATTGTGTATATCGTTTTGTGTACAGAATATAGTGTCTTGCATATTGCTTAAAACATTTTACACATAGCATTTTGTGTATAGAGTATTGTGTAAAGAGTATTGCTATGTGCATATAGCATTTTTCATATAGAATTTTGCATACAGTGTATTGCGCATAGCATTTTCCTCACAACATTCAGCATTCTGCACATAGGTGTTTGAGTATATTCTTTTGCATATTGCGATAGTGTTTTGAGTATAGCGTGTTGCATATAGTGTATATCATATTGCATTTTGCATATAGCGTAGTGTTTTGTGCCTTATGTACAGAGTGCTAGGTACAGTGTTTTGTGCATTGCATTTTGATTATAGAATTTTGCCTATTGTGCTTCGCATATATTGTATATAGAGCATTGCATATATTGCATAACTTACTGAGTATAGTGTTTTGCGGATTGTGTGTATTGTGCATGTGTGTATGTTGTGTGTATTATACGTATGCATAGTGCGTATTGCGTGTGTGTATTTTGGGCGTGTGTTGTGCTAATATGCATTGTCTGTGTGTGTATGGTCTTTGTGTTGTGCAATTCATGTATGTATTGTGTGAGTTGTACGAGTATTGTTTGTTTGTGTTTACTGTACTTGTGTCTGTATAGTCTGTTGTGAATATGTATTGCATGTGTGTTGTGCTATAGTTACTTAGAAGGCAAACTATAGTAAATAATGAAATACGAAATAGAGGATTTTAGTCTTACCTGTTAAATCCTTTTCTCTTAGTCCATACAGGTGACTGGTAACTTTGGGTAGGTGATCCGCTCCTTTAATTGCAGGCAGGAACAATTCTAGAATTGTATGCAGGGGGTGAAGCCTACATTCCCTCCTTGGCTGCAGCTAGCCAACCAGCTCCAGAAAGATTTGAGACACTAACTATTGACTAGATAGTGGAAGGGAAAGAAGACTCCTGTGAGCATGACCCCGAAGGACCCCCAACGGTCTGCCACAGGACAGCCAACCATGGTCTCTTGACAGGGTGGGAGACCAGTAACCTGTATGGACTAAGAGAAAAGGATTGAACAGGGAAGACTAAAATCCTCTTTTCTCTGTCGTCCAATACAGGTTACTGGTAACTTTGGGATGTCCAACCATTGAGTTTCCCAGAGGCGGGAAGGCAAGGACCAGGCGCAAGGCCCCCAAAGTCACCAGAGCAGATATAAACAGTCAGATCAGAGATAGCTGAGCAAAGAATGAAGTGTCAACAGACACTGAACAGGGGTAACAACACCCCAATCTGTTACACAGCACACTGAACTAGAGCCAACAGGGCTCAAAAGTGAAGGAAGCACCAAGAACCGAAGAAGATCCTAGACAGGCAAGACTGCCTCCACGATTTTCCTCCCAAAGCTGGCATCAGCCGATGCAAACACATCAACATGGTAGTGCTTCGAAAAGGTGTGCACAGACGACTAAGTGGAAGCCTTGCAGAACTGATCAGCGGAGGTCTGATTCTTCTAAGCCCAAGAAGCCCCAATAGATCTTGTAGAATGAGCCGTGACACGAAAGGGGACAGGGTTCTTCCTCAGCTCATAAGCCTTACGAATAGTAAACTTGAACCAAGAAGCAATAGTCACTTTGGATGCAGGTCTTCCTGCCCTGGGACCCTAAGGAATGACGAACAGATTGCCTGATAGACTCAGTGAGATGTACGCACCACATATAACAAGTGGAGATCCCTCTCCTTGTCAGAGGTGGGGTCAGGGCAGAAAGAAGGCACCGCAATCTCCTGATTGATGTGGAACTCCGAAACCACGTTCGGGTGAAACTCCTGAGAAGTGCGAAGCACCGCCTTGTCCTTATGAAACACCAAATAGAGTGGCAAACAGGACAGAGCATGTAACTCCGCGATGTGGGGAACGAACACGATCGCCAGGAGAAAGGCCATTTTCTACATCAAGAGGCATAGAGGAATAGTAGCCAAGCGCTGAAGAACGCCCAAAACCAAGATAAGATCCCACGTAGGAGAGGGATTCTTGAAGGCTGGACTAGTATGAGCAAAGCGCTGGAAGAAAACCTTGACATCAGGAAGGATGGCAATGCGCCTCTGAAAGAAAACAGAGAGCAAACGTCTGAACCTTAAGGGAACTCAAATTGAGGCCCTTATCCACACCATCCTGCAAAAAGGCCAGGACCGTAGGCAGATCAAATTTCTGAGACAGGTCCTTGTCAGCACACCAAGATAGAAAGGCCGACCAGACACTATGGTAAATCTTGGAAGAAACAGGTTTGCAGGCACTGAGCGTAGTAGCCACCACCCCAGAAGAAAAACCTCTCTTTGTTCTTCAATACTGAGGATTCAACTTCCAAGCCGTCAAAGATAGCCAATGAACATACTAATTCCACAGGTAACCCTGTAGAAGAAGATCCGGACGGCAAGGGATCCAGAATGGCTCTGCCACTGACAGATCCAGAAGCTCCGGAAACCAAGCCTGGCGAGGCCAGTATGGAGCAATCAGAATGACTGGACAACGTTCCATTCGCAATTTCCGTTACAACATTGGGAGGGGAGGAAAGATGTAGGCCAGAGGAAATAACCAAGGCATGGACATTGCAACCACCGCCAGGGCTAGAGGATCCCTCTACCGAGAGCAGAACCTCGGAACCTTCCTGTTGTGTCTTGTCGCCATCAGGTCGATTGAAGGAAGACCCCACTTCTGAACAATGAGGGTGAACACCTCTGGGTGAAGCTCCCACTCTCCACTTTACACTGTGTGTCGACTGAGGAAGTCCACCATGACGTTGTCTATGCCAGGAATGTGCACTGCTGATATGGCAGGAACATGTTCTTCTGCCCACGACAAAATAGCCTTAACCTCTAACCAAGTGGCGAGACTTCTGGTTCCGCTCTGCTTGTTGATGTAGGCCATGGCGTTGTCGGACTGCACCCAGACTGGACAGTCTTCCAGCTGAGATGTCCAGTGACGATGGGCATGAAATATCGCACGAAGCTCCAACACGTTGATGGGAAGGAGAGATTCCTCCGGAGACGACCGATCCTGAGCACTCAGGTGACCCTGGACCACTCCCCAACCAGAGAGGCTGGCATCCGTCGTTACCGTGGTCCAGAAGGATACCAGGAAGGACTTGCCTTTCAGCAGACTGAAGAGGTCGAGCCACCATTACAAAACTCAGTTCCACATGAAGAGGGAGGGACACTGACATCTTCACAAGGTCCGGCTGACCCCTGCACACCTGGATCACAAACCTCTGGAGATTCCTGGTGTGCACCATGGCAAACTGGACCGCTTCTATGGTGGAGATGAATTTCCTCACTAGAGAGGGCAGCATCTTGGCTGGAACTGGAGCTTTAGCCAGAACTGCAGAAACCCTGTGAGCGATCTGGTAAGCTACCTCGTCCGTGAGAAACACCATGCTCTTTTGAGTGTCGAAGAGAAGGCCCAGGAAGACCAGGCGCTGGGATGGGACAAGATCTGACATGTTGATGATCCACCTGTGATGGGTGAGAGCACGAATGCATTGCTGAACCTAATGATAAAGAAGTTCCGCAGAGGGGGCTTTCAGAAGCAGGTCATCCATGTATGGAGTAACTCTGATGCCATCCCGGTGAAGGACGGACACTAAGGCTCCCAAGGAAACGGTTGAAAACTTGAGGAGCTGTAGTCAGACCAAAGGGAAGAGCTGAAAACTGAAAATGCCCTCGGTTGCAGGCAAATCTGAGATACTGCCAGCTCTCTGGATGAATGGCGATGTGTAAAATACACGTCCTGAAGATCCAGAGATGCAAGTAATTGCCACGGGGACATAGCAGCAATCACCGTCCCTAGAGACTCCTGGTGATAAGGAGTCTGGATCACAAAGGAATTGAGATCCTTCAAATCCAAAATGGGGTGACAACCACCGTCCTTTTTGGAGACAACAAAGAGGTTTGAGTAAAAACCCATACCTCTGTCCTGAACTGGAACCGGCTCTAGAACATCATTGTCCAGAAGAGCATGAATAGTGCCGCTGAATAGCCGGAATTTTTCCACGCCCTGAGGCGTTTAAGAAGGAAAGAACCGAAAGGGAGGAATAGAGACAAAAGGGATCCTGTACCCTTCCGTCACGACCTGTAAAACCCACGGGTCCGCCACTGAATCCTCCCAGATGCTGTGGTAGTGACGCAGATGACCACCCACAGCAGAGTGGGTACCTGGGTTTGGCGAGTCATGCCGAAGAAGGCTTGGAGGCCTTGGGCTTGGAGGAGACCTTGGGCTTCCATTGCTGTTTGGGCTTGGAGGAGGAGCGCGGAGCTGAGGGAACCTTCTGGTGTGTCTCAGTCTGAAAGGAAAAAAAATACCAATTACACTTAAGCGGTGTTTTCTATCTGGGTACCAAGGGTAGAAGTGTACTCTTACCCCCTGTGGCTTCACTGATCAGATCTTTAAGATCTGGCCCAAACAAAGAAGTACCTTGAAAAGGTAAGGAAAGCAAGGCTTTCTAGGAAGCAGTGTCAGCAGACCAGACCTTGAACCAAAGAGCCCATCTGGCAACCACAGACATGGTGGAAACCCTTGCCACTAAAAGGATGGCATCAAATAAGACAGCAGAAACATAGTGCTGTGCCTCAGAAATGTTGGCAAGAAGGCACAACATATCCCAAGTAGGAGCACCCTGACAGACAGCCAGGGTGAGCTGTTCAGTCCAGACCGCAATGGCCCTGTTCATCCATGCTGAAGCGAATGCTGGATGCATGGTAGTACCAGCAAAGGCAAAAATGTACTTGAGGGAGACCTCAAGTTTCTTGTCAGTCCAGTCCTTCAGAGCGGACGCATCAGAAACTGGCAATGCAGTAGACTTAGATAGCCTGGATATAGGAGCATCCACTTTGGGAGGATGAACCCACTGAGCAAGTGCTGCCTCGGAAAAGGAATAAAGCTTGGCAAATTTCTTGTCCGGAGATTTCCACTCTTCAGACACAAGGCGGTCAAGAGTGGGGTTAGGTGGAAAACAAGTAAGGGGCTTTTTAAGGGTCGTGAAATACATCAGAGGGATCAGAAGGAACCTCCTGAACTAAGGGAATGTTTAGGGGAGTCAAAACAGCCCTGATCAGGCTCTCAGCCGAGGGCTCAGGATCAGCCTCAAACGGATCCCCAAAAAACTGAGAGGAGCCCACAGCAGAACATTCCTCAACATCTGAATCCACCAGCAGTTCCTCCTCAGAGGAATCTGATATGTCAGGTACTACCTGAGGGTTTGGCAGGGAAGTCTTGATGGAGGAGGACGGTCTGCCATGAATGGAAGACCACCTGTAACTGGGATGGAAAGAGTTGCAATGCAGACCTAAGATCCCTGGTAGTAGCCTAGAACTCTTACACCCAAATTGGCTCAAATGCATGGCTGGAGGTTCCTGGGAGACTCTCAGGGACATCGGAACATGCTGGGCATAAATTACCTGAGAATTCTCTAGGTAACCCTGAATGACAGGAAGAGCAATGCGTAATAGGGGATAGAAACCCCAGCATCCTTAATCTTAGGCCTGGCCCCAAGCTCCAATGGATTAGACATTCGCACAGTGTCAAAAAACGTTTAGTATAATAAATCACCCAATTAGTGTGAAAGATTAAAATTTCACCCCAGAATTCGCTAAAATATACTTATCTGGCAGACGAAGGATTAATCAGCAGAGGAGAGAAGGAGAGTCCAAGCCCTACGTAGGATACTCATTATGGAAATGGCACAAAATGGCTGCCGTGGCGGGAGCCAATCAGAAACGAGCACGCAAAGCAAGCGCTCATGGGAAAAAGAAAAAGTACCCAAACAGTGCCAGAAGCCCCCTGAGTCCCCCAACACACTAGGAACATGAACCGGATGATAGAGCAAGGGCAGACAAGTAAAATGAGCCATCTCTGAAGTCGCTAGGTTAAGAGGTTGCAGAGATATGTCCCAAACTGTACAGTGAATGGAGCAATGGCGCCTATGCGGTAAAGCGCTCCTTTAACTAAAATTTAAAAAAAAAAAATGTAAACAGTAAAATAAAAATGCATGAAACATCACTAGAACATGTTAGGATACCCAAAAAACACTGAACCAGTAGGAAAAGTGTCAGAACCTCCCCCCAAAAGATGCAAAACCATCAGCTAAAGGGTTAAGTTTCACATAAACCTCCTCCAAAACACCCAACAGACATACAGACAGACAGACCCAATGAGTGCAGGAGTGTGCAACAGGAACTCCAAAGGTAAACCCCTGTGCGGAGGGGAGCACTGTGGGACATGTGGACCTGCAGCATTTAAAGGGTTGCTCACCTTTCCTGCAGATCTTCTGTCTTCAGATTACCATGTATTAAAAAGAAGCCTTGGTGGGCAACTCCTGAGGAAAGAACTTGTAGCCAAGATTTTACCCCCAGAGCTTAAGGTTCATAAAAAGCATCTGGTTACAGAGCTAGCCACATCTAAGTGCATTGTAAGTTATGGTAATCCGCCTAATGGTGGTATTCCATTTCTAACAGAAAAATAAAACATTTTTAAAACTACCAAATAACTGTTCTCTTGCCTGTGTCTTCACCAAGGAACAAATCTTTCTGGAGCTGGTTGGCTAGCTGCAGCCAAGGAGGGAAGGTAGGCTCCACCCCATGCATACAATTCTAGAATTGTTCCTGCCTACAATTAAAGGGGCGGATCGCCTACCCAAAGTTACCAGTAACCTGTATTGGACGATAGAGAAAGAGCGCCTTAAAGGCGCGGAACACAATGTTAACGAGGTGAATACCAAAATGTAAAACCACTCAAAAGCCCACTAGAATAAATCAGTAGACCCAATAAACACTGGTTCCAGTAGGGAAAGCACCCAGAAACCCCACCAAAAGGGGCTAGGCAGCAAAAGGGTTAAGTTACCACAGAAATTTGCTCCAAACACCTCATAGACATACAGATAAACCCAATGAGTGCATGAGTATCTAATAGGAACGCCAAATGAGACCCCTGTGTGGAGGAGAAGCGTGGGACATGTGGACCTCAGAACTTAAAGGGTGCTCACCTTTTTCAACAGGTCTTCTGTCTTCAGATTACCATATATCAAGAAGAAGCCTCAACAGGCAACTCCTGGGGAGAGAACTTGCAGCCAAGATTCCCCCCCACCGGGCTTAGGTCCACAAAAGTACCTGGTAAACTGAGCTATCCGCATTTGGGTGATGGTAATTTGCCTAATGGTGGTATTCCATATCTAACAGAAAAATAATAAAGCTAAAACTATAGCAGAACTGTTCTCTTGCCTTGTGTCTAAACCAAGGAACAAATCTTACTGGATGGGGATTGGCTAGCTGCAAGCTAAGGAGAGGAGGTAGGCTCCATATAGCAGTCACTTCATAGAATTGTTCCTGCCTACTTAAAGGGGCTGATCGCCTACCCAGAGTTACCAGTAACCTGTATTGGACAACAGAGAAACTGAAATTATTCTGAAGCATAACAGAGGACAAAAGCATTCAAATGGGTTAAAACCCCCATTTAAATTGCTGGAAGTTTTTATGCCTCCTCTGATGCAGCTGATTTGCTCTCAGGTTTACCTTAGTACATCAGCCCCAGTATATGCGCCACAACTGGATGCACTCGCCAAGCAGGACTCGTGCACTTCAGTGGTGCAGCTTGAACATCACCAGGCACCAAACAGCACCAATAAATACATACATTCACAATTATTCACACAAGTGAAAGGGAAGTTAAAGGGACAGTAATGTCCCATAAACGCATGTTGTTTCGTAGAGTTAAAAAATTATGTGGCGAAAATACTCTCTCTCAAACCTTTATGGTTTGAGAGATATTTGGTGCTAAAGATCCCACCTCCCTCCCCTTCTCCTGCCGTCAGCTCTATGCTGACAGCAGGAGATCGTGGTCCTGGGACCAGGACCAGGCGGCTCTGCAGCAGAGCCGCAACGGCAATATTGGAAAATACTTAGTTGTAACGGTCTACAAAGTAGACCGTTCCAGTTAATTCTGTTCCAACATCGCTATTACGGCTCTGCTGAAGAGCTGCCTCATGTCGGCCGTCATGGATCTTCTGCTGTTAGCTTTGCAGCAGACATCAGGGAGCTGGGAACTTTAGATGCAAATCCCTCTCAAGGTATAGGATAGGATTTTTGCCATATAATTTAATTTTTTACTCTACGAAACAACAAAATATATGTTTATGGGACATTACTGTCCCTTTAAGTTTACAATGCTCCAACTTTTCTGTGAAAAAACAATTGCACAATAGGGGAAACAAAAACATAAATTGATTTAAAAGAGGCCTTGAATGCTAGAGAGGTCTCTAAGGCAGTGGAGTTGGAATCCTCCCTAGCATTCAAGAGGCTAAAAGCCTATTTTTAACATTGAACTAATTATACATGAGTTACCTTGCTTAACTAGTGCAGTACATTTTTAAACAAACACTTTCTTTATTCAAAATCTTACTTATTACATACAAGTTTGGCACTGTTAAATCTTCAGAAGCCTGCCTGCAGTACAAGTTATGATAATGCACTGAAGCAGGCCCCAGAGAGAAGAAGCAGACAAGCATTGGGGCGGAGGGAGCGCTGCCAATCAAGCTCTACATAGACAAGATGGCAGCACTCTCCCTCACAGATGTTTTGGAGAAATGGAGCATGTTGAAAGAAGCTCAAACAGCTATTACGGTTAAAAGTCCATTTTGTACGGAGAAAGCACTATAAAATTATTGTGAGGTGGGGGTGTTCCTGCTTTAAATCAATGGGAATAATTTTAATTTGTATATATTCCCTAGGCTTCAGCTAGTTTGCTCAAGAATTGCCCCACTTTTCAGCCACTGTGAAGAGATGACAACAATCCAAATTCACTGCCTAGGGTTTATCTATAATTCAGTGCTCACTTTTATTCTTCACAAGTACTGAGGTCTTCTGTAAAACATTTCAAGCACATGTCCCTTTCTAACTCAATATGCTTCCTAAATTCTAATGCACTCTACTTTATCATCATTCAACTACTGCAACTACCTTGTCTGTTCAAACTCCTGTCTTTACAAATTGCTACTCTCAGACTAATCCCAATAATCAAATTCACCTGCAATTTCGCTATACAAATGTCCTCACTGGCTTTCCATTGCCTCTTGAATCCAATCCAACGTTTTAACTCTTATAAGGAAATGTCTTAAAATGGAATGCAAGTTGTTGAGCTTTTCCAGTACAGGAAAAAGAAGAATAGGCTTACTGCTGTGAGATTTCAGCTCAAAGATTTATTTTTCCTTTTTACTTTAGCCTATTTGGTGTGAAGCAATGCATTAAGTACCTCTATGGCCCTGAAAGGGTTAATATTTGCAGCTGTTCCATGATAACTGTACACTTACTATATACTTCACTGTCCTTCCACTAAAAGGTTCAGCATGCCCTATTGGCAGTTTCCATACCAGAGCACCACCATTGCTGTTCTTTAACACCATTATCCTTCATTGCATTTTAAATATTTCCTGATAACACACATCTTTAAGGGAACAACCTAACCTCTATTTTTCCAAAACTCACATGAGTGCATATTTAAAGATATCCTGTACCTCAGGATTGTAAAGCATCACTGACAGCTCCCTCAATTCTTTATATGTAGCTAGCAATAGCATTATACTATTGAAAATACACCATTTTTAACTATCTGGATTGGCAAGTGAAGTGGGACTGACATTTTGTAACAAATAGGCGACTTTGAAAGTACTTTCAAAGTCACATATTTGTTAGTCATTCGGTGTAGCGGAGATGGTACTTCCTGGTAAGAAGCAACAGTTGGTAATGCACAGCAGCGTGAAATGTTAGTATCTGCCAGGCATGTCTGCCAGATTTTCATTAACAGACAAAGAGAAAAAAAAAATAGTTCATTCTCTCAAAGTCGTAATTTGTAGAAAAAAAATTGACAGTTCTTCTGTAAGGTTAAATTCTGAAGCACGGATTATATTTATGTGCTTTATAGCCTGCATCACAAAAACAAACTTTTGCCACAAAAATTTAAATGTAAAGTACAATGAATCACAACAGTCCAAGGAAGCAAATGATAAGGCAGGCTGGTGACGACTGGTGTTGCACCACTCAATAGTAATCAACTATTACCTTTTCCCTGCCTTAAGATGTCCAAACAAATATACCACAAAGTATGATAAATGACAGTCGATAAGGAATTGTATCTCATTTCACCTTATTTGCAGACAACTGCTTGTGTAGGTATTTTCTTTGCATAGCAGGTCCACATGAGCAAGAAGGTTTTAACTCTTTATGAATGTCAGAGAGATATGAAAAGCATTGTAGAGGAATGCATTGGGACACATCTCTGGCACTCAAAAGATGTACACACAAAGGGCAAATAAAACACATCAAAGTAAAAAAAAAAAAAACAAACAAACAAAAAAAAGGTAATATTTTAACAAAGGCAGCAAAATTATATAGCTAGGACATTTTTCATGAGTATTGCCAAATCATTTTGTTATATTACTTAACTTAAGGTAAAGGATGACCCCAGGGGGATGCTGACAAGAATACTGGCCTGTTCCCAAAGGCCGAGGATACTAGAATGCTCTTGAAAATATAGTTAAGGCTATCCCCACTAGATCACATATACCAATCAAAACAGAAGTTAGTGATTCAGAACCATATGGACTAAATGAGCAGATATAGTAAACACTGGATATTTGAAAACTCTGATCTGCTGTTAATATCAGTTTTAGCTTCATATTGTTTTATTTCAGAAATGAGCTATATAAACTCAGTATGGATCATGTACATACAAATGAACATTATAATATTAGTGTGCTACTTTCTGTTAAAAAGATCTTAATAACTAAATTTTTGTAAAACTTAAGGTAAGATGAGAATGATCACCAATTTAACTTGACAAGTTTTTTTTTTTCGTTTAATAGATTCAACTCTTGAATAGAGGGGAATTTGGTTACAGAGGTCTTTTTTTCCTGTGTCCACCCACGGCATTATAATGGGTTATGTCTTTGCTTTCAAGTTGGGTAAGAGCATTAAAACTTTAAAAGAATGCACCCTGGGAACAGATCTCAGTTTCACTGTTTTCAACACTGTAAATATACATAGGTTAAGGGTAGGGAGTGTCATGGAGGGACACAGAAAAAAGGAATATCTGTCACGACATTCCACCCTTTCCTCTGTTTCCCATTCCCGCAGCATTATAGTGGGGCCTTACAAGAGAAGTGCCAACCAAGATCAGTTATGGAAAACTAAGAATAAATCAAATCACAAAAAGAGAAGGAAGAAAGGGCCCAAGTTAGGGAAAAAAAAGACGTCAAAAAACGTTGAAGTTTAACATGTAAGTATGTATATCACTAGAGGCCCTAAGAGATCCCATCAGTACTCTGTTTTAAAGAGCCTATTCTAATATATAGGACTTAACCTTTATTCAACAATAAATACAATCTGTACAAAGTATCCATGTTATGAATCAAAATGGTAATAAACGCAAAACTGCAAAGCAGTATGCAGAAAAGGTGTGTTAAAACAACACAGTCATTTATTATTATACATATAACTGCCAGGGATCAGGTTAACCAGATCTAGCGTATACATTGAATCAGAATGTATTCCACTAATTGAATACCTGAACAGCTAACAGGGCTATACCTGTAGGAGTCATGTGATGTGCATCTAAAATTCTTTTATTAGGCTCCTAAATTATACCACAGATGCCCTCAAATAGTTCATATTGTCAGTTAATAATAGGGCAGTCGACTAGTACCTATTGTTTTGATTACTGTAATGAGGCAAAACAGTGTTGCATTGAATTTTCAGTAATGAGTTATGCTGCCAGTATATGCTAAATGAGAGTCAATTTTAAGAGCTCATATTTTGTGTTCTTGGAGTCCAATCTATATGTTCTAAATACAATAGAGATTAAAATGTAAATTGTCATGTAGATAGAAACAGGTAGAGAGTCATATAGTGGTTACATTATTCTCAGATAACCTCTTATTGCAAGCATGAACAGAAAACATATTTCCTTCAAAACCTTTAGCTGTAACTTTTTAAACCAATCTCAGTACTTGAATCTTTCTCAACCACGTAACAAAAAATGATTGAATAGATTGTTTATAAGTATTCTAATTGAAAGCTGAAAGGAAGAAGGCTGAATTCAAAGCCTATTAATATTTTCAAGGTATATGACTCGAAATGAATAACCTTGTGATTATACTTTAAACCTGTTAAGTACTTTTGATGTATATTTATACACAGCATGATGTTCACCTTAAGTGCAATTCACTGTATGGTTATAAACATTAGGAGCCTTTATTTCTTAGGCATGTAACAGGGTCATCATGAAAATGGGATATTTATCATAAACTCCTGTGCTTGGAAGCTACATGGATTTACAGACTTGGAACAAAACCTCCAAAAAGCCTAAATGAAGGTTTCACCTTCAACCCATTCATCATTAATTTAACTACAGATCTGGATCTCACTTTGTGATAATGGTACTAAGTTTATGATTCTTATTTCATCAAATCAAACTACACTATCATTCAATTATGAAAACTCCTCAACATCATCATAATGTTGCTGTATGGACAAAACTTTTATCCTATATAATAATTCGCTAATGTATGTTTGTCAGAAGCGGTCATGAGCAGTACAGACGGCTGCACGCGCTGCAGTCATGCACAGTACAGACTGCCCTTGCCTGATAACGGAGCGGGGCGCTCCGAATTCAGACCGTAGTTGCGCAGAAAGGACTACTGTCTGAATTCGGTGCGCCCTGTTCAGTTATCAGCCGCGGTGCGGGCAATCTGTACTGCGCATGACTGCACCGCGGCCGTTGCTGTCTGCCACTGTGGCCAGTGTACACGGACTGTTCAACTACACTTTATATAATTAATATTTAGCCTATTATGTGTCTCTATTAGACCATAACATTTTTAAGGGCTCATAGTATTACAATATAAGCAAATTTATTCCATTACAGGAAGCTGACTTCATAAAAACAAAATAACTAAGATTGTTACTTTGAGCCCACATACTGAGCGATATACATAATAGTAGAGTCATTTATAAATTAATCATAAGCCCATAGGAGTTTTTTTCCTGTGGGTGCATCAAAGAACATTGTTTCTGATATAGTTCCAGCTGGCACTTGCTTTCACGTTGTTTGTCTTGGTATCCATGACAACGTATCATCAGCATTACGAAACTGGAGCACAGCTCCTGTAATGTGTATAAAAAGGGCCACACTTTCAAACTGCCCCCAACTATAAGCCCCTGATGTAGCCGCTTACGCGGCTAAAAGCATTGGGCCAGACTGCTTCTATAATAATAATTTAACATCTACCTTGAGATATATGATGGAGGCTTAAAATTTTGAATAGCCTTAGAATGTGGCAATTGTCAGTGACCAGACCATGAGGGAAATAGCACAGGGCACCAATGCCATTATCTATCCAAGTGATTCATAGGTCTGGTACAAATCTTTTTCTGATAAGCACAAGAGCACCTGCTTAGCTCTGAATACATATGATATGTACATTTGTCTAAGAAATAAAAGTGCTGAAAGTTTATAACAAGAGAGATTAAATTATAATCACAAGATTAAGAATTTCAAGTCATATACCTTAAAAATATGAATAGGCTTTGATGTCAGCCTTCTTTCTTTCAGCTTTCAACAAGTAGAATACATGGTTGAGAAACATTCAAGTACTGTGATTGGCTGAAAAAAATTACAGCAAAAAGTACTGAAGGAAATACATTTTTCTCTTCATGCTTGCAATAAGAAAGGTTATCAGAGATTAATGTAAACACTATATGACTCTATCCTTTTCTATCTACACAACAATTTACATTTTAATCTGTATTGTATTTAGAACAAATATATAGGACTCCACGAACACAAAATACAAGTCCTACAGGCATGGCTCTTAAAATCAACTCATTTAAAATACACCAGTGGAGCATATATTGCAGGGTCATTCATTACCGAAAATCTTAGTTGACTTATAACTAATAATTCAATACAAACACAATTTTGCCTCATTACAATATTCAAAACAATAGGTACTAGTCATTTGCCTTATTATTAACTGACAATATGAGCTGTCTGAGGGCATCTGTGGTGTATTTTAGGATCCTAACAAAATCATTTTAGCGGTACATCATGTGACTCCTGCAGGTATAGCCCTGTCTTAAGTTATACTGATTCAGTCCATACGCTATTGCCGGTTACCCTGATCCCTGGCAGAGGTATGTATAACACACCATTCCTTCGTGTTGTTTGTAAGTTTTTGGGTTTTTATTCCCAACTTGATTTATAAAAAATATTTTGTACATATTTTATTTATTGTTTAATAAAGGTTAAGTCTTTGGCATTAGAATAGACTTTTCAAATCAGAGTACCAAATGGATCACTTGGGACCTTTAGGGATATACATACTTTTTTTGATGTTTCTTTCTTTCCTTAAAGGGACTGTAATGTCCCATAATAACTTTTTATATTTTGTAGAGCTCAAGAAAAGAAGAATGGTGCAAACCCCAATCTCTCAAACCGCTGTTGTTTGAGAGATATTTGCACTGAAAGTTCGCCCCTCTCTCCTCCTCCTCCTCCTGACATCAGCGTCTAGCTGAAAGCAGGAGATTCTGGTCCAGGGACCAGCCGGTGGCTCTTCAGCAGAGCCAAAATCGCGGTATTGCAAAATAATTATTTCATTGGAAATGTCTACAAAGTGTGCTTGCAAACCAGGCACACTTTGTAGCCATTTCCAACAAAGCAATTCTTTTGCAATACCGCGATTTTGGCTCTGCTGCAGAGCCTCCTCAAGTCGTACGACTCGAATCTCCTGCTGTCAGCTTTACAGCTGACATCAGGAGAAAGGGGCGAACTTTCAGTGCCTATATCTCTCAAACCATAGCAGTTTGAGAGATAGGGTTTGCACCATTCGTCTTATTTTCTTCTTCTCTATAAAAGTATAAATAGTTTTTATAGAACAGTACGGTCCCTTTAAGTAGGGACCTTTCTTACTTCTATTTTTGTGATCTAATGAAATTAGATGCCTAACTCATGAAGACTCCTGTTCAGCTGATGAGGGCACCCAGAGTTTGCATAGACGCCACAGAGCAAGAGGGAGAGAGTATCAGAAAATTTTCTAGGAAGCCCAGTCTAGCATGAAGAGCAATTGGTTAAAGGGGTTTAGGGGGCCCCTGAATCACTGAAAGCCTTTCATGCGCTCATGTGTCCCTTAGGATTTGACACTCAGAAAGCCCCCTTAGGACTGCTATGTTGCTGAAGACCCTAGGAGCAAAAAACAGGCTGAAAGGTAGCGGTATGAACTGGTAATGGCGGTTGAAAGCAGAGAACCTCAAACGTCTGATGGGAAGGTCGAATTGGAATTTGATAGTAGGTGTCTAAGGTCTATGGTGGTAAGGAATACTACTGGAGGAATCGCTCTTATGACTGACAGGGAGGATTCCATCTTGCAATGCTTCAACTAACTGTTTTCAGATATAAAATAATTTAGAATCCTCAAGAACTTTTGTTGACAAATAAAATCGAACAGATACCTATAACCATCTGACTTGAAGGCACAAGCTGAATTACTCTGTTGCAGAGATCTGATACTGCTGATCTCAAGGCTATTGCCTTGGTACAGTTTCAAGGAGCTCTTGAAAAGGATGTGAGGTGGTACATGATTAAATTGTAGGGGGTACCCTAGTTCCTAAGTCAGACAAGCCCAAGCATCCAGGTTCAGAATGGTATTCCCTGACTTGAGAAAGTTACACAACCCAGCCGTTCTAGTTCCGTCAGCCAGAACAACACAGGCGATGACAGTAGCAACGTCAAAATTCCAGTGGTAGAGTTTTTCTTTTTGCTAAATATGCAACAGCGGAATCAGTCTTGGGATCCATAATCCATTATTTTACCTCATAATTGAAGTATATTCTAAGGAATCTCTTCGGTACAGTAGATCTTTTGTCGCCATTCTGACTTTAGCAGGTGAGACACAGAGTAATGTATAGGAAAGACTGGAAAGGACTACCTGTTTCTGATGAAGGTCACATCCATCACATCCAAATCCTTGTGTAACTGTGAGCTCTAGGGTCTTGCTCAGGTTCTTACAGAAAGGTCAATCCTATCAAACTTAAAGCATCCCGATTCTCTATAATCTCATTCCATTCTTCTGATAAAACATCAGATTCTGGCTCCATCATCATCTATGATGATGAGGTGCTCTCTCTAGCGCTTAGACTTGGACTCTATTGAGGATTGTGTTTCCTGTATAGTTCTGAAGGTCTCTTGCACGGGCATTTCATCAAGGATAAAAAAAACAAAATTAAAAAAAAAAATCCTGTACTTTAGAGGGCAAATAATTACCTGCTGCTTTATGCAAACAGATTTGACATAAGTCTGCTAAATTACTATTGGAACTAGCACAGGATTTAAGATTAGGAGGGTTAGGAGATGAAGGTGCTCCCTTCCCCTTGGAGGACAGACTTCTGAGGCGCAGCCATACTACAGAGTATATGCATCAGACAATATGATAAGAAATGTACAATGTGCCAATCCATGCTACAGATCAAACCAGAGAAAAAAATGGCCACTGCTGTTTAAACAATATAGTTTTATCTGCTTACGTTCGAATAGTGGAAGATACATGGAACATGCTGGCAAATTATCCTGTAGAAGCTTAAAGCCCTACTAAAACAAACAGAACATGTCAGAATCAGATTCCAATAAAAGGAAAGGAGGTGATTAATTTGTGAAAGGATTTCTAACATTGGCGTAACACAAGGCCAAAGCTGGATACCGAGAAGGAAGGGAGCAATGATCCAGCTACCATGACCACTTAGAGAGGGGAGAGAGGGCAGAACAAGGTATGCCATCACACAGGCTTCCCCTAAGCAAGCAATTCATCCTGTCTCCAGGGGAGCACCCCTGGCTGGGCAGCATACATGGTGGATGAATAGGGAAAAGAAAATAATAAAAAGAGGACAGGAGCACCAGTTGTACCCCCAGGTGGGTAGGACCAATGAATCGGAGGTCTGCTCCCAGGATACATTCTCTTAAATTTTAATTTGTCCTATCCAGCTGAAGGGCAGAGACATAACCCACTATAGTGCTGTGGGAACAAACACATAAGAGATTTGAGATTTGTTTACTTTTGAACACAGGACCCCAAGATTCTTAGTAACAGGATGCAAGGTTAACCACTTGGAAGTTAGAGATAGCCCCAATGCATTGGGAAGCCTCAGCTTTAATATCAAATAGGTTAAATCAGCAAAAGCCACTAGTGTCACACAGGGACAAATAAGCATAAGGCACTAATCAGTGGAACAGAACACTAATTCAGAATGCTTTTATCCTGAGGTTCTGGTGTATAAGCACTAGAACACTGCATGTACACATACATGAATGGATTATATTGCTCTGGACATTACAAAGTTAATGTACCTACCAGCTATTCCGAACAATGTCATAAATCCAGAAGGAGTTTCTTACATTTTCTTCCCGTTTTTCCTTATCTTTACTTAGTCCTGACAAAACGTGGATTTCATTCAGCTCTGGATCAATAGTGGCTCTCTGAGTGAAGCCGGTCATGGGAACTGTGCACAATGAAAGCAAACAAGATGTTAAAAAACAAAAAAAAAAAAAAAAAAAAAAAAAAAAAACAAATTTGGAAAGACATTGAAAAGCACAATTTTACGTCCATTAAAGAGCAGTAATGCTTGATCATGAAGAGGAGAAAAAAAAAGTATATAGTGGTGATTTTTCTGCTACGTAAGGCCCAACGACTACTCAGATTCTATATTTAAAAGTTAGTACAGTATAAACTAGGCTCAATTTAGAACTTCAACTTTAGTCGACCAGGTAGCATTGTTGCTATTGTGATCTATGTTTTTAGTGTTTCTGAACTCCAGTACTTTGAAGTACAGCTTTCAGTTTCAACATATACTAAAGATGCAAGGAAAAAATAAAGTAAGTCAAGAATGTGGTCACACAAAAAAAAAAAAAAAAAAAAAAAAAAAAGCATGTCACTTCCCAGAACTCAACATGTTTTTCTCTAGAAGAGATGTCTTGTGTTCCACAAAGACTAAGATAGATTAGGATTTTAAGTGAACTACCATTAAATACTTTCCTTTTTAGTCCACAGGAACCATGGGACTCCCCCAGCTCAACTCTTACCTACCCAGATTCATGTGTGAGAAGTCGAAATGAAAATAAACTAAAAGCAGAAAGAACAGGGAACCCCCCCCGAACAATGACACCAAGAGGACTCCTCTGCATGGGGAAGGAAACACAGTTCTCCCACCTGGAGAAAAAAAAAAAATGCTGTTCCATATGGACTAAAGAGAAAATAATTTAACAGGTAAGAACACTAAAATATTTTTCTCTTAAGTCCAATATAGAACACAGGAACCATGGGGATATACAAAAGCATTCCAAAGATTCCAGGGAAGGAAAAGAGAAAAAAACTCCCCATAGGGTACCAGTAATTCACAGGACTAAACTGGATCTATTTAACCTCAGGTGTCAACAGACAACTATTACAACAAATAAACCAAACGAGCCAACTGGGTTCAAACTACTGAAACATAGTAGTAATAGGCGATAAAAGAAAGAAGGGCCTAGATAGGCATTACTCTCTCAAGAAAATGTTTTGGTAAATTAAACTCTTGCAGCATTGCAAGCATGAGCTCCCAATTTAGGCAGTCAAAGGCCTTCTGAGCATCTAGAGATAGGAGCATCAATGGAACATGACAAGACCTGGTGTAATGGACCAAATTAATGGTGAAACGGATATCAGTGGCCTATCAACCTCGGCCAAATACCCTTTAGTCAGGGTGTACAACTGCAGGCACAACAGGGAAAAGTCTTTTCACTAAGATCTTTGCAAACAGTTTCAAATTGGTGTTGACAAGAGAAATAGGTCAATAAGAATCACAACTGGTAGGGTCTTTCTGCTTTTTGTGTATAAGCAACACCATGGCCTGGAGAATGGATGAAAGAGGGGTCGACCCCTCATTCAGAGAGTTGAAAACTGTTAAAAGATGAAGCAACAGGTGAGGGAGAAAAGATTTGTAATATTTATTGCTAAAACCATCCAGCCCTGCAGCTTTAGAGGCCTTGAGGAGTTTCACTGCATGCAAAATCTCCTGCTCAATAATGGGGGCATCCAGGATATCTCTCTGCTCATCCAAACGGCGAGGCAAGGAATGCTGCTGAAGATATGGGAGGACACTTGTGGGGATAGCCTGCGGAGCATGTGAATCAGAATACAGAGAAAAAAAAAAAAAAAAAAAAAACAGGAGAAAATCCATTGAGGGTCCTGAGTGAGCGATCCATTCGGGGAGCGGACTGCGTAAATATTTCCCCCTTGAACCTGTCGCAGCCTACGACCTAACATAGTGTGAGCTTTGTTAGATTACAGATACAAATTCTGAGCAGTCCAGTGGAGCGCCTTCTCCACACTGGAGATCAAGAGGGCGTTCAAACGTACCCGAAGTACAAAGATCTTGGTCAGAAATGTAGGCTATGGGGAGACCTTGTGCTTGTTAGAGAGAGTAACCAGTTCCGTAGAAAGGGAATCAGTAGCCACAGTGTGCTGCCTGCGGCGTTTGGAGCTCAGTCGAATAAGTTCCCCTTGTAAAGTAGCTTTATGGGCCTTCCATATTAAGTAAGTATTGGAGACTGAGCCAGCATTGAGGGAGAGGAATTCCTCGAGTTTTTCTGAAATGTAAAGCTGTAGCGAGGAGTCAAGAGAGCATAGAATCATTGGCCTTCCGGAGGCTGGAATGGACCCAGACGGGAGAATTAGGAAAGAACCGCTGCGTGTTCCAACCAGGCGACTGGTTAGATGTGGATTAAATAAGATTGGGAAGGATCTATTGACTCGCCAGGATGAAGGCACTCCTGGAATAAATACCGTGAGGTGCTGAGAAAAATGTATAGTCATTATCAGTGGGGTGAAGCTCATACCAGGTATTCCCACAAGGAAGAGAAACTCAGGCAAGATTTGAGGTCTTTGGTGTCAGAGGACAAAGGAGGGGGTGGGGATGTGTTAATAGGTCTTTAGATCTGTCCATGTTGTTGTGAAGAATAGTACTGAAGTCACCACTAATAATGGTAGTCGAAGCAGGTAAGGATTGAAGATTAAAGAAAAAAGTTAGCATAAAACCTTTTTTGTCAGTATTAGGGGCACAGACACTGGCCAGGATAACCTCTTGGGAGTCCAGACGGCCCTGGAGCATCAGGTAATGTCCCTCGGGAGCCGACAACTGGCGAGACAGAGTGAAAGACAGGTGATGCCTCAAAGAGACACCCACTGCTCTGTCCTTTTATTGGGAGGTAGCGAGGAAAAAATGTGGGAAAGTAGCAGAAAGAAAAGAAAGAGGATGTGTGAGAGAGTTGACTCTCTTGGAGAAACAGGATGTCAGCATGTAGTTGTGAATACTGAGTAAAAGCTGTATGTCATTTGATAGGGGAGTTGAGACAGTTAGCTATGAGTCAAAATATATCTAAATGTATAAAGTGGAGTGAAACCAAAAAGTTCCTCCAAGATATACTAAAAGAGAGCGCCACTAAGAGCCCAGACACCAAAATGGATAATATAAAAGAAACGGATAAATATATCCAAATAGTGAACAGTACCTATATGATACTAAAACAAGATAAAAACACCAAACACTGGTCACATAGAATATTAGGCAAACAATTCAATTACTACAAACCAGGACCATAAATAAAAAGCCTAGATGATTTCTTTGCAGCTTTAGAATAGGGTAGGGACTCCCCAAAAGTAGACTCTGTATAGAAACAAACAAAAAACAAAAGCTCAGAAGTCTCTCTAAGCGTAGTATTTGGTAAATCCGTAAATGCCTTCACCAACACCCTGCGCTCTTATATCGCTGCACTCACTTGTTCCAGAGGTTGATAGTACTGCCTCTCAGTATATATAGCTCCCCTGGTATAGACCCCAAGTAAGGTTCTTTAGGATGCACACATGTATCTTCCTCCTGTATAATTTTACCACACTCCTTCTTTCTTCTCTCCCTCCATTCACTTAACCAGTAATCATGAGGTAGAACAAAATCCCCCCAGGGAAGATTCCTCTAGTATGAGGGGGAATAAAACTTGTGGCACAGGAAATCAGGAATACACCACATGCGTCTCCAGAATAGAATTCTACTACGTGGTGCAGTATCAGCAACGGATTTATTAAATGCCAAATACAGAAAAAAAAAACTTAAAAGCAAATAAAATCTTGTAACAAAGATTTAAAAAAGCTCCTGAAGAAGTAACCTGGTGTTACAAAACGCGCTGAGCTATTGTATGAGGAGCTATTGAGCTACTGTATGAGCTATTGTACTTACTTTTTTTATAAGAGCACAGGGTGTTGGTGAAGGCATTTACGGATTTACCAAATACTATGCTTAGAGAGACTTCTGCGCTTTTGTTTTTTTCTATACAGAGTTATGAGTCAAACATGTCAATGAAGGAGGGAACTGGCCAAGAGTTGGCTGGCCTGCCACAACATCGGCTAACTGACCACTTGGCAGGGAATCCCAAAGCAATTTAGAAATCACTGAAGTCAATGCCCCTAGGTGGAAAAAAGCACCTGTGAACAAGGGGACCAAGGAACAGCACCTACCCCTAATGAACAGACTGAATGGAAGGACGGGAAGAATTAAAAACAAAAAACACCGGGGTGTGGGTGGAACAGAGGATGAAAGTGGAAAACCCAGGGAGGAAACAAACCCTGGACAATAACACATCAGATGTAAATCTTATCTAATAGAAAGGAGGAGTGTAAATTGTTACAAAAACAATATCCTACGGGAACAGAGTATTAACTCTAAAAAGAATTCAGCTAAACGCACACTTACAAAACGGTCAGACAATATGACCCTGCAATAAATAACTGTAGGTGCATCCAAGCAGGGGAGTCAGGACCTGCACCGTCCCCGACACCACAGAGAGCTCAGGGGCCCCACCTGCGGAGGCTAGAAAAGATAGGAGGATCAGGTGATATAAGAGTCCATCTAATCAACTTCGAATGTGCGGCAGAGATGAGGCAACTGGTGTACTTGTCACCTAGGTACTGTTGTACAAGTCAGTGGAGCTGTGGTGGTCCTGTTCCCCCGGATCCACCGGGTTGGGGCTGATGGGCCTCCTGGACCGGTATCTCCAAGTGATGCAGAAGCTCCAATCCCACAGTTGGATCTTTTCACAGAACAGAAACCTGCATTTGTATGTATTGCCTCTTTGTCTTAACGCCTCTGTGATGCTTTTCATCTCATGCCATTTCGACTGCGTGCCGAGAGCCAGATCAGAGAAGAATTTAGGGCTAACACCCTGCCAAGCAAGGTGAGATTGCCAAGCTATGAGCATCAAGGCCTCTTTGGTTTTGAAGCATTGGGGCTTCAGGATCACATCTCGAGGCTGTTCATGCGGCGTGGCTTCGGGCATAAGGCTTGGTGAATCCTTTCCAGAAGGAAGTCTTCAACAGGAATCACTGGCAAAATTGAGTGGAACAGGCCCTTAAACTCTTCCACGTTGACAACCACCACTGGAACCCTCCCACAGCCTAATGTTTCATCAATAGCGATTATCCGCCAGGTATTCGGCTATAAGGTGTATCTAGGCAGACAGGGGGGCAAAGGACGGAGGATCGGTCCTGATCTCTGAGGCTGTTCTGCTGTGAGCCTCAAACTTGGCCCTCTTCCAAGACTTCACATAGCAGCTGACAGGCCTGTCTTCCGAGCAGTGACAGTGCCCTTGTCTCTGGTGTCAATACTTCAGCTTCCTCCTCCTACTAGCGTGGATGTCTTTGGAAGAAGCAACCCCTCTGCTGCATCCTGAACCATCTGTGACCCCTTTTCCTGGTCATTAAAAGCAGTTCTGCCCAGGGCTAACATGGGTGTGCCAGCCATGCCCTATTAATATACAACCCCCTTGCGGATTATGTTTCGCTTTACTGCGTAGTCCTCTCTCAAATTTTTTTGTTTTGCCCTTCTGTTTGCAAAGGCTAGCCTCATACTTACACACATCCCACCACATATTTGATGAAATCCAGCTCCTTAGAAAATGTTTGTTCAAGTGCTTGTCTATTTCTTCATGCAGTCAGCTGTTTGAAGAAAACAGCTGAGCTCCCTGATAATCTAACATAAGAGTGATCTAAGAAGATCACATATAAGGGTGAATCTAATAGACATGAACTCTGGTTGCTAAAAACATAGTATAGCATGGGCCCTCAACCCACCACAAACCTGGATATGACAGCTCTTGCACAAATGCTATATATGGGTCTATAAAACTGTAGCTGAAACATTATACATACACAGTTATCTTACCCATGCCAGAGTCTTTTTTGGTGCCATCTGATATTATTTCGACATGGTCACTGTCCACATCATAACTAAAAAAGTCATTCAAGTAAGTCTTTGATCTCTGCCCACCAAACACATACAGACAGCGATTTTTCTAAGGAGAAAAAAAAAAGGAGAAACATTTAAGAATTTGATTAATTAAATGTTGATATAATATGCCAGGGTTGGACACAGAGATAGCCTAAAGTTCTTTCGGGCTACAATTACTAAAATCCCTGGCCAGCCAATGGCTAGCCAGGGACGACAGTAACTGAAGTCCACAAGTGTGCAATTCTGAAACAAATCAACATCCACTGGAAATAAAATTTGATTCAAGCGGTTAAAAGTCCTATTTGAATTAACTGAAATGTTATCAGTCACCTATGGTTAAGTTGGATTGCATGAGAATTACTCCTGTTTTTTTTGTTTTTGTTTTTTTTTAATAAGGCCCATATCATCTAGAAAAACAATTAATATTCTGCTAAGGAGAGGGTTAAACAGTGATCCCCCTGCCCCAAACTCAAAATGTGTTTTTCTCTCCACATAAACGAAGAGAAAATGATTTAAAGGGATAGAAAGGTTTCATAATAAAAGCAGCTCTAATTAATCATCATAGTATTTGGACTTTGGAGAGTGTTATTTCAATACTATCAGGGTTGTAGTTCAAGAGTAATTCAATGACAAAATATTCCCCTCCTGCCCCTTTTACTGATGTAACACTGTTCAGCCAGATCAGAAGGGAGGTCCCCAGGTAGACTGCAGAGAGGGACAATCTTCAATTAAGATAAAGGAGAAACCTGAAAAACTTGTCAAGGGGGGCAGGGCCTTCATTGTTCTCATAGGAAGAAGATTGTCCCCTTCTGTTATCTGTCTAGTCTTACAACCAGATTCCACATCTGAGAAGAGATGGCTTACACTAGGTAAAAGGGGCGGGAGGGGGAAACTTTGCTTGTGAATATCTCTTAAACCATGAAGGTTTGAAAGATAAGACTTATATCGTTCTTCATGTTTTTTAATGCCTACAAAATAAAATAAAGATAAAATGAAGTATTACTATCCCTTTAATTGGTAAGCACACACAAAAAAGAGGATTTTAGTCTTACCTGTTAAATTCTTTTCTCTTAGTCCATAAAGGTTACTGGTAACTCTGGGTAGGCGATCCGCCCCTTTAAGTAGGCAGGAACAATTCTAGAATTGTATGAACGGGTGGAGACTACCTTCCCTCCTTGGCTGCAGCTAGCCAACCATCTCCTGAAAGATTTGAGACACTAACTATGGACTAGATAGTAGAAGGGAAAGAAGACTCCTGTGAGCATGACCCTGAAGAACCCCCACAGTCTGCCATGGTCCCTTGACAGGGTGGGAGACCAGTAACCTGTATGGACTAAGAGAAAAGTATTTAACAGGCAAGACTAAAATCCTCTTTTCTCTGTCGTCCAATACAGGTTACTGGTAACTCTGGGATGTCCAACCATTGAGTTTCCCCGAGGCGGGAAGTAAGGCAAGGACCAGGCGCAAGGCCTCCAAAGTCACCAGTGCAGATCTGAACCATCGGATCAGAGATAGCCCAACAAAAACAACTGAAGTGTCAACGGACACTGAACAGGGGTAACAATACCCCAGGAACTGTTACACAAGCACACTGAACAACAGGGCTCAAAAGTGAAGGAAGCACCAAGTACCAAAGACTGCCTCCAGGATTTTACTCCCAAAGCTGGCATCAGCCGAAACCAGAATATCAACACGGCAGAGCTTCAAAAAGGTGTGCACAGACGACCAAGTGGCCGCCTTGCACAACTGATCAGCGAAGGCCCGATTCTTGTAAGCCCAAGAAGCCCCAATAGGTCTTGTAGAATGAGCCGTGACACGAAAGGGGACAGGCTTCTTCCTCCGCTCATAAGCCTTACAAATAGTGGACTTGATCCAAGAAGCAATAGTCACTTTGGATGCAGGTCTTCCTGCCCTAGGATCCTCAGGAATGACGAACAGCGCGTCCAATTTCCTGATAGACTCAGTGCAATTTACATAAAACTTGAGACAACGTACCACATCCAACAAGTGGAGATCCCTCTCCTTGTCAGAGGTAGGGTCAGGGCAGAAAGAAGGCACCACAATCTCCTGATTAATGTGGAACTCAGAGACCACCTTCGGGAGAAACTCGTGAGAAGTGCAAAGCACCGCCTTGTCCTTGTGAAACATCAAATAAGGTGGTTTACAGGACAAAGCATGCAACTCCGCGACACGGAGGACAGACACAATCGCCAGGAGGAAGGCCATTTTTCACGTCAAGAGGCGTAGAGGAATAGTAGCCAAAGACTCAAATGGGGGGTGTTGAAGAACGCCCAAAACCAAGTTAAGATCCCACTGAGGAGCAGGAATATTAAAGGAAGGACTAGCATGAGCAATGCCCTGGAAGAAAACCTTGACATCAGGAATGATGGCAATGTGCCTCTGAAAGAAAACAGAAAGCACAGAAGTCTGAACCTTAAGGGAAGTCAAACTGAGGCCCTTATCCACACCGTCCTGCAAGAAGGCTAGGACCGTAGGCAGATTGAAATCCCGAGACAGGTCCTTGTCAGCACACCAAGATAGAAAGGTCGACCAGACACGATGGTAGATCTTGGAAGAAACAGGTTTTTGGGCACTGAGCACAGTAGCCACCACACCAGAAGAGAACCCTTTCTTCTTCAGTATTGAGGATTCATTTTCCAAGCCTTCAAAGCTAGCTGATGAACATCCTCCTTCCACAAGTAACCCTGTAGAAGAAGTTCCGGACGGTATGGAAGGCGGAATGGCTCCGCCACTGACAGATCCAGAAGCTCCGGAAACCAAGACTGACGAGGCCAGTAAGGAGCAATCATAGGGAGGGGAGGAAATATGTAGGCCAGAGGGAATAACCAAGGAATGGACATCACATCTACTGCCAGAGGGTCTCTCCACCGAGAGCAGAACCTCGGTACCTTCCTGTTGTGTCTTGTCACCATCAGGTTGATGTAAGGAGGACCCCATTTCTGAACAATGAGGTTGAACACCTCTGGGTGTAGCTCCCACTCTCTGCTGTCCACTGTGTGTCAACTGAGGAAGTCTGCCATGACGTTGTCTATGCCAGGAATGTGTACTGCGGATAAAGCAGGAACGTGTTCTTCTGCTCAGGACAAAATAGCCTTGACCTCTAACCAAGCAGCGAGACTTCTTGTTCTGCCTTGCTTGTGGATGTAAGCCACGGCCGTGGCGTTGTCGGACTCTACTCGGACCGGACAGTCTTCCAACTGAGATGTCCAATGTCGAAAGGCATGAAATATCGCCTGAAGCTCCAATATGTTGATTGGAAGGAGGGACTCCTCAGGAGACCACCAACCCTGAGCGCTCAAGCGACCCAGGACCGCTCCCCAGCCGGAGAGGCTGGCATCCGTTTTCTCCTTGGTCCACAAGGGTACCAGGAAGGACTTGCCCTTAAGCAGGTTGGAAAGGTTGAGCCACAATGACAAACTCAATTCCACATTAAGAGGAAGAGAAACTGATGTCTTAAGAAGATCTGGTTGACCCTGGCACACCTGGAGCTCCCTGGTGTGCGCCATGGCAAACAGAACCACTTCTATGGTGGAGACGAATTTTCCCACTAGAGTGGATCGCTTCCGGACTGGAACTGGATCCTGAGCCAGAACCGCAGAAACCCTGTGGGTCATCTGGTGAGCCACCTCGTCAGTGAGGAACACCATGGTCTTCTGAGTGTCGAAGAGAAGGCCCAGGAAGAACAGATGCTGAGATAGGATAAGATCTGACTTGTCCAAGTTGATGATCCACCCATGATGGGCGAGAGCCTGAATGCATTGCTGAACCTGCTGATGAAGAAGTTCCGTAGAGGGAGCTTTAAGAAGCAAGTCAAATATGTATGGAGTAACTCTGATGCCATTCCGGTAGAGGACGGATATCAAGGCACCCAGGACACGGTTGAAGACCTGAGGAGCTGTCGTCAGACCAAATGGAAGAGCTAAGAACTGAAAATGTCCCCGGTCGCAGGCAAACCAGAGGTACTGCCGGCTCACTGGATGAATGGCAATGTGTAAGTACGTGTCCTGAAGATCCAGAGAAGCAAGGAATTCCCCCAGGGACATGACAGCAATCACCGTCCGTAGAGACTCCTGGTGATAATGAGTCCGGGACACAAAGGAATTGAGATCTTTCAAGTCCAAAATGGGACGACAACCTTCCTTCATGGAGACCACAAAGAGGTTTGAGTAAAACCCCCATACCCCTGTCCTGAACTGGCACCGGCTCTAGAACATCCTTGTCTAAAAGAGCCTAAATAGCGATGTCTAACAGACTGCATTTCTCTGCGCCCTGAGGTGTGTGAGAAGGACAAAAACGAAAGGGAGGAAGAGAGACGAAACCCATGGGTCCACCACTGAGCCCTCCCAAGTGCTGTGATAGTGTCGCAGACGACCACCCGCAGCAGAGTGCGGACCCAGGTTCCGCGAGTCATGGCGAAGAAGGCTTGGAAGCCTTGGGCTTGGAGGAGACCTTGGGCTTCCACTGTTGTTTGGGCTTGGAGGAAGTACGAACGAAAATACCGATTAACGTTTAAGCGGCAATTTCTTCCTGGGAACCAAGGGTATAAGAGTACTCTTACCCCCTGTGGCCTCATTGATCAGATCCTTAAGATCTGGCCCAAGCAAAGAGGTACCCTGAAAGGGTAGGGAAAGCAATGCTTTCTTAGAAGCAGCATCAGCAGACCAGATCTTGAGCCAAAGAGCTTGTCTGGCCACCACAGACATGGTGGAAACCCTAGCCACCAAACAAAGTATCAAACAAGGCAGCAGAAACATAGTGCTGTGCCTCAGAAATGTTGTCAAGAAGGTGCAAGTTATCCGAGGTAGGCACATCCTGACGGACAGCCCAGGTGAGCTGTTCAGTCCAGACAGCAATGGCCCGGTTCACCCATGCAGCTGCGAACGCAGGACGCATGGAAGAACCAGCAGTGGCAAAAATGGACTTGAGAGAAACCTTAAGTTTCTTGTCAGTCCAGTCCTTCAGAGCAGAAGAAGAGACTGATAAGGCAGTAGACTTAGAAAGCCTGGAGATAGAAGCATCCACTTTAGGAGGATGAACCCACTGATTAAGCGCAGCTTCAGAAAAAGGATAAAGCTTGGCAAATTTCTTGGACAAAGAGGGTTTCCTGTCCTGGGATTCCCACTCCTCAGACACAAGGCAGTCAAGAGTGTTAGGTGGAAAGTAAGTAAGGGGCTTTTTAGGCTCCTGGAACACAGAGGGGTCAGAAGGAACCTCCTGAACTAAGGGAATGTTTAGGGTAGTCAAAACAGCCCTGATCAGGCCCTCAGCAGAGGGTTCAGGATCAGCCTCAAAAGGGTCCCCAAAAAACTGAGAGCAGCCCAACACAAAACATTCCTCAACATCTGAACCCACCAGCAGTTCCTCCTCCGAGGAATCTGACACGTCAGGTACTCCCTGAGGTTTGCGCAGGGAAGACTTGACTGAAGAGGGGGCCTGGGGAGATAACCCCAGAAATATCAGAAAATACACTTAGCTGGTATGCAAGGTGTTAAACTGGAGAAGGAGAGCAAGGAAATTCAACTTCTGCATAGGATAAGCAAAAGAGAAGATGATCTCCAGGAGGTGACAGCAAATCGGAAGAAATACCAGAAAATGGGCATTGTGGGAACTGTAGTATTTTCTCTTGCTGTTGCCTAGCAATGCCTATTACAGTTGCAGACTGTGGCAATCTCCCGGGACACTCAAAGTGGATGACAGGGCATATGGAGACAAGATAGAGACCCCTCTGACCGTTATAGCCCAAATGGTTGCAGAGATATATCCCAGAGAAGTTTTCCGCACAGAAGTCAATGGAGCAAAGATGGACGCAGATGGGCTCTGGTTCTTAAAGGAGAAGCAGAAGCATCCAACACACTCTCAACACCAGTAGTGAAAGGGTTAATTAACAGCAAAAGAACAGCAGGCATCTGTACTCCAAAGCCTTTAGTGAGAGGAGAGAGGTTATCTGTCACCGATGACCAGGTTGTCTACCCTTTGTATCTTCCAATGCTGCTAATTAAACGAATACCTTGATCTTTTGACTGCCAGAGTAGATATCTCTCTGGTACTCAAATAGTTAAGGAAACTATTCTTAGGGTGTTTTTTTTTTTTTTTTTCCTGAACCTGCACTTGTATTTATATTCCTAAATTGTAAATGTATTAATTTCCTTGTGTATACATGTTAACTATACCCAAAGGCACTTTAGAAATAAACATTTATGTACAAATCTGCATAAAAGTAAGAAAATATTTGCCACCATTAGCATTTTAAAACACTTCTTACAGAGTGGAAAAGCATGCAGTGTCCTATGCGTGACTGTATGTCTTCAGGCCCAGCATTACAAGAGTCTTCTCGAAGAAGTTTCCACATCTGTAAATGACAATCAAAAGCAAAAAGCCCACTGAACTGGGGCTCGTTAGCCCTGCTGTCGTCCACATTGCCATTACACGTCAATATACGTCCTCCAAAAGTGTAAATCATGTGCTTTTCAGAATCCATACACATCTGCAGAAAGAGAGAAATTGGAGTGGATTACAAATCTGTTTTAGTATCCTGAATACAACTGGACTTCAAAAGTATCAACTGTAAACACATAAGTATGCCTCAAGTTAAAAGCAGTAAAAAAAAAAAAAAAAAAAAAAAAAAAAAAAAAAAAAAAAAAAAAAAAAAAAAGTATGAAAAATATGTTATGTGGCTTTTCTTGGGTACTCCCACTTCTGAGAGAGTTCTAATTCAAAAGGTTCTTTTTAATAAAACTGCAAATATCTATTATGATCACAAGATGGTGCTGTTCCTACTGACCAGCTTCCAGAATTCATCCACAGAGGGCAGTCTTAAAACTTTTGGATATTAGTTTGCACAGTTTTCTATTTTTTACATATATTTTTTTTTTTGCAGTGTGCAATGCATTAGAGACCTCTCTACCATTCAAGGAGTTAACAATCTCTCTTAAATCAATGGGAGATTAGGGAAATGTTACTTTTCCCTTATGGTGCTACTGGCAGAGGAGCAATTCTTGAGCAAGCCAATGACATCATAGAGGGGAAAATAAAACATTCTCAAAATGTTCACCGATTTCAAGCTGGACTATCACACAAATTAAGGTTACCATCAAATAATTATGCACGTAACTATAAGCATATCCACACTAGTATTATCCAGACTAAGTCCAGCGTTATTGACAAATCCAACTCATTCTGAGACTGTTAGGTAAGCAGCTTGCTGTAGAGACATCTGTGATTCTGAGCTGTCAGCCCCTTCCTGTTCCTTAAGGTACAATTCAACTCCTCCTAGAGGAGACCGGGATGGACAGCACAGGTGAGTAGATGTCTCATTGGCAAGAGGTCTGTGCTGATGCCTGCCTGTCTCAGAACAAGTTGGATTTGTCAATAACGCTGGACTTATTCTAGACAATAAGAGTATGGATATGCTTATCGGGATAACTGTGACAGTTCCACTTGAAATGAGGATCCGAACACTTTGAATGCTGGGGAACTCTCCAACACATTGTTAAGCAATTACTAAAATTCTAAGTAAATTAATAATCTAGTATCTATTAGAGACAGATCCTGGATCATTCCAACTCTCTTCAAGTGGAGGATTGTTCTAGAGTTTATTTGAATTTTCCTTGACTGCTGACTCTGTACTTCACACTTGGACTCCAGGCAAGAGGGTGTGAACTTATTACTCTATGAGACATGCACCAACAGCAATTTTTAACTAATTTCTTTATTTATATAAGGAGAGTAGCTATTTCCTATGTTAGTGTTACATACACAAAAGGCACGCACACACACATACATACAGTCGTGTGAAAAAGAAAGTACACCGTCTTTGAATGCTATGGTTTTACATGTCAGGACATAATAACAATCATTTGTTCCACAGCAGGTCTAAACATTAGCTAAGTACAGCCTCAGATGAACACATGACATATTACATCGTATCATGAATTATTTAACAAAAATAAAGCCAAAATGGAGAAGCCACGTGTGAAAAACTAAGTACACCTTATGATTCAATAGCTTGTAGAACCACCTTTAGCAGAAATAACTTGAAGTAACTGTTTTCTGTATGACTATCAGTCTCTCACATCATTGTGGAGGAATGTTGGCCCACTCTTCTTTATAATGTTGCTTCAGTTCATTGAGGTTTGTGGGCATTTCTTTATGCACAGCGCTCTTAAGGTCCCGCCACAGCATTTCAATCGGGTTGAGGTCTAGACTTTGACCGGGCCATTGCAACACCTTGTTTCTTTTTTCAGCCATTCTGCTGTAGATTTGCTGGTGTGCTTGGGATTATTGTCCTGTTGCATGACCCAATTTTGGCCAAGCTTTAGCTGTCAGACTGATGGCCTCACATTTGACTCTATAATACTTTTGGTATACAGAGGAGTTCATGGTCGACTCAATGACTGAAAGGTTCCCAGGTCCAGTGGCTGCAAAACAAGCCCAAATCATCATCCCTTCACCACCGTGCTTGACAGTTGGTATGAGGTGTTTGTGCTGATATGCTGTGTTTTTGACAAATGTGGCACTGTGCATTATGGCCAAACATCTCCGCTTTGGTCTCATCTGTCCAAAGGACATTGTTACAGAAGTCGTGTGGCTTGTTCAGATGCAGCTTTGCAAACCTAATCCGTGCTGCCATGTTCTTTATAGAGAGAAGAGGCTTTCTCCTGGCAACCATTCCAAACAAACCATACTTGTTCAGTCCTTTTCCAAATGTACTGTCATGAATTTTAACATTTTACATGCTAACTGAGGCCAGTAGAGTCTGACATGTAACTTTTGGGTTTCTTGCAATCTCTCTGAGAATTGCACTTTCTGACCTTGGGGTGAATTTGCTGGGAAGTGCACGTCTGGGTAGATTGGCAACCGTCTTGACGGTTTTCCACTTTTGAATAATCTTTCTCACTGTTGAATGATGGACTTTAAATTGTTTGGAAATGGCCTTATAACACTTTGATTGCCAGCAACAATTGCTTATCAGAGATCATTGCTGATGCCTTTCCTCCTTGGCATTGTGTTAACACACACCTGAATGCTCCAGACCAGCAAACTGCTAAAACGTTGGCTTTTATAGAGGTGGTCACACTTGCTGATGATCAGTTAATCAAGACCATTTGATTAGTAGCACCTGTTTGCTACTTAGCATCTTAAAGGGATAGTAATACTTAAAATGTAAAAAAATATAGTTGTAGGGTTTATCCCCGAGTAAAACAAGGATACTCCCCCTGCTGAAAGGTGTTTTATTAAAAAGTTATTACAGTTCAAAATGTATTTTTTAGGTGCAATATCACAGTAGCCTGAAATTGTACAGTGGTGCTGTTGCTACACCATCCTATCCCAGGACCAGAGCTGTCCATAGGATGTTGTAACAACAGCACCACTGATAGTGCACCTAAAAAATTCAACTTTGAGCTGTAATAACGTTTGAATAAAACACCTTTCAGCAGTGGGAGTACCCTTGTTTTACTCAGGGGGATAAACCCTGCAACATATTTATTTTTTTACATTTTAAGCATTACTATCCTTTTAATTCCTATGGAAGCAGTAAGGGTGTTAGTTTTTCACATGGCTTTATTTTTGTTAAATAAATAATGGAACGGTGTAATAGGGCATGTGTTGTTCATCTGAGGTTGTATTTACCTAATATTTAGACCTGCTAAGGAACAGATGATTGTTATTATATCCTGATATTTAAAACCATAGAATTCAAAGAGGGTGAACTTTCTTTTTCGCACACATACAATAATGCCCAAAAGTTTTCAGCAGGTATGAAAAAATGATGTAAAGTAAGAATGCTTTAAAAAATTGACATGTTAATAGTTTATATTTAAAATTTGCACATCACTCGCTCTCTCTCTCTCTATTATATAATTATATATCTCTCTCTATATTATATATATATATATATATATATATATCCAATTGCCAAAGATGTGAGATCACTTGAAAATCATCAGAATGCCTGGGTGTCCATTTCTCATAGTAATTGCATACAACATAATCATCCAAAATAAGAACGCACTCACAGGACTTTTTGATGGTGAACAATCTGTGCTGGTTTATTCAATCAACGTTTCGGCCCCCCTTCGGGCCTTTGTCAAGATGTTTGGCAAAGGCCCGAAGGGGGGCCGAAACGTTGATTGAATAAACCAGCACAGATTGTTCACCATCAAAAAGTCCTGTGAGTGCTTTCTTTTTTTGGATGATTATGTTTATTTATAATATATATATACACACATACATACATACATACACATATATACATACACATATATACATATATACACACACACACATACATATACACACACACACACATACTTATATACACACACACACACATACATATATACACACACACACACATACATATATACACACACACACATACATATATACACACACACACACACACATACTTATATACACACACACACATACTTATATACACACACACACATATACACACACACACACACACATACATATATACACACACACACACACATACATATATACACACACACACACACACACACACATACATATATACACACACACACACACACATACTTATATACACACACACACATACTTATATACACACACACACATATACACACACACACACACACATACATATATACACACACACACACACATACATATATACACACACACACACATACATATATACACACACTTGCCCCACTAGGTTTATGTGGCATTGATGCAGAATAAAATCACTTGATTTCATATAGCTGAGCAGGCCTTCATCCTGCAGTGGATTGTGTAGAGTGTGGTGTGTGTGGCAATATATCTTGGCAAGCACTTCTATATTCCTGGATGTCCAGTCTTTATAGCTATGGTTAGATCTTTTTTTAAGGGTGTGCAGGAATTTAAATGTAATTTGTTTATAAGCAACTGATGAAAGGACATGTTCCAAGAAATGTTGGTGTGTTTGAAGTTTTTGCATTTAAACGAATATAGGCTAAGTGTCATCAACTGCATTCAGCATTACAAGTATCTACAAACTGAGTACTTGAATTCAAATAGAGACAGCTGTCTATTGTTATTATACATAGTTACAAGCCAAACTAATTATTATGGTAAGCTTTAAGTATCAAAACCTGCCCACATTTAACTCTACATCACAGTTAAGTAGAAATCTGAAAACGATGACAGTGATCCTATACTTAGACTTCTGCAGAAAATCACAGCTGATTTTTAAGCTTCTGGGTTCTTATGGAATATTGGGGCCTTAATCATCAAGCTAAGCAGATAAATTCTGGAGCAGAGCAACTGAACCATTGATTTAAATACGGATTTTAACATCTGAAATGATAAAGACGTCTTGAACGGACTGTAAGGCCTCTTTAGCATGCAAAGGGATAAAAACCCATTTTAAATAACCAGGGCAACAACATTAAAGGAATGGAAGACTTCACATATGAAGATCATCTGGATAAGCTGTGTTTATTTACTCTAGAGAAAAGATGACTAAAAGGAGATTTTGAGAGGTCAATACAAGGATCTCTCTGGTGAGCTTTTCATTCCAAGGCCTGATCAAACAAGGGGCCACTCCTTATGACTCGAAGAAAGGAGGATTCAGCTTCAGCAGAGAAATGGTATTTTTCACAGTAAGTCTGTTGAATTGTGGAATTCCTTGCCCAAGGATGTGGTAATGACAAATACAACAGATACATTTAAGAGAAGATTAGACACATTTCTTTAAAGAGGGAACATACAGGGTTGTACTGTGTATTAGTAGGCAAAACAGAAGTTCAAATAAAGACTAAGATATTTGGTAGCAGGAAAGCGTATATAATTCTCATTTCTCTGGGTTATGAGGCAATGGTTGAACTTGATAAACTTGAAAGGTCTGCTAGCAGCCCGCTAGGCTGAAGTCCAGACCTTCCTAAGAAAATACAGTAAAGTGGTAGCATGCTGGACCTTAGATTGATCAAATGAGGCAATAGTCACCATAGTGAAAGGTACCATAGTCATAGTGCATGGCACAAAGGGTTCTTCTTGGATATTGAGTTTTTTGTACTTCTAGGATGTTGTACAACATATATACTTTATACAAGCAACTAAAAATAACAGGTTTTTATTGGATGTTTTATTTTACTGTCACAATGAGGTGTGTTCTAAGGAGAACTAAAGCAATTCTAGAAAAAAATCAATAGCACCATAGGGCTAAACACATTTCCAGAGTTCCCAATGACTTCAAATAAGCTTTTAACCCCTTGATTGCCAGAGAGGTCTCCAGCTCATTGAGAAAGAGAGGCATCTAGTTACACAGATACTAGGTCTCAAGTGTCTAAACAACTGAAAAATAGAATTAATGGTTATAGCGGCATATGCTTATGTTGAGTTTATACAGACCTGATGATCAAACACCAGCTTAGGCCCCCCATCTGCAGAGGTATCTTCACTTAGAAGGGTCCATGTGTTGGTATCTATGTCGTATCGGTAGAAATCACTTTTTAGAGACTTGCTGTTTCTTACAGAAGAGTCCAAATACCGCCCAAGGGTGTAAATCTGTCTGCGATGGGTATCTATACACATCTTGTGACAGGATCGTGCGCTGGGACCACACTGTAGAGGGAAGTTGGGAGAGACAACTGAATAAGAAAGTCAAATCTTTTTACATATACTGATAACTTTTGAGCAGAAACCATTTTACCTGACACACTTTTCACAGAAATATATTCAGTGGTTTGAGAATGAAGGAAAAAGTAGTGTTTTCCCATGTTAAAGAGACAGTAATGGTTAGATATTACTGCAAGCCTTATTCTTCAACATAAATTTTTATAACCGTTATACCTTTCTAAATGCTCATACCTTTCATGTTTTTCATTTTAATAAAAAATTTCCCTCTCCAGCCCCTTTTCCATATGTCACAATGCCCTCTCAGAGCAGCAAGCCAGTCTAGATGGACCGTGACGAGGAACGACCTTCTGTCAGTAAAAGGAAAAACTTGCCCTCAAGGGGGACAGGGTTTTCCTTATAATGACAGGAAGAAGATTGTCCCTTGTTCCAGTCTTTTTCCGTCAAGCAACTAGATTTCAGATCTGAAGGGAGGTAACTATACATATGGAAAAGGGAAGTGAGGGGGACACTTAAAATAAAACGAACAAGAGAACGCTATGATCATTTAGAAAGGTAATTTTCATTATAAAAACATATATAGAAGAATACGGCTTGCAGTAGTATCTAACCATTAATATCTATTAAAAGAATTTTGCAGTTATGGTTTTTCTTCAGAAGTACGGCAAAATCCACTGAATACATTTATGCCAAATTTCACACATAAGATTGGATTACATTTGTACAAAAAAAAAAAAACCTCTGCAATGGAGACGTGTTTCAATTTGGGCAACTTTGCTATTTCCAGCTTTCAAGAGATTTGGAAGTACAATCTTGGCAACAATTTCCCATTAAAGCCATGCTGTCAGGACATCTGGATGAGCATTGACAGAACACACACTTGTGAACTGCCCTAAGATTCAGTCTGGGTCTACAAATGCAGGATTTTGTATTTAAACTTCTGTATGATCAATATGGCCCGAACTCGATTGGGGGCCAACATATGATTAAGCCAAAATAATTAAGAAAAAAAAAAAAAAAAAAAAGGAGAGGATTATTAATTACCACAGCACAGACGAAACATAGGAAACCCCAGTTGGCTGCCAAGTAATTGCAACTAGCAGTTTCCAGTGGTGTTGTATGGGTTGTTTTATTAGCTCCTAATTTACCCCAAGCAAGTTCACAAAAACTAACCTTTCCGAATTGGATGACTTTATTTGGAAAATGCTCCCAATTTGTTTCTGTGAAATTTTTTCCTGATCAGCAACTCAGCTCTAATGTAATCCAAACCACAGATAAATCATATGGGGTACCAAGAATTTTCACTTTAAGTGTTTAACCCTTTGAGTGCCAGAGGGGTACGGAATGCATTGCAAAGCAATGCATTCCATACCCCTCTGGTACGCAAAGGGTTAAAAAAGCAGTCTTTCACTTGAGATATTTTCTATTACATTATAGGCTTACGCATGTGCAAAACGTTAGAGACAGAAAAGATCAGTATTTATGAGTACGCACAGGAGAGACCTTACAACATATTGAGTTAAACAGTGTGCACTACAGCTGACATCTACTCTCACAGGGTTAATCTGGTAGATCAATTACAATGTCAGACTGAGGACAAAATGTTACAAGTGTACTAGAGTTTGATTCATTGCATGCTTAGTTGTTAGTGTTAAAGATGGATTTAATTCTAAAATGAAACAAGGGAGGCCTATAATAATGTTGGAACAGCGGTTTATTAAATTTCAATTGATCATGAGTTAGTGTTTGATTTCTTTCAAAATAGTAAGTGGAGTTACAAGTGTAACTGATTATGGTGTTGGCAAACATGCTTTAAAAAATTGTTCATTTTGTTTAAACTGAAGATAAGGTGGAACTCAGTTGACAGAGGATACACGTTTCCATGAACACTAACTTTGACACACACTTCACAGAGAACATCTAAATGCTTTTAATATCAAATATGATAATACTTATGATGTCATCAACGATGCATAGTGGGGTTGTAGGACTCAAAGTTAATGTTCATAGACACAGCATCAAAGCTTCCTGGCTTTTGTTCCTTTCTTAGAGTATGCTTAAATGAAAGGGTTATTTTTAATTATGCTATTCAACAAAAATGTTTTGCGAGTCTACTAAAAACATTATTTTAGAGGAAAGTCTTCCGATTTTACAGTATTTTCTGTGTCATAGCTTTATTACAAATAACATTCTCATAGGAATTTTATTGTTCAGCTTTTATAAGCATATAGAACCTACAGATAATTTAAAAATGAATCAAATATCATCCACTTACCTCCTTCTCTGTATCTCTAGATATGCAGATCCACTGGTTCTCTCGAACACTGTATGCCCAAAAGTCAGCCAGGTCTTGCGTTCCATCCCAACCACCAAATAAATACACTGTCTCTAACAAAAGAAAGAAAAATTGTCACTGCATTAAGAGAATGCATATTAAGACTGACTAGCAAATAATTTATGGTTAACCATTAAAGTGTTTGTTACATAAAGGCAAGAGTTCACTCTTCACGAAATACATCTTCAATTTTATGTAAAAATAAAAGGTAGCATTCCATAAGTTAAAGGTGCAATTCAATATGCTGCAGAGGTGCCATTCAGAAGCAAGCCAACTGTGCCACACATTTCCTTTGATTTAAACATTTAGATTAATGGGAATTTTTTCCTTCTCTCTGGCGGTGCAACTGGTTTGTTCAGAATTCAACCAAAAATTCCATATCCACTTCCTAGGTTTATATAGATGAGCTATCCTGATTATTGATTAAGATGTCAAACCATAGTAAGGAGTAGGTACAAAGTTGAAATAAAGTTCCACAGTGACACGCAATTTGACAAGCATTGACCCTTTGAGTGCCAGAGGGGTACGCAACGCATTGCTTTAACAGTATGTTTATCAAAGTAATAAACATTTGCAACCTTGCACATACAAATAAATATACAGTGCAGCTACAGTTTGGAAAAAAGTTCTATGTTATACAGAGATTCACAAATAATATTGTTTTTAACTATTGATGAAAAGAGCTGAAATTTGGAGATTAATTAGTGAGAGCCTTCCCCAAAAACCCTGTACTCAGTATTATCACATCACTCAGACTGATGGGAGAGATCTATTATTGTTGGTACATACGGACTTATCTACAGCTTTGTCCGGAGAACTTTAAATAGACTGCAGACTATTTATTTTACAGGATGCTGCATATTTAGCTATGTTATACTATATTGTATGTTTTTTGGGTATTGTTTGTATGTGTTATTTTTATGTGTTAACCATTTTATTTTTCACTGTTAGTATTTGTGTATCATTGCCTCATGGAACATTAGTGTATCAGGATACTGGTAATACACGTATGCCTAGCCAATTTTAGCGCTCTCCTTTTATACCATTTCCAGTTATCTTTCAGATAATTATACACCTTTCGCAGCGGCTCATATTCCAGGCACAGCGGTTGCGGTTTAGATTTACTTATATTTATTATTTTGTGGGCTGAGCTCCATTTTCTCCATACCTATAGTTCTTGTAAGATTTAGTCCTTTCTGAATCCCATTCTGAAAAAAAGGTCAAGTAGCAGGAAGATGAAAGGAACGCGGCCACGATCACTGGTCTTCAGGCCACCAGAAAATCAATTGACCAGACCCTAGAATATGCCTCTGATGAAACCACCTGACTGGCCTTCATCACAGTTGCAATGATTAAAAGGTATGTATCTGACTGCAAGGGGTTAAATTGGTAAAAAAGGGCGTATGCCAGTCGCTGTATGGCATAAGCAAAGGGCAGCGTAAGATGGCTGCCAAGGCACCACTCAATCAGAAAAACAGCCTAAGAAAAGAGGGATTCTGGGAAATTTACCTTTTTCTACATTGCCTATGCTCAGCAAAAGGTGGCTCTGCAGCCACTAAAATGCATCAAAATAAGGGTCTCTGAACATGACCAAAGCAGATCATTCAATACAGAATGGTCAGCAATTTACTCTGAGCACCCTTTGCCCTGGTAAGTCAAACGAGCGCAAAGATATGTCCCAAAGAAGATTCCTCATGGATCTACAGTATATGTAACAAAGATGGCAACCACTACCAAATAAAAGAAAAAAAAAAAATCTGGAACTTGTAGAAATGTCTAGCACTGTAGAATAACATTCCTGAAATGAGGATTAACAATGTAATAAAAAAGGATAATGCAGAAAGATCAGGCCCAGGCCTCGCTTCCCAGGAAGACGTCATCATATCACATACCATTTTCCATAGGAGTCTTTCAAGTATGCTCATCGGGAGTCAGTGCCGTGAGTGATCTCTGCACACGCTCGTGCGGTGCTCTGCATTACTTATGAATCAGACATACTCAACTGATTCATCTTTGGCACACCTGCATTATGCATGCACCAATGTCTCTTGCATCGCTCCAGCACCACAGACATGATTGATCCTCCCTCTTGATGCATGCCCCTACCTCCAGTCACTTGTTTTACCCCAGGACATGATCTACTCAGTGCTCAGTTGTTCTGGTGCCTCTGTACCTGCAGCCTACTGTTCTAATCCAGTTGCCTTCCTGATTTCCTGTTACTGACCTTTGACTTCAATACCAGACCATCAGACCTCTGGCTTCCTGATGCCTGGCTTGTATACCCTGCCATCCAAATTCTGGCTTCCTGACCCCTGGCTTGTATATCCAACCATTCAACTTCTGGCTTCCTGATCTCAGGTTGAATAAGACTACTCTGCCTGTGCCAGACATCCTGCACCAGCTATTCAGCATCTACCTGACTGCATCAGGTATCTGGCACTTAGTTACCTAGATACACTACTCCTGAATATTTGTCTCTTACAACTACCCCTGCCTTCTGGGTCCCTATTCCAGGTCATAACCCCCAGAAAATAGATTATACCTGAAAAGGTTAATAAGATCTAATAACAGCAGCCACCTTTATTTCATAGGCTCTAATGAGATAAATAAGGATCAAGTGCAATTTAGACAGAGACTTCAAGTGAGGGCCCAGAGTGAAATGGGACATAAAAAGGTCCATAGCACTCAAATGGTTAACTTACCAGTCTTTTTTTAAGGCTCCCATTATCAGGAAAAGAGCTGTAACAAAGGTCAATCTCCACACAGAAACGGTCCAGAAATACACATGTGAACTGGGCAATCAGACTACAGTGAAGCCAGTTAATTGGGATTATAGACATGCATATATAAGCAGAAAAATAAAAAAAGTCTAAAACCTACGAGCAATACCATCCTGCATCTCCTCACACTTACATGACTCTGGAGGGGAGGAGAAAAGCTGGAGGAAGAGAGGGAAATCACCACTTTTTAACGTGTTTTTTCCTTTGAAGGAAAGAAGCTTTACCCCATGGTTCCAGTGTTACATATAGGACAAACGAGAAATGTACCTACACGCACACACACTTCATTTAAAATTATATTACATGCAAATATATAACACACACATTATATTATATTTATATATATATATATATATATATATATATATATATATATATATATATATATATTTATATTGAGAGAGAGAGAGATACACACACATACAGTCATGGTAGGATGCACTCACACTATATTTTATATATGTGAAGGGACGTAAGCATGATGGGTTTCATCTGCTGTGTTCAGTTTCCTTGGCAGACCACTGTCTACGGTCTTCAACGTTGCCTATTTCTTTGTGCTTCTTCAAAAGAGCTTGGACTGCACATCTGGAAAACCCTGTCTGCCTTGAACTTTCTGCTGGGGAGAACCTTGCTTATGCAGTATGACTTTTGACATTAAACTGTCTTCAGCAACCTCTCCTTATTAGCAGAGTTTAGCGGTTCCTCACCCAGTTTTATTCCTCCTACACAGCTATTTCTGTTTCAGTAAATGATTGTGTTTTAACCTACATATTAAATTGATGATTATTACCCCCGGTTTGGTATAACTGTTTAATCATTCACCTATTTGCCTATAAAATCCCTGACTGTGGAAGTGTACCTAGAAGAAATTATGCTGTTTTGAAAGCAAAGGGTGGTCACACCAAATATTGATTTGATTTAGATTGTTTATTCTGTTCACTCATTTTGCATTGTTAATTGATAAAAATAAACTATGCTTTTGAAAGCATTCTTATTTTACAGCATTTTTTCACATTTTCCTAAAATTTTTGCACAGTACTAATAATATATACACACACACACACACACACTAGCAATGTGGGACGGCGTTGCCTGTCATGTTATGACCGTTGGGTGTACATGTGTGAAATGTACACACACTGATAAACACAGACATATGTAACACCCAGGCAGACACAAACACACAGTGAGCAGCAGAAATATGCAAAAGACATGCACACAGACACACACATGTAACAGAGATGTACACACGCGCGCGCGAAACATATTTGAGCAGAAACACACGCACGCATCAGTTGTGCACTGCTCTGGCACTCAAAGGATTAAGGTATAGAGAGGCAGAGTTAAATAGCAGTGGGAAGTGTATTCATACCTGGGAACTTGGACATATGGAGTTCCTGGAGGGGACTAATGTGGTGCTGATGTGGAGAGGCAAATGGGGCAGTTTGGTTTAAACGTGGGCAGGGCTTAATCGCGAATAGGGGGCGAGGCTTAACATAAATGTGGAAAAAGTGTTAGTAATAGGCTGGGGAAGGAGGAGAAGTGAGTGACTGTGTGTGTGTGTGTGTGTGTGTGTGTGTGTGTGTGTGTGTGTGTGTCAGCCATATTTCTTTCTGGTTTGTGTGTGTATTTGGTGCTGTGTGCGTGTTTGGTGCTGTGTGAGTGGGGCGTGTGTGTGTGTGTGAGTGGGGCGTGTGTGTGTGTGTGTGTGTGTGTGTGTCTCTGTGGTGTAGGAGCAAGTCATTTTGTTTTTTTCCTCAGTTGGATAGTGGTGGGCAGGCTGGATAGTCCTGTGAAAATCAAGCCCCCATTGAATCACCCAATGAGAGCAGTAACTCCTCCTTACTGCCACCCCTGGGTGTGTGTGTCTCCTGAGGAGACATAAATTATGTAATGAGCCACTCTCCTTTACGTGTGTGTCTCCTGAGGAGACAAATCACGTAATGATATTCATCCCTTGTGTATGATTATGTATACATGTATTACATAGTCTGCAAAAGATTTTTAATAGGCATGTTGCGTTTCGATTCACTTCTTGTGCAAGATTGTGTATACATGTATCACATTGTCTCTATGTGTGTGATCGTGTCTCCATTGCTATGGAGATGATCGGAGCTTTATGGGGGACACGATCAAGGTTTGAATCAGATCCCGGTCTTTTACGTTCCTAGCCTCACTCCGAGTCTCCACGCTGGGGAGATTCGATATTGCAGACATCAAAGGTATGTTGTTAAAAGGTGTATATTTTATATTTTTTATATATTTAAGCATTGAACAGTTTTAATTTTTATCCCCTGACAAAGTGAGTATAATTCACGTAATGCGTTGGGAATTATACTTGATAAACGTATTTATATTTATATGTTCCCGTGGCCTGTCCCAAGCATGAACTGCATTTATTTGAAAGGTTCAACAGCGCATTGGGTTTATGCCAGGTCAGATGTATTGTGTACTGTATCTACGGTGATCCGGTGAGTGACTTTTTATTTGGGGCCAATTTCGGGACAGCATAGGTTACGGAGGTGCTCTTAGAAGGATCTCTCTTCTGTTACATCTAGGCACCGGAAGGGTTAATCCTCTAGTGGGTCATACTGTCCAAACACCGGTTATCACAGTGCAGTGAGGGGCAAGTGATTCCACATCCGCAACGGTTTTGTTATTGTTTGTTGGGCTATTCTATCAAGAAGAAATCTAGTGAGTACAATCGGTGTGAAACATTGAACACCCAATATCCAGAGATTACTCTCAGATGTGTGCGCTCTCTTCTTCTTTTCTTTAGTTGCCAATTTGCGATAAGCGCCGCTAAGGACGTCAGAGATAGAAGCTTCCATGCTAAAACTTTACCCACTATTTGAATCAAAAATGACATTGAAAACATAAAGGACTGTATTTGCGCCGTGTATATTATATATATACACACTCAGTATTTGGAGCGCTGTGTATGGATTTTTTGTTGTCTTTGTGAAGTACATTCAGCTTGCGTTCCTTGTGAGCAAAGTAAAGGGAGTTTTCAAGTGCCTGAAGAGTATGTAACGCATTGCACACTTCATGTGGCACTCCAAGTGTTACTGTGGCAACTGAAATGGTTATGTTCTGCACAAGCATTTGCTGGAGAAAAAATAATGCTTCTGTAACAGAAGAGAAGGTTTGTTGCAAGTACGAACAGTGAATTACCAGTAGTTTTATGTTAGGTGGTTTACGAAAGGCACGTTGACATTTTAAGCATGTGAGCTACAACGAAATAAATTTAAATGATTTTTCACGTTAAGTAAAGCACATCTCCACATCAGGTGGCTGATGCTCCTGCTCTCGCTTTTAAAATATTAAAGAATGCCTCCTCACACCCAGCATCTCTTCACAGGACAGGCTACCCAGCACTGTTGGATACTGGGTAGTTTTTGCCAGAACCTTCACACAGTAGAGTGCACCAACCACTACTCTGTGCCGTTACACACAGCACCAGGAAACCTATGTGCAGAAACCATCCTACTCGCTTATATACAGAATGAGTGTTATAGGGATAAAGACTCTTACTGTACATAAGGGAGTGTGATGGTCGCTGCACAAAGGTTTCCTGGTGCCACTTGTAACCATATAGAGTAGTGGTTCGTACTGGCAAAAGTGAGGCAGTATCCAGCAGTGTGGGGTAGCCTGTGCTATGAATGCTGGGTGTGAAGAGGCGTCCTGTAATATTTTAAACGCGAGGGCAGGAACAGCAGCCATTTGATGTGGAGATGTGCAAGGAGGTCTAGTATGCAACATGGCTGCGGAAAGCAATGCCAGTTTTAGATACTGCAGAACTCACACTGTGTTGCAGGCTGTGTGAGCACATACTTGCATGTGCTGCACACAGGCTGACTCACAGGAATAGACTGGTGCATGAGGGTGGCTCGAGTAGCTGAACTCCGGTGCCCTCTCTGCCCCTCCCAATGATAGTTGGTTGTCTGTCAAATTTCTTTAACCCTTGCAGAATGTAGGTCATGTATGAATTGCACACCTTAATGTTCGTTGTTTTACTTCAAAGGCGACTGCTGCGTCTTACTCAGAGGACCTTTTGCTGCTGGTGTAAGTTATGGGTTTTTTTTGTTTTTCTTGCAAAAGGAGATGGTGGGGATGGTCAAAGTCCATGCAGAGATTTTGACAGGAGTGGCCAAGCTGTACTGGAGAAGAATGGGAGAGATATGCATATCTATTACTTGAGTCCGCCCCGGGATTGTATGTTGCACTTCCAGAGAATTTGTGGTCACGTGACCACATTCTTTTTTATAGTATGTATATTATATATATATATATATATATATATATATATCTATCAAAGTCAAATAGGAAAGCACTCTCAACGTTTCGGTTATCACATAGTAACCTTCAGGTTACTAGGTTACTATGTGATAACCGAAACGTTGATTTTTTTGTAAATAAACCCACTTTCTCACTGATTCACAAGTCCTGAGAGTGCTTTCCTATTTGACTTTGATACAACTATGGCTGGAATTTAGCACCCAGGCAATGGACCTTGGAAGCATGAGTGCCTCTTTAAATATATGTACCTACACACATACACGCACGCAGTATGGGACGATGGTGCCCATCTTTTATAGCCTTACTAGTTGAAGAGCCCATTACACCGGCCACAGTGCCACTGCCAGTCGGTCGCAGGGCAGTCATGCACAGTAGAGACTGCCCACACCGCGGCTGATACAGTGCCAGACAGTCGAGGTGCAGTCATGCTCAGTAGAGACTGCCTGCGTTGAGCCTGATACAGAGGTGGATGCTCCTTCGGAGCACCCTGCTCTGTATCAGCCTTGTCATGGGCAGTCTCTACTGCGCATGACTGCAGCACCCGCAGCAGTCTCTACTGCGCAAGACTGCGTCATTACAAACTTTCTAGCGAATTATTATATAGGATATTTAGTTATGTAAAGGGTCATTTTATTGTGTTATTAGAGTGTAAGCTGATGAAGTGCAATTGAAGCACAAATCATGTGTCACATTTTAAAAAGTACCCAAATTCCTACTGACTGAAGCTGTTCTCTTAACCAGTTGAGTGGCAGAGGGGTACTCAAGGTATTACACAGCAATGCGCTGCGCAGCCCTGTGATACTCAAAGGGTTAACCCCTTGAATGATACAGACGTGTCCAACGCACCTGTCAGTCTGAAAGAGGTATCGAATTCAATGCGTGTGTTAAACCTGTAAATGCCAAAGAGTTATGTCATGCATCACAATGAGTTGGAAACTTTTTTTTTATTTTTTTGCACCAAAAGTGTTTAACCCATTAAATACTCATGACATGCCAGGACCATCATGGGTAAACTTCCCATAAGGACCCAAGATGGTCCTGGAATGTCGAAGTTTAAATGATAGTGCTCTGTTTCATTCATTCCCCATTATGATCACTACTAAAGCGGTCAAATGTACCCTTTTTCCATTCACAAAGGCAATGTGTTTTACACATTACCTTTGTGACTGTTCTCTGCTTCTCTCTTATTTACTATGAGAGTGAGAGAGAAGCAGAGAAGAGACAAAGAAAGAAACAGTGGCCAGTGTTGGGGGTATTAACCACTTCAATGCTGGAGGCAGGATGGATGCAGGTCCATTTCTGACCTGCTAAGAGCAACTAGCTTTATTTTTAAATAAATCTAAAACAGAGAAACACATGTACTGAGGTACATTAATGGTAATTTTATTGATGTGAAGCAATGTAATACACTTAAACGCACCACAAAGTCTTATTAAGAAAAAGGTGGGAAAATAGGGGATTTTCGGCCCAGAGGGACAATGCCCTCCTAAAACGGCCCATTTTGTAGGTATGAATGACCGGTCATACCTTTCATACATTTTTTTCAGTTTTCTTCAATTTTAATAAACTAAATGGTGGGTTATCCACATACATGGGGTATCAAAAGAGAGCCTTACTAGTGTGTGAAAAACAGCATATAATTTATGTGGCTAGAATTAAAGACAGAGGGAAAACACTGTTGAACAAAGACCTAGTCAAAAAGGTCAGAATTGCTCCAGTCTTGGAGTGCAATCCACCTCAGATTTTCCCAGTCCTTAAGGCTTTAAAACACAACTCTGACTGGCAAAGGTGTATGCAGTGCAATAGCTCTGTGGCACTGAAATGGTTAACGCTTTCAGTGCCAAAGACCTATCCAATACGTTTCATATCTGTGTGGCTGCAGTCAAACATACACAGGAACAAACAAACACATGCATACACAGATATACATTATTATACATAGACACCCTCACCCCCCAAACACCTCTGTCACCTGAGGGCTGATATGAAGGGGGAAGGTGGGAGGAGACAAACAGGACGTGTGTTGGACAGGGAGAGTAAAGAGGACATGTTTGTCGGTTGGGGAGGGTGGTAGGGGAGAGACAACATATCAAACAAATGGGAAATGTGGCAGGGGACAAAGGGGAAATGGAAAAACTGAGCTATATATGTTAGCGCTTGCTTTAAATGCATTGCATACCCCACTGCCACTGAAAGAGTTAACCAGCTCTGTTATAAAATGTGTGTGGGCTAGTGTGTACCAGCACTCCTCCCACGTGAGCTCTGGGCTGTCAACCTCTCTCTCAGGCAACCAGTATCTCTCTCTAAGACCATAGTGTTTCTCCCTCAAATCCACCATTCTCTGTGTCTGAGCCGCCCACTCTGTGTCACAACCCCTTCCTTATCTGTCAAAGCCGCTCCACCCCTGTCCTCCATCTCTCAGCTCGTCCATCCTCAAGCCCTTTGCCAAAATCAAGTGTATAGAGAAAGTTACCTGTGAGCACAAAAAAGTTCACAAACAAAAGCAAAGGTAGTAGATAAACAGATATTGGGAACAGACTGAGTAGTGTGTGTAGAACATATGTAAGAAAGCTACTCCTTGACCCTTTGAGTGCCAGTGCAATGTGTTGCTAAGCCCTCTGGCATGGTTAATCCAGCAGCAGAACAATACTACAAGGACGTTATACATATAAAAAGCCTCTTATCATCCCCTGTGGCAAATTCATCTGTCAAGCTCGGATATGGGAATTAATACAGAGACAGATAGTTATCCACGAGCACGAAAAAGTTGAAAAGTGCAAAGTGAGCTATGTACACTTACAGCAGTAATTAATAGGATGACAAGGCATCTGAGAACTGAAAAGGTTAATCAATGGCATCTTTCGTGCAGAACCTCATACACCTATGCAATCTCCCTCTGTTTTGATGATTCATCTCTCTGTGTCCCAGATGTTGTAATGATGAAACATAGCTCCTGAAATATAATTCCCAGCCTTGGCCAGGGCAGTGGCATCATACATTGTGGCTCCTAAAAAGTGTGCTGGAGGAGTAAGTCGGACATGTTTTGTTTTCTTTCCAAGTGGTGATAGTGAGGATCCCTGCAGAGATTTTGACAGGAGTGACCAAGGGGCGATTTCCATCCTACACTGGCAGACTGGAGGAGATATGCATATCTCCCCTCCTTGCTACCGCCCTGGGGATCTGTGTGGTAGATCGCAAAATAAAACCCACCCACCTCTAGGTAAAATACTCAATATGAAAATCTCTATATATTATATATGCATGTAGGGGTATCCAGGGAGTAAACAAGGTCATCTCTCAGAGCTATGTAAATATTTCTGGTCTCATCCTGAACTTTCCTCAGGTCTAAAATGTAATTACGGATGCAGGAAATTTATACCCAGAACAAAATCAAATTTCAGATCCACACACACACACAGATTGATACATTTATCTCATAATAACATAAAAATCTAAGGGATTCTGGTTTGCTGTCAGGGGAGAGGTTGGCTGGTAAAAGCAGATTGGTTGAGGAGGCAGGGGGTGTAGCAACTCTGATTCAGATGGGAGTTCAATATAGGCAATGCTTCCATTCTACCCGGAGCACCAGGTTAGTAGTGGGAGGGATCAAAAAAAAAAAAAAAAAAAAAAACTCTCAACCAACTCCCTCTCATTTACGTGAGAGGGTTTCCTGACCCCGCCCACTCCTACCAGGCACTTGGTATAGGATGGAAACAGGGGAGCTCTACTGCAAAGCCATGGCACACATGCCTGCACTCTTTTATTATATTAAAAGTCAGAGCTTGTGGTGGGACATCAGGACCCCTTCTGATCCCCCCCACCTCCCCCAGCTAGATGTGATGTAGGGGAGCTTCTTCCAACCTACTACTGGGTAGGAGTGGGCAGGACCAGGAAACCCTTGCAAATCAATGAGGGAAGCTTTCCTTCATGGATTTGAGATTGTTTCTCGATCCCGCCCATTCCCACCCACATACTCTGGGTAAGACAGAAGCAGGGGTTGTTCTGCCACTCCACAGTGTTGTCTCTATCAATGCCACACAACAAGGTGTGACTTTTTTTTTTTTTTTTTTTTTTTTAGTGGCTGGCTGAGGAGGCAGGGTGCAATTCAGTGGGAAACTTTTTTCTTTCATGATATGATAGATAGTTTAACAAACATTCATACATGAGAGAAAATCTGTGTAGGGCTTTACCTGGTGAGAGATGCTCAATTCAAGTTATTATAGCTCAAGAGGTCATAAAAAAGTGGAAATTCTTACATTCACATTCAATCTAGAAAAGTAGCCAAAGACTAAATTCTCTCACGGAATGCAATATAAATGCCTATGTGGATACATGGTGGTGTAATTACTAAGTTTATTTTATTCACTGACATGTAATTGAATAGTATTGAGTAGTACAATATGCTGACTCTCAATAAACAACGATGATACAAATAATATCATCAGTTTGTTCCCACCAAAAGTGCCTAGTTTTAGTCTACACTAAAAGCAGATGTCGGCAAGTGATCCATTTTAAAAATAAGTTTAATAAATTATTGGGAGGTGGAATAACAGTTGAGGTGGTTGGATCCCCTACAGGTGTGAATACTGACATTTACAATTAATCAGGTAAATAAAAAGAATGAAAAGAAGAACAGCGGTTAAGAATGTAATGATCTACTACTGTTACTCTGGTTTATCAACTGAAACCAGCCTTCCTGGACGGCACAGCTCTCCCAGTGTTCTTGTTGATGAGATAGTTCCATTGTGCACATAAATTCTCACAGCTCACAAACTCAGGCCACCACAACAGCTTTATTCATATGGGAGCTAAGCAAAAGGAATTCTGGCATAGAATGAGCATCCGATGGGATAGCAGCCAAAAAAATAGCAGCTATCATGCCAAAAGCGTTGTTAAAGTAAAACTGCAACACCAATGTTCAGAGTAGAAGTACCATGTTGTCCAGAAAAATAAAAAGAGAGGACTGGAAACTGCTCTATTTCAAAGGGCAAGTACCATTTAAATTCATTGAAAACAGAGGCATTACTTAAATAACTGAAGAATGTCTAGCAAGAAAAAAGTGTGCTTTTTGTAGATTTTAGGAAACTGAAGGTATCCTACATGACAATTATCTGGACCAGTCTAACACTAAATTGTTCAGGCAGAGGACAGATAAGTGTCCACGCTGACAGGCTGGGGTTAACCCCTTTTTATTGCAAAACCAGCAAGTGTTGAAAAAAGCCTAGTAATGTGCTATCTTCAAGCACTAATGGTGTTAAACCCCTTAAGGACCACAAGGCTGTATTAATGCTGTATACAAATTACCTTATATGCAAGTTTGCACTTTAGGGCTAGACCAAAAGATTGACAGTTTATGCCAACATCAGTGATGCTACATTCCAGTTGATTAGATCATGGCAGGATCCAGAGTAACTACTTTTTGCTACCACTGCTCATATCAGGTGTGGATTTGGATGAGCTCTAGTCAGTCACCTGAGATGATTATCAGGTTCTGGATCTGCTTCATGTTTGAATTCCCCTAGTTACGCACATTAACCTATCTACTTACCTAGCTATCGGATTGAATGCCGTATGGCAATATTTTGCAAGGATATCATGCATTCTTAAAGAGTGACTATAACATAGGAAAAAGTGTTTTTTATTTACTTAATAGATTAACATGCCTAAGCAGAATGCTTCATTACTGCAGTTATATCTATTAATGTTAGCATGTTTTCTGCAGTTTCCTGTATATTTTGATCTCCTTTGAAACTTGGATCTGGGTCACACCTTCCCCCCCCACAAAAAAAAAAAAAAAAAAAAAAAAAAAAAGGCATCAATAGTCCTGAATGACCCATAGGGGACATAAGTTATCAATACTGTAAACTAAAACATTCAGTTAGGATATACCAAAAAATAATAGCTTATCTAGGGTAGCTACCTAATTTATTTATATAGAAATAGAACAGGTGCATAAAGATAGGAGAGTAGGCAGTTGTGTAGCCAAGGTGTCTAGAAAATAATCTGTACAGATCTGTATGAATCCTTACAACCTTATAGGTTAATAAAGATCTAGAAATATTTGGTTTACTTTAGTGCCTTTTCAGGTTATCCATTTTTACACTTTTATGCAATAGTAAGCACTTTGCCTATTCAAGTTTTGATTGCCTCTCTGTAAGAAAGATGCCACAGAGGATTTTGTTTGTTTGGAGAGGAGTTTGTCTGTTTGTTACCGTATCATTGTACACACTCTTAAGAAGGAAGCTACTTTTGTGAACTACAAATTAACACAACTAAAGATCTCAACGGCCAGTGGGAACCTTTAAGTGGAACATTACTGTATGTCTGCTTACAGCTTAGAAGTGATTGTTGTGAACTGCATACCATGAGTGATTACAGTATATGGGTAGTGTATGAGTTAATATTTATTTATAGGTGGAGGATTTGATTGAAGTACATTTGTATCGACTGTCATTAACCCACAACTATCTCCCACCTTTATTTCACAGTTAATATATTATTCACAGTAATCTTCATTGAATCACATCCTCTAATTCCATCTACCATCTTTATATTGCATATTAAATGATTTACCAGTATAGCAGCTTTTCAGATTCATTCTTTCTGTTTGCTTACTGGTAACTATATTGGTGGTAGTTCGGAGGACAGCTTTGTTTGTTTGATATGAAATCGGATTATCTGGACTCATCTACATTGTGTTTTTTGTAGCACAATTGCTATACACATTGTTTGATGTAGCATTATAAGATTTAGATATTCACATTAGATTAGTGTCCTTTATGATGACGCTATATCCTACATTGTTATTTATGATGAACTCTTGTGAAACAATTTACATTTTTATGGGGTTTGGGCTATATTTTATTTATTTGTTTTGTTATACATGATATTATTTTGTGTCATTTTTATATTTTTAAAATAAATACTATCAAGCCATTCCTAATTTCTACAGTGCTGGGGTATTCTTTATTTTAAGACAATCAGAGGCTTACAACAGATTTACTTGCGCATAAATATTAAAATTATATATATATATATATATATATATATATATAATGAACTGCTGTTTTCAAGGTTTTTTTTTTTTTTAATACATACCAATAAATCCTTTTCTCCTAGTAGTTGTGAAACAGGAGTTAAGTAGCTACTACAAAGAGGAAGAGCAGTTGCAAAACCAAGCTCTCCGGAGGAGACCGTTTCTCAGCTCCACTTAATCTCTGCCCATCAGCAGTCACCTTCAGTTTAACATATAGCAAAGACATGAGAAAAGAGGACCAGGGCAGGAAGAGAGTCAACATTTCAAATAACACAAAGGACACCCCTGCCCTTCCTCTGGGAGTGATATCCTGTGTTTCACAAGGACTAAGAAAAGGATTTAAATTTGCATGTAAACAAAAATCCCATTCTCTCTTTCATCCAATGTGGAACACATGAACCACAGGGGTAAACCAAAGCTATCCCAACAGGAATTCAGGAGAGGGGAAGAAAAGCTCTGAACAATAAAACCAGTCTCGGCAGAGAGAAAACAGATATAAACATGTATTTCAGGTGTCAAAGAACACTGGCACACAAAAACTAACAGCAGAAGAGTTTATAGAGAAGAAAATGGAACCTACACAGGCACTGCTGCCTGGAGGACATTTTCTCCAGAACTGGGCACATTCAAGGCTAGCACATAGACTCTAATGTTTAAAGAATGTGTGGCATGATGACCATTTTGCCACCTTGCACGACCTACTTCTCTGAGCCCTGATTCATGTAGGCTCACAGAGAACAAAAAAGGAACGTGCAGTGCTGTAGCAGTGTGACTGGCAGGGAATTATTTAAATGCATCGGTGATGGTAGGACAAATAAATAAATACAAAATATCGTGTGCACCTTTTGCAACATTTCTCTGTCAGGTGCTCCAACACCAAGGCATATATACTGCTGAATTCTAGCTCTAAAACCTGTAGTTCTACAGATAAACACATGGGAGGAAGTGATGAGGCTTGGCTAGGGCTTACAGTGGATATAAAAAAAGTCTACACACCCCTGTTAAAATGTCAGGTTCTTGTGATGTTAAAGAATGAGACAAAGATAAATCATGTCAGAACTTTTTCCACCTTTAATGTGACCTATAACGTCACATAACAAACTGAAATCATTGAGGGGGAAAAATAAACTCACAATAAACTAGTTGCATAGGTGTGCACACCCTCTTATAACTGGGGATATGGCTGTGTTCAGAATTAACCAATCACATTCAATCTCATGTTAAACAGAAGTCATTACACACCTGCCATCTTTTAAAGTGACTCCGATTAATCACAAATAAAATTCAGCCGTTCTAGTAGGATTTTCCTGACATTTGCTTAGTTGCATCTCAGAGCAAAAGCCATGGTCCGCAGACAGCTTCCAAAGCTTCAGAGGGATCTCACTGTTGAAAGATATCAGTCAGGAGAAGGGTACAAAAGAATTTCCAAAGCATTAGATATACCATGGAACACAGTGAAGACAGTAATCATCAAGTGGAGAAAATATGGCACAACAGAGACATTACCAAGAACTGGATGTCCCTCCAAAATTGATGAGAATATGAGAAGAAAACTGATCAGGGAGGCTTCCAAGAGGCCTACTGCAACATTAAAGGAACTGCAGGAATTTCTGGCAAGTACTGGCTGTGCACTACATGTGACAACAATCTCCCGTATTCTTCATATGAAAGGGCTATGGGGTAGGGTGGCAAGACGGAAGCCTTTTCTTACAAAGAAAAACATCCAAGCCCGGCTGAAGTTTAAAATAACAAACATCAAGTCCCCCAAAAGCACGTGGGAAAATGTGTTATGGTCTGATGAAACCAAGGTTGAACTTTTGGCCATAATTCCAAAAGGTATGTTTGGCACAAAACACTGCACATCACCCAAAGAACACCATACCCACAGTGAAGCATGGTGGTGGCAGCATCATGCTTTGGGGCTGTTTTTCCTCATCTGGAACCAGGGCCTTAGTCAGGGTGGAGGGAATTATGAACAGTTCCAAATACCAAGCAATTTTGGCACAAAACCTTCAGGCGTCCGTAAGAAAGCTGCAGATGAAGTTCACCTTTCAACACGACAATGACCCAAAGCACACATCCAAATCCACAAAAGCATGTCTTCACCAGAAGAAGATTAACATTTTGGAATGGCCCAGCCAGAGCCCAGACCTGAATCCAATTGAACATCTGTGGGGTTATCTGAAGAGGGCTATGCACAGGAGATGTCCTCGCAATCTGACAGATTTGGAGCACTTTTGTAAAGAAGAGCGGGCAAATATTGCCACGTTTAGATGTGCCATGCTAATAAACTCCTACCCAAAAAAATCGATTGCAGTACTAAAATCAAGAGGTGCTTCAACAAAGTATTAGTTTAAGGGTGTGCACACCTATGCAACCAGGTTATTATGAGTTTATTTTCCCCCTCAAAGATTTTAGTTTGTTTTGCAACTGAATTGTTCATGTTATAGGTCACATTAAAAGGTGGAAAAAGTTCTGACATGATTTATCTTTGTCTCATTCTTTAACATCACAAGAACTTGGCATTTTAACAGGGGTGTGTAGACTTTTTATATCCACTGTAGGTGAAAAGATATGGGGGGATATTCACTAAGATGTGATAAAGAGGTGATAAAGTGGAGATTATTTCTCCAGTGATATCACTTCTCCAGTTCCTAGGTTATTCCATGGAGCCTACGCGCTAGGATCTCTAAAACCTAAGAAATGTTAGTGAATTGGCTCCAATGAATAACATAGGAACTGGAGAAGTGATCTCATTGGAGAAGTCTTCTCCACTTTATCTTCTCTTTAACACACCTTAATGAATAACCCCCCTGATGTCCTAGTTATTCTGAGAGTGATTTTGGTCCAACTTTCTCATTCTGCCAGAACTATAGTACTGATGCTGGAGAAGAAAAAAAAAATATTTTGATTTTAATGTCACTTTTAAACTCCTACAAACTTTTCATTTAACTGGCAAATTGCTGGATATAAATGAAAGAATTCAACAAAGAAAGGGAATGAAAGTGTAAAAGCCGATTACTTTATATAAAAGCATTCTTAAATAATATTTTTATTCTATGAGCTACACTTTCCTTAATTTAGCATCCCAAATTTGGTCACTATATCAAAGGTTAATGCTTTACAGAAAAATGCAGTGCTTATTTACCAGACTGAACATCGATAACCATCTGATGACCTCCCCTCATTCCCGGCCTGCTGTCTTCTCCATCTCCTACAAAGAGATAAAACTATTAACAGAAAATCAACAAATCAGATTTAATCAGATTTAAACACCCATTAATTTTAGAGCTGGTGTGAACATGTTGATTTGTATGTATGTTCTTCAAATAAGTTAAGGAGAATTATATACTATAAATAAATGGCTTTAAAAATATAAGCAAACAAACACATTGACTTACCTAGGTAGATATGCCCTGCATACAGCAGTAAAGAGTATCTATTTTTTGCATTTCATGTGCAGTTCCAGTATACAGTGATCTCAATTGAAATCTGCCTCTAAGTTAAACCTCACAACAAGCAGACTTCAATTTCTTGTAAAGGGACACAACTCTAGCAGAAACTAAATTGAAGCAACCAGCTTTAAACTAAAGCCAAGATCAAATGCAAATAAAAACACTAAACAGAAATAAACTGCTGTTTAAAGAACACCTACCTAGTTAGGTTCTGATAAATGAAGAGCCACTTTTTCATATGGTATTGTGTCCCCCTTAACAAAAAAGCCGTTTAATTTTTTTCTTGAACAATCGTAATTCATCTAGATGTATAGACCTTTCCCAGAAAAGCAATGCAACATAAAATAGGATTTTAGTATTATCTGTCAAATCCTTTTCTCTATAGTATATATGGAACACAGGTACCATGGGAGTTGAGTCACTACTTTTGGAGGGCAGGACATATCTCAAAAGATAGAGCCTTGTAGGTGGAGAATCCCAGCCAGACCTACAGCTTGACCCCTCTCCTCCCAGTCACCAGTATGAATGTGACCAAAGCCACACTAACAAGGCAAAGAAGAGAAGGAGGAAATCTCCTGTGAGAAGAAAGACTCTAAGAAGACTCTGCGAGGCCAGACAGGTGAGATCTGGGTTGGAGACCTGTGTTCCATATGGACTATAGAGAAAAAAGGATTTAACAGGTCACTAAAATCCTATTTTCTCTTATGTCCAATATGGAATGCAGGTACCACAGGTACATACAAACACTAAGCTCCTGGGAGGAGGGGGAAAAAGGAGAAAGGACCTCATGACTGTCCCCATGATACCAGAGTTCCCTAGGACAATCCAGAATCGGAATAGCCCAAAAATAAAGTGTCAATAAACACGGAGCTCCCACAGCACACAAGAACAAGAGCCAATGGGTGCAAAACAAACAAAAAACAGTATGGCAACCAAGCGTGCAAGGTCCTAGACAGGCCAAGCAGCCTGAGGACCTTCCGGCCAAAGCTAGTTTCAGCCATAGCCAGAACATCAACATGGTAATGCTTAGAAAAGGTATGCAAGGACGACCAAATTGCTGCTTTGCATAAGTGCTCAGCCAAGGCCTGATTCTTGTAGGCCTTGTAGGCCCAGGAGGCCCCCCAAAGACCTAGTGGAATGCATTGTAACCTTGAAAGGGAACAGGTTACTTTCAGAGCTCATACACCTGACATATGGTAACCTTAATCCAAGAGTCCACAGTGACCTTGGAAGGGGATTGACCTGCCCTGGGACCCTCAAAAATGTCAGAGTAGGCTTTACTAAAAGTCTCAGTGTTGTGCACATAAAATTTAAGGCACTGCACCATGTCCAACAAATGGAGAGCCTACTCCTTGCCAGACCTAGGGTCAGGACAAAAGGAAGTCATGACAATCTCCTGAAACACAGAAGCCACCTTAGGAAGAAACTCCAGAGAGGCTCGAAGCACAGCCTTGTCCTTATGAAAGGCCAGGAAAGACAGCTTGGAAGACAAGGCCTGCAACTCAGCATCTCTCTGGACTGAGACTTCTGCCAAAAACCCATCTTAAGTGTCAACTGATGTAGAGGAATGGAAGCAATAAGCTCAAAAGGAGGCCCCTGCAAAACTCCCAGAACAAAATTAAGGTCCCACAAAGGCATGGGCCACCCCTGAAGGAACACCTTGACATCTGGAATGGTGGCAATGAGTCTTTGGAAAGACACAGAAAGAGCTGAATTTAAACCTTTAAAGGTGCTCAAGAGAAGTCCTTTTTTCACTCCATCTTGAAGAAAGGATAACACCAGAGAAAGGTCAAACTCCTGCGAGGACAAAGACCTATCCACGCACCACAAATGAAAAATACACCAAACCCTATGGTTGGCCTTGGAAGAGACAGGCTTCCAGGACTGAATCGTACATTACCATGTTAATGTTCTGGCTATGGCTGAAGCCAGCTTAGGCAAAGCAGCCTGAAGGACCTTCTGGCCAATCTAGGGCCTTGCATGCTTAGTTGCCATACTGTTGTTTGTTTGTTTTGCACCCCATTGGATTTTGTTATTGTGTGCTGTGGGAGTTCAGTGTTTGTTGACTTAGCCCTTGTAGCTGTTCGCTTGGGCTGCCACTGCTGTCTGGGCTTGGAGGAGGAGCATCCATGTGAGACCTGTGAACCTAGCAACCTTTGCTCTTCCATTTGGCGGGAGAAAGAACAAGAAAAAAAAAAAAAAGAGGATTTTAGTCTTACCTGTTAAATCCTTTTCTCTTAGTCCATATAGGTTACTGGTAACTTTCTGTAGGCGATCTGCCCCTTTAAGTAGGCAGGAACAATTCTAGAAGTGAATGCAGGGGCAGGGGTGAAGCATACCTTCCCTCCTTGGCTGCAGCTAGCCAATCGGCCCCAGTAAGGTTTGAGACACTAACTATTGAATAGATCAGAGGTTCGCAAACCGTGCCCTCAGTGGCCACTAACAGGCCAGGACTTAGGAATTTCCCTGCTAGAACACAAGTGTGTTGATCAGAGGCTCAGTCATATTGATTAACTCACCTGTGCTCTTAAAAGGAAATTCTCAAATCCTGGCTTGTTAGTAGCCACTGAGGGCAGGGGTTGAGAACCACTGGACTAGATAGTAAGAAGGGAAAGACAACTCCTGTGAGCATGAAATCGAAGGACCCCCACGTTCTGCCACAGTAGAGTAAAGCATGGTCCCTTGACAGGGGGGGAGACCAGTAACCTATATGGAAGAGAAAAGGATTTAACAGGTAAGAATAAAATCCTCTTTTCTCTATCGTCCAATATAGGTTACTGGTAACTCTGGGATGTCCAACCATTGAGTTTCCCAGAGGCGGGAAGTAGGGCAAGGACAAGGCGCAGGGCCCCCAAAGTCACCAGAGCATATATGAACCATCAGATCAGAGATTGCCCAACAATAACAAATGAAGTGTCAACGGACACTGAACAGGGGTAACAACACCCCAGGAACTGTTATACAGCACGCTGAACTAGAGCCAACGGGGCTCAAAAGATAAGGAGCACTGAAGAACCGATGAAGATCCTAGACAGGTAAGACTGCCTCCAGGATCTTCTTCCCAAAGCTGGCATTAGTCGATGCCAGAACATCAACACGGTAGTGCTTCGAAAAGCTGCGCACAGACGACCAAGTGGCAGCCTTGCACAACTGATCATCTGAGGCCTGATTCTTGTAAGCCCAAGAAGCCACAATAGATCTAGAAGAATGAACCGTGACCTGAAAGGGAACAGGCTTCTCCCTTAGTTTGTAAGCCATACGAATAGTGAACTTAATCCAAGACGTAATGGTCACTTTGGTTGCCAGTCTCCCTGCCCTGGGACCCCCAGGAATGACGAACAGCATGTCAGACTGTCTAATGGATTCAGTGCGATGCACATAAAACTTGAGACAATGCACCACATCTAACAAGTGGAGATCCCTCTCCTTGTCAGAGGTAGGGTCAGGGCAGAAGGAAGGCACCACAATCTCCTGTGAAGTGCGAAGCACAGCCTTGTCTATGTGAAACACCAAAAAGGATGGTCTACAAGACAAAGCATGCAACTCCACAACACGGCGAACAGACACAATCACCAGGAGAAAAGCCATCTTCCACGTCAGCAGGCATAGAGGAATAGTAGCCACGGCCCTATTCACACATGCTGCAGCAAATTCAGGGCGGAGGTCAGAGCCAGCCATCGCAAAAATAGCCTTGAGAGACATCTCAAGCTTCTTATCAGTTCAGTCTGAGAGCAGAGGCCTCAGCCACAGGCAAGGCAGTGGACTTAAAAAGCCTGTAAACAAGGGTGTCCACTTTGTGGGGATGGACCCACTGTGTGAGGGTCATTTCAGAGAACGGGTAAAGCCTAGCGAAACTTCCTAGATACAGACGGTTTCCTGTCTGGAAACTTCCACTCCTCAGACACCAAGCAGTCAAGGGTATGGTTAGGTGGAAAACAAGTATGGGGCCTAACAGGCTCGTGAAACACATCAGAGGGGTCACAAGAAGCCTCCTGTACCAAGGGAATGTTCAGGGTGGTCAGCACAACCCTGGTCAGGCTCTCAGCCGAGGGAATGGGGTCAGCCTCAAAGGGGTCCCCAAAAAACTGAGATGAAGGAACAGCGTAACAGTCATCATCATCCACCAATAATTCTTCCTCAGAGGAGTCAGACACATTAGGTACACCCGGCGGTTTAGGCAGGGAAGATCTGATAGGGGCGGGGGCCTGCCACGAGTGGAAGACCCCCTGTAAAGTGGATGGAAGGAGCTGTAAGGTGGACCGGAGGTCCCTGGTAGTAGCCTTAAACTCTTTCATCCATACTGGCTCTAGTGCATGGCTGAAGGCCCCTGCAAGGGATTCAGGGGCAGCATGAATGCTGGGCAAACATGACCTAAGTATTCTCTAGGTAACCCTGAGTGACATGAGGAGCAATGCGCAATGGTGGACACAGAGACCCCAGAGTGCTTAGTCTTGGGCCTAGCCCCAAGCTCCAATGGATTAGACATTGTCACAGTGGCAAAACATTCAAAGTATAAGGGATTACCCAAATACAGTGTGTATGATTAAAAGTTCACCCTAGAAATCGCTAAAATACACATCTGGCAGGCGAAGGGGTAATCTGCACAGGAAAGAAGGACAGTCTAAGCCCTGTGTAGGATACTCATTCAGGGAAAGCACTAAATGGCTGCTGCAATGGGAGCCAATCGGGAACGAGCACTCATGGGAAATGTCGTTTTCCCAGAAAAAGTACCCCGACAGTGCCCAAAGCCCCCTGAGCTCCCCAACACACACCAAACATTGACCAGATGAGCCATCTCTGAAGTTGCTACGATGAGCGGTTGCAGAGATATGTTCCAAACTGTAAAGTCCCATAGAAGTGAATGGACCAACGGCATCTATGCGGCAAAAAGCATGCAGAACACAAATTTTGCAAAGTTGTAACTAAGTAGTAAATTAGCACTAAACATTACTAAAACATGTTACTAGACCCAATAAACACTGAACCTAGTAGGGAAAGTGCCAACAACCCCCCAAAAGATGCTTCTCCAGCAACCAAAGGGTTAAGTTACCACAGAAACTTGCTCCAAAACACCCGACATACAGATAAACCCAATGAGTGCAGAAGTGTGCAATAAGAAATCCAAAGGAAAACCCCTGTGCAGAGGGGCAATGTGGGACTTGTGGATCTGAGCACTCAAAGGGTTGCTCACCTTTACAGCAGATCTTCTGTCTTCAGATTACCATATATCAAGAAGAAGTCTCAGTGGGCAACTCCTGGGGAAAGAACTTGTATCCAAGATTTTCCCCCCAGGACTTAAGGTTCACCAAAGCACCTGGATACTGAGCTAGCCACATCTAAGGGCATTGTCAGTGATGGTAATCCGCCTAATGGTGGTATTCCATATGTAACGGAAAAATTAAAAATTAGCTAAAACTATAGCAGAACTGTTCTCTTGCCTGTATCTTCATCCAAGGAGCAAATCTTACTGGAGCTGAATGGCTAGCTGCAGCCAAGGAGGGAAGCACAATAAGTGCGAAATACGCGAGACTGTGTGCCCTCAGTGTCTGATGATTTGAATAAAGAAGTGATTTTAGTCAACCCTCGAGTGCAGTGGATTTGTTTTTCCCACGTTTGCCCTCCATGGCACCTGTGTTCCATACAGAATGTAAGAGCAAACTTAATCTCCATGTAGTATAGAACGAAACAATTTTGCTTTTCAGAAATAAAGATACATAGGTAATTTAGAATTCATTTTGAGAGATCCACTTTAGTAATGCTCAATATGTGAAAATCTATATACTATAGGGTTTATTCTCCTCAGTAAAAAACAATGGGGTATTCCCACTGCAAAATGTAATATAGCTCAAGCTTGAATTTTTTAGGTGCAGTATTTAAATGGCCTGAAACTGTAGAGTGATGCTGCTACGCCATAGTATGGAGGTTTATGGTTAACTGACCAGAGTTGTCCATAGGATGGTGTAGCAAAAGTGCTATATTGATCTACTGAACCTAAAAGGAAAAAAAAAAAAAAAAAAAAAAAGGGGATCAAGCTTGATCTGCAATAACTTTTGTATAAAACACCTCTCAGTAGTGAGAGTATCCTTGGCTTACTCGGGAGGATACACACTACAATACATATTTTGTACATATTAAGTGCTGCTATCCCTTTGAAGTTGAACACCTTGAATGTTCATTACATATTTGAAAACTTAATTCAACTGCTTATGTGTTATGTTAACCAAAAGTCCTGGAAATAGAGTTTAGGAGATATTCACAATTATTTCTGGCAAAAGAGAAAGTGACAATTTCCTGGTATAGCACAGAGCTTCATTAGCAAACGAAACATCACTGAAACCTTCATTTTTGTATGACACTGCACTGAAATGGCTTTGTTAACATATGAAATGTCACTGAAAGAGAGGATTTTAGTCTTACCTGTTAAATCCTTTTCTCTTAGTCCATACAGGTTACGGTTAACTCTGGGAGGCGATCCACCACTTAGTAGATAGGAACATTTCTCTAAGTGTATGCAGGGGGGGAGCCTCCCTTCCCTCCTTGGCTGCAGCTAGCCAACCAGCTCCAGGAAGATTTGAGACACTAACTATGACCAGATAGTAGAAGGGAAGAAGAATCCCGTGAGCATGACCCCGAAGGACCTCCACTGTCTGCCACAAGAAAGCAAAGCATGGTCTCTTGACAGGGTGGGAGACTAGTAACCTGTATGGACTAAGAGAAAAGGATTTAACAGGTAAGACTAAAATCCTCTTTTCTCTGTCATCCAATACAGGTTACTTGTAACTCTGGGATGTCCAACCATTGAGTTCCCCAGAGGCGGGAAGAAGGCAAGGACCAGGCGCAAGGCCCCCAAAGTCACCAGTGCAGCTATGAACCAACAGGTCAGAGATAACCCAACAAAACTGAAGTGTCGACACACACTGAACAGGGGAAAAACACCCCAGGAACTGATACACAGCACACTGAACCAGAGCCAACAGGGCTCAACAGTAAGGAAGCACCAAGAACCTAAGAAGATCCTAGACAGGCAAAACTGCCTCCAGGACCTTCCTCCCAAAGCTGGCATCAGCCGAAGCCAGCACATCCACACGGTAGTGCTTTGAAAAGGTGTGCACAGAGGACCAAGTGGCCGCACTGCACAGCTGATCAGCAGAAGCCTGATTCTTATAGGCCCAAGAAGCCCCAATGGACCTAGTGGAATGAGCCGTGACTCAAAAGGGAACATGCTTATTCCTCAGCTCGTAGGCCCTACGAATAGTAGATTTTATCCAGGACACAATAGTCACTTTGGATGCAGGTCTTCCTGACCTAGGACCCTCAGGAATGACGAACAGAGCGTCAGATTTCCTCACAGACTCAGTGCGATGGACATAACACTTGAGACAACGCATCACATCCAACAAGTGGAAATCTCTTTCCTTGTCAGATGAGGGGTTAGGGCAGAAAGAGGGCACACCACAATCTCCTGATTGATGTGAAACGCGGACACCACCTTGGGTAAAAACTCCTTGGAAGTGCGAAGCACAGCCTTATCCTTGTGAAACACCAGATATGGTGGTTTACAGGAAAAAGCTTGTAACTCCGCAACACAGCGAACAGACACAATAGCCAGGAGAAAAGCCATTTTCCACGTCAAGAGACGTAGAGGAATAGTAGCCAAGGACTCAAAGGGAGGGCGTTGAAGAACACCCAAAACCAATTTAAGATCCCACTGAGGAGCAGGACTCCGGAAGGCAGGACGAACATGAGCAACGCCCTGGAAGAAAACCTTGACATCAAGAAGGACAGCAATGAGTGGTTGAAAGAAATCAGAAAGTGCAGATGTCTGAACCTTAAGAGAACTCAGACTGAGGCCCTTATCCACGCCATCTTGCAAAAAAGCCAGGACAGTAGGTAGATCGAAATCGTGGGACAGATCCCTTTCAGCACACCAAGATACAAAAGTCGACCAGACACGGTGATAGATCTCGGAAGAAACAGGCTTATGGGCACTAAGCATAGTAGCCACCACACCAGAAGAAAAACCCTTCTTCCTTAATATTGATGCTTCAACCTCCAAGCCATCAAAGTGAGCCGGTGAACATCTTCCTTCCACAGGTAACCCTGTAGAAGAAGATCCAGAAGGGAGGGGAGCTGAAAGGGCTCCTCCACAGATAGAGCCAGAAGCTCCGGAAACCAGGATTGACAAGGCCAATACGGAGCAATCAGGATGACCGGACAACGTTCCATCTGCAACCTCCGTAACACCCTGGTCAACATGGGAAGGGGAGGAAATATGTAGGCCAGAGGAAATATAAACGGGAAGGACACTGCATCTACAGCTAGAGCTAGAGGGTTTCTCCACCGAGAGCAGAACACTGGAACCTTCCTGTTGTGTCTTGTCACCATCAGGTCAACGTGAGGCATACCCCATTTCTGAACGATGAGTTGGAACACCTGGGGTGTAAAACTCCCACTCTCCGCTGTCCACTGTGTCACGACTGAGGAAGTCTGCCATGATGTTGTCTACGCCTGGAATGTGCACTGCGGATATGGCAGGCACATGTTCTTCTGCCCAGGACAAAATAGCCTTGACCTCTAACCAAGCAGCGAGACTTCTTGTTTCTCCTTGCTTGTTGATGTAGGCCACTGCCGTGGCATTGTCGGAGTCCACTCGGACTGGACAGTTTACCAACTGAGACACCCAAATGACGCAGGGCATGAAATATCGGCCGAAGCTCCAATATGTTGATCGGCAGGAGGGACTCCTCCATGGACCATCTCCCCTGAGTGCTGAAGTGACCCAGGACAGCTCCCCAGAAAAGATCTTCCCTTCAGCAGGTTAGAAAGGTCTAGCCACACAAGCTCAGTTCCACATGAAGAGGAAGGGAAACCGACGTCCTCTGAGGATCTGGCCGATCCTTGCATACCTGGATCACAAACCTCTGGAGTTCCCTGGTATGCGCCATGGCAAACGGGACCACTTCTATCGTGGATATGACCTTCCCCACTAGAGAAGACAGCTTCTGAACTGGAACAGTATCCTGAGACAGAATCGCTGAAACCCTGTGAACGATCTGGTGAGCCACCTCGTCGGGGAGGAACACCATGCACTTCTGAGTAACGAAGAGAAGGCCCAGGAAGACCAGTTGCTGGGATGGAACCAGATTCTACTTCTCCAAGTTGATGATCCATCCGTGATGGGAGAAAACGTGAATGCAGGTCTGAACTTGCTGATGAAGAAGGTCCGCAGAGGTGGCCTTCAAAAGCAAGTCGTCCATGTAAGGAGTCACTCTGATGCAGTCCCGGTGGAGGACGTATATCAAGGCCCCCAGGACCCATTGGAAAACCTGAGGAGCCGTCGTCATACCAAATGGAAGAGCTGAGAACTGAAAATGTCCTCTGTCGCAGGCAAACCAAAGGTACTGCCGGCTCTCTGGATGAATGGAGATGTGCAAGTATGCATCCTGAAGATCCAGAGAAGCAAGGAACTCCCCAGGGGACATGGCAGCAATCACTGTACGCAGAGATTCCTGGCGATAGTGAGTCCGGGTCACAAAAGAGTTGAGATCCTTCAAATCCAAAATAGGGTGACATCCGCAGTCCTCTTTGGCGACCACCAAGAGGTTAGAATAGAACCCCAAACCCCTGTCTGGAAGAGGCACTGGCTCCAGGAAGTTCTTGTCCAGGAGAGCCTGAACAGCACCGAACAGACAACGTTTCTCGGTACCCTGAGGAGTATGAGAAATACGAGAGCGAAAAAGGAGGAAGAGAAAAGAAAGGGATCCTGTATCCTTCTGTCACAACCTGTAAAAACTATGGGTCCGTCACGGAATCCTCCCAAAAACTGTGAAAGAGTTGCAGATAACCACCAACAGCAGGGTGCAGACCCAGGTTCGGTGAGTCATGCCGAAGCAGTCTTGGAAGCCTTGGGCTTGGAGGAGACCTTGGGCTTCAATTGCTGTTTGGGCTTGGAGGAGGTACGCGGAGCTGAGGGAACTGCCTGGTTTGCCAGACATGTTTCATTCTGAAAGAAACGAAAATACCGGTTATGCTTAAGCAGCAATTTCTTCTTAGGGACCAAGGGTAGATGTCACAGTACCTTGTTTCCAGCGCTGCCTCTTCAGCAACGCTCAGCGTCTTTCCACGCGTCATCTGCAGGCAGAGGCTTCAAGCATGCTGCAGGCCTCTGTTTTATGTGTGTTTGTTTCCTGTAGTTTCCTCCTACCTACTTCCTCCCTCTAGCTGCTCCACCTATCTATTTCCTGTGGAGGTGTTTAAAGGGTAGACCTGACTCAGTCACCCTTAAGTTGGCGTTCTGAGTAGTTCATTATCTAGTATTCCTGATTCCTGTGCATGATCCGGCTTGCCTGTCCATCCACTCTGGTGTTGACCCATGGCGCTGTCTGACTATTTTCCTTGTGCGTTCCGATTTGGCTCAGATATCCTATCTGGTGCAAACACGTGGCTCTGGCTGACTACCTGCCCGGTGTATGACCTAGGCTTGTCTGACTACCCACTCTGGTCTTGACCTGGGGCTCTATCCACTGCGTATCCAGCATTCCATCGCTTCAGTGGATATCCTATCTGGTGCAAACCCGTGGCTCTGGCTGACTACCCGCTCCGTGTATGACCTAGGCTTGTCTGACTACCCACTCTGGTGTTGACCTGGGGCTCTATCCACTGCGCATCCAGCAATCCATCGCTTCAGTGGATATCCTATCTAGTGCAAACCCGTGGCTCTGACTGACTACCTGCTCCGTTTATGACTTTGGCTCGTCTGACTATCTTATCTGGTGCTTACTAGAAGGCCCTGTCTGTTTGCTCCTAGGGTTGGTTCCGTTATTCAGACATCCTTCCTAGTATTGACCTAGGGCTTGCAGACTCCCAGCTACTGACTGCAGGCTGAGTCAGTATCACTCTTGGGCGTTACCTTACTGCGAGACTCCAGCAGGCTGAGGCCTAGTCTCGGACAGCGAGGTGGTGATATTGGGAGACTGCTATTCCTGATACAATACTCGCCTTTTCGATCACCCACTACGTGTATGTATTTAAATTGCATGACTGTTATTATTCTCATAATAAAGGTTTTATTAACTATACCGTCTGACTCCTGGTTTTGCTTGCCAGCCGTAACAGTAGAAGAGTACTCTTACCCCCTGTGGCCTCGCTATTCAAATCCTTAATATCAGGCCCAAACAAGGAGGTACACTGAAAGGGCAGAGAAAGCAGGGCTTTCTTGGAAGCAGTGTCAGCAGACCAGATCTTGAGCCAAAGGTCTTACCTGGCCACCACAGACGTAGTAGAAACCCTAGCCATCATGAGGATGGCATCAAAGGCGGCAGCAGAAACATAGTGTTGCGCTTCAGAGATATTGGCAAGAAGATGCAATTTCTCCGAAGTAGGCGCATCCTGTCGGACAGCTGTGGTGAGTTGCTCAGTGAAGACTGCAACGGCCTGGTTAACCCACGTAATAGCAAACGCTGGGCGCATAGCAGTACCAACAGTGGCAAAAATGGGCTTGAAGGAAACCTCAAGTTTCTTGTCAGTCCAGTCCTTCAGAGCAGAAGCATCAGAGACTGGCAAGGCAGTAGATTTAGATAGCATGGAAATAGGTGCATCCACCTTTGGGGGGATGAACTGACTTAGCAAGTCCAGCTTCAGAAAAGGGTTAAAGCTTGGCAAATTTCCTGGACACAGAAGCAGTCTTGTCCGGCGATTTCCACTCCTCTGAAACCAGACTGTTAAGAGTGGGTTTAGGTGGAAAATAAGTAAGCGGCTTAGCAGGCTCCTGAAAGACATCAGAGGGATCAGAAGGGACCTCCTGAACTAAGGGAACGTTAAGGGTGGTTAAGACGGCCCTGATCAGACCCTCAGCAGAAGGGTCAGGATCAGCTTCAAAGGGATCCCAAAGAAAGAGAAGACTCCAGAACAGAACAAGCCTCAACATCCAAATCCAACAGCAGTTCCTCCTCAGAGGAATCTGACACATCAGGTGCCCTCTGAGGTTTAGGCAGGGAAGATCTGATATTAGAGGGGGCCTGCCATGTCTGAAGGGCCCCCTGTATCTGGGATGGAAAGAGTTGCAATGTGGACCTAAAGTCCCTAGTCACAGCCTTAAACTCTTGCACCCAAGCTGGCTCAGTAGCATGACTGGAGGTCCCTGGGTTGCTATCAGGAACTTAAGAACATGCTGGGCATAAGTGACCAGAGAACTCTCTAGGTAGCCCTGAGTGACAGGAAGAGCAATGCACAATGGGGGAAACTGAGACCCCAGCCTCCTTAGTCTTAGGTCTAGCCCCAAGCTCCACCGGTATAGACATTCTCACAGTGTCAAAATAACCAACTGTACAGTAAATCACCCAAATATAGTGTGCAAGATTAAAATTTCACCCCAGAAATGCTAAATATAGACTTATCTGGCAGGCGAAGGGCTAAATCTGCAGAGGAGAGAAGGAGAATCCAAGCCCTGCGTAGGATACTCGCTAGAAACGCTCACAAAATGGCTGCTGCGACGAAAGCCAATCAGAAAATATGCACAAAGCAAGTGCTCATGGGAAATGTAGTTTTTCCCTAAAAAGTATCCCAAACAGTGCCCGAAGCCCCCCCCAACACACTTGAAAAATAAACTGGATGAGAGAGCAAGGGTAGACAAGTAAAATTAGCCATCTCTGAATTTGCTAGGTTAAACGGTTACAGAGATATGTCCCAAACAGTATAGTCCCATAGAGGTGAATGGAGCAATGGAGTCTATGCAGTAAAGCGTGCCTTAAAGGCGCAGTACATAATATTAACAAAAGTTAAAGTAACACAGAAAAAAGTGTAAAACATCAAGGGAACATGTGTGGACACATAGAAAACACTAACCCAGTAGGGAAAGTGCCATAAAACCCCCCAATAAAATGCCAAGCCAGCAGTGAAAGGGTTAAGTTACCATATAAACCTGCTCCAAACACCCAACAGACATACAAATATACCCAATGAGTGCAGGAGTGTACAAAAAGAACTCCCAGTACACAACCCCTGTGCAGAGGGGCACTGTGGGATAAGTGGACCTGCAGCACTCAAAGGGTAGCTCACCTTTCCTGCAGATCTTCTGTCTTCAGATTACCATGCAACAAGAAGTACCTCAGTGGGTAACTCCTGGGGAAGCACTTGGAATCAAGATTTTCCCCCTCAGGGCTCAAGGTCCACTGGAAGCACCTGGAAACTGAGCTAGCCACTTTGAAGGGCATTATCAGTCATGGTAATCCGCCTAATGGTGGTATTCCATATCTGACAGAAAAATAAAAAAGAATCTAAAACTGTAGCAGAACTGTTCTCCACCTGGTGTTGTCGCACCGAAGGAACACATCTTTCTGAAGCTGGTTGACTAGCTGCAGTCAAGGAGGGAAGGGAGGCTCAACCTCCAGCATACACTTAGAGAAATGTTCCTGCCTACTAAGGGGCAGATCGCCTCCCAGAGTTACCAGTAACCTGCATTGGACGACAGAGAAATCTTAATTAGCATGTGAAACGTCACTGATACCACACAGGTACCACAATTAGCATATGGTAGCAAGTCTGAATATCTCCTTAACTGTACATTTTGCAGTTCTTTTGGATAACCAGACGTATAGGCATATTACAAATATGCAAACCTTGAATTATGGGGAAAATTCCACTTTAACCCCTTAAGGACACGGCCGGCAATGTAGGACCACAGGGTATTTGTTTTTTTTTTTTTTTTTTTTTTTTGCGCAAATCGGATTCAGGTGTCCCCAAGCCGAGTGCAACCATGCAGGGACCCCTTAATTCCATGACATGCCAGGAAAGTCATTGGTCCGTAACTGTCATGGCATGTCATTGGTCCTTAAAGGGTTAAAACTAAAATGGAAAAAAAAAATCTTAGATGACAGATTTTGTAGTATAAATTAGCAATCAATGCTAACGAACAGTATTGGTGCATCCTATTAACCCCTTAAGGACCAGACTGTGTGCAAAGCATTTCTTTGCAATGTTTTGCACATTCCTGTGGTCCTTTGGGGGTTAATGAGTCAAGGATAAGCAAGATAGATATGCACCTTTAAATGAAGCAAAATCTAGTAACAGATTACAGTGTAGCATACACAACCACTCCAAAGGATGCCTTATCAGAACTGAGACAACTATTGTCAACATCCACCCAGCTTATATAGAAGAGTGACCCATGGTTTACAATACCTTTAGTGCTTTTTGGAATTATCTGGTTCCATTGAGGTTTGTATTCCTGTTGACTGATGTACTGACTGAAGAGACCATCTACAAGAGCACAAATTAAAATTCCTATGTTTAGATCATCCCATTCAAACTAACATCATATACTGTAATAAATTATGAACAGAAGTAGAAGTTTCCACTAGTTCAATAATTAGTGCACAAAAAAAAAAAAAGCTTTAGCTTGTTCGTTCTCAATGGGTGCTCGCCACAATATTTTTTCTAGGTATCCCTATTGAAGAAGGGCATCCCAAGCATGGGTCCTTGCTCTCCATGTGCTTAGAACTAATAAGTTAAGCAACACCGACATGGCCCACATAGGCCAAAATGTAGATCTATGGTTTTGTTGATTCTCTCATGCAGAGAGGATTTGCCTGACATTTCAGAACTTGACTGTCTGTGGTGAGGACCAGTCATGGATATGGAAATTTCCTCTCTGCAGTGGCACATAGGAGTGAAAAACATGACTTGTAGAACAATTGAGAGGCTATCATGCCTCAGAACAAGAAACTTTATCTTGTAGGTTCAATGGGTGCTAGTCACAATATCAGTTTCTAGGTCTCCCTTTGTGCACTTCCATGAACTTCAATGTTCTTCTTCCGTGCAATAGTGCATCAACACACCAAGGTTGCAGCATGCTACACTCTCTTGCATTATGCAATCGAAAATAAATAATAATTAAAAAAAAAAAGCCTTTATGAACACCTCCGTAGAAAAACGTTTTAGCAAACCCTTCATCTATTTTCTACATAGCAATATTATTGCACATTTGAGCTCAGCCTAGAGGATTGTGGTTGAGAAACAATAGTATAAGGGCTCTGTAGTGATGATGCATTATAAAAGAACATCAAAGGTTCTACACACCTGCCTGGCACTCAAGAATTCAGCATCAACTTTCGCATGTCTTAAAGGGATAGTAATACTTAAAATGTAAAAACATTTATTAAATTGGCTCCTTTCTGTAAAAATGGGACTGCCAGAAGCCCAAGTTGAGGCACCTTGAGAGTGGAGGCCCACAGCAAATGCCCTGGTACGCCCATGCATTAAAGTGCTCCTGAGCCACAGATTGCCCATATACACTCTGTCTGCCCCAACCTTGTTACCCTGCCCAATGGCAGCCACAGAATCCCACACTGTGCCCCCCCCAGCCTTGTACCTCTACATACTGGTAGCTACAGATTTATCAAAAAAATACTGCCCCAGCCTTGTGCCCCTACTCACTGCTAGTCAAATATTCCCCACAGGCCCTCCCAGCCTTTTATACCCCCCTGCCTACTTGTAGCCACAGATCCAAAAACATCGCACTCATACCAACCTTCTTCCTCTGCCTGGATTTGAAAAGTAAGAACCTGGGTGGTTGTGTGTTAAAAATGGAAATTTTGCTTTTCTGCAACAGAGAACTCTAAGCACGTATTTCATTTTAAACGGCATGTTTTACCCAACTGTGTTTAACCTGATCATTCCACAATTTCCTTCCTATGAATACCACCTTCGAGCACAAAGTACAAACTACAAGGGAATAAAACAAGCATTTTTTCCTTTTGATGGTTCTGTGTGAACGTACAATATTTCAATTTAAAATGTGGCTCCATTATTGGTCAACACAGAAGCTGGAAGACTTTTGGACCTTGTAGAGATAAACTATAGAGAAGCAGAGCATGTGATCTTGCTGTAAAGTGTGTAGGTTACTTGATGGATAAAAAAAAAGAAAGAAAAAACCTAGAATGTGACCCCTGCAGCTCACCATCAGAAAGATGCTGCATCATGTTTTCAAGCAGAACACTGTATTTATACCATATGATGTTAGGCAGAAACCAGCCTAGGACAAAAATTAAACTTAGCCAAATTTAGTTGTGGTACTATAACCCTAATTGTTCTGCTTTTCTGATTAATTTAAAACCAACCTGGTTGTTTTGACCTAATCTTGGTTTCTTTAAGAGGGTTACTAAATTAACCACTTTAACATCAAACCACTATGAAGCCCTTGAGAGTCAATGTAGTGTCCAACACATTGCTTCACAATACATTAAACATATCTGACACTTACAAGGGTTAATGAACATATAAATAAAATAAAAATCTTGTAAATACCAGTATTCTTACCATTCACAGCTTTTTCAATCAACTCCTCACTGCCATCAAAGTCTCCTTTCAGTACCAATTTGTCATGTAATTCTGTTAACATAGGGTGTTCCAAAGCGATTCTGGTTTTCTTCTGCAGGGATTCAAAAGCTTCTGTGTAGTTGTGTTGGCGAAAATGTTTTAGACAAAGACGAATAGCCTCCTGTTCACGGTACTACTGGAACACAAGGAGAATTATGAGCAAATTTACTATACTGAGACCATCTAAACAGAGCTTTAAAAGGAACATGAACACCATCAAATTTTAACTCCGTTCATGACACGTCGTGCAAATGTGGAAGGCTTATCAGTATGCCTTTTAATTATGGAAATTAACACTTAGAAAAAAGTATAAGGAATCACCCAAATACAGCGTGTAAGATTAAAGGTTCACCCCAGAAATTGCTAAAATACACTTATCTGGCAGGTGAAGGGTTAATCTGCAGAGGAGAGAAGGAGAGTCCAAGCCCTGTGTAGGATACTCGTTCAGGAATAGGCACAAAACAAATGATTGAAGGAAGCGCTCATGGGAAATGTAGTTTTTCCAGACAAAGTACCCCAACAGTGCCTGAAGCCCCCTGAGCCCCCCCCCAACACACATAAAACATTAACTGGATAACAGAGCAAGGGCAGACAAATAAAATGAGCCATCTCTGAAGTCGCTATGATGAGCGGTTGCAGAGATATGTCCGAAACTGTACAGTCCCATAGAAGTGAATGGCGCAATGGCGTCTATGTGGTAAAAACGCACGTTCACAAATTTTGCAAAGTTACAACTGAGTAGTAAATGTGCACCAATCACTACGAAAACATGTCACTAGACCCAATAAACACTGAACCCAGTAGGGAAAGTGCCAACAACCCCCCAAAAGATGCAAAACCAGCAGCTAAAGGGTTAAGTTACCACAGGAACTTGCTCCAAAACACCCAACAGACATACAGATAAACTGAATGAGTGCAGGAGTGTGCAATAGGAACTCCAAAGGAAAAAAAAACCCGTGCGGAGGGGCACTGTGGGACATTGTGGACCTGCAGCACTCAAAGGGTTGCTCACCTTTCCTGCAGATCTTCTGTCTTCAGATTACCATGTAGTAAGAAGAAGCCTCGGTGGGCAACTCCTGAGGAAAGAACTTGAACACTAGATTCCCCCTCCAGGGCTTAAGGTCCACAAAAAGCACCTGGATACTGAGCTATCCACATCTAATGGCATTGTCAGTTATGGTAATCCGCCTAATGGTGGTATTCCATTTCTAACAGAAGAATAAAAAAAAATTCTAAAACTATAGCAGAACTATTCTCTTGCCTGTGTCTTCAAGGAACAAATCTTTCTGGAGCTGGTAGGCTAGCTGCAGCCAAGGAGGGAAGGTAGGCTCCACCCCTGCAATCAATTCTAGAATTCTGCCTGCCTACTTAAAGAGGCGGATCGCCTTCCCAAAGTTACCAGCAAACCTGTATTGGACAAAGAATCACGCTGAGGAAGACTTATCAGTGGAACATTTCTGTGAGGCTTAATGAGGGGTTAGGAGCTTTGGTCACTGAATAGTGGGATGGGGGTGGGGAGGCTTGTTTTTGGGTTTTTTTTGTTTTTTTGCAGCAGTGAGGAGGGCTAGGAGGTCATTAGGAGCCAATCTGGTCACCTGAGCACAGAGCCTGCCAAAGAGGTGCCTAATCGGTGTGATGGGAGAGGCAAAGGGAAAGGCAAAGTACGGAATGGACAGACCAGACCCTTCCCCCTCCTGTTCCAAAGTCCAGGAAACTGATCTATAGTAATAAGACAAAATGAACATAGGGACAGGGCATACTCGCAAAACCTGGACCTTTTGGCATTTCAGAAACTGGGATGGAGAATGGATTCCCAAAAGTTGTCCATTATCTTGGCAGACATTATAAAATACAGATCCTGTGAAATAGTCTGCCTCCAGTCCTGGTCTGCATGATGGAACAATGGACAAGTATACAGAGCAAGCCACATGAAGAGGGAAATAGCCCAACCCCCAAGGGAACCAAATACATGGAAAAATAAAATCTGAAAAGAGTCAACTCTGTCCCTCTCCTGAAGGTAGGGCACTAAAACTGAAGTCTTCTGAGTGGGGTTTAGTGGAGCTGAAATGAAGTCTCCTCCAAAGAGCTTTGGTTTTCAAGTGCCCGCTTCCTAGTGGTAGCTACTTAACCCAAAGTTTTCTGTGTTCTACAATGGAAGAAAGTAAAATTTGGGGCTCAGGATTTTTCAACCCCTGCTAAAATCTATCATTCTATTATTTTATTCCTATAGAATGTAAGAGTTTGGAAAGAATATACTATTCCACATGTTTCCTACCTTACTCAAGGTTTTGGTTTAACAAATAAGAATGAGGATGGTCTGTTGCTTTTAATTCCTTAAGGACCAGAGGAGTATGCCCTGCACTTTGAGCTACACACCTGACTGTCCTTAAGAAATTAAAATAATATTCCAGAAAGTCGCCAGACCATGATGTGTTGCTGGTGGATTATTATAAAATTCTCTAGGAAGACATTGTGGGTCCCCTATTTAATGATATTGTCACTGACATTAGACTACCACAGGACTTTAACACATCCAGGATTGCCCCCCAGACCTGATCACCCTATATTCTTGCTGAATGTCAACTTTAAATTGTTGAATAAGATTTTAGCCAATAGACTAAAATATATACTTCCTGATATTTCAGACGATCAGACATGCTATACACCCAGCAATAGTGGCCATTATGCAAGCAGAGAATTGTTTGGGGAACTCACATGTGCTTCTTAATTTGGATGCTGATAAAGCCTTTGACAGGGTCTCTTGGGAGTATCTGTTAAGGCTATGTTTGGGTTAGCGGACACCCCCATTCCTAACTGCTTTCAGCAGTTAATATTTATGTGGACTAGGGACTACATTGAGTACTTAGGTGTCTACCCGTCTAGGGACATACAGAGGTCATGTGCCACAAATGTTCACCTGATTATGCAAAAGGTGAGCAATGACTTTGCTAACTGGTTTGAAACTGCCTCTCATTTTTGTGAGGAAAAATCAATATTCTCAAAATGGTCATGTACAGTCCCATAGAAGTGAATGGTGCAATGGCGTCTATGTGGTAAAAACGCACGTTCACAAATTTTGCAAAGTTACAACTGAGTAGTAAATGTGCACCAATCACTACGAAAACATGTCACTAGACCCAATAAACACTGAACCCAGTAGGGAAAGTGGCAACAACCCCCCAAAAGATGCAAAACCAGCAGCTAAAGGGTTAAGTTACCACAGGAACAGCATGTTTCCATGCTTCCTATATAATCTGCAAACACTTTCTTCACTGCTTACCAAGAGATCTTGCTCTACACAAAGACTTCCAAAAGTTTATATGGAACCATAAACTGTGAAAAATTGGTCTGAAAAAAAATTCAAGAGACCTAGGTGGGGGGTTTCCAATCTCCCAGATTTAAAACTATACAACATTGCCAGTCTCTTGCTCATAGCCAGAGACTGGATAATACATACTGACACATATACAGATTGGCAGACAGATCAACAGTTTTTACCCACATAGACCTTCGCAATTTATTACATGACCCCTTGGCTAGGATCCTTCGTATTTGTCTTGGTAATTACCTACTTATTAACACAATAAAAGCATGGAAGGCAGCTAGACATATATTATACTGGGACTGCTTTTACTTCTTTTTCTATATTAGACAGACAGATAGAATTTTGCATCTGTAACAAAAACTTCTCTATTACATCTTCCCAGTTTTTTTGTTTTTTAACTAGGTTTGAATAACCTATAACCCTTAATAAACCAGATGCTCCCCACATTTTTTTTTTTTCTGAGAAAAAATTGTTCTTGTACTCTCAAAACTTCTTTTGTCACCTACATGTTTCAGGGTTTGATTTCTAAGCTCAAAGGGGTTTTCATACATACATAAATCGACATTATCTGATAAACAACATCTGTAAAGTAGTTCTCGAGAGCTGCTACTTGAATCAATGCTTAGCCATAAGTATAATTTAAGAATTGTAAACTAGGCAGCTAAAAGTGAACATACATACATTAGAGTGTTGGACTTTTGCAAAGTTAAATGTAGTCCTACCTTGCTGTACCAGTGAAGACAGGGCTGCACCACTTCTGGCTCATCAATGCCATTGATTTCAACATACCAAATGCTAAAGTTAAAGCTTGGCCCCCAAGATAAGAGAGGTACTGTGGAGACAACACACATGGTTAATTTTTTTCATAGTTGCTGGGCCAGTACAAAAGACAAAAATTAATGTTTTTAAAACACAAATCACACCACATTACACATGCAAGTGTCCACTGCCAAATAAGCATTCTATTAAACAGCTTTGTCTAAATCTGCACATACACAGCTTTGCAGTAAATGATCTAACAAGAAGCAGGTTAAAAACTAAAAAGGCAAAAAATGGAGTAAAACAACTATCTATCTAAGGTAAGAAAATTAAGTTTCATTACTCTAAAAACAGGTGTTTATGTCTGAGGATGTGCACGAGTATTTAAAACTAGCACCATAGGTAAAGTTGCCCTGCAATAATTAGGCAGGTGATGACTAGCTTAACCCCTTAAGAACCACTGACATGGCAGAACTGTCACGCTGCTCCTGCACTTAAGGACCAGTGACGGTCCTGGTAAGTCACATAATTTTACTCACCGGACTGTAGCGATCTCTTTCAGTCCCCCGTTCGGCATGCCGCCCCACGTGATCAGTCACGTGGGACGGCATGACAAAGTTTTCTATCTGGTCCTTAAAGGACCACACACCCCGGGACCACTGGTCCTTAAGGGGTTAATAATAACTATATTACCTCTCAGAACAAGATTCTATAGAAATCCTTAATCTTCCAAGACTGGAAGCCAGGCATCAGGCAGACAATTTGTCTGCGTGCTTGTGCCGTCAGTCCCGATCTCCCTTCAGAAGCATTGCACTGCCCCAAAAGGCACCAGAAAGGACTGACGGCACAGCACGCAGACTGCATTACATGGCCGTCAGTCTCAGAAGATTAAGGATTTCTGTTGAATCTTGTCGTTCTGAAAGGTAATATAATTACTATTAAGCTAGTCGCCACCTGCCTAATTATTCCAGGGCGACTTTACCTGTGGCGGTAGCTCCGCTTTAAAACAGGCCTGGATACATATAGTTAGTATAAAACTGTAGAGATCTGTTTGTCAGATACTCAAGATCTGCTTTATATTAACAAAGAATAGTGTTTACTTAGAAATGTAAGGATTGTTTTGGGTTTTTTTTTTCCAATTACAAATAAAGAAGCATTCCAGCAAGAAATTTCAATTGAGTATGGTAAGGAAAGGCCAGGAGGGATTCATCAGTTGTTGAACCCCAGTAGTGGATCCAACCAGAACACACCCAAGGTTTGTGCTGAAGGATGTTAACTATTGAGATGAAATATTTTACGGATAACCTTCTTATGTAACAGTTCATTTTCCACATATCCATATTTCTTATTTCGATCATGCATTCACAACCTAAACTGTAACATTATTTGTGTGTTCTGTCACACCTGCCCAAAAGAACAGACCTTGTAAGAGGTTAGGAATCTCTCAACAGTGAACATATACAAATTATCTCTAATTTAAATGGAAATTGTAACCCATTGAATGCTAGCAGTATCCCACATACTGACAAACACAGACAGAGGCTTTTACACCAATGAGAAATTATTTAAACCAATTGTACCATAAGGGACAGATATGTTTCCAATTAATTGAAATAGGGCAGGGCAATTTACTAAAAAAAGCTCTCAGGAGGCAGAAACTCCCTCCTGATCCACTTTACAGCCACCTTGGCATGCTCAGTTTTAAAATATAGCAAAAATGTAAGAAAAGAAGCAGAAGTGGAAAAAGGGGACTCACTGAACAAGAGAATCCAAGAGGACCCCCTAACCAGAACTCAGTCGTTTTTTTCTCTGGAAGGGAAGTCCTGTGTTCCACCATATTTTATACCAAAAGTATTCACCAATATTCCAGGGAGAGAAACAGAAAAACCCTCAAGACAGACCAGATCTGACAAACGAAGTGGGACACATGAACCTCAGGTGTCAGTGGACATAAACACTACAAACCAAAGAACAGTAACAGGTTACGGACCAACATTTAATCAAGAAGGATACCTACATAAGCAAGGAGAAAAACCCATGTTCCTCAGGATGCTGGCCTCAGGAGCCAAGCCATAAAACACCAGTTTCTCCAACTCTGGATGAAAGCAGAGTCTGGAAGCAGAGGAAGCAAAAACAACTCTCTCACAGAAGGAATGAGAACTGAAAACCAGGTCTGACTTGGTCAGTATGAGGCAATGAGAATGACATATGTCCACTCTATCCCGATTTTCCTCAGCATTCTGGGAATCAATTGAAATGGAGGAAATACACGACAGGAAAAAATGCCATAATATGATTATCACATCCACCCAGAGAGCTAAAGGGTCCCAGGGTGTGTCACAGAAATAAGAAACCTTGAGGTTCAAACAAGAAGACATTAGATCCACTCTGGAGGACCTCACAGGTGAACTACAGAGTCAAATATCAGCTAGATGAGATTCCCAATTTCCAGGATCCAGGCATTGGTGACTGAGGAAAACTGCCATGATGTTGTATACCCGTGCGATATGAACATTGGAGAGAGCCAGCACATGGGCCTCTGCCCACATGAGGCCCAGCAGAGCCTCAGACCATGCCACACATCTGGTTCCTCCCTGGCTGTTGATTTAGGTCATCACTGTCATATTGTAGGACCGATTCACCCCAGGATTCCCTGAAAGGTGTGAAACCAATGCCGCAGGGCTTAGCAAATCTCCTGGAGCTCTAGGACACTGATAAAAACAGGATATACCTGCATTATGGTGGGCATGAATAGAGGAGTTCTTGAAGAGAGGAAGAAATAGATGCCACAGAGGACAGAGTTTTAACCCAAGCTGGCTCTTGATCAGTGCTGGACAGCCCCCGGGGGGGGGGGGGGGGTAGTAGAGGCTACAGTACGGAAACACATAGGGACCCAGGTTATCCCCTTGAAAGCCCAGCATGGCATGCGAGGCAGTTAGTTACAGAAGAATGTCTATGCAGCAACGATGGTCGTGGCTTATAAACTTTTATAAAACTAGCTACAAAGTTCCAAAAGCCTCTTGGTGCAACGGAGGAAGGAAAATAATAAAGGTAACAATGACTGGTGATAATGTAAGCATAAATAATAAGCATGATAGCCATTAATAAATATAAAAGTTATGAAAGTTAATATGGACATGCTAATTCCTGTCTTGGAGGAAGATGGACAGATTCAGAAGATCGATTAGAGGAAATGGAGGAAACACATAGGCCAGTTGAAAGCTCCATGGAATGGACATCTAATCCACCACAAAAGCCAAAGGATCCTTTGTCTTTGTGCAGAATAAAGGGACTTTCCTGTTCTCGTAAGAGGCCATCAGGTCCACTGATGAGGGCAGGGGTGTTGGGGGAGAAAAAAAAAAAAAAAAACTTGTCCAAGGGACTAAAATGGGAGTCCAGTCTACTTGTCCCTCATGACAAACTACTTGTCCTGATACACAAAATTCTATCCTCTTCCTAACCACAGAGGAACTTGTAGGAGATCCCCCCCCCCTTGGACAAGCATGTACTGGGAGTACTTTTGTTTTACTCAGCAGAATAAGCCTTGCAAAATAGATAGCAACACTGCTTTTAAAGTGGCTTCTGGTTATTCTTCACTGCAGAAATTGATTCAAGGGTTAAACCCTTGAATGCTAGACATCTCCTACCAATTGTAATGCAATGTGCTGAACACTACTAACACCCAAGGGGCTAAAGGCACAAATATAATGAATATATTGGCTCCAATGTGTGCTCATTGCATCTGCATTGGATAACTTTTTGGCACTCACACGGTTAATCAAACATATCAAGCAGTTATTACCGGAGAAATACACTTTTGTTTACATCCCTACATCCCCGTTCTATTGTAACCCTTTTAGTAAATGTCGTTTCCCCCATTTGCATGCCAGGTATTGTGAAATATATTACACGTATGTCTGCCATTCAAGGGTTAAAATCTTAGTTTCTATTGTTGGCATTAAAACTTAAGCAGAGATTTGCATTGTCATTCAATAGGAGGGCTAAGCAGGAAGCAAGACCAGGACTGCTTTAGTGACAGAATGAGTGCGTGATAGATTGTCCATCAGAGTGGGGCAAGGTAATATTGCCTTACTGGTTGCCCAGGTCAAAGAAGGGGAGAAGAGTAGGCATCCATAAATGATTCTCCACTTACCAGGCATGGAGTTGTGGTGTTATAGAATAGAATAAGGTGGTAGAACAGTTAGGCTTAGAGTCCCATCAGGATGGAGCAAGCAAATTACATGTGCAGAACTTTAGATCGTTTCATGATGATCTGGCATGGTTGATGAAGTTATAACCGTTTGCATACACTGAGTCCATCTCAATGCCGATTCGCTCATAAGTAAGAGTTAATGTTATAATAGAGTAAATCAGTATGTGAGCCGACCCTGCCTCTCCCCTTCTCTATGTGTGGCGTGACAGGGAGAAGCGGAGCCCACAGAGAAGGGGAGAGGCAAGATCGGCTCACATACTGATTTACTCTATTATAACATTAACTCTCATATTTATGAGCAAATCGGCGTTGAGATGGACTCAGTGTATGCAAGCAGTTATAACTTGAACAACAGTGCCAGATCATAATGAACTGATCAAAAGTTCTGCCAAAAGGGTATGGTGAGACTCGCTGCTTCCAGATGGGCCGCCGCTGTCACACTGACTACAGGTTACCTCTCCACAATCGCAAGTATGCATGTGACGTATACAATTCTGTGCCTTGCCGGTAGAGTGGGTCTAACTTCTAAACGGACCTCTAGTGTGGGGTGAGGGGTTAAGTAAGGTAGAAGGTGGCAAGGAGTTCCTTCTACTTTAGAAGTTAACTGCCCTGGCTCCTGGTCTAGAATATACTTTACCCCTTGTACATGTCCCCATTGCATGCAAGAGAAACTGGCATTATTGTTATATGGGACAATTCATACTGCTAAAAAATAAATACAAATTGCAGCCCATGAGGCAAGGTAAAGCACCTTAATGCAACTTTTAATCTGATGGTGACCTATAAAAGAGTACATGAGGTTTGTATTTATTTCAATGGTATTGCACCAATATTGCACCGTGCTGCAATTACCATGTAGAGTTAAGTAAAATAAATTTGGAAAGAAGTATTCTGAATGGAAAAGTAGAGAATCGTGATTCAACATTTTTTATTATTTTATTATTATTATTGCAAGAATCCCATGCAAATCACAAGTAAAATAAACATTTTCATGTAAGTTAGCACAAACAAATCTGTAGTGTAAACGTAGCCTAAATTCTACACTATATATGGGAAAGCTGAAGAACATAAAACATGCAGACACACTACGCATATAGGATTTCACAACTGTCGGTCACGTGACCACTAGAAAAAAAAAAAATTCAGCCAGAAAACATACCTATTTTAATGAATCGACAGGGAAACATCTGCTCATCTATTTTATGCTTCAATGTGAACGTCTCTTTGTTGTAATCATTCTTTAGGCCACTGCAAAGAGAAAATACTAGTAACGCATACAATCAATGAAATATGCACATCAATTGAAGCAAAGGTTTGCTAAGAAATAAAATAATGTACCAAAGAGCATAAGGTAAAAAGGTGGTACTGTGTTAGCTGCAGAAAAAGGAGGTGGCTTGAACAGTAAAAGTAATATCTTTATTGGCTGATTAGGTAGCTTTAGAGTGCAAGCTTTCAACACAACTTAGATCTCTTCATCAGGCATGTTAGAACATGCCTGACAAAGTGACCCAAGTGGTTTTGAAAGCTTGCATTCGAAAGTTGGTCATGAAAGCGTAAAGGAGCTTAGTCCGTTACTGGAGCCCTGGTCTGGGCATAAGACTGTTCATCCCTAGACACATAAGACTATGGACTTTTCACCATATGGACCACCCTTATGGGACCAGTTGTATGACCCCTCAAGCCCTGATCATGACCTCAGAGACTGGGGATAGCAGACTGGGGACAGCCCTTATGTGAACAGGCAGGAAAGTCGGGCAGAACTTTGTGCACTGAGCTGCCCTGTGCTAGGCGAGTTGAATGCTCTCATTTGTACATAAGAGACTGGGTAAAAACCTGGGTTCACAGACTGTGGGTAATGTCGAACAGTCTAGGTTTAATGTATGTGGTGTATTCTAGGGTTTAAACGTTCACCGACTAAGAGTCAGAGGTTCCCGGCTTCGTGTTCGACATCGAGTCAAACACGAGGAGTCGAGGGCAGTGAGTCTACGTCAGATTGGTCGAATCCCTGAGCAGGAGGTTTAAAGGTCTCCCAAAGACCTAACATGAGGAAAAGTAGGTGGCTTGGGGATTGGTCGACCAGCAGACTCACTGTACACCTTGACTGGCTAGCTTTACTCAACTAGTTTGAATATGCGTCTTCAACCCCTGGCCATTGTCCCTCAAATGTGTATTCCCTGCCCTCAAGTCTGTGTCTTTTGTCTAGTTAATCAACCCTTTTGTATTTGAAATGTAATCATGTCTTTGTCATTGTATTTGTTAGACCATCTGCTGTTGGTCTTTTGTCTCCTGTATTGTGTTTGGATTATGTCTCTATTGTATCTGGTTGGCCCATGTATTTCAATGTAAGATTCGTGAATAAATATGTGTGGTTTTGTGATAATAAAGAGTTCGTATTCTGAATGAACCAGGAGTCCTGGTGTCTTATGTTCTTATGGTTAAAGCGGCCACTCTGACACCCATCTGAGCCGAGTATCCTGCATCGTTGACCGCCTGCTGCCAGCTTCCTGCGACTCAACTTCATATGCTGTCAGGAGGTGATGTGGACTCAGTCTTCAACCTTCCTTTGGTTCCTGCGACATTTTCCCTGTTATCTGTTCGACCGGGAGTAGAGGCCTCACACTCTGCTGCCTGGAGTTCCAGCCTGCAACTCTTCCACTGTTCTGAAGCCTTGTCGACCCTTCCTCGATCCGCATCCTTCTACACGGAGTCGTCTACATCGGGATTCTACGCTTCAGCGAGTTGACAACCAGACCGTCCATCTGTTCGACCGGTGCATCCAACGGCGCCAGTGCGGCGTCGAGAAGGATAGAGAAGGGAACAACGGTGGAAGGCGACGTGATCCCTTCTAGCTTCCGTTACAGAAAGGCATAGATTTTACCCTACCAAATAGCTGAAGCGCTTTAAAGGACCAGATTTTTTTTAAATCTTGATTTAAACCTATAATTTATAAGGCTTTTCCTGAGTAAAACTCAGGTGCTCACACGGATGTCAGTTTTATTCAAATTTAAAAATAGTTAAAATCATCATCAGGGAATGACAGCATGATTCAAGATTCTGTTTCATATTCTATGGAGAACTGTTCGTCAGTGATTCACATGTACCACCAACTGAACTCTGACCACTACAAGGAACTATTTAAAAAGCCACAACGCTCCTCCTTTAATAGTCAGGGGAGATACTGCAATTGTACCGAATAAGGAGTGTTGACCTCTTTAGTTAGAGATAAACGGTACCAAAAACTGTATGTGGTTAAAACATTTTAAGAAATACTGTGCTTATTTATAGACAACAATGTAAGCTACCTTTTTATATATCCTAGCGCTAAAGAATAAAAAGTGATAATACCCTATTATATAGTAATTAACGGGTGTCCAGAAATCAGCACAGTTAGGAAAAAATGAAACTTTATTATATATAGAAGATTAAATGAAATAATAATAAAAATAGAGTACAATTATCTCCCCTTACCACAATCCAGTGTACTGAATAGTTAGATTTAAATTATTCCAATCCAAAGTATTACATTGGGTACAATTTTCTCACTTTCCCACACCTCAATGTCCCAAGTACGTAGTCAGTCCGGTCACTGTACTACGTTAAAGGCTAGAGAATATACCCCTATACATCAATAAGTGCAAATGTGTAACCGCACAGCAAGTGGTTGCGCTTCAGGGGCCCCAGAAAAGAGTCAACACAAAACTTCTTATTCTGCCAAGACTGTTTGGTCATCGGAGCAGGGTGAGCCTGGGAGGACGGAGGGAGTTTAAACCTCTGCACCCCAAACTGCCAGGAGGAAAAAAAGCCAAACATCTTGATGGTTTAAAAGTAATGACTTGGGGGGCGTGGCTAGCCGGCGAACAAGATGGCTGCTTGAACCTCTTGCTCCGCTCTGGAAGCCCAATAAATTAGCTTATATCAACAAGGACTGCAGCCATGGTTAGGCACAAACGGCTGCATAAAGACCAACAGACCCCTGGAACCAGTAAATCATCAACAGAGCACAATCTGCGCGGTTATTTCACTACCCCGACGCGGATCCCCCAGAGCATGGCGGGACCGGTGTTGGCAGCTTCCCCTACGCCATCTGTGGTATCGGAGGAATCCCCGGCCTCGGCTTCGCCGAGTTCAGAACAGGAGCATCTACAGGCCTTACCTCTGGAGCTGATGGATGTACTCCGGACGATCCCCTCCAAAAATGACTTTACTAATCTGGCAAATGAAATTAAGCAGAGTGTGCGGGAGATACGCGACGACATTACAGGCCTTAAAACGGGCCTAACAGCATTAGATGGTAGAGTTACTACATTGGAACAACGCTCTTCTAGATCGGAGGGTGAGCAAAGGGATCTCTCCGCTGCATTGTCCCGTTTGACCCCACAGTTGGCTGAACTGCGACGGCAGTTGGAGGACCTGGATAATAGAGGACGTAGGTCCAATGTTCGAGTGAGGGGCCTCTCTGAGGACATTATGCCAGGGGAGCTTGTGCAATAGCTTACTGCCCTATTCAATACCATCTTGGGCAGACCTGAGACGACGCCCATTGGCTTTGAGAGAGCACATAGAGCTCTTAGGCAACAGAGTCTGGCAGGGGGACCGCCTAGAGATGTGATTTGCTGCCTCTCTAGTTTTCGCCAGAAAGAAGATATCATGCGGGGAGCGAGACAGAGAAGAAGGTGGACATTCAGGGGCTCTGAGGTATCCCTGTATCAGGACTTAGCATGGATAACATTGCAGAAAAGGAGGGCCCTGCAGCCCCTTACTCAAGCTTTGTCTGCCCGTGATATACCCTACAGATGGGGTTTTCCATTTAGCCTGCAGGCCCGAATTGCCAACTCCATCCATGTGGTCCGCAGTTTCCAGGATGTACCGCGGCTGGCCAGGGTGGCTAACTTACCTGATATTTCCATACCTGATTGGGATGATCCTGATTTTGTGACCCGATTGAGACCAGTGCGACGGGCCCGTCCTCTGGAGCACCTGGAGGGAGACGGGTTGGCCGCTCATCCTGCAAGGGGACGAGATTGGGTGCCTGAAGAATGATCGGATGTCCTACAGGGAGATTGTTTTTTACACCTTATAACTTGCAGGCTTCCCAGAATGGACTGTCCGTTGTTCGGTTCCTGTCACTTGGACTCTACCACAGTTGGTGCTGCTCCTGGGACTGTTTCAGCCTTTGAGACCTATAGCATGGGGATTGCATATACACTTTCTTTATTCCTCTGGCTTCTATTATTATGGTTAGGATGGGTGATAAGTGGCGGGAGGGGAAATGGAGTTGGCAGGGGGAGTTCACATGGGGGCTTTAGTATAGACGGAGAGTATCCAGGGAAACACGGGTCATGCTCCTTGATATGGGAAACTGGGGGGGTTTGCTGGGGATAGTGGGCCTCGAGTGAGTGGTCCCTGGGTGGGGGAGGCTGGGGTCGGCTCTAGTGAGCGGTGACAAATTTTGCGCCGCTTGTTGGATGTGGGCCCTGATCTCTTCTGTTGGGGCTGTTCTCTTGGGGACGGGTCAGCTCCTGCTTCGTTTAGCTGTTACTGCAGCACCTGGGATTTCTCAATTTCTCTTTTTAGCTCAGGGATTATTGCAGTCCTACAATAGTTATCTAGGTCGGTTGGGTTTATCTAGAGCGGTTCAGAAATGTTTATTTTTCTAAGTTTTAGTGTCACTTGCTTGTTTGTATATGTGATTGCAAGTTGTTCCTGGCCTGGTTACCTACCCTCGTGGAGTTTTGTGTCTATTTTCGTACACAGTGGGCCTCACCCTGGTGGTGACGCCCCTTGTGTTAGGCACGGTGCTCCGCTGAGACGTGGGTCCTAGACCCATATCTGGGGATTTCCCCTAAAAACTTTTTCATTTTTCTTTGTTGTTCTGTGTGTCTGTTTATTATTTGTCCTTCTATTCTTTCCCTTCTTCTGTGTTAGGCATAGGCATGTCTCACCAATCAGCTTCTCTCACATTATTTACCCTTAATGCTCGGGGACTTAATATACCTGAAAAACGGAGAAATTTGCTGCGGGATTTGCGCTCACATCATGTCTCTGTGGCGTTTATCCAGGAGACACATTTTGTGGCGCGCAAACCGCAATCCCTATCTAATGCCCAGTATCCTATGGTATATTATAGCAATAATGTGCACTCTAAGACTAGGGGTGTGGCGGCTCTTTTTTCCCGTCATACCCCTCTTACAGAGGTGACAACTTTAGGTGATGATGATGGGCGTTATCTGTTTGTGAAGGGCAGGTTCATGGATAAGATGTATACTTTTGTAAATATATACTCCCCCAATGTGCGACAGATTGCCTTTCTTACTAAGGTCCTGACGAAATTACAAAATTTTCAGGAGGGAGTGGTGGTGTTGGGAGGGGATTTAAATGTTGCTATGAATCCTGCGGTGGATACCTCCTCCGGGGTCTCCCAGATTCCTAATGGCCTTTTGAGGAGGTTGGGATCTTCTTTAGCTGACTGTCAGTTGTTTGATTGCTGGCGTACTTTGTTTCCTACTGATCGCGACTATACCTACTACTCTGCTCCACATGACTCTTATTCTAGACTGGACTACTTTTTCATATCTCATAGAGACTTGGACTCTCTTAAGTCGATCTCCACAGAGCCAATGACTTGGTCTGATCACTCTCCGGTTAAGATGCAACTGGCTTCCCCCCAGCCGCATTGGCGGGGGGGAACGTGGCGCCTCAATGAGTCTCTCCTACTTGACCCACTGCTTGCCTCTGAGTCTTCCTCTGTGCTAACAAACTACTTCTCTGAGAATCTCTCCTCTGGGGTGCCTCTCCCGGTGGTGTGGGAGGCTCACAAGTGTGTGATTAGGGGGCATTTTATGGCACAGGGTGCAGCTCGAAAAAGGGCCCGGATGCAACAGATTCAAAACTTGACTAATGATATATTGCATTTGGAACAAGTACACAAACGTACTTTGTCAGGTTCTGATTACCAGGCCCTTTTACTGGCGAGAGGCAGATTGGCAGAAATACTTGCCGATCGAAATCGATTGGCATATCAGCGTTCTCGGAAATTCTTTTTCGAACATAGTAATAAGTGTGGACGGTTATTGGCACCCATGCTTTGTAAGAGGGATAGACTGGCGCATGTACATGGGATCCGGAAGCGAGACAATACAGTGGTGCACTTACCAACTCAGATTGCAGACGCATTCAGAGACTACTACGCCTCATTGTATAATCTGCCACCTCCGGATGACAGTCGGGATGCGGCCGCCAGGAAGGCGGCTATCTGGGCCTATTTAGATAAGCACATGCACACCCGTCTTTCCGAATCAGTGGCTGCTTCCCTGGAGGATCCTTTTACGGTGGAGGAACTGTCGGTGGCAATGAAGACGTCTAGTACGGGTAAGGCTCCGGGTCCTGATGGCCTTCCGCTGCGATATTATTTATGCTACCACAGGGAATTGCAGAACCATATGGTAGACATGTATAATTCTTTGCTTCAGGGTGCCAGTTTACATCCACAGTCGCTTCGAGCAACGGTGACGGTCCTCCCTAAAGAGGGAAAGATAGAGGGCTTTGTTCTAGTTATCGCCCTATTTCATTGTTAAACGCTGATCTCAAATTACTTGCTAAGATGCTGGCGCTCCGACTTGGCCCGCATTTGCCTGGCCTGATACACCCAGATCAATCTGGCTTTGTAATGGGCAGGGAAGCTCGAGACAATACGACTAAAGTCCTTAGCCTCATGAATGCATTACGGACTACGAAGACGGGGTCGCTGCTTTTGTCTACAGATGCGGAGAAGGCCTTTGACAGGGTAGACTGGGGGTTTATGATGGCGACATTAGATCATGTAGGCCTTGGTCCCAATATGAGGTCGTGGATCACCGCCCTATACACTGGTCCTTCTGCATGTGTTAGAGTAAATGGCCTCCTTTCCCAACCGTTCCTTATTAGCAACGGGACCAGACAGGGGTGTCCTTTGTCTCCCTTGTTATTTGTGCTTACCCTTGAGCCTTTTTTAAGCGCGATACGGGCTAATGGGGCTATCCATGGGGTGTCCATGAAGTGTGCGGAGTATAAGGTGGCTGCATTTGCAGATGATATGCTATTTATGATAACTCAGCCACTGATCTCCCTACCGTCCTTGCAGAAAGAGTTTGCGGAGTATGGCTTACTAGCCAACTTGAAGATAAATATGTCTAAGTCTGAGGTACTTGACCTATCAGTGCCGGGGGATGTGAGGGTAGGTTTACAGGAGGCTTTTCCGTATAAATGGTGTACACACCAACTGAAATACCTGGGGGTATGGCTGACCCCAGATCTCGGTGACTTATATCGAGCTAACTTTTTGCCACTGCTCTCTCGGGTTTGCACTGATCTTCGAACTTGGTCCTTCCCTCACGTGACTTGGATAGGGAGGATTAATGTGTTGAAAATGAATCTTTTACCCCGCCTCTTATATTTATTTCAGACATTGCCTATCCTGCTTCCTCGTTTGTTCTTTGCCAATCTTCGATCCGCGGTGCTGAAATATGTATGGCTTGGATGGAAACCGCGACAAAAATTTACGCAACTACGGCTACCTAAAGACATGGGAGGGCTTTCTCTCCCTGATTTTCGGCTTTACTATCAGGCTTGCCATCTTACCAGAGTGATAGCTTGGATGGCGGCGCCACGGGTTAAGCAGTGGGTCAACTTGGACAACTCCCGGACTGGTGGGGTCTTGCCGTATGCTATATGGTTGCGTCCCGACCGGAGACCTTCTATTCTAAGACAATGCCCCTTGATTCATGCGACGTTGTCAGTGTGGTCTTGCCGTATGCTATATGGTTGCGTCCCGACCGGAGACCTTCTATTCTAAGACAATGCCCCTTGATTCATGCGACGTTGTCAGTGTGGACTGCCACTGCGTTGAGACACTCTCTGACATCTTTTCCTTCTCCGCTGACTCCGTTGGTGCATAACTCTGACTTCCCTCCAGGAATTGGGGGGAGGGGGTTGTTCTCTACCTCTACATTGCCTCGACAGCACTTGCATCAGGTTATGTCTGGGGGTAATCTGCTTCCGCTTTCTGACCTTGTAGGTACTACTTCCCCGACGTTTCTAGATGTTTTTAGGTACTACCAACTGAAGCACTATGTCTCATCTATTGCTCAACAACATCAACTGACTAGACCCCTGACTGTTTTTGAGCGTTTGTGTGCAGTCCCTACACCTCTCCGCCATGGAGTGTCTCGTGTGTATTCACTACTGTTGAGAGATGGACATACGCTGACCCCTTCTTTTGTGGGGCAGTGGGAGAATGACCTGGGGGTGACGCTCACGACCGCTCAATGGGAGCAGATGATGTACCTTACACATCATATCTCAATCTCCTCGAAATTGCAGGAATCCGCTTATAAGCTACTTTCTAGGTGGTACCTCACACCAGTTGCCTTACGGAGGATGGATCCTTCTACGGATGGCCTTTGTTGGCGCTGTGGTGGGGCGTCGGGGGATCTGTTGCACATTTGGTGGGAGTGTCCTTGTATAATCCCGTATTGGGAAAAGATCCATGAGGTTGTCCAGCACTTGTTGGGTGATGGTCCGAAATTTGAGCCAGTGTATTATATGCTACATCACACTACCCTTAGCCCAGCCAGATATAGGGGTACTTTGATCTCTCAGTTACTGTTAGTTGCTAATAGCTTGATATCCCTGTTCTGGAGGAAGGCAGAGTCTCCTAGCCTCAGATTGTGGGTTGAACGTGTAGAGGAAATACGGTTAATGGCGGAATTAAGTGCTTCTACGCCAGCAACTATAGCTAGATACTCTAGGATATGGTTTGCTTGGTTACAGTTTCTGGAGGGCCCGGAATTTGCCCGGCTGGTTCCGTGAGGTGGTTCCGTCTCTTCCTGACTCTCAGTACAGTTTCTTTCATTGAAGGGGCTCAATGTTCATGTATGTGGGATATCCTGTTGCATCTGATGTATATTTTGTGCATTTTACTAATGTGCTCTGTTGTCCATTGCATATTGCCTATGCCTTCCCTCTCCCCTTCCCCTTCTTTTCCTCTTTTTTCTTCTGTATCCTGTTCCTGTCCCCTTTTTGTTCCTTTGTTCTTTTAATTTGTGTATTGCAAAAAACAAAAACCCAATAAAACTTTATTGACATTAAAAGTAATGACTTTGCCCAGGCCAGAGACAAAGATTCTTGCCAACAAAATGGTAACTAAGCATATCTTGGAAGAGTGGGCTGCCAACCAAATCTTGAGCCACAAGGTACAAAGTGCTGCAACAGATGCTGCTCTCTTACCAGAAAATCTAGCAGCATCAAAAGTCACTTCAGAGAGAGAGATGCATTAGCTTCTCATATATTGGCAAATATAACCAAGTGTTCCTCCTTATGAATGTCAAGAATAGCCTCAGAGAAGTTAACACCAGACGGCTATTGCTCTATTGACCCAAGTTGAAGCAAAAATGGGTCGCAGAGCTGCCCCCTTTATCAAAAAATTTGCCTTTAACAAGGATTCAATGAGTTTGTCGGCCTGGTCTTTGAGGACTGCAGCATCAGCCAATGTTAGAGTTGTATTTTAAACCTAAAGCAAATATAGGGATTAATCTCACAAAGATAAGACTCTGTCTTTTTTTGAAGTGCCCTACCCTTTAGAGGAGGGGAGCTCAACCCCATGGTTCCTGTGTGCCATACTGGACATTAAAAAAAAAAAAAAAAAAATTAGCTTACCAAATAGGACCCCTTCAAGATTTCACACAAATCTTACATTTAACAGACAAAATATACTTTTTTACTTAGCAACATCTATACATCATGACATTTTTTTTTCCTTTATACAGATTACTCTGACAAATCTTAGGTGAAACTCAATTTAAACATATACATTCAATATGCTTAATTACTTTACCTAGACAAAATTTCTGTCATGTTTTCTTCATTCATTCCCCCAAAGACTTTAAACTTTTTCAAGTTACAGACATGAGTCTTCTCATATTTCCCAAACGTGATGCTTTGAACAATGGCTGGCCTTTCAAGCTTCAGAATCAGGTACTGCATGAGGTAACAAGATTATGTTAGAGCAATTCCATTATCTCACACATGTACTATTTCATATCCTTTATAAACCATTGCTAAGCTCAAAATAAAAGGGCATTTTTATTTACTTACTGATAAATCCTTCTCTTAGTTCATGTGGAATACAGGAACCATGGGGTTAAAGCTTCTGCCTCAAAGAGGCAGAACACTTGCAAAGAAAGAAAGAAAAGAAAAAAAAAAAAAAAGTTTTCTGGAAGATTCACTTCCAGCAGCAGCATCCTTTTAACAAACAGCAATGAAACAAGCAAAAATTAGGAAAGGAAGGAGGTCACTAGACCAGGGAATCCAAAGGAGCAACCTGGGATGTCCACAACAATGATGAGAAATGGATATTGGTAATTACATAAAAATCCCCTTTCCGCTTTCATTCATTGTGGATCACATGAACCATGGGTATATACCCAAGATATCCCATCTAAGATTCCAGGAAGGGGAAGAAAGCTACCAACAAGATAACCAGTTTCAGAGACAAACCAGATACAGCTATGACCCTCAGATGTCAAAGCACATTGCCACACAAAAACAAAGTAACTATGGAAAGGTTACTACAGATAAAAGGACAATCTACAGAGGCACTACTGTTTAGCAATCATATGAAGCGGAGCAGTAATGCCTTTCACAACTGCTCTGCAGAGGTCTTGTATACCCAGGATGTACCCTACAGTCTGATGGAGTGAGCAGTTACCCGAAAAGGCACCAATCCCTTCTTAATGACGCAAGCCTGGCCAATGATTGCCTTGATCCAAAGGGGCCACTGTCACCTAAGATGCCACTTGGCCTTTATGTGGGCCCTCAAGAAGAACAAAAACCAAAAAAGTTTTGCAAAAAGGTATAGTGTGATGAACATAGCATTTAAGACATCTATCTATGTCCAGAGAGTGACGCTCCTGTTCGTCTATTAGATGGAGCAGTAAAAAGAAAAGAAACCACAATCTCTTAGTGAATATGAAATCAAACAGCAACTTGGGAAAAAACCCAATATAGAGTACACAGAACTACTTTATCTGCATGAAAAATGAGAAACTGCCTCTATAAGAAAGTTGACCCACATGCCGGACAGATACAAACACTAGAAAGAAAGTAGTCATAAGTCAAGCAACAAAGACACAGAAGCCAATGGTATGTGCCACCCCTTGCAGAAAAGTCTGAACATCCGGCAACAAAGAAGTACGATAATGGAGGGGGGGAAAAAAAAAAAAAAAAAAAAAAAAAAAAAAAAAAGGACTGACAAGGTCGAGATCTGGACTTTCACAAAGCTGATATGAAAGACCTTGTGAATGCCATCCTGGAAAAAGGCCATGACCAATGGAAGATGAAAAAGATTAGGTTTCTCCATGGTATGAGATCAAAGAGGACTTCTTGAAGTTGATCACCCAGCGGTGCTGTTCCAGAATTGAGTGAGCCTCCAAAGGTCCGGAGATCACCTGAGACCGAATATGGCTGGAGAAAGATGCCAAAAATACTGAAAGCCAACATAGCGGATGCCAGCCCAGGGGGAAGGCTGGGGATTGCTAATGGCACTTTTGAAAAGTGAAGGAATCAATGATATTGCACATGAAGGTACATGCCCCTTATGGGCAAAGAAGCCAAACACTGTTCTGCAAACACAGCAGCTATGAAAGACTGCACAAGACCCTATCTTGACATATGAACAAAATGACTGAGACGCTTCAGATCCAGAACAGGATGACAGCCAATGTCTTTCAGGGGGGAACTATGAAAAGATTGGAATAGAACACCACAAACCTTTCTTGACAGGGGTCCATAATAAAAACCTACATCTAGGAACTCTTCAACCAACCCCAAGAACTGAAGAAACAATGAGGAGGAGGGTTCTTGAAATTTGAGCTAACCCTATGAAGGTCCAGAAGTCACAAGTCATGCAGTGGAAGATTTGCAAGTTGATAAAAGTATGGGTGGGCCTTTTGTCCAACCAGGCCAATTTGGGTCCTAGACTAGACAGACAGGATCCTAGTACTAGACAGAAGACAATATACAGAGGAACTTAACAGTAGCAAAGACTTCCTTCTAGATCAAAGCATTAGCACCCATCTTGGAAATCTTAAAGGGATAGTAACATTTCATAATAAAAGCAGCTCTAATTAATCATCATAGTATTTGGACTTTGGAGAGTGTTATTTCAATACTGTCAGAGTTGTAGTTCTAGAGTAATTCAATGACAAAGTATCCCCCTCCCACCCCTTTTACTGATGTAACACTGCTCAGCCAGAGCAGAAGGGAGGTGCCCATGTAGACTGTAGAGAGGGACAATCTTCAATTAAGATAAGGGGAAAAAGCTGAAAAGCTTGTCAAGGGGGGCAGGGCTTTCATTGTTCTGATAGGAAGAATATTGTCCCTTGCTGTTATCTGTCTGGTCTATGGACTGCATTCCACATCTGAGAAGAGATGGCTTACACTAGGTAAAAGGGGCGGGAGGGGGAAACTTTGCTTGTGAATATCTCTCAAACCATAAGAGAGAGATAAGAGAGATAAGACTTATATCGTTCTTCGTGTTTTTTAATGCCTACAAAATAAAATAAAGATAAAGGGATAGTAATACTTTGTTTTAAGTACAACTTCCATCATGTTAAGACCTGCTTTAACCATTTCCAAGAATTGCTGACCCCAAATACATAAGGACCTTGCCACCCAAGATATTGCTAAGAAAGGTCTCAAGGTGGCCCCATAGAACAAAAAGGAGTTTTCACCTGCTCCTTAAAAATGTAGCTGAATCTGCTATTGGTGAAGCTGTATGTATGGAGAGGCAAGAAATAGGGGCATTAACTGCCATTGAAGCACCCCATAGCTGCAACGCAGCTGGGGAAAGGAGAATGTTGAGAAAAGTTTCTGGATAAAAAGACCTTCCTTACCAGCGACATCCATTCCTCAACCTGATGAAGAGAATCATAAGGGTAATACACAGATGCCTTTCATGTCTGAGAACTTTAAAGTCACCAATACCAAACTCCTAGGGTCCTGCTGATCGGAATCCCCAGGGGTAGGGGAAAGTCATCTAATGTGTCACTTTCCTCCAAAGAGGAACCCTACCCAGTGGGAAAACCATAATTCTCCAAAGGAAATTAGATCATCTTCCAGGGCAACATGAAGACCTGTCTAGGATACACTGGATAGATGCTGGAATACTTGCCATAGTGGAGATAACTGTGTTAAAACAATGATGAAAGTAGGGGCCACATAACGAAGGGCATAACTGACCTGTCTGACCTTAAGGGATACTGGTCCGAGAGGATACACAATTGACCACTGCAGAAAAAGCTAAGGAAGTTCTTGTGTTCTTTGGCTTCTCTATATCCCCTTTGGACTCACACAAGCCCAAAACGAAGACATCCGGGGGAGGGGACAGAAAAAAAAGAAGCTGAGAAGAAATAAATGCATTTCTAATGGAAGTTGCAGCCTCTAAAAGTTGGTTTGGTCACAAGAGTAGAGAGCCTGCTGCAAGCAGGGTCTCCTGGGCGAGCCTGACAAAGAGAAGATGTAACAGTTTTCAAGACACTCAGACCTGCCGGTAAAATAAAACACAGTTTTATTAAATAAAAAGAAACAACAAGGAACGCCCTCTACAGGCGACAATAGGAATAGCGAACACTAACAGAGTAGCTATCTCAAGTAAGTAGGTGAACAGGATGGTAATGGTAACATATACTGATGGGTAACCAGTAGCCAGGCTATTCAAGGGTTAATACAACAAATTCAGTCTCAATTGTGGAGTTTGGCACACCCAAGGTGGTGATAAAGCGGTTGATGGTAGTGCACAGGAGGCTGAATGCACAGTCAGTACTGCCTTAGATAATTGCGGTGCATAGCCCCCACGGGCGTAGCAATGAAGACCACAATGGAAGTTAGTGCTAGAGTCGGTAGCCCACACGGGCGTCCATACTGGAGACTGCTAGATTGCAAGAACTGGCCAAGAGCCCCCACGGGAGTAATAATGGAAACCAGCAATACAGTGATTCGAGCCTTTAGCCCCCGCAGGCGTATACCGGAGGAATCTGCAAGAGCTTAAGCAAATAGCCCCCATGGGCGTAATACTGAGACTGCTGAAACGCTAGAGATGGCCAATAGCCCCATGGGCGTACACCGGAGGCCACTCTGTGCTGCATGCGAAGTGAACCAATAGCCCCCACGGGCGTATACCAGAGACAATCACTGAAGCCAATAGCGCCACATCGGACGCGGTAAGCAATACCGACTACTCTGCTAGGTGGAGGATTGAGCTGCCGTCCAAATAAGCATACAACACGGCCAGCTTGGCAGTAGTAGCAGTATACAGGAATAGGCTCAGCAATAAGCGTAAAGGCTCACAAGAGGTATGCCAGCACTGAACAGGTTAAGCAGCTCGTAGGAATCAAGCTTAGCGAGAATGAGAAATGCTCTGCAAGTATCAAGGAGGCTCTTAACGGAGGCACAGTTCAGCAGTCGATAACAGAGACTCAGCACAGGATGTCCAACACAGAAGGAGTACTGTGGAGAGATACAAACAGTCCAGTACTCAGTCTCAGTGGAAGTCAGAATGTCGCAACGGCGACAGTGGAGCAGGAAGCTGTACATGCAGGTCACAGGAACAAGCCGGTTCAGATCACGGAGAAGGAAGTCAGCCGGGCCGGATAGGTACACGGAGGTGGTTCTCAGACAAGCCAGATCAATCACAAGCAGGAACGTCAGCCAGGCCGGGTCGGTACACGGAGGTGGTTCTCAGACAAGCCAGATCAGTCATAAATCAGGAACGTCAGTTAGGCCGGGTCGAATCACAGAACAGGAACACAGAAGCGTAGTCAGGACAGGCCAAATCGGTACACAGGTATCAGGATCCACTGAAGACAGCAACAGCAACACTGGCTCAGGAACACCACGAAAAGGCAAGTGACAAGTGTCAATGGCTGGGTACAAAAAGGTCACCGGGGCGGGCCAAACCTCCTCAGCCAAAAGGAGAGCACCACAAGCGAAAGTGACAGAAGAGGATCATGGGCACCGTGATAGAAGAAAATTCTTCCCCATCCTTTTTGATATCTCGGGAAAACCTGGGCATTATAGTAAAAATAAAAATAATCCCGGGGGAGAGGGGGTTAATGGCCAAGTGGCTCTCCAGCTGCCCATGACAAAACATTGTCATTGTTGTGGGGGAACCCATCCAAGAGGTTCCCCTAGAGTAAGGAAAAGCATAGGCATCAGCATCCTAGTCCCACTGCCTGGAGCCATAGGACAAGAGAACAAAAGGAGTTGGTGCTTTATAACCAATATGGCTGCTGCAAGTAAAAGTGGTACCATGGCCCCTTTATATAATAAAAAAAAAAAAAAAAAAAAAAAAGCCGCAAGTCCCCTGAAAACTTGTCCCTTGATTAGAGGGCCGAGTAAGGGGAAAAAAAAAAAAAAATGGAACACAGGCAATGTGACATACTCATAGGACTTGGAACACCTGCAATACTTATCCTATACTATAAAGTATAAGAATGCGTCTCTCCCTGTGAGCGTAGCACAAAGCACTAACTCACAGAGAGCCACGTGACTCGCTCCCCCTTGACCCGCGCCCTCTATGGTAACTAGGGACGCGTATTTGACAGGCACCCGCTTCCTCCATGCTCGCGCTCGCGGGTACCTGTCAGTTATATGCGTCCACATACACGGTGCGAGCTCAGAGGGCTGGCAGCTGGCCGCCTTTCACTTATGCGCGTCCACAGGTATGGGGAGCAAAAGGGTGGTGAAAGAGCCATGGGGGAGCAAGAGGGTGGTGAAAGAGCCATGGGGGAGCAAGAGGGTGGTGAAAGAGGCATGAGGGGCAAAAGTGTGGCAAAAGAGGCATGGGGGGGCAAGAGGGTGGCGAAAGAGGCATGGGGGGGCAAGAGGGTGGTGAAAGAGGCATGGGGGGGCAAGAGGGTTGTGAAAGAGGCATGGGGGGGCAAGAGGGTTGTGAAAGAGGCATGGGGGGGCAAGAGGGTTGTGAAAGAGGCATGGGGGGGCAAAAGTGTGGTGAAAGAAACATGGGGGGGCAAAAGAGGTATGGGGAGCAAGAGGATGGTGAAAGAGCCATGGGGGGGGGGGCAAAAGGGTTGTGAAAGAGGCATGGGGGTCAAAAGGGTGGCAAAAGAGGTATGGGGAGCAAGAGGGTGGTGAAAGAGCCATGGGGGAAAGAGGGTTGTGAAAGAGGCATGGGGGGGGGGGCAAAAGTGTGGTGAAAGAGGCATGAGGGGCAAAAGTGTGGCAAAAGAGGTAAGGGGAGCAAGAGGGTTGTGAAAGAGGCATTGGGGGGGCAAAAGTGTGGTGAAAGAGGCATGGGGGGCAAGAGAGGTGTGAGGAGCAAGAGGGTGGTGAAAGAGCCATGGGGGGCAAAAGAGGTATGGGGGCAAGAGGGTGATGGAAGGGGCAAATGGGTGACGAAAGAGGCATGGGGGGGCAAGAGGGTTTGCCAGAGAGGCATGGGGCAAGAGGGTGGAGAAAAAGGCATGGGGGGCAAGAGGAGAAAGAAAGGCATGGTGGGCAAGAGGCAAGAGGGGGTAGAAAGAGGCAAGAGGAGAAAGCACTGCGTTGCGTGGCACTCATAGGGTTAACATTACGCGGACCTTGGCCCGTGTACACGGGCTTTAACACTAGTGAATGAAATAAATGGAAAGTAGTCTCTCAGTGGTTCTGGCCATCCCATTAATACACACCCAGGTGAAACATCCATTTCACATTCTACTGTGTGTGCAAGCAAATGGGTAAATAGAACAAGACAGTGTAATGGGGGAAATAAAGGCACCCCATAAATAATAATAATAAAAAAAAAAAAAAAAAAAGAAAATATAAAGCAAAAGAAAAAAATATTAAAAAGTGAATACTCTGCCCTATTGCCCTTCTGAGCAGAGCCCTTAAAACTAAAGGCTGCTACAGGGAGGGGGTTTGCAAGTGGCTCTGCCCTTTCAAGACAGCAACTTAACCCCATAGTTCCTGTTTTCCACAATGGACGAACTAGAAGTATGAACAGGACCAATGTTTTGCTTATCTGCTACAAAGAACCATGACATACATACATCTATCAAACCTGGTCTTGTTCAAAACCCACAAGCTCTGATTAAGCATTATATACACACACTATATTATAAATATATATATTATATTATTTTATATATTTTATACATACATAGAAGGAATGAACGAGCACTCGCAGGGCTTCGGAGGAAAACTATATTTTTGTAGTAAACATTATTCATCATGACAGACGTTGAAATATCATCATTATTTTGTAGTAAACATTATTTCTCAGAAGCCCAGTGAGTTCTGGCTCATTCCTTCTCTATGAGCTATATGCTCGATGCCTACAAGATAGTTTGAGTCCAGGCATTTCAACACTTAAGTCTGTGCCTAACTGGACTTATAACAGGATTTTAGCCTTACCTTGTTAAATCCTTTTCTCTTAATCCATATGGAATACAGGTACCATAGGGACTGGTGTTCCACCTTCCAAAAGAAGATATCAGAAGACAAGGTCTTGAGGATGGAGCCTTTCCTCCCCTTCTATAGGCCAAACCTAGCCCTGCCTCAAGTTTTTTATGTGAGACAAACTCACCAGTGGACAGTGAGAGAAGAAGTGAGCTCCTGTGAGAAAGGACTCCCACTTCCAGCCAGGCAAGACCAAGAGAGGTCCCTTTCTCTGTGTCGGAGACCTGTATTCCATATGAACTAAGAGAAAAGGATATAACAAGATAAGACTAAAATCCCGTTTTCGCTTTCGTACAACATGGAATACAGGTACCATGGGATATACAAACAGTAGGCTCAGAGGTGGGAAGTAACAGAAAGTACCTAGCGCTGGTTCCCATGGAACCAGAGTTCCCTAGGACTATCCAGAACTAAGACCAGCCCAAACGTAACTGTCAACGGACACTGAAAAATAGTGAGCACAGCATACAAGAACAAGAGCCAACCGGGCTAAAACAGTTGAAAAACAGTAAAGCAGAGGAAAAATCACAGGTCCATAGTCAGGCAAAACTGTCTGAAAGGCCATCCTCCAAAGCTGGCATCAGCCAAAACTAGAACATCCACACAATAGTGCTTGGAAAAGGTGTGCAAGGAGGACCAAGTAACATCCTTGCACAACTGCTCAGCAGAGGCCTGATTCTTGTTGGCCCAAGAGGCCCCAACAGACCTTGTGGAATGTGCTGTAACAGAGAAGGGAACAGGATTGTATGCCCTTCAAATGGTACACTTGATCCAAGAGGCAATGGTGACCTGGGAAGCAGCCTGACATGCCTTAGAACCCTCGGGAATGATACACAGACACCAGTCTTATGAAAAAGACTGCACAGCGCACAAAGAACTTGAGACAGCGCACCACGTCCAATAAGTGGAGATACCTTTCCTTTTCAGACTTTGGGTCAGGACAAAATGAAGGCACAACAATATCCTGATTGATGAGGAACTCAGACCATCTTAGGAAGGAATTCCTGGGAGATATGAAGAAAAGCCTTATACTTGTGTAAAACCAGCAAAGGCAGCTTACAGGACAAAGCCTGTAGCTCACCAACTCTCTGGACAGAGACCACAGACAAAAGAAACGCTATATTCCACGTCAAAACCAGCAAAAGAATGGTAGCACGGGATTCAAAGGCCACTGCAAAACACCCAAAACCAAGTTAAGGCCTGACAGGGGTGTGGGAGCCTTGTAGGCAGGGAAAGCATGGACAACCCCCTGAAAGAACACCTTGAAATCTGTCAAGATGGCAATACACCTCAGGAGAGAGAGCAGGAGTCAGAATCTTTAAGGAACTCAGACAGTCACACCATCCTGAAAAAAGGATAGGACCACCAGGAGCTCAAACTTTTGTGAAGACTGATCCCTGTCCACACACCACGAATGAAAAATGGATCAAACCCTGTGGTAGGCCATAGAGGAGAGAGGCTTCCTAGCCTGGATCATAGTGGTAACAACTTCAGGAGAGAACCCCTTTGTCCTCAGGATGGCGGCATCAACAGCCGTGCTGTGCAGTAGAAATGGATCCTAAATAGAAAGACACCAGCTCAACAAATCAAGCCCTTTTGGTCCAGTAAGGAGCAACCGGAATTACCGTTGGACCATTCATTCAAATCTTCATGAGTACTCTAGGAATGAGAGGAATTGGAGGGAAGATGTAAGCAAGGTGAATGCGCTACAGAATTGCCATAGCATCAGTGGCAAAGTCCAAAGGGACTCCCCAATGGGAGCAAAACACTGGAACCTTCCTGTTCTTGGTGGCCATCAGGTCTATCTGAGGTAGACTTCACTTCTGCACAATTAGGGCAAACACTTCTGGATGGAGTTCCCACCCCTCCAGATCCATGTCTTGGCAAATTAGGAAGTCTGTCAGGACTTTTTCTACCCCTGGAATGTGTTACAGCTTACCTTGACTTCAGCATCACTTTCAGGTGCGAGGTTTCTAGCATGCTGCAGGCCTCTGTTTTATCTGTTTGCTTACTGTAGTCTCCGCCTACCAACTTCCTACTTCCTCCCTCTGACTGCTCCTCCTACTTCCTGTGGAGGGGTTTAAAGGGCAGACTGAGGCCTGACTCAGATGCCCTTGCATTGTTGTTCAAAGCAGATCTGTTGCATTGGGCTCCGTGTATGACCTGGCTAGTCTTCCATCCATTCTGGTGCTGACCTGTGGCATGTCTGACTATTCTTTTGCCTAACCCCTAATAGTGGGCATCCAATCTGGTGCAGACTTGTGGCTCTGGATGACTACCTGATCTGTGTATGACCCGGGTTTGTCTGACTACCCCCTCTGGTGCTGACTAGTGGCTCTGTCTGACTATTCTTACGTCCTTTCCCTTGGTGATCAGACACCCAAAATAGTGCAGGCCTGGGGCTCTGATAGACTCGCATATCTGACTGCAGGCTGAGTCAGACCCTATTCCTCTTCGGATCAAGGTCCTGGGTTCCTGTTCCAGTTCCTGTTCCTGGTTCCAGCCGAGACTTCCAGTGGCTAAGGCCTAGTCTCCAGCACAGTGGTTTAGCTTTGCAACCTATTATTTCTGATAGCAGGCTAGCTGGCTATTACCCTGTGCTTATTCTTATTGTATATACTGTATATATCCGCTGTATGTCATTTGTTAATAAACTGCATTAATTAAACCGTACTGACTCCTGAACTTCTCTGGGTAACCGTGACAGAATGAGAGTTGTGGAAATGGCCGGAACATGATCTTCTGCCCAATCCAGGATGCACTTGATCTCGGACCAGGCAGGGGCACCCTTGCTTGTGATGTAAGCCACGGCAGTGGTGTTGTCTGACTGGACTCTTACCATCTGACCCTCCAATTGAGGGTTCCAGCAAACCAGAGCAAGCCGGATCTCCCTGAGCACCAGAACATTTATGGACTGAAGAGACTCCTCTGCAGTCAATCTGCCCTGGATCCCCAGGTGACTCAGAACCACACCCCATCTGCTTAGGCTGACATCAATTGTGACCTTGAGCCATTCCAGAATCACAAACAGGTTCCCTTGTTACAGGATGCGCCATTGCAACCACCACTGCAGATTCTGTTTGGCTTCCGGAGAGATGACTATGCAGAAGATCCGGTTTCCCTTGCCACATCTGGAGTTCCGTGGTGTGCACCTGACAGTAGGGTGCTGCTTCTTGTGTAGATATTAGGTGACCCAGAACCCTCATGTACTCCCAAACCGGAGCGGAGACACACTCCAGAGCTTGAGACACATCCTGCATGACCTTCAGGATCTTGACCTCTGGAAAGAAAGCTTTCCCCAGTTGGGTACTGAACCTCATTCCTAGGAACTACAGGGATTAGACATGTTCAGGATCCACCCTTGGTGAACCAGAATCCAGGCAGTCTTGGACTTGCAGAGAAAGGAGCTCTTGCGGCTGAGCCTTCAGCAGCAGATCATCCAGATAAGGAGTCATCTGAAGAGCAGAGCGTGAACTCGTAGTGCTCAGATTTTAAGGAAAAAGGCAGATAGCATTGACTGTCCAGATGGTTTGGGATTTGTAAATACGCATCCTGAAGGTATAGAGACACCAGGACTCCCCAGGGCCCAGATCTGCAATGACAGAGCGCAAAGACTCCATCTTCAATCCAGCAGTCCCTAAATACAAATTGAGTTCCTTGAGATCCAGAGTGGGATGGAAGCTGCCGTCCTTCATCGAAACCACAAACAGGTTTGAATAGAAACCTGAACCTGTATCTTGAGGCAGCACTGGAACAAGAACTCCCTTGTCCAGAAGAGACTGAAACTTTTTCCCTGAACATCCGCAGCTTTTCCAGACCCATGGAAACCCTGGACTGAAGAAATCTGAAAGGAGAAAGACTTGAACCCTATTCTGTACCCTTCCGAGATGACCAGCAAAACCCACAGGGGCCTGCGGACCAGGATTCCCCAAGTCATGCAGAAGGTGCCTTGCCAGACTTCGGCTTTGTTGCAGCTGGCTTGGAATGCCACAGCTGCTTGGGTTTGGTGAGGGAGCAGGGTGAAGGCCTGCGAGGCTTGTGCCCTTTGTGCCTCCGTTTGGTGGGGACGAAATAAGTTTCCTCACCATGGTAGAGATTTAGACATCTGAGGTAACAGGGTGCGCTTGCCCCCAGTAGCATCACTGATAACATGCTTATGCTCAGGACCAACAACAGATTTGCCGTGAAAGGGCAAGAAAACCAGTGACTTCTTAAAAGATTGGTCCTCAGACCAAATCTTAAGCAGCAAGGTGCGTTGTGCAGTGCACCGTCACAGACAGCACCCATAAATTGTTTTCCCCACACTGCAATATCTCTGAGCCAGGCAGAGGCAAAGATAGGCCTCAATGCAGCCCAAGTGGCAGCAAAGTTGGACCAGAGGATAAAGTCAAGGTTCTTATCCGTCACATCCTTAAGACCGCTTACATCCTCCATCAGCAGAACAGTGGACTTTGAGAGCCTGGAAATGGGGGGAGATCTACAGAAGGAGGAGAAGCCCACTGCACCAAAGTTGCCTATAAAAAGGGGTACAGCTTAGAGAATCTCAGAGATAGTTAACCTCCTATCAGGGGTCAAGAGTGGCCTTTGGGGGAAAGACAGCAGAGGATTTTTTATGCCTCTGAAAGATATCTGTAGAGGAATGACACTCATCAGGGTTGTCAGAGACCTGAAGGGTCTGGAAAACAACCCTGATGAGTCCCTCGGCAAAGGGAGAAAGATCAGCCTCATAAGGGTCCCCACAGGAGTAGGAAGAATCCAAATTTTCGTATTCCCCTTCCTCTGTCATCCTCAGAAGGGTCCTCCTCAGAGAAGCCTATGAAGGCTAGCAAACTTTGGGCTTAAGGAGCCACAATCCTGAAGGTGGTAGGGGGCTTCCAAGACTGAAGAACCCCTTGCACATAAAGAGGAACTTGTGCTATAGTGGACATCAAGCTTTTCACCCAAAATTGCTCTTGTTTAGGCTGGAGGGACCCGGTAGGGTAGTAGTGGCCACAGCATAGCAGCACAGGAGGAGCAGAGAGATCTAGAATATTCCCTAGTGAGCCCTGCTTGGCATGAGGAACAGTAAGCAAGGGGGGGGGGGGAGACAGATGCCCCTGGGTACTTAGCCTTAGTTCTAGCCCCATGGCCCTCTGGATCGAACATCTTGACAGAAGTGGTGTCTAAGCCATATAAAATATCAGAAACGGTTCCCCAGGATAATAATAATTTACCCTACAAAAACCCAGAAAGGTACTTATCTGGCATGCGAATGGTTAATCTGGAGAAGGAGAGCAAGGGTAGGCAGCTTCTGTGTAGGATAAGCAAGAGAGAAGTAACAGTGGTTGCAAATCAAGCAGCCAACTGGGAGAAAGCTCACAAAATGGGCATTCTGGGTAATGTAGTCTTTCCTGTCGCTGTTGCCTAGAAACACCTACAACTCTGATTGCGGGTCTTTAAAACACTCAGTATGTGAACCAGATGAAAGGGCATAAGGGGACAAGAAGAAGGAGTACAACCTGAACACTGTCTGAAACATTTGCAGAGATCTGTCCCTGAGAAGTTCTCCCATAGCAGTAGATGGAGCAAAGAGGGCTGTGGCGCAGGAAGCACGTCTTAAAAGCTCTATGTACCCAAAAAACAAAAAATGAAAAAAGTGACCCAAAACACCCAAAGACCCTAGGGGACATGAAGGGGGTAATAAAAATACACTATCCTGGAAGGAAAAGCCCAGGAAAGAACCCCAACCCAGAGAAACCAGGATAGATGGGGTTAACCAGTACCACAGCAGCCAATGGGTTACTCATCAATCTTCACATCTTCTGTTTTAACGCTACCATCGTGAAGAACAGAGCATCAGAGAGACCCAGCTACGAGTGAAAACATGGGTTGCAAGTTTCTCTCCACAGGGTTACAAGGATCCACAGCAGCACCTGTACACTGAATAATACTCCAACGGGAAACCAGCAATAGTAACCCGCCTAATGAGGAAACTGTGACAGCACCATATAGAAAATAAAAAAATAAACAAAAAAAACTAAGCAACAATGTGCCAAGCCTGTTCACGCTAGTCAGAGACATATAAAAACTGGAAGGCGGGGGCTGGGTCAACTAGTAGAAGAGGAGCGAAGGCTCCACTTTCAAGACCTTGTCCTTTTTAAATGTTCTGCCTTCCAAGGGAGGAAGAATACCTCTCATGGCACCTGCATTCCATACTGGATGAAAGAGAAAACATCTGTAGAGGATGGACCCTCATCAGGGTGTAAGAACCTGAAGGGTCCTCAAAACCACTCTGATAAGCCCCTCAGCAGAGAGGTGAGAGTCTGCCTCATAAGAGTCCTCAATGGAGTAGGAAGAATTCATATCTTCATATGTGCCTTCCTCACGTTCATCCCCAGAATAGTCATACTCAGAAAAAGGCCCCTATGAAAGACAGCATACACTGAGCTCTAGGGGCCACACACCCAGAAGTGGTAGGGGGCTTCCAAGACCAAAGAACCCCTTGAATGGAATGTGGAAATACAACTGACAGCAACGTTTTAACCCAAACTGCCTTTTCAATGCTGGAGGGACCCGGTGAAATAGACCTGGTGGAGTAGAAGGAGCCACAGCACAAGAGGGGCAGAGGGATCCAGAATACTCTCTAGTGAGCCCCGCTTGGCATGAGGAACAGTGAGAAAGGGGGGGTCCGAGACACCCCTGCATCTTTAGCCTTAAGTCTAACCCCATGTCCCTTAGGATCAGACATCCTGACAGGAGTAGTGTCTAAAACTAGTTTAAGCACTAGTAACAATTCCTCAGACTAATAGTTCACCCAAGAAAAGCTCAGAAAGTACGTATCTGGCAGGTCAAGGGCTAATCTGGAGAAGGAGAGTAAGGAGAGTCTGCCTCTGAGTAGGATAAGCAAAAGAGAAGTAAAATGGCCACTGCAAAACAGGCAGCCAATCGGAATAAAGCCTGTTAAATGGGCATTCTGAGAAATGTAGTCTTCTCTGTTGCTTAGCAACACACCTGAAGAACCCCCCGACACTTGTACGTGAAAGGGCATGAGAAGACAAGAAAAATGAGCCCACTCTGACCACTGTATGACCAACAGTTGCAGAGGTACGTCCCAGAGGGTTCACTTTTAAAAAAAAAAGTCAGACACATAATAGCATGCAGCTTTACGCTGCATTCATCATGTTGTCATAGTGAAAAGGGTGACATAAGAATCTCATGTCGCACCATGAAAGGTCGCAGAGAAGATCGCCAGAATACATTGACCAGGCCAGTTACGCTGCACTGAACTTATACAGAACTTACACTGCTGCTTTGTGGAATGCCTCACCGGTATTTCCCCCCCACAGTCTTCCAAACTGGAGTCTTCCACTAACAGGATGATGGGACCCCACATCAGTGAGTGCACAGCCCTGCAGTCCATCACTGCTAGCATATATTTGACAGAGGAGACATAGTGATGTTTGATCTTGTCTCCATCTACAATGATCAACTCCAGAGACTCATTGCTCAGCCTAATTTTGTGTTAGAGCCCTCCATTGGGCAGCTACACAACATTGGAATTGCACTGCTGCTTGATGGAATGCCTTATCGTGTTGCACTACAACTCCCATTATCCTGTTAGTGGAAGACTCCAGTGAGGCAGACTGGGGGGAAATATCAGTGAGGCATTACATCCAGCAGCAGTGTGCGTTCTGTGTAAATTCAGTGAATTAATATATTCTGGTGATCTCCTCTGCAACCTTTCGTGGTACGACATCTGTTATGCATGGTGAGATTCTCATGTTGCCCTTTTCACTATGGCGACACGATGAATGCGGTGTGTAGACACATGCTATTATGCATGTGACTTTATAACCCCTTACCGCCCAAGGACGTACATGTACGTCCAGAGTGCATGTCCCAGGTGGACAGAGGACATACATGTACGTCCCGGAAGTCATTTAATAAAACGAAAAAAAAAATGTTTGGGGTTAAAAGGATACCTCCCAGAGAAGTTGCTTATAAATGTCAACGGAGCAAAGATGGCAGCTATGCGGGATACTCATCTTTAAAGTAGCCATGCACCCAAAAAAGTGTATATTTGGGACAAATAGACAACCCAGGCTTTCATTTTAGGTGTTTTTCAAATTTTTGACGCAGACGTTTTACCACCAATCTCCCCCCCCAAAAAAATTCACCATTTTTCACACATAGATTTCAATGATGTGAATTTTGACAATTTTTTCCACTGCCACTCTATTCCCAATCCCTCCCAAAACCTGCAGTAAGGAAGAGAATGTCAGGGTACCTGTTGCCCCTCTGAGCTCTGGGCGTTGCTTCTTTCCAAGCCACTGGGACTGTTACCATGCTGACATTCGGCTGTCCTGTGCGGCCTCCCTTCACCGTGAGGGTGAGGGTACTGTCTGGTGCCTATTGCTCCATAGGTCTCCAGTTGTTGCGGTCTTCCTTCTCCTGGTTGCTTCTGAGGGTGCGCACGCATATTGCTTCTGGGTATGTTATGCGTGCACACGCACTCTTCTTATCGCTTGTTTCGGCAGGCCTCATACAGGCTCCTCCTTTTGGTTTGCCTATTTCTGCGCGTCAGAAACGCTTGATGTCGCCCTTGAATGGTGTCCATTTAGCGTTGTGTATTATTAGTGCTTCTGGTGTGACCTTGGCTTGGCTGACTGCGTTTCCTAGTGCCTGATCCCCTGTTTCGCCTCCTGACTCTGCTGCTCAACAGTTTCCTGATCCTGGCCTCTCTGACTACCTGCTCTGGTACATAACTTCTGGCTTGTTCTTGGTCTTTGGCATTTGTTATGTTTGTTTTATATAATAAACATACTTTATTACATTATTGTCACTCTGTGATTTATGTGCCTGTTTGTACTTTGTAGTGCCTACTGTAAACTGATCTTACTGACAATATCTTTGGTACTTGCAGTAACTGACGGCTTGCAGACCCTGACAGAGAAACACAATTTTTTCACACCTATATTTTAGTGTTGCTGTGGATTTCAAACAAAGGATATTTGCAGATTTTTTAAATGCTTCACATTAGTCCTCAACTACATCGTCTGAGTACGGCAATGCCCCAAATGCATAGATTTGTCAGGGTTTGGGGGAGCTGGGGGGCCCAGTAGGAAACATACGCGTTTCCATTATCAGACATGGAAAAAACTTAAGGTGCTTTGCTTTCCATTATATTTTGATAGTGTTAGATCTAAGGAAAGAGGTATTTTGAAAAATAAAAAAACAGGATATTTCATGGGGAAAAAAAGTATACAAATAATAAAATAACCTTTACAGCACTACTGCATTGTGCCTACATGGTATTGCTTGAAGCAGTCACCCACGCAGAGGCCAGGTTTGGAAGGGCAATTAGGACAGTAAGTGGTGGTGTCTGTCAGTATTTCCTTGCTGTAGCAAACCCTGAAGCGCTTGTGTTTTTTTTCTTTTGGGGGTTGGGGGCGATTTTATAAATAAAGTGTACTACCCCGGATCTTGGTGGAATGATTTCTGGCGTCCCTTGAAACAAAAATTGGGAAATGAGATGGAGCTGAAACTGTAAAAACTATATTTTGGATTGGGGTTTGCCAAATTGAAAAGTAAAAGTGAATTGTATACTGCAGTCTAAATCATATAAATACCCTACATACGGCTGCACTAGTTGATCACATTGATGTGAGCATGAACTCGAAAGGACCCCCACATTCTGCCACAGGAGAGCCAAGCATGGTCATCTGACAGGGTGGGAGACCAATAAACCTATATGGACTAAGAGAAAAGGATTTAACGGACAAGACTAAAATCCTATTTTTTCTGTCATCCAATACAGGTTACTGGTAACTTTGGGATGTCCAACCATTGAGTTCCAAATGGCGGGAAGAAAGACAAGGACCAGGTGCACGCCCCCCCAAAGACACCAGAGCACCAATGAACCTACAGATCATGAAGAGCTCAACAATAACCGCAAAGTGTCAACAGACTCTGAACAGGGGTAAAACAGGAACTGTTACACAGCACAATGAACTAGAGCCAAAATGGCTCAAAAGTGAAACAGTACTGAGAGACTAATGAGACCCTAGACAGGCAAGGCTGCCTCCAGGATCCTTCTCCCAAAACTGGCATCAGCCGAGGCCAGCATATCCACACGATAGTGTTTAGAAAAGTATGCACAGACAACCAAGCTGCCGCCTTGCACAACTGAGCAGCTGAGGCATTATTTTTGTAGGCCCAAGAAGCCCCAATAGACCTTGCAGAATGAGCAGTGACCCTGAAGTGAACAGGCTTCTTCCGAAGTCCGTAAGCTTCACTCAAGAAGCACTGTTTAGCTTGAAAGCAGGCTTCCCTGCCCTAGTACCCTTAGAAATGACAAAAAGTGTGTCAGACTGCCGCCAGAACTCAGTGCAAATCATATAGAACTTGAGACAATGAACATCCAATAGATGAAGATCCCTCTCTTTGTCAGAAGTTGGGGTAGGGCAGAATGAAGGAACCACAATCTCCTGATTAATGTGGAACTCAGACACCACCTTCGGGAGAAACTTGTGAAGTGCGAAGCACCGCCTTGTCCTTGTGAAACACTAAAAAGGGTGGCCTACATGACAGGGCATGCAGCTCCAAAACACGGCGAACAGAAACAAATCACCAGGAGAAAAGCCATCTTCCACGTCAGCATACATAGAGGAACGGTAGCCAAAGACTCAAAAGCAGGATGCTGAAGTACTCCTAAAACAAAGTTAAGGTCCCACTGAGGAGAAGGGGACTTGAATACCGGATGGGTATGAGCAACACCCTGGAAGAAAACATCAGGAATGAAAGCAAGACGCCTCTGAAAGAAGACAGAGCGCAGAAATCTGAACCTTAAGAGAACTCAGACTAAGACCCTTATCTACACCATCCTGGACGAAGGTCAAAATCCTGAGACAGGTCTTTGTCAGCACACCAAGACAGAAAGGTAGACCAAACTTGATGGTAGGCCTTAGAGGAAACAGGTTTACGAGCACTAAGCATAGCTGCCACTACACCAGAAGAAAAACCCTTCTTCAAATTTGAGTATTCAACCTCCACGCCGTAAAAGCCAGACGATGAACGTCTTCCTTCCAGAGGTAACCTTGCAGAAGAAGATCCGGTCGAAGAGTTTCCACCACCGAGTGGTCTAGAAGCTCCGGAAACCAAGCCTGTCAAGGTCAGTATGGAGCAATCAGAATGACTGGACAGCGTTCCAGTCTTAGTTTCCATAGCACCCTGTTCAACAGGGGAATGGGAGGAAATAGGTATGCCAGAGGAAATGTCACTGGATCGACTAGGCTTCCACTGCCAGTGCCAGGGGATCCGCCCAGCGTGCCAGAACGCTGGAACCTTCCTGTTGTGCCTGGTTGCAATCAGGTCGATGCATGGAAGACCCCACTGCTGGATGATGAGGTTGAACACCTCTGGATGTAGTTCCCACTCTCCTCTCTCCACCATGTGCCGAGGAAGTCTGCCAGAACGTTGTCTACGCCAGGAATATGAACTGTGGAAATGGCAGGGACATGCTCCTCTGCCCATGACAAAATAGCCTTGACCTCTAGCCAAGCTGTGAGGCTTCTTGTGTCGCCTTGCTTGTTGATGTAGGCTACCGATGTGGCGTTGTCCGACTGTACCCTGACCGGGCAATGCTCCAGTTGCCGTTTCCAGTGTTGTAGGGCATGAAATATCGCCCGAAGCTCCAAGACATTGATGGGAAGGAGAGATTCGTCCTGGGACCACAGGCCTTGAACACTCAAATGCCCCAGTACCACTCCCCATCCGGAGAGGCTGGCAGCCATAGTTACTGTAGTTCAGAAGGGCATCAGAAAGGGTCTGCCTTTCAGGAGATTGTTCAGGTTGAGCCACCATGAGAGGCTCTGCTCCACGTGAAGAGGGAGAGATAGGGATCTTTCCAGGAGATCTGGTTGACCCCTGCATGCCAGGATTAGAAACCTCTGAAGTTCTCTGGTATGAGCCATGGCAAACGGGACTGCTTCTATGGTGGAAATGAACTTCCCCACCAAGGATGACAACTCCTTGGCTGGAACTGGATCCTGAGACAGGATAGCCTGGACCCTCAGTGCTATCTGATGAGCCATTTCGTCCATGAGAAATACCATCCCCCTCTGAGTGTCGAAGAGGATGCCCATAAAGACCATCTTCTGGAAACGAACAAGGTCTGACTTGTCGATATTGATCATCCACTCTGTGATGGGAGAGAGCATGAATGCCATCCTGCACCTGCTGATGAAGGAGTTCTGGAAGAGGCCTTCAGAAGGAGGTGTCCCTATATGGAGTAACTCTGATGCCGTTCCGATGTAGGACAGACAGCAATGCTCCCAGGATTCTGTTGAAGTCTTGAGGAGCCGTAGTCAGGCCAAAGGTGAGGGCAGAGAACTGGAAATGCCCTCTTTCGCAGGCAAAGCAGATATTGCTGACTCTCTGGATCAATGGTGATGTGCAGATAGGCATCTTGAAGATTCAGAGAGGCCAGAAATTCCCCAGGGGACATGGCCACTATCACTGTGCGCAGTGACTCCTGGCGGTATTGGGACCGGACCACAAAGGAGTTGAGATCTTTCAAATCAAAAATGGGACGACAGCCGCCGTCCTTCTTGGAAACCACAAAGAGGTTGGAGTAGAATCCCAAGCCCTTCTCCTGAAGAGGAATTGGTTCCAGGACCGCCTTGTCTAGAAGGGCCTGAATGGCCTCCTCAAAAAGGTGGCGCTTTTCCGCTCCCAAGGGAGAACGAGAAGAGAAGGTCCTGGAAGGAGGAAGGGAGGTGAAGGGCATCCTGTACCCTATAGCCACCACCTGCAAAACCCACGGGTCCGCCACAGAGGCCTCCCAAGCAGAGAGGTAGTGGTGTAAGCGACCGGGGACCCAGGTTCAGCGAGTCTTGCAGAAGGAGGTTTGGAAGATTTGGGCTTTGCAGAGGACTTGGGCCTCTATTGCTGCTTAGGCTTAGATGAGGAGCACAGAGCCTGAGGGACCATCTTGGCCTGAGTCTGCCTGAATCGGACAAAAAAAGACGGCTCCTTTTGACAGGTGCCTTCATCCTCAGGACCACTGGCAGTTGAGTACTCTTGCCTCCAGTGGCTTCGCTGATCAGATCCTTGAGCTCGGGCCCAAACAGGGAGGTGCCCTGAAAGGGCAAAGACAGGAGAGCCCTATTGGATGCCATGTCAGCAGAACAGATTTTGAGCCAAAGAGCACATCTGGCTACCACAGACATGGTAGAAGCCCTGGCTACCATACGCACAACGTCAAACGGGGCAGCAGAGACATTATGCTGAGCCTCAGCAATGTTAGCGAGAAGTTGCAACATGTCAGAAGTAGGGGCCCCATGACGGACAGCAGAATTGAGCTGTTCAGTCCAAATAGCCAAAGCCCTATTCACCCATGCTGCAACAAAGGCACATCAGAGGGGTCAGAAGAAGTCTCCTGTACCAAGGGAATATTCAGGGTGGTCAGCACAGCCCTGATCAGACCCTCAGCCGAGGGAATGGGGTCAGCCTCAAAGGGGTCCCCAAAAAACGGAGATGAAAGAACAGCTGAACAGTCATCATCAGAGTCCACCAATAATTCCTCCTCAGAGGAATCAGACACATCAGGTACACCCGGCGGTTTAGGCAGGGAAGATCTGATAGGGGTGGGGGCCTGCCACGAGTGGAAGACCCCCTGTAAAGTGGATGGAATGAGTTGTAAGGTGGACCAAAGGTCCCTGGTAGTAGCCTTAAACTCTTGCATCCATACTGGCTCTAGTGCATGGCTGGAGGTCCCTGCAGGGGATTCAGGGGCAGCAGCGCATGCTGGGCAAACATGACCTGAGTATTCTCCAGGTAACCCTGAGTGACATGAGAAGCAATGAGCAATGGGGGACACAGACACCACCAGTGTCCTTAGTCTTAGGTTTAGCCCAAAGGTCTAACGGAGTAGACATTCTCACAGAGCAAAACAGTCAAAGTATCAAAACAACCACAAGACAGTGTGTATGATAAAGAAATTCACCCCAGAAATGCTAAATAAGACTTATCTGGTAGTCGAAGGGTTAAACTGCTGAGGAGAGAAGGAGAGTCCAAGCCCAACATAGGATACTCGATCTGCAAAGAAACAAAATGGCTACCGCGACAGGAGCCAATCAGGAAACAGCACGCAAAGCGAGCTCTCATGGGAATCGTAGTTTCGCTAATGGAGTACCCCAACAGTGCCCGAAGTCTCCTAAGGACCCCAACATGCCCAAATAACAGAGCAAGGGTTAACAAACAAAATGAGCCATCTCTGATCTCGCTAAGGGAAGCAGTTGCAGAGTTATGTCCCAAACTGTAAAGTCCCATAGAAGTGAATGTAGCAATGGCGTCTATGCGGTAAATAGAAAGTTAACGAGGTGTATACCAAAATGTAAAACCACTAAAAAGCCCACTAGAATAAATCAGTAGACCCAATAAACACCGGTCCCAGTAGGGAAAGTGCTCAAAACCTTCCAAAAGGTGCTAACCAGCAGCAAAAGGGTTACATTTCCACAGAAACTTGCTTCCAACACCTCACAGACATACAGATAAACCCAATGAGTGCATGAGCATGTAATAGGAACTCCAAATGAGATGCCTGTGTGGAGGGGAAGCATGGTACATGTGGACTTCAGCACTCAAAGGATGCTCACCTTTTTCAGCAGTTCTTCTGGTCTTCAGAATACCATATATCAAGAAGAGGCCTCAGTGGGCAACTCCTGGGGAAAGAACTTGAAGCCAAGATTTCCCCCCCAGGGCTTAGGTCCACAAAAGCACCTGGTAAACTGAGCTATCCACATTTGGGTGATGGAAATTGTCAGTGATGGTAATCCGCCTAATGGTGGTATTCCATATCTAACAGAAAAATAATAAAAAAGCTAAACCTATAGCAGAACTGTTCTCTTGCCTTGTCCCTTGACAAAGGAACAAATCTTGGGGATTGGCTAGATGCAAGCTAAAGAGGAGGTAGCTCCACCCAGCAGTCACTTCTCAGAATTCTTCCTGCCTATTAAATGGGCTGATCTTTACCAGTAACCTGTATTGGACGACAGAGAAAGTAAAGTACAAATAAGCATGATACTTATGAAAGTAGGACACTTGCTACTGGAAAGATCTTGTGAACTGAAAAATTTGCAATAGTAATCACAAACCACAGTAAAGGCAGTGACTTTAGATGTTATGTATCTCAAGAACATGGAAAGTCAAAAATAGAGGAGACAGAAGAATACCCTTTCAAAATGAATCACTATCAACTAGTCCTTGGTGGATGTACTGGCTACCACAAAGAAAAGCTGCAGAACAGAGCTTCATCATTAGGGATACAAAGAGTATGTAGAAGAAAGAATGCAGATTAATAACAGACCCCTTTAACTCACAACTAAGGTTAGGCCTCTTTCACTCAGGCAGCATTGTTGCAAGGGCAGTGAAGCAAATGAGGAGAAAAAAAAAAAAAAAAAAAAATCAATTTCAGAGGGTGAATCAGGTCCTATTTTGCCATTTAACATAGACAAAATGCACTGTAATTGTTGGAGAGATGCAGTTTGCTGGAACTTTATTCATACAGCAAGCAAAAGACAGGAGTTACAAATTTAGTTGTATGGGTTTCAATAACACTGAATTCACAGACAACTGTGTTTTCCCTGAAATGTTGTCACTTCTGTTATACTGAGAGAAAGGGCTGTTGGGAACACCTTGTTACTCTGTAGCTCTAAAAATGCACCAACAGTCAGTCAGTCATGCTATAAATGCCACCAATATGAAAATTCCTTAAACTAAACTACATTTATTTAGTTAGGTATTGCTTTCTGATGCGTCTAACAAATGCCTCTTACCTGAGGGGGATAGTTGCTCTCTGAAGACCATCGTGAAGACTGGTCATTGGGTTTATCAACCAAAATATTCCTGAAAGAGAGGACAAATAAGAATAATAATCAAATGTCACATTTTAGTAAAAACGGTGTAATTACAAACTAAGTTAATTATTGAGAAGAGAAAAAGTCTGAAAATAATCTAGTTAATCTCTCCTATATCCATTTAGCAGATTTTGCTGTAGCCCTGTCTAATTTTTGTAGGACAACATGACAAGCCAAAAATGCTACCATCTCTGTAAACAGCAGATCAGAAGAGAAGTGGGGTTATTTATTGAAGAATGCCCAGCTAAGCAATGTGTCTTCTTCTCCACCACCTGGTCTCACATCATGTCCATCTACCAGTTAGTCCCCCACCTTGTCCCACTCAGCGACTCCCACCAACACAGTGTGTGAGAAAGTGTTGCATGTGCCTTTCTTGTCCCCAGAGTGCAGCTGCTTGAGTTTAGCAGCATGAAAGCAGACACACCAGTACAGCAGAGGGAGGGAGAGAGAGAGATAGATAGATAGAGAGAGTGAGTGATGGTGGTGGGGGATGATGATGATGATCTACAGGGAGTTATTGATAGTGTTCTTGGAGGCGACAAATGAAGACTGGAGGAACTGGGTATCACCACAAGTACTAGACAACTATGGTGATGCAAGTTTAAAGAGATAGTAATGTTTCAAAATAAAAGCAGCTCCAATTAATCTTCATAGTATATTGGCCATGGAGATTGTTACTTCAGTATTGTTTGAGTTGTAGTTCAAGAGTAATTGAATGATAAAATTTTCCCCTCCCAGCCTTTTTCCCTAGTGTAAGCCACTTCCCCTCAGATGTGGAATCTGTTCTCTTGACCAGACAGCCCACAGCAAGGGACAATGTTCTTACTGTGAGAATAAAAACCCTGCACCCCTTGACAGGTTTTTCCCCTTATGTTAACTGAAGATTGTCCCTCTCTGCAATCCATCTGGACACCATCTTTCTGTTCGGAGATAAGCAGTGTTACAAGGGGTGGAGGGGGATACTTTATCATTCAATTACTCTTGAACTACAACTATAACACTCTCCATGGCCCAATTACTACGAAGATTAATTTGAGCTGCTTTCATTTTGAAACATTGTTATCCCTTTAAGTCTGGCTGCTGAACTGTCTGTTGATACCACTACTGATGACCATAAGTCAGAGCAGCAGGCAGAGCAGCAAGATCAACAAGCTGCTGAACCATGGTGGGTAGGGTGGATGCAAGTATTGGTGGTGGGAGTAATAGCGAGGAAGAGGATGAAATTCCACATAGTGGTGGTGACATGGGGCCAGCAGTAGTAGAAGTTCCTAGTCCTAGCAGTAGCACTAGTGAAGCCGAAGTAGCACCAACAAGTACAGCAACAATAGCACAAGAAGGCACTTCAGTTGAGAAGATGACAGCCCAATCCCTTTACACCTTTGTCTGCCCTGATATCATGTGTATGGGTTTATTTTTAATTGGGTACAGGGACTGTTCAAACCTTAGCATCAGCTTGTCCATTTGAAACATAGGTTAAAAATGCAGATGCTCTTCTGGGCCAACTGACAGCAAAGCAACAGCGATCAATTGCAATCAGTCCTACGCCAACAGGTCCAGCAGCAAACAGGTTCAGCCCGTTCCCACCAGCACTCTGACTAGTCAGTCACCAGCAGCAAACCAAAGAGTTGCCACCACCACCACCACCACCTGCAGATGTAAGGATCTGGCAGTATGACACCACGCATTGCATATCTGTGATATGATCACACATGGCAACACTGTGGTGTATAACAGAATGTATGGCATAAAGGAGTATCAGCAAATTACATACCCGGATGAATATGCCATGTTGATAGCTGGGAGAATTCACCATTTGTTAAGTGTACAGCAAGACAGCCACCCACTATCAAGTGACTGGAAATGACTGGAGTCTAAGTTAGTGACTGATGGCATGTTATTTCTTGGGTCATGGTTTAACATAACCAGCAGCACTTTGGAGGTTGAAGGTTATCATTTGAGCGTGCTTTACAAGTGCTGCCGACATGACGATTGCGTTATCTCAGGCATTGCCCCTGTTCATAACATTTGCTTCTGCATCTGCTCAGCCGAGGCCCGATTCTTGTAGGTCCAAGATGCCCCAAAAGACCTGGTGGAATGTGCTGTAACACGGAAGGGAATAGGTTTCTTCCAGAGTTCATTTGAAAAGGGTAGACTTGATCCAAGAAACCCTGAAAGCAGCTTGACCTGCCATAGGGCCCTCAGGAATGCCAAACAAGGCATCAGTCTTACAAAAAGACTCTGTACCGTGCACACAAAATTTGAGCCCGCGCACCACATACAAAAAGTGGAGAGCCCTCTCCTTGTCAGACTTTGGGTCAGGACAAATTGAAGACACAACAATCTCCTGATTGATGTGGAACTCAGAAACCACCCTAGGAAGGAATTGCTGGGAGGTTCGAAGAACTGCCTTGTCCTTGTGAAAAGCCAGCTTACAGGACAAGGCCTGCAACTCAACAACTCTACGGACCACAGCCAGAAGAAAAGTCATCTTCCATGTCAAAAAGCACAAGGGAATGGCTGCAAGGGAGGCCTCTGCAAGACACCCAGAACCAGATTAAGGTTCATTGGAGGTGTGGGAGCCTTTCAAGCTGGGAAAGCCTGGGCAACCCTTTAAAAGAACACCCTGACATCTGGCAGAGTGGCGATACACTCTGGAAAATCACAGAGTGCAGAAATCTGAAGCTTCAAGTAAATCAGACTGAGTTCTTTGTTCACACCATCCTGAAGGACAGAACCACAGGGAGATCAAAATCTTGTGAAGACCGATTCCTATTCATATACCAGGAGTATTAAAAAAAAAAAAAAAAAAAAAAATGGACTAAACACTGTGGTAAGCCTTAAAAGGAGACAGGCTTCCTAGCCTGGATCATAGTGGAGATGATTTCAAGATAGAAACCTTTCCTCCTCAGGATGGTGGCTTCAACAGTGATGTCGTCAAAGCAAACTTCTCCACATCATCTTTCCAAACGTACCCCTGAAGGAGGATGTCCGGTCTGGGTGGCAGAGGAAACAGATCCTGAATGGAAAGACAACAGATCCACAAACCACACCCACTTGGTCCAATAAGGTGCGACCAGAATCACAGTCGGACAGACCATTCATATCTTCCTGAGCACCCTGGGATTGAGGGGAATTGGAGGAGAGATTTAAGCGAGGTGGAAGTGCCATGGAATCACCATTGCATCCTTAGCAAAGGCCAGAGGATCTCCCCAACAGGAACAAAACACTGGGACCTTCCTGTTGTTCCTTGCTGCTTTCATGTCTATCCGAGGCAGCCACACCTCTGCACAATAAGGGCGAACACTTCCGGATGGAGTTCCCACTATGCCGGATCTACATCTCGGCAACTTATGATGTCCTCCAGGACGTTTTATACCCCTGGAATGTGAACAGCGGAGAAGGCCAGAAAGTGGGCTTCTTCCCAGTCCAGAATGTATGTTTCCTTGTACCAGGCAGCACTTTGATTGTCCCCCTGACGGTTGATGTAAGCCACTGCCATGGCATTGTCCGATTGGACTGGTACTGGATGACCCTTTAAAGCAGTGGTTCTCAACCTGTGGGTCGGGACCCCTTCGGGGGTCGAATGACGATTTGCCAGGGGTCGCCTAAAACCATCAGATATTTATATTTCGATTCACAACAGCAGCAAAATTACAGCGATGAAGGAGCAACAAAAATAATTTTACTGTTAAGGGTCGCCACAACTTGGGAAATTTTATCAAAGGGTCGCGGTACTAGAAAGGTTGAGAACCACTGCTTTAAAGGGATAGTAATGTTTCAGAATAAAAGCAGCTCCAATTAATCTTCATGGTATTTTGGCCATGGAGAGTGTTATTTCAATACTGTCAGAGCTGTAGTTCAAGAGTAACTGAATGATAAAGTATCCCCATCCCCCCCCTTTTACCTAGTGTAAGCCACCTTCCCTCAGATATGGAATCTGGCCCACAGACCAGACAGGTCACAGCAAGGGACAATCTTCTTACTGTGAAAACAATGAAAGCACTGCCCCCCTTGACAGGTTTTTCCCTTATCTTAATTGAAGATTGTCCTTCTCTGTAAGCTATCTGGACATCACCTTGCTGCTCTGAGGTGAGCAGTGTTACACTAGGTAAAAGGGGCGGGAGGTTCCGCTACTGAGAGGTCTAGAAGCTCCAGAAACCAAGCCTGTCGGGGCCAGTATGGAGCAATCAGAATGACTAGGCAGCGCTCCAGTCTTAGATTCCGAAGAACTCTGTTCAACAGGGGAACAGGAGGAAAGATGCAAGCCAGAGGAAATGTTCACGGGATCAACAAGACATCCACTGCCAGAGCCATGGGATCTGCCCAGCGAGAGCAGAACGTTGGAACCTTCCTGCTGTGCCTGGTTGCCATCAGGTCGATGCATGGAAGACCCCACTGCTGGATGATGGGGTTGAACACCTCTGGATGCAGCTCCCACTCTCAGCTGTCCACTGTGTGTCAATTGAGGAAGTCTGCCAGAACGTTTTCTACGCCAGGAATACGAACTGCAGAAATAGCAGGGACATGCTCCTCTGTTCAAGATAAAATAGTCTTGACCTCTAGCCAAGCTGCGAGACTTCTTGTGCCGCCTTGTTTGTTGATGTAGGCTACCGCTGTGGCATTGTCAGACTGTACCCTGACCGGGCAATCCTCCAGTTGCCGTGTCCAGTGATGTTGGGCATGAAAGATCGCCCAAAGCTCCAAGACGTTGATGGGAAGGAGAGATTCCTCCTGAGACCACCGGCCCTGAACACAAGTGCCCCAGCACCGCTCCCCATCCGGTGAGCCTGGCATCAGTCATCACTGTGGTCCAGAAGGGCACTAAGAAGGGTCTGCCTTTCAGGAGATTGTTCAGGTTGAGCCACAACGAGCGATTCTGCTCCACTTGAAGAGGGAGAGACAGACCTTTCCAGGAGATGTGGACGGCCCCTGCAGGCCAGGATCAGAAACCTTTGAAGTTCCCTGGTGTGAGCCATGGCAAACGGAATTGCTTCTATGGTGGAAATGAACTTCCCCACCAAGGAACACAACTTCTTGACTGGAACAAGATCCTGAGACAGGATAGCTTGGACCTTTAGTGCTATCTGATGAGCCACTTCGTCCATCAGAAACATCCCCCTCTGAGTGTCGAAGAGGAGGCCCACAAAGACCATCTTCTGAGAAGGAACAAGGTCTGACCAAGCTGATGATCCACCCGTGATGGGAGAGAGCATGAATGCAGTCATGCACCTGTTGGTGAAGGAATTCTGGAGACGAGGCCTTCAGAAGGAGGTCACCCATGTATGAAGTCACCCTAATGCCGTTCCCATGTAGAAAGGAGATCATTGTTCCTAGGACTCTAGGAGTCGTGGTCAGGACAAAGTGGAGGGCAGAGAACTGGAAGTGCCCTCGGTCGCAGGCAAAGCGGAGATACCGCCGACTTTCTGGATGAATGGTGATGTGCAGATAGGCATCTTGAAGATCCAGAGAAGACAAATTCCCAAGGAGACATGGTCGCTATCATGGTGCGTAGACACTCCTGGCGGTACTGGGACCGGACTACAAAGGAGTTGAGATCCTTCAGATCCAAAATGGGGCGAAAGCACCCATCCTTCTTGGAAACCGCAAAGAGGTTGGAGTAGAATCCCAAGCCCCCGAGGGGGAACTGGCTCCAGGACCGCCTTGTCTAGCAGGGCTTGAATAGCGTCCTTGAAAAGGCGTCTCTTTTCTGCTCCCAAGGGAGAACAAGGGGGACCCGGGTTCGTTGAGTCATGCAGAAGGAGGTTTGGAAGCCTTGGGCTTAGTGGCGGACTTTGATCTCCATTGCTGCTTAGACTTGGGTGAGGAGCGCTGAGCCTGGGGGACAGTCTGGGTCGCCTGGCGCTAGTCTGCCTGAAAGGGATGAAAAAGCAGATTCTTTTTGACAGGTACCTTCTTCCTCAGGAACACTGGCAGGCGAGATCTTTTTCCCTCCATTGGCCTCGCTGATGAGATCCTTGAGCTCAGGCCCGAACAGGGAGGATGCCTTAAAAGGCAAAGACAGGAGAGCCTTCTTAGAGGCCGTGTCAGCCGACCAGATTTTAAGCCAAAGAGCCCTTCTGGCTACCACAGACATGGTAGATGCCCTGGCTACCATACGCACAGCGTCAAAGAGTGGCAGAGACATAATGCTGAGCCTCGGCAATGTTAGCAAGGGAGTTGACTTAGAAAGCCTGGAAACTGGGGCATCCACTTTGGGGGGAGGAACCCACTGAGTGAGGGCTGTTTTAGAAGATGGGTAAGGTTTAGCAAACTTGCTAGACACAGATGGTTTCTTGCCTGGAAATTTCCACTCCTCTGACACCAAGTGGTCAAGGGTGGGATTAGGTGGAAAGCAAGCATGGGGCCTAACAGGCTCCTGGAAAACATCAGAGGGGTCAGAAGATGCCTCCTGTACCAAGGGAATGTTCAGGGTGGAGAACACAGTCCTGATCAGGCCCTCAGCCGAGGGAATTGGGTCTGCCTTAAAGGGGTCCCCAAAAAACTGAGATGAGGGAACAGCTGAACAGTCATCATCTGAGTCCACCAACAATTCCTCCTCAAAGGAATCAGACACATCTGGTACACCCGACAGTTTAGGCAGGGAAGATCTAATAGGGGCGGGGGTCTGCAACGAGTGGAAGATCCCCTGTAAAGTGGATGGAAGGAGTTGTAAGGTGGACCGGAGGTCTCTGGTAGTAGCCTTAAACTCGTGCATACATATTGGCTCTAGTGCATGGCTGGAGGCCCCCAGCAGGGCATTCAGGGGCAGCAACGCATGCTGGGCAAATATGACCTGAGTATTCTCTAGGTAACCCTGACTGACATGAGGAGCAATGAGCAATGGGGGACACAGACACCCCAGTATCCTTAGTCTTAGGTTTAGCCCCAAGGTCCAACAGAGTAGACATTCTCACAGAGTCAAAATGGTCAAAGTATCAAAACACCCACAATAAAGTGTGTATGATAATTAATGCACCCCAGAAACACTAAAACAAGACTTATCTGGTAGGCGAAAGGTTAAACTGCGAAGGAGAGCCCTGCGTAGGATACTCGATCTGCGAATACACAAAATGGCTGCCGCAACGGGAGACAATCGGAAACGAGTGAGCAAAGCAGGCGCTCATGGGAAATGTAGTTCCCCTGACAAAGTACTCCAACAGTGCCCAAAAGTCCCCTGAGTGCCCCAACACACACAAACACCTCACAGACATACAGATAAATCCAATGAGTGCATGAGTATGTAATAGGAACTCCAAATGAGACCCCTGTGCTGAGGGGAAGCATGGGACATGTGAACCACAGCACTCAAATAGGTGCTCACCTTTTTCAGCAGATCTTCTGTCTTCAGATTACCATATATCAAGAAGAAGCCTCAGTGGGCAACTCCTGGGGAAAGAACTTGCAGCCAAGATTTCCCCCCAGGACTTAGGTCCACAAAAGCACCTGGTAAACTTAGCTATCCACATTTGGGTGATGGGAATTGTCAGTGATGGTAATCCGCCTAATGGTGGTAATTCTATAGCTAACAGAAAAATAATAAAGAAGCTAAAACTATAGCAGAACTGTTCTCTTGCCTTGTCTCTTGACCAAGGAACAAATCTTGGGGATTGGCTACATGCAAGCTAAGGAGAGGAGGTAGCTCCACCCAGCAGTCACTTCTCAGAATTCTTCCTGCCTATTAAATGGGCTGATCTTTACCAGTAACCTGTATTGGACGACCGAGAATGTAAAGTACAAATAAGCATGCTACTTATGAAAGTAGGACACTTGCTACTGGAAAAAGATCTTGTGAACTGAAAAATTAGCAATAGTAATCTATCACAAACCACAGTAGCCAAAGCAAATAAACTACTATCTTGGATAAAAAGGGATACTGATACAAGAGTGGAGCGCATAATTTGGCCACCGTACAAGTTAATGTTAGGACCTCATATGGAGTATGTAGTATAGTTTTGTGCATCTGTTCTTATAATAGATTCTAGAATAGGAGAAAGCACAGACAACCACAACAAAATTAAGGTAGGGGAAGAATTTAAGTATAAAGAAGATGTAACCAAACCTGGTTTATTTACTCTAGACAAAAAAAGATGCTCATCTCATTACACTGTACAAGAACATGCAAGGTCAATACAAAGATCTCTCAAGTGAGACTTTCATTCCATGGCATGATCAAAATAATTATGGCCACCACTTAAGATTAGAGGAAAGGAGGTATCAAATTCAGCAGAGGGACAAGTTCTTTACAGTATGGTCTGTTAAATTGTGAAAAACTTTACCAAGGGTTGTAGCGATCACAGATACAATGAATATATTTAAATGATTATTACATGCATTTCTTGCAGAAGGGACATACAGGAAGCACACTTTATTTTACCAATCAGGTAGCTAGCAAAATAAAACACCCTCCTTCACAGGCCAGTATCCACAGTACTGAACTGGTACACTATGAACCTCAGGTGTAATTTGGTTTTCAAGTTTGGTGACCATTAACAGGAAACTAACGGAGCTGTTCGCAGAAGCCCAAGAAGGACACCACACCCTGTAAGACCTTCCAGCATAAACTGACTTCAGCACAATCACACGGTAGCATGACAAGTGTGCGGGAAATGAATACATTTACTTAGACATTTCATTTTCTTCTGTGTACCTCCAAGGCATTAAGAATGGGATTGTCTCCACCCTCCAGCTGGGTAGACTGCTTTTTAACTTTTCCGATTGGTCCAACCCAGCTGGAGGGCTGAGACAATCCCATTCTAAATGCCTTGGACGGTACATAGAAAAAAAACCACATTGGCGACTTACACAACTGGCCAGCAGCAGCCTGATTCTTGAACAGGCAAGGAGAGCTCACCGACATGGCAGACTGTGTCATGACCAAAACAGGTACAGGTTTCTTCCCAAGAACATACGCCTGAAGAATGGTCGCATTAATCCAGCAAACTACAACAACGGCACATGGCTGCTCAGGAATAACAAAGTGAATCAGATTTTCGAAAAGGCTCGTGATTAACATAGTACTTAAAGCCCCTTACCAGATCCAAAAGATGAAGTTCCAGCTCATGTCTAGAGGGAGCTGGACAAGAGGAAGAAAGAACAGTTTCCTGGTTGATATGAAAATCCAAAACAATCTTTGGTAGAAAACTCATAAGACTTTGCAAAGCCAGGTAAAAAACCAGAAAGGGAGCATCAAGAAACTCAGAAACACAGAAGACAGATGTTCAAAACAAGGCTTCTGAAGCGCTCCTAATTCCAGGTTCAAATCCCACAGAGGAGTCGGATCCTGAAAGGCAAGGTAGGCATGAACCACATCTTGGACAAAAGTCTGCACATCATGAAGTAAGGCAATACACAACTGGATAAAAAAAAAAAATAAAAATAAATAGAGGACATCTCAACTTTGATGGAATGAAGACTAAGTCCTTTCTGAGTGCTATCCTGAAGAAAGGCCAACACTACTGGAAGCCAAAATGCAGCCATGGGCCCCATCCGGCACATCACTTATACCAGAAGCACTGCAGCATTTGTGGCGATATGAAAAAATTGAGAGATCAACCGCAGGAGGGATAGCGCAAAATGGGATAGATTAGAAACGTGCAGATTAAGGAACACAGTCCACAATGAAGCCACCCGCAGCCTCTGAGGGGCAACCAGATGCAAGATATGTTCCAGAGAAGCTCTGTGCAGAAATCCAAAATGGAACAGTGCTCAATTTCAATAAAATTATAGAATAATTCTAAAAAGGTCTGAAATAATGAGTACAAGTGTTCAGATCAATACAAAAGTCCACTGCCTTAAGGGCGCAGTTCTTCATCGCTCTTCCATTAGAATGAAAAGAACTGAGATGCTTGATTCAGATAAAGGCAAGCCAATCTCCACAGATGTGTTCCTGGAAAACAAACTTGCGCAGAGCACAATGCACTAATTAGGAAGCCAGGAATAAGGTCCAGCTTAATGGGGATTATACTGCCCCATATGCCATACCACTGCATGATCACAAGGTCACTTAAAAACTTGCCCGTAGGACTTCCCTTTTCCTGGAGTTTGATGGTAGGCTGGATCTCTGTTTTTGGATGAAACAGACTGCAATGATAGAGAATACCCTAGTTCCAATATCTGGCAGACCAAGGCACAAGGGTTTGTCCTTCTTAACCATGTCTGTAGAAAAAATGCCAGCTTGCCCCTGACTGGGACTGGAACTAGGGCCTGCTACTCCACACTGACTTTTTTTATATATAATATATATATATATATATATATATATATATATATGCTTCTTGGAGGAAGTTTACTGTAGCCCCCTCCGGCGTTTTGGGAAATTCTTCTTCTTTGGTCATATTGTCTTCCCAAAGTATACGGTTCGTATGATTCCTTGATCTAGAGTTGTGAGAATGCACTGATGGAGAGAACCTGTGCCTCATCTCTTCAGGTAAAAGTTATTTTTTTTCTCCAGAGGCTTTTTTAATGATTTCCTCTAAATGTTCATTGAACAATAGGAAAACGGAAGAGAGTAGAGCTACTAGCTTAAGCTTAGAAAATGTATCCACACACTTGGCTTTAGTCATAAAGAACATCAGGCCATAATGGATAGGGATGAAGATCTGGGTATCCGTTTAATAATATCCAGAGAGGCTTCTCAAGAATAATTAGTTTCCTTCGTAATTGCTACATCCTTAAGTAATTTTGATATCGAAACGGTCGAATCAATCTTTTCTTCCAGCCCTGCTAACTATATACGTTGCTGCTTTCATAATGCTTCATGCAATCTTCTTTCCAACGAGTCTAACAAAGACGTACCATCCACAAAAGGAGTAGGGCCCTTTTTCCAGATGAGCAAAAGCTGCATACATTTTAGGAGGTGTGACCCAAGTCTCCTCTTCATTATTAAGAGGAAATATCCTCTGAAATCTTCTACAGAGAGTGGTTCTCCTGTGCCCTAAATTCCATTCTGACTTATAAACTCAAAAAAATATAGATTTAATGGAGAAAACAGGATTAGATTTCTTTTTACTCAAAAAGGCAGTATCCATAATAAGTTCGTTCTGGGACTCAAAAATTCATGTTTGGGTTTTTTTTTTTTGTTTTTTTAAATATAATCCTGTGTTGGGACACTTCACACATATGATGGAGGTGAACAACATTTGATGATCTGCAGTAGAATCTGCACTCTGTGGTTTTGGTGGGAATGTGGTATGGGCGCTACATCTGGTAAATATGAACATACAGGTCCAACATGTCTTCAAGCTGGGGGTTTATGTGAATGCTACTGGCACTCGTTTCTTTTCCTGTAGTAGTTTGTATTCTAGGTCATTTTTCTGGGTACACCAGTGGCTCTCTGAACTTGGATGTCTGTGACCATGGCATATCTGTGACCAATTCAAAGTTCTCCTAAGCTTTTTAAGAGGTTTATCCAGGTCAAAAGTCTCAGCCCATATGTGGTTATACCTTAGGGCCTGGCTGTAAACAATAGTGTGAGTGTGCACATATACTTGATGTACAATCTGTCATGTATTTTGTATTCAGCCTTCATTCTAAACATACTTGTCGAAGAGACCCAAGTGGTCTTGATTACTCCATTAGCCAATAAATGTATCACTTTTACTCTTGTTTCTTCTTCGGCTAACCAAGAACCATTTATCTGTATTAAATATATTTGTTTATATTGTAGAGGTAGCTATGCATACAAATATGATTGCATCTCTCACATATACACACACAAAACCAAAGTCTGCTATACAACTGAACTTTAGATCAAATGTTAGAGGGGCGGAAGCCCAGAAAAAACAATTGTGATAAATACAGGGATGTTCACTTACCCTGTTAGCACAGTGTTCTTTAGACTCTTAATGGGGGGAATTGTACAAATAAAACTGAATAAAGAGATAGGACTTGCTAGGAAAAATGACAAAACATCCCAAATAGGTTCATTAAAGATAATACATAGTGTTATATTAGAGTTCAAAGCAACATTAGTTTGCTAATCAAGTTCCCCTTTAACCCTGAGTGTGTACTCCTCTGTCACAAAAAGGGTTAAAGTGGATATTTTAGGTTCTTACACCCCCAGACCCATTCCTTTATTAAATAGAAACATAAGCAAGACTGTATATGGATTCTTTAAAATTACACCACGCAGAGTTAAATTTGACCTATTTGCCATCCATTCTTGAGAGGGAGCACAGTGCCATCTTAATTATGTTTCCAATGATGGGCAGCTGCTAAGAGGGAGAATGCTGCCAATCCTGCTCAAATCCTGCCCCTTCACTCGGAAGCTTGGTGATATCAGAGACAGGTGGAGAAATGAGGACACAGAGCAGTTCTATAGAGCAGTACGGTACAGCCTGTACAATCTTCCTTGGTAAACAGATATCACACATTTTTGATTATTACAAAAACAATTAGCGAGACAAAAACACAATTTATGATGGCTGTTTTGCTAGCTTCATTACCTTTTAGGAAATACTTAATTCTAATTTTAAATCAAATTAAAGAAATCTTTCCTCAATAAGAAAAAAAATGTGCAAATAAAGAAATACAAGTGTGAGTTTGCTAGGCACAGTATGTTCATGACATACCTGTACATCGTGAACAAAAGTAGTTAAACATTTTTTCATTTTTCTCATTTACCTTATTCCATGGTCTTCAAGAGCTACTAAAAGTGCATGTTTTCAGGATATCCCAGTTAGAGCACATGTGGACCAAGTATTGGCTCAGTATCTTAATTTAGTACCTGTGCCAACTCAGGGATATCTGTGCATCTTGAGGTTGAAGATTGTCTACCCCTGTCTTATTCATTACTCTATAGTTTAAGGTTATAGACTTTATTACCAAAAAGGTTATTTATAGAAGGAATATAGGGAAAGGATGGGTCATTTTCTAATATGGTCTAATGATGGATGTGAAGGATACCACTATCTGCCAATCAGACAAATTTCTGTTACATTTGTGTTACTGTTGCACTAGGAATTTAGGGTATATTGTATTTTAAAGCTAAAAGCAAGTATTTAAGGCTTTCCTTTTGAAGATCACAAGTTAGTTAAACTCACTTAGCCTCCAATTAACTCAACTGTGTTCTAGAAAGGAAATCTTAATATCCTGGTCTGTTAGTGGGCCCTGAGGGCATGGGTTGGGAACCACTGGTTTAGCGTATATATATTAGGAACTGCTTTGCGTCTTCTTTTCAGTACTGAGGCAAGGTGACAAGATATAAACAGAGGGAATATTTGTCTGTAGTATGAAAACCAGCCTCCTCATAATTTTTAACTTTTGTTTAATAGGCCCTTGACAATAGGGCCTGGGGAATCTTCCCCCAATGAACTGCATTGCACATTTTGGCTGCATTGATCACGTGCGCACAATTGTTTAAATACACTACCTGCTTGAATGTTAGTGTTCAAGATTTAGAAAAACATGTAGTTCAGGATGTAAATATGGTAGACCAAGAGGTTTTCTACTTCTCTTAGAATCAGAAACCAGTATAGCTACTTATGCAAGGATGTGACTAACAAATGTGATATTGGGTAGCTATATCAAAGTCACACTTATCAGATTCCACAGGGTACAATTTGTGGTGTATCCTGGTTACTGTACAAATACCAAGGCTTTGGTTTGAGAAGAAATTTCTGCCTATGGATCGAGAACTGATTAAATGAAAGATGTCAGAGTGGTAGTTGTAGTATTTTCTGGTAGAAAGCGGCAGTTGGTAACTCATAGCTATGCGGAACAAAATCTTACAGGAATGCCTGGATGACGAACTCACAGACATAAATAAAAGCTAATTATCTTACAATCTAAATTGTTTTAAATTAAAAAAAAAATAAATAAAAAAAAATTATATATATATTATTAATAATAATAATAATAATAATAATAATAATAATAATAATACAAGCAAAAAAAAAAAAAAAAAAAAAAAAAGGCTACTTTCGAAAGCCCTTTCAAAATCACCTAGGTTGTTACAAAGGTGCAGTTCAACTTTAACCCCTTAAGAACCAATGACGTGCCAGGACCATCACGGCAGTTTGGCACTTAAGGACCAGTGACAGTCCTGGCACATCATGAAATTTAGGGGTCCCCACACAGCTGCACACCGCTCGGGGACCCCTGAATCCATTGAAGAAAAAAAAAAAAATAAAAATAAAAAAAAAAAAAAAAAAATACCTCATTGTCCTTAACTGCCTGACGCTCAGCTGATCTAGCTCAATTATTTATTCATTTTATTATAATTTTTTTTTTCCATATTTTCCTTCACCCCTGTATAACTGTCACAGCAATAGGAGTGGTTTTAGCAAAGATTAAAATCATCCCAGCTCTCCAGGATCCGCATGCCAAGGTGGCATCGGTACCTCAGTCTGAGCTTATGGCAGAGAAAACAACATTGTTATTCTCTCCACTTAAGTCCTTTGTCAGAGAATTAGCAACAATGGTCTTGAATGGAGAGGATAAAAAGTTAAAGGGGAACTTTCACCTCAGAACATTTTTTTTTTATCAACTCATTAAGCAGTTAAGCAGTGTTGAAAAAGGTGCTTCTTTTTTTTATTTTTACATACTTAGTAAGATATTTTATGTCCAAGCTGCACATTTCCGCATTCAGTGGCACAGGTATCTTTGGCACAGCTCCCCATTCTCCTCCCACTTCCCTCCCAGCTGCCCCGGCAAGCGCGTTCACACTTCACTTCGGTGTGCTGAGAACGGCTCCCAACGTTACAACAAGAAGCGATTTGCATTATACTGAGGTTGCAACCTCAGTATAATGCAAATCGCTTCTTGTTGTAACGTTAGGAGCCGTTCCCAGCACACCGAAGTGAAGTGTGAACGCGCTCGCCGAGGGAGGTGGGAGGAGAATGAACTAGTGCTGGGAGCTGTGCAATGCGGAAGTGTGCGGCTAGAACATAAAATATCTTCCTAAGTATGTAGAATTAAAAAAGCACCTTTCCCAGCACTGCTTAACCGTTTAATGAGTTGGTAAAAAAAATATCTGAGCTGAAAGTTCCCCTTTAAGCACCAACATAACCCAGCCCAGCAATTTGTGAGTGAATGGTAGAGTTTGAATCTATGGAAACTGTTCCCATAGCTATGAAGCAGAAGCTAGAAGGACTTTTCCCATTCTACTTTACTGCCCTTTTAAATACTCTATATTAATAAGTCTGGGTGAATACATCTGTCTAGTAGATGACTGAAGAGGTAGACACCATTTATGTACTAAGCTTCCTTTGGCCTGCATTCCGTTGCAGGGGATAGTGTTCTTACTGATTTTATCTGTAAAGTCCCCCTGAGACTTCAGCATGAATCTGTAAAATTCAACCAGTAATATTTATCACATGTAATATTATCCAGCCCTTAAGGACATGTGTAAAGTAACAAGAACATGCAAACCCATTTACAAAGTAAAAACACTTTATTGGCAGTCCTCTGATGTTCAAGGATCTTTGGACATCAATATTTGGATACAAAATGCCAGCACTTGCAAACAAAGTCCTTTCCTGTTGTGAAAACTAGATTCTGGACAATTTTCTATTGCTCAAGTTTTTTTAGGAAATAAAAATTAGTTGCTTTTGGAAGCTCAGTATATTTCCAAATATTCAGTTTATAATGATCATTTCAGATAGTTAAAAAAAAAAAAAAAAAAAAAAAAAAAAGATATATACCAATTTAAGGTTTAAAAAAATATCCTGGTAAAAACTTAAGACGGTTTACTTTTAAGTAATGCATCCCCTGTGTTTTTTTATATTCCTTATTTGGAAAGGTTCAGACAGCCATAATCCTGGGCTAGCAGATATGTTTGAGTACATAGCTAGGATTTACTTTTCTTATCATTGGAATTTTATTCCCTAAAAGTTCAGTCCAGGGACAGTAACTTTCCAGGAGCCTGGGTACCCAAACGAATACAGTTTTACTATTGGCTCCCATGTTGGGAGGTATTTTGTATATATTTCTACGTACATGCAGTGCCCTCCATCGCTGGCTCCTAAATATTCTGGCTATAAATGTTATTTTATTTTAGATTTGATCCACCAGTGGTCCTGCCAGTGCTGTTGAATGTCTTCTCAGAACAGGTCAATAGGAGACTCAAGGGAATATTTTAGGACTTACATGTATACTAGCTGAAGAGCCCGGGTACACAGGCCACAGTGCCAGCCGGTCGCAGGGCAGTCATGCACAGTAGAGACTGCCCGCAACCAATACTTAGGAGCGCCCCGATGGCTACTGAAAAATTTTATTTCGCAACTGGCAGGGGAGCCAACTAGAAGAAAGACCTTCCTGGACCAGGTTCTTAAAACAATTGTAACATGGTAAACAATATACAGGTAAAGGAACCTTTTTAGCAAACTATTATATAGGATATTATTGTCAATGTCTTCATAGTATTGTCTCTGGCAATACTGAGTGGAAGGTAGATAATCTGTTTGCCAACAAAGTAAAATATTCTCCAAATCATTATCGAGAAGGATTTTTTTTTTTTTTTTTTTTAAAGAAAAGTAAAATCACATTATTCCATATCCTCGTATAATTCACTAAAGATGTTTTTCATAAGCAGTTATGCGCAGTAGAGGCGGCCGAGTGCACTGCAGTCATGTGCAGTACTGACTGCTCGCGCCGCGGCTGATATGGAGCGGGGCGCTCCAAATTCAGACCAGAGTCCTCTCTCTGCGCACCTTCCTGGGACCACTTGGTCCCAGGAAGGTGCGCAGAGAGAACTCCAGTTTGAATTCGGAGCTCCCCGCTCCATATCAGCCGCGGCGCGAGCAGTCAGTACTGCTCCTGGCTGAAGCACTGCCAGTGTTGCCCCGAGTACCTGGGCTTTAAAACTAGTGTGTAATAATGAAACTGATAATTAATTGGTGTATGCCCTTCCATTTAAAAGCCGTAATTTATTCCCCATACAATCCGCAGGGAGTTACATGGAAACATTCCATTTGCTTATATTGTGAAGATATGTAAAGATGGGATACTGATCCTAGTTTGATCATACAACTAAACAGAGTGGGATGGAAATGCAGTGTAGGGACTTGATGACCATCTTAAATGGACAGTAATGTCCAAGAAAAAAAATCTTCATCGTTTTGCAGCTCTTAAAATGTTTAACTATATACAACAAATCCTCTCTCTCAAGCAGCTATGGTTTGAGAGATATTCAACACTAAAGTTCCCCCCTCCCTCCCTTTTGCCTGACGTCAGCACTGTGCTAATTGCAGGGGAACCCTGTCCGGGGACCAACTGGTAGCTCTGCAGCTGAGCCAAAATACAGTTATTTAAAAAGAATGACTTCATTGGAAAGGTCTACAAAGTGTGCCTGGTTTGCAATCATGCTTTGTAGACCATTGCGATGAAGTAATTTGTTTTAAATAAAGCGATTGTGGCTCTGCTGAAGAGCCCCCTCGTGTCGGCCAACACAGATCTCCTGCTGTCAGCTTTACTCAAGTTAACCCTTTGAGTGCCAGAAACATATCCAATGCAATGGCTACCTCTCAGGCTCTCAAAGGGTTAATTGACTTTATCTCACAAAACTGTTAACCCTTTGAGTGCCAGAGGGGTATGCAATGCATTGGAGAGATACAAGGTAGAGACAATGTAGACCAAGAACTCAAATGGTTACTTCATTAGTCTTCTGTCTTCAGGTTACCATTGTGAAAGTAAGCAGAGTCTCAGAGACAGACTGCTGGTAGGGAAAACTTGTCCTGTAAGATTCTCTCCACAGGGCTACAAGTGTCCACACAGCACCTGTACACTAGTCAATCCACTCCAGGGGAAGCCCAGTAATGGTACCCCCACCCCATGGGGGAATTTTAGCAGCAAAACAAAAAAAGGTTAAGACAGAGTCTCTTCTCTATCCATACTCTTCAGAGAAAACTTTCATACTAGATAGTAGGCAGGGGTGAGGGTTGCAATGGAGGAGTGGCAGGGAGTCTACACCTTCAAGACTGTCTTTGGAGATGTGTCCTGCCATGCAGAAGGAGGGACTCAAACCCCAGGGTAACGGTGTTCCAAATTGGACGTAAGAGAAAGATGCATACTGAAAGACTGAGCTAGACCCCTCTTCCTCACAGTAATCAATATATGTACTACAGAATGGAAAGATGCACAACTGTGTATCCATCTCCGCCTCAGACTGTACATTTGATAGGTAATCAAGCTTTCTTCAACATCTGCCTTCATGAGAATATAAATACACATTGTTTAGTAGTAACCGAAGAGGTGTCCTTGTCCAAGAGAGGGAAAAAGAACTAGGCATCCAGGCAAAGGGAGTAATACAGGAGTATACAGGAGGTATAGTTCAAAGGATCACTAAAGCCTACTAATAATAACCCCTGCTTTACCTTAATATGAGCCGTAAATCATAATGGCAACAATAACATTTTACATATGCTGCATGCACACAACTGGAATTTCGTGAGTCCTACAATAAATCACACTCATACCACTGACGTCTTCATTTTTGTCTAAAAACTCTTCAGTGGGTAGCATTTGGAATTGTTGATTCATGAAAAAGCAATTATATCTGTCTCCATGGGTGTGACATCCTGTACTAAAGATATATTTTGTGAAACCAATCCACACAGAATTGATTCATAGCAGCTATTACATTTTCTTATCAGAAGTCATTAATGTTTTATGGACAAACATACCCAACAGACATAAAATATATATATTTTTTTTTATTATATTATATTAATATATATATATATATATATATATATATATATATATATATATATATATATATAAATATATAATTATGTTAGTAACTGACAGACTGTTTAAACAACCCCACCAAGGCTACCATGGAGTGAGAGAAATGGCTCTGGTGAGGCAGCCAACTGGCCTCTGCTAAGAGGAAAAAACAAAAGCATATCCAGTGGGAAGTTTCCTACCTACAGCTGTAGGAGAGAAAGCTAAAAGGCTTCAGGAGCAGAACTGAATAGCTTGGGAAGATTTTCCTGTCCTATACCTTTTGTAAATGCTGCAATGATTGACCAGAAGACAAATTTTAGTCTTACCTGTTAATTCCTTTTTCCTTAGTCCATACAGGTTACTGGTAGTTTTGGGTAGGCGATCCACCCCTTTAAGTAGGCAGGAACAATTCTAGAACTGTATACAGGGGGTGCAGCCTACCTTCCCTCCATGTCTGCAGCTAGTCAACCAGCTCCAGTAAGATTTGAGACACTATTGACTAGACAGTAGAAGGGAAAGACGACTCCTGTGAGCATGACCCCGAAGGACCCCCACAGTCTGCTACAGGAGAGCCAAGCATGGTCACTTGACAGGGTGGGAGACCAGTAACCTGTATGGACTAAGAGAAAAGGATTGAACAGGGAAGACTAAAATCCTCTTTTTCTGTTGTCCAATACAAGTTACTGGTAACTCTGGGATGTCCAACCATTGAGTTTCCCAGTGGTGGGAAGTAAGGCAAGGACCAGGCCCCCAAAGTCACCAGAGCAGATATGAATCATCAGATCAGAGATAGCCAAACAAAACAATGTGTCAACGGACACTGAACAGGGGTAAAAACACCCCAGGAACTGTCACACAGCACACCGAACCCGAGCCAACAGGGCTCAAAAGTGAAGGAAACACTAAAGAACTGAAGAAGATCCTAGACAGGCAAGACCACCTCCAGGATCTTCCTCCCAAAACTGGCATCAGCCGATGCCAGCACATCAACACAGTATTGTTTTGAGAAGGTGTGCACAGACAACCAAGTGGCAACCTTGCACAAGTGATCAGGGGAGGCCCGATTCTTGCAAGCCCAAGAGGCCCCAACAGATAGAGTAGACTGAGCCGTGACCCAAAAGGGAACAGGCTTCTTCAGATCCAGAAGCTCCGAAAACCAAGCCTGTTGAATACAGTACGGAGCAATCAGAATGACTGGACAGCACTCCAGTCTCAATTTCTGCAACACCCTGTGCAACATAGGGAGGGGAAGAAAGATGTAAGCCAGAGGAAATAAAGGAATGGACATGGCATCCACCGCTATAGCTAGAGGCTCCCTCCAGGGAGAGAAGAACCTCGGAACCTATCGGTTGCGTCTTGTCGCCATCAGGTCGATGTAAGGAAGACTCCAATTCTGAACGATGAGGGTGAACACCTCTGGATGCAGTTGCCACTCGCCGCTGTCCACTGGGTGTCGACTGAGGAAGTCCGACATGACGTTGTCCAAGCCAGAAATGTGCACTGCGGATATGGCAGGAACGGGTTCTTCTGCCAAGTACAAAATAGCCTTCACCTCTAACCAAGTGGCAGGACTTCATGTTATGTCCTGCTTGTTGATGTAAGCCACAATGTTGTCAGACTGAACCTGGACTGGGCAGTCTTCCAGCTGAGGTGACCAACGACGAAGGGCATGAAATATCGCCCGAAGCTCCAACATGTTGATGGGAAAGAGATTCCTCATGAGACCACCGACCCTGAGCACTCAGGCAACCCAGGATCGCTCCCCAACCGGAAAGGCTGGCATCCGTCGTCACCATGGTCCAGAAGGATACCAGGAAGGACTTAAGCAGACTGAAGAGGTAGAGCCACCAGGACAAACTCAGTTCCACATGAAGAGGAAGGAATAGTGACATCTTCAGAAGGTCCGGCTGACCCTTGCACACCTGGATCACAAACCTCTGGAGATCCATGGTGTGAGCCATGGCTAACTGGACCACTTCTATGGTGGAGATGAATTTCCCCACTAGAGAGGACAGCTTCTTGGTTGGAACTGGATCGTGAACCAGAACAGCAGAAACCCTGTGGGCGATCTGCTGAGCTATCTCGTCTGTGAGAAACACCATGCTCTGCTGAGTGTTGAAGAGAAGGCCCAGGAAGACCAGACGCTGGGATGGGACAAGATCCGACTTGTCCATGTTGATGATCCACACGTGATAGGCATGCAGTCCTGAACCTGCTGGTGAAGAAGTTCGGCAGAGGGGGCTTTCAGAAGCAGGTCATCCATGTATGGAGTAATTCTGATGCCATCCTGGTGGAGGACAGACACCAAAGCTCCCAGGACATTGTTGAAGACTTGAGGAGCTGTCAGACCAAAGGGAAGAGCTAAAAACTGAAAGTGCCCTTGGTCGTAGGCAAATCTGAGATACTTCTGGCTCTCTGGATGAATGGCGATGTGTAGATACGCGTCCTGAAGATCCAGAGAGGCAAGGAATTCCCCCGGGGACATAGCAGCAATCACCGTCCTTAGGGACTCCTGGTGATAATGAGTCCTGATCACAAAGGAATTGAGATCCTTCAAATGCAAAATGGGACAACAACCGCTGTCCTTCTTGCAGACCACAAAGAGGTTAGAGTAAAAACCCATACCTCTGTCCTGAACTGGAACAGGTTCTAAAACAGCCTTGCACAGAAGGGCCTGGATGGCGCCATTGAACAGGCGGCGTTTTCTCTGCGCCCTGGGGCATATGAGAAGGAAAAAAGCGAAAAGGAGGAAGAGAGACGAAAGGGATCCTGTACCCTTCCGCCCCCCCCCCCTTTAAAACCCACGGGTACGCCACTGAATCCTCCCAGACGCTGTGAAAGTGATACAGACGGCCACCCACAGCCGAGTGGGGACCTAGGTTCGGCGAGTCATGCTGAAGAAGGCTTGGAAGCCTTGGGCTTGGAGGAGACTTTGCTGTTTGGGCTTGGAAGAGGCACGCGGAGCTGACTGAACCGCCTGGTTCAGTCTGGAAGGAACGAAAAAAACGATTACACTTGAGAGGCATTTTCTTCCTGGGGACCAAGGGCAGAAGGGTATTTTTATCCCCTGTGGCCTCACTAATCAGATCCTTGAGATGTAGCCCAAACAATGAAGTGCCTTGAAAAGGCAAGGAAAGCAATGCTTTCTTGGAAGCAGTGTCAGCACACCAGATCTTGAGCCAAAGAACCCATCTGGCAACCACAGACATGGTGGAAACCCTAGCCACCAAATGGATGGCATCAAATAAGGCAGCAAAAACATAGTGCTGGGCCTCAGAAATGATTGCAAGAAGCCGCAACATATCTGAAGTAGGAGCACCCTGACGGACAGCCAGGGTGAGCTGTTCAGTCCAGACTGCAATGGCCCTCTTAACCCATGCCGCAGAGAACGCTGGACGTATGGCAGTACCAGCAGGGGCAAAAACAGACTTGAGGAAAACCTCAAGTTTCTTGTCAGTCGAGTCTTTCAGAGCTGACGCATCAGAAACTGGCAAGGCAGTAGACTTAGATAGAAGCATCCACTTGGGGGGGGGGGGATGAACCCACTGAGCAAGCGCCGCCTCAGAGAAGGGGTAAAGCTTGGCAAATTTCTAGGAAACAGAAAGTTTCCTGTCCGGGGACTTCCACTCATCAGACAAGGCAGTCAAGAGTGGGGTTAGGTGGAAAACAAGTAAGGGGCTTTTTAGGCTCCTGAAACACGTCATTGGGATCTGAACTAACGGAATGTTTAGGGTAGTCAAGACAGCTCTGATCAGGCCCTAAGCGGAGGGCTCAGGATCAGCCTCAAAGGGGTCTCTATAAATCTGAGAGGAGCCCACAGCAGAACATTCCTCATCATCAATCCACCAACAGTTCCTCCTCAGAGGAATCGGATACATCAGGTACTCCCTGCAGTTTTGGCAGGGAAGTTTGACTGAAGAAAGGGTCTGCCATGAATGGAAGACACCCTGTAACTGGGATGGAATGAGTTGCAATGTAGACCTAAGGTCCCTATTAGCAGCCTTCAACTCTTGCACCCAAACTGGCTCTAATACATGGCTGGAGGTCACTGGGAGAGACTCAGGGACATCAGAACATGCTCAGCATAAATGACCTGAGAATTCTCTAGGTAATTCTGAATGACATGAGGAGCAATGCGCAATAGGGGACAGAGACCCCAGCATCCTTAGTCTTAGGTCTGGCCCCAAGCTCCAACAGATCAGACAGACATTCTCACAGTGTCAAAAAACGCTCAGAGTATAAAATACAGTGTGTTAGATTAAAATTTCACCCAAGAAATTGCTAAAATAGGGTTAATATGCAGAGGAGAGAAGGAGAGTCCAAGCCCTGCGTAGGATACTCGTTCTGGAAAAGGCACAAAATGGCCAATCAGAAACGAGCACGCGAAGTAAGCGCTCATGGGAAATTTAGTTTTCCCAGAAAAAGTACCCCAGCAGTACCCAAAGCCCCCCAAGCTCCCCAACACACTAGAAACATGAACCGGCTAATAGTGCAAGGGCAGACAATTAAAATGAGCCATCTCTGAAGTCGGTACGTTGACGGAGATATGTCCCCAGACTGTACAGTCCCATAGAAGTGAATGGAGCAATGGCATCTATGCGGTAAAGCGCGCCTTTACTCAAATTTTGTCAAAGTTGAAATAGTAAAATAAAAGTGCATTAAACATCACTACAACAGGTTAGACGACCCAAAAAACACTGAACTCAGTAGGGAAAAAAAATGCTAAACCAGCAGCTAAATGGTTAAGTTACCACATAAACCTGTTCCAAAACACCCAACAGACATACAGATAAACCCAATTAGTGAGAAACTGCTTTATAAAAGTGGATTCTGCAGTCACCCTCATGCTGCGTGATACAATGGGAAATAAAGCAAAAGAGAATTGATTCCCCTGCAAACAAACTTTAATGGCTTCTGTTTGCAGGGCCTGTTTATTTTTAAAGCCAACCAGGTTCATCTAGCTCTTACTCTTTCAGACAAGGCCAAGTCTGGGTTAATGCCAGTTATGTTACTAAGATGATATTGAAAGGCCAAAATGGAGATACAATCTCATGTGCTTCACAAGAGAACAAATTGGCTTGCTTTAACCATTTGAATGGCAGAGGGGTAGGCAAATAATTGTGCACCCCACTGGCACTCAAAGGTTAAGTTTATAAAGATTTTCACAGTGTTGTGCTTATATAACATGTTTAATTATATGGCTATGCAATAAAGACAAAACAAAAATGTGATATGGAACTAGGCAATTCTCACCACACACAACTACATTCTAGGAAGTAAATGGGTGCATGAATATTAACTATACCATTACATGGGTGCCATTAGGAGCCTGATGTACTCTGACTTCCATACCTGCTGTAAGATATTACAGATTTACTATACATCTCATATCTGCATTAATGCACCTCTTTCACTGGCTCCTGAAAAATTCCTCCTGGCTGTTCATTTTATTACTGAATAGTAATGTAACTTATATACATAAGATGTAAACAGGAATCTCTGTTTTCTACTCATGGATCTGATATACATAAGTTAGAGGCACCCTTTTTAAGAACACAGCTAGAACGATTCCCAAAAATCAAAAGTGCAGTAACATAGTAAAATCAGGTTGAAAGGTAGAAGTCCATCAAGGTCAATCTTTGGAAGACTCTGGGGCTGAACTTTATGCGGTTGGTGTTAGTAGTAATAGTAGCAGTAATGGTGAAGCAGCCAGTGGGACTAGTGTTCGGGGAAACATTTGAGAGGAGCCAGACTAGCGGTCAAGGGAGCCCACACCATTCCCCTGGCCTTGGGAATCCACTTTGCTCCACGACAGTGTCCAAGTGGAACATGATCCTGAAGAAGCCAGAACTGGTGGTGGAGAGTAGGCTCAGAAATAATACCATCAACACCACCACCAGAAGCATAGATCAGCTGCCAGTCTGCCTTCTTCCCATCACCAAGCTATGGCAACATAACATTACGCAACAGGATGCTGAGGAGCAAGCTAGTGTGCCACAGGCCACCAAGGGAATGGGGTTAACAAGTGATGAGGGACTAGGACAGGTTCCACTTGCCAGCGGCAGCAATACTCCTGGTCCAAGTTGCAGTGCTGATTCTGAGGCAGTAGCAGCAACATCATCCTCTGCCCCTGACGGTGAAGGGGAATGTGGAGGACAAGAAGAAAGAGGCCATTCTTCTCCACGTGTTCCCTAACCCCTGAGGTCACGGTGTGGGATTATTTTTCCCTTGGGGCAGGCACAGTGCAATCATCACCAACGGGACTGTGCACAATTTGTGACAAGTCCGTGAGAAGAGGAAAGGAGGGAACACACCTTGGCACAACCACCCTGATAAACACACATGAAACAGACACCATGACATTTATATCAATCATGTTAAAGCCAAACACCTACCACAGAAATTAAACACCACTGTTGCTCTACCCCCTGACTCTCCAGAAAGGCAAGACGGAGATTAAAGAGGAGGAAGAATAGAGAAACCCAGGCAGAGACTGGAAGTTCCATGATGAGCAAAACAACTAGCTCGCCATCACCTTCTTCCTCTAGGGTAACTACATCTTCTGCCAATCCACCTCGTTCATCATTATTTGTAGATATTAAGATGTGGCACTTCATGTCCACCTACTGCACACTGTGTAGTGCACTGGCACTACTACATACCAGTGTGGTGGAGAAGAATTACAAGCAAGGCATCAAGCAGCAAGGCATCAAGCAACATCTGAGGAGATGTCATCCCACAGAATATGCTAAGATGCTGGCAGGGAGGGCTCATTATTACTAATAAACTGTCAGCAAGTTGTCATGTGTTCTTAGCAGGGTGTGGACAAGGGGTATAGTGACAGCGGCAGTACTTGGGTTCTGGTGTCATGGTGTTTGGATATAGTAGTGCTCCCAGGTGTTATTTACCACACAAACTCTGCACATTGCAGTTGCTGATGAGAGGCACAGTTCCTGCTCTCAAAAGGAAAAATGTATATTGTAATAAACACACCCGTGATTATGGAGCGGTAGGTGGAGAAGAATTAATGGCAAACTTCTTTTCTCCACATATACCAGGGGCTACTTGTTGTGCTGCTACTGCCTCAGACACATCACTGGAGCTAGTTGTGGCAAGCTGAACCTTCATAATCCATGTTACTGCTGTTGTTCCCATTCCCTTTCAGATGCCTAATCATCCTGATGCTTAAATAACTCAGCAGCAGCAGTAAGAACAGCAGTTGGAAATTACACAGTTATGGACTCAGGACATTTGACAATCTGGCCAACACAACATGACCTGCTGGCACAAGTGCCAGTAGGGCATTTTTCCCCCCTCTTGTGCTTAAAAATAGTCCTACAAAAAAAAATTAACAATCTTGGGAGTTTGTTTCTAACAAGCCTAAGTCCTACAAATCACAGTTTCCTCAGACCTTGGGCCTCTAACAACAAATCATCCATCACATCAAGTATCAGACTACCCCAGTGGGTTCCTCTCTCTATCACTTTACAAGCAGATTTCTTATTTTTATTATTATTATTTTTTTTTAATTAACCCCCCCCCCGCAACATCAGCCAAAAAAACCCTGCCAAAACAAATTTCCTGTTCAACAGATTAAATTCCCCAGACACAGGCACCCTCCCCTCAGACCCCTTTTATATCATGTCTTATTGGGGGGGGGGGGGTGTTAGTGTATTCAGGACTTTTTTTTTTTTTTTTTTTAATTAACTGCCCCCAATCCCAGTAAACAAACCCCCCTCCCAAAAAACATTCCCTGTTTAAAACATTCATTTAAGAATCCCCCTTTACACATTTGGGAAATAAAAGAATATTTGCTGTGTGTTGTGTGTAAATTCAATGTTCCCATTGATTTCAATGGAATTAGCTAGGTGAAAAAAGCAGAAAAATTGCACTTTGAGGGAAATTCGCCAAGTGGCAAGTTCCATTATTCGCCAATTTCAGTTTGAGGTGTAACTCTTCCCCATCCCTGCCCAATCTGTCATTATATGTAAATCATTCTAGAGAACAAACGTCCTGTTGTGAAATGACCCTGCATACTTTAGTGCACATAAGTGAATTCCAAGCAAATTGAACCAAATGCAGGTAAAACACATTCTGACATGCATGGATTTATGAAATCATGAGTTCCAATTCAAAAACACTTAACTGCAAAGTTCACATATTAAATAAGACTTGAGTAGAGAGTTGATCCATATTGATATACTAAACTTAGAAGAAAGATTGCGATAGTCATATAGATCTTAGTAAAAGCGCTTTATAGCTGTGCAAGCAATGTACAATAATGGTTATACGTGTTGATTAGTAATGTCTGCAGACTGCATTAAACACTTATAGGATTAATTCTCAAGTCATACAAGAGTTCAGCAGCATATAGATATGTTCCGCACGCAGATTTATAGGGACATGTCAGATTAACAGTTAGGCCTGGAAACAAAGTTAACTTTCAGACATACTTTTTTTTTTTTTCTTCAAATTTCCCCTTCCAAAGAATTACCTGGGGTGTGCCTGAAGGAGGTAGAGAGGCAAAGCCCCCTTGGCCACTCCTGTCAAAAGCACTACATGGACATTCCAGGGATTAGACTTTTTAGCTCTTCCCACCCAGTTTCTCCTCTATTCCTCATGCTCCTCTCTCTTCCTCCTCTCTGGCTATTTTATCCCTGGCTTGCTGAGAAGGAACATAAGCAGATGATATTTCTTGTTTACTGACTAGGACCAAGAAAGAAGAAACATACATTGGTTAGCTGCTTCTCTCATTCAGAAAGGAGTTTTTAGGCACAGCATAGCCGGATGCATTTCTAGCAAAATCAATATGATGTGCTTCTGGATCTTGCATCTAAGTGTATATAGAACCACTGAGCCAATAGATTATATGCATTTATCTTATCCAGGATGCAACAGAGACTTATTTACACCCTAGCAGGTTCATTCTTGTTGAGCACTTCTGATCTTTGTGAATGATGAACTCATGGCAACATCAGTAACACACCACCTCCTTCCACAATGTTCTACAGAACAATGTAATCAAAGTATTGGATATTTTGAAACAGCTGTGTCTAGCTCTAAACTACTGCAGGATTCCAAAGCAAAATAAAAGTTTATACAAACACCCAGCTATTGTATTTGAAATAGAACTCGGAAAGCACTACTAAACACATTAAGAGCAACTTATTCCTGTAGGTATAGTTTCTCTCACTAGTGAAGAAAATTGAAAAGTAATTTAAAGGAACATTAAACACTAAAGAAATTAAATAGGTTGAAATAATGTTCACATACATACAGCTAGCATACGTAAAATATTATTTGTTACATTCCTAAAATATAATCCTAAATTTGCTTTTCGGTACCTGTAAATTATCCTGCTTAATGCTGATTGTGCTGTTTGCATTGAGAGATAAGCGCTATAGTCAGTTAATTCATTACAATTGGTGCCAACTGTTCTTATATACAGAAACCTTGTCCAGTTTAAGATATCCCTTGACAGTCAATGGTAGCTCTAAAACATGAAGAAATGATTTCTCCACCAAAACATATGTAAAATGGATTATAGGTCTCAGAAGACGAATATATCTAGTTTATATAGAGGATAACATCAAGTACAAGGTACTGGAAATCGCATAACCCCAGTTCATTTTAGGTGTCAGTGTTCCTTCAAGTGTTCACGTACATAGATATATGTATATAATGTTTTTTTTACTGGATAAAAACTCAGGTTCACTTATGAAGCAAGAGAACCCTATCCAACCAATTCTTTCAATATAAAGATAACAGGTATGTGAATACGATTCAGTCTAAAATAAATATGCCACACACACACTTGCAAAAGCACAGAAATACTTTTTTTCCCAAAATTTGCATACTGAAAAGTAGGATAGTTGATAAAACGTTATCACATTGACTTGGGTACCAGTTCTGCTGGCATAAAAAACGAGACAACGGTACATAGAGAGTTAGATCATGCAGTACATAATGAAGGGGTAGAATACAGAGGACAAATATTGTATGTGCATGCGGGAAAAAAACCGTTTTGATACACAATTCAACTAACTACACACTATACAGAACAGCATTTCGTAGAACGTTACTCAGTTTGTACACTCAAAATTATATAGATATTATCTATCAGGACGGTAGGTCTGATCCAGCAGTACTCACTCAGGAAGATAACTAGATGAGAATGAGCTCCACTTATACACAGTGTAAGATAACACTCTACTCTCGGCCGCCATCTTGTCAGCAGGAAGACAGGGGGCGGGGCTGAGTTCTTAAAGCCCCAGAAGCTCAGACATTTTTGAGGCGGTACAAGCCTATCCAGTCTATTAGATAAATGGTTAGAGGCGGTAGTAGAGAAGAGACGACTAAACCACCCAACAGTTTAAATCGGCATGCGTACTTAAAATACGTCACATAGGAACATGCCTCCACATTAACTTTGCTAGACCCAGAGCTCTGTGGATAATAAAGGAGACGAAGCCACGCCCTTCTGCATAGGTTGATTGGCATGTGTCATAAAGCCCCGCCCCTAAATGACAGTTTGATGGAGTAGGGCACGCCTATGACATAGTAATTTTACGTGATTAGGCGATTTTTGATTGTGTGGTGACATGTTTCGTCGCACTTTCTCTTTCAGAACCTGTTTGTACTGCAAGCCGTAAAGGATAAGTGTTTTATAGTTTTGCGTCTGAGTAGAAAACCGTAAAAAAGAAACGGCATTGGGAAGAAATATAGGTTAAGGTGCGATGTGAACTATTGCGGCGGACTTAGAGTTTTTAATAAACCACTACCCCTTCCTTTTATAGGGTCAGTGTTAAAATGTGGGTTTGTGAGCGCGCACTGCAATAGCATGTTTAAAATGTTGCCTACGTTAAAACGGAGCATTTAAAATGAAGACTGATGAAAACATATAGCCATGCCTCGGGTCTCCCAGGGTTTGACCCCCAATAATCAGAGTTTTGCCTAAGTTCAGGGTGGAGGACCCAGTCCAACGTTTGAACCCCAGCGTTAATTACGCCTCCATCTGCGCTAAAGTTAACGGATTATTTGGTCCCTAAATTGCTGCAACATCTATCAGAAAAACATAGGGAGATGTCCTGCTTCTTTTGTGTGTAGTAATACTTAAATATTAATAATACCCATATTGTAGGCATGTTAAGAAAATTTTAATTGTCCCCAGTGTCATCTCTCAAACCTTTATGGTTTGAGAGATAACCGCCCACAAAGTTCCCTTCCCTGAAGTCAGGGTTGTATTGACTTCACGGGAAGTCTGTTGTACAACAGTCAGGCGGCTCTGCAGCAGAGCCGAGAACGCGTTAATAAAAAAGAATAATTTCACTGAAATGGTGTTCTATATGTGCTTGGTTTGCAAGCACATGTAGAAGACCGTTTCAGTCAAATAATTTTTTTTTACTAAAGCGATCTCGGCTCTGCTGCAGAGCCGCCTGATGCACTTAAGACTGGCTATCCCTGCAGTCAGCTACAACGCTGGCTTCAGAGGGAGGGGGGAACTTTGTGGGTGGTTATGACACTGGGGAAAATTAAATTCTTTTTAACATATTAATATTTAAGTATTAATATCCCTTTAAGGCAGTGAAAACAAAGTTACAGTATGTTAAGGGTTCTTTGAGGACCTATAAGAGCTCTTACTGGTTAGAGCAAGCAAGGATATATCTATCGCCTAAAACCTACATTATGGGGAAGCATAAGACATAATATTTCAAAAATATGGTTGGCTCATTTTGTAAGTTCCCAGGCATGGATAACATCATGACATGTTTAAAAATGTCACAATAAAATAACTGTACCTCTTAACTATCCTAAAAAGAGTCAACCCTAACCACTATACCTCCAAACTAACCATACCAATGCTCTGCAGCACAATGTTAGAACTTGTTTTAATAAGATGACATTTTAACTACTCCGTTTTGATTCAAGAACTTGGTAAAGTGCTGTTTTGATGCCCAGCATTTACTACTCGCCAGTGCAATAAGATACCCCCTTTATACAGTTCAAACTTTTTTTCGTAGTGCTGCAATAGGGAGATAAGGCCTTTCTGAAGATGAAGAGTGGTGTTGTCCACCTTTGCTTTGTATCCTTAGTTGGGTTGTGTGATCCTACCAAAAATCATGACCTGATAAGTAATGGAAAGTTATGTGCTGTATGGGCCTACCAATCAGCAGGGGCATAAGTTAAAACTGGAGCAATTCAGGGGTAAAATAATTCTCATAAGTAACAAATAAAAATGTCCATTTCTTGAACTGGTGCTTTTAACGGCTTACATGTTAGAGAGGTGACTGACATAATTGTTTTGCATGCTTATCCCCACATGAGTCGCAATGGTGAATAGAGAAACCTGGTTAAGATGGGAGGAACCTATCAGCTTTATTTCTGAAAGTAAAAAAAAGAATGGGATAAAAAAAGCTATGAATAGACCTGCGTAAAAGGCTTAACCCTTTGAGTGCCAGAGGGGTACACAACGCATTGCTTTGCAATACATTGCTTACCCCACTGGCACTCAAAGGGTTAAGCTAGTTTGCAGTCCAGATTTTGACCACCTCTGAGTTAGAACCAGATTTTACAATTTAAAGGCACCTAAAACAAATAGAATCAATCATATTTTGGGAGGTGTGGCATAATAGAATGACAGTCCTTTGTGTATGGGCTTTCCATCTCCAGAGCTAGTTCTGTGAACCGTGGAAAGGTGTTATATTGATAGAACACACTCCTCATACTGGCTATAAAAAGGCACAGGGAGTGCATCTCAACCAATATGCAAGCTTATTCTCTCAAACATAATTGATTGTTATGAGTACTAACAGTTTAATTACTAGAATCCAGTAGCAGACCTTGCTAAAGGAAAGGTAAGCATAGCAAAGGAATGGAAGGTGCACAGTTACACATGCCTCGCAAAGTTTCAAATCTCGAAAGTGGGACACTTTTTTGTTTTAGGTAGTGTGGCTGGAGGCAGGGCATTGCCAAGATTTTTTAGGTTATTTCATGACCTGTTGACACCTCTTTTTGTAACTGAATAAATTATTTAGAACAACACCAATGTATTTTTATTTACACTGACATATACTGAAGTTTAACCCCTTAATGGCTGATGGTGAGCAAGGACCATCATCAGTGGATGTGCATTAAAGCGGAACTTTCATCTTCATAATATTGCCCCCCAGTACATTACTAATATAGCGATAGTCAAAGGAATACTTGTATTATGCTGAATAAGTCCACGTTATTGAAGTAATCCAGCTTCTTCTGCAGGCATCCAGCAGACAACACCACAGACATCTTACAGGAAAGTTACCTCTGAGTCTGCGTTGTCTGTCCTGTGCACTGCCCGGATTGCCGGTGATGTTTGTTGGTTACCTTAAGGTAACAGAAGTTGCTGCCTGCGCAGGTGCACAGAGCTTCTCTTGTAATCTCTGTGCCCTGGATGCCTGCATAAGAAGCTGGAGTACTTCAATAATGTGGACTTATTCAGCATACTACAAGTTTTCCTTTGCCTTTCGTTATATTGGTAATGTACTGGGGGGCAATATTATGAAGATGAAAGTTCCCCTTTAAGGACAGTTGACGGTTCTGGCACTTCATGGAATTCTGGAGTGGCAGCGATGATGCGCACCACTCTGCCATCCCAGAATGCATCATTCAAAAAAAAAAAGTGTTGTGGTCTTCTAGGGCCACCCACCCCTGGACCGTGCTGTCCTTAAGGGGTTAAACAAACATTAATATGAGTTATAATGTGGAACAATATAATACTTATATATACACACCACACAGCATAATCTCCTAAAAAGAGGGGCACCTGGGGGGAGATGCAGTAAAGCTTGATAAGGGCTCAGGATGGTGGTGTTGTGTCAGATCTGTTTCAAAGGCACATCCCAAATATGCACTAAGATCTCATTTAATATATCAACAATGGCCTAGATTTACTAAAGTTCGAAGAGGGCTTAAAATGTCAATGTTCTGTACAAGCAGGGTCGAAGGCACATCAATAGTATTCATTAAAGTGTCTTTGAGATCAAATCACCATCAGTCCAACAAAAATCTGCCCACATCGTCATCCATCTGATAGGTTTGTGAATTTTCACTCATCACATCGACAATGGCCTATTTCCATATGGAAAGTAAGCATAATGACTCATTTCCATATGGAAATGCAGGCTAATGATCCATTATTATTATGTAAGGAGGGGTGTTGATATGTTAATGTGCAACTTCGACTCATTCACTAAACTCCGATAGCAGCCTTTGCTGTCAGATTTCACTGTCTCAACTTAACCTACGTGAGGCTGGTGAAGTTGGGGTCTCTCTGTACTTTCCTATGCAGTAACAGCCTCAATCAATCACAAGCAGGGAGGGTTGTGAAATGTTCTCAATGTGGAAGGGATTTCCTCCCTTCTCACATCACCAACACTACAACAATTCTGAAGTTGAAGAACAGTCTCTCTGCTTCCCTACTTGGCCAGTAAGGAAGTGGAGGGAACAGTTTCAGCACCACGAACAGCATCACTCCCTTATCCCTTTGAGTGCCATAGGGATATGCATTGCTCACCCCTGTGGCACTCAATGGGTTAAAAAGTACGCCAAGCACTACACAATTATCTCCTTAGCTCTGTATCATATATGATACATGTCGTGCACTCCCAAGGGAACAAGACTGGGAGTCAAGCAGCATCTATGGGAATTTGTGGCTACTACTTGCCCCCTAGACTTGTTCTTGTGCCCAGAGGTAGTCAAAGAACCCCGTATACACTGAGTGGCTCCTAGACTTTTTCCCTTGACCACAGATCCACATGTACACTGTCTGACCGTCTACAGCCTTTTCACTTGCCCACTGCTAGTCACACATCCCCATGGCCACTGCCTGGGCAAGGGAAGAAGGCTGTTGGTGTCAGGCAGTGTATGTGGGGCTAACACACAATGGTATTGTTCACCATGCTACCCAACATTATATACATCCAAAATGCTACCCTCCTCTTGTTCAATTCGGCATACGCTGCCCCATTCTGACATATACTGCCCCCCCCCCCCCCCGTTCAGTTCGACATACACTGCCTCCCTCAGTCATACTCTTCCCCACTTGTTCAATCTGACATGCTGTCCACCCTTTAACCCTTTGAATATCAGAGAGGTACATAACGCTTTGCAATGCGTTTGCATACCCTGCTGGTACTCAAAGGGTTAATAGGCAACGTATGTGGCTGCATACCGTTTGCCTTCAAGTGTTTAAAAAATGCTAATTGTTTAAAAATATAAATCAGACCTCACGGGGGCATCAGGACCCCTTCTTATGCCCTCTGGCATTGATCACCTATCCAGTACTATATATGATACAAAGCTAAGGGGATAATTGTGTAGTGCTTGGTGGTACTATTTTTAACTGTTTGATTGCCACAGGGGTGAGCAATGCACATCAGTATGGCACTCAAAGGTATAAGCTAGTGATGTTGTCCATGATGCTGAAAGCATTCTGTTCACTCCCCTACTGGGCATGTGGGAAGAAGAGAGAATGCTCTTCAACTTCAGATTCCATTTCTTGTATGACCCTTGGCTCCTTCTGACTACCTGATTTGTGCCTGAACCTCTGGCCTTCTCTGATTTCCCATTCCGTGCTCGATCTCTGGCTCCGTCTGACTTCCAGATCCGTGTATGACCCCTGGCCTGGCTGACTACCCACTCCATGGTAAGTACTGTGGCTCTGTCTGACTACCCGTTATGTGCATGACCTTGGCTTTGTCTGACTCCACTTGCGCTATACCTTGGGCCTGGCTCCCTCTCCGTGTAGGTCCCTAGGCCTGGTCTTTGCCATTGTACTACTCCAGGTTCTGTCTGACCGTGTCATGGTCCCAGAAAGGAAACACAGGACAAGTACTAAAGGTAACACCAACTTTATTAAGGCAGTAAATATACATAAATATCACAATACAGTAAATCAATATGCAAAATGAAGAGCAGCATACAATGGAGCAAGAGACGACTACCAGGAATAGAAGCCTGCTACCGTGTGATACTTCAATACCGTGTCCCAGCAAGGAACAGGATAGTCTGCAATACCTCAGGTCCGCACCTGGGAGTAGCCAGACAGAGATAAGGGTAACCAAGGTCCCAGGTCTGCACCTGGGAGAGCCGGCAACTAGGGAGGCAACAGGAAGGAGTCTGCCAGAGCCACAAGCCTGCACCAGATTGGTTATTTATTAAACGGAAGGCCACGCACAAGGTAGTAGACAGAGCCAGATTGGGTTGTCAGCCAGAGACACAGGTTTGCACCAGGAAGGATGTCCACTGAAGCGTTGGTATGCTGGATAGGCAGTGGACAGAGCCCCAGGTCAACACCAGAACGGATAGTCAAACAAGCCAAAGGTCATACACGTAGCGGGTAGTCAGCCAAAGCCAGGAGCAATACACAGAATGGTTAGTCTGCCAGAGCCGCAGGTCTGCACCAGAATGGATGTCCAATAAGCCAAGGGTCATACATGGAGCGGGTACTCAAACAGAGCCACAGGTCAGCACCAGATCAGTTAGTCAGACAAGCCAAATCATACACTGAGCCCAAACACCTAGAACTGCACTGGACACAATCGAAAGGGCAACTAAGCCCTGTGTCCAGGCAGTTTAAATAGGAGATGCAGCAGGAAGAGGAGGAGCAGCCAACAGGTGACTGTCCCTTTAAATGGAGCGCACGTCCATGCTTTTGGACGTGCACCCAGAAATGACCTCACCCGCTGCCAGAATCCCGCAACAGGGGCGGCTGAGCCACCCAGACCCACCAGCGGCTGGGCCGCTTCACCTGAGGGAATCCTGCCTCAAAGGAGACAGAGGGAGAAGCGGACAATGTGGCTGGAGCCGCCAAAGGAAAATGCAGTCGGCTCGAGCAGCCGCCGCGATGGTATGTGACACACCGATAGGTCTTGTATCACTCTTGTCTTACTTAGGATCTCGCCTGAACCCTAGCGTTCTAGGGTGGGGCGTCTGCTGTGTACTCTAGCGTTCTAGGGTATTGTGCCTTTAGGCTCTAGCGTTCTAGGGCATCGCACTTCTACTGACCCTAGCATTCTAGGGTGAGATTGGCCACTTGCCCCCCTTCTACATCTCAGGTGGTACCCACAACCATAGGCTAGGTAATCTGCTGTGTTCCTGGTTCTGTATTCGGGCTAAGTTCAGTGTCAGCGCCTGGGTAGTGGACTGTAGCATTGTCTCCACGCCTGACCCCAGGGAAGGTTGGGGAAGTGCTTTTTGCTATTCATTATATTATATCTTTCAATAAAGTGGTGTTGATTTTAACTGTACATGTCAAAGTCTTTATTTGTCTAGTCTCCTGTGACAGACAGTGTCACTTGGTCTTCAATCCAGAACACAACAGATGGATGAGTGTAATTATGTCAATAATGAACATGCATTGGGAGAATTAGTGTGCTCCCTACAAAATGTTATAGATCATTTAGGTAGTTTAAATAAGAATGTGTCTAGTGTTTGGGAGACAGGTATCTCTAAGAGTAGTCTTGAGGTTTTAGACAAAGGGTTGCAATGCAATGCTAGTACATCGCAAACAGACTACAATAGAAGGGACAATGTTTCTAGTGTGGGTGAAGCCTGTTTGAGGAAGGCTCTCTTCTCCTCTTGGTCTCCATTTCTCCAGTCAACTATTTTTGTTCAGAGATCAGGATCAGGAAGGGAAAGGGGAACGGGTTCTTTAAAGGAGCTTAAAGGATCGTCCATTTGTACAGTTTTAAGTATTGAGAGTTTTCTTCAGATTAGACCTTGGGCAATGGGCAGCTTGTTTATTCAGGTCGACTGTTCACCAGTTTCTAAATTTCAGTTAAAGGGATAGTAATACTTAATAATTACTAATCCCTATATTGCAGTCATATTAAAAAGAAATGTATTACCCCCAGTGTCATCTCTAAAACCTTTATGGTTTGAGAGATAATCGCTCCTAAAGTTCCCTTCACAAGTATCCTACGCAGGGCTTGGACTCTCCTTCTCTCCTCAGCAGATTAACCCTTCGCCTGCCAGATAAGTGCATTTTCGCTATTTCTGGGGTGAAATACCAAATCTTACACACTGTATTACGGTTTTCCCTTATACTCTCAGAGGTTTGTACCCTGTGAGGCCTAAGACTAAGGACACTGGAGTGTCTGTGACACCCATTGCACATTGCTCCTCATGTCAATCAGGGCTTACTAGAGAATACTCAGGTCATTTATGCCATGAACTAGAGCCAACATGGATGCAAGAGTTTAAGGCCACTACTAGAGACTTAAAGTCTACCTTACAACTACTTCCATCCCAATTACAGGGGGTCTTCCAGTCCTGGCAGCCCCTACTTCTATCAGGTCTTCAATACCCAAACCTCAGGTTGTGCCTGATGTATCAGATTCTTCTGAGGAGGAACTATTGGTGGACTCAGATGAGGGTGAATGTTCTGAGGTGGTGTCCTCACAATTTTTTGGAGACCCCTTTGAAGCTGATCCTGATCCCTCTGCTGAGGGCCTAATCAGGGCTGTCCTCACTACTTATCACAGTATCCCTAGGAGGCCTAGCGATCTTGTGCTTCCTTTTGATGTTGTGCTGTTAGCCAACATGGAGGCTGGCCACTTCTGCATTCCTGATGTCTAATGGAGTGGGAGCTGAAACTTGCGCTTGTTTATGGGTCTAATACTGATTTGTCTAATTGTTTCACACCTTTGTCTGCTCCTATATAAACTTCCTTGGGCCTAGGATTCATTGTCCTTACGTGGTGTTTCTGCTAGTAGCTCTTGCATTCTCATTGTGACCCCTGCCTGACCTCCGAATCCGCTCTGTGTATGATCCCGGCTTGTCGGACTATCCACATCAGTTCTGATCTGTGGCTCTGGCTGACTAACTCACTCCGTGTATGACCCCAGCTTGTCTGACTACTCACATCGGTTCTGACCTGTGGCTCTGGCTGACTAACTCGCTCTGTGTAGACCCCATTTGTCTGACTACCCACATTGGTTCTGACCTGTGGCTCTGGCTGACTAACTGGCTCCTTGTAGGCCTCGGCTTGTCTGACTACCCACATCAGTTCTGACCTGTGGCTCTGGCTGACTACCTCGCTCCGTGCACTACCCAGCTTGCCTGACCATTCGTCTCAGTGTCCCGTGGCTCTGGCTTGCTCTCGCTCCTTGCTGCCTCCGGTTAGCGATACCTTGGCTCTAGCTGACTAACTCGCTCTGTGTATGACCCCAGCTTTTCTGACCTGTGACTCTGGCTGACTCCTCGCTCCTTGCACTACCCAGCTTGCCTGACCATTGTCTCTGTGTCCCATGGCTCTCGCTTGCTCTTGTTCCTTGTTGCCTCCGGTTAGCGATACCTTGGCTCTGGTTGACTAACTAGCTCCGTGTATGACCCCGGCTTGTCTGACTACCCACATCAGTTCTGACCTGTGGCTCTGGCTGACTAACTTACTCTGTGTAGACCCCGGCTTGTCAGACTACCCACATCGGTTCTGACCTGTGGCTCTGGCTGACTAACCGACTCCTTGTAGGCCTCGGCTTGTCTGACTACCCACATCGGTTCTTACCTGTGGCTCTGGCTGACTACTCGCTCCATGCACTACCCAGCTTGCCTGACCATTCGTCTCTGTGTCCCGTGGCTCTGGCTTGCTCTCGCTCCTTGTTGCCTCTGGTTATCCATACCTTGGGTGGAGACTTGCTATCGAATACTGATTCTACCTGTGCTCACCCAAACCTATTTCCAATATCCTCCTGTATCATGCAGTAGTGCAGTACACAGCACAGTGTGCAGCTCCAGGTAGAAGCCTGGGGCCTAATGTCCATTGGTCTGGGGTTGTGTGGGCTACATTATTATTACTGTATACCAGGGCTTATAATTTTAAGTCCTTTGCTACTAGCCAGATCTGAAAAGTTACTCGCCACTGCAAGCCAAAACATACCAACCAGGCCTGAATTTCTGCTCGCCAGGGCAAAATTTTCACTCGCCATTGGCTAGTGGCGAGTGGAAATTTTGAGCCCTGCTGTATACCATAAATAAAGGTGGTTATATTTTATTACTGTTGTCTGTCCTTCTTTGCCTGAATACCGTGACAGTATGTAAGGGCCATGTCTACTGAAGTTACAGGCAGTCCACCTAATCAGAGCATCCTGTCCAGGATGGATTCTCAGGACCAGAGAATAGATCAGTTGTCATTTGCCATGCAGACACTGTTAAATCGCTTTACTCAGCAACCAGTGGCTATCCCAGTGCCTGCGCTGGTTGTGGCAACTAGCCCTGAGGCTGGCATGAGGTTGTCTGGCTTCGCTTCCCTACCCCAAAGATATGATGGGCAACCTACACTGTGTCGGGTTCCTTAATCAACTAGGAATTTTTTTGGAGATTGTACCACATGCATTCCCTACTGAGCGAAGTAAAGTGGGATTCCTGATCTCCCTCCTGTCCAGCAAGGCACTGGCCTAGGCCAACCCACTATGGGAGATGGAGAAACCCGTAATTCATAACTTCTTGGAATTTGTGGCTTCTTTTCGGAGAGTTTCTGACGTTCCCGAGCGATCAACCTCTGCTGCCAAACGACATATGACAATATGGCAGGGCACACGTACAGTAGCTGAATACATGATCAGGTTCCGTACTCTGGAAGTGGAGGTAGGATGGAACAATGAAGCCCTAGTAGCCACATTCTCCCAAGGCATGTGTGACGCTATCAAAGACGAGACTGCAGTCCGAGAACTGCCTGCTGATCTGGAGGAGCTAATCTCAGTCACCATCTTGATAGATACGAGGATTCGTGAGAGGCCTTCATTCAAGGAACATGTACGTAAGCCTGTTTCTCAGTTGGTACCAAGCTTTGTACTCCAACCTAGTCCCCCCTCACCTCCCATACCTCCTAGTTCTGACACCGCCAGGGGGAGCCAATGCAGTTAGGCTTCACACGCCTTTCAGTGGAGGAGAGGGCTTAGCGCAGGAGGAGGGGCCTTTGCTTTTACTGTGGGGAGTCGGGTCATATGTTGCATTCCTGTCCTGTCCATCCAGGAAACACTCACACCTTGGGTCATGTAGGGGACAGACCCTGTGTGGAATTTCACAGTCCTCAGAGAGACTTCAGGACAAACCTATTCTTGAGGTAGTGCTGTCTTGGGCTGAGTCATCAGTGGTGGTGTCTGCACTATTGGACTCAGGGGCTGCAGGGTTATTTATTGATGCAGATTTTGCGGTCAAACACTCTATTCCTCTGCTGCCTCGCTCCGCACCATTGGATATCAAAGCCACTGACGACAGACCCTTACAGCCATCACACGTTACTCATGAAACTCACCCCTTGTCTTGAAAGGGATAGTAATACTTAAAAATTACTATCCTGCATCTTGTAGCCAGTAAAACACTGAATTAAATGAGAGGTTTAAGAGATATCCACTTTCAAAGTTTTGCTTTTTACCTTTTCCCCTGATGTCAGAGTCAATCTGGTCCCTGAGCAAGTTGAGGCTGTTCAGCAGAGCCGAGATCGCGTTATAGAAGAAGAAATCCATCACTGAAATGGTCTTCTACATGTGCTTGGTTTGCAAGCACACGTAGAAAACCATCTTTCATAACGCGATCTCGGCTCTGCTGAACAGCCTCCTCCGGTCCCGGGACCGGATTCCCCTGCTGTCAGCTAGAACACTGAAATCAGGGGAGAGGGAACTTTGAAAGAGGATATCTCTCAAACCATAAAGGTTTGAGAGATACCTCTGGGCTCATTTAACTCAGTTTTTTACTGGCTACAAGATGCAGGTTAGTAATTTTTAAGTATTACTATTCCTTTAAGGGTAGGGGCACTATATTTGGAGACACAACAGTTCCAGGTCATACATTCTCCTCATCATGCTATCATTCTGGGTTTTCCCTGGTTGCAGACTCACAATCCAAAAACTGATTGGCAGACTTGCGATATTCTGTTATGGTCCTCCCAATGTACGAAATCTTGCCTCCAGCAGCCTACTAGAATATTGTGTACCTCTACCTCTTTACCTGCTTAGTACCAGTCCTACAAAGAGGTGTTTCATAAGGTAGAGGCCAGTACATTGCTGCCACATAGGCCTTGCGATTGCACTGTTGATCTGGTACCAGGGGCCATACCTCCTAGGTGGAGGAGAACAAGGCCATGGAGGATTATGTGGCTAATGCATTATCCAGGGGCATTATCCGGAAATCCTCCTCACCTGTGGGTGCAGGCTTCTTTTATTTTTTCTTAAGAAAAAAGTATCACGGTGCCCGTGGTTGCCCTCCGTGAGCACTGTGCTGTGCTACAGGCGACATTGCCATTACTTCCTGGTTGTCACGCTTAGGCGCATTCACTGTTCTTATAGTCTGATGGTAATTGCCAGAATGAGTCTCCTCCTACATGCTAGGCCTTATAGGCCTCAGCCTGACAGTACTCCTTTGCCCTTTTGTGGTGTACCTGTGCACTAAGCTCTTGTGTTATTCCGATGCTCTGATTCCTGGCTACGTTTGACTCCGGCTACGTTTGATCCCTGACTAGTTGCCTTCCGCTCCAGTCTGACCCTTGGCTCCATCTGACTACCTGATCCGGTCTGACTCTTGGCTCTGTCTGAATACCCACTCCAGTCTGACTCTTGGCTTTAGCTGACTAGCCACTCTGTGCTGACTCTTGGCTTGGCTGACTACCCGATCCAGTTTGACTCCTAGCTTTGGCTGACTACCTGCTCCGTGCTGACCCCGGCTTCGGCTGACTATCCAATTCTTTCCTACCCTTGGCCTACTGTCTCCGCTTGCGCTTACCGTGCTCTGTTGTTTCCTCTAGTTCAAGCAGTGCTCAGTTACTGCATCAGACCTTGTATCTGGCATTCCTGTTCTACCTGTTGCCGGTTAGAGCCATTGAGTATACCCTAGCATTCTAGGGATCTCAGTCACCGTTGCCTGTTCTATCTGTCTGGGGTTTTGTCACGGTGCCCGTGATTCTCTGGGCGACATTCTTACTTCCAGGTTTGTGTTTGGCTGTCTCTTATTGGTGCTAGCTGGCTAGCCCCTCCCAGGGCTAGCCTTTATATACGCCCTCCTGTCACTAGGCCGGTGCCCTTTTGTGGTGTTCCTGACCTTATGTTACTCTGTGCTCCTGTTCCGTGTTGATCCGGTTTTCGTCTGACCTTGTTCCTGTTCCGCTCCTGTGTACCGATCCAGGCTTTGGCTGACTACCGCTCTCTGTGTACCGATCCAGGCTTTGGCTGACTACCACTCTCTGTGTACCGATCCAGGCTCTGGCTGACTTCCGCTCTCTGTGTACCGATCCAGGCTTTGGCTGACTACCGCTCTCTGATACTGATCCAGGCATTGACTGACTTACGCTCCTTGTGTTGCCCTCGCTATTATTGTCAGTCCTCTCATATTTGTTGCCTCCGGTTGAGCTACTCGCTGCCTGTGTATCAGTGTGGCCTCCGTTACGAGATTCCAGTCTGTCTATCCAGTCACTAGCGGTTACCGTTGCCAATCCATTATACTAAGCTCAGCCTGTGATTCTCTGTGGCCTCCGTTACGTACACCCAGTCTGTGCTATCCGGTCACTAGCGGTTACCATTGCCAATCCATTACGGTAAGCTCAGCCTGTGATTCTCTGTGGCCTCCATTACGTACATCCAGTCTGTGCTATCCGGTCACTAGCGGTTACCGTTGCCAGCCCATTACACTAAGCTCAGCCTGTGACTCTTTGTGGCCTCCGTTACGTACACTCAGTCTGTGCTATCCGGTCACTAGCGGTTACAGTTGTAAGCTCATTACACCCACTCAGCCTGTGACCCGGTAGAGCCTCCTCTGTTCCTTGTTGCACCAGATACCAGGCTGCCTTACCCGGTAATCGGTAAGGCCGGTAGAGCCTCCTCTGTTCATTGTTGCACCAGTTACTAGACTGCCTTACCCGGTACTTGGTAAGGCCAGTAGAGCCTCTTTTATTGTATGCTATTTGTATGGCCTTTCCTGTGTCAAACTTTCTTGCTGCTGTATGTAAAGTTTGGACCCGTGAAGGGCCTTGTTGCACTTTATATTGCCTAATAAAGCTTTTCTGTTTTATCCTACCCAACTGTCTGAGTATTCAATAAAACCATGACAGGTTCTCTGTCACCATTGCCTGTAGGTTTACCCTAGCGTTCTAGGGAGCTCAGACCCCATTGCCTGTAGGCTTACCATAGCATTCTAGGGAGCTCAGTCATCATTGCCTACTTTCCCTAGCATTCTAGGGATTCCTGTCTCTGTTGCCTTGCACTACCCTAGCCTTCTAGGGGAATATCTTTCGTTTTGCCTGTGCATTTCCGCTTCTCCTGCACTAGTAGCTACTGCTATCCTTTCTACCACTGCATACTATAGTCAGAGTGGTATCAGCCTCTGTGCAGTCGGTGGATCCTGTGCTGTCTCCATACCCGACTAGTGAGGGTTGGGGAAGTGCTTAGACACTGTCTTCACACCTGGTCCTGTGAGGGTTGTGGAAGTGCTATTCATATTTATTCTGTTCTTATTTTAATAAAGATATTGATTTTACTGTATCTGTACTTGTCAGTGTTGTTATTCCTCAGTCACCCCGTGACAAAAAGATGAGGAGCTAAAACCCTGCATCAATTTCAGGAGACTGAATAAACTGATGGTAAAGAATGATTATCCGATTCCGTTGATCAAGAAGCTATTTGATTGTATCAAAAACTCTACCATATTCACAAAACTTGAGGGCCGCTTACAATCTGGTACGAATAAAAGAAGTCCATGGACGGCGTTTAACACTGGAGCGGGCACTATGAATACTTGGTGATGCCCTTCGGACTGTGTAACACTCCCGCTGTCTTCCAGGAATTTACTAACGATGTATTAAGAGATCTACTGCAGAGTTGTGTTGTGGTCTATTTGGACGATATACTTATCCATTCTACTTTGGAGGCACACAGAGCAGACGTAGCCCGGGTTCTACAACTGCTAAGAGAGAACAAGCGGTTCTGCAAGCTGGAGAAGTGTGAGTTCCATAAATCCCAGGTGACATTCCTAGGGTACATGTTCTCATCCATGGGCCTGGCCATGGATCTGCAAAAACTGCTGTCTTACAGTGGCCACTTCCAGTGGGGGTTAAGATCCATACAGAGGTTCTTGGGCTTCACTAATTACTACAGGAAGCTGATATGAAACTTTTCCACAGTAGTAAAACCTCTCACAGGAATGACGCAGAAGGGAGCTAATCCTTCAGACTGGGCACCAGAAGCCCTGTAGGCATTTGAAGACTTGAAGTCTGCTTTTGCAAAAACCCCAATATTGTCCCACCTGAATCCCACCCTGCCATTCACTCTGGAGGTGGACACCTTGGAGTCAGGAGTAGGTGCTTTGCTGTCCCAGTGCGCGGGCCCTGGGAAACCATTACTTCTGCGATTGTGAATTACTCGCCATCATCCCTGCGCTGAAACAATGGCGATATCTGTTGGAGGGGACAACTGTTCTGATCCTCATACTGACAGATCACAAGATCCTCACATATCCGTCAGAGGCCAAGAGTTTGTCTCCACGTCAGGCCAGATGGGCCTTATTCCTCTCTAGGTTTAATTTTGTGGTTTCCTAGCTCCCTGGTACAGAGAATATTAGAGCAGACGCTCTTTCTCGACAGTTTGGGGCAGAGTCTCAGGAGGAGTGTCCTCCGGTGCCTATCATCCTTCACAACCGTATTTTGGCCACGATATGTACTAGTATTACCTCTCCGCTGGGTGAGGAGATTTTGGCTGCTCAGACTTCCTCCCTGGTGGATAAGCCGAATGGGAAATGTTTTGTGCCTCCTGCCAGAGTCTTTCAAGGCTCAGAATATTCCTGCTCTGGAGGAGCACTTGAGGGCGCTCTGCTCCTATGGGTACGGATTCAGAGAACCCTACAGAGTTCCACGTTACGCTATAAGAGACAAGCAGACCGTAGACGTCGACTGGCTCCAGTGTTCCAGGTAGGAGAGAAAGTATGGCTGTCCTTGTGCAACCAAACAAATGTGAACCGCACTCACATGTAGTAGATAAAACCAGTACTAATCTTTATTGCAAAAAGTCAGGACAGACGTTACATATGCCGCAATAGTCTAAGGCGTTTCGCACCTGAGTGCTTAATCATAGACTAAAGAAGCTCCCATCATTCCAAACTTTCAAAGAGAGGTGCAATTACACGTCATCAGTCTTAACCAATGGTAAGCCCAAGAAATCGCTACACCTTGGTTTAAACATTAACCCATTGTTAGTCTTAACAATGCAATATGCACCTATAATTAAAGGGAATGATAGATAAATTTACACACAAAAAAATTAAAAAAGAATATAGTAATATAAAAAAAAAGAATAAAACAATACCAAAAAATGTTGATCACAGAGCTATCAATCAAATAGTAGGTAGCCATGCCTCATTTAGATGTATGTTTGAAAATCTTTTAATGAGTAATAGCCAAACCACTTTATGGAGTTAAATGGTATACCCTCCCGAATCTAAACTAAATGAAATGCTGGCAATCTATGCTCTCACACTCTGGGCACTAAGGGGCCACAACGCTCACGCATTATTTGCCACCACATCGCTCGGAGTATTAAGAAACAATAACCTACAGATTCAGGAGCATAACACCAAAACTCCATATTAGGCTCATATTATTGGCATCTAAAAATTAGAACCCAATTCTAAGGAATCATTTATTATAAGATAAGATATCAAACACACAAAGGGTGCTAAAGGGTACCAAAAAGACCCAGTATAATATCGAGCACAAATCCCTTATATATATGATTCGCATCTCACAACAAATAGATTCCAGGACAAAAAAAATCCTTACTACTTTAAAATACTATACAAACAACGAAACATCAAAGGCCTTATTAAGTCCCTGTGGTGATCTAGTTGCTAAAGTAAAAATCCAAAACACTTCCCTTTGGGATAACAATCTGTCTCTATCTCCACCTCTGACAGGTGTAATCACTCTTTCTATCACCACTACCAAGAAGTGTTCAAGATTTGAATTGTGATTGAGACAAAAGTGTTGGGAAACACCTGTTTTATGTTCTCCAAAATTTATATTGCTAACATGTTCTCGTATTCGCTCCCTCAGAGACCGGCACGTTTTCCTACATACTGGACATTACAAACTTTACATGTTATCAAATAAATTACGTACTTGGTTGCACAATTTATATAATGTTTAATTTTGTGTTGTGACCCATTTGTGGTAGATTTGAACTCTTTAGATTGCACCATCCACTTACAGGATGTACACCTACTGATACCACAAGGAAAACTACCTACTGTTCTCAACCACGTGTAGTTTAGCAGACTCTTTCTGTCTCCTACATACATACTAGGTGAAATTCTACTAGCTAAAGTAGGAGTCTTTTTGGACACAAACCTGCATCCTCTCTCTAAGTATGGTTGTAAACCCCTGTCAGCCAGCAGAATTGGAAGATGATGTTTGACAATATTAATTATCTGATTAAATTCAGCACTATAGCCAGTGCTAAAAACTACACGATCCTCCAATTCCTCTCGCCGAACCCGAGGTACATCCAATAAATCATCACGTGATCTAGTCCTCGCCAAATTCTCAGCCCTTACCAACATCAACTGCGGATAACCACTATTGAGAAATTTCTCCCTTAACTCAATACATGCCTTATCAAAGAGGATATCGGTGGAACAGTTACGGCGAAGCATCATAAACTGTCCCACCGGTATTCCTCTTATTGTGTGTCGTGGATGACAACTCTCAGCCCTTAACAGAGAGTTAACCGCAATAGGTTTCCTATGGATATCAGTAATTACAGATTCAGTATCACTTGAGGAAGAAATTTCAAGATCTAAAAACACAATCCTGTTAGGATCACTGCTGAAGGTGAAAACAAGATTATTCTCATTATGATTTAGGTATTCAACAAATTTAGGAATATCCTCTAATTTACCTCTCCAAATAATAAGTAGGTCATCAATATATCGCTTAAAATAAACAATATGTGACCTAAATGGATTACTATCTCAAAAAATGTGGGACTCCTCCCACCAACACATATATATAGTTTGGCGTATGAGGGCGCAAATTTGGCCCCCATTGAAGTCCCACGCTTCTGGAGATAGTAAGAGCCATCAAACAGAAAATAATTATGTGTGAGTAAATATTGAATTACCTTCAGCAAGTAATCAACAAAATCAACAGGATACCTACTATACCTACTCAAGTGATAACGCATAGCTACGAGTCCTAACCCATGAGGTATACATGAATACAACGATGCTACATCGCAGCTAATCCAACAATAGCCATTCTTCCATTGTATCCTCCTCATGTCCTGCAGGACCTGCTTAGTATCCCTAAGATAAGAACTCAACCTCAAAACTAATGGCTGCAGACAAGCATCTACATACTCACCCAACCGTTCGATGAGTGAGCCAATGCCCGCTACAATAGGTCTGCCTGCTGGACTCTCAAGTCTCTTGTGCACCTTGGGTAGATGATGAAATATTGGGATAACAGGCTGAGCCACCTTAAGAAGCTCAGCTTCCCTAATAGAAAAAAATCCACCCAAGGTGCCACAGTCAACGAGAGAGTCCAGGAGGCATTTAAATTTCAAAGTGGGATCTCCACGAAGTATTTGATATGTATTGGTATCAGAAAGTTGTCTATAAACCTCACCAACATAAACAGTAGTATCCTGAATCACCACCGCTTCCCCCTTGTCTGCCTCCTTGATTGTAATAGAGGTGTTTTCAGACAACGATCTTATAGCCTGTCTCTCAGATGGACTGAGATTCTGTCTCACCATCCGCCTACCACTTCCCACACTGGCGGATAGAGAGACCAAATCCCTCTCCAATCTTTCTTGAAAGACATCTACTGGAGGGTTTCTGGCATTTACAGGATAAAAACTGCTGGATACTCTTAAACATTTTGATGGCCTTGGGGGACAAACGTCTGTTCTCTGAAAACACCTGTATTGCAATCTATTAAGGTGGCTCAGCCTGTTATCCCAATATTTCATCATCTGCCCAAGGTGCACAAGAGACTTGAGAGTCCAGCAGGCAGACCTATTGTAGCGGGCATTGGCTCACTCAATGAACTGTTGGGTGAGTATGTAGATGCTTGTCTGCAGCCATTAGTTTTGAGGTTGAGTTCTTATCTTAGGGATACTAAGCATGTCGTGCAGGACATGAGGAGGATACAATGGAAGAATGGCTATTGTTGGATTAGCTGCGATGTAGCATCATTGTATTCATGGATACCTCATGAGTTAGGACTCGTAGCTATGTGTTATCACTTGAGTAGGTATAGTAGGTATCCTGTTGCTTTTGTTGATTACTTGCTGAAGGTAATTCAATATTTACTCACACATAATTATTTTCTGTTTGATGGCTCTTACTATCTCCAGAAGCGTGGGACTTCAATGGGGGCCAAATTTGCGCCCTCATACGCCAACCTATATATGGGTTGGTGGGAGGAGTCCCACGTTTTTGGAGATAGTAATCCATTTAGGTCACATATTGTTTATTTTAAGCGATATATTGATGACCTACTTATTATTTGGAGAGGTAAATTAGAGGATATTCCTAAATTTGTTGAATACCTAAATCATAATGAGAATAATCTTGTTTTCACCTTCAGCAGTGATCCTAACAGGATTGTGTTTTTAGATCTTGAAATTTCTTCCTCAAGTGATACTGAATCTGTAATTACTGATATCCATAGGAAACCTATTGTGGTTAACTCTCTGTTAAGGGCTGAGAGTTGTCATCCACGACACACAATAAGAGGAATACCGGTGGGACAGTTTATGATGCTTCGCCGTAACTGTTCCACCGATATCCTCTGTGATAAGGCATGTATTGAGTTAAGGGAGAAATTTCTCAATAGAGGTTATCCGCAGTGGATGTTGGTAAGGGCTGAGAATTTGTCGAGGACTAGATCACGTGATGATTTATTGGATGTACCTCGGGTTCGGCGAGAGGAATTGGAGGATCGTGTAGTTTTTAGCACTGGCTATAGTGCTGAATTTAATCAGATAATTAATATTGTCAAACATCATCTTCCAATTCTGCTGGCTGACAGGGGTTTACAACCATACTTAGAGAGAGGATGCAGGTTTGTGTCCAAAAAGGCTCCTACATTAGCTAGTAGAATTTCACCTAGTATGTATGTAGGAGACAGAAAGAGTCTGCTAAACTACACGTGGTTGAGAACAGTAGGTAGTTTTCCTTGTGGTATCAGTAGGTGTACATCCTGTAAGTGGATGGTGCAATCTAAAGAGTTCAAATCTACCACAAATGGGTCACAACACAAAATTAAACATTATATAAATTGTGCAACCAAGTACGTAATTTATTTGATAACATGTAAAGTTTGTAATGTCCAGTATGTAGGAAAAACGTGCCGGTCTCTGAGGGAGCGAATACGAGAACATGTTAGCAATATAAATTGTGGGGAACATAAAACAGGTGTTTCCCAACACTTTTGTCTCAATCACAATTCAAATCTTGAACACTTCTCTGTAGTGGCGATAGAAAGAGTGATTACACCTGTCAGAGGTGGAGATAGAGACAGATTGTTATCCCAAAGGGAAGTGTTTTGGATTTTTACTTTAGCAACTAGATCACCACAGGGACTTAATAAGGCCTTTGATGTTGCGTTGTTTGTATAGTATTTTATTTTAAGTAGTAAGGATTTTTTTTGTCCTGGAATCTATTTGTTGTGAGATGCGAATCATATATATAAGGGATTTGTGCTCAATATTATACTGGGTCTTTTTGGTACCCTTTAGCACCCTTTGTGTGTTTGATATCTTATCTTATAATAAATGATTCCTTAGAATTGGGTTCTAATTTTTAGATGCCATTAATATGAGCCTAATATGGAGTTTTGGTGTTATGCTCCTGAATCTGTAGGTTATTGTTTCTTAATACTCTGAGCGATGTGGTGGCAAATAATGCATGAGCGTTGTGGCCCCTTAGTGCCTGGAGTGTGAGAGCATGGATTGCCAGCATTTCATTTAGTTTAGATTCGGGATGGTATACCATTTAACTCCATAAAGTGGTTTGGCTATTACTCAAAAGATTTTCAAACATACATCTAAACGAGGCATGGCTACCTACTATTTGATTGATAGCTCTGTGATCAACATTTTTTGGTATTGTTTTATTCTTTTTTTTTATATTACTATATTCTTTTTTAATTTTTTTGTGTGTAAATTTATCTATCATTCCCTTTAATTATAGGTGCATATTGCATTGTTAAGACTAACAATGGGTTAATGTTTAAACCAAGGTGTAGCGATTTCTTGGGCTTACCATTGGTTTAGACTGATGACGTGTAATTGCACCTCTCTTTGAAAGTTTGGAATGATGGGAGCTTCTTTAGTCTATGATTAAGCACTCAGGTGCAAAACGCGTTAGACTATTGCGGCATATGTAACGTCTGTCCTAACTTTTTGCCATAAAGATTAGTATTGGTTTTATCTACTACATGTGAGTGCGGTTCACATTTGTTTGTTTGGAGAAAGTGGATTAAGGTATCCTTTGAGCCAGCACCGCAAGGAAAACCAGCGAATGGTGAGTGCTTAACCTCCTGAGACATTGTATCCATACAGACTCTAGTCCATCCCAGACCTGTCCAAGTGGGGGGTCATGAGGAATATGAAGTGCAGAACATTCTGGACTCTCACAGGGTCAGAGGCCAGGTACAATATCTAGTTCATTGGAAAGGGTATGGGCCTGAGGAGCGTTCCTGGGTCGCTAACAGAGATCTGCATGCACCTGCCCTGCTCCGTGAATTCCGGCCCGCGCTTCCTCTGGTGCTGGCCCTCTTCCGTGTGGGAGACGTCGTTAAGGTGGGGGATACTATCACAGTATCCCTAGGAGGCCTAGCGATCCTGTGCTTCCTTTTGCTGTTGTGCTGTTAGCCGGCATGGAGGCCGGCCACTTCCACATTCCTGACGTCTACTGGAGCGGGAGCTGTTACATGCTCTTGTTTATGGGTCTCCTACTGATTTGCCTGATTGGTTTGCTCCTTTGTCTGCTCCTGTATAATCTTCCTTGGGCCTAGAAGTCATTGCCCTTACGTGGTGTTTCTGCTAGTAGCTCTTGCATTCTCATTGTGACCCCTGCCTGACCTCCGAATCCGCTCTGTGTATGATGCCGGCTTGTCTGACTACCTACATCAATTCTGACCTGTGGCTCTGGCTGACTAACTCGCTCCGTGTGTGACCCTGGCTTGTCTGACTACCCACATCAGTTCTGACCTGTTTCTCTTGCTGACTAACTCGCTCGGTGTAGAGCCCGACTTGTCTGACTACCCACTTCGGTTCTGACCTGTGGCTCTGGCTGACTAACTGGCTCCTTGTAGGCCTCGGCTTGTCTGACTATCCACATCGGTTCTTACCTGTGGCTCTGGCTGACTACTCGCTCCGTGCACTACCAAGCTTGCCTGACCATTTGTCTCTGTGTCCCGTCGCTCTGGCTTGCTCTCTCTCCTTGTTGCCTCTGGTTATCGGTACCTTGGGTGGAGACTTGCTATTGAATACTGGTTCTACCTGTGCTCACACAAACCTATTTCCAATATCCTCCGGTAACTTGCAGCAGTGCAGTGCACAGCACAGTGTGCAGCTCCGGGTAGAAGCCTGGGGCCTAATGTCCAGTGGTCTGGGGTTATGCGGGCTACATTATTATTACTGTATATCATAAATAACAGTGGTTATATTTTATTACTATTGTCTGTCCTTCCTTGTCTGAATACCATTTTGCGCTTTGAACATTCCCCTGGTTTCTGAGGCTCCCAAGGACTACCTGGGACTGTCTGGGGTTGTGTGGGCTACATTAATATCACTGTATATCATAAATAAAGGTGTTTATATTTTATTACTGTTTTCTGTCCTTCTTTGCCTGAATACCGTGACACTACTTTGAACATTCCCCTGGTTTCTGAGGCTCCCAAGGACTACCTGCTTCCCACCTAATCCCATTCTTGACCACCTTGTATTAGATGAGTGGAAGTACCCTGATAAGAAATCTACTGTGTCTAGAAAGTTTGCTAAGTTGTATCCCTTCTCTGAAGCACCCCTAGCGCAGTGGGCTAAGCCCCTAAGGTGGACGCCCCGGTTTCTAGACTCTCTAAGTCAACTGCTCTGCCTGTGGCAGACACATCTGTCCTTAAGGATTGGACTGACAGGAAACTTGAGGCCTTTCTAAAGGCCATCTTTGCTACTGCGGGCACCTTCTTGCGTCCCTCATTTGCGGCCGCTTGGGTGATCAGGGCCATTGCTGTTCGGACTGAACAGCTGACTGTAGCTGTGAGTCAGGGTGCTCCTGCTTCTGACTTGTTGTGGCTTCTGGCAAACATCTCTGAAGCTCAGCATTATGTATCTGCAGCTGTCTTTGATGTCATCTGGTTGGTGGCTAGGGTTTCTACTATGTCTGTGGTTGCCAGACAGGCTCTTTGGCTCAAGATCTGGTGTGCAGACACTACCTCCAAGAAAGCTCTACTTTCGTTGCCTTTCTTGGTAACATCCTTGTTTGGGCCTGAGCTTAAGGACCTTATCAGTGAGGCCACTGTGTTACGGTTTTCTGACACTCAGACACCGGTAAAAGGTAAAAACACAGTTTTATTGAAATAATGATTAAAGAACAGCGCCCCTGGGGGCCAGGATAGGTATAGATGGTAATGACAATATACAGGCCCAAATATGTATAGTGAAAAATATACTGATCAGGATAACATACATTCAGGGGTTAATGTAGAGAAACTGAACAGTCTCAGTAAAATTAATTAGCCAACGCCCAGTAGGTAATATCAGTCTCTTGATGGTGCAGAGGAAGGTGTATTGTGTGACTGAACTGAATCACTCTCAGATAGCTGTGCAATAGAACGCCCCAAATGAACAGCAAAATTGACCAGAGCTGAGCCAACACCACCTTAGTGGGATTATAAGGAGGAAACCCACTGCAGGAGCTAATGGGACCAGAACCTGAATCGCCCTCAACACTCTCACGGAAGTAACCCTGCGTGTGCCAACGGGACCAGAGCCCTAAACACCCCTTGGGTGCCAGAACGGAGCAACACTGCACAAGCAATTAGCGAGCCAAAACACCGATAGTGCGGTAGATGGCGTAACACATTGAGCACTTGGAGACCAGAGCCGGGACACCCTTCCGGTGCCGTACGGAGCACACACTGCAAGAGCAAACTGGAGGTACCAACGCCAATCAGCGCAACCACGGTGCTGCCCGAGCACCAGAACGGACATGTCACGGTTTGTTACGACCCTCAGACACAAGGTTTAGCTAAAAACACAACTTTATTGAAATAATTAAGATTATCCCTTAGGATTGTAAACACATACATATATACATAAAATGAATGGTAAATACGAATAATTCAGACTCTACCGGTCTTGCCAAATACCGGGCAAGACAGCCTGGGTAATCAGAAGTAAGAGGCTCTACCGGCCTTGCCAATACCGGGTAAGGCAACCTTCAGATGGAATAATGTACAAGGTTCTACCGGCCTTACCGAAATACCAGGCAAGGCAGCCCAAATGAACACAACGGTGTAGGCTCTACCGGCCTTGCCAATACCGGGTAAGGCAACCTCCAGATGGACTAAGGAGCAAGGTTCTACCGGCCTTACCAATACCGGGCAAGGCAGCCCAAGTAAACACAAGGGAATCGTGTAGCCGCAAGGCTAGAAATAACCCAATGTCCACACGCTGGGACTAACAATATAATCGTATAGCCGCAAGGCTTTGGAGCAAACCAGCGTCCGCAAGCTGGGACCAACAAGTGAATCGTATAGCCACAAGGCTTTGGAGCAAACCAGCGTCCACACACTGGGACCTACAAGTGAATCGTATAGCCGCAAGGCTTTGGAGCAAACCAGCGTCCGCACGCTGGGACCAACAAGTGAATCGTATAGCCGCAAGGCTTTGGAGCAAACCAGCGTCTGCACGCTGGGACCTACAAGTGAATCGTATAGCTGCAAGGCTTTGGAGCAAACCAGCGTCCGCACGCTGGGACCAACAACATGTATCGTATAGCTGTAAGGCTTTGGAGCAAACCAGCGTCCGCATGCTGGGACCAACAAGGGAATCGTATAGCCGCAAGGCTTTGGAGTAACCCAATGTCCGCACGCTGGAACTAACAATCTGTATCGTATAGCCGCAAGGTTCTAGAGCAAACCAGCGTCCGCACGCTGCGACCAACAAGGGAATCGTATAGCCACAAGACTTAGGAGCAAACCAGCGTCCGCACGCTGGGACTGACAAGGAATGTTGCCTACGCGACCGAGCAGAAGGTCGCCAGGAACACAGGAGACAGGCCAGGAGACGACAGGAACCAGCAGGACGAACAGCCGGGTCAGGAAACAGCAGTGAAGACGGTCAGCAGGAAACAGCAACCTCAGGAGACTAGGCCGGAACCAGGACTGGAACAACTCTGCAGAAAGGAGGCACTGGGACCAGATGCAATCAGGAACACAGCAAAAAGGCCCAAATGACTACTGAACATGGTGAAAGCGAATGTGGTCAGAGACACCACGAAATGGCAACCAAGGGGTGCCCAACCCAGGTTTAAATAGGCAATATGAGGCGGGCTAAAGGCAGACAGCCAATGGAAGCCCCCTACTGGTGATAGACAAGAAAATGCAGCAATCACGGCCACCGTGATAGGACAACTGCTCTGCTAGTGTGAATGGATAGGCTAGGTCTATAAGGCACAGGCTCAGAAAGTGTTTAATGGCTCAAATGGGACACACTGGCTTGGCACGTGTACGAGGACAGGCTCAAATAACGGAGGCAACCAGTACAGCAAGGGTTAATGCAGGTTCGGTAATGGAGACTACAGCTCAGCAGCGGTATGAGGATAGGCTCAGTGCACAGGAGGCAACAGCTCGGTATTATAGAGAGATGATTAGCCAGAGCGACACAAACACAGTTCAGAATGTCACCGGAAGGCGACCGGAATCACACGGGAACACAGGATACGATCACTGAGCAGGAACATCAGCCGGAACCGGATCAATACACGGAGCAGGAACGTCAGCCAGAGCCGGGTCAATTACGGAGCAGGGTCGTCAGCCAGAGCCGGGTCAATCACGAAGCAGGAACGTAAGCCAGAGCCGGGTCAATCACGGAGCAGGAACGTCAGCCAGAACCAGGTCAAATCACGAGCAGGATCAGCAGAATGGTCAGACGAGTCGGGTCGGTACACAGGAACGCAGGAACACAACAACAAAGCACAGGATCAGGAACACCACGAAAGGGCATCTGACAGGTGCCATAAACCCATTATATAAAGGAACATCCTGGGCAGGCCAATCAGCCTCCTCCAATGCACAGGTAACAACAAGAAAGGCTGACAGGGAAACACGGGGACCGTGATACACTGGGGGTAAGAGCACCCTCTTGCCATTGGTCTCTAAGAAGAAGCCTCAGGCCAGGAGAAATTGTCTTTTTCATCCCTTTCAGGCTGAGGTGAACGCCACGAACCAGGCAGTTCCCCTGGCTCAGTGTTCCTCCTCCAAGCCCAAACAACAATGGAGGTCCAAGCAGTCCTCCACCAAGCCCAAGACCTCCAAACCTTCTTCGGCATGATTCGCCGAACCCCGGACCCCATGCTCCAGTGGGTGACAGATTGCTCCATTTCCTCAGTGTCTGGACAGACACCATGGCGGATCCGTGGTTTTGCAGGTCATTTCAGAGGGGTACAGGATCCCTTTCACCTCTCTTCCTCAGCTCAGGTTCTTTCCTTCTCACACTCCTCAGGGAGTAGAGAAGCACCGTCTTTTCATTGGCACCATCCAGACCCTTGTAGACAAGGGGGTCCTGGTAGCAGTTCCCGAGCTAGAAATAGGTTCGGGTTTCTACTCCAACCTGTTTGTAGTCTCCAAGAAGGACGGTGGCTGTCGTCCGATTTTAGACCTCAAGGATCTCAACTCCTTTGTGGTCAAAACTCATTATCACCAGGAGTCCTTACAGACAGTGATTGCAGCCATGTCTCCTGGGGAATTTCTCGCTTCTCTCTTATATAGCCTTCCATCCGGAGAGCCGCCAGTACCTCAGGTTTGCCTGCGACCAAGGGCATTATCAGTTTTCTCCTCTCCCCTTTGGTCTGACTACAGCTCCACAGGTCTTCAATCGTGTCCTGGGTGCTTTAGTGTCCGTCCTACACAGGGACTGCATCAGGGTCACTCCATATATGGACGATTTGCTCTTGAAGGCCCTCTCTCCGGAACTCCTTCATCAACAGGTCAAAGACTGCACCTATCATGGGTGGATCCTGAACATGGACATGTCGGATTTGATTTCATCCCAATGACAGGTCTTTCTGGATCTTCTCTTCAACACCTTGAACAGCATGGTTTTTCTCATGATCAAGGTGGCTCACCAAATCACCCACAAGGTGTCTGCTGTCCTGGCCTCCGATCCGGCCAAGAAGTTGACCTCTCTAGTGGGGAAGTTCAAATCCACCATAGAGGTGGTTCCGTTTGCCATGGCTCACATGAGGGAACTTCAGAGGTTCGTGATCCAGGTCTGCAGGGGCAAGACGTATCTACTGAAGATTTCAGTATCTCTACCTCTTCATGTGGAGCTGAATCTGTCGTGGTGGCTCGACCTCTCTAATCTCATAAAGGGCAGGGCCTTCCTGGTATCCTTCTCCCTCTCAGGCTGGGTCACATGAATGCCCAGGATCGGTGGTCCTTGGAGGAGTCTCTCCTTCCCATCAATGTGCTGGAGCTTCGAGAGATCTTTCATGCTCTCAGGTACTGGACGTTCAAGCTGGAGGGCTGTCCTGTTCGGGTCCAGTCCGTCAACGCCACGGCCGTGGCTTACACCAACAAGCAAGGTGGAACAAGAAATCTTGACCTTGGCTAGAGGTCAAAGCTATTTTGTCCTGGGCGAAAGAACATGTTCCTGCCATTTCTGCCATTCACATTCCAGGTGTGGACAACGTTCTAGCAGATTTCTTAAGTCGACTATCAAGGTGCCCGTGCTATTTGGCGACATTCTGTCAGTTTTCACTCCTGCCTACCCCATTGGCTGCACTGTTATTGTCCCGGCCAGTATTTGCCTTTAAATACTGGGTTCTGGCACTTCTCTAGCGCCCTTTTGTGGTGTTTCAGTACCAGCTCTTGTTCCTGTTATTCGTGTGATCTCAGTGTATCGACCTGGCCTGCCTGATGACTCTGCATCTTGTTCCTGCCTGTGTACCGACCCAGACTGTCTGACTATTCTGCATCTTGTTCCTGCCTGTGTACTGACCCGGATTGGCTGACATTCCTGCTTCGTGTATCGACCCGGCCCGGCTGGCGTTCCTGCTCTGTGTACCGAATCGGACTGGCTGACGTTCCTGTTCTGTGTCCCGACCCGGCCTGGCTGACGTTACTGCTTGATGTACCGACTCGGATTAGCTTACATTCCTGCTCTGTGTGTGGATCCTGGGCTACTGTGGTGGCGTACCTCCCCTGTACGCTTTATCCCGTCTCCGGTTAGGGTGGTGTCAGGATCTTAGCTGTCTCCGGACAGCTCTCTGCTGTCTGGTCTCCGTTGCCTCAGTGTCACCCAGGCGACATTTCTGTGCGTCCTCACTTCCGTGCAGTCCTCGGTTGGGTGCCTGGGCAGCTCGCTGCTTGCGGTCTTTGGCCATTAGTCTCTCACGGATGCGGGAATCAATTAATATAGTGAAATCAATAAACTCGTCCAGATCATTAGGCACCTCTCTGGATGCCGTCTCATCCTTAATATGGTCAGCAAGTCCCTGAGCAAATGCTTCCACCAGCTCCTCGTTGTTCCATTCTACCTCTGCTGCCAATGTACAGAATTCGATAGCATAATCGCCCACTGTACGAGAGCCTTGTTTTATCTCCATGAGTCGTTTGGCAGCAGAGGCGGCTCTACCTGGGACCTCAAATACTCTGCGAAAGGTATGCACAAACTCTCTGAAGTTCCTAGTGCAGGGATTAGAAGTCTCCCACAAGGGGTTTGCCCATGCCAGGGCTCTGCCTGTCAGTAATGATATCATGAAGCCCACCTTGCTGCGGTCATTAGGGAAGGCATGGGGAGTTAGTTAGTTCCAAAAAAAATCTCCAATTAATTAACCCTTTGAGTGCCAAGTGGGTACATTGTACGAGTTTGGACAGCTGTACCCGCTGTGCCAAGCTCGTACGATGTACCCACTAAAATGCGGTCACTGCATGAGCCGGTATAACCGGCATGCAGTGGCCGCATTTAAAAAAAAAAAAAGCTGGGCAATCGTGGGGGGACATGAGGATCACTCCTCATGTCCCCCCTGTTATTGATCTCCCAGCCGATCGCGCTGGGAGATCAATAAAAGAAGAGGAGAAGCGCAGCAGAAGCGCAGCTTCTCCTCTTCCTTCTCTCCTACCCGAACTTCCGGGTAGGAGTGGGCGGGACCGGGGGAAGCCTCCCAACGTCATCAGTGACATGTCACTGATGACGTTGGGGAAGTTTCCCTGGTCCCATTCACTCCTACCGGTGGTAGGAGTGAAAGGCAGGAGAGCTTTTGCTCTCCTGCAAGTCGCCATATTGATCTCCCAGCCGATGGCTGGGAGATCAATAACTGGGGGGACACCAGAAGGGGTCCTGATGTCCCCCATGAGGTCTGAGAAATTAAAAAAATAAAAAAGAACCAAAAACAAACGCTAAGTAGCCCTGTGAGTGCCGCAGGGGTCCCCAGCACATTGCTTTGCAATGTGCTGGAGACCCTTGTAGCACTCACAGGGTCATTTTTTGGTTTTTTTTTTTTTTTTTTTTTGAAAGACCTCATTGAGGGGATCAGGGGGGATCCTGATGCCCCTCAATGAGGTCTATTATTAAAAAAAAAAAAAAAAAAAAAATTTAACCCTGTGTGTGCCACAGGGGGGGTCCAATGCACCCCCCCCCCTCCTGTGGCACACACAGGGCTTCTATCATTACTTTGTTACTAGAGATTGTTGGGGGGCCATCAGGATTGGTCCTGATGGCCCCCCAACAAGCTCTGATTACAAAGTAATAATAATAAAAAAAAAATTAACCCTCTGAGTGCCAGAAGGGTCCAATGCATTGCTTTGCAATGCCCTGGAGACCCATGTGGCACTCACAGGGACATTTATTTTGATTCCTTTTATTTTTTTTTTTTAAGACCTCATTGGGGGAATCAGAGGGGTCCTGATACCCACCAATGAGGTCCATAATAAAAAAAAAATGTAAAGAAAAAAAAATTAACCCTGTGTGTGCCACAAGGGGGGCCAATGCAGCCCCCCTTCTGCGGCACACACAGGGCATTTATCATTACTTCGTTATCAGAGATTGTTGGGGGGCCATCATGATTGGTCCTGATGGCCCCCCAACAAGCTCTGATTACAAAGTAATAATAAAAAAAAAAATTAACCCTCTGAGTGCCAGAAGGGTCCAATGCATTCCTTTGCAATGCCCTGGAGACCCATGTGGCACTCACAGGGACATTTATTTTGATTCCTTTTATTTTTTTTTTTTAAGACCTCATTGGGGGGAATCAGAGGGGTCCTGATACCCACCAATGAGGTCCATAATAAAAAAAAATGTAAGGAAAAAAAAATTAACCCTGTGTGTGCCACAAGGGGGGCCAATGCAGCCCCCCTTCTGCGGCACACACAGGGCATTTATCATTACTTCGTTATCAGAGATTGTTGGGGGGCCATCATGATTGGTCCTGATGGCCCCCCAACAAGCTCTGATTACCAAGTAATGATATAAAAAAAATTAACCCTCTGAGTGCCACAAGGATCCAGTGCATTGCTTTGCAATGCGCTGCAGACCCCTGTGGCACTCACAGGGTCACTCTGTTTGTGGACATATATATTTTTTTTACTAAGACCTCATTGGGGAGGGATCAGGGGGTCCTGATGCCCCTCAATGAGGTATATAATAAAAAAAAATTAAATCAAAAATTAACAATGCAGACCCCCTTCCTGTGGTACACACAGGACTTTTTATCATTACTTTGTGATCAGAGCTTGTTTGGTGGCCATCTGAATACAAAGTAACGATAAAAAAAAATTAACCCTTTGTGTGCTGGACACCCCTGTGGCACATAAAGGATTTTTTCCCCCTTTATTTTTTATTTAGACTTCATTGTATGGGTTCTGATGCCCCCAACGAGGTCTACACAAAAATATTGGGGGAAAAAGCCCCAAAAAATGCACGTGCAACAGGAAGGGGGTCCAACGCAGTGCTTTGTATGAGGGGACATACAGTGTACAATGGTAGTCAGTAGTGATGAGCGAGCACCCCAATGCTCGGGTGTTCGGGTGCTCTGACCGAGCACCCCCGGAGGCTCGAGTGCTCGGCCGAGCACCCGAGCCCCATTGAAGTCAATGGGAGGACTCGAGCATTACACCAGGCACCCCCTGCTCTGATGAGGGGAGGGTGCCTGGTCCATAGGAAAATGGCAGAAAAGGATGGAAACACCACAGAAATGGTTCAGGGACAGCATAGGGAGGATGTCTGGATGCATCTTGGACTCCAACATCGCTGCTGGGAACGATCTTTCGCCCGTAGTACGCCATTTTTACAGACTGACCGTAAAACACACAAAAAGGAAAATAAAAACGACTTTAGGCGAAAAATTGTTACCAAACAATATTTGCTGTATATTTACTTGTATATCATCTGCAAATTCTCCCAAAAATTTCCTTGATTTTCTGAAGTGAGGCCATGATTAAGAGGGAAATGTGCGCAGAGGCAAATTCTCCCAAAAATTTCCTTGATTTTCAGAACTGAGGCCATGATTAAGAGGGAAACGTGCGCAGAGGCAAATTCTCCCAAAAATTTCCTTGATTTTCAGAACTGAGGCCATGATTAAGAGGGAAACGTGCGCAGAGGCAAATTCTCCCAAAAATTTCCTTGATTTTCAGAACTGAGGCCATGATTAAGAGGGAAACGTGCGCTGAGCTGACCATCTAAAACATTATGGGTGAGGGTCTGCTGCAGAGCTGACCATCCTAAACATTATATGCGAAGGCCCGCTAGTGAGCTGACGCTATAAAACATTATATGAGAGGGCCCGCTAGAGAGCTGACCCAATAAAACATTATATGAGAAGGCCCGCTGGTGAGCTGACCTATATAAAAATTGTCAAACAGGGCCCGCTGGTGAGCTGGCCCTATATAAAAATTATATCACAGGGCCCGCTGGTGAGCTGGCCCTATATAAAAATTATATCACAGGGCCCGCTGGTGAGCTGGCCCTATATAAAAATTATATCCCAGGGCATATGGAAGAGGAGGAGGAGGATGAGAAGATTAAGAGTCAACCATATACCCGTTTTTTGGGTGGAAGGGGTGAATGGGAATACAGAGTATTCCCATCATTGTAAATAACATATATAAAGTGAGTTTATGTTCCCCCGGGGCTTTCCTCCAGTGGAGTGGAGAAGTCAGGGGAAATCCAGGCCTTGTTCATTTTTATAAGTGTCAACCTATCAGCATTGTCGGTGGAAAGGCGGATACGCTTATCTGTTATGATGCCACCAGCAGCACTAAATACCCGCTCAGACAGAACGCTGGCGGCAGGGCAGGCCAGCACCTCCAAGGCGTAGAGTGCCAGTTCATACCACGTGTCCAGCTTGGACACCCAGTAGTTGTAAGGCACAGAGGGATCATTGAGGACGCTGACACGGTCTGCTACGTACTCCTTCACCATCTTCCAAAACTTTTCCCTCCTTGTGACACTAGGCTGCGCATCAGGGTGAGGGTGCTGGCGGGGTGTCATGAAGGTGTCCCACGCCTTGGAGAGTGTTGCCCTGCCTTTCTCGGAACTGCTGTGTGCTCCCCTTTTCTCCCCTTCTCTGTTCGCCAAGGTAGCACGTACTCTGCCGCCAGCGTTGTCAGATGGAAAATTTTGGAGCAATTTTTCAACAAGAACCTTCTGGTATTGCACCATTTTGCTTGTCCTCTCCACCGGAGGAATGAGAGATGAGAAATTCTCTTTGTAGCGGGGGTCCAGAAGGGTGAACACCCAGTAATCCGTGTTGTTTAAAATGCGTATAACGCGTGGGTCACGGGAAAGGCAGCCTAACATAAAGTCAGCCATGTGTGCCAGAGTACCAACAGTCAAGATTTCGCTGTCCTCACCAGGAGGATGACTCTCAATATCCTCATCCTCTTCCTCCTCTTCTGCCCACCCACGCTGAAGAGATGGAACTAAAGTTCCATGGCTACCCTCTGTAGCGGAGGCAACCGTGTCTTCCTCCTCCTCCTCCTCCTCCTCCTCCTCCGCCTCCTCCAATTGTCGCTGAGAAGACGAAGTGAGGGTGCTCTGGCTATCACCTTGTGTAAGCTCTTCCTCCCCCATTTCCACCTCTTCCACATGCAAAGCGTCGGTTTTAATTGTGAGCAGCGAGCGTTTCAGTAGACACAGAAGTGGGATGGTGACACTGATAATAGCGTTATCGCCGCTCACCATCTGTGTCGATTCCTCAAAATTGCGTAAAACCTCGCAGAGGTCTGACATCCATTCCCACTCCTCACTTCTGATTACAGGAAGTTGAACGGAGAGGCGACGACCGTGTAACAGCTGGTACTCCACTACTGCCCTCTGCTGCTCACAAAGCCGGGCCAACATGTGGAAGGTGGAGTTCCAGCGCGTGCTCACGTCACACAGCAGCCGGTGAGCTGGCAATTGTAAGCGCTGCTGCAGCTTCAACAGGCCGGCCGAAGCTGTAGATGACTTACGGAAATGTGCACACACGCGGCGCACCTTGGTCAAGAGATCATGCACATTGGGGTAGGTTTTTAGAAATCGCTGCACCACTAAATTAAATACATGCGCTAGGCATGGTACGTGTGTGAGCTTGCCGAGCTCCAAAGCCGCCACCAAGTTACGCCCATTATCACACACAACCATGCCTGGTTGCAGGTTGAGTGGCGAGAGCCACTGCTCGGTCTGGTGACTAATCCCCTGCAACAGCTCTGAGGCCGTGTGCTGTTTGTCCCCAAGGCAGATCAGCTTCAGCACGGCCTGTTGACGCTTCCCCACTGCAGTGCTACACTGCTTCCAGCTACTGGCTGATGGGGGAGTGGCGCTGCGTGTAGAGAATTCGGAGGTGGAAACGGAGGAGGAGGAGCCAATAACGTAGGTGCTGGCGGAAACCCTGATGGAGGTAGGGCCCGCAATCCTCGGCGTGGGTAGCACCCGTGCCATCCCAGGGTCCGAGTCGCTCCCAGCCTCCACGACATTCACCCAGTGTGCCGTCAGGGAAATGTAGCGTCCCTGGCCACAAGCACTTGTCCATGTGTCAGTCGTTAAGTGGACCTTCCCAGTAACTGCGTTGGTCAGGGCACGGGTGATGTTACGGGACACATGGTGGTGTAATGCGGGGATGGCACACCGGGAAAAGTAGTGGTGGCTGGGGACCGCGTACCGAGGGACAGCTGCTGCCATCAGGCTGCGGAAGGACTCAGTGTCCACAAGCCTAAATGGCAGCATTTCGATGGCCAGTAATTTGGAAAGGTGTGAGGTTAGTGCTATGGCCTGTGGGTGGGTGGCTGGGTACTTTCTCTTGCGCTCAAATGCCTGGGGTAACGACATTTGGACGCTGCGCTGGGACAGGGAAGTGGATGTGGTTGCTGATGGTGCTTCAGATGCTACAGGTGCAGGGCGGGAGGTATGCGGGCCTGCGCCTTCAACAGGCGATTGGCCGGCACCGAAAACAGGGGAAGAGGAGGCAGTGGTGTGGCCTGCAGACACAGATGGGCGATCCAGGCGTTCCTCCCACTTACTACGGTGCTTGGATGCCATGTGTCGGATCATGCTGGTGGTGGTGAGGTTTCTAGTGTTCATGCCTCGGCTCATTCTGGTGTGGCACAGGTTGCAAACTACAATTCTTTTGTCGTCCGCACTTTCCTTAAAAAAACGCCATACCGCGGAACACCTACCCTTTGGCAAGGTAGATTTACGCAAGGGGGTGCTCCGTGGAACATTTGCGGGCCGGTTTGGTGCGGTCCGCCTTCTTTCTGTAGCCACACCACTGCCTCTTCCAGCCTGTTGCGGTGCTGCAGATGGCTCACCCTCAGGACTGCTGTCATCGCTCGGCTCTACACCTTCCCAGGTGGGGTCAGTCACCTCATCGTCCACCAAGTCCTCCTCCACTTCCTCACTCTGATCATCCTCCTCAAGTCTTGATCCCACCACATACTCAGTCATTGACAACTGTATAACATTCTCCTCAACAAGGTCTTGAGACGGAAATAGTGGTTGATTTAATGGCAACTGTGTCTCATCATCATCATCATCATCCACTACTTCCTTTGACCTTAAATGCCGTTCACATCTGTCATCTTCTTGTGATTGGGTAGCCTCTAGAGGTTGTGAATCAGGGCACAAGATGTCATGTTCCTCTGCAAGCGTGCTTGGAGAGAGGGTCAAATGAAGGATTGGTGATGAGACGAGCTCCTCACTATATCCCAGTGTGGGATCACTTCTTTGACCAGACCGTGTATGGTGGGAGGAAGGATGATCAGAGTGAGGATTATGTTGACCAGACTCTTGGCTACTGAGAGTGGACTTGGTGGAAGACAGGGTGGTGCTTAACCGACTGGAAGCAGTATCAGCTGTCATCCAACCGACCACCTGTTCGCAGTGGTCGGACCTCGAGAGTGATGTCCTGCGACGCCCTGTAAAATTAGACATGAAGCTAGGTATGGTGGATGTCTTTCTTTCTTGTGCTCTGGCACCAGGCACAGTTTCTCCGCGTCCTGACCCGCGCCCTGAACTATCAGGATCACGTCCACTTCCCCGTCCCTTTTTACCCGCCTTCTTCATCTTACACGGAATATGTGACTTTAATATTTGAGTTTGAAAACTTAACAGTATTTCTTACTATTCTGCAACTGTGCAGAGTACACAGAATAGGCTGCTAAACGGCGGTGACACACACTGAATGGAATATGTGACTTTAATATTTGAGTTTGAAAACTTAACAGTATTTCTTCCTAGTCTGCAACGGTGCAGAGTACACAGAATAGGCTGCTAAACGGCGGTGACACACACTGAATGGAATATGTGACTTTAATATTTGAGTTTGAAAACTTAACAGTATTTCTTCCTAGTCTGCAACGGTGCAGAGTACACAGAATAGGCTGCTAAACGGCGGTGACACACACTGAATGGAATATGTGACTTTAATATTTGAGTTTGAAAACTTAACAGTATTTCTTCCTATTCTGCAACGGTGCAGAGTACACAGAATAGGCTGCTAAACGGCGGTGACACACACTGAATGGAATATGTGACTTTAATATTTGAGTTTGAAAACTTAACAGTATTTCTTCCTAGTCTGCAACGGTGCAGAGTACACAGAATAGGCTGCTAAACGGCGGTGACACACACTGAATGGAATATGTGACTTTAATATTTGAGTTTGAAAACTTAACAGTATTTCTTCCTAGTCTGCAACTGTGCAGAGTACACAGAATAGGCTGCTAAACGGCGGTGACACACACTGAATGGAATATGTGACTTTAATATTTGAGTTTGAAAACTTAACAGTATTTCTTCCTAGTCTGCAACTGTGCAGAGTACACAGAATAGGCTGCTAAACTGCGGTGACGAACACAGAATGGAATATGTGACTTTAATATTTGAGTTTGAAAACTTAACAGTATTTCTTCCTAGTCTGCAACTGTGCAGAGTACACAGAATAGGCTGCTAAACTGCGGTGACGAACACAGAATGGAATATGTGACTTTAATATTTGAGTTTGAAAACTTAACAGTATTTCTTCCTAGTCTGCAACGGTGCAGAGTACACAGAATAGGCTGCTAAACGGCGGTGACACACACTGAATGGAATATGTGACTTTAATATTTGAGTTTGAAAACTTAACAGTATTTCTTCCTAGTCTGCAACGGTGCAGAGTACACAGAATGTGCTGCTAAACGGCGGTGACACACACTGAATGGAATATGTGACTTTAATATTTTAGTTTGAAGACTTAACAGTATTTCTTCCTATTCTGCAACTCTGCACAGTACACAGAATGTGCTGCTACACTGCGGCGAAGCACACTGAATGGAATATGTGACTTTGATATTTTAGTTTGAAGACTTAACAGTATTTCTTCCTATTCTGCAACTCTGCACAGTACACAGAATGTGCTGCTACACTGCGGCGAAGCACACTGAATGGAATATGTGACTTTGATATTTTAGTTTGAAGACTTAACAGTATTTCTTCCTATTCTGCAACTCTGCACAGTACACAGAATGTGCTGCTACACTGCGGCGAAGCACACTGAATGGAATATGTGACTTTGATATTTTAGTTTGAAGACTTAACAGTATTTCTTCCTATTCTGCAACTCTGCACAGTACACAGAATGTGCTGCTAAACTGCGGCGAAGCACACTGAATGGAATATGTGACTTTGATATTTTAGTTTGAAGACTTAACAGTATTTCTTCCTATTCTGCAACTCTGCACAGTACACAGAATGTGCTGCTACACTGCGGCGAAGCACACTGAATGGAATATGTGACTTTGATATTTTAGTTTGAAGACTTAACAGTATTTCTTCCTATTCTGCAACTCTGCACAGTACACAGAATGTGCTGCTAAACTGCGGCGAAGCACACTGAATGGAATATGTGACTTTGATATTTTAGTTTGAAGACTTAACAGTATTTCTTCCTATTCTGCAACTCTGCACAGTACACAGAATGTGCTGCTAAACTGCGGCGACGCACACTGAATGGAATATGTGACTTTGATATTTTAGTTTGAAGACTTAACAGAATGTGCTCTAATCTGCAACTTTGCACACTAAACAGAATGTGCTCTAATCTGCAACTTTGCACACTAAACAGAATGTGCTCTAATCTGCAACTTTGCACACTAAACAGAATGTGCTCTAATCTGCAACTGTGCACACTAAACAGAATGTGCTCTAATCTGCAACTTTGCACACTAAACAGAATATATATTTTTTTTTTTTCCCCCCACACAAAATAACCTGCTGCCCCCACACACAGTAGTCCTAAAAAGGACTTTTGGTTCTTTTTTTTCACAATTTTGCTTGTTTTCCTCCCTACACTGCCTTTCCCTTCCTATCCTCAGCTCTCCCTGGCTAAGACTGAGCCGAACTCGATGGTCAGGTGCTATACAGCACCCGACCACGGGTTCTGGCCAGCCAATCAGTGTAATGCCAGCAGCCAACATGGCTGCTGGCATTACACCGATGTCAGAGCCTCCCTGCACGTTTATTGGCTGCGCAGCAGCCGCAAAACGTGCGGGGAGGAGACCCGAACATGGCGGGCGAGCACATGCGGTACTCGTACGAGTACCGCCATGTGCCGAGCAGAGCGATGCTCGAGCCGATCCGAGCATCGGCCGAGCATGCTCGCTCAACACTAGTAGTCAGAGATCTCCCATACACACTATCAGACACTGCCCCACCATCACCACCATCCTTGCTCCTCTGCTCATACCCACACACACTGCCTAATCCCTCACCCTCTCACACATTTTGTTAGACTTGCAGTCACAGGTCCGCACATACACCGGCTGACGTCCTAGCTTCTTTCATCTGTTAGCCATAAAATCACACATACACTGTTTGCTTTCCCATTTCTGTTTCACTGGTAGCTACGCTCTTGTACCGTAAATTGGTATGTGAATCCAGAGCAGTGGGGTACCATTTTTTTTTGGCTGGCAAGAAGTCCTCCTAGGAAATCCCACGCAATTGAACCATTTCAGTATCTTTGAAGTGACTGATGTGTAAAACAAATGTTTGTTTTTCTTTCCTGTAGCACCACATTCTGGAAATAGTTGTTCCAAATAACTTAGGGGTACAAAGGCAAGTGACCCCTCATTAGATGCGGCAGGTTGTCTTCTTTCCAAAATGGTATGGTTTATCTACCTTTTCTTCAATTCTGAAGGTGTTATAGCCATTTTTATACAGGCAAGTCAGGTTTGAGAAAATGTTAGAAACATCAGAGGTTGTAGTAGGTGTAGTTTTCTACTTCTAGCACCCCCTAAGGTAGTTCAACTCATATCAATGGGGTGTCGTTTGACTCCTAAGAGCACTAGCAAACAAATGCAGTTGAAAATTCCATGGTTTTCACAGAGCTCCATACATTTAAAGGGGTAGAAATGTAAAAAAAAGCATTTTTTTCATTAGCGCCACCTCCTGGAAGCATTTGTGCATACCAGCCTTTGGGTAAGAAGGCAAGTGACCCCTCATTAGATGCGGCAGGTTGTTTTCTTTTCAAAATGGCATTGTTTCTCTACCTTTCCTGCATATCTATTATGGTTATAACCATTTTAGTGCAAGCAGATAATTTAAAAAACAAAAGTGTCAGGTTTACGTTCGTGTTCCTAGCACCCACATATTGTATGTTAACCCACACAAATGGGCTACCATTTTTCTCATGATGGTAGCAAGTACTGAATACAGCAGGAAATGTTATGGTTTTCAAAGATTTTAGTATCTTTGAAGTGGTGGAAATGTAAAAAAAACCTGTATTTATTCCCATAGCGCCACCTTTTGGAAATATTTGTGCACTTCAGCCCAGGGGGTAGAAAGGCAAGTGACCCCTCATTTGATGCGGGAGAATGTCTACTTTCCAAAATGGTATACCTTTTATACCTTTCCTTCATATCTCTAACAGTTATGGACATTTTAGTACAAGCAGCCATTTTCGAAGAAGCAAACAGGTAGGTGTAGTTATGTGCTTCTGGCACCCCTAAGGTAGGTCGACTCATTCCAGTGGGGTGTCATTTTTCTCCTAAGAGCACTAGCTAATGAATACAGTTGGAAATACCATGGTTTGCACATATTTCAGTACATTTGAAGGGGCAGAAATGTAAGAAAATGCCTTTTTTTTTTATTAGCGCCACCTTCTGGAGGCATTTGTGCACTCCAGGCTTGGGGTAACAAGGCAAGTCACCCATCATTAGATGCGGCAGGGTGTCTTCTTTTCAAAATGGTATGGTTTGTGTACCCTTTCTTCACTTCTGTAGTTGGTATAACCATTTGTGTACAGACAAGTAATGTTTGAGAAAATGTTAGAAAAATTTGAAGTTGTAGTGGGTGTCGTTTTGCACTTCTAGCACCCCCTGAGGTAGTTAAACTCATACCAATGGGGTGTCATTTTTCTCCTAAGAGCACTAGCTAATGAATACAGTTGGAAATACCATGGTTTGCACACATTTCAGTACATTTGAAGGGGCAGAAATGTAAGAAAATGCCTTTTTTTTCATTAGCGCCACCTTCAGGAGGCATTTGTGCACTCCAGGCTTGGGGTAACAAGGCAAGTCACCCATCATTAGATGCGGCAGGGTGTCTTCTTTTCAAAATGGTATGGTTTGTGTACCCTTTCTTCACTTCTGTAGTTGTTGTAACCATGTGTGTACAGACAAGTAATGTTTGAGAAAATGTTAGAAAAATTTGAAGTTGTAGTGGGTGTCGTTTTGCACTTCTAGCGCCCCCTGAGGTAGTTAAACTCATACCAATGGGGTGTCATTTTTCTCCTAAGAGCACTAGCTAATGAATACAGTTGGAAATACCATGGTTTGCACACATTTCAGTACATTTGAAGGGGCAGAAAAGTAAGAAAATGCCTTTTTTTTTCATTAGCGCCACCTTCTGGAGACATTTGTGCACTCCAGGCTTGGGGTAACAAGGCAAGTCACCCATCATTAGATGCGGCAGGGTGTCTTCTTTTCAAAATGGTATGGTTTGTGTACCCTTTCTTCACTTCTGTAGTTGGTATAACCATTTGTGTACAGACAAGTAATGTTTGAGAAAATGTTAGAAAAATTTGAAGTTGTAGTAGGTGTCGTTTTGCACTTCTAGCACCCCCTGAGGTAGTTAAACTCATACCAATGGGGTGTCATTTGTCTCCTAAGAGCACTAGCTAATGAATACAGTTGGAAATACCATGGTTTGCACACATTTCAGTACATTTGAAGGGGCAGAAATGTAAGAAAATGCCTTTTTTTTCATTAGCGCCACCTACAGGAGGCATTTGTGCACTCCAGGCTTGGGGTAATAAGGCAAGTCACCCATCATTAGATGCGGCAGGGTGTCTTCTTTTCAAAATGGTATGGTTTGTGTACCCTTTCTTCACTTCTGTAGTTGTTGTAACCATGTGTGTACAGACAAGTAATGTTTGAGAAAATGTTAGAAAAATTTGAAGTTGTAGTGGGTGTCGTTTTGCACTTCTAGCGCCCCCTGAGGTAGTTAAACTCATACCAATGGGGTGTCATTTTTCTCCTAAGAGCACTAGCTAATGAATACAGTTGGAAATACCATGGTTTGCACACATTTCAGTACATTTGAAGGGGCAGAAATGTAAGAAAATGCCTTTTTTTTCATTAGCGCCACCTTCTGGAGACTTTTGTGCACTCCAGGCTTGGGGTAATAAGGCAAGTCACCCATCATTAGATGCGGCAGGGTGTCTTCTTTTCAAAATGGTATGGTTTGTGTACCCTTTCTTCACTTCTGTAGTTGTTGTAACCATGTGTGTACAGACAAGTAATGTTTGAGAAAATGTTAGAAAAATTAGAGGTTGCAATAGGTGTAGTTTTGTACTTGTAGCGCCCCCTGAGGTAGGTGAACTCATACCAATGGGGTGGTATTTTTCTCCTAAGAGCACTAGCTAATGAATACAGTTGGAAATGCCATGGTTTTCACACATTTTAGTTCATTTGAAGGGGCAGAAATGTAAGAAAATGCCTTTTTTTTTCATTAGCGCCATCTTCTGGAGTCATTTGTGCACACCAGGCTTGGGGTAACAAGGAAAATCACCCCTCATTAGATGCAGCAGGTTGTCTACTTTCCATAAATATATAGTTTTATATAGTTATTCCACTGTTTTAGGGTAGTTTTACCACAAAAACCCTAGAATGTGCATATTAGTTTATAAAGTTGAAAATGTCATTTTGCGCTGCTGGTGATTAGGGCTCTACGCTAGCCATGGACGTAGGTAAAACTATACAAATTTGGTATTTTTTTACTCGGGGGACTCGAGGCTTTTTCAAATAATTGAAACTTTTTCAATCAAGGTAAATGTTTTTGATACATAGTATGTGATTTTAGCAAAATGAGTAAATTTTCACTTTTTTTTGTCATTATGACATCATAGCTTTTTGCACGATGTAAAATTCTCTTCATGTAAGGTATCACAAGAAAGCTCAATTCGTTCTGAAAAAAACAATATATAGTTTTCCATATGTAACTAAAAATCCCCAGAGGAAATCAAGCCTAAACGGAAGGATAGCAAAAATGTTGAAAAAGTGTCTGGCCTGCAGGGTTCAGAAAATGGCCCGAGCCTCTGGCACTGAAGGGGTTAATAAACCCTCTGCACAGGGTGGGTTCACCATTGTATCTAAGCTGTAACGGAGCTGAGGCGGTTAACCCTTTACACAAGGCCACTTGCGTCATGGATTGAGCTTCTGGTGTCGAAACAGAGGGGAACACCAGTGCTTGAGCTGGTTTGTCAAAGTAAGCTGTGCGCTCTAGGATAGTTTGCATGGCCAGTGCCAACTGGTCTAATCGCTGCTCATGTAAGTCCATCCTCCAATGGATGTTTTGTGCATTACTTTTACCTTTACTGTCTGAGGTCATGACCCTTTCGTACTGTAACGGTTTGTTTGACACACAAACACAGTAGGTTTGGTTAAAACACAATTTTATTGAGCAATGAAAATAACAATAACACGGGTCCTGTAATATATATGCAATATAGTACAGACACAAGAACTGCCTGACCTGTGTCAGTATATTGAACTCTGGACTATCTGCATATACTGGACCCGTGTGGACCTACCTCTTTATAACCTGTCTTGTGTCTGTACTATATTGCATATATATTACAGGACCCATGAGGGTTATTGTTATTTTCATTGTTCAATAAAATTGTGTTTTAACCAAACCCACTGTGTTTGTGTGTCAAACAAACCATTACATCGACACACAGTGGACAGCGGAGAGTGAGAACTGCTTCACGACGTATTCAATCTTATTGTCCAGAAATGGGGACTTCTATCACGGTGCCCGTGTATATTTGCGACATTTTGACACTAGTAGCCTGATGCTTTCCTATTGGCTAAGTGTTATGGCTCCACCCAGCGGTAGCCTTTAAGTACTGTGCTCTGTCACTATTACAGGGCCCTTTCGTGGTGTTCCGTTGCTTAGTGCCTTGCTGCCGTTATTCGTGTGATTTCCTGTGTATGACCCGGTTCACCTGACTACTCTCTATCAGTTCCTGTTCCTGCTCCATGTACCGACCCGGCCTGGCTGACGTTCCTGCTCTGTGTATCGACTTGGATTGGCTGACGTTCCTGCTCCGTGTACCAACCCGGCCTGACTGACGTTCCTGCTCCGTGTATCGACTTGGATTGGCTGACGTTCCTGCTCCGTGTACCGACCCGGCCTGGCTGACGTTCCTGCTCCGTGTATCGACTTGTATTTGCTGACCTCCTGCTCCGTGTTGACTGTTGTGGAGTCCGTTCCTCTCCCGTGACTCCTGTGCTACCGGATTCGGTAGAGAGTTGCTACAGTGCTGTGTCTCTGGTGTACTAGCCCAGCCGGTTGCTTCATATACTGCATTATCATTCTGTACTGCGACCCACTAGTGCCTCGCTGCCTCCTTACTCCATACCCAGGGTTGTTGCTCCGCTTGTTGATCCATATACACTTGGCTTGTTCCGTTATCACTGGGGTTGGTCTCATGGGCGCCTCAGTTAGTCTCCGCTCCTGTTCTGTCATTCCACAAGCCAAGCGCCCATTCAGGGTCTTCCGTTTATACACCTGGGTAGGAGCTTTATTGTGGCACTATTACGCTGGCTTGTCAATCCACCATTAGTAAGGTTGGCCTCTGGGCGCCATCGGCTCTGTCACCTGGCAGTTGCCAACAAGCCGTGCATATCATGATAATACCCGGTACCATTACCGTGGGTTGCAGTTGGTGTATATTCAGGGTGTTCCGTGATTCCTCCGGTTGCAGTATCACTGTAGTCTATGTTTCCTCCTGGGCCTCAAGCAACCCTCCTGGGCTAGTCGCCATTTTTGCACTCCTCAGCATTTGAGTGCTTCCTGGGCCTCGCTATTAGGGCCTCCCAGTCGCCTGGCCTAATAGCATTAACCATTTGTGTCTCACAGAATCACACGAACTGTTCCCGAACTGTGTCAGTATATTTATTACGTGTTATATGTATACCGGACCCGTGTGGGCAAATTTAAATTATTAACCTGTCCTGTGTCAGTTCTGTTTGTTACATTACTGGACCCGTGAGAGTTACTTCAGTTTGCTTATTGAATAAAACTGTGTTTTACCAAATTTCCTGCCTCTGAGTGGACTGAAAACCGTTACAACTTCCTTGCGTCGACCTGATGGCAACGAGGCACAACAGGAAGGTTCCAGTGTTCTGCTTCCACTGGAGGGACCCTCTGTCTCTGGCAGTAGATGCCATGTCGATTCCATGGAGCTTTCCTCTGGCGTTATCACGGTGCCTGTGATCTTTTCTGTCACTCTCACTTGTGCTGCTCCCTGATTGGTTGAGCTGTGTTGGCCTGCCCCTGGTGACCTTTTTTATTCTGGCCATTGGCACCTGTCAGGTGCCCTTTCGTGGTGTTTCAGAGCCAGTATTGCTGTTGCTGTGTTCCAGTGTTCCTGATCTCCTGTGTACCGATTTGGCCTGTACCGACTATGCTCCTGTGTTCCTGTTCCGTGATCCGACCCGGCCTGGCTGACTTCCTGCTTGTTGCTGATCTGGCTTGTCTGCAACTCTCCTCCGTGATCTGACCCGGCCTGGCTGACGTTCCTGCTCGTTGCTGATCCGGCTTGTCTGCGAATCTCCTCCGTGTCCTGACCCGGCCTGACCGACTCTTGCTCCTGGACTTGTTCCGGATTTCTGCCGCTCCTGTCTACAGCTCCTGTTGTCGCCTCGGTGACATTCTGATCGCTGCAGTGTGTGGATCTGATCCTCTCGAGATTACTGTGTTAACCATTGCTGAGCCGCGTCTCCTGAGCTGAGCCTTCCATTCTCCTTGTATTGTGAAGTATAGCTGAGTATCATTGACACTTGCTGTGCCGTATCGCTATTTGTGAGCCTCCGATCACTTGTGTTGCTTCCTTCTACCTCGCTGCCACTTTAACCCTTGCTAAGCCTTTGCCTATACTCTGCTTCTGCCGAACCGGCCGCGTTGTGGGCCTCTGTAGTCTGCGGCTCATAGTCATCTGCAGAGCAGTAGTTCTCCGTTACGCCTGTGGGCTATTGGCGCAAGCAGTGCAGCAACCGGTGGTCTCCGTTACGCCCGTGGGGCTATTGGCTCAAGCGATTCCAATACTGTTGGTCTCCGGTATACGCCCGTGGGGGCTATTAACTCAAGCTATCACGATACTGTTGGTCTCCATTGCGCCCGTGGGGGCTATTGGCTCAAGCAATTTCAATACTGTTGGTCTCCGTTATGCCCATGGGGGCTGTTGGCTCAAGCAATTCCAATACTGTTGGTTCCGTTATGCCCGTGGGGGCTATTGGCTCAAGCGATCCCAATACTGTTGGTCTCCGTTATACGCCCGTGGGGGCTACCAAACAACTACCCTGCAGCTTCAGTCTCAGTTGCAGCTCTTATCAACAGCGTTACACATTTTATGATCTAGCACCTACTGCAGTCTTGTTCACCAAGGGCGTGCCTAACACCACATTTGAGACTGATTACCCTTGTAATTAACCATTTGTCTCCAGTCGCTGTTTTGCCTGCTCTGTATCTGTACTAAGATATATATTCCCTGTTCTGTATCCTGATTCTGTGAAGGCATTTGTAGCCTATTATCTGCTATTCACAGTACTGCCTCTAAGGGGCAAGCTTGTTATTATTTTTTGCTCTAATAAAATAGTATTTTATCCTAACCCTCTGTCTGAGTGTCTGAAAAACCGTTACAGGCGTACATCTTTCCTCCTATTCTCATGCTACACAGGGTGTTGAGGAAACTGCGTCTGGAACGTTCTCCAGTCAGTCTGATTGGTCCGTACTGGCCTTGTCAGGCTTGGTTTCCGGAGCTTCTGGATCTCTCCGTGGCAAACCCTTTTCAGCTTCCCCGCTGTTCGGATCTTCTTCTGCAGGGGTATCTGTGGAAGGAGGATGTAGACCTTCTGGGTTTGACGGCATGGAGATTGAATACTCAATATTGAAGAAAAAGAGTTTTTCTTCAGGTGTGGTGGCCACTATGCTTAGTGCCTGGAACCCTGTTTCCTCCAAAGAGTACCACAGAGTCTGGTCCACCTTTCTCTCTTGGTGCAATGATAGGGATCTTTCCCATGACGTTGACCTTCCTATGGTCCTGTCTTTTTTGCAGGATGGGGTTGATAAGGGTCTCAGCTTGAGTTCCTTGAATGTCCAGACTTCTGCGCTCTCTGTTTTCTTTCAGAAACACCTTGCCATCCTTCCAGATCTTAACTTGGTTTTGGGCGTCCTTCAGCTCCCCACATTTGAGTCTTTGGCTACTATTCCTCTATGCCTGTTGACTTGGAAGATGGCTTTTCTCCTGGCGATAGTGTCTATTCACCGTGTTGCAGAGTTGCATGCCTTGTCTTGTAAAAAACCCTTTCTGGTGTTTCACAAAGACAAGGCAATTCTTTGCACTTCTCAGGAAATTCGTTTCTGAATTCCACATTAATCAGGAAATCGTGGTGCCCTTTTTCTATCCTGACCCTACATCTGACAAGGAAAGGGATCTTCACTTGTTGGATGTGGTAGAATACCTTAAGTTCTATGTGCACCGTACTGAGTCCGTTCGTCAGTCTGACGCACTCTTCGTCATTCATGAGGGTCCCAGGGCAGGTAGACTGGCGTCCAAGGTTACCATAGCTTCCTGGATTAAGTCAACTATTGGTAAGGCCTACGAATTGAGGAAGAAACACCTGCCATTTCGGGTCACGGCTTATTCCAACAGGTCTATTGGAGCCTCTTGGGCCTACAAGATCCAGGCCTCGGCTGGCCGTCTGTGCACACCTTTTCTAAACACTACCATTTTGATGTTCTGACATCGGCTGATGCCAGCTTTGGTAGGAAGATCCTGGAGGCTGTCTTGCCTGTCTAGGGTCTTCTTCAGTACCTTTAGTACTCCTTAACTCTTGAGCCAATTTGGCTCTAGTTCTGTGTGCTGTGTTACAGTTCCTGGTGTGTTATACTCCAGTTCATGTCCGTTAACACTTTTTCCTTATAGGACTGCTTTATGATCTGATTAGCTCATATGGAATCTGGTGACTTTGGCGGACCTGCACCTGGCCCTTGCCTTTCTTCCCACCTCTGGGAACCTCAATGTTTGAACATCCCAAAGTTATCAGTAACCTATATTGGACAACAGAGAAAAGAGGATTTTAGTCTTACCTGTTAAATCCTTTTCTCATAGTCCATATAGGTTACTGGTCTCCCACCCTGTCAAGAGACCATGCTTGGTTCTTCTGTGACCGAACATGGGAGGCCTTTCTGGTTCATGCTCAAAGGAGTCTTCTTTTCCCTTCTTGCTACCTAGGGGTATTGGCTGGGGACCAGCTAGGAGAGGAGGAAGGTTCTACCCTGCACTTCTTTTAAAGAATTGTTCCTGCTTATTTAAAGTCCTATATGGACTACGAGAAAAGGATTTAACAGGTAAGACTAAAATCCTCTTTCTCTGTCATCCAATACAGGTTACTGGTCACTCTGGGGAGGCGATCCACCCCTTTAAGTAGGCAGGAACATTTCTCTAAATGTATGCAGGGTTGGAGCCTCCCTTCCCTCCTAGGCTGCAGCTTAGCCAACCAGCTCCAGCATGATTTGTTCCTCGGTGCGACAACACCAGGTGGAGAACAATACCACCATTAGGCGGATTACCATAACTGACAAATGCCCTTCAATGTGGCTAGCTCAGTGTCCAGGTGCTTTTTGGTGGACCTTAAGCCCTGAGGGGGAAAATCTTGGGTACAAGTGCTTCCCCAGGGATTACCCACTGAGGTAATTCTTTCTGCATGGTAATCTGAAGACAGAAGATCTGCAGGAAAGGTGAGCTACCCTTTGAGTGCTGCAGGTCCACTTGTCCCACAGTGCCCCTTTGCTAGGCTTGTGTTTGGGAGTTCTCATTGTGCACTCCTGCACTCATTGGGTATATTTGTATGTCTGTTGGATATTTGGAGCAGGTTTATGTGGTAACTTAACCCTTTGTCTGCTGGTTTGGCATGTTTTTGGGGGGGTTTCTGGCATTTTCCCTACTGGGTTAGTGTTTTCTAAGTATGCACACGTTTCATGTATGTTTTACATGTTTTTGACTTTGACTTTAACGTTTCTTAAAATTGAGTATTGCGCCTTTAAGGCTCGCTTTACCGCATAGACGCCATTGCTCCATTTACTTTCTATGGAACAACACTGTTTGGGACGTATCTCTGCAACCACTTCACATAGCAACTTCAGAGTGGGCTCATTTTAATTGTCTACCCTTGCTCTATCATCCGGTTTATAGTTCAAGTGTGTTGGGGGACTTGGGGGGCTTCGAGCACTGTTTTGGGGTACTTTTTGGGAAAAACTACATTTCCCATGAGCGCTTGGTTTGCGACTTTTTTCTGATTGGCTCCTGTCGTGGCAGCCATTTTGTGAGCTTTTTTCAGCGAGTATCCTACGTATTGTTTCTACCGGACGCAGTAGCCCATCAAATTGCCCACAGGGTATCAGCAATCCTGTCTCAGGATCTGGTCCCAGTTCAGAGGTTGTCTTCTCTGGTGGGGAAGTTCATCTCCACGATAGAAGTGGTTCCATTCGCCATGGCGCACACCAGGGAACTTCAGAGGCTTGTGATACAGGTGTGCAAGGGTCGACCAGATCATCAGAGTTTATCGGTGTCCCTTCCCCCTCATGTGGAATTGAGCTTGGAGTGGTGGCTGGACCTTTCTGCTGAAAGGGAGATCCTTTCTGATTCCCTACTGGATCACGGTCACAACGGATGCCAGCCTCTCGGGCTGGGGAGCTGTTCTGGGTCGCTTCAGCGCTCAGGGGAAGTGATCCATGAAGGAGTCCCTTCTCCCAATCAACATCCTGGAACTTTGAGCGATATTTCATGCTCTCCGTCATTGGGTGTCTCAACTGGAGGACTGTCCAGTCCGAGTGGAGTTCGACAACGCCATGGCAGTGGCCTACATCAACAGACAAGGCGGAACAAGAAGTCTCGCCGCTTGGTTAGAGGTCAAGACCATTCTGTCCTGGGCAGAGGTTCATGTTCCTGTCATTTCCACAGTGCACATTCATCATGACAGACTTCCTCAGTCGTCACACAGTGAACAGCGGAGAGTGAGGGTTACACTTGAGGTGTTCCAACTCCTTGTTCAGAGATGGGGGATGCCCCATGTGGATCTGATGGCAACGAGACACAACAGGAAGGTTCCAGTGTTCTGCTCTCGGTGGAAAGACTCTCTGGCTCTAGCTGTCGATGTCATGTCCATTCCTTGGACATTCCCTCTGGCCTACATCTTTCCTCCCTTTCCAATGTTGATAAGGATGTTACGGAAACTAAAGTTGGACTGTTGCCCGGTCATCCTGATTGCTCCAGATTGGCCTCGTCAATCTTGGTATCCGGAGCTTCTGGCTCTATCTGTGACAGAGCCCTTTCTGCTCCCATCCCGTCCGGATCTTCTTCTGCAGGGTTACCTGTGGAAGGAAGATGTCGATCGGCTCAATTTGACGGCCTGGAGGTTGAATCCTCGATTTTAAGGAAGAAAGGTTTTTCTTCTGCTGTGGTGACTACTATGCTTAGTGCCCATAAGCCTGTTTCCTCCAAGATTTTTCACCGTGTCTGGTCGACCTTTGTGTCTTGGTGTGCTGACAGGGATCTGTCCCTTGATTTTGATCTACCTACTGTCCTGGCCTTTCTGCAGGACTGTGTGGATAAGGTTCAGACTTCTGTGCTTTCTGTCTTCTTTCAAAAGCGCATTGCTATCCTTCCTGATGTCAAGGTTTTCTTCCAGGGTGTTGCTCATGTTCGTCCTGCCTTCCGGAGTCCTGCTTCTCAGTGGGATCTTAATTTGGTTTTGGGCGTTCTTCAACGTCCTCCCTTTGAGTCTTTGGCTACTATTCCTCTACGTCTCTTGATGTGGAAAATGTCCTTTCTCCTGGCGATCATGTACGTTCGCCGGGTTGCGGAGTTGCAAGCTCTTTCCTGTAAACCACCATATCTGGTGTTTCACAAGGATAAGGCAGTGCTTCACACCTCCAAGGAGTTTTTACCTAAGGTGGTCTCCGAGTTTCACATCAATCAGGAGATTGTGGAGCCCCCTTTCTGCCCTAACCCCTCTTCTGACAAGGAGAGAGATCTCCACTTGTTGGATGTGGTGCGTTGTCTCAAGTTTTATGTCCATCGCACTGAATCTGTCAGAAAATCAGACACTCTGTTCGTCATTCCTGAGGGTCCTAGGGCAGGAAGACCGGCGTCCAAAGTGACTATTGCGTCATGGATCAAGTCCACTATTCGTAGGACCTACGAGTTGAGGAATAAGCATGTTCCCTTTCGGGTCACGGCTCATTCCTCCAGGTCCATTGGGGCCTCTTGGGCCTATAAGAATCAGGCTTCTGCTGATCAGCTGTGAAGGGTGGCCACTTGGTCCTCTGTGCACACCATTTCGAAGCACTACCGTGTGGATGTGCTGGCCTCGACTGCTGCCAGCTTTGGGAGGAAGGTCCTGCCTGTCTTGCCTGTCTAGGATCTTCTCAGGTTCTTAGTGCTTTCTTTGCTGTTGAGCCCTGTTGGCTCTAGTTCAGTGTGCTGTGTAACAGTTCCTGGGGTGTTTTTCCCCTGTTCAGTGTCTGTTGACACTTTAGTTTGTTGGGCTTCTCTGACCAATTGGTTCATAGAGGTTCTGGTGACTTTGGGGCCCTTACGCCTGGTCCTTGCCTTCTTCCCACCTCTAGGGAACTCAATGGTTGGACATCCCAGAGTTAGCAGTAACCTGTATTGGACGACAGAGAAAAGAGGATTTTAGTCTTACCTGTTAAATACATTTCTCTTAGTCCATACAGGTTACTGGTCTCCCACCCTGTCAAGAGACCATGCTCGGCTCTCCTGTGGCAGTATGTGGGAGTCCTTCAGGGCATGCTCACAGGAGTCTTCTTCTCTTCTACTATCTAGTCAACATTTAGTGTCTCAAATCATTCTGGAGCTAGCTGGCTAAGCTGCACCCCCTGCATACATTTCGAGAAATGTTCCTGCCTACTTAAAGGGGTGGGTTGCCTCCCCAGAGTTACCAGTAACCTGTATGGACTAAGAGAAAAGGATTTAACAGGTAAGACTAAAATCCTCTTTTTTTAATTAAAGTGGAACTTTCATCCGCTATAAAGTCGCCCTGCAATAATTAAGCAGGTAGAGACTAGCTTTATAATAGATATGTTACCTCTGAAATGTAGCTGATTATAAAGAAATCCTTTATTGTAGGAGACCGGAAGCCAGGCATCAGAGCAGATGTCTTGTCTGCGCCCCTGCAGTGTGCTACATAGAGACCGTAAGGGACTGACGGCGCATGCGCGCAGACTGCACTAACCTGCCCATCAGTCTCCTACAATAAAGGAGGATTTCTTTATAATCAGCTACATTTCAGAGGTAACATATCTATTATAAAGCTAGTCGCTACCTGCTTAATTATTGCAGGGCAACTTTATAGCCGGTGAAAGTTCCGCTTTAAGCACTTCCTAATAGTGAGAATACCCTTGTTTTACTCAACACAGGAAAAATGCTATGAATAGATAGATAGAGAGATAGAGAGATAGATAGATAGATAGATAGATAGATAGATAGATAGATAGATAGATATAGATATAGATATAGATATAGATATAGATATACTAGTTTAAAAGCCACAGTGCCACCCAGCAACCTCGGCTGGTGCCTGGAGCCTCTCTGCTCACTGCCTGCGGTGCAGTCTGTACTGCACATGACTGCAGCGTGGGCAGTCTCTGCTACACATGACAGCTTCTGACAAACATCCTAGCGAATTATTATATAGGATATATATAATATTATATTTTTTTTTTTTTAAACTGCATAAATTAAAAGGCTTTGGTTTGCTAGGTGATATCTGTACATGGATAGAGAACTGATTAAATGATAGATGGCAGAGTTGTTGTAATTGGAGCCTTTACAAGTTGGTCTAAAGTTGTAAGTGGGGTTCCATAAGATTCAGTCCTGGGCCCAATGCTTTATACTTTGTTTATTAATGATCTAAAAGTAGGAATTGAAAGTAAAGCACCAATTTTTGCTGATGACACTAAGCTGTGTAAGGAAATACATACAGAGCTGGATGTTTTTTCTCTGCAGATTTAGATAAACTGAATGCATTGGCAGAAAAGTGTCAGATTACATTTAATGTAGATAAATGTAAAGTTAAGCATTTTGGCTGTAGAAACAAACATGCTACATATATACTAAATGGGAAACTACTTGGGGAATCCTCAATAGAAAATATTTAGGAGTACTGATAGATGATAGACTTCACAGCAGTGTGCAGAGTCACTCTTCGGCTGCAAGAGCAAATAGGGTACTAGCCTGTATAAAAATGGGTATGGATGCACAGTATGCAAATATAATTTACCTCTATATAAATCCTTGATAAGGCCTCATCTAGAATACGGAGTACAGTTTTGGGCACCAGTTTTTAACTCCTTAATGACTTAAAACATTCCAGGACCATCACAGCAGTCCGGCACTTCAGCACCGGTGACGGTCCTGGCACGACATTGATTTCCATGTTAGCCGCATGGCTGCACACCGCTCCGTGACCCTGGAATCAATTCCTGAAAAAATTGCATCGTGGTCTGTAACGACTGCCCTCCCATGGATCAGGTGATCATTAAGGAGTTAAAAAAGACATTATTGAACTGGAAAATTGCAGAGACATTCAGCAAAACTGATAAAGGGACTGGAGGACCTGAGTTATAAAGAGAGACTAGCCAATCTGGGTTTGTTTACATTAAAGAAGAGACATCTAAGAGGTTATATGATTAGGATTTACAAATATATTCAATGTCAATACAAAGAAGTCTACAATTTACTATTTACACATTGAGCTGAGCTAAGATAAAGAGGTCATCCATTAAGACTAAAGGAAAAGCGCTTTTGACTAAAAGAAAAGCAAGGATTTTTTACAGTAAGAGGAGTAAAGCTATGGAATTCTTTGTCTCAGGATGCTGTGCATGTAGATACTGTAACTTCTTTCAAAAAAGTAATGGATACCTCTCTAGCACAGAACAATATTGAGAATTATGACAGTTGGCTTCAAAGCAGATAGAATGTTGATCTAGGGAAATATCTGACTGCCATTTGAGGTCAGGAAGGAATTTTATACACACTTGAACCTTTATTGGAAATGGTTTCAATGTTTTTTTTGTGTTTGTTTTTTTTTTTGCCTTCCTCTGGATCTGCAGGGGTGATTTGACATGGGCTGGACTCGATGGATGAATGTCTTTTTTCAGCCTCATCAACTATGTAGGTCATCAGCTATGTATGTTACTATGAACTTTACTGCACCATTAACATGGCTGACACATATTGGCTCAACCCTGTGATTCTTTGGTATACCATCCACCATTCCAAAAAACAATAGCTTTATACCTTTAGGTCATAGTAACCAATACACATTAAGAACTGTCACTTGTTTATTGAATATATTTATCTTGTATTTCTACAGACAAACTTATTTCAGTTTAGATTTTAAATCAAAAGTAGTTTTGTACTCTGTTTTTGAAAATTCTGCTACTTACAGTTGGCCCAAATTGAACTTTGTAATATAGTGGGGGGATTCTTGGTTTTGTTGTTAGATTTAACTATTCCTTCCATCTAGACTAAATGGAATCACCTTATGTGCTCTCTGAGTTCAGTATGTATCAAGAGTAGTCTGTAATTTCAGCTTCTTAAGTAGCCATCAAAGACTTGCGTCAAAGATGTAAAATGCATGATTGTGATTCAGCTACTTACTGCACTGTATGAGACATGGTCTATTAGTAGAAAGGGCATCAGAAATTGGTACGTTTCCTGGATTATGTTCTTTGTCTGTTTTCCTCACACGAGTATGTCACACTGTTAAGATCGTGTCTGTAAGCAATTCACCTTATCTTCCCCTGAATCAATGAGTTTGTCATATATGAAAATTGCTAATAATGATAATTAAATTGTCCCTTTTTCTCTCCTACTATTCATAATTAAGCCACTTACTGTATAAGTGCTTTAAATATGCATACCCAAAATTGTACTTGATTTAAAAAAAGAATATGGTTGTGGTTTATATTGGCATAACCAGAAAAGTGACTAGGATTCTCTCTGATACTACTGTATTAAACATAAGTATCAATTAGAAAAAATATGTATTTTTAAAACATTAAGGCTCATATTTATAGTTATTCTGGAGTAAACCAACTGCACCATAGTGGATAAAATAAAAAATCCTGTTAAATTGAATTGGACTTTTAACCCCTTGAATGATAGAAAGGTCTCCAATGCATTGTGAAACAATGCATTGGTGACCTCTTTAGCGTTCCAGGAGTTAAAAAGTTCTATTCAAGTAAGGGGAGTTTAGAAATTTGTATTTGTCCCCAATGGTTCGGTTGGTTTAGTTCATAATATTTCCAGTTTGCTTTTATAAATATAGGCCTTAGAACCTTGTGTTTAAAGACAAAGTGCATACATTCTGGAGCAAGCCATCTGCACCACAGAGGACAAATAAACCTTTCCAAAATAACCGCAGATTTGTGCCTCCATTGAAATGTACATGGTAAAACCGCTGTTGAGACAAAAACGAACTGTAGCCATGTCTGACTTACGTAGCATTCAATAAGCAGTCAGTCTGGCTAACAAGCTTAGGCCCCAAAAATTCATGTAGCAATAAAACATGTATTTCACCTTTTTTTACCTCACCATGGGCAAGATTCTATTACAGGTGCTAATTTTATCTCCAGTTTTCTCCATAGACTTCAATAGGAAAATGTTTGATAAAACTAGTGTTTACATTTAGAACCTGCAATAGAATCTAGCCCAATGTGTCCAAATCAGTCAATAAATAACGTATGATACGTCAAGTTCAAAGTAAAAAAATATCGGTAGTCTGGGACTGACTCCCTGAATAAATCCATATTCGTATTCATTTAATATACCCACATCCTTTCCCTCTATCAAAAGTTATTTTAAAGAGGAATAATATTATTTTTATATAACTTCATATCTTGATGTTCCCACCAACTTATATAGAGGTTGACATAGCTTGGAGGGAAGCTGGTGCCTATAGTGATACCAGTATTCTGGCAGTAATAAGTAGAATTGAACCAAAAATAATTATGGCTCAAAATAAAATAAATAGCTTTAGTCAGACTACCGATATTTTATGTCTGCCCAAGAAACATCTGTGATCCACCAGGCAGCCAGATAGTGTCTGGCATTGGCTCCCTGACATCCAATTTGTCCCTATGCATGAAGAAAATGTGAAAAATAGGGCAGCACTACACCGAATGAATAAGAAGTGTAGGGTCTGTAGGGGCACAGACAGAAATACCTCTCACACAATACAATAAAGTAATGGACTACAAGTATTAAAAATAAATAAATACATAATAAAATGAGTCTAAGGAGTAAATAGATCAATTGTTACAATCACTAAGAATATATATATTAGGTCCAACCTGAATATAGAATGTCCATACAGTTCTTATGAATCCAATGGTGATGGAAAGAAGTGAATTAGGAGGATGGAGATGGCATAGATGGATAATGGTAGGGTGAAATGAATGAATGATGATGGTGATAATAATGTCTCAGTAAATGTCAATGGACACCCACTTCCTCTGCCACCCGTGCTGCTGTTCCAGAAGTGATTCTGCTAATCACTAACCAAGAAAACTAGCAAACAAGACGAGAGAAGAGCACACAAGGCAGGCAAGTAGGGGTATATATCTCAGTGCAGCGATAAAAACGTACAATAAATGCACTCACATTTTCACCATCTTGGGGTGATGCATATCGGGGTCCCTGCCCTCTATTAGCCACGTACTGCATCCTTGCGATTCCTGAAGATGAGTCAATGGGTACTTCTTTCCGAAAGTTCTTTTTTTTACCCCTATGAAGCAAGCAGTTGGGCTTGCGAATGTCCGTTGGGTGATTTCTTCACTCAGCTGAGTCCCTCCCTTTGCCCCTGTTGGTTTCTCCGATCCTGAAATTGATTGAGTTAACTAACCGCTTGCTGCCTGGGCCATGTGTCTAGCTTGAACGCTGACACGGCCATATTGGTCCCTGGACTTAAGACTACTTGCTGACAGTGGAAAATATCAGCTGGATAAAGAACATCTTTTTTTAACATTCGGAAGGAAGTACCTATTGACCCAGATATGCATCCCCCAAGATGGGGCAAATGTGAGTGAATTTACTGTACCCCACAGCTGAGGGGTCAGGGTCAGCTTCAAAGGGGTCCCCATAAAATTGGGAGAATACCACTGCGGAAAATTCACCCTCATCCGAGTCCACCAACAGTTCCTCCTCAGAGGAATCTGATACATCAGGTACACCCTGGGTGTGCAATATTGACTGTCCGTACTAGCCTGGTCAGGCTTGGTTTCTGGAGCTTCTGGATCTCTCCGTGGCGGAGCCCTTTCGGCTTGGTTTCCGGATCTTCTTCTAAAGGGGTACCTGTGGAAGGAGGATGTACACCTACTGTGTTTGACGGCATAAACATTGAATCCACAATACTGAAGAAGAAGGGTTTCTCTTCGGATGTGGTGGCCACTATGCTTAGTGCCCGCAAGCCCCTTTCCTCTAAGGTGTATCATAGAGTGTGGTCCACTTTTCTCTCCTGGTGTGCTGATAGGGATCTTTCACAGGAAATTGATCTTCCCACGGTCCTGTCCTTTCTACAGGATGGAGTGGATAAGGGCTACAGCTTGAGTTCCCTTAAGATTCAGACTTCTGCGCTCTCTGTTTTCTTTCAGAGGCGCATCAATATCCTTCCAGATGTCAAGGTTTTCTTTCAGGGCGTTGCTCATGCTCGTCCTGCCTTCAAGAACCCTGCTCCTCAGTGGGATCTTAACTTAGTTTTGGGTGTCCTTCAGCACCCTCCATTTCAGTCCTTGGCTACTATTCCTCTGAGTTTGCTAACTTGGAAGATGGCTTTTCTCCTGGAGATAGTATCTGTTCACAGAGTAGTTGAATTGCATACCCTGTCTTGTAGACCACCCTTTTTGGTGTTTCACAAAGACAAGGCGGTTCTTCGCATTTCACAGGAGTTTCTCCCGAAGGTGGTCTCTGAGTTCCACATTAATCAGGAAATCGTGGTGCCCTCTTTCTGTCCTGACCCTACATCTGGCAAGGAGAGGGATCTTCCCTTGTTGGATATGATGTGATGCCTTAAGTTCGTCAGTCTAACACACTTTTTGTCATTCCTGAGGGTCCCAGGGCAGGGAGACAGGTATCCAAGGTAACCAAAGTGTCTTGGATTAAATGGGTAGTATTACTTTGTTTTATCTTTATTTTATTTTGTAGGCATTAAAAAAACATTAAGAACGATATAAGTCTTATCTCTCAAACATTTATGGTTTGAGAGATATTCACAAGCAAAGTTTCCCCTCACTGACCGAAACGCTCAAGTCTGCCATCTAGCTGTCACATTTGGAATCCAGTCTGCAGATCAACCGGTGGCTCTTCAGCAGAGCCGAGATCGCAAGATATAAAAATAACTATTTCATTGGAAGGGTCTAAAAAGTTTGCTTGCAAACCAGGCACACTTTGTATACTATTCAAATGAAGTAGTTTCTTTTATCTCGTGATCTCGGCTCTGCTGTAGAGCCATGGCCGGTCCACAGACCTACAAAATGCCTACAAAATAAAATAAAGATAAAACAAAGTAATACTATCCCTTTAAGTCTACTATTCGTAAGGCTTAAGAATCCAGGAAGAAGCCGGTTCCATTTCGTGTCACAGCTCATTCCACCAGATCTATTGTGCAAGGAGGTGACGGTCATCTGTGCACAGCTTCTCTAAACACTACCATGCTGATGTGCTGGAATCGGCTGATACCAGCTTTGGGAAGAAGATCCTGGAGGCAGTCTTGCCTGTCTAGGATCTTTTTTATCTCTTCATTACTCCTTAACTGTTGAGCCCAGTTGGCTCTAGTTCAGTGTGCTGTGTTACAGTTCCTGGTGTGATTATACCCCAGTTTTGTGTCCGTTGACACTTTGTTGTTATTGTAGGGCTACTATCACGGTTCCCGTGATCTTTTTCTGTCACTCCTTGCTGTGGTGCGCTCCCATTGGCTGAGCTTGTTTGGCCCGCCCAGTATGGCCTTCTTATACCCGGCCTTTGGCACCTGTCAGGTGCCCTTTTGTGGTGTTCCTGAGCCAGTGTTGCTGTGTTCCTGCGTTCCTGTGTACCGACTTGGCCCATCTGACTACGCTCCTTAGTTCCTGCTCCGTGATTCGACCCGACCTGGCTGACGTTCCTGCTCCGTGATCTGACCCGGCTTGTCTGACGATCCTGCTCCGTGATTTGACCCGGCCTGGCTGACGTTCCTGCTCCGTGACCTGTGCCGGCTACGTTAACGACCCTGCCTGTGTTCCTGCTGTTTTCCTGCTCCATTGTCGCCTGGGCGACATTCTGACTTCCGCTGTGCTGTTTGCAGGGCTGACAGAGTTGTTGCCTCCTTGTACTGGGCCTTCCCGTTTACTCTTGCTGAGCACTGTTGCCTCCATTACTCTGGGCCTCCGTTAACCCTTACAGAGCACTGAGCCTTCCGTTGCACTTACAGAGCACTGTTGCCTCCATTCACTGAGCCTCCGTTAACACTTGCAGAGCCGTTGCCTCAGTTCACTGAGCCTCCGTTAACACTTGCAGAGCTGTTGCCTCCGCTACCCTGAGCCTTCCACTTACACTTGCAGAGCCTTGTAGTCTCCGTTACTAAGATCCTCCAGTTAACACTTGCAGAGCATGGTGGCCTCCGATTTACCTTGCGCATCCGGTTACACTTGTTGGGCGCAGTAGTCTCGTTAATGCACCGGTTGGGTGCGATTGGCTTCATACACCTCAGCTCTTGCAGTGTAGTTGGTCTCCATTACAACACCGGAGAGGTGCTGTTGGCTCTATATAGCTAATCTCTTGCAGTGTAGTTGGTCTCCGTTACAGCGCCAGTTGGGTGCTATTGGCTCTATACTCCTCAGCTCTCTCAGTGTATTTGGTCTCCGTTACCGCACCAGGTGGGTGCTATTGGCTCTTAACATTCCAGCTCTTGCAGTGCACTTGTTCTCCGTTTACACACCTGTTGGGTGCTAGTGGCTCCAAGCTCCTAAAGCTCTTGCAGAGTATTTTGACCTCAGTTCCCTGCTCAGCATAAGCAGTAGTCTCTGTCCTGTTCTATTTACTGGTGTTCTCACATCTAGCACCACTATATTGCTCCTTTACCAGCTTATGGGCGTGTCAAACACACCACAACAGAGACTGGTTTGATTTCTATGAACTTTAACCCTTGATTATCCTGTATGCTAACTTATGCCTGTCCTGTGACAGTATATATTTATTTCCCTGTATACTGGGCCTGAGAGGTCATCTGTACTTAACTGTCTATTTCAGTCATTCTGTATTGCCTATAGAGGGCAGTCTTTCTTGTCGTTTAATAAAACTGTGTTTTATTCTAACCTGCTGGTCTGAGTGTCCTACAAAACCGTTGCAGCTACTTTATGATCTGATGGTTCATATATGCTCTGGTGACTTTGGGGACCTGCTCCCGGTCCGTGCCTTACTTCCCACCTCTGGGAAAGTCAATGTTTGTACATCCCAAAGTTACCAGTAACCTATATTGGATGACAGAGAAAAGAGGATTTTAGTCTTACCTGTTAAATCCTTGGCCTAGATGCACTAAAGGTCGAAGAGGGCTATGAAAGTCGATGTTCTGTCGGAGTAGTGTCGTAGGCACATGCGCAGTATTCACAAAGTGTCTACAATATCACTTCACCAGAACTCCTTCACCATGTCTATGAATTCGTATTCTTCAAATCGACAATTGCTCATTTCCATATGGAAATGAAGCATAATCAGATATATCGGTATGTAAGGGGGTGTGTTGCTATTATAATGTAACACTTTGACTCATTCAGTAAACTCTGATAGCAGCCTCTGCTATCAGAGTTCACTGTCTCCACTTCACCTAACTCAGGCTGTCGTAGCTTGGATCTCCCCTGTACTCTCCTATGGCGTAATAGCAGGGAGAGCTACAACAGTCTGAACGGCATTCTCTGTGCTTCCCTACCCAGCCAGTAGGGGAATACAGAGAAGGCTTTCAGCACCATGGACAGCATTGAATGCCATAGGAATGTGCATTGCTCACCACTGTGGCATTCAATGGGTTAAGAACCAGCTGCAGTTTGTTTGTAAACATTGAGGGGATAACACACTTGTGAGAGATAAGGGTAGGCATACTCTAAAAAAAGGTTTCTAATAGGTAAAGACATAACTCTGGTAACATACAGACAAATGGGGGGTTGAAGCAGGGAAAGCCTAGCTCAATATCATTGTCATCTCTCTAAGGAAAACTCACTTCCTGTGCATCAGGCAACAACATTACATTGCACGTTCTATGATGCAGGAACAAAACCTCCAAATTCTGTACAGGACCACATACAATGGCAAGCCTGTAAAAGAACGAAGAATAAAACTATACAACAAAATTAGCTTGATTTCCGAACAAATTACACCATGGGAATTTCAAAGTCAGGATCAGCAAAAAAATCAGCAAGTTCTAACTTGAACCAGAGCCTGCCTCAGGGGCATTTACATTAGAAGTGACAGATTCAGGTGGAGTATTTCCAGTGCTGGTGTATATAGTCATAAGCTTGTTTTTGGTTTCTTGCTTCTTGTGCTTCTTTCCCATGTAATGCTGCTGTGCCATCTAGGGGTTGTTGAAGGTGGCATGACACAGCTTACAAAACTTGTCAGGGTCAGACAGATCAAACTTATCTTGGGAGGTAGGTTATGTAACCAGCCCTTAATGTAAGGACATGGGAGGTTACATGACCAGCTTGATCAGTGTTATAACTGATATAAAATACAGCTCTCTCAAATAGCCTGTATAAACAGGGCCACAATGTAAAGCACGTCTAACAAAGAGTGCGGAGATGGGATTGGTAATTAACCTGTAAAAAAAATTGCAGAAGGAACTGACAGTAAAGAAGAGTGTGCTTAAAATCGGGAAGAATTATTCTTTTTATATTATAAGAGCGGCACTGCGCTGTTGATTAGATAGTTCTGCATCTGAAATAAGTCTGTTTTAATCCATAATTCACCTTGCACAGATGCTTGAAATTAAACAGATACCAACTCATCAACAATATGATTTGTTCTACAATTCTACATTGTCAATACAGAGGCATACGAGTGAGGAGAGACGAAGCCGTTCAGTGTGCGACTCCATGCAGGGTACAATGTCGATGATCCTGGAGGGGAGAGAGGTATTGGAGGAAGCGGGGGGCAAATATAAGCTTGCCACCCGCTTCCTCCAATGCCTCTCTCCCCTCCTCCCACTTCCTCCAATGCCTCTCTCCCCTCCACCCGCTTCCTCTGATGCCTCTCTCCCCCTACTGTTAGAAGGCTGGTCAGTCTTTAGCCTTATAAAAACATAGACGTTAATGATATGAACATCACCACAGATATACAGTCATGTATATTTTTCTGCTCATAACATTTTTTTGCCCAGAATGTAGAACAAATCATATTGTTAATGAGTTGGAATCTGTTTAATTTCAAGCATCTGTGTAAGGTGCATTATGGATTAAAACAGACTTATTTCAGATTCAGATCTATCACATATAATTTGTGGGTACTTCAAGCATATTGATATGTACCTGTTTTATTATATTTCTTTTGTTGATAGGAATAGTTGGCTGCAGAAAAGTGGAGTGTTTTGTTGTTTTATACATATGATAGTTGTGACTGTGATTTATACACTTTATTGTTTTCATGTTTGACTCACAGTAGCCAAATAAACTGGCCTACAAAAATTAAGGCTAAAAATATATTTTGTTTATCTAATACCCTACACATTGGTAAGACAAGAAACATTATTTAGAGAAGGGAAAATTGAAATGAAATAATTGTAAACATTCACATACATTTTTTCAAAATAAAAAAAGGGAACCAAAAAAAATCTTAATAAAAATAATTTACCCTGCCAGATGCATTAATTGCCCCACATAGGGTACAATGTGTGGACACAAATTGTTACATTATTGCCTGCACATAATTTCTGTCTGGAGGGGTGGCATTGGTGAAGGAATTTGGAACTGAGTGGGAATACTTTGGATGGTTGTGGAAGTTGGCAGGTGAGCCACTGGTGGTGATGGCTACATGGGGGATCTCTGCAGCGAAATTGGTCTACTTGGTAATGGAGGTTTTCTTGTGTCCATGTTTTTGAAGCAGGGTAGTAGAAGTACGAGTAGGGTCAGAACCAGCAGCAGTGGCATGGGAGTGGAGCTTTTTATTTCTTGTCATACACATCAGTATGCCTATGATGCATACGCTTTATTAATGCAGATATGCCAAGGTGGGATCCCCTCTATACTGTTCATTGACACAGGGTGCATAAAGCTCTTGTAATTTCCTGATTTGTTCCAGACCCCAGTGAGAAACATTCCCACACCCAGGACTTCAGTGCAGGAGGAGATAATGCTCTTGTGTCTGAAACACATGTTGCAAACCCTCTATGATTTTCCTCCTCAAATTCTACAGCTGCTGTCACCAGTCTCACCACCACATATTCAGGCTGTCACGGTTTTTGAAGACTCTCAGACTTAAGGTTTGGTAAAATAACTTAACTTTATTAAAAGTTAAAGGCAGTCCCCGTAGGGTAAACATACATAACAATACAACAGTAATAGAACATACAATAGGTTCTACCGGCCTTGCCTAAATACCGAGCAAGGCAACCCAAGTGACAGTTTTAATGACAGGCTCTACCGGCCTTGCCTATACCGGGTAAGGCAACCGTGAGATGACGTATACCGGTTCTATCGGCCTTACCAATACCGGGCAAGGCAGCCCCAATGGAATGCTGAATGTAGGCTCTACCGGCCCTGCCAATACCGGGTAAGGCAACCTTAAAGATGGTGAATTACAAGGTTCTACCGGCCTTACCAATACCGGGCAGGGCAGCCCAAAGGAGTACTGTAGGAGGCTCTACCGGCCCTGCCAATACCGGGTGAGGCAACCTACAGGATGGTATCGTCAAGGTTCTACCGGCCTCACCAATACTGGGCAGGGCAGCCTGAGCAAGTAGACCAGCTGTCAGGTGACTAAGACAGCAGAGAGCATAAGTATAGAGGTCTAAATCAGCAGAAGTCTATTGCCAGGGATAATCAGACAACTGCAAGGAAGTGGACAGCGACTGACCACAGTACTGGATGTTCAGGAGCAAACCAACGTCCGCACGTAGGGACTAATGGTGAATAGCGCCACCAGGTTTAATGGAGTAAACCGGCGACCGTACGCTGGAACCAACAATGTATATCGCAACCAGGTTTAGTGGAGCAGACCAGCGTCCGCACGCTGGGACCAACAATGTATATCGCAACCAGGTTTAGTGGAGCAAACCAGCGTCCGCACACTGGAGCCAACAAAGTATCTCGCAACCAGTCTAATGGAGTAAACCAGCGTCCGCACGCTGGGACCAACAATGTATATCGCAACCAGGTTTCATGGAGCAAACCAGCATCCGCACGCTGGGACCAACAATGTATATCGCAACCAGGTTTCATGGAGCAAACCAGCATCCGCACGCTGGAGCCAACAAAGTATCTCACCACCAGTTTAGTGGAGTAAACCAGCATCCGCATGCTGGAACCAACAATGTATCTCGCAACCAGTTAATGGAGTAAACCAGCGTCCGCTTGCTGGAACCTACAATGTGTATAGCAACCAGGTTTAGTGGAGTAAACCAGTGTCCGCACGCTGGAACCAACAATGTATATTGCAACCAGGTTTAGTGGAGTAAACCAGCGTCCGCACGCTGGAACCGACAATGTATATTGCAACCAGGTTAGTGGAGTAAACCAGCGTCCGCACGCCGGAACCAACAATGTGTATTGCAACTAGGTTTAGTGGAGCAAACCAGCGTCCGCACGCCGGAACCAACAATGTATATCGCAACCAGGTTTAGTGGAGCAAACCAGCGTCCGGACGCTGGAACCAACAATGTATCTCACAACCAGTTAGTGGAGTAAACCAGCGTCCACACGCCGGAACCTACAATGTGTATAGCAACCAGGTTTAGTGGAGTAAACCAGCGTCCGCACGCTGGAACCAACAATGTATATTGCAACCAGGTTTAGTGGAGTAAACCAGCGTCCGCATGCTGGAACCAACAATGTATATTGCAACCAGGTTTAGTGGAGTAAACCAGCATCCGCACGCCGGAACCTACAATGTATATTACAACCAGGTTAGTGGAGTAAACCAGCGTCCGCACGCTGGAACCAACAATGTGTATGCAATAGCGAGGAGAACAATGTCGCCGAAGCGACAGCTGGAGCGCGAGACTCAGGAACTCGTACAGGTTAACCCGCACGGTGCTGGAGCACAGGAACCGCAGAATACAGGCACACTGGAACGCTGGAGCACCGGAACATTAACGTACAGGAACACTGGAACACCGGAACGTTAACGTACAGGAACACTGGAACACCGGAACATTAACGTACAGGAACACTGGAACACCAGAACATTAACGTACTGGAACACTGGAACACCGGAACATTAATGTACAGGAACACTGGAACACCGGAAAGTAGCATACAGGAACACTGGAAACAGGCCCAGAGATCTGACAAGCAGGTCAGGCAGAGTGGAGTCAGAAATACCACGAAAGGGCAACCTGGAAGTGCTCAACCTGGGTTTAAAAAGGCTGTGTGAGGAGGGCTAATGACAGACAACCAATCACGAATACTCAGCAAGTGACAGACACAGAGCAGCACGAATCACGGGCACCGTGATACAGGCCCCGTCACATGAACCTCGCCTTCTTCCTTCCCATTCACAGGATCTTGAGAACCTGCACGTCTTCTTCCTGCCTGCTCACAGGATCCTCCACTATATCCTCCTGCTGCCCACTCACAATAGGATCTTTGTCACCTAGTATACCCACCTCCAATTCCACGATCTCTTCCAAATCTGAATCCTCACTCACCCATTCTATATCCTCACTGTGCCACTCAATGCTCATCTGCTGAAGAAACCTTTGGAGTGCTCTAAAAGTCTCAGAGGAATCATCGCTATCTACCAGGTTGCTTAGTGACGAGGGCGGTGCACCCGTTTTCACCACTATTGTTTTTGCAGATGGCACTGGCTGGGGCTCCACTGCTGTGTGCTGCTGGTGGTGGCAATAGCAATGGTGTTGCTAACAATTGGTGCCTCTCCTTCTACCTTGGCAAGTGAGAGAGCACCCTGATTTATGTGTGGCCTCCCTCCTCCCCCACAATGAAGATGATTCTCCACCAGTTTCTCCTTATCCCCTCCAAGTCTTTCTGGTAGACATGATTGAGAATATCTGCTTGTATAAAAAATATACATTATAACGAAAAATACATTTTAGAAAAGTTATTATTAAAAAAAAAGAAGATAAAAAAACGTAAAAAAAAATTATGTAAAAGAAAAAACATTGTTCACAATATCACAATACACACTTCATGGACCCTAACTCCCCTAACACTAACTGAATTTGAATGTTCCTCACTACCCAAACACTAACTTGCACAATTAGAGTGTCCCTCATTACCCTAAAGCTAAATATCACTTGCCTAACCCTCACTAACCTAACCCTAAGTCACACACACACTTCATACAGTACAGAAATTTCAATTTATTTATTTATTTTTTAATCTTTCTCATGTCGTGGATGGTCAAGAGTGGCCAGCATAGTGCTTCAGTGAAGGTGTCAAATATCTTAGGGCTACTCTTGGAGCCGTAGGTGAGTTTGGTGGGGAAATAATAGGATTCTTTCCACTTGATGCCATGCAAATGTTAGAGTGAAGGGTGGATAGGAATGGTTTTAAAGTCATGCGCTATGGCAGTTTTAGAAAGCCATGTTCCTTTCCCAAAGGAGATAGTACCTTAAATGGCATGGTCGATGTTTGACTATATCATTGTGAATTCTTCTATTAGAATTAATTAAAACATTGATGCTGGTGGTAGGTGAGGAATGGGGGCTGAGAAATCAATAATTAAACTCTTCTTAAATGAGATTGTGTGAAACGCTATAACAATGGGCCTAACTCACCAAGAGGGAAAGGGGTGGGGGGGTTCAAAAAGGGGCCAATAAAAAATCCCTGGTCTACTTCCCTGGAAAAAAAAAGGAGTTCCACTTTATCTGGGTAGTTAGAAGCGGATAATAGGTAAAGTCATTTAAATGTCATGTTGGGGTAAGTGATGGAAATCATCTGTGAACCCATTAAAGAGGTAGCTGACTAGGTGCAGAGAGGGATGGTGCTGGAGAAGAAATAACAGCCCAGGCAACGAGATGGGAGATAGTCATTCATGTGGGTAATTGTTTTGGGAAAATGTTCTTGGAATGAGCTTTCCTGCACAACAAGCAAATGAGTAGGAGACATCAAGCACTGTAGAGCTGAAGCTGTTGCAGATACGGAATTTTCCTAGGAGCAGGTTTGTGAGCATGCTTCGGGAAAGCTACATGTCACAAATGGTGGAAGTGCCGACAACAAATAACAATGTATTGGACCTAGTGATAACAAATAAGATACAAATGGTATCCAATATTAAGATAAATGAACATATGGGAAACAGTGGTCACAACATGGATAGATTTGAGATCAGTTTGACAAAGCAGAACTATATAGATTTGACCAAACCTCTTAATTTTAAAAAAGCTAACTTCAAAATTGTTAAGCGCTTCAGTGCAAGACATAGACTGGGATACATTATCTAAAGGCAAAAATACTGAAGGAAAATAGACAGAATTCAAATTTAGGTTGCAGAAATATACCCAACAATGTATACCAATGGGGAACAAATGCAATGTGTCAATGTGGTTAAAGCGGAACTATTACCTCACCTAAAGTTTTCCCCAAAGAATTACTCATCTGGCGACTAGCTGCTCAATAGTACTAGTTGCCAGAATTATTACCTCCTTATAGAGAAATTCTGCTGCTCCCTGGACTGATAGCCAGGAAACAGCGCAGACATCTTTGCATATTGACGTCTGTGCACCTGCGCTGTCAGTCCTAGTCCGTTGTAAGAGGCATTGCTTGGGACCTTAGGGTACGGAAGGGACTGACAGCACAGGTGTGCAGACGTCACTTTGCAAAGATGTCTACTCTGTTTCCTGGCTGTCAGTCCCGGGAGCAGCATAATTTCTCTATAAGGAGGTAATAATTCTGGTGACTAGTTCTCTTGAGCAGCTAGTCGTCTGATGGGTAATTCTTTGGGGGAAACTTTAGGTGGGGTGGTAGGTCTGCTTTAACTGCACATGTAAAGAAGGAAATAGCAAGGGAAAAAAGCATTTATACTATTTAAGTCTGAAGGAACTGAACATTCCTTCTTAAAATACAGGGAGTACAACAAAGACTGCAAAAATGTAATTAGGTTAGCAAAAATAGATAATGAAACTCAAACTGCAAGGGAGAGCAAAACTAATCCAAAAAATTTTTTCAAATATATAAATAGCAAAATTTTTAAGAGGGAGTGCATTGGACCTTTCAAAAACTAGATGAGTGATTTGATTAGAGCGGATAAGGAAAAGGCCGATGTTCTAAACACTTTCTATGTATCAGTATATACCAGGGAACATGGAATGGCAGAAGATCCTCATCAAGTAACAAATAAAACAATATAATTATCAGATATTTGGTTAACACAAGAAAAGGTTATGAGAAGACAACAAAATTAAGACTGACAAAGCACCAGGTCCTGATTGTATACATCCAAAGGTTCTTCAGGAACTCAATGCAGTGTTAGTAAGACCCCTATTTTTACTCTTTAAAGATTTTCTCACCACAGGCTCAGTGCCACAAGACTGGCGAAGAGCCAGTGTAGTGCCTCTATTTAAGAAGGGAATTAAAACAGAACCTGGGAATTATAGACCTGTGAGTTTTAACTATGTAGTGGGAAAACTGCCTGAAGGGATAATAAGGGACTACATTCAGGATTACAACACAAAAAATAAGATCATTAGCAGGAATCACCATGGTTTTATAAGGAATAGATCATGCCAAACTAATCTTTTCAGCTTCTTTGATGAAGTAAGTAGCAACCTAGATAATGGTAAGGCAGTTGATGTAGTATATCTAGATTTTGCAAAGTCATTTGATACAGTGCCAAACAGAAGGCTGGGGTAAAAAATAAGGAAATTGGGGCTAGGGGATAACCTTTACAACTGGATAGAAAACTGGTTGAAGGATAGGGTGTGTGGTTGTAAATGGACAACTCTCCAATACAGTTAAAGGGATAGTAATACTTCGTTTTAACTTTATTTTATTTTGTAGGCATTAAAAAAACATGAAGAATGATATAAGTCTTATCTCTCAAACCTTTATGGTTTATGAGATATTCACAAGCAAAGTTTCCCCTCCCCGCACCTTTTACCTAGTGTAAGCCATCTCTTCTCAGATGTGAATCTGGTTGTATGACCAGACAGATAACAGAAGGGGACAATTTACTTTGTATGAAAACAATGAAAGCCCTGCCCCCCTTGACAAGTTTTTCAGCTTTTTCCCTTATCTTAATTGAAGATTATCCCTCTCTGCGGTCTACCTGGGCATCTCCCTTCTGATCTGGTTGAACAGGGGGGATACTTTGTTTGTGAATATCTCTTAAACCATAAAGGTTTGAGAGATAAGACTTATTTCACTGTCGTCCAATACAGGTTACTGGTACACTGGGAGGCGATCCGCCCCTTTAAGTAGGCAGGAACATTCTCTAAATGTATGCAGGGGGCGGAGCCTCCCCTCCCTCTTAGGCTGCACCTCAGTCAGAACAAGCCAGAATGATTTGTTCCTCGGTGTGTTCACACCAGGCAGAGAACAGCTCTCTTCAAGTTTTAGTTTCTTTATTATTTTTTACAAATATGGAATACCACCATTAGGCGGGTTACCAAGGCTGTCAAATGCCCTCTTTAAAGTGGATAGCACAGCTTCCAGGGTACTTCTGGTGGACCTTTTGCCCTGATGAGGGAATAACTTGATTTCAAGTATTTCCCTGGGGATTATCCTCTGTGGTAATTCTTTTCTTATCTTGGTAACCTGAAGACAGAAGTCCTGCAGAAAGGTGAGCCACCCTTTGAGTGCCGAAGGTCCACTTGTCCCTCAGTGTCCCTTCATTGGGCTTGTACTTGGGAGTTCTCATTGTGCACTCCAGCACTCATTGGGTGTTTTTATATATCTTGCTAATGCAATGTATATGTGTATGTCTGAGTTTTGGAGCAGTTTATGTGGGATTTAATGCTTTCTCTGCTGGGTTTTCCAATTTTATGGGCATTTTCAACTTTTGCCTTGTTGGGTAATGTTTGCTTTCATAGTACACATGTTTGCTATGTGTTATGGAACTTTTACTTTAAGAGAAAATTTTATTTGAAATAATGTTCCGCGCCTTTAAGCGAGCTTTTCCCGCATAGACGCCATTGCTCCTTTACTTTCTATGGGCTTACACTGTGTGGGACGTATCTCTGGAACCGCTTCACATAGCGACTTCAGAGAGGGCTCATTTTATTTGTCTTCCCTTGCTCTATCATCCGGTTGTATGTTTGAGTGTGTTGGGGGACTCGGGGGGCTTCGGGCACTGTTTTGGGGTACTTGGTGAGGAAAACTATGCTTCCCACGAGCGCTCGGTTCGCGTCATTTTTCTAATTGGCTCCCGTCGCGGCAGCCATTTTGTGAGTTCTTCTCATCGAGTTTACTACGCAGGGACCGGACCTTCTCTCTCTCCTCTGCTGATTAACCCTTCGCTTGCCAGATAAGTTTAGTTTTAAACGTTTCTGGGGTGAATATTTAATCTTTCACACTTTAATTGGGTGATTCCTATCTGTGGGGTATATCTGACGCTGTGAGCATGTCTACTCCACTTGAGCCTGGGACTAGACCTAAGACAAAGGAGGCTGGGGTATCTGTCTCCTCCATTGCGTTTTGCTCCTCCTGTCACTCAGGGCTACCTAGAGAATTTTCTGGTCATTTATGCCCAACTTGTGCGGAAGGTCATGGCAGCAACCCAGGGCCTTCCAGTCACACTATTGAGCCAACATGTGTGAACGAGTTCAAGGCTGCAACTAGGGATCTCAGATCCACTCTTCAGCTCTTTCCCTCTCAGGTTCAGGGGGCTCTTCAAGTATGGCAGACCCCCTGCACTGTCAGGACCTCCCTGCCCAAGCCACAGGGAGCTCCTGACGTCTCTGATTCTTCTGAGGAAGAATTGTTGCAGGATTCTGATATTGAGGATGGTACAGTTATTGAGTCTACCAGATCGGTTGGGGACCCTTTTGAATGTGATCCTGAACTCTCTGCTGAGGGTTTGATCAGGGCTGTGCTGACCACCCTCAATCTTCCCTTGTGTCAGGAATCTACTCTTGACCCAACGGACATGTTTCAGAAACCTTCTAAGGCTGTTACCTGTTTTCCTACTAATCCTACTCTTGAACGCTTAGTCTCTGATGCGTGGAAAAATCCTGATAAGTCCTCTTCAGTCTCAAAAAAGTTTGCCAAACTTTATCCTTTTACTGAGACTGAACTGGCTAAATGGGTTCATCCTCCTAAGGTGGATGCTCCAGTTTCTAGGTTGTCTAAATCTACTGCTTTGGCTGTATCTGATGCTTCTGCTTTACAGGATTGGACGGACAAAAAGTTAGAGACTTGTCTTAAGTCTATTTTTGCCTCTATTGGTACTGCCATTCGTCCAACCTTTGCTGTGGTGTGGGTTAACCGGGCCATTGCGGTCTGGACTGAACAGCTTACTGTGGCGGTTTGCTAAGATGCGCCAGTATCAGAGCAGTTGCAACTCCTTGCTAATATTTCTGAAGCTCAGAATTATGTTTCTGATGCTGCTTTTGACGCAGTTCGCATGATGGCGAGGGCCTCCACTTCTTCTGTGGTGGCTAGACGCGCTCTTTGGCTAAAAATTTGGTCTGCTGACACCGCTTCCAAGAAAGTTTTGCTTTCTTTGCCCTTTCAAGGGACTTCCCTGTTTGGATCTAAGCTAAAGGAATTGATTAGCGAGGCTACTGGAGGTAAAAGTACTCTTCTACCCTCAGTCTTTAAAAAGAAATTCCCAGCTAAACGCTATCGGTCCTTTCGTTCCTTCCAAACTGAGACACGCTTCGCGTCCCAGGCGGTTCCGCCTGCTCCGCGCACTTCCTCCAAGCCCAAACAGTCATGGAAGCCCAAGGTTGCCCCCAAGGCCAAGGCTTCCAAGACTGCTTCGGCATGACTCGCCGAACCCGGGTCCGCATCTGGCTGTAGGTGGGCATCTTCACATCTTTCACCAGGTTTGGGAGGATTCAGTGGCGGACCCTTGGGTTCTTCAGGTGGTGTCAGAGGGATACAGGATCCCTTTCTTTTCTCTTCCTCCCTTTCGATTCCATTTTACTCGTCCTTCTCAGGACCCCACAAAAAGGCGTCTATTCGACGATGCTATTCAGGATCTTTTGGATAAAGAAGTCCTGGAACCAGTTTCTCCAGAGGACACAGGTTCAGGATTTTATTCCAACCTGTTCGTTGTGGCCAAAAAGGACGGTGGAGCTCGTCCTATTTTGGACCTCAAAGATCTCAATTCCTTTGTTGTGAGTACCCACTATCGACAGGAATCTCTGCGCACTGTGATAGCTGCTATGTCTCCGGGGGAATTCCTTGCCTCCCTGGATCTTCAGGATGCATATCTGCACATCCCTATCCATCTAGAGAGCAGACGGTATCTCAGGTTTGCCTGCCACAGAGGTCATTTTCAATTTTCGGCTCTTCCCTTTGGACTGACAACAGCTCCGCAGGTTTTTCAGCGAGTCTTGGGAGCTTTGATAGCAGTAATTCATCGGGATGGCATCAGAGTGACTCCCTACATGGATGATTTACTCTTGAAAGCTTCATCAGCGGAGATCCTTCACCAGCAGGTTCAGGCTTGCATTCAGACACTCACTCGCCATGGATGGATTGTGAATCTGGACAAGTCAGACTTGGTTCCATCTCAGCAGATAATCTTCCTGGGTCTCCTGTTCGACACCCAGCGGTGCATGGTGTTTCTGCCGGAGGAAGTGGCTCATCAGATTGCTCTCCGAGTATCAAAGATTCTGGCTCTTGAGCGGATTCCAGTCCCGAAATTGACTTCTCTGGTGGGGAAATTAATTTCCACGATAGAGGCGGTGCCGTTTGCTATGGCACACACCAGGGAACTTCAGAGGTTCGTGATCCAGACGTGCAGGAATCGTCCAGACCATCTGCAGCTATCCGTCTCTCTTCCTCCTCATGTCGAGTTGAGCTTGGAATGGTGGTTGGATCTGTCTCATCTCCTGAAAGGGAGATCCTTCCAGATCCCTTATTGGATCACGGTCACGACGGATGGCAGCCTCCTGGGATGGGGGGCAGTGTTGGGTCGCTTCAGTGCCCAGGGGAAGTGGGGATTGGAGGAATCTCTCCTCTCCATCAACATTCTGGAACTACGTGCCAGCTTCCTTGCCCTGAGACATTGGGAATCTCAACTGGAGGGTTGTCCAGTCAGAGTAGAGTCCGACAACGCCACCGCAGTGGCTTACATCAACAAGCAAGGCGGAACAAGAAGTCTCGTCGCCTGGTTAGAGGTCAAGGCCATTTTGTCTTGGGCGGAAGCTCATGTTCCCGTCATTTCAGCGGTACACATTCCAGGTATAGACAACGTCATGGCAGACTTTCTCAGTCGTCAAACAGTCGACAGCGGAGAGTGGGCTCTTCATCCAGAGGTGTTTCACCTTCTAACCCAGATGTGAGGGGTTCCTGTGGTGGATCTGATGGCAACCAGACACAACAGGAAGGTTTCAGTGTTCTGCTCTCGGTGGAGGGATCCACTGGCCCTGGCAGTGGACGCCTTGTCAATCCCTTGGGAATTCTCCCTAGCCTACATCTTCCCTTCTCTTCCACTGTTGATCAGAGTCATTCAGAAGCTGAAGATGGAGCGTTGTCCAGTTATTCTAATCGCTCCGAATTGGCCTCATCAGTCCTGGTATCGGATCTGATGGCAATGTCTGTAGCGGAGCCCTTTCCGCTTCCCTCTTGTCCAGATCTTCTGCTACAAGGCTACCTGTGGAAGGAGGATGTTCATCATCTTCATTTGATGGCTTGGAGGTTGAATCCTCAATTTTGAAGAAAAAGGGTTTTTCCTCTTCTGTGGTGTCTACGATGCTACGCGCTTGTAAGCCTGTGTCTTCTAAGATATATCACCGAGTCTGGTCGACTTTTGTTGCATGGTGTGCTGATAGGGATCTATCGCATGATTTTCATCTTCCTACTGTCCTGGCCTTTTTACAGGACGATGTTGATAAGGGACTCAGTCTGAGTTCTCTCAAGGTTCAGACTTCAGCGCTCTCTGTCTTTTTCCAGGAGCTCATTGCCGTTATTCCTGACGTCAAAGTTTTCTTCCAAGGTGTGGCTCATGTTCTTCCCGCTTTCAAGAGTCCGGCTCCTCAGTGGGATCTTAATCTAGTTCTGGGGGTTCTCCAACGACCCCCCTTTGAGTCCTTGGCTACTATTCCTTTGCGCCTTTTGACCTGGAAGATGGCCTTCCTTTTGGCTATTGTATCAGTTCGCTGGGTGGCAGAATTACAAGCCTTGTCTTGTAAACCTCCTTATCCGGTGTTCCACAAGGATAAGGCTGTGCTTCGCACTTCAAAGGAATTTTTGCCTAAGGTTGTCTCCGAATTTCACATAAATCAGGAGATTGTGGTGCCCTCTTTCTGCCCTAACCCTTCCTCTGACAAGGAGAGGGATCTTCATTTGTTGGATGTAGTGCGTTGTCTCAAATTTTATGTTCATCGCATTGAGTCTATTAGGAAGTCTGACGCTCTGTTTGTCATTCCTGAGGGGCCTAGGGCAGGGAGACCGACATCCAAGGTGACCATTGCATCTTGGATAAAATCTACTATTCGTAAGGCTTACGAATTGCGGAATAAACATGTGCCCTTTCGGGTCACTGCTCATTCTACCAGATCAATTGGGTCCTCTTGGGCCTATAAGAATCAAGCGTCTGCTGATCAGCTGTGCCGGGCGGCCACTTGGTCCTCTGTGCACACGTTTTCAAAGCACTACCGTGTGGATGTGCTGGCCTCGGCTGATGCCAGCTTTGGGAGAAAGGTCCTGGAGGCAGTTTTGCCTGTCTAGGATCTTCTTCTGAAATTTCTCAGTGCTTCCTTACTGTTGAGCCCTGTTGGCTCTGGTTCAATGTGCTGTGTTTTGTTCTTGGGGTCTGTTTTTACCCCTAGTTGGTGTCCGTTGACACTTCTGATTGTTGGGATCTATGACCGGTGGGTTCATAGAGGCTCTGGTGACTCTGGGGGCCTTGCGCCTGGTCCTTGCCTTCTTCCCGCCTCTGGGAAACTCAATGTTTGGACATCCCAGTGTACCAGTAACCTGTATTGGACGACAGTGAAAATAGGATTTTAGTCTTACCTGTTAAATCCTTTTCACTTAGTCCATACAGGTTACTGGTCTCCCACCCTGTCAAGAGACCATGCTTGGCTCTCCTGTGGCATTCTGTGGGAGTCCTTTGGGGCATGCTCACAGGGGTCTTCTTCTTCTTCTCTCCTATCTCTGGTCAGTGTTAGTGTCTCAAATCATTCTGGCTTGTTCTGACTGAGGTGCAGCCTAAGAGGGAGGGGAGGCTCCGCCCCCTGCATATATTTAGAGAATGTTCCTGCCTACTTAAAGGGGTGGATCACCTCCCAGTGTACCAGTAACCTGTATGGACTAAATGAAAAGGATTTAACAGGTAAGACTAAAATCCTATTATCGTTCTTCATGTTTTTTTAATGCCTACAAAATAAAATAAAGATAAAACGAAGTATTACTATCCCTTTAAAGATGAGAGTGGAGTACCTGGTATCCATTTGAAGTGACGTATCTAAAATTTCGCATAATAAAATAACGCATGAATTTGGCCGCGTCATTTAAAGTGTCGCAATTAAAGATATGCTTCTTAAAGTGTTGCACATTTAACATTTTGCGTCATTCCAAATGGCTCATTCACCATATCGTGCGTTAACATGTTGCAGCATTAAGGACGCAAAGTGGGTGCAATATAGATGCAATATTGGTGCAATAATGGTGCAATATGGGTGCAGTAATGGTGCATTATGGGTGCAATAATGACGCAAATTGGGTGCAATAAGGACACATTAAGGATGCAATATGGGTTCAATAATGGTATAATATGGGTGCAATAAGGACACATTAATGATGTAATATGGGTGCAATATTGGTGCAGTATGGGTGCAATAATGGTGCACTATGGGTGCAACATGGGTGCAATAATGACACAAATTAGGTGCAATATGGGGGCAATAATGACCCAAATTGGGTGCAATATTGGTGCAATAATGGTGCAATATGGGTGCAATAAGGGCACATTAAGGATGCAATGTGGGTGCAATGTTGGTGCAATAATGACGCAAACTGGGTGCAATATTGGTGCAATATGGGTGCAATAATGACGCAAACTGGGTGCAATATGGGTGCAAGAATGATGCAAATTGGGTGCAATATGGGTGCAATAATGACGGAAATTGGGTGCAATATTGGTACAATATGGGTGCAATATGGGTGCAATAATGACGGAAATTGGGTGCAATATTGGTACAATATTGGTGCAATATGGATGCAATATTGGTGCAATAATGGTGCAATATGGGTGCAATAAGGACAAATTAAGGATGCAATATGGGTGTGCAATAATGGTGCAATGTGGGTGCAATATTGGTGCAATATGGGTGCAATAATGATGCAAATTGGGTGCAATATGAATGCAATATGGGTGTAATATGGGTGCAATAAGGACACATTAAGGATGCAATATGGGTGTAATATGGGTGTAATATGAATGCAATATGGGTGCAATATTGGTGCAATATGGGTGCAATATGGATGCAACATGGGTGCAATATGGGTGCAATAATGATGCAAATTGGGTGTAATATGGATGCAATATGGGTGTAATATGGGTGCAATAAGGACACATTAAGGATGCAATATGGGTGTAATATGGGTGTAATATGGGTGTAATATGAATGCAATATGGGTGCAATATTGGTGCAACATGGGTGCAATATGGGTGCAATAATGACGCAAATTGGGTGCAATGTGGATGCAATATGGGTGCACCCATATTGCATCCTTAATGTGTCCTTATTGCACCATTATTGCACTAATATTGCACTTATATTGCACCCATATTGCTTCCATATTGCACCATTATTGCACCAAACTTGCATCTATATTGCATCCATATTGCACCCATGTTGTATCCAGTTTGCTTCATTATTGCACCAATATCGCACCCAATTTGCTTCATCATTGCACCCATATTGCACCAATATTGCACCCATATTACATCCATATTGGACTCATATTGCACCATATTGTGTTCATATTGCACCCATATTGCACCAATATTACACACATATTGCACCAATAATGCACCCAATTTGTGTCATTATTGCTCCCATATTGCACCAATATTACACCCATATTGCACCATTATTGCACCCATATTGCATCCATATTGCACCCATATTGCACAAATATTGCACCAATGTTGCACCATTATTGCACTAATATTGCACCAATAGTGCACCAATATTGCATCCATATTGCACCATTATTGCACCCATATTGCATCCATATTGCACCCATATTGCATCTTTATTGCAACCATATTGCACCAATATTGCACCCAATTTGCATCATTAATGCACCATTATTGTGTCCTTAATGCTGCGACATGTTAACACACGATATGGTGAATGCGCCATTCGGAACTACGCGAAATGTAGAATTTGCAACACTTTAAGATGCATAATTTTAATTGCGACACTTTAAATGACGCGTCATTTTATGATGCAAAACTTTACATGCGTCACTTTGATAGTTAACCAGAGTACCTCAGGGTTCAGTATTAGGTCTACTGTTTTTTCACAGGTTTATAAATGACCTGGAAATAGATATAGAAAGCAAAATATCAATATTTGCAGATGACACTAAATTATGAAGGGTAATTAATTCTGAAAAGGATATTTGCTCTCTACAGGGGGGATTTACATAAAATGGCAGACTGGGCATCAATTGGAATATGAAGTTTAAAGTGGGAAAGTGTAAAGTCATGCATTTGGGAAGAAAAAATCCCAAGGCCACTTATGAACTTAAAGGGATAGTAATACTTAAAATGTAAAAAAAAATATGTTGTAGGGTTTATCCCCCTGTGTAAAACAAGAGTACTCCCACTGCTGAAAGGTGTTTCATTCAAAAGTTATTAATTTTCAAAGTTGAATTTTTTAGGTGCAATATCACAGTGGCCTAACATTGTACAGTGGCGCTGTTGCTACACCATCCTATGGAGATTTATGGTCCCGGGACCAGAGCTGTCCATAGGATCGTGTAGCAACAATGCCACTGTACAATTTCAGGCCAATGTGATATTGCACATAAAAAATTCAACTTTGAAAATTAATAACTTTTGAATAGAACACCTTTCAGCAGTGGGAGTACTCTTGTTTTACTCAGGGGGATAATCCCTACAACATATTTTTTTTTACATTTTAAGTATTACTATCCCTTTAATGGAATCATTTTAGGGGACTCGTTGCTAGAGAAAGGCCTGGAAATCCTTGTAAACTACAAACTTGAAAACAGTGACCAGTGTCAAATAGCAGTAGCAAAAGCAAACAAAATTCTGTCTTGAATAAAAAGGGGTATTGAAGTAAGAGTGGATAACATAATTTTGCCATTGTACAAATCATTAGTAAGACCTCACCTGGAATATGCAGTACAGTTTTGGGCTCCAGTTATGAAAAAGAATATACTAGAACTGGGGAGGGTGCAGTGAAGAGCAACAAAATGCATTATGGGAATGGAGGAATTGACGTATGAGGAACAACTAGACAAACTTGGTTTATTTACTCTAGAGAAAAGTCAACTAAGAGGAGATCTTATCACATTGTACAAGTATAGGAGAGATCAATACAGAGATCTCTGTGGTGAGCTATTCACGCTAAGGCCTGACCAAATGACCAGGGGACAGCCCTTGAGATTAGAGGAATGGAAGTTTAGACTTCAGCAGAGGAATGGGTTTAATCTACTGCTGCCTTGGCTGAAAATGAGAGGTGGTAATCGAAGAAGGTAGTGCCTCCATATCTGTAGGTCTACCAGGATGAAGAGGTATTGGTCAATTTCATGTCTTCTGTGTGGGTGAGCCGAGAGGATCTTTGGCTCTCATTGTGAGTGATGAGTCTCTGCATTTTTTTTGGTGATGTCTTGAGAAGCTAGCAGAAGTGATATGAGATTGACGTCTTCACCTTTCATGTCTGTCTGGATATGGCTGGGGAATAAATGATCAGGGGTAATGCGAGGTGATGGATTAAGTTTAGTACCTGTGGAGGAGGGTGGTAGTGGGATCAGAGTGGTTGAAATTGATGGAGGATATATGTTCTCCAAGTTGTTGAGCCAAGATTATATGTTTGTGACTGCCGATGATATATTGGTGAGGAGCTGGTAGATCTGCATTAATTGAGATTGGTTTGAGGATGCTAGTTATCTAGTAGGTGATGGCATGGATGGAGGAAATAGAAGGAGGAAGAGCTCGGTTTTCCTGACAGAATGTGAATATGGAATGCCCTGTCTTAACAGTTCTTGCATAAGTTTAAGGATAGTCCATTCTCTCATGGATGGGGGACTGCTACTGGATTTTGGCTTTAGTCATGGAGTAGATGGAGTAGCTAGGGATGAGGCATCTGAGCTGGGTGTCTGTTGAGTGCTGGGTTCTGCCATGGTGAATAGCAGGCCCTAGATAAATTAATGAGGGGAGGCGAGAAATTATGCTGGGAGCAGTAAGTGAAAATAAGGATGGATAGTAAGAAAAAGAAAAGAGGGTGAGTGGATTAAGTGTGGACTGAAGAAAAAAGGGAGGGGTAAAGTATGCAAAATGATTCTAGTTCTCTGAGGAGATAAGGCTAAACAGATTAAGGGGGGGCAAGACTAAGAATAAGGACCGATCTGAAGCTAAACCTTCAGCCTCTGTGAGGAGGTAAGGTTGATAGGTAAGGGAATACGGCCTCTTAATTAACTGAACCTTTGGTCTCAGACCTGAGGGGGAGGATAAGGAGAGGATCCAAGTCTACAGCTTTGCCAGTGTCTGATGCCTCTGCTCTAAGGACTGAACTGACAAGAAACTTGAGGTCTCCCTCAAGTCCATCTTTGACACTGCTGGTTCTGCCATGCGTCCAGCATTCACAGCAGCATGGGTGAACCGGGCCATTGCAGTCTGGACTGAGCAGCTCACTCTTGCTGTCCATCAGGATGCTCCTACTTCAGATAAGTTGCGCCTCCTTGCCAACATTTCTAAGGCACAGCACTATGTTTATGCTGCCTTATTTGATGCCATCGGTTTGGTGGCTAGGGTTTCCATCATGTCTGTGGTTGCCAGACGGGTTCTTTGGTTCAAGATCTGGTCTGCTGATACTGCTTCTAAGAAAGCTTTGCTCTCCTTGCCTTTTCAAGGCACTTCTTTGTTTGGGCCAGATCTCAAGGATCTGATCAGTGAGGCTATAGGGGGTAAGATTACACTTCTACCATTAGTTCCTAGGAAGAAAACACCGCTGAAGCAGAACCGGTATTTTTGTTCCTTTCAGAATGAGACACGATCGGCAAACCAGAAGGTTTCCTTAGCTCCGCGTACCTCCTCCAAGCCCAAACAGCAATGGAAGCCCAAGGTCTCCTCCAAGCCCAAGGCTTCCAAGCCTTCTTCGACATGACTCACCGAACCCGGGTCCACACTCTGATGTGGGTGGTCGTCTGCGTCAATATCACAGCATTTGGGAGGAATCAGTGATGGACCCATGGGTTTTGCAGGTAGTGACGGAAGGGTACAGGATCCCTTTCGTCTCTCTTCCTCCCTTTCGCTTTCCTCCTTCTCATACGCATCAGGGCGCAGAGAAACACCGTCTGTTCAACGGTGCTGTTCAGGTTCTTCTGGACAAGGATGTTCTGGAGCCGGTTCCAGTTCAGGACAGAGGTATGGGTTTTTACTCAAACCTCTTTGTGGTCTCCAAGAAGGATGGCGGTTGTCATCCCATTTTGGACTTGAAGGATCTCAATTTCTTTGTGACCCAGACTCATTATCACCAGGAGTCTCTACGGATGATGATTGCTGCCATGTCCCCGGGGGAATTCCTTGCATCTCTGGCTCTTCAGGACATGTACTTACACAATGCCATTCATCCAGAGAGTCGGCAGTACCTCCGGTTTGCCCGCGACCGGGGACATTTTAAGTTCTCAGCTCTTACATTTGGTCTGACGACAGCTCCTCAGGTCTTCAACTGTGTCCTGGGAGCCTTAGTGTCTATCCTCCACCGAGACGGCATCAGGGTTACTCCATACATGGAGGACCTGCTTCTGAAAGCCTCTTCTGCGAAAAACTTCTTCATCAACAGGTTCAGCAATGCATTCATGCTCTCACCCATCACGGGTGGATCATCAACTTGGACAAATCAGCTCTTGTCCCATCCCAGCGTCTGGTCTTCCTGGGCCTTCTCTTTGATACCCAGAAGAACATGGTATCACGGTGCCCATGTATTGCTGGTGACATTTTACAGCATTGTGCCAGAGTCCTTCTTATTGGCTAGCGTGATATTGTTCCACCCAGTGGTAGCCTTTAAGGGACTCAAGGCTATCCAACGTTTTCTTGGCTTTGCCAACTATTATAGGAAATTCATTCAATTTTTCCACGATTGTAAAACCACTGTCCAATCTCACACACAAGGGCGCTAATCCCTCCCAGTGGTCTCAGACGGCTGAACTTGCCTTTGAGTCGCTGAAATCCGCATTTGCTTCTGCTCCTGTACTGTCCCACCCTAACCCTTCCCTTCCATTCACTTTAGAGGTCGATGCCTCTGAGACTGGGGTAGGGGCAGTGTTGTGACAATGTCTGGACCCTGGGAATGGACTAAGGCAGTGTGGGTTTTTCTCGAAGAAGTTATCCAGAGCCCAGAGCCATTACGAGATTGGGGACAATTATTCTAGCCCTTAAAGAATGGCGACACCTGCTTGAGGGTGCTAGAACTCCGGTATTGATTTTGACTGACGATAAAAATGTAACATACCTTTCTGAGGCAGAGATTGTCCTCTCGGCAGGCCAGATGGGCCTTGTTTCTGTCCCGTTTTAATTTCATTGTATCCTACCTGCCCGGTTCCAAGAATATTAGGGCAGATGCTCTGTCCAGGCAATTTGGTCCTGAAACTGAGGTTGGTGAAGCTCCAGTACCCATTTCAGCCAGATCGCGTTTTGGCCACCTTATGAACCAGCATCACTTCACCACTGGGGGAGGAGATTCTTGCTACCCAGGCTACCGCACCCCCTGATACCCCGGTGGGCAAGTGTTTTGTGGCAGAGCCTTTCCGTACCCACCTACTCGAAACCTACCATACATCTCGGGCAGCTGGGCATGTAGGCAGGGACCAGTTGATCTGGTCTGTTTCGCAGTTATTCTGGTGGCCTTCCTTATGTGCGGATTGCACCGCCTACATGGCAGCATGCACTATTTGTGCCTGTGCCAAGTCCCCTAGGCACCTCTCTGTTGGCCTACTTCAACCAGTGCCTAATGGCGAGAGCCCCTGGTCCCATGTCTCGATTGATTTACTGGGAGAGTTGCCAGTGTCTAAGGGACATTCAGTTATTCTGATGGTGGTCGACAGATTCTCTAAGATGGCTCATTTTGTGCCTCTTCCTGGCCTTCCCTCTGCCCAGGAATTGGCTGTTGTTTTTGCCAGAGAAGTGTTTCGGTTGCATGGTGTACCCAGGGTGCTGGTATCTGACCGAGGGAGCCAATTTGTCTCTAGGTTTTGGAGGGCATTCTGTGATCAGATGGGCATTCGACTATCCTTTTCGTCTGCCTACCACCCCCACACCAATGGGGCCGCCGAGCGTGCCAATCAAAGATTGGAACAATTTCTACGCTGTTTTGTGTCCGATCATCAGGACAATTGGGCCGACCTGTTGCCATGGGCGGAGTTCGCCAGGAATTGTGCGTTTAATTCATCGTCTGGGAGCTCCCCATTTCTCATCAATTACGGGTTTCAACCATGCTTGCTCCCTGACTCATTTCAGACACAGCAAATTCCATCTCTGGATGAGCATATAGAGCAACTCCGCTCCACTTGGGCACAGGTACAGAGAACCCTCAGTGTTTCGTTCCAGAGTTATCAGCGTCATGTTAATCGCAGACGGCTGGGGACAGGGTATGGCTTTCCTCCAGAAACCTTAATTTGCAGGTTCCTTGTAATAAATTGGCTCCTCGGTTTGTTGGTCCCTTTAAAGTAATCCTTAAGATTAACCCAGTTTCTTATGCTTTCCACATCCGCATCCATGCAGATTCATAATGTGTTCCATGTATCCTTGCTAAAGCCTTTAGTTTGCAGTTTTAGTTTGCAGTCGTTACACTACTAATCCTGTGATTCCTGGCCCTGTGCAGGTGCAAGGTCAGGAAGAGTAAGAAGTACAGAGTATAATTGATTCCAGGAGATGTAGAGTAAAGTTGCAATATTTGGTTCATTGGAAGGGCTATGGCCCTGAGGAACGTTCCTGGGTTGAGTAACCTCCATGCCTCCAGACTGCTGCGCAGATTCCATGCTAAGTACCCTCAGAAGCCGGCTCCCTCCTCTCGGGGGGGGGGGGTTTGAGACGGCGGTACTATCACGGTGCCCATGTATTGCTGGCGACATTTTACAGCATTGTGTCTGAGTCCTTCTTATTGGCTAGCGTGATATTGCTCCACCCAGTGGTAGCCTTTAAGTTCTGAGCCCTGTCATTTCTACAGGGCCCTTTCTTGGTGTTCCCATTGCTAAGAGCTTGCTGTTGTTATCTTGTGAAATCCTGTGTATGACCCGGACTGCCTGACTACTCTCTCTGACTCTGTTCCTGCTCCATGTACCAACTTGGCCTGGCTGACGTTCCTGCTCAGTGTACTGACTTGGATTGGCTGACGTTCCTGCTCCATGTACCGACCTGGCCTGGCTGACGTTCCTGCTCCGTGTACCGACTTGGATTGGCTGACATTTCTGCTCCATGTACCGACCCGGCCCGGCTGACGTTCCAGTTCTGTGCATCGACCCGGATTGGCTTCCGTTCCTGCTATTTGTGCCTCCAGCCCGGTGCACTACCGCGTCCGATAGAGAGTATTTCCTGTGCTCTGTCTTGAGAGTGCTGGCCCAGTTGGTTGCCTCGTGTACTGCATTACCATTCCGTGACTGCGACCCATTTGTGCCTTGCTGCCTCCTTCCTCCTTAGCTAGGGCTGACACAGATCTCATTTGCTAACTAAACGCTTGGCTTGTTATTGCATTGCCACTGAGGTTGGTCTCCTGGGCACCTCAGTTAGTCTCAACTCCTGTCAGTCGCCATCAAGCCTGAGTGCCTATTACCAGGGCTGTCTGGTGCTCACCCGTGTAGGAGCTATTCTATTGGCACACTATACGCTGGCTTGTCACTACTCTGAGGTTGGTCTCCTGGGCGCCTCAGGCAGCTCTGTCACCCAGCAGTTGCCATCGAGCCTAGCGTTGTTACATTTGTTGTCCGGTAACATTACCTTGGGTCGCAGTCTGTGTTGATTCCTGGGCATTCCGTTATTCCTTCTGTTGCATTACTACCAGTAGTCCATGATCTATCCAGGGCCTCACTCACCCTGGGCCTAGTCGCTATTGTGACACTCATCCACAGAGAGTGCTTCTTGGGCCTCGCTATTAAGGCCTCCCAGTCTCCTGGCCTAATAGCACCTACACATCAGTGTCTCACTGCTTCACACGAACCATTCCTGACCTGTGTCAGTATATGTACTGCTCTCTGATATATATACTGGACCCGTGTGGGTTAATGTTATTTTGTAACCTGTCCTGTGTCAGTATTTATTGTTAACTATTGCTGGACCCGTGAAGGTTACTTTATTCTGTCTGGTTTCAATAACACTGTGTTTTACCAAACTGCCTGCCTCTGAGTGTACTGAAAACCATTACACATAGTGTTTCTCACTGATGAGGTGGCTCACCGGTTCACCAGCAGGGTTTCTGTGATACTGGCTCAAGATCCAGTTCCAGCCAAGAAGCTGTCATCTCTCATGGGGAAATTCATTTCCACCATAGAGGTGGTACCGTTTGCCATGGCACCCACCAGGGAACTCCAGCAGTTTGTGATCCAGGTGTGCAGGGGTCGGCTGGACCTTCTGAAGACGTCAGTGTCACTTCCTCTTCATGTGCAACTGAGTTTGTCCTGGTGGCTCGACCTCTCCAATCTGCTGAAGGGCAAGTCCTTCCTAGTTTCCTTCTGGCCCACGGTGACGACGGATGCCAGCCTCTGCAGACGGGGAGCGGTCCTGAGTCGCCTGAGTGCTCAGGGTTGGTGCTCTCCGGAGGAATCTATCCTTCCCACCAACTTGTTGGAGCTTCAGCCGATATTTCATGCCCTTCGTCATTGGACATCTCAGCTGGAAGACTGTCCAGTCCGGGTAGAGTCCGACAACGCCACTGCCATGGCTTACATCAACAAGCAGTGTGGAACAAGAAGTCTCGCTGCTTGGTTAGAGGTCAAGGCTATTTTGTCCTGGGCAGAAGAAGACTTTCCTGCCGTATCCAAAGTGCACATTCCTGGTGTAGACAACATCATGGCGGACTTCCTCAGTCGACACACAGTGGACAGCGGAGAGTGGGAGTTGCACCCAGAGATGTTCACCCTCATTGTTCAGAAATGGGGTCTTCCTTACATCGACCTGATGGTGACAAGACACAACAGGAAGGTTCCGAGGTTCTGCTCTTGATGGAGGGACCCTCTAGCTCTGGCGGTGGATGCAATGTCCATTCCTTGGTTAATCCCTCTGGCCTGCATCTTTCCTCCCCTCCCCATGTTGCACAGGGTGTTACGGAAATTGCGACTGGAGCATTGTCCAGTCATTCTGATTCCTCCGTACTGGCCTCACCAGGCTTGGTTTCTGGAGCTTCTAGATATGTCAGTGGCGGAGCCATTCCAGCACCCATGCCGTCCAGATCTTCTTCTACAGGGTTACCTGTGGAAGGAGGATGTTCATCGTCTAGCCTTGACAGCTTGGAAATTGAATCCTCAATATTGAGGAAGAAAGGGTTTTCTTTGGGTGTGGTGGCTACTATGCTCAGTGCCCGCAAACCTGTTTCTTCCAAGATCTACCATCGTGTCTGGCTGACCTTCCTATCTTGGTGTGCTGACAAGGACCTGTCTCAGGAATTGATCTGCCTACGATCCTGGGTTTTTTGCACGACGGTGTGGATAAGGGCCTCAGTTTGAGATCAGTTTGAGTTCCCTTAAAGTTCTGATTTTCTTCAGTTCTTGGTGCTTCCTTCATTTTTGAGCACCGTTGGCTCTAGTTCAGCGTGCTGTGTAACAGTTAGGATGTTGTTACCCCTGTTCAGTGTCCATTGACACTTCATCTGATCTGATGGTTTATATCTGCTCTGGTGACTTTGGGGGCCTTGCGCCTGGTCCTTGCCTTACTTCCTGCCTCTGGGAAACTCAATGGTTGGACATCCCAGAGTTACCAGTAACCTGTATTGGATGACAGAGAAAAGAGGATTTTAGTCTTACCTGTTAAATCTTTTTTCTCTTAGTCCATACAGGTTACTGGTCTCCCACCTTGTCAAGGGACCATGCTTGGCTCTCCTGTGCAGACTGTGGGGGTCCTTCTGGGTCATGCTCACAGGAGTCTTCTTTCCCTTCTACTATCTAGTCGTAGTTAGTGTCTCAAATCCCCAGAGTTACCAGTAAGACTAAAATCCCCTTATCTGTGACATTCATTATTTACCCACTGATACTCAGTATATGTACTTGTTGCACTTATTGAGGTCTGTAAGCATTTAATGTTATATTTTGTTATATGATGCTTTAACCACATATTTTTTTATTGATAATACCTACATGTGAATCATCAATTTATATTCTGAGTGGTTTATAGATTTACCTAAAATAACATACATTATTTATACTAATTAGGGGAATTTACCCTTGTAACCACAGATTTTTTTGGAGGAAGACCAGTGAGCGCTACAGTGTTGTTTTTTAGATTATATTTTTTTGTGGAATCACACTGAATTCATCCAATTATGGCAGGCAGTTGCATTTTCCCTGTGGTTTTGCCACTTATGTTTATGCTAAGAAAATGGGATGCTGGTAAAACTTTACTACACTGTAGCCCTAAACATCCACCAACATTTTTCAAATTATAAAAAATGCCAATCTACAAAAACATAGTGCTTCCCAAAAAATGTGCTACAAATATAAATAGCCCAGTGTTAGAGCCTTAACTTCAAATTTCTGAACTATTGTTTTTCTGAGTAGAACGTTTTTGTTGGGTTTAACTATGCTGTTGAAAGTATTTAGAGATCTTGTTTTCAAGTCTAGATATAGTTATCTCCTTTTCATAGCTGAACTCACCCCTTTGAAAAAGCACCACCCATGGTAAGCCGAACAGTGTATGAAAAGTATCAGATTGTGAATGGCATTCCCCAGTTGTATGTTGCAGTAAAGTTACAGTGCAAAAATAATTGACTGTAGAAAATTCAATTTCAAGTTTGGGAAGTCCTTATACCAAAATGATGGGCCACTTATTCCTTTAATGCTTGATCTGTAGCCTTACACATATTTGCATTTACACAAACCATTGCCAATGTATGGTTCTATTTTAGTCATCTTTTTAGCAGGAATCAGGTTATCACTCCTGTTTTTTACCCCATGGGGCTAATATTAGTGATGTACAAAAAAGAAAGCATTGTCCAGTAACTGTAAATCACTGCAATAATATTATAGTTCCCAGAAATGGATCACACACAGCCATAACTTTCAAATTTAGGGGAATTTAGACACTAATAGAATCAGATAACAAGTGTCAGATCAATTGTGCTTTCATTTGTAGAAAAAAAATACATGCTTATAAAACATGAATGCCAGAAAAATTGAGTCATAGGAAACTTTATATTTTCTTCCTCATGTACAACTAACGTAAACACTATTACACAAAATTATTAAGAGTCACATTCAATCAAGGAGGGATTAGTATTACTCATTTGGGCAATGTTAACCTATTCCCTAGAAAAGAGAAATTACTTTCTAAATACTGTAAAAGAAATATTTTATAAAATGACCAATTTCTCAAGCTTGGAAATATTTAAAATCTAATGTTAAACTCTTTAGGTGCACAGCTGGTTAACTAGGGAATTGTCATTGTAACCATGTGGAACAGAAAATGGTATGTTAGTCCTCCTTTATCTCTGTGTGCTAGAAGGGTTCCTACTTCATTATTATACAATGAGTTTGCCACCTCTGGCACCAAAACCATTAACTATTCTAAAAAATTGTTAAAGCATGCCTGTCACCCTAAAATAGTTAATTTTTCATGTTGTGCTAGCTGTTTGTTTGTAATATAAATTGTTCTGAAGACATTAACCTTTATTTGTTGGTTGCAAAATGCTGTGCTTTATGCTAATTATTTTCTGTGCTGGATCATTATTACCACATACTATGCCGTGAATTAATGTAGACAGCACATACACACTGGGGAGCGATTTTTATAACACACAGAGTGTAAGATTGGCTTTAACCATAGCTACTTAACATTCTGTACAGGAAATTAGTAAACGCTGCCTCAGTTTTCCACCAAAACATAAACGTTAGTGTCTCAAAGGCTATTTATGTAGAAAAAAAATGGATAGTACAAAATATAGACATAATTTAAAGGGGATCTATCACCCTTTTACATGTTGGTCTAAATAATTTATGTAGCGAGTAAATGTTATAGCGTTTTAATTTTTTAAGAAAATCGCTATTTCGCTGAAATTAAACAATTAAATATTCACCTGAGCCCTACTTCCAGACAGACTGTGGTTACTAGCTCTGTACCAAAGTCTGTCACTCTTTCTCTGCTTCCATCCCTCAATCCAGCCTCCTCCAATGACAGAGGCCTTCTGCATGTAAGCTTGAGTGCTCTTATTGGCCCCACTTCCATACGGCACAATGCCTCCCCTACGATATGAAATACAGTTGACTGACCAGACAGATTGCAAGGAGGGATAATCTTCTGTCTGTCAGTATAAGGAAAACCTTGACTAAGGAGCGCAGGTTTTTCCTTATGCTGAGAGAATATTGTCCATCATCATTACCATACAGACCGGCTTGTCAAGGATGACAACATTATGGACATTAGAATGGTACACTTCGTTATAAAAAAGTATGTTGAAAAATTGACCTTGCCATCATATCTAAACATTACTATCCCTTAAATGCAGGTTTGTATCTGCTAGTGGGTTAAAGCAGAATTATAATCTAATAGTTTCCATAGGAGCAAAGTGCCAAATTAGCAGGAACTGCATTGAGCAGCCCTTATAGGATGTCTCAACAGATCCTGTCAAGAAACTGAACTTCAAGACTTAGAAGTGTAAGAGTTCAAATGCAGAGGCTTTTGTCTCAACAGCTGTCACCTATGGAAGAGAGATTGCGGCAAGAAACTATGGGGGAGATTTATAAAAGTGCAATTAATGGAAAAGAAGCATTAAAATGGCTGTACGATTGTTGCTGGTACTTATAAAAGTATTAAGAACAGTTGAGGAGGACATAATGCCGTGTGGTATGTTTTTTTATATAATGGCTTAAAGGGATAGTAAACCTTGAAAATAAGTTTACTTTATATTGTAGCCCTTAAAAAAACATGAAAAATTATATAAGTCTTATCTCCCAAACCTTTATGGTTTGGGAGATATTCAGAAGTAAAATAAAGTTCCCTTTTCCTGGCTGTTTCAGCCAAGTCTGCCATCTAGTGGACAGATTTGGAATTCGGTCCACAGATCAGTCCGCAGCTCTTTAGCAGTGCCGAGATCACGATTTTTAAAAAGAACTACTTAATTGGAACTATGTACAAAGTGTGACATGCTTGCAAGCACACTTTGTAGACCATTCCAATTAAGAAATTCTTTTTAAAGATCGTGATCTTGGCACTTCTGGAGAGCCGCAGCCTGTCCCGGGAGCGGATTCCAAATCTGTGAGCTAGAATGGTGACGTCACTCAGGGGAAAACTTTGCTGCGGAATATCATTTTTCATGTTTTTTTAAGGGCTACAATATAAAATAAACTTATTTTCAAAGTTTACTAACCCTTTAAGGAAGTTTTTAAAAGCTTGTGCGGCTAATTTATAAAGAAGTGTTGGTATTTGTGACAATTTAGAGACAGAATTTTCTCCAAATATTTAAAGCCATGTCTGACCTGTTCTTAGTCTTTGCGGTCACCACATTTATACATGTACTTAGAATACATTCTAAATACCAACATTTTTAATAAGGACATAATAAGGATTGATTCGCAAAATCAAACAAGAACACATCGTAGAACTTTCAAACCTACCTTATACTCAGAGCTAGCTGTGGTGGGTCAGTTTTCTGACCATCAAAATTACATGAAAAGAGCTGTTTGTTTCTGTCGCTGGATAAATACCTGGTGAAAATTACATTCAGAAAGTTTAACTCCTTGATTTCAATGGAAGAACCTTCCTTCTGCATATTCAAACATTCCACCGTTCCCACAAATTGTTCCTGCATTCCCTAGAACATGTAACAGGGAACACATACACTCTAACCTCTATTCTGTGAGTGGAAGTGGCCTTTATGCAGGAATTCCCTGCAGGATGTAGAAGGCCCTGTTTGCAGAATCTCTTCCCATATTAAACACTTCCACTCATCTCTAGTCAGATATAATAAAAGGGCTTTCTGAATAGAAGATAATCAGGTGGTAATCTTATTAAACTAATTCCCACCTGTCACTGAGGATGAAGTCTCCCTTCTCCTCACTCGCTCAAACCTAACCACATGCCCTCTCGACCCAATCCCATCTCAGCTCACCCAAGAACTCTCCCCTCTACTAACTCCAATCCTTACTCACTTATTCAACCTCTCTTTGTCAACCGGCACCTTCCCATCCTCTTTCAAACATGCACTAATCACTCCCATCCTAAAAAAACCCTCCCTGGACCCAAACTCATTGTCAAATTACCGGCCAATTTCCCTACTCCCGTTTGCCTCCAAGCTTCTCGAGCGCCTTGCATATAACCAGCTCACTAAATTCCTCTGCTCCCATTCCCTGCTAGATCCCTTGCAATCCGGATTCCGCCCTCATCACTCCACTGAGACTGCCCTCACTAAAGTGGCCAATGACTTGCTCTCAGCCAAGTCTAAAGGCCACTACTCCCTACTCATTCTTTTGGACCTGTCAGCTGCATTTGACACAGTCGATCACCCACTCCTCCTCCAAGCCCTCCACTCCCTAGGCCTCTGCGACACTGCACTCTCCTGGTTTTCATCTTATCTCTGCAACCGCTCCTTCAGTGTTTCATACTCCGGCTCCACTTCCCCACCCCTCCCACTGTCTGTTGGTGTGCCCCAAGGATCAGTACTGGGATCCTTGCTCTTCTCAATCTACACTGCTTCCCTTGGAAAACTAATAAACTCCTTTGGGTTTCACCATCATCTCTATGCTGATGACACCCAAATATATCTTTCCTCCCCAGACCTCTCTCCTTCCCTCCTGTCCCGAGTGTCTGACTGTCTGTCTGCTGTGTCTTCCTGGATGTCCTCCCATCAACTCAAACTTAACCTTAGCAAAACTGAACTAATTCTCTTCCCTCCATCTACAACCAGCCTTATCCCAAACATTACCCTCACCGTTAACAACACTTCCATCACACCAACCCCTACAGCACGCTGCCTGGGGGTCACATTTGACTCTGCCCTATCCTTCATTCCTCACATCCAGTCAATCTCCAACTCATGCTGCCTCCACCTCCGCAACATCTCTAGAATCCGACCCTTTCTCACATAAGACACTACCAAAATTCTAATCCAAACACTCATCATGTCCCGTCTTGACTACTGTAACTCTTTACTAATTGGCCTGCCTCTCACCCGACTAACCCCGCTACAGTCCATAATGAACTCTGCTGCAAGACTAATCTACCTCACTCATCGCTTCTCTAACACCACACCCCTCTGTCAGTCCCTACACTGGCTCCCGTTAGCATACAGAGTAAAATTCAAAACTCTGGTGCTAACTTATAGAGCCCTCACTAACACTGCACCCCCCTATATTTCATCTCTCATTTCCAAATATACTCCCGCCCGCCATCTTCGCTCTGCACATGACCTTCTGCTCTACACAGCTCTTATCACATCCTCCCACTCCCGCCTACAGGACTTCTCCCGTGGTGCACCTGAGCTGTGGAATTCCCTCCCCCGCCCCATCAGACTCTCCCCCAGCCTTCAAATCTTCAGACGCTCCCTGAAGACTCGCCTCTTCAGGGAGGCCTATCAACTGCCTCCATAAACATCATCACCAAGATTCACCCCTTGCACGGACTACTGCACTCAATGGCACTTCTCACTCCCACCCACTGACTGGCAGTTCATGTGGCAGGAGGCACTTAAACACAATAGCACTTACTCCTTCTGTATCAAACCTACCTTCCTCTAGACTGTAAGCTCTCACGAGCAGGGCCCTCTGATCCTCCTGTTTTACACATCTGATTGTACTGTTTAATACCTCTGTATGTCTATTCCCCAATTGTACAGCGCTGCGGAATTAGTTGGCACTATATAAATAAAGAATAATAATAATAATAATAATAATTGCCTTAGATCTTGTCACTCATTACAAGTTACATAAACAAAATTATAAAATGTTCCTGTTTTGCAGAGTCACTTTCTTTCTGCATATGTATTAGAAAAGCAAGCTTAGAGTTTGATTTTTGAGATTGATAATTAAATAATAGTTTTGAAATATGTAGCTCTTTACTTTGGTATCCTTTGTAATGGACCTATGATTCGTTACTAGTGCTTCTGTTAATACAGATAATGGATGCTGGACCCCTGTTTTAAGAACATTATTTGGACTACAAGTTTACATGGGCTTCCAGGAGTTAAATTGTGGTATTTTTTGTGTTCTCACCTTATGGACTCCAAATGTATGCCTCTCACTGTCTGGTCCATGTTTGATTAGGTGTTACTTACCTAATCCCTTTATCACTTTTGTGTATTCACCTTTGTTGTCTGGGTGATGAGATTAGTCTGGTGCTATGGCTGTCTGTAAAACCTGCTTTCATTTTGCTATGTGTAATTGTGTTGATCTGTTCCTGTCTTGATGGCTTGTCACATCCCCCTGCAATGTGGCTATATAAACCCTGGCCAGTTCCAATAAAGCTGTCGCTGTTCACCAGAAAGAAGATCAAGGAGCACCCGCACATCACCTCAATGGGGAGACCATCAAGTGGGAGAGCAGCAGCTGCTACCTAGGTGTGACCCTGGACAGCAAGCTCAACTGGGGAAGCCATATTGAGAATACTCAGCAGAAGGCAACAGGAAAGATGGCAACATTGTACCCACTCCTGAAGACCAAGTCTATGCCACTCTGGACAAAGATTAACGTCTACAAGGCAATCATCAGACCCACCCTGACGTATGCCTCCCCAGCATGGATCACTTGCCATGAGCGACACCGGAAGAGTCTTCAGGTAGTCCAGAACAAGGCCCTGCGGATATCGCCTGGAGCTCCAAGATTTGTAAGGACAGCTGACCTTCACAGGGAGCTGGACATCGAGATGTTGGACGAACACCTAGCGAAGCTGAGTAAGAACTTCTGCCAAGGACTGGATCAGAACCCGAACCCTCTGATCAGAAAACTCACTGCCACCACTGCAAACCCCTTCGACCGCTACCCGCGGCCCATCACAGCGAAGACCCTGTGAAACCAACCCAACTGTGACAAGTCAACACAGACCAAGAAGAATCCAAACCTGCGACTTAAAACCCAACCCGAGAAGATGGACTCAGAAGTCTGTATTTTTTTTTTCTTTTTTGCTTTATTAGGTAGCACTTGCACTTTTGTTGTGGATTTCTACCAGTGGGAGATTATACATATATAATCTCTATAACCCATTATTGCATCTCTATATTCTTTGGGTGAGTAATGATACTGTCATTTTGTGTTTTGATTGTCCCCACTCAATTTGTTTTTAAGTATGTTATATTGAGTCTCGTGATTTAATTGTTTCAATAATTTATCTTTTGTATTTTTGCTTAAAGGGATATTAATGTCTACATAAGGTTTTTCTAATATATTTTGTATGTTTAATTACTTACATGTTTGTATTTCATAAGATGTTAAGGCATAAAAGATCCCCCTCCCGCCCCTTCTGGCCATGTTATGCTGCCTCTCTGTCTGGTCCAGACGGATGCATTGAGGGGAAATATTCAGTAAGCAAAAGGAAAATCCTGCCTTCCTTCCTTCGCCAAAGAGGGCAGGGTTTTCCTTCTACTTGCTGACAGAAGTTTGTCCCTCATTGCATCTGTCCGTTCCCACGACCGGATCCCAGATTCAATGGGAATCAGCCAGAAGGGGTGGGAGAGGGATCTTTTCAACTTTAATATCTTATAATATCTTATGAAATACAAACATGTAAGTAATTAAACATAGCGAAAAATGTTATAAAAACCTCATTGAAGACTCGCAGATAAAGTATAATGTAGTCATTACTATCCCTTTAACTTTGGGTTGATTACCTCATTTATGGGTCTTTCTTTCCTTGGGATTTTCCCTCGTATCCATTTCTGGCTTGTTTCTTCCAGGAATGGTCCAAAGAGCCCCCTTTGACTCCCATTCCTCAGATTCTGATGACTTGGATCAGCCCGGAAACCCCTTTGTAACCGCATCACAGATAAAGATGCCCGGTACGATAGCCAGGAACTACACTGGTCTCCTGGTTCCGGTTACACCCTTCATATAGCTGTCTGATGTTTCTAGTTTAACATTTTTGCATTTTATCTGCTGTTCCCACTATACATATGATCTGTTGAAGTTAGCTTTTTGTTTCCACTTCCTAACAACAAGCAATACACTTCAATAGTCCTGAATAGGTCACATATTATCTTTATCCTACTTAATACTAAAATTGATTAGCATTGACTACAACAGAAATCAGTTTCAAAATGTATGTAGATATGTATGTCTTTTCTATTTAGGGCACCTAGTTAAGTAAGTCCTTCTGTTTAACAAGTTAAAAACATCCCTATGGCAGGGATGTCAAAACTTTTTTCCTCAAAGGCCAGATTGAGAAAATAACAAGGAATCCATGGCCATATACTTCTAAATAATGTAATGCCATTAAATATTAAACTGGCCAAAATAAGATATTATATGGAATATTGTTGGCATTTCATAGCTGGTTACCTTTCATTTGGCAAGATAATACTCATCATTAAATGTTTGCCTGCCTTCAAAAGATCAATTAAGGATTGTTATATTTTACATCAGGTCACATTTGTGTTATTCAAAGGAATGTACATGAAGGGCCATATTGGCCATGTTTGTGGGTGACAATTTGCCCATGCCTTAATTTGGACACACCGAAGTATGGTAGCCAGATCATCCCTTTAAAGTGATAATAATGTTTCACAAAAACAGCAGCTCCAAATAATCCTCATAGTATTTGAGCCATAGAGAGTGTTATTTCATTACTTTGAGTGTTGTAGTTCAAGAGTAATTGAATGATACATTTCCCCCTCCCTCCCCTTTTACCTAGTGTAAGCCCCCACTTCTCAGATGTGGACTCCAGTCCATAGACTAGACAACTCACATCAAGGGTCAATAGTCTTACTGTGAGAACAATGAAAACCCTGCCCCCCTTGACAGGTTTTTCAGCTTTTTCCCTGATCTTAATTGAAGATTGTCCCTCTCTGCAATCTTCCTGGACACTCCCTGCTACTCTAAGCTGAGGAGTGTTACATCAGTAGAAGGGACGGGAGGGGGATACTTTATCATTCAATTACTCTTGAACTACAAATCTGACAGAATTGAAATAACACTCTCCAAGGCCCAAATACTATGATGATTAATTAGAGCTGCTTTTATTATGAAACATTACTATCCCTTTAAGGGCTGTGATGATTATTACCAGATTTCAGTGATTACCATGGAGCCCTGCAGCATGCCTTTTTCATATGCTTTCTTTTTTAAACGGATTATCTAGCAAAAATTCCCCCTTAAATGTATAGAACCGCATATTTTTTTAGGCGTTAGTGTTCCTTTAATCATAATATGTTAACATGCACCAAAAATAGAATTTGCTACATCTGTGTTAACTTTTAGTAGCCAAAAGTTAAGGTTAAGGTAAGGACAATAAAGGTATTGAATTCACTGCCTGAGGAGGTGGTACTATCAAATACATTAGATGCCTTTAAAAAGGGCCTGGACACTTTTTTAAAAGAGCAGAACATAGAGGGCCATGTACATTAGTAATGGGACTAATATTTAGTTAGTGCTTGTTGATCCAAGGAGAAATCTGATTGCCATTTGGAATCAAGAAGGAATTTTTCCCCCCATCCAAGGCAAAATTTGAAATTGCTGTATTGAGGGAGTTTTTGCCTTCTTTTGTATCAACGATGATAAACAGGAATAAGAAAAGGGTTGAACTAGATGGATGCAAGTCTTTTTTCAACCTAAATTACTATTTTACTATGACTAAGCGGTGATAAAGTGGAGATAAACTGGAGATGACTTCTCCAGTTTATCACTTCTTCAGTTCCTTTGTTATTCTATAGAGCCTATGCACTAAGATCTCCAAAGCTGACAACATCTTAGTCCATAGGCTCCATAGAATAACATAGCAATTGGAGAAATTATAAACTGGAGAAGTCATCTCCACTTTATCACCTCTTAGTGACTCTCCCTCCTAATATTCTTATCTCACTAATAGTTAGTTCTATAACCAGTGCCTCATCTGTAGACTCCATGTTATCTCTCTGTTCTGCATCCAAACCACTGCTCAGACTCCCTTTATTTGTTGCCCACTCCAGTTACATAGATACCACCTTTTTTACCCTCTCGAAGCTTACCTGAAAGCATCCTAAATAGTTATCTAACTTTTGAACAGACTTTGTGATTCAGTATTCAGCCTGACCTGAGGAAGAGCATTGAGCTAAACTTCTCTTGATTTTAAGCTTGTCTTCAAATTTAAACTGTTATCCCAAATAAAAAAAGGTATCAGCAAATACCAAAGTTCTCATACCTTCCATTGGATACCTCTCTTCCATTAAAAGGGTTAAACCTGTAACTGTCCTTAGGTCACCTCTGTTATAAAATGAAAATAAAAGTTTACTCTACACAAACTGACTTAGTACTTGAATGATTTCCCATAATTCCTTTGCGTGTATGCATGAGTAACAATGTGCTGGAAATTCAAAATTTCAAGTTACTGGAACTGGAATGAGCAGCATGGCATATGAGCAACATATGTCATATGACTCACACATTGAAGGCAGACAGCATATGATGAGCAGTTGAGGAGCAAACCATCTGCTCTATAAAGGGACAAATACAAATTCAAATTGATTTACTTTGGGCTTTTTTCTGTGTTTGTTGATACATAGCACATTGTACAACATATCCTGCATAACAGAGGGTGAGAGAAGATACAGAAAAAGTAAAGGAAAAGGGAGGATAGCAGGGAGGAGGGAGAGGAGTATGATCAGTATGGCACCATTACACAGAAAACGTGTGTAGTGAAAATACATATATATTACTGCAGAAACAGCTTTACCTAACAGAGCTACTCAAATGTATGACAGAAGAACAACATGTAATGAGGCAAGGAGTTAAAGAATATTTACTCAAGGCTGCAAAATAAAGTTTTTGAGAACGAGGGTTAGGATTAAACTGTTGGATAAGGACTATTTATAATTTATTAAATCCTGACCATAGTCTTATTCCATACAGATTATGTCATAAACAGTAGGGGACACACTAAAGTCAGGTGAGTTTCATGTCATATGTAGGAAATGAAAGTATAAAATCTTCATCATTAAAATCAATGTAACATAGTGGTACCACAATTGTTACATGAAAACTTTACAATATCATCAGAATGTTTCATAGGAAGAAAGCATGCTCCCCATTTTTTGACTCACATATGCTGGGTGTTGGTGAAGCAGCCACTGCTGGCTGGAGTACAGTCCAGGTATGCAGAAGACACTGGACACCCAGACTTGAAGATGCAGCATAGTTGTATTTAATTGCTTCAGCAAAATGGTCTATCTATCTATCTATCTGTCTGTCTGTCTATCTGTCAATCTACCTAGCGTTTCATTTCTGTTAACCTACGAAAAAAGGCATATTCAGCCTCAAAAGTTCTTGACCACCACATTGACCCTGTCTGCACCCAACTACTTTCCCCACACTCACAATAACATCCTTAAACCCTTCTATGACTGACTGCTTGCAATGTATTGCTGTGCAAAGTGTTGTAAACTGTCTGACATCAGTAGGGTGAAGTGCCCCAAAAAATAAATATACATTATCCCCAAACCCACCATTAACACCTCCATTGCCATATTGACTGGGAATGCATTGCAAGGATGGTTAAATGTGTTAACCATGAATCATTATTTGTATATACGGTCCACATGGCCTTAAAAAAAAAAATTTGGGTGTTGGGGGCGGGAATAACTTTATCCCCCAATCTCTTCATCCTGAGCAGATCACAAAAACCCGATGAGATCTACCTTGCGTATCAGTAGTATTCAAACATACTATATTTTTACTGCATTTAAAAAAGTAAACAAAATAAAAAGTTTCTGCATCAGATCCAGTAAGGTTTAGAAAGATGTTTGTGGTCAAATGCGCATGTGGCTTTCCTGCTGCGTCGTCACCTCATTTAGACAAATCACTATCTGCCTAAAATCTAAAGTTAATCCTCATTTAGTATACAACAGTGATATTGTCTTACCTCTGCTGTAAGCAACACCCTAGTGAGGGGGGTCCTTATACCTTTACTACCTGCAAAATCACCTGTGTGCAGTTTCTAACCAAGGAGCAGGGAGTAGCTAAAACATCCCAAATACATACAAAAATTCACAAAGACCTGATAGGCACTACCTTGCTTATCAATATTGTTCATGCAGTTATATAAATGTGTAGAGTTAGGAGAGAACCAAAGACATAAACAGAGACTAAACAAAATAAAAAGTCTATTCATTAGACTTTTAATAATCTGTGACTTACTACATATGTGAAATAGATTTAGAAATATGTTTGTGGCTTTAACATATTAAACAAAAAATAGGGGATATTTAGCAAAAAATACAGTGAAATACAATAATTTTAAAGGAATATTAAACTTTTTTTCAGTGAAAATCTATATCTTATTGAGTTTTTGACTGAGTAGAATAGCTGTTAATTGTTTTATTCTAAAGTTATAATGTTTCAGATTGTCAGAAAGTGAATTACAGTTTGCTTTCTTCCTGAAATTTCAAATTGATGGCTCAGCAGTTTATATCACATTCTATGGAGAACTGTTTGTCAGTGACTAACCTCTCCAACAGCATTGTTAATATCACATTTTAAACTGTAATAACATGCATTTCTTAGGTGTGACAGTAAACTTGTTTTATTGAATGGGAAAAGCCCTACAACATATATTTTTTTCATAACAAAAGCTTACTCCTGGGGATCTCTCACCTTGTTCAACTTTGACTTCCTTTTGTAGCTTAATGTTGTTTAAGCAGTAATCCGTTGTTTTCTTTTTATTTTTAACAAGTAGTTGCTAAGATCAAAGCTTTTAACCCCTTAAGGACCAGCAGTCCCGGGGTGTGTGGTCCTTTAAGGACCAGATAGGGAAGTTTGAAGTGTCGCCCCACGTGGCTGATCACGTGGACCAGCACACCGAACGAGGGACTGAAAGAGATCGCTCCAGTCTTGGAGCGATCAACTTCAGTCCCCAGTATTACTCACCGCGCTCCTGCAGGAGTGCGGTGAGTAAAAGTATGTGAGGTACCAGGACCGTCACTGGTCCTTAAGTGCCGGACCAGCGTGACGGTCCGGGTACATCATCAGACGCGAAGGGGTTAAAGTTGTCCTCGTGACATCAGCTGCTCTCAGGCTGCGGGTACAGCTCCAGCCTGCATGTCAATCTTGTTCATTTGCCCTCCCCTTGTAGTGGCTTCTCTCCTCCTCCGATGACGGAGGAGGATTGCATATGACCTGGCACTCTCTCATGGATAAGCGCGTCCAGGTCAATGTGTATGCATAGAGCGCTTTCATGCATTCCGTCCTTAATAATGAGTGCCAGTCTGCTTGCATCTGACTTAGGCAAGAGGACTGGCACTCATTATAAAGGATGCGCTGTGTCTATGCATACACAAGAGGAAGTCAATGTTGAACAAGGTGAGAGATCCCCTTTAATGCATTACAAAATAAAACCTAAGGAAAAAAACAGAGCCCAAATAATGAAATCAGTATGGCTCCCATGCGTGCTATCTTGAAACATACATTGGCTAAATTAAGATATTAACAAAACATCCTGTGAGTGCTTTACTTTTCTGAATTAATGTTACTTAGCTGTGAGGGCATGCAGGTATTAAACCTCAAGTAATGTGAGTGCTGGGCTTCCTGATTGGTATGTGTTTGAGAGAGAGCCAGAGAGGTAGAAGAAAGACAGAAAGAGAAAGAGGGACCTTTGCAGGGCTGTAATGCAATTTGAAGAATTTCTTAACAGTTTGATTACTTATTCTTATTTTATGCAGCCTGGAATTTAAAGAGATATTAATGTTTAATGTTGGCTTTGCATATTCTGCAAGCACAGTCAAAATGCTCATACATGTTATCATATTTATTTTTGTTTCAACTCCTTTTTTAATTATTTTAATATCCCCTTCAGGGCTTCTTCCTCTAAATGTCTGTATAGGGAGTAGCCTGCTCTAACTGTATATGACCAGAAATCAGGGATAGTGGTACGGTGTATCAATACCCATACTAAAGAAAATATTGGAAGGAGAGAGAAGCTTAGTGAGCTCCCTCACTTCAATCCTATGACAGCCATAATGTTAGGAATATTGACCACTCTGTTTACTGTATATTTCTACAGTTAGAGGTTCACAAGGGATTCACTAATTATCTATATATGTCAGACTGCCTTATATCTGTGGTCTCTTAGTCCCTACCCTCTCCTTTCCCTTCATATGGCTTCGCTATCAGTACTGAGATATGTATCTTTATCACAGCAGGGTGCTCTGTTACCTGTGAATGGTGCGCTAATAGTGAATGGAAACCTAAGTGTAGAAATGTATAGTGTACAGGGCACTGACCACTCCGTATCATTCTAACAGACATTAAACAATGAGCGTGATAATCCTGGAAGGAGGGAAGTCTACCTTCCAGTCTCTTCTTAAGCAGGAATTGTAGAACTGTCCCTTCTATTCTGGTCAGATGTGGTCTGAGCAGGGCTCCTCCTTTAGAAAGATATCTAGAGAGAGAAGCCCTGAGGGGACAATACAAATCTGTAATAGCTATTTTTCGGTAAAATAAATATTTTTGAGACATTATCCTTTATATTTTGGTAACACAGTGTGGCACTTTATGCTAATTAGTTCTGTTCAAGATCAAACGTATCACTTTCTGTGCTATTAGAAATGCCACCGGTATGTGGGCTATGCCTAGACTCATTCACAGCACAATGTGTAATAGTATTGCTCCAGGACAAAAATTATGAATTTAAAGTGTCATAAAGTGCTTTCTGTTAGGCGCTCCTGCTGGCTGCCACACTTTTCTCATGCTCATGACCTCTCCAGGAATTACCTTCATTATAACCTCCTTGATTTCAAAATTCACCAAAAATACTCCAAGGACCAAGCTCTACTCCACATTCCACATACCTGGATTTACCAAAATTCAACGGATGGCATTATAACACTGACATATACAGCGGATTGAAATATACTTCCCCTGAACCCTCTTACTGCTAAGAAGAGATAACTCCACTGGAACACCACAAACAAGGTCTATAAAACTGACTCTCCTGCAGTTGTTATTTGGGTTTTGTATTTGATCATCCATTCAGCAATCCTCAGATTTCATTTCTAAACACTCAGAAAACTTATTGATGAAATATATATATATATTTCACTGAAGCACACTGGTTTTGAACTTCTGTAATCTGACCTGCATGCATGCTTTCTTATCTATGTTATCTACAAAGAACCCTGAAGTGCAAAATTCCACACCTCACACTGGCCTGCATCCTATAGAACAGGACAATGTGACCATCTCCCACAGATGACATCCCTGCAAAACGTAGATGCTATTTTATCCCTATGAATGCTGAGGGAATGATCACCTATACTCACCTCCAGTTGTTAATTGGGTTTTGGATTTGATCATCTATTCAGCAATACTCAGATTTAATTTCTACACACTGTGAAAACTTATTGATGAAAAAACAAAGAAACAAAAAGAAAGAAAAAAATGAACTATATATTTCACTGTAACATATTTGAAATACCGCAATCTGACCTACCGTAAAATCTCGGGTATAATACGCACATTTTTACCCCATTTCACCTTATGTGAAGTGGGGAGTGCGTATTATACACGAGTAAAAAAATTAAACTAAAATATTAAGTCCAGCAACCCCTCTGGAGGCAGCGGGAGGCATCCCTGCGCTCACCGCCTACTTCCTCTGTGCAGCAATAGTGTATAAAAAACAATTAAATGCCCACCTTGATATCCAGGATTCCCCCTCTGTACTTATAGGCTGCCGTCAAACAGGGACAGCGGGCGGCATTCTTGCACTAGCCGCCCGCTTCTTCTTCTCCCCAAACTCCTCTGAGCAGCCCTGTCAGGACCTACCATACATTCAATGCACATGCGTGCGTGGGAGAGGAAGAAGCGGGCGGCTAGTGCAAGAATGCCACCCTCGGTCCCTGTTTGACGGCTGCCTATAAGTACAGAAGGGGAATCCTGGTTATCAAGGTGGGCATTTAATGTTTTTTTTATACACTATTGCTGCACAGAGAAAGCGGGCGGTGAGCGCAGGGATGCCGCTGCTGCCTCCAGATGGGGGTGTGTATTGTACATAGGAACTACAATTTTACCCAAAATCTTGGGTATAATTTGCACCTGCGTATTTTACACAGATGAGTATTATACCTGAGATTTTACGGTACATGCATGCTTTCTTATCTGTTATCTACAAAGCATCCTGAAGTGCAAAATTCCACACCTCACACTTGGGAGACTTCAACACTTGGATTGATGACACACTATCCCAACTTGGGCAGGACCTCCTCAGCCTGATGAGTGCGCACGGCTTCATACAAATAGTTGCCACTTCCACCCACAGAAAAGGTCATACACTTGATCTAGTGTTCCAGTGTGGACTAGAAGTGTCGCCAGTAACTGTAAATCCAGTTGTATGGTCAGACCACCACTCCATGCACTTTTCCATTGGATCACAATCAGCCAGACCACAGCCTCAGAACCTGGTCAAACACCGCTCATTAAAAGGGGTGACCCCACTGGACGTAACATCAAATATGGATCTAAGTGAACTGATGGGCACTTGTGAAGACCCTGGCTCCTTAGTCCAACTCTACAACAAAACCATAAGGGACACCCTAGAAAGCATTGCACCATCACGCATATGCACTATCAAAACTCACAATAATGCACCTTGGTTTGATAGCACCATCAGAGAACTGAAGAGAACAGGCCGTAAACTCAAGAGAAGGTGGCACAGGACACATGACCCAGAGGACAAAGTTGCTCTTACCAATCACCTCAATGAATATCAATTTACGATAACTCAGAAAAAATCCTCATTTTTGTCACGCGAAATCACACTTTCCCGCAACAGATCCAGGCAACTGTTTCGCACAGTATAAAGGCTCTGCAAACCAGCATGCATGCATATACCCACCAACTTTTCTCAAGATAAGTGTGAAGAATTTGCGATTTTCTTCACAGACAAGATTTCCTCCATCCAAGCCTCCATCACAGCAGGCCAACCAGTTAGCTACCAGAACCACTACAGTGGAAGACCAGATTCCCCCACTTTATGATCTACTTTTAAAAATGTGGGTATAGAGGAAGTTAAAAGAACCATGCAAAAGTTGCGCCCCACTACGTGTGACTTAGACCCTGCCCCAGGTCGTCTATATCTGCATGTACTGAAACACTTGCCCCAGCCCTCACAAAAATAGTGGAGTGTTCACTAAAAACTGTAATCTTCCCGGATCCTCTAAAAGAAGCAGTGGTAAAACCCCTCCTAAAGAAACCCTCACTAGACCCAGACTGCATAGCAAATTACAGACCAGTATCCAACCTTCCATTTCTGGGGAAAATCATTGAAAAAGTAGTGGCAACTCAACTGGAGGCCCATCTATCAAGCTATAACATCTTTGATCCTTTCCAGTCAGGTTTCAGATGCCGCCACAGCACGGAAACAGCGCTAGTCAGAGTGCTAAATGATCTCCTTTTGGAAGGAGACAAAGGTGATTACTCCTCTGAACTCATTAGTTCAACAGAGTTACGAAGTCTCGGAGTGATGATTGACTCTGGACTGTCATTTAAACATCAGATCTCTTCTGTAATAAAATCTGCCTTCTTTCATCTGAGAAACATATCTAGGATACAACACTTAATTCCACCGGATGATATGCCAACATTAGTCTATGCATTTGTGTCTTCTCATCTAGATCACTATAATGCACTTTACTTGGGCCTCCCAGAAAAAGAACTCCATCGCCTACAGACAGTACAAAATGCAGCAGCCAGACTACTGACCAATAAAACTCGCTCATGTCACATAACACCCGTTCTCCACTCCCTGCATTAGCTTCCAATTAAATGGCGAACATATTTTAAAACTGGCCTGCTGACCTTCAAAGCCTTAAATAATCAAGGTCCATAGTACCTGAAAGAGCTCCTGACACCCTATATTCAATCCCGCTCACTGTGGTCAGCCAACAGATCCCTCCTGTCAGTGCCCAGAATAAAGACAACCTCAGGTTCCCGGGCATTCAGCCACGCTGCCCCCACATTCTGGAACTCTTTACCGTCCTCAATCAGAGAGGCACCATCATTACAGACTTTTAAAAAAAAGCTAAAAACCCATCTCTTTTATCAGGCATTCAGTCACCTCATGTGACCATAAGGAACCCTTAAATTTTATGTCTGTTTATAGATTTGTAAAGTGCTTTGAGTCTCACAGGAAGAAAAGCGCAATAAAAATCACAAATTATTATTATTATTATATACTGTGTCACCAACAAATAAATGTTCATTTCTCAAACCTAGTTCTGTTACAAAGATCATCACCATTATATATATTTATTAGTGATGAGCGAGCACCCCAATGCTCGGATGTTCGGGTGCTCTGACCGAGCACCCCCTGAGGCTCGAGTGCTCGGCCGAGCACCCGAGCCCCATTGAAGTCAATGGGAGGACTCGAGCATTACACCAGGCACCCCCTGCTCTGATGAGGGGAGGGTGCCTGGTCCATAGGAAAAGGGCAGAAAAAGATGGAAACACTACAGAAATGGTTCAGGGACAGCATAGGGAGGATGTCTGGATGCACCTTGGACTCCAACATCGCTGCTGGGAACGATCTTTCGCCCGTAGTACGCCATTTTTACAGACTGACCGTAAAACACACAAAAAGGAAAATAAAAACGACTTTAGGCGAAAAATTGTTACCAAACAGTATTTGCTGTATATTTACTTGTATATCATCTGCAAATTCTCCCAAAAATTTCATCGATTTTCTGAAGTGAGGCCATGATTAAGAGGGAAACGTGCGCAGAGGCAAATTCTCCCAAAAATTTCCTTGATTTTCAGAACTGAGGCCATGATTAAGAGGGAAACGTGCGCAGAGGCAAATTCTCCCAAAAATTTCCTTGATTTTCAGAACTGAGGCCATGATTAAGAGGGAAACGTGCGCAGAGGCAAATTATCCCAAAAATTTCCTTGATTTTCAGAACTGAGGCCATGATTAAGAGGGAAACGTGCGCAGAGGCAAATTCTCCCAAAAATTTCCTTGATTTTCAGAACTGAGGCCATGATTAAGAGGGAAACGTGCGCTGAGCTGACCATCTAAAACATTATGGGTGAGGGTCTGCTGCAGAGCTGACCATCCTAAACATTATATGCGAAGGCCCGCTAGTGAGCTGACGCTATAAAACATTATATGAGAGGGCCCGCTAGAGAGCTGACCCAATAAAACATTATATGAGAAGGCCCGCTGGTGAGCTGACCTATATAAAAATTGGCAAACAGGGCCCGCTGGTGAGCTGGCCCTATATAAAAATTATATCACAGGGCCCGCTGGTGAGCTGGCCCTATATAAAAATTATATCCCAGGGCACGCTGGTGAGCTGGCCCTATATAAAAATTATATCCCAGGGCATATGGAAGAGGAGGAGGAGGATGAGAACATTAAGAGTCAACCATATACCCGTTTTTGGGGTGGAAGGGGTGAATGGGAATACAGAGTATTCCCATCATTGTAAATAACATATATAAAGTGAGTTTATGTTCCCCCGGGGCTTTCCTCCAGTGGAGTGGAGAAGTCAGGGGAAATCCAGGCCTTGTTCATTTTTATAAGTGTCAACCTATCAGCATTGTCGGTGGAAAGGCGGATACGCTTATCTGTTATGATGCCACCAGCAGCACTAAATACCCGCTCAGACAGAACGCTGGCGGCAGGGCAGGCCAGCACCTCCAAGGCGTAGAGTGCCAGTTCATACCACGTGTCCAGCTTGGACACCCAGTAGTTGTAAGGCACAGAGGGATCATTGAGGACGCTGACACGGTCTGCTACGTACTCCTTCACCATCTTCCAAAACTTTTCCCTCCTTGTGACACTAGGCTGCGCATCAGGGTGAGGGTGCTGGCGGGGTGTCATGAAGGTGTCCCACGCCTTGGAGAGTGTTGCCCTGCCTTTGTCGGAACTGCTGTGTGCTCCCCTTTTCTCCCCTTCTCGGTTGGCCAAGGTAGCACGTACTCTGCCGCCAGCGTTGTCAGATGGAAAATTTTGGAGCAATTTTTCAACAAGAACCTTCTGGTATTGCACCATTTTGCTTGTCCTCTCCACCGGAGGAATGAGAGATGAGAAATTCTCTTTGTAGCGGGGGTCCAGAAGGGTGAACACCCAGTAATCCGTGTTGTCTAAAATGCGTACAACGCGTGGGTCACGGGAAAGGCAGCCTAACATAAAGTCAGCCATGTGTGCCAGAGTACCAACAGTCAAGATTTCGCTGTCCTCACCAGGAGGCTGACTCTCAATATCCTCATCCTCTTCCTCCTCTTCTGCCCACCCACGCTGAAGAGATGGAACTAAAGTTCCATGGCTACCCTCTGTAGCGGAGGCAACCGTGTCTTCCTCCTCCTCCTCCTCCTCCTCCTCCGCCTCCTCCAATTGTCGCTGAGAAGACGAAGTGAGGGTGCTCTGGCTATCACCTTGTGTAAGCTCTTCCTCCCCCATTTCCACCTCTTCCACATGCAAAGCGTCGGTTTTAATTGTGAGCAGCGAGCGTTTCAGTAGACACAGAAGTGGGATGGTTACACTGATAATAGCGTTATCGCCGCTCACCATCTGTGTCGATTCCTCAAAATTGCGTAAAACCTCGCAGAGGTCTGACATCCATTCCCACTCCTCACTTCTGATTACAGGAAGTTGAACGGAGAGGCGACGACCGTGTAACAGCTGGTACTCCACTACTGCCCTCTGCTGCTCACAAAGCCGGGCCAACATGTGGAAGGTGGAGTTCCAGCGCGTGCTCACGTCACACAGCAGCCGGTGAGCTGGCAATTGTAAGCGCTGCTGCAGCTTCAACAGGCCGGCCGAAGCTGTAGATGACTTACGGAAATGTGCACACACGCGGCGCACCTTGGTCAAGAGATCATGCACATTGGGGTAGGTTTTTAGAAATCGCTGCACCACTAAATTAAATACATGCGCTAGGCATGGTACGTGTGTGAGCTTGCCGAGCTCCAAAGCCGCCACCAAGTTACGCCCATTATCACACACAACCATGCCTGCTTGCAGGTTGAGTGGCGAGAGCCACTGCTCGGTCTGGTGACTAATCCCCTGCAACAGCTCTGAGGCCGTGTGCTGTTTGTCCCCAAGGCAGATCAGCTTCAGCACGGCCTGTTGACGCTTCCCCACTGCAGTGCTACACTGCTTCCAGCTACTGGCTGATGGGGGAGTGGAGGTGTGTGTAGAGAATTCGGAGGTGGAAACGGAGGAGGAGGAGCCAATAACGTAGGTGCTGGTGGAAACCCTGATGGAGGTAGGGCCCGCAATCCTCGGCGTGGGTAGCACCCGTGCCATCCCAGGGTCCGAGTCGCTCCCAGCCTCCACGACATTCACCCAGTGTGCCGTCAGGGAAATGTAGCGTCCCTGGCCACAAGCACTTGTCCATGTGTCAGTCGTTAAGTGGACCTTCCCAGTAACTGCGTTGGTCAGGGCACGGGTGATGTTACGGGACACATGGTGGTGTAATGCGGGGATGGCACACCGGGAAAAGTAGTGGCGGCTGGGGACCGCGTACCGAGGGACAGCTGCTGCCATCAGGCTGCGGAAGGACTCAGTGTCCACAAGCCTAAATGGCAGCATTTCGATGGCCAGTAATTTTGAAAGGTGTGAGGTTAGTGCTATGGCCTGTGGGTGGGTGGCTGGGTACTTTCTCTTGCGCTCAAATGCCTGGGGTAACGACATTTGGACGCTGTGCTGGGACAGGGAAGTGGATGTGGTCGCTGATGGTGCTTCAGATGCTACAGGTGCAGGGCGGGAGGTATGCGGGCCTGCGCCTTCGACAGGCGATTGGCCGGCACCGAAAACAGGGGAAGAGGAGGCAGTGGTGTGGCCTGCAGACACAGATGGGCGATCCAGGCGTTCCTCCCACTTACTACGGTGCTTGGATGCCATGTGTCGGATCATGCTGGTGGTGGTGAGGTTTCTAGTGTTCATGCCTCGGCTCATTCTGGTGTGGCACAGGTTGCAAACTACAATTCTTTTGTCGTCCGCACTTTCCTTAAAAAAACGCCATACCGCGGAACACCTACCCCTTGGCAAGGTAGATTTACGCAAGGGGGTGCTCCGTGGAACATTTGCGGGCCGGTTTGGTGCGGTCCGCCTTCTTTCTGTAGCCACACCACTGCCTCTTCCAGCCTGTTGCGGTGCTGCAGATGGCTCACCCTCAGGACTGCTGTCATCGCTCGGCTCTACACCTTCCCAGGTGGGGTCAGTCACCTCATCGTCCACCAAGTCCTCCTCCACTTCCTCACTCTGATCATCCTCCTCAAGTCTTGATCCCACCACATACTCAGTCATTGACAACTGTATAACATTCTCCTCAACAAGGTCTTGAGACGGAAATAGTGGTTGATTTAATGGCAACTGTGTCTCATCATCATCATCATCATCATCCACTACTTCCTTTGACCTTAAATGCCGTTCACATCTGTCATCTTCTTGTGATTGGGTAGCCTCTAGAGGTTGTGAATCAGGGCACAAGATGTCATGTTCCTCTGCAAGCGTGCTTGGAGAGAGGGTCAAATGAAGGATTGGTGATGAGACGAGCTCATCACTATATCCCAGTGTGGGATCACTTCTTTGACCAGACCGTGTATGGTGGGAGGAAGGATGATCAGAGTGAGGATTATGTTGACCAGACTCTTGGCTACTGAGAGTGGACTTGGTGGAAGACAGGGTGGTGCTTAACCGACTGGAAGCAGTATCAGCTGTCATCCAACCGACCACCTGTTCGCACTGGTCGGACCTCGAGAGTGATGTCCTGCGACGCCCTGTGAAATCAGACATGAAGCTAGGTATGGTGGATGTCTTTCTTTCTTGTGCTCTGGCACCAGGCACAGTTTCTCCGCGTCCTGACCCGCGCCCTGAACTTTCAGGATCACGTCCACTTCCCCGTCCCTTTTTACCCGCCTTCTTCATCTTACACGATATATATGACTTTAATATATATGAGTTTGAAAACTTAACAGTATTTCTTACTATTCTGCAACTCTGCAGAGTACACAGAATAGGCTGCTAAACTGCGGTGACACACACTGAATGGAATAAGTGACTTTAATATTTGAGTTTGAAAAATTAACAGTATTTCTTACTATTCTGCAACTCTGCAGAGTACACAGAATAGGCTGTTAAACGGCGGTGAAAGACACTGAATGGAATATGTGACTTTAATATTTGAGTTTGAAAACTTAACAGTATTTCTTATAATTCTGCAACTCTGCAGAGTACACAGAATAGGCTGTTAAACGGCGGTGAAAGACACTGAATGGAATATGTGACTTTAATATTTGAGTTTGAAAACTTAACAGTATTTCTTATAATTCTGCAACTCTGCAGAGTACACAGAATAGGCTGTTAAACGGCGGTGAAAGACACTGAATGGAATATGTGACTTTAATATTTGAGTTTGAAAACTTAACAGTATTTCTTATAATTCTGCAACTCTGCAGAGTACACAGAATAGGCTGTTAAACGGCGGTGAAAGACACTGAATGGAATATGTGACTTTGATATTTTAGTTTGAAGACTTAACAGTATTTCTTCCTATTCTGCAACTCTGCACAGTACACAGAATGTGCTGCTACACTGCGGCGAAGCACACTGAATGGAATATGTGACTTTGATATTTGAGTTTGAAAACTTAACAGTATTTCTTATAATTCTGGAACTGTACAGAGTACACAGAATAGGCTGTTAAACGGCGGTGAAAGACACTGAATGGAATATGTGACTTTAATATTTGAGTTTGAAAACTTAACAGTATTTCTTACTATTCTGCAACTCTGCAGAGTACACAGAATAGGCTGTTAAACGGCGTTGAAACACACTGAATGGAATATGTGACTTTAATATTTGAGTTTGAAAACTTAACAGTATTTCTTATAATTCTGGAACTGTACAGAGTACACAGAATAGGCTGTTAAACGGCGGTGAAAGACACTGAATGGAATATGTGACTTTGATATTTTAGTTTGAAGACTTAACAGTATTTCTTCCTATTCTGCAACTCTGCACAGTACACAGAATGTGCTGCTACACTGCGGCGAAGCACACTGAATGGAATATGTGACTTTGATATTTGAGTTTGAAAACTTAACAGTATTTCTTATAATTCTGGAACTGTACAGAGTACACAGAATAGGCTGTTAAACGGCGGTGAAAGACACTGAATGGAATATGTGACTTTAATATTTGAGTTTGAAAACTTAACAGTATTTCTTACTATTCTGCAACTCTGCAGAGTACACAGAATAGGCTGTTAAACGGCGTTGAAACACACTGAATGGAATATGTGACTTTAATATTTGAGTTTGAAAACTTAACAGTATTTCTTATAATTCTGGAACTGTACAGAGTACACAGAATAGGCTGTTAAACGGCGGTGAAAGACACTGAATGGAATATGTGACTTTAATATTTGAGTTTGAAAACTTAACAGTATTTCTTACTATTCTGCAACTCTGCAGAGTACACAGAATAGGCTGTTAAACGGCGTTGAAACACACTGAATGGAATATGTGACTTTAATATTTGAGTTTGAAAACTTAACAGTATTTCTTATAATTCTGGAACTGTACAGAGTACACAGAATAGGCTGTTAAACGGCGGTGAAAGACACTGAATGGAATATGTGACTTTAATATTTGAGTTTGAAAACTTAACAGTATTTCTTATAATTCTGGAACTGTACAGAGTACACAGAATAGGCTGTTAAACGGCGGTGAAAGACACTGAATGGAATATGTGACTTTAATATTTGAGTTTGAAAACTTAACAGTATTTCTTATAATTCTGGAACTGTACAGAGTACACAGAATAGGCTGTTAAACGGCGTTGAAACACACTGAATGGAATATGTGACTTTAATATTTGAGTTTGAAAACTTAACAGTATTTCTTATAATTCTGGAACTGTACAGAGTACACAGAATAGGCTGTTAAACGGCGGTGAAAGACACTGAATGGAATATGTGACTTTGATATTTTAGTTTGAAGACTTAACAGTATTTCTTCCTATTCTGCAACTCTGCACAGTACACAGAATGTGCTGCTACACTGCGGCGAAGCACACTGAATGGAATATGTGACTTTGATATTTGAGTTTGAAAACTTAACAGTATTTCTTATAATTCTGGAACTGTACAGAGTACACAGAATAGGCTGTTAAACGGCGGTGAAAGACACTGAATGGAATATGTGACTTTAATATTTGAGTTTGAAAACTTAACAGTATTTCTTACTATTCTGCAACTCTGCAGAGTACACAGAATAGGCTGTTAAACGGCGTTGAAACACACTGAATGGAATATGTGACTTTAATATTTGAGTTTGAAAACTTAACAGTATTTCTTATAATTCTGGAACTGTACAGAGTACACAGAATAGGCTGTTAAACGGCGGTGAAAGACACTGAATGGAATATGTGACTTTAATATTTGAGTTTGAAAACTTAACAGTATTTCTTACTATTCTGCAACTCTGCAGAGTACACAGAATAGGCTGTTAAACGGCGTTGAAACACACTGAATGGAATATGTGACTTTAATATTTGAGTTTGAAAACTTAACAGTATTTCTTATAATTCTGGAACTGTACAGAGTACACAGAATAGGCTGTTAAACGGCGGTGAAAGACACTGAATGGAATATGTGACTTTAATATTTGAGTTTGAAAACTTAACAGTATTTCTTATAATTCTGGAACTGTACAGAGTACACAGAATAGGCTGTTAAACGGCGGTGAAAGACACTGAATGGAATATGTGACTTTAATATTTGAGTTTGAAAACTTAACAGTATTTCTTATAATTCTGCAACTGTACAGAGTACACAGAATAGGCTGTTAAACGGCGGTGAAAGACACTGAATGGAATATGTGACTTTAATATTTGAGTTTGAAAACTTAACAGTATTTCTTATAATTCTGCAACTCTGCAGAGTACACAGAATAGGCTGTTAAACGGCGGTGAAAGACACTGAATGGAATATGTGACTTTGATATTTTAGTTTGAAGACTTAACAGTATTTCTTCCTATTCTGCAACTCTGCACAGTACACAGAATGTGCTGCTACACTGCGGCGAAGCACACTGAATGGAATATGTGACTTTGATATTTTAGTTTGAAGACTTAACAGTATTTCTTCCTATTCTGCAACTCTGCACAGTACACAGAATGTGCTGCTAAACTGCGGCGAAGCACACTGAATGGAATATGTGACTTTGATATTTTAGTTTGAAGACTTAACAGTATTTCTTCCTATTCTGCAACTCTGCACAGTACACAGAATGTGCTGCTACACTGCGGCGAAGCACACTGAATGGAATATGTGACTTTGATATTTTAGTTTGAAGACTTAACAGTATTTCTTCCTATTCTGCAACTCTGCACAGTACACAGAATGTGCTGCTAAACTGCGGCGAAGCACACTGAATGGAATATGTGACTTTGATATTTGAGTTTGAAGACTTAACAGTATTTCTTCCTATTCTGCAACTCTGCACAGTACACAGAATGTGCTGCTAAACTGCGGCGAAGCACACTGAATGGAATATGTGACTTTGATATTTTAGTTTGAAGACTTAACAGTATTTCTTCCTATTCTGCAACTCTGCACAGTACTCAGAATGTGCTGCTAAACTGCGGCGACGCACACTGAATGGAATACGTGACTTTGATATTTTAGTTTGAAGACTTAACAGAATGTGCTCTAATCTGCAACTTTGCACACTAAACAGAATGTGCTCTAATCTGCAACTTTGCACACTAAACAGAATGTGCTCTAATCTGCAACTTTGCACACTAAACAGAATGTGCTCTAATCTGCAACTGTGCACACTAAACAGAATGTGCTCTAATCTGCAGCTTTGCACACTAAACAGAATATATATATATTTTTTTTTTTTTTTTTGTTTTTTTCCCCCCACACCAAATAACCTGCTGCCCCCACACACAGTAGTCCTAAAAAGGACTTTTGGTTCTTTTTTTTTTCACAATTTTTGTTTTTTTCCTCCCTACACTGCCTTTCCCTTCCTATCCTCAGCTCTCCCTGGCTCAGACTGAGCCGAACTCGATGGTCAGGTGCTATACAGCACCTGACCACGGGTTCTGGCCAGCCAATCAGTGTAATGCCAGCAGCCAACATGGCTGCTGGCATTACACCGATGTCAGAGCCTCCCTGCACGTTTATTGGCTGCGCAGCAGCCGCAAAACGTGCGGGGAGGAGACCCGAACATGGCGGGCGAGCACATGCGGTACTCGTACGAGTACCGCCATGTGCCGAGCAGAGCGATGCTCGAGCCGATCCGAGCATCGGCCGAGCATGCTCGCTCAACACTAATATTTATAGTTGAATATATACACCCCACTTAAGTGGGCATCAAAATACTTTACATAAAACAAATAAAAGTATATATCAGTTGTGAAAAGCCATAAGGAAAAATTAGGTCTTACACTGGTGTGGAAGGATGGGAGATCCAGAGCACACTGGAGTCCCAGCAGCAAAAAGTTCCAGACCCCAGGGGCAGCACTTGAGAATGCCTTTCCACCTAAAGTGGAATAGCCAATTTTGTCTCCTTTAGTTGGACACCACCTGAGAATCACAGGCTGTAATTACCATTCCCTCTGTGCTTAAGCCAGGTTTGCAAGTACTGAGCCCCAACGTCATAACGGCTAACATGTACCTTACACAAAAGACCACGGGTAACAAATGCAGGATGGGAGCGCTCAAATGTGTAGATACCTTTCAACATTCGGGCAGCTGCATCTCGTAAACTAATACCTAGTACAACATATCTCTATATATGCTGTTTTTCCTATTAAGCTTAGCTAAACTTTTTATAAGGTGACAAGTCCACTTTAGTACGTTTTCAGAAAAAGTTACTATTCCTGAATTGCCCTCCCCTGTGGCACTCAAATGGATAACAGATAACAACTGATACAGAACGATAAATTCAAGTATAAAACTAGCCCACACGGATTTTCAGCTCTAAAGGTTGTGTAAGTGCAGTCATTTTTCTCACTATGTAAATATTTTTTTACTATAATTTCAAATACATTTTTGCAGTTGCATTTATGGAACAGTACAGCACAGTCTTTGACATCCAATCCATTTACATGTAACCACCCACACTAAATATATTTACAACAGCCTGCTGTTTATTTTTCTTATGACATTTTAGAAAGTCATTCAGTACAGGCCAATTCCTTATATAACACAATTTTGTATTCATTTGGGATTGGCACCACTGCCTCTCACCATAGTGGTTTAATTTACTATATGATGAAGATCAATAATGCTTAATCTGTAGTGCATGGCTATATATTAAATTCAATTAAGCCATTTGAACCATGCAGGATTGGGGCAAATAATAGCTAGATGGCACAAATGTGCTAATATGTCTCTATCCCCTAAACAGGTTATGAACGTGAAAAGCTGCTCTAAACTCAAACTGATAGTGCGATCAAAATAAAAACAAAATATCAGTGAGAGCTAATAATAATGTGATATAACACAGTTTTAAATGACATACAGTTTTTAATTGAAATGACACAAAACATAAAAAGTACATACAGTGTGGATAACACCAAAGGGCTGTACTCACAAACCACTTATGGTATACGTATGGAATTAAATGTATCAGCTGATTATTCACAAGGCGACAGACGTCCCAGAAATCAAATACGTTGATTACATGAAAAAGATTAAAAATTAACGCATAGTGTTATCTGTTTCATATAAATTAAAACTCAGTACAAAAGTCCAAATAAAAGGCCAAATTAAATCTTCAAACGGATATATCAAATCTTCCAGTTTTCAGAAGGTAACTCAATTCTTATGTCACCGCCTGGCTGGAGAGGCTTGTGGGGGATATATGAACTCCCCTCACTCAGTCAACAATCTGTCAGCTCAATTACAGTGATCTCCAATATCACAATGAAAAGTAAAGTCATACTCACACAGATTAATTCTCCCGAGGGATTATCCACTACTCTCGGGTTTTGGCATATGGGGAAAATTCAAGAAACTGTCCCAACTCGGTCTGACCACTCCTGGGTTCCCTGGTAGTCAGTAGTGAGGTGATAGACTAAATCAATCCAAGAAAATCTATATAGCAGGACTAAAAAAATCCCCTGGTGAAAAATACTTGAGAACTGCAAATGGATATAAAAATATTTATTAAAACTACCGGTAATGAAAAATATAAACTTGGAATATTCCAAACTTCTATTGCATAAATCACTTTACATGTTTCATAACCTTACTGGGTTATTTCTTGAGGAGTTAGAGTATCCCCATGAATCCTGCAAAAACTGAAATGAATCACATGAAAATCTTCTCTACTTTTCTACAGCCATATACAAGGGTGTCAGGCTCTCACAGCATGCCATTCTGTGTTTATGAGAGGAGAATGCAGCATGTTTTTGAGCTAGAGAAGATAGGCAAATAAAGGGGAATTGAAGCTTAGTATAGGGAGTCTTTTAGGTAGAAGAATGGACGAAGGAGGTTGACCCCAAATACCCCAAAATTTGGCATGACTGACTGGCAAGACACAGGCTGCTGGGGTCCAAATTACTTGCTGATATTGCTTTTATTGTCTCTGTGATGGAAAAGTCTAGGGAAAGAAGTTGATTTTGTTTTTTAGTTATATATATTTTATTTTTTGAGCCTGACTATGATAAGATAGGGTGGACAACATAAAAAAACAAAATAATAAAAATAATAATAAAAAATTTCAAAAACGAATATACAGATAATTAAACAGATAAATATATAAGGTGACAGATAGCTGACTGGGAGCCTTATGTGAGCTCTGTGACTGAGGTAGATTTGATAGACAGCACACGACATGAGGATTTTGTTGAGGGCCAAGGCAAGACATCACACTCCATCCGTTGTGTACTGTAGAGAGTAAAAACACCCAGTAGGTGTGTAATGTCCAGCAAATGCACAAACGGGAGGGGGAAAAGGTGGAGCAGTGTAGGGACGTGGGAGTAAAGTGTTAGCTCAAAATTTGACTGCAGCAATGGTTTCTGCAGCGTGTACAATAAATGGTGATGATCCCTCTCCTGGATGCAGTTTATCAGGTCCCACCAATCAGACCATGCCAGTCCCCCATCCCCGCTAACATACACATCTGCCACATTGTAGGGTGTACTATTTTGAATCACTTGATATCATCATGAATATGTGCCAGTGTCACTTAAGCAGGAACTTAGCATTGTGGGCAAAGGACAATTGCACTCTGCATGCTAACATATTTTACAAGGTATATGTTGTTGTAGGACTCACAACTTTGACTACTTATTTCTCTACTACAGCCCTCAGAAGACGTTATATTTTGCTGGGAAATGTTGCACCATAGGAAACATAGGCTAAAATGTGTTGGAATAGGAGAAAAATGTGTTGAGTAGGAGAAAAATGTGTTGGAAAAAGCAAAAAATTTGCTGAAATAGGCGAAAAGGAGGGCAATTTTTAGAGAAGGGGCATGGGGTTGGAGACGGGGAATGGGCTACTTCAATTAATAGGGAGGTGCCACTGTTACAGCCTGACAAAAGGCAAATACATTCTATAAAGAATGAGATCTTTCAGAATGGCAACAAGATAAAATGTATGCATGTAAATGCTCGTAGTCTGGCTGGTAAGATGGGAGAACTAAAAATTATTGCAAAGTATGAGCAGTATGATCTAACTGGTTTGTCTGAAACCTGATTAGATGATACATATGACTTAGCAGTCAGTCTAGAGTGATATTAACTTTTAGGAGGGATAGGGTTAATAAAAGGGGAGGGGGTATGCCTGTATGTAAAGCATGTCTTAAAACCTAGTATAAGGGAAGATATAAATTAAGGATTCAATGAAAATGTAGAGGTGCTGTGGGTTGAAATACACGCTGGGGGCACACATAATAAAAAGATGTTAGTGGGGATTTGCTACACACTACCTAATATTGGGGAGTTGGAGGAAGCCCAACTTTTACTGCAAATGAAAAAGGCTTCTAGGTCAGGAAATGTAATTATAATGGGAGATTTCAATTAACCTGACATTGACTGGATCAATATGACTTACAGCACAACAAAGAGAAACAATTTTTTAAGTATAATTAATGATAATTTAATGTCCCAACTAGTAGAGGAGCCAACTAGAAAAGAGGCATTGCTTGACCTAGTGCTCTCAGACAATTCGAACATGATGGCATGACGAACAGTATACAAGTAAGGGAACAGTATTGACCACAATATGATATCCTTTGAAATTTGTTATGAAAAACATAATAGTAAGGGTTTAACCAAAACATTCAAATTTAAAAAGGCTAATTTTACAAAGCAAAATGCAGTATTAAAAGATATTCAGTGGGACAGCAATTAAGCTATCTAAAATATAAAATGAGAGAAATATTGCAAATGAGAGCAAGAAAAATCCTAAACAATTCTACAAGTATACAAAATTTTATGGTTGATATGGGTCCTCTTAAGGCTGAAACAGGTGAATCGATTACTGAGGATAAGGCCATAGCTGACACCCTAAATGCATTCTTTGCTTCAGTATATACAAAGGAAGCAACAATGACAGGCCATGGACAAATAGACAAAACCACAGGATTTCCTCCATCATGCACATGGCTTTCTGAGGACAAAGTCCAAAAGAGACTGTAAAATTGTTATTGATTCACTTTCATCAGGCATAGTGCCCTGTCATTGGAGGAAAGCTTATATACTTCCATTGTTCAAAAAGGAGGCAAGATCTAAACCAGTAAATTATAGACCTGTGAGTTTGACTTCCATAGTGGGTAAGATATTAGATATTAGATTATATTAGATATTATTCAGAACTATGTGAAGACAAACAATATTATTAGCAGGAGTCAGCATGGTTTTATGAAGAATAGATCATGTCAGAGTAATTTACCTGCATTTATAAGTTATAAGTTATAAGTGCAGTGTCACAGGTTTCATTCCTGGGTCCTATGCTTTTTAATTTGTTTAATAATGATCTAGAAGTGGGAATTGAAAGTAGCGTCTCAGTCACTGCTGATTACATTAAGCTGTGCAAGGAAATACATATAGAGTTGGATGTTTTTTCTCTGTAGAAGGATTTAGATAAAGTGAGTGAATGGGCAGAAAAGTGGCAGATGACATTTAATGTAGATAAATGTAAGGTCTGGGCTGTGGAAACAAACATACTACATATACTCTAAATGGGAAACAACTTGAGAATCCTCATTAGAGAAATATTTAGGAGTACTGATAGACAATAGACTTCACAGCAGTATGCAGAAGTCACTCAGCTGCTGCAAGAGCAAATAGGGTACTAACCTGTATAAAAAGAGATATAGATGCAAGGGATGCTAATATTATTATACCTCTATAAATCCTTGGTTAAGCCTCATCTGGAATATGGCGTACAGTTTTGAGTACCAGTTCTTAAAAAAAAGACATTGTTGAACTGGAAAAAGTTCAGCAATGTGCAACAAAACTGATAAGTGGATTTGAGGGTCTGAGTTATAAAGAGAGATTAGCCAAACTGTTTTTTTTTTACATTAGAGAAGAGACGTCTAAGGGGTGATATGACTATCATTCACAAATACATTCAAGGACAATACAAAGAACTATGCAATTAATTATTTATGCAAAGAGTTGAGCTAAGAATGAGAGGTCATCCATTAAGATTAGAGGGAAGGTGCTTTCTACTTAAACAAATGCATGTATTTTTTACAGTAAGGGCAGTAAAGCTAAGAAAATTTTTGCCTCAGGGTGTTGTACTTGCAGATACTGTAACTGCTTTCAAATAAGCAATGGATGCCTATCTGGAGAGATGAAGGAATGGAGGCAACAGAGGCCATCAGAGTTTTAACCCAGGTTGGCTCAGCAGTGGAAGGCCCTGGGGAAGTAGTAGGTGCACAGTGCAAAAGGGACATAGGGTGCCAGAATATTCCCCAGTTTGACATGAGGAACAATGAGCTAAAAGTGATAGTGGGACCCCTGAATCCTTAGGTTTGGATTTCCCCATGTGTCCTTTAGAATCAGACATGTTCAGGAACAACCCCCAAAACTAGGACAAAGTAGTCCAAAGTAGTGAAAAAGAGAAATCACATAGAAATACTCAAAAGGTACTTAGCTCACTGTAAATGGTTAAACTCACGAAGAAGAGGGACAGTCTCTGTGTAGCATAAGCAATGGGTACAGTAAGATGCCTGCCAAGGTGCCACCCATCCAGCCCACAAAAACATGGATAGATGATACATGGGGCGACTCCAAAGGCATTTTCTGCCTTCTTGATACTGGAGCACCTGTATAAGCCGAATCAGTAACAAGCGCTTGTGTAATGAATGAACCATGTCACAGGGTCATTCTTAGAAAGTCAAAAAACAGAAGTACAGAAGATAGAAAAGAAAGGTCAGTAACTAAAGTCCACTCTAGATGTCACAAGTCATTTTGCTAAGGACATCTGATTGATAGTAAACCAACAAAAAGAGACTAGTTCAGTACTGTGTATCCAGAGGTTATAGGAATATTAAAACTCAACTTTTATTGGGTGTACAATAAAATGACTAAAAGGTCACATGTAACTAAACATTCGATAAAAACAACAGTGAATTCCAGTGTCCGTGGGTTATATTTTCTCAATGTAGACCGTAACACAATAAAGTAAAATATAATCAATTCGTTGGCATATACTAGTATCTACATGTGGGGTCGTCTATTTATCACTCCCATGTATAAGTATATTAATAGTGATTATATATAAACCAGATAACTGCAGGTGCCCTGCGTATCACTAGACACAGACATCTCCCAATTATCTGAATCGCCAAATACATGTAAGACTGTATTCAAGTCTTCTGATTGACAGCAAGTACCCTGCTTTAAAATTTCTCAGAGGTGCCATGCATGATCATCAGTAGTAAAGGCACTTAGACTAAATCCAGTCACCTCACATAAATATAATTGTGAGGGATAACATGGTACCAGATACTAAACTGCAGGTGTCCTGCTGGTATGTCATTTACAGGTACCCTGCGTATCATAAGGTTTACTGCTGCTAAGGCCTGATAATAAATACCACCCTTGATATTCTAGTTACGAGGTGTGATTGATAAATCAGATACTTTACGGTAGGTGTCTTGCTATTTAATTATTGCAAGTACCCCGCGTATCTGTAGAAGCTCGATTCAGTTATAATAGATACATCTTTATGTTCTTATGTTGGAGGATTTAATCATGTGTCTAAATATTGACTTGCTACATATCTGCAGGTGCCCTGCAATCTGTGTCTCTAAATTACGGCAACATAATCGAGTTAGGATAACCCAATTCATTATTATAAATTTCGTACCATCACAGGGGTGTCAAATACTAAATAGATGTATAGGTTAGTGTTTCACAGATTACCCTACTTAGTGGACAAGGGAATTTGTTATTTCAATCTCTATTAACATCTTCATAGCAGTGGAGAATAGTATAGAGCCTATATAGGTTAAATAAATGCTCAGTTGTAATATTAATCACTAGAGATGTCAGAACAAACCAGGGTTAATAGAGCATCCTTTTTGTGGTCGCCGACAGATAACTATTAGCTAGTTATAAATAAATATATTGTTACTGCAATGCTATTTCACAAATGAGAGTACATTTGGATACGATGATTATTTCCTTAATTGACAGCACGTAAGCGATCCGTTTTATGGTCCCAAGTAGTCAATTAATATAGTTTTAGAGTCTTCATAGTCATCATAGTGCAGAGCCTATAGTGATTAAATAAATGCTCAAATCACCACGCTTCATGCTAAAGATATAGATAGTTCCGTGGATTATGATCAAGATACGCTATCTGGTTCCTATAGCAGAGCGATCCTTATTATCCTTATCGCTACCTGGTAACCAATAGTTGATATTACTGCAACATTGTCTCACAGTAGAAGATACATTCATATGCTATTGCCGCACCAATGTATAACCAGAAAGGATACATCTAGCTGTAACAGCTATCTCCTATCGCTGAGCGATCCTTTTTAATGGTCGCAAGCGATCAATCTAATTAATGTTCAAGTGTGATTATATCTCAGACAGAAGTACATACTAGGTCCTGATAATTTCCCTGTGTCCTTGTTACTGAGCGATCCTTTCAGTGGTCTCCAGTAATGAGTAACTAATGATTGAATGCTCACACCAAATTATTGCTTTGCCGGTTGCGCTCATACTACCGTGAGAACTGCTAAATATAAATGCAGATCATTCTCCATCAAGCACTCACGGAGACATAAGAGAGCACTACAACAGGGTATGAAGTCATGGTACCCCTAGACAGCCCAACACGTTTCACCAGTGTAAATGGTTTCATCTGTTTGGATGCCGGTCATTTTACCGTTGCATCAGTGAATAAAATATATATGGTATAGAACCGCTCCATAACCGACCAGTAGGGGCGCTGTTCCATTCCATTGCGGTATCCCTATTCCGCTTAACGGGCTCTGGTACCTACCGGACCCGCCTGTGTCAGAGCGACCCCTGGTGGCTATTACTATTCTGGACATTCGGTACATGCAGTGTTGCGCCGCGTGGCGCTGTTCCTTGTCGACCAAAAGGGATAACCGCTCCTTAACCGCTGCTAGCGGTGTGCACATTCGAAGTACCAGTACCGGAGTTCTACTCTGACTGTGTTACTCTGATCTCCCTCTGTGGCCTTACTACCTGCAACGCTGTGCTCACTCCCTCTGGGAGTTTCTCTGTTTGGTTGGGCGTTACCTATAACCCTTCGTGTACCTGGAGTGACCAGGTAGGGTTTACTACTGCCTTGGGCAGTTCCACCACTAGAGACAGCGTTGTTCCACTATACTGCAGGCTGAGGGCCATTAGCTGTGTGTCAGCTACCTACTCTTGCCTCAATCCACCCCTAGCATTCTAGGGTCTCTAATTCGCAGCTACCTTGGTCTCTATTATCTCTCTTGTGGGGAGATGGTTACTCCACTGTTGCCCGGTATTTGGAGACCGTATTTGGTTCTAACCTCCACGGTGCCAGTTTCGTTCCATACAGTCTGGTTCTGAGTTGCCTCGTTCCAGGGTCTTGGTGTCCAGGCATCTGGACAGTGCCAGTCTTCGCTCCATACAGTCTGGGTCAGTGTTGCCTCGTTCCTAAGGGTTTAGGTACCCAGGCGTCTGGGTAGTGTCAGTTCTGTTTCTCGTACTCCTCCTGTGTACGCTCACCTGGTCAGCTTCCCTACGGGTTGCCAGGATCTATCCACGAACTACATTCAGTTGTGCCTGTCTAAGTACCCCATATTGCATTCCTGCAGCTACCGTGTATTATTTGTTTCTGTATGCTCTGCCTTGTGGTCCCCTGGGCCTTATTCAGTATATGTTCTGTTTTCAATAAAGTCTTTTAACCTTACCAATCTGTCTGAGTGTTCATCTAAAACTGTAACATACTCAAAGGGTTAAGTGTCGAATAAATGACAGGTTCCGTCAAATAAATTGCAGTTCCTGTCGAATAAAGAGGTGAAAGTTGAATGGAGTTAGTATGTTGAATATATGCAATATACGTTGAAAAGGGGGGTATTTGTCTAAGGTGGGGCACATTGTGTAGTGCTTCTGTTTATTTTAACCATTTGACCAATGCACATCCCTATGGCAGTCCATGGTGCTGAAAGCCTTCTCTTTATTCCCCTAATGGCTAGGTAGGGGAGCACAGAGAATGCTGTTCAGAATTGTCGTAGCTCTCCCTGCTGTTATTCCATAGGAAAGTACAGGGAGATACCAACTATGACAACATGAGTTTGGTGAAGTGAAGACTGTGAACTCCAACAGCAGAGGCTGCTATCGGAGTATACTGAATGAGTCAAAGTGTCACATTAAAATATCAACACACATCCTTGCATACAACTGTGTCTCATTATTCAGCATTTCCATATGGAAAAGAGTCATTATGCTGCATAGGCCATTGTCAATGTGATTAATGAAAATTCATATACCTGTCGGATTGATGTCGATGTGGGCATCTTTTTTTCGCAGTGCTGGTGATGTAATGTCGTAGACACTTTAGTGTGCCTACGACATTGTTCTGACAGGACGTTGACATTTTTAGCCCTCTCCGTCTCAAAGGCCCTTCCTTTTTTTAAGTGCCCTGTCCTCTGGAGGAGGGGAACCTTACCCCATGGTTCCTGTGTTCCATATAGGACGTAAGAGAAATTCATTTTACAGACAAATAGCCACTCATAAATCTATTTTGTTAATTGCACCATATGTATATAAAAAATGAATAGGGGTTTTTCTTTGACACTTAACAAATGCTTAGTAAATGTGTTCCACTATGCAATTATTTTGCTCCTCTTTTATTTAGATTTGGTCTTTATACTTATCATTGCATTGTTCTTTAGGCAAGAGCATCCGTAACTAAAAAGCCTCAGATACGTTTGGGAGGAAAAGGTATAAAATGTCAAGGTATTTGTGGTATGAAGGAGTTTTGGAAGCGGTATGATGATAAAGTTATGCTAAGGTATGATGTACAAAGAAGTTTATGCTGTGGTATAGGGATGGGAGCAGATCTTCTTATAGGGTAGTATCAGAGTGATAGTGTCACTACGCTGGGTGTAGGAACCAACGTAGTCCTAGCACTGGGCCAGTAGGAGTGTGTCATAGGTAGCGTGTGAAGCTCAGGTGCGGTGACAGTTTGCCAGGTACACCCTTGTTGCAGCCGAAGCTGGGTAAAGATGCTGGTTGCAAAATTGCTCCTCCCCAAGGAGCACCCAGGATGGGATTATGCTGGGATCCGTGAAGAACTAGACTAGGATAGGAGAAGAGGAGTGTGAACTGGCAGCATGACCAAGAGCAGGAACTTATACATCAGCCAGGGAGATGAGCAGTTGGAGACAACATGGAGTACGGTAATGGACCAGAAACAGGATCCGAAGGCATACTCATGAGAAGCTGGGACAAACCAAAACTAGCAGTGCAGTACCAGTCAGGAATCAGAGCCGAAGCCAGGAGGGATAGCCAGAGACAAGACCAGGATGAGCAATGCGGTACCAAGTCAGGATATAGAGCCGAAGTCAGGATGGATAGCCAGAATCAGGAACCAGGTAACCCACAGTACAGAAATCAGAAGGCAAAGGGAGCTCTGGAGGCAATCATGTTCAAAACTAAATGAGGGCAAAACTGCAGCAATCTAAACTTAGCTGATGGATTCTGGGGTTACAGTGAGAAAGAGAGGGGACCTTTTCCCCCATTACTGCATTTAATGTAGGGGAGAGTACTCTTTCACCTTTCACCTTGACATGGAAAGAGATAGGTCAATGACTACCCTTTCTACGTGTCAATATTTAACACACAATAAAAGTAAAAGTAAATGGAGACATGAATACTGTCGATAATGGAACCACACATTTTGACAGCAGAAACAAATCATGTGGCCCATCCAGTCTGCCTATCTAATTTAAAATACCCAGTATTTTATATTTATGACTATCACAGAATTTTTGAATTCCCTAACAGTATTTGGGCCTACAACCTCTGCTGGTAGGCAGTTCCATGGGTCTATCACCCTTTCCGTTCCATTAAGTCTGTATTTCACTTCTGAGTTTCTGTGTCCTAAATGCATTATATCTTATACTTTTGAGCATTAAACTTTCAATCCCATATTCTTATCTGTTTTTCCAGTTTTCCTAAATCCTCATGTATTTGGTTTATCCTTCCTGAAGAGTCACCCGTGTTGCAGATTTTGTATCAGCTGCAAAAAGACACATCCTACCTTTAATAACACAAGAAATATCACTAAAAAAGATATTGAAGAGAACAGGCCCTAGCACCCTAGCATGAACCCTGTGGAACTCTACTAGTAACCCATCCTTCCTCTGAATAAGCACATCCTTCAACCAATTCTTTATCCAAACAACTTGAATTAGCTTCAAATGCAGTACATTATCAGAATCTTTACAATAAAATCCTAATATCCTACATCTGCTGCTCCATTCTTATATGTCACTTGACAAGATCTTCTTATTGTAAAGACATGCTGCCATGGATCTTCCTTTCAATAGCGTTTTTGTTTATTTGCTAAGTAATGATGGCAGATTCACAGCCATTTTTTGTGTAGTGGAACTACACTGGTAATATTGCAGTGATCTAGAACCTCTCCTGTGAAAAGATACTGAGCTAGAGAATGGATGTATCTCATATGTTCCAATTGATTTATCCTCTTTCAATTTAGATAACATCACTAAAACATCATCCTCGTCCATGGGTTTAACATTAACAATTCTTCTAAAACTATTCAGAAGTAATTGTTTAGCTAGTCTGCTATTTTCTTATCTCCCTCCACATATGTAATTTTAATCTTATTATGCCTCCTTTAGTTTTTCTATTTTCCATAATATACCTAAATAAAGTCTTTGCTATTTTCTCTTCTACTTGGGATTTAGCACATCACATACTGTGCTTATCTGCCCTTTATTTAACCTTATAAGCCTCCCTATTTTCAACTGACTGTGTCTGCCTCTGCTTCCTGTATGAACATTATTATAGAAACATAGACATTTAGATTTTGATTGCAAAAAAGAACCATCTGGCCCATTTGCCATCTAATAAAATGTACAGTTTTACATACTTTTCAGAATAAACTTATGTCTGCCCCAGGCATTTTCAGATTCCCTAACAGAATATGTCTGTACAACTTTTGCTGGGAGGTTGTTCCCTGAGTTTATCACCCTTTCTGTAAAAGGGATTCAATCTACCTTTGTAGCAAAAAACTCACAAGAGTGATACAAATGTGATACCTTTTAATGGCTAACTGAGGACACAGAAAGTGCAAGCTTTTAGGACACTAAGGTCCCTTCTTCAGGCATGGGTACCACCTCTCACCCCAGGTAAGAGCCTGGGGACCAGTGATCAGCAGTCAGTGTGGTTAATAATAATGGTAATGTTTGTGAGTAACCAAACTAAAACAAAGGTCTTAGATTTTAGAAGGTCAGATTTGTCTCTTGCCGGGTAACACAGTAGAGATAATCTCTCTCTCTCTCACACACACACACACACACATTTCTCATTTCCTGTGGCACTTAATTGATTAAAAAGATTTCTATGGGAGGGAGCGGAGCACACTGGGGAGGTACTATATGGCTTTAGCAGACTGTTTCAATGTAATATTCACATGTAAAGTGAAATAAATAAAGACTTATCTTTCTAAATAAAAAAAGGCTAATAAAAAATTAAAATTCAAAATCACAGTTATTCCTTTAACATAAAATGCTTTCAAAATCACCATTTATTCATTTAACATTTTGCCAGGGGAAAAACTGTATATGCTGAGCCTGGCAAACAAATGCTGTCATACTTGAGAAAGTTGCTGTGTTTGAGCAGTAAATGCATTGTCTGAACCAAAAGAAAATAACTAATTCCAAGGATATTCTTCACTGATACTGGAGTAGTATTGAGACCCAGCTGGTAGCTGACCTCGGATTCTGTCAGTGAAATAAGAATCAACACAGATGAGCAATTGCAGACTGTAAATTAAAGGGATAGTAATATTTCACAAAAACAGCAGTTCCAAAATCTTCATAGTATTTGAGCCATAGAGAGTGTTACATAATACTGTCAGAATTGTAGTTCAAGAGTAACTGAATGATAAAGTTTCCTTCTCCTGCCCCTTTTACCTAGTGTAAGCCACCTCCCCTCAGATGTGTAATCTGGTCCGCAGACCAGACAGCTAACAGCATGGGACAATCTTCTTACGGTGAGAGGTTTTTCCCTTATGCTAATTTAAGATTGTCCCTCTCTGCGATCCATTTGGACACCACCTTTCTGTTCTGAGGTGAGCAGTGTCACATCAGTAAAAGGTCTGTCAGACTAAAGCCTAGATTCTATTACCCCTGCAGCCGACAGTATTTTTTCAAGCACAGTAAGCTATTACATTTCCTGTGCTGTTAAAAATTACCAGTAAAAAAACCGCTTCAGGTGATAAATGTTGCTGTGTTTTCATCCATTGAAAAAACAAAAACTGCTGAAACATGCCATTCGATTTCAAGCTTTAACCCTAAGATCTGTCAAGGGACCCATTTTATTGTGGGAAATTCTGCACCCAATTTTTGGGGGGCGCAGAGTCCCATAACGGATCTCCTAAGTGCTTACACATGAATTGAAAGTAAAAAAAAAAGCCTAAGCCCCATATCAATACATCCAAAGTACTGAAGATATGTGTGAAAGTTAGTAGAATTAACCCTATGAGTGTAAGTGGTATATAATGACCCCACTGGCACTCACTAAAAACAGCCATTGACAATAAACATTTACCACTAATCCTGATGTCCAGTGGAGTTTTCAGCACCATGGTCAGCTACTGTTCATCTTCTTCAATCTTCTCTCTTCTTTCTCTCCATCTTCTTTCTTCTTCTCTTCTTTCTTCCGTGTTCCAATCACAGTCCTGTATGAGAAAGCAAAAGAGAAATATCAATTGTGTGCCCCAAACATAATTCGTACGTACAGTATGTGAATAGTTTAACCCCTGAGTGCCAGAGGTGTGCGTACTTCTCTGGCACTCAAAGGGTTGAAGCGGACCTATCACCCCAAATAACCCCCCATAAATTATTCATATAGCGATAAGCTTAGAAATAGTAGTATTATCCAGCATAAGTGCAGTGTTATTAAAAAATCCTACTTTATCTGAGACTGATGGGTAGGCTTCTTCCTTTAAAGGCATCTGTGCATCTGCGCCGTCAGTCCCTTCCTTTTACCTTAAGGTACAATGCAACACCTCCTAGAGGAGACTGGGACAGACAGTGCAGTCGCGCAGATGTCTCTAAACCAAGACGTTTGCTCTGATGCCTGCCCGTCAGTCTCAGATGAAGTAGAATTTCTTAATAACGCTGTATTTATTCTGGAAATACTACTATTTCTAAGCTTTTCGCTATATGAATAATTATTGGGGGGGACTTTTTGGGGGGTGATTATTACATTTTAAGCAATGCATATATGTCCGATTTGAATGTTGTTGTTGCCAATTGAATAAAATGATACTTACATTCGTTAATTAAATATCTTTTTCCAATGGAAAGTAAAATTCCTGGGAAATATGAATGTAATAATTCTAGTTGTGCTCTCTGCCTCTGTAGGCAGCTGTGGCAGCGGCAGGAATAGGACACAACAATCCTCTTCCTTTTAATACCTTGCAGACCGATGCTTGATCCAGTGTGAGGGAATTTTGAACAGAGACTGCCTTTTTATGTGGGCAGTCTCTGTTAAAAATTAGTAACAGCCATTGACCGGGAGGTGTGCATGCACACCTCCCAGCCAATCAGCTTCTAACTGGGGATTGATGAAACCTGCTAAAAGCTGAGTGGCTGGAAAGTGTATAAGCACACATCCCAGCCAATGGCTGTGTGCCCATATAAAAAGGCAGTTTCTGTTCAAAATCCCTCACAATGGATCAGGCATCATCCCGTGAGGTACTAAAGGAGGGGTCATCTCCTATTCCTACCGCCACCTACAGCGGCAGAGAGCACAACCAAAATGATTTATTTCCTTAATATTTTACAGGAATTTTACTTACTTTCCATTGGAATAATATGATATTTAATTAACGAAAAGAACAGAAATATTATTTTATTCATTTGGCAACAATAACACTTTCAATTTGGACATATATTCATTGCTGAAACTATGTGCATATGTCCGAGTTATGTTTGGGGCACATAGTTAATATTTTTCTTTTGCTTTCTCTTACAGGACTGTGATTGGAACACAGAAGAAAGAAGAAGGAACAGAAGAAGAAAGAAGATGGAGAGAGAGGAAAAAAGAAGGCGGGCAGTGCATGACAGGTAAGAGTTACACAGATCTGGGTGTTAGGCTAGTGTTAGGGGTAGTATTGTTGCACTTTACTGTTTGGGATAGTGTGGGGTTATTGTTTGTGTATTGAGCTATCAGTCTGTGCTTGACATTCTGTCAGGCACAGATTGTTAGTATTTTTCCTTTGATGTTCCCATTATTGCCACCGAATCACCCAATGGGAGCAGTAACTCCTCCTTACTTAAGCTGAGGTAACATAGCAATATAACACACGGTGGCTCTTCAGTTGAGGCAACGTAGCAATATGCTGAGGGAACAAATAGAAAGTGGTGTTTGAGGCTTGTCCTCTGTAACATACAGCAAAGCATCTCTCTCCCTTTAAGGAGAAAGGGTGGGAATCTGGAAGCAGGAAGTGGAGGAGTGACAGTTGAAAACAGACAGTTAGTGAGGTTGACTGAAGAGATGAAAAGAGTTAAATAAAAGAGTTGCTATTACGTTTATCCCTGAGTTTGTATTTTATGGAAACATTACACCCTCGTACTGAAACAGAGTGTATGGAGGGTTACAATTGTCTGTGGGAGGTGAAACAGTTTGTTTGTGGGGTCATGATCCTGAGTGAGAGTGTGTGTGGACCAGGAGAAGTTATTGATATCAGCTACTTCAGGAGCGAGTGGCAGCTAAATTTTTTTTTTGTCAGTTGGATAGTGGTGGGCAGGCTGGAGGAGGCGGGCCAACTCCCTGTATGATAAACATGCCCCCATTGAATCACCCAATAGTAGTGGGCGGGCTGGATAGTGGGGGCAGGCCAACTCCCTGCATGATTTAAATCACTCCCCCATTGAATCACCCAATGGGAGAAGTAACTCCTCCTTACTTAAGATGAGGTAACATAGCAATATAACACACTGTGCCTCTTCAGTTGAGGCAACGTAGCAATATGCTGAGGGAATAAAGAGAAAGTGGTGTTTGAGGCTTGCCCTCTGTAACATATAGCAAAGCATCTCTCCCTTTAAGGAGAAAGGGCAGGAATCAGGAAGTGGAGGAGTGACAGTTGAAAACAGACAGTTAGTGAAGTTGACTGAAGAGATGAAAAGAGTTACTAAGAGTTGCTATTAAGTTTATCCCTGAGTTTTTATTTTATGGAAACATTACACCCTTGTACTGAAACAGAGTGTATGGAGGGTTAAAGTTATCTGTGGGAGGTGAAACGGTGTGTTTGTGGGGTCATATCACGGTGCCCGTGCTCCTGGCTGCAGGCGGCGACATTCTGACTAGTCTATTTCCATATCTCCGTTCTGTTTGGCCAGTATCCTTGTCGCCGCCCAGTGATAGCCTTTATAACCTCTGCCATGTCTACACTATGGTGCCCTTTCGTGGTGTACTAGTTCCTGACTTTTGCTCCGTTTTTGCTGATCGTGTATGACCTGGCCTGCCTGACGACGTTCCTGAGTTTGCTGTACTTCGATTGCTCCATTGCTGACTGTATCTGGCTGAGAACCTGCTCCGTTGCTGACCGTATCTGGCTGAGGACCCGCTTCCGTTACCGACTGTATCTGGCTGAGAACCCGCTCCGTTGCTGACCGCATCTGGCTGAGAACCCGCTTCCGTTACCGTCTGTATCTGCCTGAGAACCCACTCCGTTGCTGTCCGTATCTGGCTGAGGACCCGCTCTGTTGCTGACTGTGTCTGGCTGAGAACCCGCTCCGTTGCTGATCTTATCCGGCTGAAAACCCGCTCCGTCTCTGACCATACCTGGCTGCGAGTCTATTCCGTGTCAAGCGTATTGACACACTGTTGCCTTGTGTATCTAGCCTACCACCTGGTGGCCTCCTTTTCACTCCTACTATATTTGCGTTGGCTTGCCGTTACGCTAGTCGGTTGCACCTCGTGGCGCTATTACTCTGTCGACCGTTAGCTAAGCATTCGTGCTGTAGCTACTCTCCTTACCACCGTTGCCGGTGTGCACATGCGAAGTACCGGTACAGTGTTCATAGCACTGACTGTGTTACTCTGATCTCTCTGTGTCCATCTCCATTACAGCGCTGGGCTCACTCCCTTGGGGAGTTGCAGTATATCACTGGGCATAATCTATTGACCCTTTGCGTGCCTGGACAGTCCAGGTAGGGTTGTGCATATTCCTATCTGCAGTAGACTTGGGCTCAAGAGCCAGCGTTGTGTTGTACCATCATCAGTAGAGGGAACACTGGTTGCCTACATATATATATATGTGATTACACTGTGTTGCGATCCACCCCTAGTGTTCTAGGGTTTGCCTAGGAGAGTTATCTCGGTCTGTTGGCATCCGGTGCCAGGGTCAGTGTTGCCTCACTCCTTTGGGTTCTGTGCCTCCCAGGCATCTGGGTTGTGCCAGTAGTGTTGCCTCGCTCCTCTGGGTTCTGTGCCTCCCAGGCATCTGGGTTGTGCCAGTGGTGTTGCCTCGCTCCTCTGGGTTGTGCCAGTAACTTCCTCCTGGACCATCTACCATCAAAGTCCTTTGGTCAGTTCTTGAACTGTGTTGCCTGCTGCCTCTCCGTTGACAGAGACTGTCATCTTTCACACATCACTATTACTGGCTTGCTATTACTGTATATATCTGCATGTATTTCTGCTTTGTTTGTGTGGGCCCATAGGCCTAACTACGTGTGTGATCTTTATTTCAATAAAGTCATTTTAACTCTACCAATCTTTTCTGAGTGTTCATCAAAAAACCGTGACAGTTCATGATCCTGAGTGAGAGTGTGTGTGTGGACTGGAAGAAGTTATTGATATCAACTACTTCAGGAGCCAGTGGCAGCTATATTTTTTTTGTCAGTTGGATAGTGGTGGGTGGGCTGGAGGGGGCGGGCCAACTCTCTGTATGATAAACATGCCCCCACTGAATCACCCAATGGGAGCAGTAATGCTCCCATTGAATCACCCAATGGGAGTTGTGTCTCCTAATGAGACATAAATTATGTAATGAGGCATTCTGTGCAATGTGTGTGTGTTTTCTGAGGAGACATACATTATGTTCTGTGTGTGAGGAGCCATAAATTATGCAATGAGGCTTATTCTTATATATATATATATATATATATATATATATATATATATACATATATTATGATCTGCAGCGATTCGTAGAGAGACTGAGGTGAATGGAAGGAAGGGGGAGATGAACTTGATGTATATACACTTGGCTAAGAAGGCAAGGGGCGAAGCCAGCATGCACTCTGTATGTGTGTGTCTGATATGTTATTTCAGTTTTTGCAGAATACATGTAACAGTTACATAATAATAAACTCAGGATCTTTCTCTGTGTATTGGTCTGTTCCTCCCACCCTCCCTTTTGTCACTCTGTATGTTCTCCTGCTCCTCCCACCCACTCTTTAAATGCTTTTGTACGTTCGTCTAAAGGGAGGATGGGAGGACAAGAGAAAAATGCAGACTGGCAGAAGGGAGGGTGGGAGGAGCAGACAATCACACAGAATGGAGAAAAGGAGGGTGGGAAGACCAGGGAAAGATGCAGAGTGGTGGAGTAAGTGGCTGACACTGTGAAAAAAAGAATGGCATGAAGAAGAAAAAATTATTACCATACCACGGATAAAAGAATGATATTGTTTCCCTTAAATAAATGTACTTGATTGAAATGTAACCTTGAGTTAAGGTAAAAGTAGATACGGAAAATACAAGGTATTTTCTTTCTTGATGTGAGAATGGAAAGTGTGCCCTCTGTTGGTTGACAGTACAATAAAACACGTGCTTACAAGTAGGCTAACTTAGATGCAAGGTTTGCCATCTCTTGGTTGAAGTGAAAATGCAAGATGTGCAGAGCATGCCATCTATTGGATGGTGTTGGAAGGAATATAAGATGGGTGTTTATTGGTTGAGATGAGAATATGTATGCCATAGATGAGCTGCCATTAAAATATGATCAAAATTCATCCTTATGTAGTTCAACAGTTTAAGTTGCAAGGAGGTACCCATTGCATTGCACTGTAATGTGATTGATACCTCTCTGAAGTAGTGAGTATACTTATTTTATATTTCTTTCATGCTCACCATTGTTGTTAGTTTTGTGTGAATGACAGAGAGCTTCACAGATTTGTGGAACATACGGGCCACTAAATGTCACGAGTGGGGCATGTATTTTGTTTTTGTGTATGTTGTGTTAAATATTGGTAAGCAATTAGTTAAACGAATGTAAAAAAAAAAACAGGAAAAGACTAAAAACAGAACAGTGAGGGTGTTGCCAGAGAAACGCCATTTATACGCCATTGATATATGTGAGGAGTTGGGAACACTTGTGCTAGGGCTGTCTATAGCATCAGCACAGATTCACAAGTAATACGGTACAGTTGGGGGGAGCACCTTTCATGTTATTAATGAGGATACTTTAGGACTGCCTTGTTTTTACTGAATGCAACATTAAGACTGAAAGGAAATTTACACCAAATTTCTAGATCAAGACAAAGTTTACAGATTCATGTTTAATAAGCACTGAGAAAAGTCTCTTAACCTCCTGCACTAGTCATTGGTTGTCCAGTCTTGGGTAAAATCCAATACTGCTTCTCACCTTAGCGATACACTATGCCCTTACCTGCAGCAGGTGCTGGAGCCTCCTCTTGGGTTCATTTAGCCTGCTGTGCCCCTGCATGCAGTTTTAGTCCAGCTGTGCACACAGACAAACTATAAGTACATGCAGGGGCAGAACAGGATAAATGAAGGCAAGAGGAGGTGGCAGCAGCTGCTGCAGGTATGACAGCTGCAGGTAAGGGCATTGTATGTCACTTAGGTGAGAAGCAACATAGGAGGAAGCAGCTGCACTGTCTGATACTGATACTGGAGCGGAGGAGGGTCTGTGGCACTGAAAATTCTTAATCCAGAGGAGTACTCAAAGGACAAAGGCACTCAGCCTGCTAACAATTTTTAGGCATATGTTGTTTTAGGACTCACAACTTCTACCTGCAGCTATATATTTCTCCACTTCAGCCCTCAGAAGAAGTAATAAATCTTTCAGTCATAGAGAACATAGGAGAAATATGGCAAAGTACTGGTGGGAAATTTATTGGCAGTTGCAAAAAGGAGAAAATGTTATGTATTGTTTATGGACAAAAATGTTTTCGCAAAAAAAAGCGGAAAATAATTTTTTCGCAAAACGTTCAGTGGGAAAATTCTGTGACTTTCCCCCATCCCTATACACAAATTTGTGAAAGCATGTGACAATGAAAGTGTGTGTGTTGTTAGGAATCCGGAAGTGCTCAATGAGTGGAGAGGAGGCAAATGAAAACATCAACAGTGTTTTTGCATTAGGGCTAGCCATAGATAGATAGATAGATAGATAGATAGATAGATAGATAGATAGATATACATATGTTTGGGAAGATAATGCACTGATTGACCCCCCAATGATATCCACCCATACATGTCTGCTCTTGATCCCTTAATTGGGCACACAGATGGGTCATTTAAAGGGATAGTAATACTTCGTTTTAACTTTTTTTATTTTGTAGGCATTAAAAAAACATGAAGAATGATATAAGTCTTATCTCTCAAACCTTTATGGTTTAAGAGATATTCACAAGCAAAGTGTCCCCCTCCTGCCCCTTTTACTGATGTAACACTTCTCAGCCAGGGCAGAAGGGAGCTGCCCAGGTAGACTGCAGAGAGGGACAATCTTCAATTCAGATAAGGGAAAAACCTGAAAAGCTTGTCAAGGGGGGCAGGGATTTCATTGTTTTCATAGGAATAAGAGTGTCCCCTTCTGTTATCTGTCCAGTCTATGGACTGGATTCCACATCTGAGAAGAGATTGTTTACAGTAGGTAAAAGGGGCGGGAGGGGGAAACTTTGCTTGTGAATATCTCATAAACCATAAAGGATTGAGAGATAAGACTTATATCATTCTTCAAGTTTTTTTAATGCCTACAAAATAAAATAAAGTTAAAACGAAGTATTACTATCCCTTTAACCATTAGAGTGCAAAGCAATGTGTTGGACACTTCTCTTGCATTTAGACGGTTAAAATGCCTAGATAGTGTTTTTAACCCCTTGATTCTGTGCTGCAAAACACTTAAAAAAGTTTCTCTCTCTGGTGGACCACTGGTGATGGGATGCACATTTTCAGCCCACAGGCCACATGTTTGACATGCCTGCCGTATAGCTGTCAACAATTTCATATATTATGATTTCACTTTTGTATTATTGGTTCACCATTGTTTTGCTATGTTATGAATCTACAACATAAAATGTTCTTGAGTTATATATACATATATTGCTTGATGTTTTATTCACATACATTGGACCATGGGCACAAAGAGAACGTGCGGTAGTTCTTTGGTAAACCAACTGCACCACAGGAAACAAATAAAAAATACAATTAATTTAAACTGGAAAGTTTAACTCCTTGAATTCTAGCATGCAAAAGGTTAAAGACCCTTTTAAATGCAAAGGAATTTGGGGAATTTTATTTGTCCCCTATAGTGCACTTGGTTTGTCCTAGAATTGCTCCATTTTGCTTTGATTGTTTATTTACATTGGCTAGGTTTGGTTGTTGTTGTTTGTAGTGATTCTTTCTAATCGTTTTCTTTATAGTTTTAAATGATTGGATATCATCTATTAGCAGTTATGAGTCCCATTATTTTATAAACATATATTTTTCTCCCTCATATAAGTAGGTTTACAGTATATCTTGAATTAAATTTACTGTATACTGTTTGGTGACCACCAGGGTGCGTAACTGTTCTGTTTTATATATTGGCAGCTAAATTTAATTGAGATTTGGATGAGCAGGCAGTAAAGTTCACTTACTATGTGTATGGTATGTCTCCACAGAAGCAGCAGGATAAAACATGATCACTGTTTTATTAATAAAGTGACAACAATTTTCACAGTATTGTAGAATATGACTGAAGTCATAAAAACATTGTATATATTTGGGGAAAAGGCATATAGAGATGTTAATAACCAACATTAAAAACAATTGCAGGACAGCTTATACTTTAAGAAAGCAAGGCGAGATTGTTAAGAAACTTAGTGTTCTCAACCTAAGAACTCTAGATTCAGAGAAGTGTGGCCCTACATCTTTGTTGCTTGGATTCAATACAGTTCCTTCCAGAAGGTGTCAGTGATGAAAAATGCATTCATGCCCTTAACGAAAATATAATTCTCTGACCAGCAAGTGTCAGGGTTCAGACGAGTACCTCTGCCTTTAACAAAGATGGCGCCTAGAACTTTCAAAAAGGAATCAGGAAATGATTACAGTTCATCTTTCTAATAGATACCCTCCATTTGCATCTGTTCCTGTCTAGGAAAAGTATAGATCTTGGTAATGCCTATCATGAAGGCGGTTACTGTTCCATATGTGATCTTGGCTTTATCAGATTATGATTGAATCTCTTGACTGCATACAACTTTTCTGATATCTGAATTTCACTTGTCTGCTGCTAGCTGACCATTGCATATGATTCCCAATGGTGATACTTATTGCCTACATTGAACACTGCTTATGACCCCCTACAACTCTTCAGCATTTCATTCTAAACTCAGTACCCCAGGACTTGGGATAGTTCATTTGTATCCCAAACTGGTCCATATTTATTATTGCGAGCAAGCATTGTACAATCAAGAAGGCCTTGTTGGTTGACATTATAGTCCTGTACCACATGTAGATGCTTCAGGTTTTACTTCAAGGCAAATATCACTCAATTTTCCAATCATAATCACTGACATAAAACGAAAAACAGAGGTAAAAACAATGGCTAAATTATCGCAGTTTAGAACAAGCGATTAATACAGGGGCTCCTGGGAAGCAAAATATGCTGCTTACAAGCACTAAAAATCAGATCACATTTCTCATAGTTATATATATCTGTCTTTGATCTACAGAAAAGGATTCAAGCATCACATCAAGTGCATGGTAATAGAATGGATGGTGGATTTCAGCAAGTAAGTGACCAGGCGTAATCACCAACATTCTGAGTCCAAAAAGGATAAGGGTAAATTCACAAAGCAAAATAAAAAAATTGAATAGACAGACAAATTTGAATTAAAAATTATTACAAATCCTGGAAGAGAACACAGGGTTACATCAAAAATCTTATTGCTTTTCATCCCACTTTAGGTGTCTCTAGCATCTAAGCAGACCTGTTAAACTCAAATACAATTGAGGGCCACAATGTCAATGTTTTATTCTAACAACATGTTTGTATTAATATTGAACATTTGTTTATGATAGTATTCTTAAAATATTTGTTTTGCAGTATAAAACTTTTTCATATTTTTCTTATTAGAAAAATACTTGAATAATAACAATATTGTTGCTGCCATCAGAGTAAAAGGAGAATGAGGCAGGGTAAAGGAAAACAGAAAGATGAAAAACAGAGTTTCTTGTGATCCTTATCTTAAGTGTGACTACTACCCATTATGTAGGAACAAGCAAAATCTTGCTCACTAGCAGCTGCATGACTACAGCTCCCATCATTTGTCAGCCATGGAATAACAAATGTCCACCAGTCTTCTCCTCCTGGAGGTCAGAGAAAACTGTGGAAGGTTGATGAAGGTGCTAGCCCAGTAGGAAGACCTTGTATTCACTTGGTGGTGTATCTGAATCTATGATGATCCCTGAGACTGCACTACACTGCTCTTGAGTTTCAAATGGATCTTACTGTGATCAGGACTAATTGCCACAGGGTGATGTTGATGAGGCACCCACCTACCACCCTCTCAGTGAAGCAGAACTTTTGTACATTACATCTAAGCCTCTGTGTCTTTCGTTTTAGACTATTACCTCTTGTCCTAACATTTCTACTCCTTTGAAATGTTTTTCTCTTCTGTACTTTTTTGACTCCATTTATGTATTTTAATGTTCCTATCCTATCCCCTTCTCTCCACTCTCCACCATACCATACATGTTCAGATCCTCTAGTCTATCCAGATAATTTTTATCCTGTAAACCATTCAGCATTTTAGTAGCTCTTCTCTGAACTTTCACCAGAATATATATAGGAGATGTGTCAGCTTTATTTGTGTGTGGTACATTGTGGTACATTAGAATGTCTATATTCTTGTGGCGATGGGTCTCCAGTACTATACACAATAATCTAGGTGAGGTTTAACCAGAAATCTGTAGAGTGGCATGACTACCTCTTGTTTTCTGCTACTAATACACCCTAGCATCCTGCTTGCATTCTCTGTTGCTCTGTTTCATTACTTTTCATACCTTTAAGTCATCTGAAATAATTACTCCCAAGTCTCTCTCCACTGTTGTCGTTGGCAGCGCATTAAATTTAATACTGTATTCTGCCTTTGTATTTTTTATGCCCCAAGTGCATTATTTAACATTTTTCAACATTAAACAGCAGCAGCCACACTCTCATTCAGTCTTCAAATTTACTTAAATCATTTGCCATTTGGCTTATTCCCCCACAAATGTCTAACCTCTTGCAGATCTTTGCATCATCTGCAAAAGGTATACCATAGCTTGAAGATCTTTTGCAATATCAATAATAATATTAAAAATAATGGCCCCAGTACAGATTACTGAGGTACCCCACTAGTAACCTTTCTCTAAATATTCTCCATTAACAGGAACAGTGTGAAATACCTACTTGAAATCTAAATAAACTATATCTAATGCTCCCCAATGATCTATTATTTTTGTTACTCAGTCAAAAAAATCTATGAGGTTGATTTGACAAGATCTCCATATGGTATAATCCCGTGCTGTTTATGCTCTTGAACGTCATTTAAATTTAGATATTTAACAATTCACTCCTTTTCATGGTTTCCATTAATTTTACTACTACTGATGTAAGACTTACTGGACTGTAGATGCCAGATTCTTCCCTTCTACCTTTTTTGGGAAGTGATACTATATTTGCTGCCTTCCAGTCTTCTGGAACTACTACGGTCAGTAATGACTGATTAAATAAATCTGTTAAAGTTTTTGCTGGAACACTCCAAAACTCTTTTAATAACTTTGGGTGCATCCCATCCGGTCCCACTGATATACTTGCATGCATCTTGCTGTTTCTTTTTTCTAACATAGGTCCCTACCCTTCACATTACTCTGTAAAAACTGAAAAGAGATATTAATTGGGGCAGTCAACTAGATCTTTATCCTCATATATTTAGCTTCCATTTTTTGCCTTCAGTCTAACTATTCTTTGTTTCATTTTTCTCCTTTAACTTCCATTTCTAAAAAACGTTTTGTCCACCATTTTTATTGACTGATTGACAGGGCAGTGTTATCCTCTGTATGTTCTTTAGCACCTCTAATAAAGCATTTCGCTTCCTTCAGCCTAGCTTTGTACCGATACCTATCTCCCCCTCCCCCTTCTGCATCTGCTTATATTTCCTAAATGCTACTTTTTCTCCTTTACTATATTTGCCACTTCTGTGGAGAACCACAGTGGTTTCCTTTTTCTTTTAACTTTACTGACATTAAATCACACTGACTATCCTATATAATAATTTGCTAAAATGTGTGTAACGCCGCAAGATGCGCAGTAGACACTGCTGCTCGTGCTGCAGTCATCCGAAGGAGCGTCAAGCTCTGTATCAGCCACGGCGTGGGCAGTCTCTACTGCGCATGACTGCCCCGTGACCGGGTGGCAGTGGCACTGTGGCCCGTGTAACGGGCTGTTCAACTAGTATATATATATATATATATATATATATATATCTACATATATACAATCTTGAGGGTGTTGGAAGCACTCACTCTTACGAAATACTCTTCCCAGGTGCACTGTCCTCAGAGGGATATTAACAAAGAAACAGAGAGGCAGCACCAATGGGTCTTGTTGAAAAAATTTAAATTTGGACAAAAAAGAACTTAAGATCTACATAACTTGTGTTTTTGTAGATGATATCATATGCTTTTCCAGTTTCCTTAACAACTGCAAAAATTCATTGAAGAGCTACAGCAGAAAGCAAAAATTGTGGTCTGTAGATGAATATCAGCAAAATGCAAGTCAAATTTTAACAAATTTACCATTCCAAGGAAAATTATAGTAGATTGACAAGAACTAGAAGAAGCTGACAAGTATGTTTACCTTGGACTGGAAATGTCAGCAGAGGGAAAGACCATGATGGAACTTGAGTGACAAATAAAATCGGAAAGGCAAGTATTTGGAAAACTCAATAGTATTGTCTTTAAGACAAATTTAGTACTCTGTCTCAATTTTTTTGACCAATGTGCCCAGTTCTTATGTATGGCTGGCTTAGTCTTTTAGCAGTGATGTTGCCTTGTGTATGCTGCGCAGCGTGTCTCCGCTGCATCGCAACGCACGCTGATATTTTTCATGTAAGCTTTTCTTATTTGTAGGTTTTTTTTCTTCTGCTGTTTTGTGCTGTGCGACATGGGTGCCTTTGATTGGGCACGGTGTAGCACACCACTAGCTATCTTGGGTTTTCTGGCGGTACTGGTCTCCCCCGCATCGTACAACAAGCATCATTATTTTTTTCACTGTGTTTGATGGCTTGCGCTGCTGTCTGTGTTGGCAGCTGTGCTCTCCATCAAAATGCTTGATCCATTAGCATTGTGTCCTTACACTATTGTCAGTATTTAATTTGGTGTTGTGAGACATCGTTGCCTTTAATTAGACACACAGTTGCACATCACTAGTTGGTTTCTTTAGGTTTCTAGTGTTGGTAGCTCTGTATCTCTTTTGATCTTTATTTTATTTTTTTTATTCTTTTATTATGGGTTATGTTCATGTTGGGTGATCTTTTGGGGTATTTGACACTTTGATAGTTTACTTTTCTTTTTTTCTTTTTTCTTTTATTCTTCATTCAGTCTGCCTCCTGAGATGCTCCAGGATCCTCCTCTAGGTTGTGACTATGGGTGGGGTTTTTGGATGTAAGGTATATATATTTTTTTTTTCCCCCCACATTTACTGGTGCCCTGATGAAGGTCCGTTAATGGACCGAAAACGTTTGTCTTTGTGAAGCACTTGTTTGCATATTAAATAAAGTCTTGCCACCCTTTTTCACAGACTGCTATTTTCTCTTCTGCTTGGGATTTAGCATATCATATATTGTGCTTATCTGCCCTCTGTTTAACCTTGTAAGCTTCTCCATCTTCAACTGTCTGTATCTGTTTCTACTTCCTGTATGAACATTTTTATAAAACATAGATAGAAATTTAGATTATGATATATAAACAAAAAACGTGTTCCATCTAGTCTGCCATTTCCCTATCTAATAAAATGGGCAGTCTTACATACTTCTCAGAATAAACATGTATATGCTGGCATTTTTTAATTCCATAACAGTATTTGTCTGTACAACTTCTGCTGGGAGGCTATAACCCATTCTGTAAAGTAGTACTTTATAACTGCTACCTCTCACCCCTGGTGAGAGCCTGGGGACCAGTGATCAGCAGTCAATGTGTTTAGATATAAGAGTAATGTCTGTGAGTAAAAACAATAAAGCAAAGATCTTAGATTTTAGAAGGTCATATTTTTGTCTTGTGGGTCAACAAATAAGTAATTCACCAGCAGAAAATAGATCAGGGGGGAGGTTCACTAAGCAGTGATAAAGAGGTGATAAAGTAGACATTGGGGGGAGATTCACTAAGCAGTGATAAAGAGGTGATAAATTAGAGATGACTTCTTCAGTTTATCCCTTCTCCAGTTCCTATATTATTCTACGGAGCCTATGCACTAAGATTTCTTCAGCTTTGGAGATCATAGTGCATAGGCTCTAAAGAATAACATAGGGGCCTAGATTCACTAAAGGTTGATGTGTTCGAAACACTTTGAAATTTCGATGAACACATATCAACATATTCACTAAAATTTATGGATGAAAGGGGAGGGAGAATGCCCCTATTAGCATAGAGGATTGTTGAACTGCTATCAATGTGGAAGGAATGTCCTCCCTTCACACATCACAAACACTAAGACAATTCTGAAGTTGAAGAGCATTCTCTCTGGTTCCCCGTTTGGCCAGTATGGGAGTGGAGAGGATACTTTCAGCACCAGGAACAGCATCACTCCCGTATACCTTTGAGTCCCAGGATGTGCATTGCTCACACCTGTGGCACTCAAAGGGTTATAATAATAAATACACAGAGTACTATGCAATTATCCCCTTAGCTCTGTATCATATATATGATACATGGTGTACACTCCCAAGGGAACAAATCTGGGAGTCAGGCAGCATCTATGGGGATATGTTGCTACCACTTGCCCCCAATCCTTGTTCACTTGCCCATTGGTAGCCCTAGAACTCCATATACACTTCCTGTCCCCCAGACTTGTTCCCTTGCCCACTGCTAGCCATAAATCCCCATGGGTACCTCCTGGACAAGGGAAGAAGGCTGGGGGTGGCAGTCAGTGTATGTAGGGCTACACACAATGGTGATGTTCCCCATGCTGCCCAACATTCTATACATCCGACATGCTGTCCCCCCAGCTCAATCCACCATATACTGCCCCCCTCCGACATATATTGCCCCCCGTTTAATCTGACATATACTGCCCCTTCAGCTCAATCCAACATATACTGCCCCTCGTTCATTCTGACATATTCTGCCCCCCCCAGTTCAAACCGACATACACTACCCCCCCTGACAAATACTGCCCCCCAGTGCAATCCAACATGTACTGCCCCCCTCCAACATATACTTCCCCCCTTGCTCAATCCGACATGTACTGCTCCCCACACAGTTAACCCTTTGTGTACCAGAGAGGTACGCAATATATTGCATCCCCGGCACTGATCACCTATCCAATAGGATAGTTGATCAATGCAACAACAAGGAAGGCAATTGCTGTTCTTCCTCTTCTACCTGCTAGAGCTGGCTACTTTTTCAGAAGTATCTGTCTCGAGTAGGACTGCCCCTGTTGATCCCGGTGAGTCACAAACCGGGTGATGATTAATTCATGAAAAGTGTACATGGGGATCTGTGGCTACCAGTGGGCAAGAGAACAAGTCTGGGGGCCAAGCATTGTACATGGGGTTCTATGGTTACCAGTGGGCAAGGGAACAATGGCAACAAGTGGTAGCAACAAATCCCCATAGATGCTGCCTGACCCCTAGCCTTATTCTCTTGGAAGTGCACAACATATATCATATATGATACACAGTTAAGGGGATAATTGTGTAGTGCTTGGTGTACTTGTTTCCCCTTAAACCTTTGAGTGCCACAGGAGTGAGCAATGCACATTCCTATGGCACTTAAAGGTATAAGGGAGTGATGCTGTCCATGGTGCTGAAATAATTCTCTTCACTGCCCTACTGGGGCAGCAGAGAGAATGCTCTTAAAGGGGAACTTTCACCTCCGCATTATCATTGTTGTATCGCTTCCTTTGTGTCCCCTCTGTACATTGCGGTGTTTCTTTTTGCCTAAAAATATGTTTAAATGAAGCACAAAGGTACTTGAATTTTGTACCTGATGACGTTAGCAGCCGCACAGCCGCGCACCGTATGGTGCAGAAGACACTCCCACAGCCTCAGCTCCTTTCACTTGCCCCAGCATCCTCCGATGACGGAGGCGTTCTGTTAGTAAGCTGGAGAGAGATCTCATTGGCTAGATATCGATCTCTGCCAATGAGATCTCTCTCCAGCTTACTAACAGAATGCCTCCGTCATCGGAGGATGCTGGGGCAAGTGAAAGGAGCTGAGGCTGTGGGAGTGTCTTCTGCACCATACGGTGAGCGGCTGTGCGGATGCTAACGTCATCAGGTACAAAATTCAAGTACCTTTTTGCTTCATTTAAACATATTTTTAGGCAAAAAGAAACACCGCAATGTACAGAGGGGACACAAAGGAAGCGATACAACAATGATAATGCGGAGGTGAAAGTTCCCCTTTAAACTTCAGAATTGTTGTAGTGTTGGTGATGTATAAAGGGAGGAAATCCCTTCCACATCTACAACAGTTCACAACCCTCCCTGCTTGTGATTGATTGAGGGCTGTTACTGCATAGGAAAATAGAGGGAGATCCCAAATCAGCCAACCTCAGGTAGGGGAAGTTGAGACTGTGAACTCTGACAGCAGAGGCTGCTATCAGAGTTTAGTGAATGTGTTGAATTGCCACATTAACCTATCAACAAACCCCTTTGCATACAAACATGTCTCATCCTACATTTCCATATGGAAATGAGCGATTATGCTTAATTTCCATAAGGAGATAGGACCTGGTCGATGTGATGAGTGAAAATTCGTAAACCTGTCAGACGGATGTCGATGTCAGAGGATTTTTGTCAGACTGATGGTGATGTGATGTAGAGTCTATCAGTACTGAGGATTCCCCAAGTTGTTTACCGTTTAGTAAATATGTAGCAAGTTTGTTTCTACAGCCCAAATGCATAACCTTACATTTATCTACATTAAATGTTATCTGCCACTTTTCTGCCCATTCACTTAGTTTATCTAAATCCTTCTGCAGAGAAAAAGCATCCAGCTCTGTTTGTATTTCCTTACACAGCTTAGTGTCATCAGCAAAGATTGAGACACTACTTCCAATTCCCACTTCTAGATCATTAATAAATAAATTAAAAAGCATTGGGCCCAGAACTGAACCCTGTGGCACCCCACTTATAACTTTAGACCAAGATGAAAAGGTTTCATTTACAACAACTCTCTGCCATCCATTATTTAACCAGTTCTCAATCCATGTACAGATAACACCGCCCAAACTGAAGCCTTTTAATTTATGCAATAACCTGTTGTGCTGTATCAAAGGCTTTTGCAAAATCTAAGTATACTACATCAGCAGCAATTCCCTTGTGAAAATTATTAATTTACTCTTTCATGAAATGCAAGTAAATTTGTCTAACATGATCTGTTCTTCATAAAACCATGCTGACTACTAATAATATTGTTTGTCTTCACATAGTTCTGAATACTTTCAGTTAGTAACCCTTCTAGTATCTTATCCACTATGGAAGTCAAGCTCACAGGTCTATACATTTTCAGGTTTGGATCTTGCCCCCTTTTTGAACAATGGAAGTACATCAGCTTTCCTCCAGTCACAGGGCACTATGCCTGATAAAAGTGAATCAATAGATTTTAAGTATAATGGTCTTGCTATTAATGAAATGACCCCTGTGGACCTGTGCAATGTAACCCTGTTGTGTTTGTCCTCTGTTAACCTTTTGAGTGCCAGAGGGCTTATCCCTCTGGCAGTCAGGGGGTTAGGTTCTGAGTGACCTCCCTATGGCTACACGTGTAATATTGTGGGGGAACATAACTGATTTTATTTGACAATGTGATGTCAAGCATTGTTTGTATGAAGATTAAGACAGCAATGAGGGGAACTGGGAATTGGACAGGATTTGGCCTGGTTGAGCCGTCACATTTCTGCTTGGATTGTCCAGAATTCTGTCCTTCATTGAACCATCTCAGCTCTGTGTTGGTGCAGTTGTGTGGATCAATGCTGGCCATGTGTTCAGCTGTCACTGTGTTGGGCTGTAGCAGGTATGAGGGTTTGTGTGGTGTCCAGTTACAAAATGATAGACTTACAAATAGTCTGGAGGGCGCTGTCCTCACCAGTGTCAGATCCTCCAGGGACCCCCCTCAACAGCAGTTGTCGACAATTGTGCCTCAGCATCTCCTACCAGGGGTTGAAGGTATTGTCGAGTGGGTCCCACCTCTTGTGCCTTGGGTGTGCATGGCAAGTTCTTCCATTTTTTTTTACCTGCCTCTTGCAGTTACCCCACCGCTTTTTGATCAACTCCAGGGTCCTCTTGCAACTGGACACTGTATCGCGCCTGCTTAGCACTTCTCACCAGGCCACCTTCCTCCTAGTATCCAGGCCACGAACCCTCTCCTTCAGGAACAGGATACTCTCCCTCTCCAGGACGCTTTGGACAAGGACCCTGTTCTCCTCTTACGTTTATTGGGGTCCCACAGCCTCTCATCATCACACCAGCCTGAGATGTATCTGAGCGGTGGCTTTCAGGCCCTGCCTTTGCTGACACTGACTTGTGGGGTGCTCCCCAGGATCTACCCCTTGTCCCACTGTCTCCTACCTCAGGTAATCGTCTGCCCAGCTGGTCTCCCTCTTCCCCACTCCTTCCCTGACCATGTATGCCCTCCTGACCTTCCTCCTCTCTTGCTCCTTTCCCCATCCCTCACTCCTCCTCTCGTCTCCCTGCCACCACACACTGACTCACACTCTGGCACTCACACAGGCCCTCACAGACACACTCTGTCACTCCTTTGCACTCACTGATTCACACTGTCATTATTTTCACAGTGTGAATCAGTGAGTGCAAAGGAAGTTGTGTGATGTGTGAGAAACAAAAAAGATTTGTGTTTGTGTTTGTATGAATGTATGGAAAATGCACAAAGGTGTATTATGTGTCACTAAAGGTGTAGCAATTCTCTCCACTCCCAACTCCTTCTGCCTCGCTCGAATGAATGCTCCACTCTCGCAAAACCGCGAAACATAAATGAGGTATGTCAGTTATTTTGGGGCATATATATATATACATATATATATATATATTTATATATAATGTTCAGAGATGTAAAGCACTCTCTCCTAAGAGAAAACCACTGCCCAGGTGCACAATGCCTATATTTATGTAGATAATGATGGAAGGATGGGGCAGCACCCGTGGGACTTTTTCAGAAGTTTATTGGATGAACAAAGTTACATATATGGTCAACGTTTAGGTCCCTTGTTGGACCTTTCTCAAGACATCTGACAAACAGGAAAGCCAAGTATAAATACTCTATCGTGCTAAAGCATCCCGCATGCCGCCGATGACGTCACTGGCCCGCCGACAATAATTAGTTAGACGGCGGGCCAGACCAGCCCCACTCAACATTCAGGTGTCAGCATCGAACGAGCATCCAACTTATCACACATCTTGCGAGCCCAACCGCATAGTGTGTAATGCTACAAAACATATCAAGAGTCAAACGAAACATTTAAATATGTAAAAGTAAGAAAGGAACAAACCTGTTTAATGAATACCCATATGGTGCCTAAGTGTACCGAGCGTCCCCGTAACAGGTCCGTGTTCCACGCCTCCCACTGGGGGCGTCGAGTGTCCGGACTCCGGATTGGGTGCGCTTGATGTCACTCACAAGGCCACATGACCCAACTACGATAATGCAACAAAATGATACGAAACATGTATAACACTATAAATGTGAGTCGCTAAGACAAAAGATAGTAACTAATACAATTGTAATAAATATTGTAGTTCAGAACCGAGAGTGGCAACGCGTCCAAAGACGTATTATATGTATGATCATAGAGCTTCAAGTGTCATTTGGGTCTGGCTCATAGTTCCTACTTAAAAGCCATTCAGTCCATACATTGACAGCAATCCACAGCATACAAATGTTAGAATGGATGGACTTCACTATACTGATAGAATATTACCCGAGAGAGTAGAAATAAACGTAAATATAACCCGATGTGAATCCAGGATGAGAAGTGATCTAATCACATTCAAGTATAAAAGTTATAATGAACCCATGTGTAACATCAAAAGAGGAGTTCCGAAAGTCTAATAGTTAAGTAGTTGTCCAAAAGGAAATTAACACCCCTGAAAAAATGGAAGGCACACCCTAAACCAACAGAAAGTGGGTGCATATATTCTATTCTCAATAGAGTTATGCATACATACTAATATCAATGGAGATATATGTCCAGGGTAACTATAAACGGTGAATGGTTTATATGGATATAAATCCAACATAGAATGTAGAATAAATAAGGGGGTATAAAGGGGACTATACATGAATCTTGCCTCAGAGGAAAGGCTGATGGTCCAACGTGTTTGTTGTGGAATCATAGTCTCAGGAAATTATATTTTTAAGGCTACCCACTTTGGGATATATCTGCCCATCATTCCTGTGTATTGACTATATACAACAAGTGTTGAATATTTTTAAGGACTACCACAAAGGTATTACTGCCCATCCAAACACTTGGAAAGTCAAATACCACTGATGGTATGTTAAAGAAAGCAGGATAAACTAGCCCTTTCATTAAGACCTCTAGGGCACACTGTATCCAGATAATGAATCCACTTCTCCTGTTTCTGAAGTAATTTTTGCCCCTGTTGCCTCCCCTTCTTAATTCACCTTGGAAGTCAATAATCATATATCTCAGGTCAGCCAATGTGTGTTGGCGTTCTGCAAAATGTCGTGCCACTGGTTTATCACTCTTATTTCCTTTTAATGCATCCCTAATGCTGGTGCGGTGGTTGGCCATTCGTTCTCTAATACTAGTGATAGTTTTACCTACATATATCAAACTGCATGGGCATTTGATAATGTATATGACATATTGGCTGGTACAAGTTAATCTGTGTCTTATGGATATACGTTTTCCTGTATGTGGATGAGCAAAACTATCTCCTGTCAAAAGATATTTGCAGGTAGTATAGCCTGTACATTTGAAACATCCATTCTTCACAGGTAGTAACCATGTTTTGTATTTACTGGTATAACAATGTTGGGGATCCGTAAGTACCAAGAGATCTCTCAGATTAAGCCCTCTTTTGTAACAAATCCTGGGGGGATTGGTAAATGCTTTAGGTAAAGTTTTATCCGAGGATATGATCTCCCAATGTTTAGTTAAAGATTGTTTAATTAGAGGACTAGAAGTAGTATATGTGGATGTGAACATCAATCTCTCGGGTTCCTTGATCAATGTGTTTTTTGTTAATAGAGATTCCTGTGTCTGCTGTAAGGCTTTCATAAGTGCATTTTCCAGTAGGTTCAGCTTGTAACCTCTCTGTAAAAATGTGTAAACTAACTCATTTAATTGGGTCAATGCCATGTCGGGATCTGAATTATTCCTGATGTTATGAAGAAATTGTGCATAAGGCACCCCATGTTTAACATGTGTCAGATGGAAACTATTGAAATGTAATAACGTGTTGCGATCTGTCGACTTCCTGAAATTAGTTGTTCTAAGTTGGCCCTTACTGACAAACACAGTAAGGTCAAGAAAATTGTGTGGGATTCGCACAACTAGTAAATTTGATGGGTGAGTCTAATGTGTTGAGTGAGTTGACAAAAGTTATGAAAGAATCCATATTGCCTCTCCATATCAGAAACAGATCGTCAATAAAGCGTCTGTAAAATAAGATCTGGGAGGGTATCAATGGTGAAATATGGACAGATCCATATTGGGCCATATATATATATGTTTGCGAAGGTAGGTGCTACATTAGACCCCATTGATGTACCAGAGATCTGTAAATAATAGTCTCGCTCAAATCGAAAATAGTTTAAGGTGAGACAATATTAAAGTAACTCCAAAAGAAAACCAATGGGAGGTCTGGATGGAGTTTTGGGTGTTCTCATGAGTGCTGAGGCCACTGCTCTTATGCCCTCCAAAATTGGTATCACTGAATACAAAGAGCTAACATCCATGGTGGCTAAGAGATATTCACCCTCCAATGTCCCTATTGATTAGAGTTCTCGGATGAAGTGTCCAGTGTCCTGTATGTAAGAAAGTAACTGTTGAACTATTGGTTGTAACCAGAAGTCCAAATATTGGGCTACTGGTTGTAGTAAAGAACCCCTAGCCGAGACTATAGGTCGTCCCGTGGGATGTTCCAAGTTCTTATGAATCTTCGGCAATGTATATAGGATAGGACATACCGGGTACTCAACCGTCAGGAATTTGAGTGTGTTCTCATCTAGCCAACCATGTTGATAAGCATTGTTCAAGGACATATCTATGATTTTCTTATGTTTGCCGATGGGATCTGTAGTTAGCCTTGAATACACATTACCATCATTCAATTGGTTAAGGATTTCCTGCTGGTAATCTCTGTAATTCATGACCACTACTGCGCCTCCCTTATTGGCGGGACGAATTACAATCGCTGGGTTTTGTGCAAGGTCCCTAAGAGCACTGTACTCAAGTTTCGTGAGATTATTGTGAGGAACCATACTGGGTTTAACCTTAGACTCATTCTCCACTAAGCGTATAAAACTTTTAATAGATGGATTTGTATTAGGAGGATCAAAAGTGCTTTTTTGGATGGAAATTATGCACTCTCATATCCCCCTGAGATTGGAAATGATCCTTTAATTTCAATAATCTCTGGAATTTAAAGATATCCACAGATAAATCAAAATTGTTCTGTTTAGTGGTCGGGATGAAGGTTAATCCCTTAGATAAAACGCTCATCTCACTAGATGATAAAGGGTGAGAACTAAGGTTAAATACTATGGTTTCTTGGGTGGTTATGAGCATGTTTTTTTGCCTGTAGTTGCCCCTTCTGGTGTGGGGTCTTTTGCGAGAGCGACTGACCTGGTTGTGACCCCTAAAAAAGTTTCCTTGGGGATCACCGGTTCAGGAGCCATGTCTGATTCAGAGGAATTCCCTGAGGATTGATCCACTGTGCGACTGTTAGGTTTAGTTATTCGTCTTCTGTTATGTGGTGGAAATCTATTCTTATAAGCCACTTATAAACCCTGTTATCCTTATAGTCCTGTTGGACCTTGAGGACTTTGGTTGATTTAAATCTGTGGAGTTCAGTCCTATATTTATCAATAGCCTCAGTTAATTTCTCTGACCATTTATTTTCTTTGTCTGAAGTGAGTGTGGCCAAATGTGTATTCTCAAAAGTGGCTATATCAGATCTCACTAATTTCAGTTCCCTAGAGACCTCCTCAATCACCAACAACATCAGATCATACGAACATTTATTTAATATGCAGCACCATCTGTGACAAAATTCAGGGTTAGTGCGCCCTATTGTTGGTGTGTTGGTGTTCCAGAACCCTCTAGGGATATGTTTAGCCCAGAAATAATCTGAGAGATAGATACCATGAAGATGAAGATCACATTCACGTTGTTTCAATTTAGTCAAGTTATTAAATAAATCTTGGGGTGCCTTACCTTGCAAAAATTCTGTGGCTGATTCTGTAAATAGAATATCTTCCGCCTGTTGCTCTGTAAAAGTTAGAGAATCCACAGGTTGTTCCAAAACTATGAATGAGGAAGGGTCTTCCATAGCTTGCATGAAATGGATTAATGCTGAAGTGTCCAGAGTCACTGGCTCTAAATTCTGAAACGCAGAAACAAATGAGGGAATGAATGAGGGTGCACTTCCTATGAAGTAGTATGCAATGTCCAGAGATGGAAAGCACTCTCTCCTAAGAAAAAACCACTGCCCAGGTGCACAATCCCTATATTTATGTAGATAATGATGGAAGGATGGGGCAGCACCCGTGGGACTTTTTCATAAGTTTATTGGATGAACAAAGTTACATATATGGTCAACGTTTCGGTCCCTTGTTGGACCTTTCTCAAGACATCTGACAAACAGGAAAGCCAAGTATAAATACTCTATCGTGCTAAAGCATCCCGCATGCCGCCGATGACGTCACTGGCCCGCCGACAATAATTAGTTAGATGGCGGGCCAGACCAGCCCCACTCAACATTCAGGTGTCAGCATCGAACGAGCATCCAACTTATCACACATCTTGCGAGCCCAACCGCATAGTGTGTAATGCTACAAAACATATCAAGAGTCAAACGAAACATTTAAATATGTAAAAGTAAGAAAGAAACAAACCTGTTTAATGAATACCCATATGGTGCCTAAGTGTACCGAGCGTCCCCGTAACAGGTCCGTGTTCCACGCCTCCCACTGGGGGCGTCGAGTGTCCGGACTCCGGATTGGGTTCGCTTGATGTCACTCACAAGGCCACATGACCCAACTACGATAATGCAACAAAATGATACGAAACATGTATAACACTATAAATGTGAGTCGCTAAGACGAAAGATAGTAACTAATACAATTGTAATAAATATTGTAGTTCAGAACCGAGAGTGGCAACGCGTCCAAAGACGTATTATATGTATGATCATAGAGCTTCAAGTGTCATTTGGGTCTGGCTCATAGTTCCTACTTAAAAGCCATTCAGTCCATTGACAGCAATCCACAGCGTACAAATGTTAGAATGGATGGACTTCACTATATTGATAGAATATTACCCGAGAGAGTAGAAATAAACGTAAATATAACCCGATGTGAATCCAGGATGAGAAGTGATCTAATCACATTCAAGTATAAAAGTTATAATGAACCCATGTGTAACATCAAAAGAGGAGTTCCGAAAGTCTAATAGTTAAGTAGTTGTCCAAAAGGAAATTAACACCCCTGAAAAAATGGAAGGCACAACCTAAACCAACAGAAAGTGGGTGCATATATTCTATTCTCAATAGAGTTATGCATACATACTAATATCAATGGAGACATATGTCCAGGATAACTATAAATGGTGAATGGTGATATATAGATACTGGCAAAAGGGGCACAGCATTGCCAGTGGGAATTAAGTCCTTTGAGTGCTTGAGGGGTATACAATGCTTTGCAATGCGTTATGTAACCCTGTGTCATTGAAAGGGTTTATGGGGCTTTAGAGGAGAGATGTGGGTAGTGGAGCAGTAAGCCAAGACCCAGCGACATTCACAGCATAACCCACTATGTTAAGCCTATGAGAGCTAAAAGGGTAGGCAACACATTGGTTTGCAATGCGTTGTGTACCCCAGCGACATTTACAGGGTTTACAGGGTTGCCTTCAATGCAGTGAGAGTGTGTGTGTGTGTATGAGCCATGTTTTTTTTTTTTTTTATTACCAGTCAGATGTTGAAGGAAGGCCAACTCCTTACAGAGATTTTCACTCCTGTGAAAATCACTCCCCATTGTATCTCCTGGTAAGGCAGTACGGAGGAGACATGAATATCTCCTTTGTACTGCCACCCTTGGGTGTGTTTATATGCCATGGGGTGTGTGTGTGGTTGGAGATGGAGAATTTGGCTCCTTGCCAGCCTTCTCCTTTTATTAATATAGATATAGAGTAAATGATATATGTAGAATGAAAGGATATATATATATTAAACACTAAAAGGAGAGCGCTAGTGAAGTCTCAAAAAATGTACAGACATTTATTAAAATAATATAAAGACAAGGATGTCAATGCATGCAAATAAACGACAGTGTAACAATGCACAAATATAATGTATATAATATAAAATCAACTCTAATGAGTCCACCTATAAAAATACATAGAAAATATAAAAAATGTATATGAGAGCTCTCAAAAAATTATTATTACTTATAGTCCTCCACAACAACACTGTTTGTTGATGTAACTGATACCTCCGTGATTGGAGCAAACAGCTTCAAGATAAAAAATAAAGCTGAAATCACTATGTAGCAGGCTGAATAATGTCAATATGTAGCAAACTGGATACTGACACTTGAAGGATACAATGAATCGGTAATACACAGGATCACGTAGCTGTAGGCTCTATTCTCTCCCAACTATACATATACATGCAGATTATGGAAATCCGGGTAACATAAGTTGTAATAGCGGGCAGGTAATACACTACCTCCCGTTCTGATATCAATAAGAAGACTTATATAGCTGACCTCTCGATCTCCCGGATTCAATACCAAATGATGTGTGGGCAGAGGAATTGCCAATGATCTTATAAATCTTTCAGCCCTTCGTCCTGTTGTGATTCTGGATTCAACACATATTCAGCCTCAGAGATACCAACACAGGTATCAACGATCTTCCAAATGATGTGCGGGCAGAGGAATTGCCAATGATCTTATAAATCTTTCAGCCCTTCGTCCTGTTGTGATTCTGGACTCAACACGTATTCAGCCTGAGATATTATATATATATATATATATATATATATATATATATATATATATATATATATATATATGTGCCTGTGTATGTATCAATACATATCACATTATGTCATAATACCTTGTTTCATTGGACTAACATTCAATTATAAGGACATGCTTTTGAGACCAACAAGCTCACTTTATCAAATCACATTAAGTTCATAGCAAGTGGAATGCTAGGAGGTGGGTAATTGCTGGAAAGGAAAGGGGAAGAGACAGAGAGAAAAGAGCCATAGTATATAGAAATAAATGTGAAACAAGGAGAGGAAAAATGAAGAAAATGGGTAAACATGAGTTAAAACAAAGTACATTGAAGGAAGTATTATATAAAGTCTTTATTTAGTTCACTGTGTTTGGTGTTGAAAACACAAATAATTTTAATCTCAAATGTCTTTCTCTCTTGCGTATTTTTGACTTACCTCTGAGTATTTTGTTTTTAAGGTTATAGAGGGAATGGTTTCTCTGGGTGAAATGATAACTGAGGGGGTATGATTTTTTTTGTCTGTGTGCATTCGTCCTTAGATTAAGTTGTAGGCCTTTTTGATGAAATTGATGTGACTTGTAGTTTATCAGTTTGTGTTTCCTTAGCTAGGATTTAATGTATATGTTTCATTTTTTAAATACAATATGCTTTTGATGTGATAAAGGGATCTTATTGCTTCTGAAATCTTGTCGTTATAATTTAATGTTAATCCAATAAAAAAGAGGATTTTAGTCTTACCTGTTAAATCCTTTTCTCTTAGTCCATACAGGTTATTGGTAACTTTGGGTAGGTGACTTGCTTCTTTAATTGTAGGCAGGATCAATTCTAGAATTGTATGCAGGGGGCGGAGCCTACCTTCCCTCCTTGGTTACAGCTAGCCAACCAGCTCCAGAAAGATTTGAGACACTAACTATTGACTAGATAGTGGAAGGGAAAGAAGACTCCTGTGAGCATGACCCAGAAGGACCCCCACGGTCTGCCACAGGAGAGCCAAGCATGGTCCCTTGACAGGATAGGAGACCAGTAATCTGTATGGACTAAGAGAAAAGGATTTAACAGGTAAGACTAAAATCCTCTTTTCTCTGTCATCCAATACAGGTTACTGGTAACTTTGGGATGTCCAACCATTGAGTTTCCCAGAGGCGGGAAGAAAGGCAAGGACCAGGAGCAAGGCCCCCAAAGTTACCAGAGCAGATATGAACCATCAGATCAGAGATAGCCCAACAAAACAATTTAGTGTCAATGGACAATGAACAGGGGTAACAACACCCCAAACTGTTACACAGCACAATGAACCAGAGCCAACAGGGCTCAAAAGTGATGGAAGAAACAATAACTGAAGAAGATCCTAGACAGGCAGTAGTGCTTCAAAAAGGTGTGCTCAGACGACCAAGTGGCAGCCTTGCACAACTGATCAGCAGAGGCCTGATTCTTGTAAGCCCAAGAAGCCCCAATAGATCTTTTAGAATGAGCTGTGACCCGAAAGGGGACAGGCTTCTTCCTCAGCTCGTAAGCCTTACAAATAGTGGACTTGACCCAAGAAGCAATAGTCACTTTGGATGCAGGTCTTCCTGCCCTGGGACCCTCAGGAATTACAAAGAATGCGTCCGATTGCCTGATAGACTCAGTGCAATGTACATAAAACTTGAGAAAACGTACCACATCCAACAAGTGGAGATCCCTCTCCTTGTCAGGGCAGAAAGAAGGCACCACAATCTCCTGATTGATGTGGATCTCCGAAACCACCTTCGGAAGAAACTCCTGAGAAGTGCGAAGCACCGCCTTGTCTTTGTGAAACACCAAAAAAAGGTGGTTTACAGGACAGAGCATGTAACTCCGCAACACGGCAAACAGACACGATCACCAGGAGAAAGGCCATTTTCCATGTCAACAGGCGTAGAGGAATAGTTGCCAAGGACTCAAATGGAGGGCGCTGAATGCCCAAAACCAAGTTAAGATCCCACGGAGGAGCGGGATTCTTGAAGGCAGGACGAGTATGAGCAACGCCCTGGAAAAAAACCTTGACATCAGGAAGTATGGGAATGCGCCTCTGAAAGAAAACAGAGAGGGCAGAAGTCTGAACCTTAAGGGAACTCAAACTGAGGCCCTTATCCACACCGTCCTGCAAAAAGGCCAGACTGTAGACAAATCAAATTCCTGAAACAGGTCCTTGTCAGCACACCAAGATAGAAAGATCGACCAGACATGATGGTAGATCTTGGAAGAAAAAGGTTTGCGGGCACTGAGCATTGTAGCCACCACCCCAGAAGAAAAACCTTTCTTCTTCAATATTGAGGATTCAATTTCCAAGCCGTCAATGCTAGCCGATGAACTTCCTCCTTCCACAGGTAACCCTGTAGAAGACGATCCGGACGGCAAGGGAGCCGGAATGGCTCCACCACTGACAGATCCAGCAACTCCAGAAACCAAGCTTGGCGAGGCCAGTACGGAGCAATCAGAATGACTGGACAGTGTTCCAGTCGCAATTTCCGTAACACCCTGTGCAACATTGGGAGGGGAGGAAAGATATAGGCCAGAGGAAACAACCAAGGCATCCACCACCAGAGCTAGAGGGTCCCTCCACCGAGAGCAAAACCTTGGAACCTTCTTGTTGTGTCTTGTTGCCATCAGGCCGATGTAAGGAAGATCTCACTTCAAATGGATGACATCAAATAAGGCAGCAAAAACAAGGCTCTGTCTGACTATCCTCTCTGTGTGCTCCCTTACATATCGGATATCCAATCTGGTGCAGACCTGTGGCTCTGGCTGACTACCCGCTCCGTGTATGACCCTGGCTTGTCTGACCATCCATTCTGGTGCTGGCTTGTGTCTCTGTCTGATTATCCTCTCTGTGCGCTCCCTTACTTATCGGACATCCAGTCTGGAGCCAACCCGTGGCTCTGGCTGACTACCTACTTTTCTGTCCCCTGGGTACGCTGCTGTACTAGTCTTATCGTTGTTTCCTGTTGTGGTAGAGCCAAGACTGGTTCTAAGACTCAGTACCATAGACCTACGGTGGTTTAGTGTCAGCTCCTGGGTAGTGGACTAGACACTGTTCTCACGTCTATCTCCCCTCTGACTGAGGAAGTGTTCATTATTACTACTAGTAATCTTATTATCTATTGCTCAATAAACTGGTTTAAATTCACTTGTACTGTTTTGTGTGTTTCATTACTGAGAGTCCCTGACAGTGGATTCTTGAACCAACTGGGCATATACCTTGATATGATTCCGCATGCCTTCCCTAACGAGCGCAGTAAGGTGGGCCTTAAGATTTCCCTCCTTTCTGGCAAGGCACTGGCATGGATGAATCCTTTATGGGAGACGGAAAATCCCATAATCTATAACTTTAATAAATTTGTGGCCTCCGTCAAACGTGTCTTTTATGTGCCAGATCACGCAACCTCGGCTTCTAAACACCTTATGACCATCTGCCAGGGCAACCGTACTGTGGCGGAGTATGCTATCGAATTCCGTACCCTGGCAGCCCAGGTCGGCTGGAACAATGAGGCTCTGGTAAGGGCTTGATGACTATATTAAGCACGAAATTGCTGCCCGTGATTTACCTAAGGAATTGGATGAACTGATATAATTTATCATCCTAATCGACACTCGGGTTAGGGAGAGACCCTCATTTAAGGAGTGCCTGTGGAGGCCTCATTCCAGAATGGCATCTCACTTAACTTGCCCACCCAGTCCTTCCTCACCTCCCATGCCTCCTGGTCCTGACTCTGGTGGTGGTGAACCGATGCAGGTTGGGGCTACCCGACTTTCTGTGGAGGAGAGGGCCTTCCGGAGGAGGGAGGGACTGTGTCTGTACTGTGGGAAACCTGGACATATTGAGGTCTTGCCCGGTATGTTGGGGACAGATCTTAGGTGGTATATCTCAGTCCCCCGAAATCACTCAGGATAAACCCATTCTTGAGGTGGTCCTGACATGGGCCAACGAGTCTGTCTCAGTTCTAGCATTGTTGGTCTCAGGTGCTGCTGGAGGTTGAGGCTATTGATGGTAGACCCCTGCTACCATCACACATTACGCATGAAACCTCCCTGCTAATCCTGAGGGTAGGTGCCCTCCATAAAGAAACCCTGAAATTTCAGGTGTTTAACTCACCTCATTATGCCATCGTCCTGGGGCTCCCTTGGTTGCAGGCACATAACCCTAGGATTGATTGGCGTACTTGTGAGATATTGTCTTAGGCCCCCGCCTCTTCTGGTGAGACTGGCATGTGCTAACTCCTATGTCCTACCTAAGGCCTATTCGATATTCTCTGATGTGTTTAACAAAGTTCAGGCCGGGGCATTACCTCCTCATAGGCCATATGGTTGCTCGGTGGAGCTACTGTCTGGTACAACCCCCCCCCCGAGGGGTTGTATATACCCTCTGTCTGTGGAGGAGAACAAGGCCATGGAGGAGTACATCTCTGATGCCCTGGCTAGGGGCAGTATTTGAAAATCCACATCCCCTGCTGGCGCTGGATTCTTTTTTTGTAAAAAAAAAAAAAGACAGAGAGTTATGTCCATGTATTGAATCCCGTGGTCTAAACAAACTGATGGTTAAGAACGCTTATCCGAGGGGTTGTATATACCCTCTGTCTGTGGAGGAGAACAAGGCCATGTTACAACTGTTAAGAGAGAACAACTTGTGATGCAAGTTAGAGAAATGCAAATTTCACAAAGACCAAGTAACCTTTCTGGGGTACATTATTTCCGCATTTGGGTTGGCCATAGAACCCCAGAAGTTGTCCGCAGTGTTGCAATGGCCTCATCCGGTAGGACTTAAATCGATACAAAGATTTTTGGGGTTCACTAATTACTATCTGAAGTTTATTAAAAATTTCTCGACAATTGTCAAACCTTTTACTGATACGACCTGTAAGGGTGCTAAAACCTCTGAATGGTCTCCCAGTGCATTGCTTGCCTTTGAGAACCTTAAAGTGGTGTTCGCAGCAGCTCCCATTTTGGTGCATCCGAATCCCACCCTGCCCTTTACCCTGGAGGTTGATGCGTGTGAGATGGGAGTAGGCACCCTCCTTTCTCAGCACTTGGCTCCTGGGGAGGCCTTACGTTCTTGTGGCTATTTCTCTAGGAAACTGTCCAAAACTGAGAGGTTATATCATATTGGGGACAGAGAATTACTAACCACCATCCTGGCCCTGAAAGAATGGCGGCATATCCTGGAAGGTACTAGGTCTCCAATCTTGATTCTGACAGATCACAAGAACCTCACCTACTTGTCTGAGGCTAATCGGTTGTGGTCCCGGCAAGCCAGATGGGCATTGTTCCTCTACAGGTTCAATTTTGTGGTTTCCTACCTTCCGGGCTCTAAGAATGTTAAGGCTGATGCCTTATCACTCCAGTTTTGCACTCAATCCAAGGAAGAGGTTCCTCCTACACCTATTATTCCGGCCAATCGGATTCTTGCTACTATGCGAACTTGTATTGCCTCTCCTCTGAGAGAGGAAATATTGGCTGCTTAAACATCCACTCCAGCAGAGAAACCTTGTGGGAAGTGCTTTGTCCCTGCTCAGTTGCGCACTAAATGTTTGGAGATTGCAGGTCACATTGGGCGAGGCCAATTGATTTGGTCCTTATCTAGACTATTCTGGTGGCCAAGTCTCACATCCGATTGTGCTGCTTTTACCGCAGCTTGCACTACTTGTGCTCGAAATAAGTCGCCTCGATATTTGTCTGTCGGTCTCCTCCAACCTGTGGCCAACTGGGAATGTTCCTGGTCACATTTGTCCATTGACTTTATGGTTGATCTTCCGGCATCTAGAGACTTCACGGTCAACCTGATGATCGTGGACAAATTTTCTAAGATGGCTCACTTTGTACCACTCAAAAGCTTACCATCAGCGCAGGAATTGGCTATGGTGTTTACCAAAGAGGCCTTCCAGCTCCATGGCATACCCAGGGTTATTGTATCAGACAGAGGAAGCCATTTCATGTCTCGTTTTTGGAGGTGCTTTTGTGCTCAGATGGGGATACAGCTGGCATTCTCCTCTGCTTATCACCCTCAACCCAACGGTGCGGCTGAAAGGTCTAGCCAAGCCTTGGAACAATTCCTCTGTTGCTATATTTCCAACCACCACGATAATTGGGCTACCTTGTTACCTTGGGTGGATTTTGCTGGGAATTGTGCTATGAACTCTTCCTCACAGAATTCTCCGTTCTTAATCAACTATGGTTTTCAACCTTCTGTTCTTCCTGAAGATTTTGAGGCACAACAACTTCTGGCTCTCGATGAGCATTTGAGGGCTCTCCATTCCTCTTGGGTTTGGGTATAGAATACCCTATGTGGTTCCGCGCAACAGCAAAAAAGGCGGTCTGACCGTAGGCGGTTGCCGGCACCTACCTTCCAGGTGGGGGAGAGAGTTTGGCTCACATCCCATAACCTTAACCTCCAGGTTCCCTGTAATAAACTGGCTCCTCGATTAGTTGGTCCATTCCATGTGTTGTGCAGAATTAACCCTGTGGCTTATGCTCTGGATCTTCCTGCCTCAATGCGGATTCACAACGTATTCCACGTTTCCTTGCTCAAACCACTGATTTGTAACCTTTCATATGTAACCGTTACACTACTAGTATGGTTCGGCCATCTCCTGTCATGATTGGCGATCATGAGGAGTACGTGGTGCACAACATCTTGGACTCCAGGTGGGTCCGAGGATCATTTCGCATGTTGTGCCTGGCTTCTGGCCTGGTTGCGCCTGGTGCCCCCAGCGGTCTTCCATGTCCGTGTCCAGAGCGGCGTGGCAGCTCGGTTTGAGGCAGAGCTGGAGGCACTATGCGATGCATCTCTGTTCCGTTGTGTCACGTTTCAGGCGTGAGGCTACTACGTGTTGACGCAGGCCTCAGCTTTAGGCATTTGGGTACTGTAGTCTCTACCCACCTACTTCTTAGCTGTCTTTTAAAAGGGAACTGGTTTCTCACTCTGTTACCTTTATGTGTTTGTCCAGTACAGTTCTCAGTTATTTGTATCCTGTTCTCCTGTGTATGACTCCAGCTTGGCTGACCATCCATTCTGGTGCTGACCTGTGGCTCTGTCCAGGGGCGGATTGTAGGGGAATACCAGCCCGGGCTCCCCCCCCACACACACACACACACTCCGGTGCGCACTGAAAATTTGGACAAACTGCAAGACAACTAACGCTGCCCGTTTCTATCCCCCTCCGATCCACTATGTCTTGAGCGCAGAATCTCTCTCTCTCCCCCTCCGGTGCGCACTGAAAGAATTGCAAATAAATTGCAGTTCTTTCAGTGCGCACCGGAGGGGGAGAGAGAGAGTCTGCACTCAAGACAAAGTGGCTCGCGATATAGCGGCCCACCGGGGGATGCCCGATCCCCCGATAGGACAATCCGCCCATGGCTCTGTCTGACTATCCTCTCTGTGCACTCCCTGACTTTTGGACAGCCAATGTGGTGCAGACCTGTGACTCTGGCTGACTACCCGCTCCGTGTATGACCCTGGCTTGTCTGACCATCCATTCTGGTGCTGACCTGTGGCTCTGTCTGACTATCCTTTCTGTGCGCTCCCTTACATATCGGACATCCAATCTGGTGCAGACGTGTGGCTCTGGCTGACTACTTGCTCCAGATATGACCCTGGCTTGTCTGATCATCCATTCTGGTGCTGACCTGTGGCTCTGTCTGACTGTCCTCACTGTGCACTCCCTTACGTATCGGACATCCAATCTGGTGCAGACGTGTGGCTCTGGCTGACTACCCGCTCCGGATATGACCCTGGCTTGTCTGACCATCCATTCTGGTGCTGACCTGTGGCTCTGTCTGACTAGCCTCTCTGTGCACTCCCTTTTTATCAGACATCCAATATGGTGCAGACCTGTGGCTCTGGCTGAGAACCTACTTTTCGGCTTGCAGGGGTGAGTCAGTAGTCTCCCTTGTTGCCATCCCTTTTGCGAGACCTTTAGTGTTCTGTTCTGCGACTTCCTGGCATTACTGAGACTACCATTGGCTTCGGCCTAGTCTCACGCAGTGTGGTAGACTTAGAGGCAGCCTCCTATTCCTGATAGAGTTACTAGCCTCTCCAGTTACTCTCTGCTCCTTCCTGCTCCATACTGTATATATTATACTAATAAAGGTGATTTTAACTGTACCGTCTGAATCTTGGTTTATTTTTGGCAACTGTGACAGTAGCCCCTGGTTTGTCTGAATACCCATTTGGTTCTGACCTGTAGCTCTGGCTAACTACTACTCCGTGCATTCCCCAGTGGTCTTACCATTCGCACCTGAGCTACGCTACTCAGTCTGGCTTGCTACCTGTTGCTTCTGGTTGGGATTCCTGTGTTATACTCTAGCCTTGTCTACAGGACCTCCATGGTGGGACTTTGCACACTTCCATTACCCTCCGTTTAGTGCAGTAGTGCAGTGCTCAGCACAGAGTGCAGCTCCGGGTAGTAGACCTGAGTTTATAGTTCTGGATCTGGGGTTGTGTGAGCATTGGCATTCATTTCTGTTTACTTTCAATAAAGGTGGTTTTATATTTTATATACTGTGTCTGTCCTTCATTTATGCTAGGTACTGTGACATATATATATATATATATATATATATATATATATATATATATATATATATCAGTCTCTTGCTTATTCCAAGGCTAACATGGAGCAGCATTTACCTAGGCATGAAAACAGAGACAGGGTGCTAAGTATTAAAGTGTCAAACCCAAATAACACTTAAAGAACACTAAAACCTAAACATTTGGAGTTATTCATACTTTTCTGAGGCTTGTGCTCTCATTTAAATAGAAGTCTCAGAATTGATATTGTTCTATTAGAAACACAGAAACATGGAATTTGACGGCAGATAAGAACCATTTGGCCCATCTAGTCTGCCCATTTTCCTACAGTAAAAACCTCAAACCTTTTTCGGTCCTTGGTCCTTCTGCTGGTAGGCTGTTCCACTTATCTACTACCCTCTCGGTGAAGTAAAACTTTCTTACATTAAATCTAAACCTGTGTCCCTCTAGTTTTAGACTATGGCCTCTTGTCCTAACATTTTTACTCCTTTGAAATATACTTCCATCCTGCACTTTGTTGAATCCCTTCATGTATTTGAATGTTTCTATCATATCACCTCTCTCTCTCTTCTCTCCTTCAAGCTATACATGTTCAGCTCCTTTAGTCTGTCCTGATATTTCTTTTCCTGTAAACCAGTCACCATTTTAGTAGCCCTTCTTTGAATTTTCTCTAGAATATCCATATCCTTCTGGAGATGGGGTCTCCAGTACTGTACACAATACTCTAGGTGAGGTCTAATTAGAGATCTGTAGAATGGCATGACCACTTCCCTTTTTCTGCTACTAATGCCCCTAGCTATACAACCCAGTACCCTGCTTGCATTCCCCACTGCTTTATTACATTGCCTGCCTACCTTTAATTCATTAAAAATAATTACTCCCAAATTTCTTTCCTCTGTTGTCTCTGACAGCACAGTACCCTTAATAGTATATTTTTCCTTTGGATATTTATGTCCCAAGTGCATTATTTTACATTTATCAACATTAAACTGCATCTGCCACACTCTTGTCCATTCTTCTAATTTACCTAAATTATTTGTCATTTGGCTTATTCCCCCTGGAATGTCTACCCTATTGCAGATCTTGGTATCATCTGCAAAAAGACATACCTTTCCTTGAAGACTTTTTGCAATATCACTAATGAAAATATTAAAGGAATAGTAATACTTAAAATGTGAAAAAATGTTGTAGGGTTTATCCCCCTGAGTAAAACAAGGGTACTCTCACTGATGAAAGGTGTTTTATTCAAAAGTTATTACAGCTCAAAGTTGAATTTTTTAGGTGCAATATCACTGTGGCCTGAAATTGTATAGTGGCGCTGTTGCTACACCATCCTATGGAGATTTATGGTCCTGGGACCAGAGCTGTCTATAGGATGGTGTAACAACAGAGCCACTGTACAATTTCAGGCCACTGTGATATTGCACCTAAAAAATTCAACTTTGAACTGTAATAACTTTTAAATAAAACACCTTTCAGCAGTGGGTGTACCCTTGTTTTACTCAGGGGGATAATCCCTACAACATACTTGTTTTACATTTTAAGCATTACTATCCCTTTAAAAAGAATGGGCCCCAGTACAGATCCCTGAGGTACTCCACTGGTAACACTCCTTTTGTTCAAATAGTCTCCATTGACTACCACCCTCTGTCTCCGTTTGTTAATGGGGCTGGTATAATGTATCAGCCTTCCTGAATAGAATAACAGTGGGTGCTAGTCTTTATATGTTAACAGAATTATCTCTTTTCAAGAAATTGACCACACTGTGTCTATATAGGACAGTCTAGAAAGTTTAAGATTAGATTTTAGGGATCTAAATTAAATAAAAAAAATTTACAGATGCTAGATGGACGTACGTGATATTTAAAATTATCTAACGCAATATAATTTGTTTGTGCAAGTAACCCTTGAAAAATACAAGCAGAGAAAATAGTACTAAATTATGCCAAATAGTAGATGAAATAATATATACGAACTGATTTGTAAGAAAGAAGTCCCTATGACCAAAATATTGATCAATAATAAACTAAAGTCATAGCCACTGCTTCATCCTGCCCCATTACCCACTAATTCAACAAAATAAAATATGATGGTTGTTTTGATGTTCTTACTGTACTTATTGGATTATCACATACTAGTTGAAGAGCCTGTTACACGGGCCACATTGCCACTGCCAAACAGTCGAAGGGCAGTCATGCACAGTAGAGACTGCCCGCACAGAGACTGATACAGAGCTGGACACTCCTTCTGAGCGTCCAGCTCTGTATCAGCTGCGGCGCAGGCAGTCTCTACTGCACATGACTGAAGCACACACAGCAGTCTCTACTGTGCATGACTGTGTCGTTGTTACACGTTTTAACGAATTATTATATAGGATGCTTTTGTTAACTTATTCACATTTTATTTTAAAATTGTTATTTAATGCATCTTTCTTCTACGTCAAAAACCTCTGTTAATATTTTTAAAGGGAATGTGTAATGGGTGCAATTTTTCAGTTCTCGAAATGTCTGTGTCCTCTCAGTGACCTCTTGCACCCTCTGACAGTTCCGCAGTTTCACACCAATATCCCACATATGGATGGCCAGCATAGTTGTTGTGATGCAGTACTATATTTTACTTGATATTGTGTTTTGCTGTGAGAAGTGTGAACAAAAAGAAGCAGTTTTTGTTTTGCATTTAATAAATAATATTTGTGGTCGTGCTGCCTGTATGAGATAGGGAAAGTAAGATTACATACGCAAGTCGAATGAAGTGTGCTCTATTTTGACATTCCTGCGGGCCTAGAGAGAGGTCCCACCGTGTATATGAGAAAAAAAAAGGGGGGGAATGGTTTGGGACAACTTCACGGTCTCCGTGTGTCACCTTGTGTAGCTTGCTGGATGACCTTAAAATGGGGAGCTAGGCCCTCCCACAATTCCAGGCTAACCAATAGCCTTCACATATGTTAAACATTGAAAAGCATAGAAACATAGTATTTGATGACAGATAAGAACAACTTGGCCAATCTAGTCTGCCCATTTTTCCACTGTAAAAACATCAAACCTTATTTGGTCCTTGGTCTTGCCTTATGTTCAGAATAGCCTTATGCCTATCACATGCCTGCTTACATGTTCTCACTGTATAAACCTTTTCTACTCCTGCTGGTAGGATATTTCACATTTCTACCACCCTATCAGTGAAGTAAAACTTTCTTACATCACATCTAAGCCTCTGTCCTTCTAGTTTAAGACTATGACTTATTGTCCTAACATTTCTACTCCTTTGAAATGTACTTCCTTCCTGTACTTTAAATGCATTATTTTACACTTATCAACATTAAACTGCAGCTGCCACATTTTGTCCATTCTTCTAAATTACCTAAATAGTTTGCAATTTGAATTATTCCCCCAGGCATGTCTATCCTGTTGCAGATCTTTTTATCATCTGCAGAAAGGCATACCTTACCTTGAAGACCTTCTGCAATATCACTAATAAAAATATTAAAAAGAATGGTCCCCAGTACAGATCCCTGAGGTATCCCATTAGTAACTAAAACTCCCTTTCACCTGAAACTCAACCATTGCCTTATCCATTCAACTAATTTAACATCTGGACAAAAAAGCAATTTGGCTTAATTGCACACTTCTTGTTAGAGTGCATTCTTACTCCATTGGCATTGGCATCCATACAATCCTTCATTTTAGCAATATTGTATGCCTGGGTAGCCAATTGTTGGACATCTAGTTGTTGGAGATTACAGTTCCCATCATCCCCAACCAGTAAGTGGCTGTTGGTAATGATGGGAGTTGCAGACACCAAAAGCTAGAGGTCCAGTAATTGACTGTTAGTGTTATAAACCCATTTGAGAAAGGTGACCACGTTCACTGACTTGTGTTTTTCCCAGTTCTTGTCTGTCTTTCTCGCCATCTTCAGACAAGTCATAATTCTGCTGCAGAATACCTCTCCAACTGGCAGTTCCTTTCCTCCCCCAATACTACTTTCAAAATCACTGCTCCTCACCCCACCTCTAGGTTCCCCTTAAATAGAGTGAAACATTAATTTCAGCCACTTTTTCAGATGTCCAGATTTCTATAAGGCATCTAAATTAATCATCACTCTTTCTTTTCAGTAGAGATTTCCTTGAGCTACACAGTTTAAAGAATACATTGAAAATTAACATTTTATCAGAATTGTTTCAAACATTATTATAACATATAATTTCTAGCACAGGTACAGTTCTCATGCAGGGGGTAGTTGTCCTGATTTTTGGGCTGTGCTGCCCTTATGGATACAGTCATCTCAATATCAAAACTGGTATTTCTCTGTTCTAATGGCAATAGAAAACTAAGCAGTAGGCATGCATATTCCTTTCATAACTAATAAAATATTAACCGAAACTCAAGTTTCATGAGATTTGGATAATCATAAAATACTAGCTGAAATGTGCATGAAGTCACAGAAGTCATTCATTTATCAATCTCTGCCCTTTCAGCAGGAAAAGTAAGCAGGAAAAGGTAAGGGACTGTGTATAGGAGGCTAGACAGCAGAAGTATTTGATACACAGAATAGCCAATACAATTCAGGCATGAAGAGGAGGGATTGTGATTGATTATTGCAACAACCTGTAAATCTGTATTTTATCTGTGATGCGGTTTATACTCTGGCCAATCTTGATTTCCAGGGGATGACCCCTCAAACGAATATCCTTACTTGCAATTTAGCAACCAGAAGATAAGCAGTGTTACAGCCATTATGATCATCATCTCATCTGACTACATTTTTGGTTGAATCAAAACAATCTATTTTTTCTGTGTTTCTAGTTTTTCTGATTGTCTTCCTTTAGTGTTGGAGACTGTAGTACTTTGTTAGTTTAGCAGCAACTAGAGTTAGGTTACCTATTAAATAATAATTAATAGCTAGGTTAGCTAGTAAATAATAATAAGTAGTTAGGGTAGCTAGTGAATAATAATTATTAATAATAGGTACAGGGATTAGGAGCATCATGTCCAAATAAAAATTGTGTCCACCCATCCAATCTATAGCTGACACTCCCACTGTCCAGTGTGCAATTATGCCTGTAAAATTTAGATTTATTGTTACAACTACTAATAAATAGGCATTGGGTGAATGTGCAGTGTTCCAGACATGCCCCTGTTGCCTTTATTCCACAGTGTGTGATGTTAAAAAAAGGAAAATCAGATATACTGTTCAAACTGTAGTACACAACTGCATAAAAAATAGACACTGTGTGTATGTGGAGTTCTCCAGACACACCACTGCACTCTCCAGCAACTGTGCCTTTTATTCCTTAGTGTGTTCATTTAAAAAAAAGGGAAATTAGATATACTGTACTCAACTGCACACAAATAGGCACTGTGTGACTGTGCAGTGCTCCAGGAACACAACTGCTGTATCCTGCAACTAAGTTTCTTCTTCCTGAATGTGTTCAGTTTAAAAAAATAAATAAATAAATAAATAAATAAACAGCTACACATTGAAATGTCTGGGAGTGCTTCTACTTCTTGTGGTGTCACCAGGGATGAGAGTCAGCCATGAGAAAACAGACAGATGAACACTACTATTACATGAGTGCACCCTAAGAAGAAGCCTTCTTCCTTGGCAATACTGTTAGTTCCAGGCAGCATCAGCAGCAGCGAATATCCTGGCGTAGTGGCAAAATCTCCACCCAACAAACCAAAATAAGCCACAAATCACAACCTAAAGTCCAATACTGTGCTTCAAAGATTCTGTTGTTTTCGTAATTACTATCAGAGATCAGTGTATGTTATTTTGGGGATGATTTCTGTTGTTAGACACAGTCATCTGTACTTTCACAGTCAATAGACTTGTCTAGCCAATGTACCATACTGCTGCTGTATGACTCTGTCCAGACTAGTCTAATGGTAGTGTTGGTTGTGGTAAATTGTAAGTGGCGGCTTACCTTCTGCTGACCGCCAGACCCGGTAGGCGGCCGGCTTCTCTTCCTCGAGGCTTGCAGCGCTCTCTGGGAGTACCGGTGCGCTCTGGGTTCCTTCCAAGCAACCGGTCTCCTCGTTGCTCCCTCTGGCAGCCTCCAGCCACATCTGAACTCAGACGCTAGTCTCAGGGATTAAAGAGACAGTGCAGTTTTGCTCCACCTCTTGGGGTGGAGCAATTTGTTTATAAACTGCCTGGACATCACTTCAGTTGCCCTTTTGTGGTGTTCCAGTGCAGTTGTGTTTGGGCTCTGTGTTTGAACTGGTTTGGCTGACTATCCGTTCTGGTGTTGACCTGTGGCTCTGTCTGACTACCCGCTCCGTGTATGACCCTTGGTGTGTCTGACATCCAATCTGGTGCAAACCTGCGGCTCTGGCTGACTAACCATTTCGTGTATGATCTAGTCTTGTCTGAGTACCCGATCTGGTGTTGACCTGTGGTTCTGTCTGACTACCCGCTCCGTGTATGACCCTGGCGTGTCTGACATCCAATCTGGTGCAAACCTGTGTGTCTGGGTTAAGTTTCGCTCCATCCCATTCTGACTTCTCTGACTACCCAGCTTGGTGTTTCTCGGGGTTGAAATGTCAGTCCAGGATACTTCACCACTGGAAACAGCGTTGAATGAATTTTGTCCGGTAATGAAAACTTTCCACGAAATTGTGACTTACAGAATGTAAAGGCGAACAAAGTTCATTTTCTCTGAACTTTTATTTTTAATTTTGCAAAAATAATTCTGAAAAAATGAATTTTCATACCGTGCACAAGTCTACTAATCTGTGGCAGTGACTAGCCAAAGAGCAAGCAAATGTGCTTTTGTTTATTCTCGGTGAATATTCTTCTCTAACTTGTAAAAGTCATTATAAATTGCAGGGCATTATGCAAAAGCAATTCTGGAGAATACCTACTTCACCATAAGGGAAAAATGTATGTATATTTACTTATATATTGCCATAAATTCAAAAAATATATGACATGGATAAAAGCATCAGGCTAAAGTGCCATCATTGCATTATTTGCAGGGACTAAGTATAACCAAATGAATCATACACTGGGAAGTGGACCCTGCCACAGACAACTTACTATTTCATCAAATACATTTTCACCAAATTCCTATTGCTTTAAATGGGGCTTTTAACCTTAGAAATGCTACCAGGGTCTATAACACACTGTGAAGCAATGTATTACAGATTTCTTTAATTTTCAACTTAAATCAATTGTAATTTTTATTTCCTGCTATGATGAAGTTGGTTAGCTCCAAAATTGAAGTATGGGTAAGTTAAGTCACAGTAGACAACAGGGAAAGATAGGAAAAGTTGAGAGAAGTAGAGAAGCAATCATATCACCATCTCCCTTAAAAACAAACAAACAAACCAAAAAACCCACAATGGTGAGTACAAGGTATGGTGCATGTAACCCTTTGAGTGCCATAGGGGTGCGCAACACATTGCTTTACAATACATTGTGTACTCCTCAGGCATTCACAGGGTTAAAGAATTACAGAAGAGATTTTAACATTAAGAGCTCAATTCTATCACCCACGTTATTTTTAAAAACTGGCGACACTGGTTTTGACAGCACAGTTTGCTATTCTATTAACTGCTTTGTCAAAAACCATTGGAGTGCTAAAATGTCCAACAGGTGCAAGTTTTGCGCCCATTGGACACCACGTAAAACTAGTTGAATTTGTTATTCTATTACACTTGGTGGCTTCAACTCAAATTAAGGAATGCAAGTTTTATCACTAGAAACCTGTCATGAAATGGAGGAAAAGAGCCCCTAACATGAGGTGAAAACCACCAATGTGTCAGAAAAGTGGTTTCCAACACACAATGAGCTTAACAACAAAAAAGATTAACCCTATGAGTGCCAATTGGGTATGCAACACATTGTACAATGTTGCGTACCCCACTGGAACTCACAGGGTTAATCTCATTACAGTTAACACATCTCCTGAAAAATAAAAACTGACATGCAATCCTGAGGTCCAGTGGAATTTTCAGCACTATGGTCAACTACAGTCCATCTTCTTCAGTCTTCTCTCTTCTGTCTTCTTGTTTCCTTCTTTTCTCCTTTCTTCTATAAAATCTGTATTAAAAAATAATCCAATGAGAGTTGATTTTAACCCCTTAATGACTGGGCGATCGGCGCCGTGCCGCAAATTAAGGACCGCGGAGCACTTTTTTTTTTCTTTTTCCGGACTCCCCAAACGGCGTGCAGCCATGGGGGGAGTCCGGAACTCCATGACGGTCATAGTACGTCATGGGTCGTTCAGTCAGATCGACCCTTGACGTACTATGACCGTCAAGGGTCGTTAAGGGGTTTAAGTAAAAAAATGCCCCCAAGAGATGCCACAGTTAGCCCTTTGAGCTCCGAACGGCTACACTTCTGGGTGTTCAAAGGGTTAAAAGTAGTATGGCATATCTCTTCAAAGTAATATTTTGTCATTCCTTTGTTAAAAAAAAAAAAAAAAAAAAAAAGTAATGCGTATGTGGACAAGAAAAAAAGGCTCCAAATTGAAAGAAATGTCTGTTGCCTCCACTGGTGGCTGCAGGCATGCATATGGTGACACCCCCCCCCATACATACCGGGTCATTGCTCAAGTCCCAATGAGAGAACTTTGAAGAGAGTCTGACTTTTTATATGGCCAGTCTCTGTTCAAAATGAATGCCAGCCTCCAATTAGCTTGGATGTGTGCTTACATCCCAGCCAGTCAGCTTCTGGGGGGGGGGGGGGTTGACGAAATCAGCTAGGAGCTGATTGCCTGGGAGGTGTGTAAGAACACATGCCAGTCAGTTGGAGGCTGCCATTCATTTTGAACAAAGTCTGTCCATATAAAAAGCCAATACTGTTTATAATTCCCTCATCCTTACGTATGGGGGGGTGTCTGTGACCATATGCATGCCTGCTGCCGCCAGCGGAGTGTGCAGCAGTGGACATTTCTTTACAATCTGGAACTACATAAGAATTACTTATTTTTTTTAAAAAGGAATCACAAAATATTACTTTTTAAAATCAACTACCATTAAATTATTTTTTTAAACAAGTTTTACTGAAGAAAGAAATTAGGAAGAAGGAAAGAAGAAGACAGAAGAGAAGATTCAAGAAGAAGATGGACAGTGGATGACAGGTAAGTGTTACATTTATTGGTGTAAGGATAGTGTTGGGGTAGTACTTATTTAAGTGTCATGTTAGGAATAGTGTAGTAGTGTTTTAAGCTCACTCTTTTTTTAATACTTTTTTTTTTTAATACTTTTAATACAGTTTTTTAATACTGTGTCAAACAACGAGTGTTGGCTATTTTCTTTTGTTCCCACAATTCACAACAAAAATCAATGAATGTTTGGCCACAACATGGGTTTTGGCCACCAACATTGCTTGGTCCATGTACCGGTCCAGCTAGAGTATATCTGTTGTACACAAGGGGGTTTCTCATTCTGTGTTTTTTTTCCCCTTAACGGCTGTTTTACCAGAGGGGATAGAATCAAGCCCTAGATGAGATACTGTTGGCACTGACTTAGGAGGAGCAGATGGAGAAGCAAATTTTAGATTGGTAATCTAATGAACACTTTCACCTATTCCACCAGACACCATACAAAAAACAAAGCTGAATTTATAACTCCAGCAATGGCATTTATTAACCTTTTAAGAACCAGAGCAATGTGCAGTTTATTGCAGAGTGCCTCGTTAAAGGCAAAATTGAGCGCAAATTAAGTGGTTTACTAATTTCTTGTTCTGTTCAGTTTATTAAATGGGTAAAGAGTGGTCCCGTTTTAGCCACAGAAAATGCAAGAGAGTAGCCCCGTAAAAATTATACCTTTATTGCTAAACTGAGTGGCTTTCAATGCAAGCTTTTTAAAACAACCAGATCTCTTCTTCAGGCATAATAAGTCATAACATGCCTGAAGTAGAGAACTAGTTGACTTGAAAGCTTGCATCCAAAGCCACTCAGTTAGTGACTCCCTAGCCAGAATACTTTTCACTTATCTTTACTTGCGGTCTCAGCAAGGTGTCCATATACACAACATGAATTTAAACATTGCAAGTGAAATGGAGCTTTTTCTCCTGTCCAATTCATCTAGGATCTGCAATATAATTCTCTGTGCAGATATACGTCAGAAACCGTTTTTTCACGTCAGTAATAATTGTAAATGGCTTTAATGTTTGTTTTTTTACCTTCCTCTGAATCAACAGGGGGGCTGAACTTGATGGATGCACATCTTTTATAAGCCTCATTAACTATATTACTATGTATTCCAAGGGGCCATTGTGGTTAATAGAAAATACTGGCCAATGTGTAAGTTTTAAACTGACGTGGTGAGAAAATTGTATTTGTTCACTAAAGCTAGCCTGCTCTGCCTATACCCCACATAAGATACAAAGACCTGTGTAAGAAAGATCTATCCAACAATTCTCTAATTCTTCACTGTGTTGATATTTTTACTGCAATCTTTTGATAAACGCACAAACCCAGAACGGATAGACTCATATTTGCAAACTGTTTGTGGGTGTACTATAGGGGAGACATAAAAATGTCCATTGAGTTAAATGGGCCCATTCAGGAAGTTAATGTTATCAGCTTTCAAGTGCCATTCTGGATAACTTGATTGTACAAATATTGTACAGAGCATAATATGCTATGCCTGTTTATATAAGGCAACTGTAAACTATGGAGGAGCAACCTGCATAGGAGCAGTTTATACTTTGTTTAATAGCCAAAGCGCTCATTTCTGTGAAGATTAGCTGATCTTCATGAAGGCACTCAGTAACCCAGGATAATTCTTATAAAGAGTTTCCCATGTTTTCCAACCATGAAATGTATATGTGCTAATTCAGCTCAGGAAGACATAAAGATCTGACATCATGAAGTCTAACAGAAAGCTATTCTCTTTTCACCATAGCATCCTTCATTACAGTGATGATCACCATTTCGCCTGGTGCTTCTGGAGCAGCAAAATGTTATGAATGGGAATTTGTATTTGTCCCCCGTGGTGCATTTGTTTGCCCCAGAATAAATTTAGTTCTACTTTGTATGTCAGCACCAATATATCAGCCTCCTGAAGACATATGCTACTGTTTAATTTATGATCATGATTTATTTATTTCATTAGGACCTTCTGATCAGGTTAACAAAAACCAATTCTCATTTCTGGTACTTCCATGTGTTGTAAAAAGTAAATTTTCAGTCCTGCTTAAGGAAGAAGTTATGACAACCTGTTCTCTGGTAAGTACTATAATTTCCTCTCGGAGTCATTATAGCTGTTGTAAGCAGTATGTTAGCCTAACATCCTACCACAAATCACACTCCTATGACACAATAAAATGCCAGTTATTATTTTGCTTTTAACGTAAATGCCCTTACAAGCAGTACACAAAGATTGTGTTGTTTTGTTATTTTTTAGTGCATTTTACAGAATCCTACTTTCATTTTGGTAACTGGTCAAACAAAACAAAAAAAACCCATTAATTTAGACACTTTTGTGTTTTGGTGTGGGTAATTGTGACAGATGCAGTAGGCTACATGCCAAAGAAGTGGAGAAATACCGAAGCAAATTAACTGCGCCATATGGATCAAATAAAATGCTCATTGATTTTAATCTCAATTTGATCCCCTGGTCATTCAAAGTGTTAAAATCCCCTTTTAAATCAATGAGAATCTGGGGATTTTTTTATTTGTTTCCTATGGAGCAATTGATTTTCCAATAATTCTGTTCTTTGTCTTTGTGCATATCTCTTAACCCATTAAGTGCCAGAGTGGTACGCAAAGCATTGCTATGCAATGAGTTGCATAACCCTCTGGCACTCAAAGGGTTACGTTTCAGATTATGCTATCTAATAAGATAACAGACGAGAAAGCATAAGAGAGAGAGATGGAGATACAGGCCATGGTCTCGTGTCCAATCATCATAAATTTAGAGCTATAACCTCAGCAGATCTTGTAAGCTTGGTGTGGGAAAATACAAACCTTTTTAATATTACCAGTACAGCTTTGCCCACTCTCTTCTGGTTTGACCAAAATGAAGCTGCAGAGACTAGAACATTTGAATGAGATGGCAGCCGAGAAGGTTAGTGCAGTTGTGGAGACTTGCTTCCTGGAAAAAAGCTAATTATTTGCGTTCCAGGCAGGGGGCTCCTTTGTGTTCTCTGCTTTAGGTGACAGCCTTCCTACCCCACTTCTTTTTTCAATGTTTGGTATACATTACAACTGAACATATCTAGTTGGGGTAAAGTGTAGTAGAGAGGGAGTCTCTGCCTCTAGAGAGCACAAGCCCTGTCCTCCTGTGGAAGGATACTTTACCCCATGGTTTCTGTATTCCAGGTGGTCTACGAGAAAAGGATTTATTGCTAAGTACACAAAAATCCAATTTTTATTGTGATCTCAAGAACATAACATAAATATACTGTGGAGAGGTAATCACAGTGATAACAAAAGACCGGCACTGTTTATCTCTAACATAAGATAAATAAAGAATATAAATAAATTTGAGATCTTGCACACAAACTAGATATGACACACTTTTGCACAGTGGGCAGAATTGATAAAAAGAATCAATTACTCATATTCGTGAAACAATATATGTAATTTTATTTAAAGCTAAATAAAATATGATATATAGAACAATAGTAATCTGTGAATTGGGAAACAGAGATATGCAAACTTGACTCAGTGGTATATATCAAACAACAGTTCTAGACTAAGATATATATATATATTAAGGCACAAGAAAATGTAATACGATAGAATGTCTCAGATAACTGCACAAGTAACCCACAAGCACTTATAGGGTTAAACTGTATATTAATATAGGTATCCAGAGGTATAAGCTAGCAATGTTTGAATCCAGCAGTAATAAGGGTTAATAATTCCTACAATTTTAGACAGTACAATAGGTGGCAGTGTAACAACACCTGTCCCACACGATGTACTAAGGCAATTATGTGGCAGGGAACTTGTCACTTGAGTTGTGCTCAATAGGACACAGATCAAGTGGCAAACCTTGATAACCGCGATGCACAATATTGCAAGAAAGACTGAAAGACTTAAGGTCCCAGATATACAAAAGAAGAATTTAACTATATGGCTGCTGGTTTCAATTTATGCATACCTCTGGAGGAGCACAGAATAATGAAATACATTTCCTGGTAAAAATATGCATTCCCACATTATAATCTTAAAGGGATAGTAATGTTTCATAATAAAAGCAGCTCTATTGTTTTCATATAAAGAAGATTGTCCCCTGCTGTTATCTGTCTGGTCTTACAACCAGATTCCACATCTGAGAAGAGATGGCTTACACTAGGTAAAAGGGGCGGGAGGGGAAAATTTGCTTATGAATATCTCTTAAACCATAAAGGTTTGAGAGATAAGACTTATATCGTTCTTCATGTTTTATTAATGCCTACAAAATAAAATAAAGTTAAAACGAAGTATTACTATCCCTTTAAGCTATAAAAGTAAGGTATGGTATAGCAATACAATGAGAATATATGTGACTATACCAAAGCATGTGAACCCTAAAAGATTATAATGACAAATTCATGTCTGCATACATATATCAGCTCAAGGTGACCATCTCAACTATACAACCTGTAAGGATTGGGGTGGGGGGAGAGGGAGAAAAAAAATTCTCCCCACTCCATCATCATCTCCTGCATTTTTTTTTCCCTCTCCCTCCACCCCAATCCTTACAAAAGGTATTTATGACCTTCAACAAGTAGAGTGTAGATCCTCTGGCCTTATCTGCTGTCATGTTTTCTTAAACCTACACACAGCCAAACTTTGAATTTTATGTATCACTGTGAATTCTGTGTCCTTTTAGTCAGAAATGCTTTAGACTTGAGAAAATGAGGTTCTCCCGAAAGCTTGTCAATCCAAAATTCTGTTAGTCCAATAAAAATGGTATTACAAGATACTTATTTTGTTATATATATATATATATATATATATATATATATATATATATTAGCTTATATCAATGTTAAATATACAATATACTGTATATTTAAAGGTTTACCATTATCATCTTATTCCTTTTCCAATTCAAAATGTGCAGCCTTAAAGCTAATTGAGAGAGAGAGAGAGAGACTTTATTATATATATATATATATATATATATATATATATATATATATATATATATATATATATATATATAATAGTTATATATATATATATATATATATATATATATATATATATTATTACTATATTTGGTATACTTAAGTTGGTTTATCATCCTCAGTATGAAATGATATATATGAATTAACTTAAATTGAGTCTCCCCCAATCTGTAGCAACTATAATATTCTATAACCATCAATAATCCCCACCACATGCTCAAGTGTAAAATATATTTATTAGACCAATTAGCTAAAAGTGATTACCAAAACTTAACTGCCAAAGTGGATGATGCTCTAGCCGATTTCTTAAGTCAGCACCGGTAGACAGCGGAGAGTGGGAACTACACCAGGAGGTGTTCAACCTCATTGTTCAGAAATGGGGGCTTCCCTGGGCCGACCTGATCGCGACCAGATGGAGGGACCTTCTGGCTTTTGCAGTGGATGCCATGTAGATTCCGTTGCAATTTCCTCTGGCTTAACCCTTTCCTCCTATTCCCCTGCTTCCCAGGGTGTTGAGGAAACTGTGACTGAAGGGAACTCCAGTCATTCTGATTGCTCCATACTGGCCTTGACAACCCTGGTTTCTGGAGCTTCTGAACCTATCCACAGCGGAGGCGTTTCTGCTTCCCCACAGACCAGATCTCTTTCTACAGGGTTATCTGTGGAAGGAGGATGTAGAACGGCTGGGTTTGCCGGCATGGCGGTTGAATCCTTAGTACTGAGGAAGAAAGGTTTTTCTTCACCGTTTGTAGCTACTATGCTTCGTGCTCGGAAGCCTGTGTCCTCTAAGGCGTACCACAGAATCTGGTCTATATTCCACTTTTGGTGTGTGGACAGTGCTCTGTCCTCACAAGACTTCGACCTTCCTACTGTCCTGTCCTTTTTACAGGATGGTGTGGACAAAGGCCACTGCCTGAGTTCCTTGAAGATTCAAACTCCCGCGCTCTCTGTCTTTTTCCAGAAGCGCATCGACATCCTTCCAGATGTCAAGGTTTTCTTTCTAGGCATTTCTCATACTCACCCTGCTTTTAAGAGCCCCGCTCCTCCCTGGGATCTTAACTTGGTGCTGGGCATCTTGCAACGCCCTCCTTTTGAGTCTTTGGCTGCTATTCCTCTTCTTCTTCTGACTTGGACAATGGCTTTCCTCTTAGCGATTGTCTCTGTTCGCAGAGTTGATGAACTGCATGCTTTGTCCTGTAAGCCACCCTTTTTGGTGTTTCACAAGGACAAGGCGGTTCTTCACACTTCCTAGGAGTTTCTTCTGAAGGTGGTCTCAGAGTTCCACATCAATCAGGAAATCATAGTGCCTTCTTTCTGTCCTGACCCTACTTCTGACCACATCCATTTGTTGGATGTGGTGCACTGCCTTAAGTTCTGTGTGCACCACACTGAGTCTATTCATCAGTCTGATGTGCTCTTTGTAATTCCTGAGGGTCCCAGGGCCGGTAAATAAGCATCCAAGGTTACTATAGCATCCTGGATCAAGTCTACCATTGGTAAGGCCTATGAACTCAGGAAGAAGCCTGTTCCATTTTATATCACGGCTCATTCCGCCAGGTCTATTGGGGCCTCTTGGGCCTATAAAAATCAAGTCTCTGCTGATCAGTTATGTAAGGCGGCCACTTGGTCGTCTGTGCACATCTTCTCTAAACACTACCGTGTTGATGTCCTGGAATCGGCTGATGCCAGCCTTGGTGTGAAGGTCCTGGAGGCAGCCTTGCCTGTCTAGAACTTTACTCATTACTTTTCAGTAATCTTTAACTGTTGAGCCCGGTTGGCTCTAGTTCTGAGTGCTGTGTTACAGTTCCTGGTGTGTTACTCTCCAGTTTAGTGTCCGTTGACACTTTTTCTTATAAGGGCTATCCTATGATCTAATAAGTTCATGTAAGCTCTGGTGACTTTGGGGACCGACACCTGGTCCTTGCCTTCATTCCCGCCTCTGGGAAACTCAGTGTTGGTACATACCAAAGTTACCTGTAAGCTATTTTGGACAACAGAGAAAAGTGGATTTTAGTCTTGCCTGTTAAATCCTTTTCTCTTAGTCCACATAGCTTACAGGTCTCCCACCCTGTTAAGGGACCAGTCTTGGTTCTCTTGTGACCGAACACGGGAATTCCTTTGGGTTCATGCTCACAGGAGTCTTCTTCTTCCTTCTTGCTACCTAGTCAATAGTTATTGTCTCAAATCTAACTGGTTGGGGATTGTCTGGTGACCAGCTAAGGAAAGAAGGAAGGCTCCACCCTGCACTTCTTTTCAACCATCAATAACCATCAATAATCCCCACCACATGCTCAAGTGTAAAATATATTTATTAGACCAATTAGCTAAAAGTGATTACCAAAACTTAACTGCCAAAGTGGATGATGCTCTAGCCGATTTCTTAAGTCAGCACACGGTAGACAGCGGAGAGTGGGAACTACACCAGGAGGTGTTCAACCTCATTGTTCAGAAATGGGGGCTTCCCTGGGTCGACCTGATGGCGACCAGATGGAGGGACCCTCTGGCTTTTGCAGTGGATGCCATGTAGATTCCGTTGCAATTTCCTCTGGCTTAACCCTTTCCTCCTATTCCCCTGCTTCCCAGGGTGTTGAGGAAACTGTGACTGAAGGGAACTCCAGTCATTCTGATTGCTCCATACTGGCCTCTACAACCCTGGTTTCTGGAGCTTCTGGACCTATTCACGGCAGAGGCGTTTCTGCTTCCCCACAAACCAGATCTCTTTCTACAGGGTTATCTGTGGAAGGAGGATGTAGAACGGCTGGGTTTGCCGGCATGGCGGTTGAATCCTCAGTACTGAGGAATATAGGTTTTTCTTCACCGTTTGTAGCTACTATGCTTCGTGCTCGGAAGCCTGTGTCCTCTAATGCGTACCACAGAATCTGGTCTATATTCCACTCTTGGTGTGTGGACAGTGCTCTGTCCTCACAAGACTTCGACCTTCCTACTGTCCTGTCCTTTTTACAGGATGGTGTGGACAAAGGCCACTGCCTCTCAAATCTAACTGGTTGGGGATTGTCTGGTGACCAGCTAAGGATGAAGGAAGGCTCCACCCTGCACTTCTTTTCAAGAATTGTTCCTGCCTACTTAAAGGGGCGGTCGCCTTCCCAAAGTTACCTGTATGCTATATGGACTAAGAGAAAAGGATTTAACAGGTAAGACTAAAATCCTCTTATATCCTCCTCCCCACATGATAATTTGAAATAAACCATATCATGTGTTGTAAGCCCATATCAATTCATCTAAAGTATACCCAAAATGTGTCCAAAGTTAGTAGAATTAACCCTATGAGTGCCAGTGGGGTATAATTACCTCACTGGCAGTCACAGGGTTAATCCGACTAAGTAACAAACCAATAGTACATAAAAAAGTAACACTTACCAGTAATCCTGATGTCCAGCAGAGTCTTCGGCACCCTGGTAAGCTACTGTCCATCTTCTTTCTTCTCTCTTTTTTTTTCCTCTGGTCCTTCTATTTTCACATCATATACCTGTAAAAATAAATAAATGTTCCATAAAAAGGAACCCGCACATCTATGCATAGTTTAACCCCTTGAGTGCCAGTGGGGTATGCAACACATTGCAGAGCAATGCATTGTGTACCTCTCTGGTACCTCTCTCATAGGGTTAAGATATGCATTGATGTGCAGGTCATTAATGTAAAATATGGCCAAAGTCCTCCAGATATGTCCCCATGAAAGATTTCCCCATAGGAATCAAAAACAAGCAAAAAATACTCCAGATAAAAATAGATGCTATTTTCTTTTACTCCACTGCTGTGTGGGGTCGTGGTGGTGGCGGTAGGCGGAGGAGAAACACAGAATGTGCACAGCCCCCCTACCCCCTGCCTTATGTGCCAATGCCCATTCCATTGTGAGAGAATTTGAACAGAAACTGCTTTTATATATGGGCAGTCTATGTTCAAAAGGACTCACAGCCATAGACTGGGATGTGTGCTTATTCACATCCCAGCCAATCAACTTTGAGAGGGGTATTGGAGGAACCAGCTCAAAGCTGATTAGCTTGGATGTACGTAAGTACACATCCCAGCCAATGGCTGTGAGTCCTTTTGAACAGAGACTGCCCATATATAAAGGTAGTCTCTGTTCAAATTCCCTCACAATGGAAAGGACATCAGTACTAAGGTACTAGGGGGGCTGTGCTCATTCTGCCTTTGTCCGCTGCCGCCACCACCACCACACACAGCTGTGAAGAAAGAGAAAATGTCATCTATTTTTCACTTGTTTGCTATTATTATGGTCTATGGGGACATGTATAATGGGGACATATCTGGAGAACTTTGGCCATGTTTTATATTAATGATCCTCACATCTATGCATATCTTAACCCTTTGAACCCCACAGGGGTACACAAGACATTTCTCTGCAATGCGTTATGTACCCCTGTGGCCCTCAAGGGGTTAAACTATGCATAAATGTCTGTGTTCTTTTTATGCAACATTTATTTTATCTCCATTTTTTTACAGGGACATGACATGAAATTGGGAGACAGAAGGACCAGAGGAAAAAAGAAGATAGAAGAAGGAAGAGAGAAGAAAGACGATAAGAGACAAAAGAACGAAGATCGAAAATGACAGCTAAGTGTAACACAGATAAGCTAACGATCATTGCTTGACAGTATGTCAGGCACCGGTCTTTAGCTTTTTTTCCTTTGATGTTCCCATTATTGCCGCTGTTTAGCTGCATTTTATGAAAATAATGCACAAAACGGCTGTTTGGCCACACAACCTTTTCTGTGACCTAACGTCCATTGTGTTTTCAGCTGGTAGGGCCTTTGAATACCGACTTGGACATTGTATTCTGTCAGTCAGTATACAATTTGGCCATACTGGCTGTTTTACCACACTCCTTTAAATCGAACCCTAAGTGTCTTATGCTTTCAGCTGTAGTTTGTTGTTCATGGTTTCTTTTTCTACTGCTTCCTCTACCAATTTTAATTAGATCTGATCACCAGTATTCACAGTAGTAAAGTGACTTTTGCATTGCTTAATGCTATATTGCTGGGACATTTTTTTAAAAGAATGGGTGCAATCACAAAGATATGGTGCTGTGGTTGTTTCTTTTTTGGCATTCTAGGCTTTGCCAAATGTCTTAGACTATGCCTGAATTACTCAGTTAGCTGAGGGACATACTCTAAGATGAGAAACTCTCCAGTGTGATAAACTTGTAGATTCCTATGTTATTCTGTGGAGCCTATACACTAAGATCTATTCAGCTTGAGAGAGAGTTCTTCATGGAATAAAACTGAAGAGTTTTTCAAACTATTTAAGTTATCTTACCTTTATCATACCTTTATCTCAACTTACTGCTCCTTCTAGGTCTGCTAACCTCTTAAATTCTAGTATGTCTCCAGTTCAAAAGATTCCCACTTCTGTGGAGCTAGAGATCATTTGGATAAGCCTTCTGCTGTATTCCATCCTTTGTCTCCACCTCTAACCAGTACCCTATCCAGATTTTATATATCGTGGAATGGATTATTTTAACTTGATATTTGTATGTAAAGACACTTAATACTCTTGCCTTCTGCCTATGAAATTCCTAGTAATATTTCTGCTAATTATATTTATTCCTACTTGTATATTTATCATTAAATAGTCAAAGTAAACCCTTTATATTGTGTAGCATCCTAATCAGCTAGTGTTGGATAAATGCCTTTAGTAGAATTGTTGTAGCATTAAAGAGGTCATGAACTACTTTATTCCTTCTAGAGACCATTATAAAAGGTGGCATGCACACAAGATATCTGCTAATGCATTTGTAATCTACTTCTATGGTGCACATGGGATGTGACGGTCTCACTTGTGGGAGTCATTGAGTTCAGTATGGATAATCATTCGAGCCAGGTCATGAAAAGGTTTTGTGCCCCTTAGGGGGATTAGATGTTTATTTCCAGTGATTAGTTAACTATTGCACTACCATAGAGGGTTACAGAACAGGCATTTGTAGTGAACATATTTTGAAACTTAATTTTGTTTCAGCACAAGGACAGGAATCATCCCCATGTTTGAATGTTCATACACATGTATGAAACTGTAGGCCTTATGCAAAAAGCAGAAGAACAAATCTGGTTTAATCCAACTGCACACTAAATTATAAGAGGAACCAGTTGCAACATAGAGGGGGAAATAAATGTTCCTATTGATTTAAATGGGGTGTTAAACCCTTTGAAATCTAGAGATGTCTCCAATGTATTTATTTGCAATGTGTTATCTGTCTGGCATTCAAGAGGTTAATATTTTCTATTGTATATACCAGGTGAGAGATGGACTAAGGTGTGATAAAGAGGAGATAAAGTGGGAATGACTTCTCCAGTGATATCACTTCTCCAATACCTAGGTTATTCTATGAAATCTGTGCACTAAGATTTCTCAAGTGGGAGAGATCATTGTGCATAGCCTCCATAAAATAATATAGAAATTGGAGAAGTGATATCACCTGTTTATCACACCTTAGTGCATAACCCCCAGTTGGTATGGTCTTTTACTTACTATGGAGAGTTAGTCATTGACAGTTAGTCATTGACTCCAGGGGGGAGATTCACTAAGCGTTGATAAAGAGATGATAAAGTCGAGATGACTTCTCCAGTGATATCACTTCTACAATTCCTATGTTATTCTGTGGAGCCTATGCACTAAGATTTCTTCAGCTTTGAGGATCTTAGTGAATATGCACCATAGAATAACATAGGAACTGGAAAAGTGATAAACTAGAGAAGTTGTCTCCACTTTATCACCTCTTTATCACTGTTTAGTGAATCTCCCCCCGGGGGAGAGGCACCAAGGTGATATAGAGCTGATAATGTGGAGATGACTTCACCAGTGATATCACTCCTCCGATCCCTATGTTATCTTATGGAGGCTATGCACTAAGCTCTCTCCCACTTGAAAAATCTTAGTGCATATGCTAAATAGAATAACATTGGAACTGGAGACGTGATGTAACTGGAGAAGTGATCTCCACTTTATCAGCTCTTTATCACACCTAAGTGCATACCCCACCCCCAGCTCTCCCATACAGTTTATTATAAAAACATGTGCCTTTTGGCCACCATTGCTAACAGGCTGATACAAATACGTTTAAACTGTAATAACATTTGAATGAAAACATTCCCAGCAGTGGGAGTTCCCTTGTTTAACTTAGCTAGAAAAGTCCTATAATATTTTTTTAAGCAGAAAAGGCTACTTCTTCTATATCAAACACTTTTCTATAAAGTTTGTTTTTTGAAGTGACATTGAGAGACCTTATTAAATCACCATTTTGGGGCATATCCTGTGAAACAGGCAACAAATGCATGCTAATGGACTTTTAACTCTTAACTGTGCAATGCTTTTCTTTTCTAGCACTCTATAAATATAACAGGAAAAATAAAAAATAAAAATTTGAACTCTTCCTTTAGTTTATAACAGTGCAACATGGATTCCCTCAGTAGTTGAGGGTTGTGTTAAAGGGATAGTAATGTTTCATAATAAAAGCAGCTCTAATTAATCATCATAGTATTTGGACTTTGGAGAGTGTTATTTCAATTCTGTCAGAGTTGTAGTTCAAGAGTTATTCAATGACAAAGTATCCCCCTCCCGCCCCTTTTACTGATGTAACACTACTCAGCCAGAGCAGAAGGGAGGTGCCCAGGTAGACAATCTTCAATTAAGATAAGGGAAAAACCTGAAAAGCTTGTCAAGGGGGCAGGGCTTTCATTGTTTTCATACAAAGAAGATTGTCCCCTTCTGTTATCTGTCTGGTCTTACAACCAGATTCCACATCTGAGAAGAGATGGCTTACACTAGGTAAAAGGGGCGGGGAGGGGAAACTTTGCTTGTGAATATCTCTCAAACCATAAAGGTTTATTTAGTTCTTCATGTTTTTTTAATGCCTACAAAATAAAATAAAGATAAAACAAAGTATTACTATCCCTTTAAGTATATATGGATTGCTATGCCATCATTACATTTGTTGTGGATTTTCAGGGTTGATATTAGTAGAGACTGCCCGTGCTGCAGTCATGCACAGTACAGACTGCCCAAACGCGCCGTGGTTGATAAGGAGAGGGGCGCCCCGAATTCAGACCGGAGTCCTCTCTGCCCACCTTCCTGGGACCGCTTGGTTCCATGAAGGTTCGCAGAGAAGACTATGGTCCAAATTCGGAGCGCCCCACTCTGTATAAGCCGTGGCGTATTCAGGCAGTCTGTACTGCTCATGACTGCAGCGCGGACAGTGAGCAGAGACGCTCCGGGCACCAGCCAAAGCTGCTGGATGGCTCTGTGGCCCGCGTACACGGGCTTTTAAACTAGTATACAATAATCTGCTTCCATGGGCATAGGAACTATCGGGGGGGGGGCACAACTCCCACCCCAGATTAAATCCATAATACATATGTGGAGCTAATGGAAAAAAATTGCAATTTCTACCCCTTCAAGTGTACTGCTAGCTTTGAAAACCATTTAATTTCCTACTGACTTCATTAACAACTGTTCTTACAAGAAAAATGGTACCCATATGGTATGAGTTCACATACTGTAGGGGGTGCCAAAAACACAAAACTACATCTACCCTGGCTATAAACTTGACCTCCATTATTGCTTACCTATTGGCACAGTGTTGTTCCTGGTACAGACCCTGACTACATATCCAACCTCTGTTACTGTATTAACCCTGGGCTCCAAACTCGAACTTTGTTCCTACTCAGCTGTGCCTGTTCTGCTTGTTTCATAGTACAGCAGTTCTCCTCTCTCCTGGTATTAACAGCAGTCTATTTTTTTAGTGTATTTAGACTCATTACTGGCGTTTTCACCATGTATCTGGTATTTTTTTTATTAGCTTACATTAAAGTAGCTTCTTTTTTTAAGTTTGTACAGTCTTGCACTTACGCAGTTTGCTTCTCATATTTTGCTTCTTTCTGGTATCCTTATTTAGCTTGTTTGACCATCTGGTTTCCTCCTGCCCTCCTAATTGGCCTAGCTCTTTTGACTACTCATCTAAAACCTACCACATGACTCATCTATTCCCTTACCTACCTGTCTACACATCATGGTAATCTGACTCAGGATGGCATCTCTTCATTCTAGCTCTTCTGTTCCTGTATTAACTGAACTGTGTTGCCTGACGTGGATTCTCCTCTTCAAGTTGTTCCTCTGCTGTAGGTTACTGATGATCTCTGTGCAATCTGCAACATCCATGAATCACATGGAGCAACATTGCCTGTCAGCTACTGGTATTTGGAGACAAGTTCCACTGCATATCCAGTATGTCATTTTGAGGCCACTATCTTTTGATAACACAGCTTTTAGTCTACAAATATGTAAAGTGTACCTTTATATATGTTTTTAAACAAGTTTTTAATAAATACATTTTATTTCAGATGTATGATAAGTGGGAGAGCAGTTATTTACTTGGGAGTCCCAAACAGAGATGGGTTGTATTCTATGTATGCACTTTGTGTTACTGTACAGTATATGCCCCCATTAGCCAACATGATATGTGAGAGTACTATTTGATGCTTTTAATTCATTTTTAATTATTAATGATAAGACATTATTTGCACCCTCTAGTGTTTTGTGTTTCCTGCATATACCACCATCAGCATTTGGACGAGTGTGATGTACCTACTATGTTTGCTAGGCAGTTTATATATAATTAGCCATTTATTTTGTATCTGTCCATTTTCCAACAATTTAAGCCATTGGTACGGGAGTTCAGTCCCAAACATACTGCATTTCTTCTTTTGTTTTTACTAAACAATAACAATTTATCAAAATGATTTGCTTATTATAAAGAAGCAGCTTTTAATGTTACTTTTACTTTAGGGGAGCACTAAACTTTTTTTGTATAAAACCTGTGTGTTATAGGGCTTTTCCTGGTGGGTAAAATAAGGACACTCCCTGTTGAGAGTTGCTTCACTCAAAAGTTATAACCAATCAAACTGTCGCAAAGTGATACAGCTGATATTATCACGTACTTTAGAGAACTGGACTCAGTGACTAACATCTGTCATTGAATGTAATAGATAAATGTATGAATACATTTAGTGTTAAAAAACAGTTTAAACTGTAATAATTTTGGAATTATGCCAACAGTAGGAGTACAGTTGTTTTACTCAATAGGAAAAGCCCTCATGCTTTAAAATAAATATTATTTGGTTTTAGTTATCATACAAATAACCATCTTTCTTAAAAAGTGCACTATGCCCAAATTGTTCTATGAAAAGCACAGGTAAAATAGGAAAAATTCTGATGCAGCCTCTAGCTACTGTTATATCTGCTATAAAAGCTAAAATGGTCTTTGAACTGGGGGAAGTGGCTGGGAAGGGAAATCAGCCGATTGCTCTTTCTGCTGAAGTCTCAAATACTTTAAAGGAGCAGTAAACTTTTTTTATGAAAAAATATATATTGTAAGGATTATCCTATTGAGTAAAATAAGGGTACTCCCACTGCTGAGAGATTTATATTTCCAGAGTTATTACAGTTTAAACCCATGCTTTTTTACATTAGCAGTGCCCTCTATTGGTCAAATTCCAATTAGATTTCCTGTTAGATTCTAATGGAGAGGAAAGTCAGAGACATACAGTTCTCCATAGAATGTGATAGAAACTGCCTGTCACTTCCTGTCAGTTAGAACTATCAGGAAGTAAACGCAGTAAATTCACTTCATGATTATTTAAACTGCTATAAATTTTGAATAAAACATCTGACAGTGATGGGAGTTCCATTGGTTTATTCGGCTGGAAATGCTCTGTAAAATATGTGTTTTCATAAAAAAAAGTTTACTGCTCCTTTAAACATTTTAACCCCTTAACGACCGGCGGTCCTGGGACGTTTCCGTCCCATAAGGACCACATAGGACCACTTGGACGCGCCGGTACACGTGACCTGTCGCGTGTATCGGCGCATCACTATGGGGCCTGATAGAGATCGCGCCGATCTTGGAGCGGTCAATTTCAGGCCCTATTTTCACTTACAGCGCTCCCGGTAGAGCGCTGTAAGTAAAAAGTACGTGACGTACTATGACCGTCATCGGTCCTTGAGTATTTCAAGGACTGTGACGGTCATAGTACATCACATGTCGTTAAGGGGTTAAAGATACATGACTATTTCCAAATTAATCATGCTGTAAATAGATTGTAAGCTCTTAGGAGGAAAATGTACACGTTATCCTCATGTTTCATTGTGGTTTTTCTGAATTGTTTAACCTTTAACTGATCTGCCCCCCCCCCCACACACACACACACACACATACTGTATAGCTCTTCTGAATATGTGCTTTAGAAAAAAAATATAAGAAGAACAGCTTATACCTCACAACATTTCAAATTGCCAAAGGGACACTTGTGGTTTAGGGGGTGTTGCTGGGGGTGTGGCTGGTGGGTGGGGCATTACAGAGAGTTTTTAGGATATTTCGTGACCTATTGACATCTCCTTGTATAACCTAATAAGTGACTTATAACAAGGCCAAAGTATTTTATTTACACATACTAATGTATAAACACGTATACTGATGTTTAAGCAAATATTGCTGTGGAGCAATGTGATACACTTATACACACATCACACAATCTGATCTCCTAAAAAGAGGGACATCAGGGTGGGAAGGAGGGACAGAGGGATTTGGGTCTAAAAGAGGGACTATCCCTCCTAAAGTGGGGCACTTGGGAGATATGACAGCTTGTAAGCTTTTATATTTAGTTATACTCAGTTTGTGCCATCATTTAGTGTAATGTTGTTTTTTGTATCGCGTACATATATGCAAGGCAAAACATAACCTCAAGAGAGTGCGCAACACATTGAAAATGAATGCTTTGTTCACTATCCAGGCAGGTGAAAGGTTAAGTAGGACCTCAGTGCCAATCTCAGCTCTATAAATATGAAATAAACTAAAACCAGATTAGGAAGTCTATTTACTAAAGGCCTTGGAAACACATTAGAAAATATGGCAATTTTCTGCCATTATTTTCCCAAACTTCTGTTATTCATGAACAGCCATATTCTTTTACGTATTAAGGAAAATATTAACCATTTGATTGCCACAGTGGTTCTTCTGCAAAAAAAACAACCCATCTCCAGTCTTATTCATTTTTCAAACATTCTCTAATTTTTCATCAGTATGCTGCACCTGTTCGAACTTTATGTTATTCTTCACATAAAAAGCAACTCTTCCTCCCCTTTTCCTTGTCTGTCTTTTCTGTATTGACTGTAACCTTGTAAGTCATGTAACCAAAACTCAGTTCTATCCAGAAAACTTAAATTATCCATCACCATTATTAAAATTACTATTGTATTTGCCTTAAAATAGATCTCTAACCTAAATAATTTTTGGAAAGATTATGGACTATATTTACTATATAGGCTCTGTAGCAGTACCATATTTGCAACAGTGTTGCTTAGAAAAGCATGTCTAAATCAAATAATTCAGTAGCAAAATATTGTTGGTCTGGGTTGTACTTAAATCAAAATAAGCATAAGTGACTGTAATCCTCATTGCTGGATTATTTTTATGTCTCCCAGATGATAGCAATGAAAAACAAAAAATGAACATAAAAACAAAATGCTGATCTTTCTGTAATACACAGTAGCCGCATTGGCAAGAAAGCATACAGAAAAAAAAGTTCTTACAAATGTAATTGTTGGCTGCATAATACATCCCATTTTATTATAAAATAGTTTCCATTATTAAGTTAGTTGGCAAGCTGTCTGCTTCGGCATTCATTCTGCATTTAGCTCCCACACAAATGTAAACTTACTTGTGAGTGCACCTCAAAGGGAGCTTTTATACATAGAACACAAGTACAGACAGCTGAGAGTTTCGTTTCTGCTATTTATCTGACTGCTTGTTTCCCAAGGTCAAGGAAGAGGCAGTTTTTGTTAGACAGTGAGGTATATAAATACCACTAAGAGGGATTTCATTGACAGGCACTCAGAATAGCTACATAGTTTAATAGGCCTCTGCAAGGGGTTTGAATACTCGACTACCACAAAGAGTGGAAACTATTTTCCATGGATAGGAAAACAGGAAAAATGAGGTATTCATATTATTATTACCTGTACTTGAATTATCTCATTGATAATATATAATTCAATGAGAAAAAAACACGTCAAAATATTTCTAAACTTATAAAAGATCTAAAAATTGAACTGATAAATAGATTCCAAAGAATAGCACAGAACTCATGTTTATTTTCAGCTCTAGCCTAACTTGCTGATAACAAAGATGGTGATTCTAATGAATATTCTGAAGATCTAGAGCCATTTGTTCACAGAAAAAAAGAAGAGAAATTCTAAGGCAAGACATCTACACCACAGGGAGGAAATAAATATGGTTGGAGGTTTTTAACCCATTTAATACAATGCTTTGGAGACCTACCTAGCATTCAAACAGAATTTTGTTAAAACATTAAGGCCTCAATTCAATTGAGGCCAATGCCAAAAAAACACCCTACAGCATTTTTTTCAAGCATTTTTTTTTCACCTACAGCATTTGTTCAAGCTATTTTTTTTCAATTACCTATGCTATAAAGAAATACTACAGGAAAAAAAAGCATGCATTTGCACCCATTGAAAACCATTACAAAAGTTAGAATTTGCCATTCAGTTCCATGCACTGGCAGTAAGATGCATTAAGGGGCCCTCTTTAATGGATGAAAATCTACACCCAGTTTTATTTTGCCACAGAGTCCCTTATTGCTTCTCAAAACTGCAGATGCACTCCCAAAATATGTGAAATGTTATTAGAATTAACCCTATGAGTGCCAGTGGGGTATTCACAACACAAATATGCAACAGGGTTGCCTTTACATAAGGAATAAACCAAATGTATAGGATTTAGGAAAACTGGAGGAATAGAGAAAAAAGTATGGGATCTAAAGTCTAATGCTGAAAAATGTAAGATAATACATTTAGGGCGCAGAAATCCAGAGGCAGAATTCAGGTTTAATGGTTCTGTGCTGATAATAAAAACATCAGTGTAAAGAACTGTGTAATTTACATAGTAACATGTTCAACCCATGCCAACTCACCCCTGTTTATCCAGAGGAAGGTAAAAAAAAGAAAAAAACACTGAAGCCATTTCCAATTAAGCCCCTAGTGGGTAAAAAAATAGCAGTCAGATATTTACCTGGATCAAAATCCTATCTGCTTTGAAGCCAACTGTCATAATTATCAACATTGTTCTGCGCTAGATAGGTATCCATTACTCTTTTTTAAAGCAGTTACAGGATCTGCAAGCACAGCATCCCAAGGCAAAGAATTCCATAACTTTACTTCCCTACTGTGATGACAGTAGTGAACATGTGGAATCCCTGTGGGTTGAAATAGTCACTGGGGGTAAAACTGCCCAGAAAATATTAGTGGGTATTTGTTATAAACCACCAAACATTGGTTACCTTGAAGAATCACAGCTATTAATGCAAATAGGAAAGGCTTCTCAAATAGGGAGAACTATAATTATGGGGGATTTTAACTATCCAGAAATAGACTGGAAAAATGGAACAGCGAATTCTGCTAAAAGTAGTAAGTTTCTGAACTTGTTGAATGACAATTTTTTGTCTCAACTAGTGCAGACCTCAACCAGAGGGGATGAGTGCCTGGATCTGGTAATAACTGACAATGAAGAACTTATCTCTAACATCCAAGTTAGGGAGCACTTGGGGAATAGTGACCATAACATTGTATCGTTTGAGGTTAATTCAAAAAAGAAATTTGGTATGGGTTCCACCAAAACACTGAATTTTAAAAAGGCCAACTTTAGCAGGTTTAATTCATCCCTTGGTCTTGTTGACTGGGATAAAATATTTTCAGGAAAAAACACAGAAGGTAAGTGGAATGCCTTCAAAATAACATTGCAAAAAATACACATATAAATTTATCCCTGTTGGAAACAAATACAAAAGAAGCAAATTAAAACCAATGTGGCTAACCAGTAAAGTAATTCATGAAATAAATAACAAGAAAGCGGCATTTAAACATTATAAAGCTGAGGGATCAGTAGAGGCATTTTCAGAATACAAAAATGCCAACAAAACCTGAAAAAAGGCTATTAAATTAGCTAGAGAATGAAAAAAGTATTGCTAAGGAGAGCAAGAGCAACCCAAAAAATTCTTTAAATACATTAATGGCAAAAAATTAAAGTCTGATAATGTTGGGTCCTTGTTATCTGAAACGGGTGAGATGGTCAAGGGGGACAGAGAGAAGGCAGATATTTTAAATAATTTCTTTTCTTCTGTTTTTACCAAGGAAGACCCAATGGACAAGAATCTGCAAACTACTTTTACAGAACAGTCACAGCAAACATGGGACTGGCTAACACAAGAAAAAGTGTTAAAACAATTGAATGGCGTTAAGGTAGACAAAGCTCCGGGGCCAGATGGTATACACCCACGGGTACTTAAAGAGCTAAGCCAGGCCCTGGCCAGACCATTATATTTGATTTTCAGGGATCAAAGTCACAGCCAGGAAATTACAGACATGTAAGCTTGACATCTGTGGTAGGGAAGCTGTTTCAAGGGTTGCTAAGGGAATATATTCAAGAATTCTGCTGGAACAGGAATATTATTAGCAGGAGTCAACATGGCTTTGTGAAAGACAGGTCTTGTCAAACTAACTTGATCACATTTTATGAAAAAGTGAGTAATAATATAGATGCGGGAGCGGCGGTTGATGTGATCTATTTAGACTTTGCCAAGGCATTTGATACGGTTCCACACAAGAGGTTACTGTACAAATTGAATGAAATAGGCCTAGGGGAAAATGTTTGTGTGTGGATTGGAAATTGGCTGAAAGACAGAATGCAAAGAGTGGTAGTAAATGGCAAGTTCTCCAGTTGGATAAACGTAATAAGTGGAGTACCTCAGGGATCTGTCCTGGGTCTTCTTCTTTTTAATTTGTTTATTAATGACCTCCCAGAGGACATAGGGAGCCATGTATCAGTGTTTGCCGATGACACAAAATTACGTAAGGTAATAAAGTCTGAACTGGATGTGTCTTCATTACAAGAGGATTTGGACAAATTGAGTAACTGGGCAGGCAAATGGCAAATGAGATTCAATATAGACAAGTGTAAAGTTATGCATTTTGGGTATAATAATAAAAATGCAACATATAGTTTAAATGGGGTTTCTCTGGGGAAATCTACAAATGAAAAGGATTTGGGAGTAGACAATAGACTTAGCAGTAGCATGCAGTGCCAGCTGGCAGCTGCAAATGCCAATAAGATATTGGCATGTATTAAAAGGGGTATTGACTCAAGGGAGGAAGATATTATTATGCCTCTTTACAGGTCCATGGTAAGACCCCACCTAGAATATGCTGTTCAATTCTGGGCGCCCTTTCTGAAAAAGGACATTATGGAACTAGAGAAAGTGCAGAGGAGGGCTACAAAACTAGTAAGGGGAATGGAAAGTTTTAGTTATGAAGAAAGGCTAGAAAAGTTAAACTTGTATACACTAGAGAAACGGCGTCTTAGAGGGGATATGATAACACTATATAAATTTGTTCAGGGCCCATACAAAGGGCTCTCCAAAGACCTGTTCATTAACAGAACAGTACATAAGACAAGGGGCCACCCGCTTAGACTTGAGGAAAGGAGATTTAATCTACAGCGGAAGGGTTTCTTTACTGTAAGGACAATAAAGGTATGGAATTCACTGCCTGAGGAGGTGGTGCTATCGAATAGATTAGATGCCTTTAAAAAGGGCCTGGATACTTATTTAAAAGAGCATAACATAGAGGGCTATGTACGTTAGTATTGGGATTAATATTTACTTAGGGCTTGTTGATCCAAGGATAAATCTGATTGCCATTTGGAATCAAGAGGGAATTCCCCCCCCCCATTCAAGGCAGAATTTGAAATTGCTATATTGAGGGTGTTTTTTTTGCCTTCGTTTGGATCAACAATGGTAAACAGGAATAGGAAAAGGGTTGAACTAGATGGACGCATGTAATGTATGTTACTGACCACATCTCCAGAAGAAAAATTAATAAACTGGAGGCAGTTTAACCCTTTAAGGACTGTGAAAATCTGAGGTAGATTTCACTTAAGGACCGGAGCAATTCTGACTTTTTTGACTATGTCTTGGTTCAACAGTATTTTCCCTATAAGTACTTTATTTTACCCATGACAATTATATACTGTTTTTTACGCACAAATAGGACTTTCATTTGATACCACACTTATATGGATAGCCCACCATTTATTATAGTAAAATTAAAGAAAACGTTTAAAAAAAAAAGTAAAAACAACACCATTTTTTTCTCTTGGGATCATTTGTGCACAATGAGTTAAGTTTGTATGGAGACTGTATGGAAGGTATGACCGGTCAGTCATACCTACAAAATGCACAGTTTTAAGTGGGCACTATCCCCCCGGGTGAAAATTCCCATGTCCCTTTTTCCCACCCTATTTTGCCACTTTTTTATTAATGAGCATTGGCGGTGTGTATAAATGTATTACATGGCTACACAACAATCAAACTCTCAATATTGTTTAATGACATTTTTTTTTAATAATTTTTTTTTTGTAAAACAAAATTGTATTTTTTTTAAAGTGTATTTAGCAGGTCAGAAATTGACCTGCATCCAGCCAGCCTCCTGCACCAGCAGTGAAGGGGTTAATACCCTCAGCTGCTGCATTTTTTCCACTAGGTGTCTCCTCTCTGCTTCTCTGTCCCTTACTTTGATCGTAAGGGACAGAGAGGCAGAGAGGAGACACAGAGGTAGTATGTAAAGCATACTGCCTCATTCATTCAGAATGTCAGGACATGTGATCGCTGCTGCAGCGATCACATGACCAGGCACAACTGACAGGGGCTGAGACTGAAGTACTGGAGCGCTCAGTCTCAGTCTGGATTAAATGATAGCAGCATGCACGGAGGCGCGCTGCTATTATGTAACCTTTTTTATATTCCAGGACCATCATGGGTCCTTAACGAGGACGAAAGAACTTAATATGTACGGCTTGGGAAAAAAAGAGGGTGTGGGGTGATATTATAGAAAACTATCTCCTTTACAGAAATGATGATAGGCTCATGGAACAGCCTTCCATACTGCTAGGGAATTAAAAAATGCCTGGGATAGACATACGTCTGTTCCGAGTAGTGTGTAAGACTGTGTATTTTAATGAAATAGGGGAATGGGCAGGCTGGACAGACCAGATGGGTCTTTTCTTTCATCAAAATCTGTTTCTATGTTAAGAAACACATGGCAAGAAATATGAAACTTTATGCATTCTTTAAAGTGGGAAATAGCTCTGATCCTTAAGTGGTGAAAATGTATATGCTTGGGAGAACATATGTGGGTAGAAAACTGGTTATAGAGACAGTTTCACCTTCATTTCACTTTAAATACTCTGCAAGTGCATACTATGTTTAATAAAATTGCCTATACTTTACTTTCATTTAGTTTTTTTTTATTAAAGGGACACTAATGTCCAATAATAACTTTATATTGTTTTGTAGATTAAAAAAATAAATACATTATGTGGCACAAATCCCATCTCTCAAACCTTTATAGTTTGAGAGATATTCACATCTACAGTTCCCCCTCTCCTGATGTCAGCTGTAAATCTGAAGCAGGAGATTTGAGTCGACTGACTCGAGACGGCTCTCCAGCAGAGCCGAAATAGTGATATTTAAGAAGAACTACATCATTGTAACGGTCTACAAAGTGTGCTTGCAAATCAGGCACACTTTGTAGACCGTTCCAATGAAGTAATTATTTTCAAATATCGCTATTTCAGCTCTGCTGCAGAGCTGCCGGCTGGTCCCAGGACCGAGATCTCCTTCTGTCAGTAGAGCACTGACATCAAGAGAAGGGGAGGGAGGGGGAAATTTTAGATGCAAATATCTCTCAAACTGTAAAGGTTTGAGAGATGGGGTTTTCTCCACATAATTTTTTTTTAATCTACTAAACAATATAAAGTTATTATTGGACATTAACTTTTATATGACTCTTCAGGGCTTCTCTCTCTAGATGTCCTGCTCCTACCCTATTTGGTCAAGAAACTAGGGATAATGGAACAAGGTGGCACTATCTCTGCTAAGGAAAAGACTGGAGTCTCTCTCTCTCTGTCTCTCATGGTAAGTGTTATTAACTCGTTTGCCCCATTACTATGCTAAATAAATATTTAAATTCAATTTTTCTTGGAGAGATTCACCTTCACCACACACAATAATGGATGCACACAACCCCCCTCTCATGCACAGTTAATAATATGGCCTGCTTCTCTGAACTCTGGATGGCTCATATGAAAACTGAAGCCTGAGCATTGTGATTACATCTCTTTCGGGCTGTCAGATAAGCAGGGCTGCAGTAGTGAGGCCTGAGTTCCATATTATTTAGCAGTGCACATGTAGGGGATCCATTATAAATTGTGGTGGGTGAAAGTAGGTCTCCCAGCAAGACCAAAATTATATACTTATTTAGTGCTGTACAAGGACAAAGGGAGTGATTACAGCACATACCATTATAGGACATACTTGAAAACAGGAGAAATCTCAATGTATTCAGCCTGGTAAAACACTTTCTAAATAAACAAGTGTATTGATGTATGTGTGTGTGTGCAGTTGTTTAGGGGGTGCTGTTTTTTGGGGGGTAAACCCTGCAAGTGCCATTTTGGAGACCTTCTGGTCTTTTCCTTAGCAGGGATAATGGTATCTTGCACCAGATACAGTCAAAGCAGGGTGCTACTGCCTACCTCTACAGACAAAGGGAGATGCTCTGAAGAGTCATATAAACGTGCACCAAAATAGATGATAAATTGTAGTATGCACTTGCTGAACCTCTAAATTAAAAATAAGGATAAACTATTTCTTTCAATGATAGAATACAGAGAGTGATTGTAAATTGAACATTTCAAAATTGGTCCAAAGCTTTAAGTGGAGTACCTCAGGTTTAACTCTTGGATCCAATGCTTGAGTATTGTATTGTAGTGTATTAGACCTTGATTTAATTGTGGCCAGTAAATCAGCCAGTAGGACAAAAATGGCTACCAATCAGTACACTGTCAGTATTCAATTTCCCTACCAACTGATACCACAAAGAACGTTGGGCCAAAGAACCTGACTTTTGGCCAAATGTCCATTGTGTGTTTTAAGTTCCCAAAACCCACACTAAATAGCGTGACTAATGGGAACATCAAAGGAAAAGGGCTAATGATCATTGCTTGGCACACTGTCAAGCACCAAACATGAGCTTAACACACACAGTCACCTTCCCAAACACTTACCCTATACTACCCCTAAAAGTGAAGTTCAACAATACTGCCCCTAACACTAGCCTAAACCTCAGAGCTGTATTACACTTCCCTATCATCCACTGTCCATCTTCTTCTGTCATTTTCTGTCTTCCTTCTTCTTCTTTCTCTTCATCTTCTGTATTTTTATCTTCTGTCTTCTCATCTTCTGCTGTTTTCCAAAAGATGTCCCTGTAAAGAAGAAATAAAGTCAGCATTAAATTGGTCTTTTTTGATTCCTAATCTTTCTCCCATTCAATCCGACTCCATGGAAAGTGATATCGAGGGGCCCCATCAAGCAGATGCCGACAGGGAAAAGCCCGGCCCTGACGGCTTCCTTTTGCAGTTTCACAAGGCTTTGATCCTGATCTGCTCCCCAGTCCTGGTACAGATTTTTAAGGTTCTTCTTGATCGGATCTCGGCTTCGCCTACTATGTCTGAGGCTCATATATCAGTTTTTCAAGAGGAAGGAAAGGATACAAAACTCTGCCAAAGCTACAGCCCAAAAGTTGTAGCTGCTAGATGATCCCAATTCCTTCCCGATCTTATTGATCATGTATCAAGCTGGGTTTCTTAGGGGCAGAGAGGCCAGCGATAACACCATCAAATTGATTCACCTTTTGACCCACGCTTGCTGTGTGCAACAACAATCCCTTATTTTATTGATCGATGCTGAGAAAGCATTCCACAGGGTGGACTGTGTATTTGTAGAAGAGACCCACAAAGATGTGGGTCTTGGTCCCCGCTTTCAGGCATATGTGATGGCCCTATTTACTAACCCATCTAATTGAGTGAAGGTCAATTGTGTCTTATCATCACATTTCTCCTTGCAAAATGATACCAGACAGGGTTGTCCCCTTTCGCCTCTAGTTTTCATTCTGTTCACAAAATGCATGGCCTGTAGCATCTGTGGGAATCCTCTGATTAGGGGCATCTGCACTAGATCTTTTGAACATGTTAACTCTTTTCACTGACGATTTTGATACTTTTGGTAGCCGACCCCCTCATCTCTTTACTGGAACTCCTGAGAGAGATTGGCTTATTTAATTTCCCTGAGCTTTTTTGAGGAGAACTCTGTCCCTTTACTACAAAATATCCCTCAAGACCTTACCAGGTGGTCACATTTATATTTCTCATGGACCAGGCGCATTAATTTACTAAAAATGATGATACGACTCACTGACCCTTATATCAAGAAGCTACAATAGGCCCTTAATTCCTTTATCTGGCACTTTTGGCCTCCATGTTGATTACGTAGCGAGACCTCAACAGAGGGGCGGTCTAGGGGCCCCTTTGATCTCTCTATTACCAAGCTGTTTGCCTATCCATGTTATGCCGCTGGTGACATTCCAGGGACTATAAATTGCTGTTATAAGCTGCTTGCTCCTCTATCCCACTACAAAGTCTGCCCCCCAGGTATCGACCTGCAAATATAGATTGTTGTCCAATTCTCTCAACCATGCTATGGACCATCTCCTTACCTCTTCCCCACTTTCTTCCTATTTCTCCTCCCTGACCACTCTGATTCGTTTTACCTCCTGTAATGGATCCTGAGGTGCTTGATCCATGGTTATGATTAGAGATGCTCCTCATCTATGACCTCACTGCTGCAGGGCACCTTCAATCTTTCAATTCTTTCAGTGAGGGCCAGGAACTAAACTCCTCTGAGCACTGGAGCTATGTGCAACTTCATTCTTTCCTCTCCTCCCATACCCAAAAGGCAACCTTCTTTAGTCCTGTCACTTACTTTGAGCGCGCCTTCTTAAGTACCTCAAAATCATCTAGGAACATCTCGGCTTTCCTATTATCTCACAGGGTGTCTAATCAGACTGACAAGTGCAAATTGCATTGGAAGACAGAATTGGGGCATTCCTTTTCAGATGCGCAATGGCAAGTTATGAGGCAAAACACTTTGTTCTGTTCTAGAAATTTCTTAACCATCGAAAATAACTTTAAAATTCTTACCCACTGGTACAGAAAACCAGATATTCTTTGTAAATTTTATCCCTCAATTCCTGCCACATGTTGGAGATGTGGCTACCACCTGAGTACCCTTAGAAATATCTTATGGAACTGTCCACTTTTACAGCCCTTCCCTTCTGGGTCAAGATTTCAGTACTCCTTACTTTTTGCAAGTCATTTTGAACCTTTAACCTGAGAACGTCTGCAGAGATAGATGCAAATTGTCCCCATTTCAACACTGTATACATGCAGCGAAACTATGCATTCCGGCTAACTGGAAACAACCTTCAGCTCCCACATTCAGTGAATGGCTCTCTCGTATGACATACATCTTAACGATGGAAAGATTAACATATGTTAAATCCTAAAGGGCATCTCCTTTTGATGAGATTTGGCACCACTGGTTCTCATATCGGGACAGAGCCATTAGATCCCTGGTTGGAGGGGGGGGTGGCTATTGCTTTCAAGACCATCACTTTTGGTGGCTTCCCATTACCATACATATAACTTTGAGTCACCTCCAGGCATGGTCTGCTACTTGAGCCATTGCCTCTCTTTTTCTCTATACACCTCTCCATTCTTTTCTTCCTCCCTCCAACCTCTCTTCCTCCTCATTTCCCCCCATGCTTACAATCTGTGTTGGTGTCAAACATTGTGCCTCTATAATTGTCCAGTATGCTCTGTAAAGCACTATTCCTCCATTAGATGCTTAAAAAACTATACTGCTTGTAGTATTGAATGTCCAGAACAAAACATTATTTTGGGCTATGTATGATGACTTAAAGGGATAGTAATACTTCATTTTATCTTTATTTTATTTTGTAGGCATTAAAAAATCACGAAGAACGATATAAGTCTTATCTTTCAAACCTTTATGGTTTGAGAGATATTCACAAGCAAAGTTTCCCCTCCCGCCCCTTTTACCTAGTATAAGCCATCTCTTCTCAGATGTGGAATCTGGTTGTAAGACCAGACAGATAACAGCAGGGGACAATCTTCTTTCTAGAAAACAATGAAAACCCTGCCCCCCCTTGACAAGTTTTTCAGGTTTTTTCCCTTATCTTAATTGAAGATTGTCCCTCTCTGCAGTCTACCTGGGCACCTCCCTTCTGATCTGGCTGAACAGTGTTACATCAGTAAAAGGGGCGGGAGGGGGATACTTTATCATTCAATTACTCTTGACGTACAACTGACAGAATTGAAATAACACTCTCCAAAGTCCAAATACTATGATGATTAATTATAGCTGCTTTTATTATGAGACATTATTATCCCTTTAAAAGGATAGTAATGGTTGTTTTTAACGAAGTTTACTATTGTATATATTAAAAATATTAATGCAATAACATGGGTCTCTCACACTTGTATAGCTTGAGGGATATATGCTTATAAAGTTCCCACCTCCCGCCCCTTTCACAGATATCAGCACTCTAGCTGACAGAAGGAGATCCTGGTCCCAGGACTGGCTGGCAGCACTTCAGCAGAGCCGAAATAGCGTTATCTGGAAAGAAATACTTCATTGGAACGGTCTACAAAGTGTGCCTGCAAACCCTCTGTCACTCAAAGAGTTAAAACTATCCAAACTGTACAAGATACTAGTCTGTAAGGGAATATCATCACTGTTCACAAACATATTAAGGACCAATACATTACAAATAACTCTGTGGAGAACTCTTTATTCAAAGGGCTAAACAAAAATCAAGGGAGCATTCATGATTATTAAGGAAAAGTGCTGTTACCTAAGGATTTTTTACAGTATGGCCCCTTTCATAATAGCTACACAAACACAGTGATATTGCATTGTGGTGAAAGGCAAGCTCTTGTACCATGGTGCTTTCCACATACCGATGACTGTCACATCATGTGAATGTACCAAAGTCCAGAAAGCTACACCTTTACTGCATTCACCCAAGAACAGTAAAGCTGCAGCTGCAAAGATCTGTATGGCAGCATATGGGGCTAGCGGTAGACCTTTCACACAAGTGATGTTGGATGCAATACTCATTATAACCTCCAGTGAATGACTGGCCAATAATATTTGTATTGGGATTGACAGGGAAACACAGGAGAAAGGTGAGTTCACAACACATGTGACAGAACGAAAGCAGGATCTCATCTGATCTCGGAATCTGTGGAAATATAGGGATAATGTTTTTACTATCTCTTGCATAAGCAGTGACCTGTCATATTGAAGTCATCTTCATTGGGAGAGGTCTAGAGGCGCTTCCAATCTCTCTTCCCCCAGTACTTCTCCGTCTACTTGGATAATCCTTTTCTCCCAGTAGTTACTGTGGTATGTGTCCACAGGGGAGGGCTGGCCTGGGGGGGCAGAGGGGCAATTGCCCCCTGGGCCGGTCATAGGTCTGGGCTGGTGGGCCACTGCCTCACTCAATCTCCATCTTGCTGCCTTAAATGGAGCTACACTAGTGATACCACAGAGCTTACAATTGAAATGGAGCTACATTAGTGATACCACAGAGCTCACAACTGAAATGGAGCTGCACTAGTGATATCACAAAGCTTACAACTTAAACATAGCTGCACTAGTGATACCACTGACCTAGTGGTACCTCTAGTAGCGTAACACATTGCCATTGTAAGCTGTACGGTATCACTAGTGTAGCTTTAAATTGTAATCTCTGTGGTATCACTAGACTAGCTTCCATTCAATTGTAAGCTCTATGGTATCTCTAGTGTAACTCCATTTCAACTGTATGCTCTGTATTATCACTAGTGTAGCCCCATTCCAGTTGTAAACTCTGTGTATCATTTGCCTTACTTCACAGCATTAATAACAAGTTTAAAATGAACAAAAGGGGATGGGCTGGGACAATGTGTGTCCACATCCATGGTTTTTTGTTACTCAAAGTACCTTTCTCAAGAATAAGCAACTGGGACCAGATACACACTGCAAATTTTCAGAGCAAAAGGTAAATAAGTTACTTTTGGCATTATAATCAGTGTTCTTTTGTTTTCTTTCTCTATATGTGGGAAGCTAAAGGGAACACAGTATATAAGTCGATGCGAAGTGGAGACAAGCAAATATAACTGCTTGATACATTGCTATGTTTGTTTCACTATTTTCATCTACAAATTCATTGGGGGGCTTACATGCAATAACAACATTTTATTGCAGATCTTTTTGCACATTTGCACCATTTTTCATATTTGCACGTGTTGATTATGAGTGATTGATTGTAGATTTTGCACACAGAATGCAATCAAGTCATATAACAATTTTAAAGGAATTAGATGAAAAATAAGTTAGCCCTTTCTATCTGGTTCAACCAACTCTCATGTTTATGACTAGAAATTCTTCCTGTTTCATATAATTTCCAATGGCCTATATAACAATAACATAAAATCCCTATACAACCTATCAAATGCCTTTTCACTTATAAACTAGGAGATATTAATGATCTGTTAAGTATTCTCTGAAATTTAGTGGAATTCCAAATTTTTTTACAACCTAATCACCCATGTGACTAACTACATAAATAAGGATGGCTTAAAATTCTGTTTCTTCCCATAAGAATTCCAGTGTACAACACACAATTTGCTGCTTCTTCGTGGATCTTCCTGCATATAGAAAACACAAAAAGTATGTCTTTTAATTAAACCTAAAACATTTCTAGCACAAACGTTACCATTTTCTGACTAGGCCTGAGAATTTCTGCTGCAGTGCTGGGGGGTAGGGGGCTACCAGTGTAATAGGGCAAGGTTGGAAACCAATGTGTGGGGTTTTATGGCTAACAGTGCAGTGGAACAGTTGGGGGATCAGTATGTGTGGTTCTAGGCCAGTGGTTCTCAATCTTTTTTGCTCGGGGCACCCCTAACACGTAATCTTGAACATTCGCGGCACCCCTAACATATTTAATGTACTTTATCAAGGGCATAATGAAGGGTACAATACATAAATATACAGTGTTATTAGGTCTTATAATCAGAATACCATAACTAAACATATTTTGCATAACAATTTCTATAATTCTTTATTTAAAATTCAATTTTTGTTAGTCTTTATAGAAAACACAGGGCACGCTAAGTTGATGTCCGTGGCACACCAAAGTGCCACGGCACCCTGGTTGAGAATCACTGTTCTAGGCAGTGGTGAGCAAAATGAGGTCCTCTAGCTGCTGCCTCATGTTTGCTTATTTCTGTTCTATGGCTAGTGGGCTATCAGTGAAGTGAGGTAGGGGAGAGGGGGGTGTCAGTGATTCTGTGGCTGCATACCAGTGCAGTGGAACAAGTCTGGAGGAGGTCAGTATGTGTAGTTCTATGGATACCATGGGAAAAGTATGTGGGTTAATTATATGTAGTTCTGAGGCTACATACCAGTACAGTGAAACAAGGCTGGGAGGACAGTGTATGTGGTTCTATGGCTGTCTACCAGTGCAGTGGGATGATGCTGGGAGGGGGGGTAAGTATGAGTGATCTGTGGATACTGTGTGATAAGGCTTGAGGATCAGTGTGTTTGGCTAAATGAGTATGAGTGGGACAGTACTAGGGAGTCCATATGTGTGGTTCTATAGAACAGTGGGGCAATGCTGAGGGTCCATTCAATGCATGGAAAAAATGTGGAAAAACTGCAATCTTGGAAGACGATAAGTGCTGTTTTTCACATTTGTCTTGTGTAACTAATGTTTTTGCCTGTCCCTGTATGTAACTCTCCAATTCCTTTATTACACCATGGAGCATATGCAATTAAGTCTCTGATTTGAAATGTCTTTTTAACAATAAAATACGAGAACAATGCTTTGTATCCATGGCTCCATAGGTGGGGCATTATTATGTATTGGCTAGCTCCCTAAGGGATGTATGCAATTATTGAGCAAACCATCTGTACCACAGCATTTACTTGCTCTTGTGCCTTTTCTTAGTGTCAAACACTATTACTGCACTGGGCGCACAACTTATGTAACTTCATCGTTTCTATGACTGTAAAAGTCCAGTCCAGTCATCTCTGACCTTTTACTTACATTTACATTTTTATTACCAATTAATGCATAGGTGAGCAACATGGACCCTCCAGGCCACCACATCCCCAGCTAGCCAACAGCAGGCTAGTGATGAAGGGAATTGTAGTCCATGGCACATAAAGGGCCTCAACTGCCCATCCTTGACTTGGTGGATCTCTTTCAATAGTTTTACTTATTTTCACCAAATAAAAAATACATATTTTTTTAATCACAGGAGATTGCATTGACTTTCTGTTTAGTTTCCCTTTTCAGCTTGCCTTCAGAAAAATAGCACATATATCTGTATCTGTCAAAATACCTTTTGTCTCACTAGAGTCATTCTTGGTCAGCCAGATGGCAGCAGGTGTCCTCATGTCCATTTTTATATGGCATATTCCAGTTAGTTCAGCACAATGCTGTAAATTGTGTGTAATCACAGTACTTCTGTATAAAAGCCTATTAGCGCTGGAATAAAATGGGTTAGCATCTTAAAAGTTCACATTCATAAAGGTGCACCAGAAGTGCACAATCAAATGCAGAAGCTTTGTTTGGCATCAGATGTCTCCTATAAAAAGCCCATGCCACAGTCCACTAGTGCTTAGCTATCTTGGCTCCTTCCTTGCTACTTAGTGTTATTCTATAGATCCTGACTACCTGATCTTGACCTGGCTGATACCATGGATTCCTCCTGATTGCTACCTGCCCCGACGTACTGATTGTTTAACTGATTATAAACCAGAGCTGCCTGTCTTTGACCCAGCACCATCTGCTTTTGACTCAGCCCTTCTGTACTGGGCATGGATTTGCTTCTCTGACCACTGATGGTCACACAAACTCTGAGCTCAACCCCATTGCATAATAGATTGCCCTTGCATAAATCAGAATCCTCCAACCTAAACATATTGTCTTGCAGAGTTAGCATATTTCCCTCAAATTTGAAACAAATGGATGTTTTTATATATTTTAAATGTTCATTCATAACAAAAGTAATTTTTGGAAGCTGAAAATATTGCCATATCTTATCCAAAATGCCTTGAGTAGCTATCATTATCACACCTGTGTTATTTCAATTCGCATATAAATAGGGCAACAAAATGCTTTATCAGATGTGACATGAGAGATTGTTAAAGATTTTGTGCAGTGCTCCAAAATCCACATTAGAGTTCGAAAGATGATATATAGACACATTATACAACATGGCCTGGACTCTATTTATAACTGGTCTGGTAATGTATTATAATAAGCTTCAAAAATATGTATGAAATGGAAGGAATGTATCTGTGAATAAAATGCATGTTTTTATTCTACTTATTGTACTGGGTTTTTATTAAGGCTATAAATAGGTAATATATATATATATATATATATATATATATATATATATATATATATAAAACATAACTCATTAAAGGCGTTTCATTATTATGATTTATTACTGTTTTTTATTTAACGTGTCAACATATTCAGCAGTGAGCAAATGTTGAGAAACTGATCTGAATATTACTGCATGCACAGACTTTCAAATAGACAGAGGGTCCTGCTCCTGAGAGCATACCATACAGAGAATAAAGGGAGTAAGTTTAATTAACACAGGGTATTGTCATCTCTGTGTTATCCAGTTGTCTTGACTGACAACTTCCAGCATCTCCCTGCAGGTAGTTGTAGGCCCCTATAGCTGGGATCGCTTTGATGCACCTTGATTCAGGAACAGGTTAAAGGTACTAAGGGCCCATATCAGGGTGTACTTAATTATGGGCTCCCCAGATTTTGGGAAATACCACTCTCAGCTAGCCAATGCCTAGAAGGATCACAGCCTAGCAAGGATGCTAGGAGTCCTAGACCACTACAGCTAGGGAGCCTAAGGCTGATTCTCCCTTATGTACTATGGGCCCTATACAAGGTATATCATCTGTGGGCTTTCTAGCTGTTGCAGCCTTTGACTCCCTGAATTGGGAGTTGTGGGACATGAGAGCTGTAAAGCACATGGTTGACTACATCTTGTATTGGTCCCATAGTATATATGGCCTATTCTTACGTCAAGGGGCAGTCATCCGTGGGATTCACAGCTGGTAGGGCCTATCTCCTAATAGCTGATTGCTATCTGGTAGTTATGGGCCCCAGCATCTGGCAGTTGTTGGATGCAACCTGATTTGGAGTTGGCTGTCTGTACCAAGTACCTAAATAAGGGTTAATTCAACCGTGGCCTCTCCAGTTGTTGGGAGCTACACCTCCCAGCTAGCCAATACCTAGCAGGGGATTCTGGGAGTAGTAGGCCTCAACAGCAATGAAGCCCAAGTCTGATGTCCACTCTGACTTAAAGGGATAGTAATGTTTCACAATAAAAGCAGCTCCACTTAATCTTCATAGTATTTGGGCCAAGGACAGTGTTATTTCAATACTGTCAGAACTATAGAGTAATTGAATGATAAACTATCCCCCTCCCACCACTTTTACTGATGTAACACTACTCACTTCAGAGCAGCAGGACTGTCCAGATGGATCACAGAGAGGGACAATCTTCAGTGAGCATAAGGAAAAATCTGTCAAGGGGGCAGGGTTTTCCTTATGCTCACAGTAAGAAGTTTGTCCCTTGCTGTGATTTGTCCAGTCAAGGGACCAGATTCCAGTTCTAAGGGGAGGTGGCTTACACTAGGTAAAAGGGGTGGGAGGGGATAATTTATCATTCAATTGCTCTTGAACTACAACTCACAGTATTGAAATAACACTCTCTGTGTTAGAGATTGGAGCTGCTTTTTTGTGAAACATTACTATCCCTTTAAGAATAGGCCATATGTATTTAGGGCACTATATCCTATAATATAATTTACTAGGATGCATCGTTCCCTGTGTGTGTAACACGTACATGTGCAGTAGAGACTGTCGGAACAATGCAGTCATGCACAGGAGAGATTGGCCGAACACGCTGGCCTCCAGTCCGAGTGTGAGACAATAAAGAAGATGGCGGCATGGCTGATCCGGAGTGGGGAGCTCCTAACAGCCCATCGCCTGTCTGCAGCCAAGGCTGCTGGGTGGCACTTAGGTCCGTGTACACGGGCCTTTATAATAGTAGGGGATATTGAGCTGTTGGGTTTCCAATTGTTTTGGGCCACAACTCACAGTATCCACAGCTCCTCACTGGCTAATGAAGATGCTAAAAATTATAGGCTACAACAGCTGGAAAGCCCACAACAGTATTGGGCCTGTAACACAAATGGTGTATTATCAAGTCAGGTGTAGACACAATTCATAATTGTTGTTCAGTAGGTCTTTTAACCTCTTGAATTATAGAGAGATCTCCAATGCAATGAAAAGCAGTACATTGTGTGTCACTGTAAGATTCAACTGTTTAAAAGCCAAACATAAAGTTAAAGGAACACTTAAAGAAATAGTAACCCTTTATTTTGACTTTACATAGCTGCAAGTACAAAATACCTACAGCCAAATTACCTACAATTTTGTATTTTTTTTTCTTCTTCATCTTCACCTATTTTTTTACACTTTAATGTCCCTGACATGGAGCTACCTGGATCTCAGTTTCTAAAGCGTTTTCTGGCCGACAGGCCATCAAAGCACAATTTATTAAACTGGTACCTGCAGTACTGAATATTCTGTGTGATTTCTATTTTACATTGTTTATATAGTGTATAACTAGGCATGATTTCATGTTCAGTTGTATTTTTGGAAGTTTTGACCAGCTTCTATTGGTTTAAGCACCCCTCCCACCAATAAATGCAATGTTCATTGTCTTTAGGGCACTATATAATGACTGTCAGAGAGTCTCTCTCCATCAATGAATAAAGCTGGCAAAGATCCAGCTCTCAGGATAAAGTAAATTAAGGTTAGTAAATGAGTAAAGCATGAGAGATTCAGCTCACAGGAAAAAAACATATTAAGGTTAGGACCTTACCTTGGCATGGTGGCAAGCTTAGCATACTTTGGCCATATTATGTAACTAAAATATAATCTTTAAAATAGCAGTGATATGCAGGCAATATGTCGAAGAGTAAAATGGTACCCCATTAGTATGAGCTGACATAGTGTAGGGGATATATTTATACAAGTATATACAAGATGCCATTTTGAAAAGAACACAACTTACTGCATCAAATGAGGAGTTCCTTTCTTTTCTATGCCTAGTCAGGTGCTCGGAAATGTTACCAGAAGATGACACACTAAAGGAAAAAGTAATATGCATTGTTTTACATTTTGACCCCACCAATTGTACTGAAAACTCTAGAATTCCCTACTGCATTACTTAGCAGCTCATCTCCCAAGATAAAATGTCACACATAAAACAGCGTGCAACGGTATGGTGCTATAAATATGTCGCTGTGATTAAAAGGGCAACATGAGAATCTCGCCCTGCCAGAAAAGCGCAAGATTGTCATGTAGCGGGTATTAAACAGCGCAGCTTCCAATATGTGAATAACGGACCTGGACCTGCAAACCTGCTCTGGGCTCTCTTTCCCCTTGTCTGTAGTCATCACGCACCTGGGCTCTGTCTTCCTTGTCTGCGTGCAGCGCTGAGCTGCTTGATAACTACTGCTTGGTAAACTGTTACGTGACATAACCTTTTCAGCATCAGAAAGGCTTGCGTGGCACACAACTATGTGGCAGCTAAATGGTTCATGACAAGCCCTTATCATAACATTCCCAAAGTGCACAGTGAAGCCCTCTCTGATTTTCCCATAATCCTTCTCCAACTGCCAGAAGCATCACTTCTTGTCCAAGATAGCTGCAGTGAGGAGAAATTTCCTGCAAAGTATAAGGGGGAGACTTTTTAAGATAGGTGATGAATGTCAGGGGGGTAGCAGGAGGGGTCCCGATGCCACCCCCAACGTCTGATTTTATTTTACAATTATAAAAACTGCACCACTTTTTTTTTTTTCTTTTAATATTTACACAGTATAACAAGGAAATGGACCATCTGAGTTCCAGAGGGGTACGCAAAGTATTGCAAAGCAGTAATACCGCTGTGGCACTCAAAGGCTTAACAGTGTACATCATCATCGAAATGGTGGAGGCAGCATATGTCAAACATAAGGGGCATCGTTTGTCAGATTTTAATGACAGAAGTAGCATATGTCAAATTTTAACTGTGGGGCAGCATGTTGAGTAACAGTATTGTGGGAGAACATCATCACCACAGTGTGTCAACCCACATACACTGGCTGACACCCCCCCAGCCTTCTTTCCTTGCCCAGGCAGTGCCCATGGGGATTTGTGGATAGCAGAAGGCAAGGGAACAAGGCTGAGGGGCAAGTGGTAGCCACAAATCCCCATGGACGCTGCCTGATCCCCAGTCTTGTTCCCTTGGGAGCGCACAACATATATAAAATATGATACATAGCTAAGGGGATAACTGTGTAGTGCTTGGTGTACTTTTTTAACCCTTTCATTGCCACAGGGGTAAGCAATGCATATCCCTATGGCACTCAAAGGGATAAGGAAGTAATGCTGTCCACGGTGCTGAAAGTGTTCTCTCCACTCCCTTACTGGCCAAGTGGAGCAGCAGAGAGAATGCTATCAGACTTCAGGGTTGTCTACTGCTGGTGATGTGTGAGGGAGAGCATTCCTTCCACATGTATAGCAGTTCACAACCGTCCCTGCTTGTGATTGGTTGAGGGCTGTTATTGCATAGGAAAGTACAGGGAGATCCTAACTATGCCATCTTCAGGTAGGCGAAGTTGAGACTGTGAACTCCGACAGCAGAAGCTGCTATCAAAGTTTAGTGAATGTGGTGAAGTGCCACAATAACATATAAACACCCACTTGAATACAAAAATGGCTAATTATCCTACATTTCCATATGGAAATTAATAATTATTGTTCATTTCCACTTGGAAATAGACCATTGTTGATGCAATGATGCAATGAATGAAAATTCATAAACATGGTGAATGCGTGTCATATGGATGTCAACGTGGGCGGACTTTTGTCGAACCAATGGGGATGTGATGGTGAAATTTTAGTGCATACTGTCAATGTGCCTTTAACACACATTTTGAGCCCTCTTCGACCTTTAGTGAATCTTGGCCAAAGGATACCATTTATTCACTGAAAATTTTACACCAGCCCCTGATCTAAAACTATGACCTTGGATATCCCGTGGAGCCGAAAGACTTCTTTAGTGAAAATCACTGCCAGTTCCTGAGCGGAAGGCAGGCAAGTGAGTGGTACAAAGTGAGCCATCTTAGAAAATCGATCCATGATCGATGACCGTGAAGCCCTTAGATACCGGTAGATCCACCATATAATCAATGGACAAATGCGACCAGGGGTGTTTCCCATTAGGAATGGGTTGAAGGAGACCCACAGACAGATTTCGCTGAGTTTTACTTTGAGCACAAGTAGGACATGCTGCCACGAAAGCGGAACAGTCGGCCCTCAAGCTAGGCCACCAAAAGAGTTGAGAAATGGACCATATCAACTGATCTCTCCCAATATGACCAGCTGCCTTCGAAGTATGATAAGTCTTGAGCAGTTTGGTACGTAACCGGTCCGGTACAAAGCATCTCCCTCTAGGCTTGTCAGCAGGAGCAGATGCTTGAGAGGCCAAGATCTCCTCACCCATTGAGATGTAATACTTGTACATATCGTAGCGAGTATCAGCAGGAATGATAGACATGGGAGTAGTCTCCTCCTTGTAATTTGAGCAAAACCGGTGTGATAGAGCATCAGCCCTAATATTCTTTGAGCCAGGAAGGCAGGAAACCAGGAAATTGAATCTAGACAGAAACAAGGCCCATCTGGCCTGACTTGAAGACAGTCGTTTGGCCTCAGACAAATAAGTGCGATTCTTGTGATCCGTGAGAATAAGTATCGGAGCGCTAGTTCCCTGGAGGAGATAACACCACTCCTTAAGAGCCAGAATAATGGCCAGTAATTCACGGTCACTGATGTCATACAGACTTTCAGCCTTGGTCAGTTTTTTAGAGAAGAACCCACAAGGAAGCAACACCTCGCCCCAGAGCCGAGCATTGAGACAGGAGGGTGCCTACTCCCGTCTCAGAAGCATCAACCCCCAGGGTAAAAGGGGGGTAAAAGCTGACTTAAGGTTCTCAAAAGCTAGAAAGGCACTAGGTGACCAGTCTGAAGTGTTCGCTCCCTTATGAGTCATATCCGTCATAAAATGAACTCCACCTTTATTAGATAAACACAGGTAAACAGAAGTAGTAGACCAATACCTAGAGTGAGGAAAGCCCCATATCTAGAGCAAGAGGTTCCTACCAGAAATAGGAGACTGCTCCGGGGGTCTCACTATATAGCCAAAGACTGGGGATATGACCCAGCAGGACTAGGAACGAACAGGAGCAGCAATACCCGGAGGCAGCAGGAGTGATAGTCAGCCAGAGCCACAGGTCAGCACCAGAATGGATAGCCAGACTACGCCAGGGTCAAGCACGGAGTGGGTAGTTAGCCAGAGCCACAGGTCTGCACCAGAATTGATAGTCAGGCTAAGCCAAGGGTCAAGCATGGAGCGGGTAGTCAGCCAGAGCCACAGGTCTGCACCAGAATGGATAGTCAGACTTAGCCAAGGGTCATACATGAAGCAGTTTGTCAGCCAAAGCCACAGGTCAGTACCAGAATGGATAATCAGACAGCCAAAGGGAATACATGGAGCACAGAATCAGCCAGGCAAGGGTCATACATGGAACAGAGAGTCAGCCATGCTGACCCCTTAGCACAAATCAGAGAGAAACTACAGCTACTGCACTGGACCCCAACGTAAGGGTGAATGAGCCCGATGTCCAGGCAGCTGATAACCCCATTGGCCCGGCTGGTAGAAGGAGCAGACAACGAGCCCCAGGGAAGAAGAATTGGTGAGCACATCACCAGGGAGCTCCTCTGACGTGCCACCGCAAGGGAACCCAGGAATGCAGAAGTAACCCATCAGAGAGCGGCACAGACGTGGCTGGCTCCATCTGCCGGTCGCGAGGTGAGTACCCCATGACAGCATGATAAGGGATTATATTTTGCAAAGGCATTGAAACAGTGCCACACAGGAGGCTTGTGTATAAAATTAGGAAATTGGGGCTAGGGAATAACCTTTGCAACTGGATAGAAAACTGGTTGAATGATAGGTAAATGGAATAATCATCCAATACAGTTAAAGCTGAGAGTGGAGTACCTCAGAGTTAAGTACTTGGTCTGCTGCTTTTAAATATATTTATAAATTACCTGGTAATAGGTATAGAAAGAAACATTTTAATTTGTAGATGATGCTAAATTATGTAGGGTAATACATTCAGAACAGTATGTTTGTTCTCTACAGAAGAAATTACACAAAATGGAAGATAGGTCAAACAAATGGAATATGAAGTTTAAGGTGGAAAAGTGTAAAGTTATGCATCTGGGAAGAAAAAATCCCAATGCTGCTTATGAACTTGTGGAATCATTTTAGGGGACTCGTTGCTAGAGAAAGACCTATGAATCCTTGTAAACTACAAACTTGGAAACAGTGGCCAGTGTCAAATAGTAGTAACAAAAGCAAACAAAGTCCTGTCTTGAATAAAAAGGGGTATTGAAGTAAGCATTAATAACATAATATATATGTATATGTGAGGTCAATACAAGTATCTCTCTAGAGAGCTTTTCATTCCAAGGCCTGATCCAATAACTAGGGGCCAACCATTAAGATTAGAGGAAAGGATGTATCAACTTCAGCAGAGGAAAGATTTTTTTTTACAGTAAGGTCTGTTAAATTGTCAAATAATTTTCCCAAGGATGTGGTTATGGCAGATAAAACTGATGCTTTTAAGAGAAGATTAGATATATTTCTTTCAAGAGGGAACGGGAACATATAGATTTATCTTGTGTATTAGTACTGTGTATTAGTAGGTAAGAGAGGACATTCCAACAAATAGATTAATACTAAGACTTTTATAATTCTCATTTTTCTGAGTTATGAGGCAAAGGTTGGACTTGTCTTTTTTCAACCTAATTTACTATGTTACTATGTTAGACAGGGGCTTATTTGAGGTATTTTTTCTGCCAATTCAGTGCATTTTGTGTTATTCTGTTAACACTTGAAGGCCCAGAGAGGTGTGCAATGCATTGCTTCACAATGAATTGTGCACCCTTCTGGTCCTTAACCCCTTAGGACCCATGACGGTCCTGGCACATCATGGGTTTCATTTCAGGGCTCCCTGAGCAGCTGCACGCCATTCAGGGAGCCCTGCGTCGGATCGCCGCCCCCCCAAATAAAATATGCTTTGGGGTCCTTAAGTGCCGGCTGCAAGCACGCTCGTCCTTCAAGGGGTTAAAGGGATAAACATATTAAAAGCCACTTACTTGTTGGGTATATTTCCCTTCTAACAGTATGATCATTGTGTTTGCTGTTAGTTATCAATGTGAACAGAAATGTTTGGGCTTAGTACTTTGATAAGGAAAATCCAGGACCGTCATGGGTGGAATTCAGTTAAGGACCCATGAAGGTCCAGGACCGTCATGGCTTAAATGATAGCAGTGTGCCTCCGTGCACTCTGCTATCATTAATTCCAGGCTGAGACTGAACGCTCCGAGACCGGGGCGTTCAGTCTCAGCCCTTCTTGCTTGTGCCGAGTCATGTGGTCGCCATAGCAGTGATCACATGTACCGGCATTCTGAGTGACAGAGGCAGTACGCAAAGCATACTGCCTCTATGTCTTCTCTCTGCCTCTGTCTCCCTTACTATCAAAGTAAGGGAGAGAGAAGCAGAGATAAGACACCTAGTGGAAAAAGAAAACACAGCAGCTGGGGGCATTAACCCCTTCACTGCTGGTGCTGGAGGCTGGCTAAATGCAGGTCAATTTCTGATCTGCAATGATATACTTTTTTTTTAATTAAAAAACACAACACACATTTTTTTTTTACAAAAAAATTTTATTTAAAAAAAAAATCTCAATAAACAAAACTGGGAGTGTGATTGTTGTGGAGCTGTGTAATACACTTATACACATCGCCAAATGTCATAGATAAAAAAGTGGGAAAATAGGGAGGGAAAAAGGGACATGGGGATTTTCACCCAGGGGGGGACGGTGGCCACTTTAAACTGTGTAGGTAGGTAGAACTGACCGGTCATACCTTTCATGCAGTCTCCATAAAAATTTAACCCTTTGTGCCCAATTGATCCAAAGAGAAAAAACAAAAATGGTGTTTTTTTTACCTTTTTTTTTTAAATTTTAATAAAGTAAATGGTGGGTTACCCATATAAGTGGGGTATCAAAGGAAAGCCCTATTTGTGCGTAAAAAGACCCAGTATATAATTTATGGGGGTGGAATAAAAGACTTAGAAGGAAAACACTGTTGAACAAAGACATAGTCAAAAAGGTCAGAATTGCTCCGGCCCTTAAGTATTGTATTGTATTGTGTTGTATATTTTTATTTATATAGCGCCAACCAGTGTACTTGGCATTTTACAGATTACATTTATTATAGAAGGGGTACAATACGTGTGGTGATTAAGTGTTTAAATAGGCAGTCATAAGGGGAACAACAGGTAAGTATACAATAGGATAAGAGGTTCCTGCCCCGTAGAGCTTACAGTCTAAGTATAGGATGGGTGACATACACAGGGCTTATAATTTGAAGTCCTTTGCTACTAGCCAGACCTGAAAAGTTACTCGCCACTGCAAGCCATAATATAACCACCAGGACTGAATTTCTACTCGCCAGGGCTAAATTTTCACTCGCCATTGGCTAGTGGTGAGTGGAAATTTTGAGCCCTGACATACAGATACAAGCTGGAAGTGCAGCGTTTGGCTTATGATGTTTGATAATGATAATGTTTCCATATTACACTGTTGCTAGAGATAAAAGGTGCTCTTTTAGCTTTGATTTAAAGTTGTTGAGGGTTGATGCTTGGAGAATACTGGGTGGTAGGGAGTTCCAGAGGTAGGGGGCAGCAAGTGAGAAAGCTTTCAATCATGAAACAGCGATAGTGGTTAAAGGGGCAGAGAGTTGTCCACCAAGTGAAAACGACCTCAGATTTTCCTGGTCCTTAAGGGGCTAATCATACCCAGAATTAATGAAATTGCAAACATTTTACATGTTATTACAAGAATGAAAGAAAGGTACTTTAGTGTTATGTGCTTTCTGTCTGGTACATAGGTTACCTAATTATCAGAGACAAAAATGTGCTACCCTTCCAGACAAGAAATTCTAAATGAAAAGTCTACTCTGTGCTACAGGGAATATGATTTATTTTCCAATAACCAACTCTTGTTGAGTGGTGATGATCATACATTTCCTGTCAACTCAAAGGATGACAGCATATTCTTACTGCAAATACTATGTAAGCCAGTAATGTCATAAGTAATCTTAGCTAAAGATGTCTCATTCTGATACCATATGAAAATGCCTTGATCCATCATCAGAGAGTAACTGCTTTAAATACATAGATTTCAATGTACCATATTATTTTAACCCCTTGAATGATAAATAGGTATAATGAAGACTTCTCTCTAGCAACCAAGTTACATTATTAAAAACATGTATAGGTTATTGTCCGTATTTAATTTTTATTGGGTTAATATATATATATATATATATATATACACATACACATCTTGCATTGCATACCCCTTTGATCCTTAAAGGGTTAAAGGGGATCTATCACCCCTAAACAAGTATGTCTTAAAGGGACAGTAATATCCCATAAAAATTGTTTCTAGTTTTGTAGAGCTTAAAATAATAAACTAAGTGCTTCAAACCCTATCTCTCAAACCGCTATGGTTGAGGGATATAGGCATTGAAAGTTCACCCCTCCCTCCCCTTCTCCTGATGTCAGCTGTAAATCTGACAGCAGGAGATTTCAGTTGTACTACTCGAGGAGGCTCTGTAGCAGAGCTGAAATCACCTTATTTAAAAAGAACTACTTCATTGGCACACTTTGTAGACCTTTCCAATGAAGTCATTATTTTTAAATAATGTGATTTCAGCTCTGCTGCAGAGCCGCCTGCTGGTCCCCGGACCGGGATCTCCTGCTGTAAGCTAGACGCTGACGTCACGCGAAGGGGAGGGAGCGGGAAATTTTCAATGCCTATATCTCTCAACCATAGCGGTTTGAGAGATAGGGTTTGAAGCACTTAGTTTATTATTTTAAGCTCTACAAAACTATAAACAATTTTTATAGGACATTAGTGTCCCTTTAATATGTACTTTATATAGCGATTATGTGTAATATTGCATTCTTTTTTTTTTTTTTTGCAGCGTTATTTGGTTGAAATCTAAGAAATAAATACTGCCCTTAGCCCTACTTCTGGACAGACTGTGGTTACCTGCTCTGTACTGCAGTCCATCGCTCTGCCTCTGCTCCCTTCCCTCTATCCAGCCTCCTCCGATGACGGATGCTTTCTGCCTGTAAGCTGGAGTGATCCCATTGGCTAGATATCAGCCTCTGTCAATGAGACCACTGGAGCTTACAGGCAGAAAGCCTCTGTCATTGGAGGAGGCTGGATAGAGGCAGGAGAGCAGAGGCAGAATGACAGACAGTACAGAGCTAGTAATCACAGTCTGTCCGTATGTAGGGCTCAGGGCAGTATTTAATTCTTAGATTTCACCCAAATAACACTGTAAAAAAAAAAAGAATGCAGTATTACACATAATCGCTATATAAAGTACAAATTAAGACAAACTTGCTTAGGGGTGATAAATCCCCTTTAAGAAAATAAAGACTGTTGCAACCTTCGGATAAGAATAAAATAGAGGATTACTATTAGAAATCAGAAACTTGTAATGGTGCTAGTAGATCTATTGCTGTATTTCAGATTATCAGGGACTTTGGTAGGACCATTTTCATGATTCCCATGACTTGCACCACTAGATCTGTTTGCTCTTCCCCACAAAGGGCCATGCAGGCTTGTTTTTGTAAAAATGTCAGACATTGAAAATGTTATTTTATATTTTACTTAGTATTCATAATTATAAATGTCAAAATCCTAAAGCAATTAATATATTTATAGCGATGCTCCAAATCATATACCAAGATGAAGCTTATCATTGTCATTATATACACACACTATAAACATCTGCACAATAACTGCATTAACATTACTGTTTTTTGTGTGCTATTTATGAACTGTCTATTTAGCAAACTGCTATATTAAGCAGGAATAATTAATTGAAGTGAAGACAGGAGGCGAATATAGTCAAGTTGATACTTTTATTGGCTAACTAAAATGATTTAGGATGCAAGCTAAATCGTTTGTTAGCCAATAAAGGTATCAACTTGACTATATTCTCCTCCTGTATTTCTACAGCTACTACGGTACCAACTCTCATCTGAGTGAAGACAACACAGGTGACTCTCTCTGGGACAAAAGAAGGTTCCAAATATCGGTGTCATTTTTTTGTTAGCTGAGGATGATGGGATATGTAGACATCAAAAGCTGGAGTATGCAGGTTTACCACCCGTGGCTTAGAGGGAACTTTATATCTGAGCTGGACATACAGCTGGTGGTTCCGGAATTATGCTGGGCCACAACTTTCTGGAAAATCTTCACTGTTCTGGAGGCTTAAAGTGGTACTGCCACTTTGTAACAAATATGTGATTTTGAAAGAGCTTTCTATTTGTATAAAAAAAAATAGTTGCACTTTAAAGGGATAGTAATGTCAGAAAAAAGTATTAACTATATGGTAGATACAAATAAAAGAGATTACCTGCACATATTTGTATCTCTCAAACCATTATGGTTTGACAGATATATGAAAATAAAGAACTCCTCCCCGGGATGGTGTATAGCTGACGGCATGAGATCCTGGTTCCTGGACCAGATGGTGGCTCTTCAGCAGTGCCGACATAGCGATACCTAAAAATAAATACTTTATCGGAATGGTCTACAACGTGTGCCTGGTTTGCAAGTATACGTTCTAGACTATTCCGATTAAGTATTTATCTTTAGATATCTTTATTTCGGGCCTGCTGAAGAGCCGCGTCTGGTCAATCGACCAGATTCTGCTTCTGACAGCTTTACAGCTTGTCAAGCAGAAAGGGGAGGGAGCGGAGAACTTTATTTTCGTATATCTTTCAAACCATAACAGTTTGAGAGATACGAATAAGTGCAAGTACTCTCTTTTAATTGTATCTACTATATAGTTAATACTTTTTTTCTGATATTACTATCCCTTTAAAGACTAACTTTAAGAACACACTGTATTATGTTGTATTGTATATTTTATTTATATAGCACCAACCAGTGTACTTGGCACTTTACAGTTTACATTAGATATAGAAGAGGGTACAATAAGTGCAGTGATTAAATGCTTATAAAGACAGTCATAAGTGGAAAAACAGGTGAGTATACATGAGGATGAGAGGTCCCTGTCCCGTAGAGCTTACAATCTAAGTATCCACCTGATCACTAATGTAAACTTTATGTCAAATTTTGGACTAGCGAAGCATAACTAAACATATGCAGCAAACAAAGTCCTGCTAAAAAGGTGCATGGTCTACATGGTAAAAGTGTTCCGGAATCCAAATTACCATTATAGGTGAACTCTACTAACAGGCAGTATGTGCCTTATCACATGTAAGAGGAAGTAAAAGAGGTCAATCTCTTTTACTTCCTGTATCTCAAGATTTATAGAAGTGAAACTGTCACTTTGTAGCAAATATGGGATTTTAAAAGAGCTTTCCTATTCATATATATTTGTTAGATAGCTTATAAGATATTTAGCGTTATTTATTTGCCATTATGCAGATCTGCCAGACATGCCTGGCAGGTATAAACATTCCACACTGCTCTACGTTACTATTTCCGCTTCCTGTCAAATAATAATAGTTGATTTACTTAAATGGACAAATAAATAAAGCTAAATATCTCAGAAAGTATTGTTTAAAATAAAAATAGCTAGTGTAGCTAAAAATTACACTTTTTTTTTACAAAGTGTCTATCCCACTTAACTATGTTTTCACAGGGGTCGGAGTGATTTTCACTCCATAGCACTCTGATCTAAGGTCCCTGTAAAAAGAAGTGTTAGTCAAAGTGAGCAAGGCTCTTCACTGACATGGCTTTCATCAGGCTGCTACACACACACACTCACTCACTCTCACACACTCACTCTCTCTATCACACACTTACCACACACGGTGCATAACACCCTATTGAAGCTTCATTAGTTTATCTCCATGAATCTGGTTGCAAATAGATTCATATTCACCTTTTAAAAACAAGGTATTTCATTAACACTGTTTAGGTGCAGAGAGTTGAGAGAGTGATTTACTACTAAAATGTCATTGCTTACATGGCGACCCTCAAAAGGGCGACATCAGAATGTCACCCTCGTAAGATGCAGCAACATCAGAATGTCACCCGCTTAAAGGTCGCCATGTGGGGGCTCTGTCAGCAGACAGATGCGCCATTTAATGTATAGACTTACAGGTGCAGACCTGTCGATCTAGCAGGCAGGGTTAATTTACTCAGCAGAGGAGAAAGCAGGGTATCAGATATGGTTCTCTCTGCTATTTATCAAAGATGAAGATCTTTTCCTGGCATTCAGAGGGTTATATTATTACTGATAGAAGGTAATAATATAAACCTTTGAGTGCCAGGAAAGGATCTTCATCATTGATAAATAGTATCAACCGGGGCAAACAGCAGCAGAGACCTTTAAGAGGGAGACATTCTGACTTCACCCTTTTGATGCGGGCTACATTCTGATGTCGCCCTTCTGAGGGTCGGCATGTAAGTGACTACATTTCAATAGGATACCTGTGGGAACAGCCCCATAACTATTTGCAAGAAGGGTGAGCATAATGGTTTTCTGGCTGTTGTTTGGCTAATACTTCCATCATCATCAGCTGGCCAGTTTTACATCAACTAAAAATGGACAGCCATAAGTTGCCCACCCCTATGATAGAACAAAAGTTAATCCTCTTAATGGGGATCTATATCTATATAAATAAGTAGTTAATAGTTTAACAAATATATGTACCTAGTTAGGTAGCAGATGATTTTCTATTTTCCCTAGAATCTACAATTTCCTATATTAACTGAGATGTCATTTATACAAAAACCATTACCCACATTCTGTTGAACAACCAAAACAACGCTTAAAAAAGGTACAGAAAAGAAATATATTACCTGATTGCTGTATGAGAAACACCTAGGGCTGGATTCTGTTACAGGTGCTAATGTTAACACTGCTTTTATCTCCTTGTTTCCCCAAAGAGTTCAATAGGAAAACATCTGCTAAAACAGGTGTTAACATTTATCAGCTGTAATAGAATCCAACCCACATTCGACTAAGCCCTGCTGCATAAATACAGATACAAATTCATGTAGATTTACTCCTTCCTGTGTAGGCTTGTACATGCTTTGTGTTGGAAGGGACTAATTGCAAGTTTCAACTGACAATATGGCATTCAAAATGCTTCTTGTTGTGTAGCTTTTAGGATAGTTGATATATTTTCTAGTTATTTTAATTATTTGAATAATATATTCTTATTATATTCAGAGTCAATATGATTCAATTTTATGTAAGGTTATTACATAGAAAAAGAGAATAGACTACGCAAAGAAACCCACTAATATGACCAAAAATTATAATGCCTGCAATCATGATCATCCTCAGCCATTGTCAATCCACTGCAGGATGCAGGCCTCCTCAGCGAGACAACTTCAGTCCTTGGGCTGCTGTTACTGTGGACCTAAGGAGTAAGGACACTTCTGGATGGTACAGTTGACACAGCTTTGCTGACTGTTAGGGGCAGGGACCCCAGAACTAATTTTAAGCACACGATGGACAGAATGTGAGTGCATATATTGCAGATTTGTACGTTTTATCTAGCTTCAAATAATTTTACTACACTTAGATGTTTTTTTCCTTCTCTGTACTTGCCTTATATCCTTTACTAGATATGTAAAGTTATAGTTGCATTTTAAAGGTGCAGTGAGCAGCAGGAAATAATTGGTTTAAAGAAGAAGTGGCAGTTTATACCCAAAATGAAGACAATATCTGAAAAAAGACCTTGCTTTCTATGTCCTGTCATTTACTAATATATTGACATGCCTACTGAGACTCCTTTCATTTTTTTTCTGTTAATACAAGGTTAACATGAAAGGGCACTTTACTTAGAATCTGTCCCCTTTTTAGTCTGTGTTCCATTAATTTTTCTTTGCACGGACACCTGTATAGAATGTCTGAGTCACTAGTAAATAAGAGTGTTGTACTTGGTTATTTCTGCTCTTTGAGTTGAGAAAATGTGTGGTTTCATAATCTGATAAAGCTTATTCTGTTCGAAACATGCGTCAGGATGTCTGATAAGAAGCACTAACAGCAGTTACTCCTTTACTCTAATGTTGCTGTAATATGTATCACCCCCTTTTTTTGCTCTTGACTTAGTCCGATTTTTGGACTGGGATCGAAACTGCCCCTAAATGATTTTTGACGGCAGTCCAGCTCTCCCTTTCCGGTGAGCCTTGTTCTTTGCGCTATACTATTCACACTGGGTGTTGACTACCCAGACCTAGGCATGTTTCTAGTGCAATATAAGAATTTCTTAACAAGATACTTATCTTAGACTACTCTAGATAGAAATTCAATTTTTAGTAATGAATGAACTTTTATTCAGTTGCTATGAGAGTGAGCCATAGTGCTGGATAATTAGCTATCACTCTACTTGTGTTAATCCATCTAACTGAAGTGCTATCGGACCAGTTCTATTTTGTTAAAAAAACAGTTTGACTTTCCTATTACATCTACATATAGGAATAATAATCTGCACATGAAAAAGTATGCTAAGGTCTGTGCAGTTTAGGCACGCATGTTGATCATCTTACATGCTAGGTGATATATGATCAGGTGTATCTGATATAACATGTATGCTACAAATCTCAGACCACCTATAGGACTGCTTAGACACTTCTATTCTGATTATGCTATCTGCTTCTATACCAACATATAGCCACATACTGGTATATATGGATATACTATGATAATTAGATTTGTATAATAATCTTTTAAAACTGTGTGTTTTTATTTGTAAAAGGTTTTATTTTTGACACTTTTTTCTTTGTGTCTCTTGCCTGCTATGCTTACCTTGGCAGTGGGAGGTAGTTCTGGTGCTATTTAGGTGTATTTATTTTTTTTCTTTTGTTTTTGTTATGTATTATTGACCTACTAATGTAAAAGCCAGTGTACAAGGGCCAAAGTGCGGGATAAAAGACCATATGTATGTTTGTCCGATGCAGTCATGCACAGTAGAGACTTCCGAACACACAGAAGCAGTCATGCGCAGTATAGACTTCCATTTGGGAAGTCTGCCTTTACTGGTGTCTCTCCTTTCTCCAGCTGTCTCTCACACTCTCCCTTTACTGGTTTCTTCTCTCTCCATCTCTCTCTTACACTTTCCCCTTGCTGGTGTTTCTCTTCTCTCGTACACTCTCCCCTTGATGTTGTTTCTCTTCTCTCGTACACTCTCCCCTTGCTGGTGTTTCTCTTCTCTCATACACTCTCCCCTTGATGTTGTTTCTCTTCTCTCATACACTCTCCCCTTGCTGGTGTTTCTCTTCTCACTTACACTCTCCCCTTGCTGGTGTTTCTCTTCTCTCATACACTCTCCCCTTGATGTTGTTTCTCTTCTCTCATACACTCTCCCCTTGCTGGTGTTTCTCTTCTCACTTACACTCTCCCCTTGCTGGTGTTTCTCTTCTCTCATACACTCTCCCCTTGATGTTGTTTCTCTTCTCTCATACACTCTCCCCTTGATGTTGTTTCTCTTCTCTCATACACTCTCCCCTTGCTGGTGTTTCTCTTCTCACTTACACTCTCCCCTTGCTGGTGTTTCTCTTCTCTCTTACACTCTTCCCTTGCTGGTTTCTGTTCTGTCTCCAGTTCACTTCCCTCTCACACTCTTCCCTTGCTGATGTCTCTCCAGTTCGCTCTCCCTTTTCTGGTGTCTCTCCTCTCTCTAGTTGTCTCTCTCACTCTCCCCGTGGTGATGTCTCTCCAGTTGTTTCTCACACTGTCCCCGTGGTGATGCCTCTCCAGCTGTCTCTCACACTCTCCCCATACCAGTCTTTCTGCACTTCTTGCTGTCTTTTCCCCTCACACTTCCTCCTCAGGCGCATCCCTAGTTACCTCATTCACTCTGCTGCTACATGACATCACCACCTGCCAGCCATTGAAGACAATCCCCGAGCTCTCTGTACCTGCCTATAGCTATCAGTGGTTGACTGGATGGTTCCCTGTACTGTTGCGGTGTCAGCTCTCTGCTTGCTGAAACACGTCCTTGTGTGCTCAGTTTGTGCCAGCCTCAGTCCACCCGGACATGGGTCTGTTCTTGAGCTCTGATCCTCTGGATGGTGCATCCCTAGTTACCTGTTTTGATCTGTTGCTAATCAGTTTTCTCCGTTTGGGCAGCCTCTACTGCGCATGACTGCTTCTGTGCATTCAGGCAGTTTCTACTGTGCATGACTGCTTCGGACAAACATACATCTGGCCTTTTATATTATTGTATGATTACACTAAGCACATTACTTTGTCATTTGGCATCACCAATACGCAGATTCTGGGTGGTCCATCACTCATCCTTTGGTTCATAATTTGTTGCCATGCATGGTGAATTTATTAAGTAGTGGCCTTAGTACTATTTTAAATGCAAGCAGCCTTGAAGGTGCCTAACTACTAATGTATTAATTGTTTGTGACAATTGCTGCACAATTATCCACTCCTCTGAAGTCTTATTTTGCTTATAACTGACTGAATAAATTGATGAATCCGATAAGTACACCAGGATCACCTGGCACTATTGCTATAGTTGTGGTGAAAATTACAAATGTTTAACTCTTTGAGTACCAGAGGGGTGTGCAATGCATTGCAAGGTCAAACATATAAAAGAAAATTGAAGCAAATCTGGAGCTAATCATCTGCACCACAGGGAAACTTTGAAATTCCAATTATTTTGAATTGGAATTTTAACCCCTTGAATAATAAAGAAGCCTCCATTGCAATTCTTCTCAACAGTTGGAAACTCCTCTAGTAGCCAAGTGTTTAAAAGTTCAATTTAAATCAATGGGAATTTGGGGATTTTTTTTATTGGTCCCCTTTGGTGCATTTGGTTTGTCCCAGATTTGCTCTTCTTTTGTCTTGTGCATGTGCCTATTGGGGAGCAATGTATGGGACTTGTTAGTGAAATACACAAATGCTTATTAAGGCATAAGACTCCAGTTACATGAAATAATACTGAAGTCAGAAACCGTTCTGGGATTTTAATCCTCCTGTGCTTGAGACATCTACAAGGAGTTAAAGCAGAAACAGGAATAAGCAGAATGGGTAGACCAAGTAATTTTTATCTGTAATCAAATTTGATGTTTCTATAATGGAAATCACATTGTATCTATCACTGATTTCAAATACAAATATTTTTCATTCAATACATTTAATGGAGATTCCATAAATCCTGTCCATAAAATGTTTATGCTTCTCTTCTTGGACTCTCAAGATTCCATGGAACAATATGTAACAATGAATGTACATTTTCTTAAATAACCAAAGCTATTTATACATACTACTTACAGTAAATGCATAACAGCACACAGCCCTGACTTTACAAGGATCATGTAAATGTTATTTTTCAGAGACAGAAATGACATTCAAATCCCCACATAGTTTATCTAGAAATTTTTCTTAGTAAACTTAAATGTATGGTGAAATACCATGTCTGTAGTATTTAAAGGAGATGTTTACCCCTTTCACAACTTTGCTTAAATCTTTTCCTTAGCAATGATAACCATTGGAAAATGTATCCTTTTTAAAACAGAAAATCAGCCAGTTTGGAGAAATTCAAAGATTACATATAGCTCTGTACCTTCTTCCGGCAGACAGTGCTGACCGGATCTGTACCGTAGTTTGAGCTTCAATCCAGCCTCCTCCGATGACAGAAGCTGTCTGTCTCTAAGCTGGAGCACTTTCATTGGCCAGAAATCGATCTCTGCCAATGAGGGGCTGGATTCTATTACCCGCGCTAAAACCAGCGTTACAAGAAAAACAAGTAGCGTGAATTTTGCAAACATGTTACATCGGTATTCTACTGCAGAACCACAGTAAAACAAAACTGGCCTGGACAGCACTTTTCAGAGTAGTAACAAAACTTTTGCTTTTGCTTTTTTCCAACTACTGCCTACAAAAAACACGCAAAATGTCAAAGTCCAAGGAAATAGGCATACATTTGACGACAGAAAGATCAAGTTCAGTGTTAGATGTGTTCTCCACATAACAAAATCCAACAGAGTGCCCCATTTTTACCTATTAACCCCCCCTTTTAAAAGTCGACTACAGTGCTTTCTTCCACCACATTAATCTGACAAATATTGTGCATAGTCGACAATTAACCCTTCCCCTTCCAAATCCGACTTACAGTGCTTTCTTTCACCATATTAATTCAACGAATATTGTACATCTGACATTTTAACCTCCCACCTTGAAAAGTCGACTACTGCGCTCCCATGAATTTCTTTCACCATTTTTACCAGACATTTTTCTTCTCCTATTATATTCGACATGCCCTCGTATTTTGAATTGCAGGAGAGGTATTGTAATGTGTTTGTTACCCCTCTGGTACTCACGTTTCTCATGTTATATGCTCTTTAATTAATAAAGGGGGCAATTGTCGCCACCATGCTAGAGGGGTGTCATGAGGGGTCATGATACCCTTCTTGAGGTCTGGAGTACTTTTGTAATAAAAATTACATATATAATTAAAAAAAGAAAATCATTGTTACACATAAATTAAATATTTAATCATGTTTTCACACAAATTACATATATAATAAAAACAAACACCTTTTTTTATATACATATACAGGTTGCCTATTAACCCTATGAGTACCAGAGGGGTAGCAAACACATTACAATACCTCTCTGGTACTCATAGGGTTAATCTTGCAATACAAAATACGAGGGCATGTCGAATATAATAGGGGAAGAAAAATGTCGGATAAAAATGGTGAAAGAAAATCATGGGAGCGCTGTAGTTGACTTTTCAAGGGGGAGGGGGGTTAAAATGTCGGATGTACAATATTCATCGAATTAATAAGGTGAAAGAAAGCACTGTAAGTCGGATTTGGAAGGGGAAGGGTTAATTGTTGACTATGAACAATATTTGTTGGATTAATGTGGTGAAAGAAAGCACTGTAAGTCGGATTTATAAGAGGAAGGGTTAATTGTCGACTATGAATAATACTTGTTGGATTAATGTGGTAAAAGAAAGCACTGCAAGTCGACTTTTAAAAGGGGGGGTTAATATGTAGAGGGGGGCACTTTATGTCTGATTTCTATGGTGTATACTGTATTATACACTGCTTTTGTTCGAACAACGATGGTTTTGAGACTCGTTATGACTTCTACACCTCAGCCTCTGAGGAGCAGAATTTCTGACTTAAATGTAACCACAAAACAGGCGGTAATACTGAGCGTGGGTATTAGGATGCTAACTGCACGTTGTTTTTAGTAGTTTCCTATGGGCTTTTTTTAGACTGGGGGTAAGTATAATTACCGCTGGTTTTGTTTTCACAAGTCAGGTAATAGATAGCAAAAACTGACTTAAAAAATAACAACGCCCGTTTTAGTTTTAGCGCTGGTAATAGAATCGAACCCAAGATCGCTCCAGCTTATAGACAGACAGCCTCCGTCATCGGAGGAGGATGGATAGAAGTTCAGACTACGGTACAGATTCGGTCAGCACTGTCTGCCAGGAATAGGTACAGAGCTATATGTAATCTTTGAATTTCTCCGAACTGGCTGATTTTTTAAAAAAAAAAAAAAAAGGATACACTTTCCATTAGTTATCATTGCTAAGGAAAAGATTTAAGCAAAGTTGTGAAAAGGGTAGACATCCCATTTAAGTATGTATTTAAAGTGACCCTGTCATTACCAAATGGTTTGCATATTTTTATCTACATTAAGCGCCGCTTCTACTTCACACTAGATAAATGAAATAAAAAGCTGATTTTTAAAGATATTGATATCCATAGCTAGGAACTCTCCTGTTTTGCCCTGGCGACTCCGGTTTTCTCACTGCATTCCCGGGTCTCCGGGGCAGAGGCTGATTCTCGGGATGTAGGGAGTTTCTTTTGAAACTCTGCCCACATCTGCTCTTTCCCCATCTCCAATTCATCCTCCTGTCCCCTTTTTGAAGCAAATCGCGTCATGTATCCCCCACAGCTGTACCAAAGGACTCCCCCTCCAGGGAGAGCAAGACAAAAAGTTCCCAGGTATGTTGATATGTAATATTTTATCTTCTACCCCTTCTACCACTAGCTTGGCACTTTATGCTAATTAACTCATTTATATACAATTATAAGGCCAGCATAAGTTACAGGCAGCTTATAAAGGGTAACTTTAGCCTAGGAGTAAGTGACACTGTTTAACATATTGATATACCTAGGTAAGGGTATTTCAACAGTTTGCATTACGGTTTCTGCAGTTTCCTATGTACAGTGACCTCTGCTGAAGTTTTCCACTAGAGCACAACAACTTACAACAAACAAAAGGCTTCAGTAGCCTTTTATCAGACTGTAAACTGAAACAACTGGCAATACAAAGTAACAGTTCAAATGTGAAGGACAGCTACCTAGGGAAGTCCTTCTATTAAAGGGATAGTAATGTTTCAAAATAAAAGCAGCTCCAATTAATCTTTATAGAATTTGGGCCATGGAGAGTGTTATTTCAATACTGTCCTAGCTGTAGTTCAAGAGTAATTGACTGATAAATTATCCCTCTCCTGACAATTTTACCTACTGTAAGCCACCTCCCCTCAGATGTGGAATCTGGTCTTGAGACCAGACAGCTTACAGCAAGAGACAATCTTCTTACTGTGAGAACAATGACAACCCTGCCCCCCTTGACAGGTTTTTCAGGTTTTCCCTTATGTTATTTGAAGATTGTCCCTCTCTGCAAGCCATCTGGACACCACCTTTCTGTTCTGAGGTGATCAGTGTTACATCAGTAAAAGGGGTGGGAGGGAGATACTTTATCATTCAATTACTCTTGAACTACAACTCTGACAGTATTGAAATAACACTCTCCATAGCCCAAACACTATGAAGATTAATTTGAGCTGCTTTTATTTTGAAACATTACTATCCCTTTAAAGTGGACCTGTCACCTTAAAGCAAGGCACAGGTCCTTATGTGTAAAGGAAAAGTGGAGTAATTGTGAGACAAACTAACTGCAGAATAGGGGAAACAAAGAACTGGATACCCTTCTAACATTCAATGGGTTAAACATTTAAATTATAATTAATGTAAATGTTGGGATTTTTGTCTCATAGTACAGTTGGATGGCTCTAGCATTGCTCCAGTTTGTCTTTATACATAAGGTCCATAGGCTCACATACCATTTCTTACTACAACATGAAACCAATAAGGAGAAAGGAGTTTTTAAGGCCACAGCACCTTTCTATGGTGGTGCAGCCATGGTGCACAGCCCTACCTACATACCAAACAAGGCTGCAGCAACAGCTAAAGCAAATTATACATTACTTTAAAACAGTAGAACAAATAACATTATTTTTTAGTTATACTTTTATGTTTTTGTGTTTTTTAGGTATGTAATGATTAATGTTTGGGATGTGGGTAGATAAACAATGAAGCTGTCACAACATTTTCTTATAAGCCTGCTTTTATCTAAACACAGCCTTAACCGTCTGAATGTCAGAGGATAATGGGAGTTGTAGTCCACTAGAACTGGAAGGCTTTGAATTGCCTACCCATGCTCTAGAGGAATCTGTTTCCTTATCTAATCCACGTACAACACTGCCAGCAATGGACTGTATAATGCAGTTCATAATATATATTTTTTCTCTATGACTCTGCATTGACTCAGTATTCTGTAAATACATTTACCATAAAAGACAGCGTTATGACTCAGAGCCTGCAGTGTGACTCAGTCATCTACTTATCTTGCTTTGAGGTAAGAACTCAAGTCATAATAATAATAATAATAATAATAATATATTATATACTATATGATAGATGTGTAATTGGATTACACTTGTTTTCCACCCTTGTACAATCCGGATTTGAAATGTCAAAATTAATGTAACCATTAATTGAATAAATCTATTTATAGCTGTAAAATCCACTCTTCCTAACCCCAAATATTGTCAAAAATAAACAAATTAGTTCAACTAACCTCTTTGTAAATATTTTCATGACTTCCAGCATCTGCAAGATATTCCAATACTTTATGTCTAATGTTGTGTAAGAAGAATTTAAAAATACATAGAACAGAAAGGGAAGATAGTCTAAGTAAAGATTTAGTTTTTAAGATGCAAAAATGCATTAAAGGGATAGTAATGTTTCATAATAAAAGCAGCTCCAACTAATCTTCATAGTATTTGTGCCATGGAGAGTGTTATTACAGCACTGTCAGAGTTGTAGTTCAGTAGTAATTGAATGATAATGTATCCCCCTCCCTCCCCTTTTACTGATGTAACACTGTTCAACTCAGAGCAGCAGGGTGGTGTCCAAGTGGATTGCAGAGAGGGACAATCTTCAATTGACTAAAACCTGAAAAACCTGTCAAGTAGGGCAGGGCTTTCATTGTTCTCACAGTAAGACGATTGTCACTTGCTGTGAGTTATCTGGTCTACGGACCAGATTCCATATCTGAGGGGAGGTGGCTTACACTAAGTAAAAGGGGAAGGAGGGGGAAACTTTATCATTCAATTACTCTTGAACTACAACTCTGACAGTATTGAAATAACACTCTCTATGGCTCAACTACAATGAAGATTAATTGGAGCAGCTGTTTTTGTGATTACTATCCCTTTAAGGGCTCAATTCAATTAGATCCGAAAAAAAAACAAACAGCCGACGGCTGTTTCTTAAGCACGGTAAGCCATTCAATTAGCCATCTTATGAACAGCTAACAATGACCTTGTAATCAAAATAGACAATGGAGCAGCTATCTCCAGAGCTGGTGCGGTAGTACCAACAGATGATATATTGATATATTTAACAGATGGAAACCTTCATCCAGTTTTCTGGTCATATACCACACAAAGGATCGTAAAAACCACCATCTGATAAAATAAAGCAGAGAAACTACAGCTCGCACAACACGCAGCATATAGAACAAGCACTAATGCCAAAATTAACCCCTGCAAAGCCAAGCAAACACACGAACAATGCCCATGACCTACAATAACCTATCAACCCCCAGAGACAAGGTCTTGACAAAGCATCCCAGCACAAGCCATCACAACATACCCTGGAACAACAGGGGTTAACACACAACATGCACACCTGTCAATCCCAAAGCAAACCAAGCTCACCTGTGCAACATCACCAGCCAATGGAGACAGAACACTGCACGAGGAACATCTGTAAATTAAAAGGAGGTATTTCCACTCAATCAACATACAGATGGTGTGTGATGCCACAATGAGGATAACCAATGTTTGTGCCTCCTATCCCAGCAGCTGTCACAATTCATACATACTCAGACACTCCGCCATCCACAGGGACTTTGATACTGGGATCTATACAGGAGAATGTCTTTTGGGTGCATCAACATACCAAACATCACACCAGCAAAGGCATGTGTTATGGACCAGGAACCAGACACAAAAATGTGAAGTGCAAAACACCTTTATAAAAATAACCAAAGCAAACAAAGCAAAATCATGATCCAGGGGCGTAAACCAAAAGTCAAGCCGGGGTCAAGAGCCAAGACAGGTACTCAGACAAGCCATGGTCAGGAATACAGAGATCAGCGATGTCAGGAACAAGCCAGGTATCAGGAGCCAGAAGGGATGTCAAAGGAAGCCAGGTCAGGCACAGATAATCAGAAACACAGGAGAACACAGCCAGAAGCAAATACAAAGGCGAGGAGGAAGTGAGCCTAGCTGCTTTAAATACCCTGGAAGGGGTTGCCTGATAACAGTCAGGTGAGTAACCATGAAAACAGAGAAGTCAAGGCAGTTTGGTAATCATCAGCCTGACACAGGGAAGGAAAGGCAGCAGTAATCATCAGCAGAGTGTTAGAGCAGTTCAGCCAAACTGTGACAGTACCCCCCCTCAATGACCCCCCCAGGGCAGGACCAGGTGCATGGAAAGCACAGAGGAGGGCAGGGGCATGCACGTCTGAGGCTGGAACCCATGAGCACTCCTCTGGACCGTACCCCTTCGAATGGACCAAACACTGAAGCCACCCACGGAACCTATGAGAGTCGACTATGGAGTGGACCTCAAACTCCTCACGGTCGTCAATGGGCACAGAATGGGGTCGAGGAGAGACTGTAGTAAAACTATTACAAACCAGGGTTTTCAGCAGCAAGACATGGAACACATTCTGTATCCGCATATTGGGGGGGGAGGTCTAGGGCATAGGCCACAGGGTTCACACGTCAGAGGATACGGAAAGGCCCCATAAAATGGGGTGCCAGTTTCTTAGAGGGCACTCAGAGGTGGAGATTTCTGAAGGACATCCAGACCCTCTCCCCAACCTGGTAGGCGGGTGCAGTTAGGCATTTACTATTGGCCTGGAGCTCCTGGGATTGTTGTGAGCATTGCAGTGCTTCTTGGACTTGCACCCTTGTGGAACGGATCTGCTGGAGATGATCCTCCAGTGCCGGAATCCCCTGGGGAGCGAAAGAATCTGGAATCATGGAGGGTTGATACCAGTAATTCACCATGAAGGGAGAGAGCTGGGTAGAAGCCAAGACTGCACTGTTATGAGCAAACTCTGCCCAAGGTAGCAGGTCCGACCAGTTATTCTGATGGCCCGAGATGTACCACCGCAGGAATTGCTCCAAGGCCTGATTAGCCCTCTCTGCAGCCCCATTCGATTGTGGGTGTTAGGGTGAGGAGAAGGAGTGTTGGATACCTAGTTGCATACAGAAGGCCCTCCAGAATCTCGAGACAAACAGGCTACCCTGGTTGGAAATTATGACTTTGGGAACCCCTTGTAGCCGATAGACCTCTTTGATAAAGACCGTAGCCAACTCTTTAACATATGGGAGTTTTTCGAATGGTAGGCAGTGGATCATCTTAGAAAATTGGTCGACAACCATGAGGATGATTGTGTTCCCATTGGACAGAGGGAGGTCGACTATGAAGTCCATGGCAACGTGTGACCATGACTTCTCACCATTGGGTATGGGTTGGAGAAGGCCACTGGAAGGTAAAGGGGTGATTTGGTCTGCACACAGACTGAACAGGCAATAAAAAAGGCAGCAAAATCTCTGTTCTGGCCACCAGAAGAGACAGGAAACCAACCAGAGAAGCTGTTTTTTTCCAGGATGCCCTGCTGACTTAGTATTATGGTAGGTTGAAAGTACCTTGGTACGGAGGTTAACAGGTATGAAACAGCACCCAGAGGGTGTCTCAGCAGGTGCATCCACAAGATGTTATGCTGGTACGTATGGTGGCCAGGACTCGGTCCGAAAGAATAATACGACTAGGAGGGCTCTACTCCTTAGCTCCCGAGAACTATCTAGATAGGGCATCAGCCCAGATATTTTTGGTACCTGGCAGGTACAAGACCACATAATTAAAATGAAATAAAAATAAGGCCCATTGGGCCTGACTTAGAGTCAAGAGCTTAGCCTTGGACAGGTACGTGAGGTTTTTATGATCTGTGAGGATTAGGATTGGCACGGAAGTTCCATCAAGCAAATGCCTCCATTCTTTGAGAGCAAGTATTATCGCCAGCAACTCTCAATCACCAGTTTCATAGTTGTACTCCGCAGAACTTAGGTTTTTGGAGAAATACCCACATGTGTGCAACTGAAAGCTAAGGAGTAGGATGTTGAGACAGGAGGGAGCCTACTCCTGTCTAAGACACGTTGACTCACAAAAGGAAGAAAAGAAGACAGAAAAGCATGGAGGATCCACTTTCACTTCTATGGAAATTAAAGTATATCATTGCCATACCAAGGACCCAAGTATATAGAAGGGGACTAATTCAGTGTTGTATTGGGTATGACCAGATATGGGTATAGGGTTCTTTAAAAAACACTCAATCTTTATTAGAACTGTATTTAAAAATGAGGGAGTGAAAATAAAACACTTAAGTTTTAAAACCAAAGTAGAATAATTGGTCTATAGTAGATGTGTTATTAACCAACCCTTACTACAGCATACTTGTCATATTTGTTTGCTGAAACCATGTACCTCAGTACTCATCTGATTATGTAGATGGTAGGTGTCTAGCCCCCATCCACTACAGTATATATACTGCATTATGATTATGTAGGAGGGAATATGATATCAGGGGTAGTGTAGCCGTTTATATAGAGACCTAATTTGTTGGATATTATTTAACTAGCTATATCCTATTATCGTAGCACGTGTTTGAATAATTTGCAGTAATGAAACCACATATCTAGTGCACGATAATTGTATTCTACTCAATGTATGTATAGGCTAATACATGTGTTCAAAGAACAGACCGAGAGTATTAATTGTCTCCTAAAAGATTTCTTATTATGTCATTCTGCAGCATAAAACCGTATACTATGGAATACATAACTTGCATAAGATCTTCTTTTAACTCCTCACAGCATAAAGCCATATTCTAAAAGAATCCTCTCTTTAAAGATAATTTGTTTCCATAACTTGCTACATATCCCTCACAGTATAAACCCGTATTGTAAACTGTCAACTGAATTGATTTCAAAAGCTACGGCTAATACCACATAATCAACGCTATGTAAACCTCGCGATATAAAACCCCATTCTAGGACTTCCTGCAGTAGCTACATTAATTACTTCAAACACTACATACACCTTGCGGTATAAAACCACATTCTACAGCTGGAATCGTAGTTGGTCAAGGATTTAAATCTCTGTATACTACATTTCTTACAGTATCTGCCTCGTGGTATAAAACCACATTCTATATCCTTGGTTGGTAATACATCAATAGACCAATATTCGAGGGGCAAAGTATGCCCTTGGAAAAACACACAACACGTTTCATCACTGTTGGCTTCCTCAGGGGCTCAATAAACCAGAGCCGGCATTGCTCCGATCTTTTATACCCTCTATCCGGTATCAAGTATCAGGAGGAGGCTTAGAACAGATCCAAGCCTCTAAGTCACGGCTGCTATCACAATTCTATGGCAAGCCGTTTTGATCACAGATGGTCACAAATAAATATATTCCACTTTAAGAAATACAGACTATCAATTATACTGTATTACCAATGTATGCAATTAATTACATCTTGCAACCTTGAACTACATGATCATGACCACATAGTAAATTGTGAAAGTGATAGTTTGAATATACATTTCCAAAACATCGGCAGGAGATAATAAAGATAGATATGGTTAGTACATCTCGTTCTCTAAGAGGAATAAAACGGCGCATCAACCTCAAGTACGAATGGAAGCTCAGGTTTCGGGTGTGCCAAAATGGGTGCTGCGGCAAAATGCTTTGATGGCTTCCGGGGACCAGTGAGTGGAGTTACCATCTTTTTGGTCATGTCGGTAAGGGGTTTTACAATAGAGGAAAAATTGCGGATAAATTTCCTGTAGTAGTTAGCGAACTCGAGGAAACATTGAAGAGAGCGGAGACCAACGGGTCGCAGCCACTTGAGAACAGCCGAGAGTTTCTCAGGGTTCATAGTGAAACCAACCTCTGAAATTATGTACCCCAAGAAGGTGACCTGTTTGCGGTGGAACTCATACTTCTCTAATTTGCAAAATAGGTTACTCTCTATTAATCTTTGCAGAATTCAGGCTACATCTGCAAGGTGGCTTTCCATGGAGACGGAATGGATCAGAATGTTGTCTAAGTATGCCACCACGTATTGTCGGAGCATGTTCAGGAGGACATCATTTATGAATTCCTGAAAAAATGCGGCAGCGTTGCAGAGACTGAAGGGCAATCCAAGGCATTCGTAATGCCCACTCCTGGTGCTAAACATGGTTTTCCATTCGTGGCCCTCCTTTATCCTTACCAAATTATACGCCCCTCACAGGTCGAGATTAGTAAACACCTTGGACCCTTTCAATCGATCAAATAGCTCTGTAATAAGTGGAATCGGGTAGGCATTTTTAACTGTGATATGGTTCAGCCCCCTCTAATCAATACAGGGTTTCAGTTCTACACTCTTTTTCTTAATGAAGAAGAATCCGGCCCCAGTGGGAGAGGAGGACTTGCGGATTAACCCCCGGGACAGCGCATTCGCAACATACTCCTCCATGGCATTATTCTCCATGACAGAAAAAGAGTAGACTTGACCTCGAGGAGGTACGGCACCCAGTTGCAGTTCAATGGTGCAATCGTAAGGGGGTGGTGAGGAGGGAGCTCACCAGCCCGGACCTTATGGAATACATCTCGGAACTCTTGGTACTCTTCAGGCAGCGAACAGACCAGAGATGTGGTTAACACCTTCACCACTTTCACTAGCCATGTCTTGGAACAGTTGGGCGACCATGCCATGACTTCAGCCCTTACCCAAATGAACGTGGGATTGTGCTTGTGCAACCATGGAAATCCCAGGACCACAGAATAGTGAGGAGACTGGATCAGCTGGAATTGTAAGATACCGTATTGGAGCCCACCTACAGCCATAGACAAAGGATCGGTTTTGTGGGTGACCTGCGGAGGCTGTAGGGGTCTGCCATCATTCGCCTCAATGACAAGTGGAGTGGTATGGAGCTGCAATGGGATGTAGTGCTTCTGGGTGAAGGCACTGTCGATAAAGAGGCCCACTGCCCTGGAGTCAATGAGTGCCTCTGTAATAATGGAAATCTTGCCCCAAGAGAGCCAATTGAAGACTAGTGGTTTATCCTTAAGGATAGTCGGGGACGGCGAGATGCCACCTAAGGTCTGTCCCCTATAGAGCCTTAGGTGCGGGCGTTTCCGGATGTGTGGGGCAAGTTCTCAGTAGGTGCCCTGCCTTACTGCAGTAAAGGCACAGGCCCTCCCACCTCCTAAAGGCCCTCTCCTCAGCCAAAAGGCGAGTGAACCCAAGCTGCATGGGCTCCACATTGCCAGAGGTCTCAAGACTAGGAGGTGCAGGAGAAGAGGGAGGCACGGGTGGGGACAAAAAGCTCTGGGCTAAATGGATGGGAGGCCCCCGCAGGCGCTCCCTGAAGGAAGGTATCTCACGGATTTGGGAGTCAATCAGGATGCAATATGAATCCAGTTCCTCTAAATCTCTGGGGAGGTCCCGGGCTGCAATCTCGTCTTTAATAGTATCCGAGAGCCCATTATAGAAAGCAGCCATGAGAGCCTCATTATTCCAACCAACCTTGGCTGGCAGGGTACGAAACTCGGCGGCATAATCCAAAACCGTCCTTGTACCTTGCCGGATGGCAGCCGAAGTGGAGTGGGCAGGTACATCAAATACCCTTTTAAAGAATTCCACAAAGTCAGGGTAATTGTATACTATAGGTTTCTGCGTTTCCCAAAGGGGATTAGTCCATGCCAAGACCCTGTCAGAGAGTAAGGAAATCACGAGGCCCACCATTCTCCTATCAGACGGAAAGGCCTGTGGTACCATCTCAAGATAGATATCGACCTGGTTCAGGAAACCTCTGCACTGGTTAGAGTCACCCCCGTAACGCTGAGGAAGTGGGGTGGACCAAGTCATGCCTCTAGCAACATTGGAATCACCAGTGGCAGCCGGAGCAGGAGAGGCAGCAGCTATAGGGGTAGCTTGGGCCGGGGATTGCTGAGGGGGTGGAGCCAGATGTGCAGTATGGAGCAACACAGTCTGGAGGGTTAATGCAAACTGGTCCATGCGCTGGTCTACCTGGTCCTGCCTGGTAAAAAGGTTCGGTGGAATGCTTGTGCTTTCCAGGTTCATGGCCCTTGTGTAATGTTAGGGACCAGAAACCAGACAGACACAAAAATGTGAAGTGCAAAACACCTTTATTGAAATAACCAAAGCAAATTAAGCAAAATCATGATCCAGGAGCGTAAGCCAAAAGACAAGCCGGGGTCAGGAACCAAGGCAGGTACTCAGACAAGCTGGGCTCAGGAATACAGAGATAAGTGATGTCAGGAACAAACTAGGAGTCAGGAGCCAGAAGGGATGTCAGAGGAAGCCAGATCATGCACAGATAATCAGAAACACAGGAGAATGCATTTGCAGCCAGAAGCAAACTCAAGGGCAAGGAGGAAGTGAGCCTAGCTGCTTTAAATAGCTTAGATGTGGTTGGTTGATAGCAGTCAGGTGAGTAACCATGGAAACAGAGAGGTCAGGGTAGTTTGGTAATCATCAGCCTGACACAGGGAATGTAAGGCAGCAGTAATCAACAGCAGAGTGTTAGAACAGATCAGCCAAACAGTAACAGTATGTGATATAATCATATCTGGAAACCCCTGTCTGCTTTGAAATTTCTGCCTGGGAGAGACCTTGCTGATGCAGTATAACTACTTTGTGTTTTTTTTTGCTGTGCTCAGTCTTGTCATGCTGTATAACATTTGTCATTAAACTGTCTTCAGCAACCCCACTTTGTCAGCTTAGTTTGGCTGTTCCTCACCCAATTTTATTCCTCCTACATAGCTGTTTCTGTTTCAGTTAATGATTGTGTTTCAACCTACATATTAAATTGATGATCATTATCACGTTTGGTATAATTGTTTAATCATACACCTGATGCCTACAAAATCCCTGACTTTGTGCAAGTGTACCTAGAAGAATCGATGCTGTTTTTAAGTCAAAAGGTGGTCACACCAAATATTGATTTGATATAGATTTTTCTCCTGTTCACTTACTATGCATTTTGTTAATTGATAAATATAAACTGTTTTTGAAAGCATTCTTACTTTACGGCATTTTTCACACCTGCCTAAAACTTTTGCAAATAACTGCATATATATATATATATATATATGGTACTGTTATGATCGCCACTTAAGGAATAGCATTAGCCAACATCGGAGGTATAGACGCAAGCGCAAAGCATCATTCCATTTTTTGTTTATTAATGTACAACCAATATAAACATTGTGACCATAATATTATTTGATCATACAGAAGGTGCGTTATATTAAGGGCATCGTCTACTTTGTAATTCTCAGCAGAACTAGCTTTGCGATGCGCTGATCAGTACGAGATAATTTCAGAAAAGATATATGTGTCTCATATTCATTTAAATGATTGCTCTTTATATTCACATTGTATAAATCAGTGATGGTCGTTGTTAGATGATTATGACATCCAGTATTTGGTAGACATGTTTTTAATTTCGGGTTAATTATTTAGGTTCAACACAGGGTGGCATCACGCTATTATTTTGGAGTAATGTATCATTCATTGCTTCACACCATTCTTTCATCACTTTTTATTTTTTAGCTTTATATATTATTTATACACATTTATTTGTTTTTCTGTCCTCCCTTTTTTTTATGTTATTATTTCTTAACACTTTTTTTGATTGGTCATTTTTTTGATTGGTTACTTTTTTTTCTTGGGGTATGACGTCACTTGGCGCCAAGATTTGCACTATGGGTATAAATGATGGTTATCTTGAGGTTGTTCTGTAAGCATCTTGACAAAGGCCCGGAGCAGGGCCGAAACGTTGATGGAATAAACTTCAACAGAAAATTTCACTAACTAAAAGTCCTGTGAGTGCATTCTTTCTTGGATATAAAAGGATACATATTTATTTTTATGAATAGGCACCCAGGCAGATTGTCACTTCAACAAGGAGAGTGCACTGCGTGGAAATTTTGGTTTATATCATGATTCTGTTGCACCCCTAACTTTGGAATTTGAGTGGACATCAGCTGCATTAATCATATATAACTATCAGGATATTTATATCAAGCTGCAAGAATCCCCTATGGAGGAATCTACAATTCTGGATATCATCACCACACCGATAGATCCTTTAAGCTTCAGTGATTTGGAAGTGCAAGATATTCTTTTCGAGGATAGCGCAAGTAATATACAAACAGTATATAGAAGTATTGATATTTTTCATAATTTATTACGACTTAAATAAAGAGAAACTGATTTATACTTACATGGTGTTTATTTGTCAGATTATTACCGCAACAGACAAATCCCTAGAGGATTTTGAGTAGCCAACATTCCTACGATTGGACGGAATAGTCCGGATTTTTGTAGAAAGTGGTGTGGAATATTGAACAAATGCTCATTGGATTTAATGTTGCTGGTAATTGACGAGGTTAAAAGAGAATTGGTAACAGTGAGAGCAGAATTGTTCTCTTTTGAAACAGCTAACATTGAGAAGCTAAGAACTGATAAGGAAGGTAAATGGTTGGATAAAATAGAAAAACAAATAAAAATATATAAGGAAGATTTACATAGATTTAAAAATCAAAAGGTTGAGAAAGTTAACAAAGATTACAAGGATCACAGAGTTTATCCTTGGCTCACAGGCACACAACCTAAAGTGAGAACCATAAACAGGAGACCATTACGTAGAAAGGAACCTAGGAATCAAACTACAGACAAAGCAGAAGAGTCTTCTTATACTTCCTCAGCTTCAGATAGTGATTTAGCTACACAATCAACCTCTGGTACTCCTTTTTTAAGGGTAGTAACCCGATCACAAACAGGGCAAAACATAGAAGACCTCACCCCAGACGAGGTAAACACAGGGACAAAACCAAAATCCAAACAGAACAAGAACAAGAACAAGTAGTATTTAATCTCAGCTCACATTCTTTAACTAAAGAACAAATGGCAGTTTTATCTAAGGGTTTAACTTATGTTCCCACTAATAAATTTGATAATTTCCAATTTCAAGTTGATCTACATAAGTTTCAGCGACAGATGAAATTGAAAGATTATTTCAAAAATTCAGATATCGTGAAATTGGAAGAAGACTTGAGGTTTAGACCTAAAAGTTCATTTGAACCTATTAATACTAATTCCTCTATTAGAACATTTGTTAACCTTTTGGATAAAGAAATGTCAACGGAAGGCTGGCAACATAAGATTAAGCACAACATTAATAAAGAAGAACATTTGGCCATTAAACAATTGGCCACTAACTCTGAGATTGTGATTCGGGCTGCAGATAAAGGTGGAGCGGTGGTTGTCATGAACTACTCAGACTATAGGGAGGATATATTGAGACAATTACAGGATCAGAATACCTATGCACCCCTTTGTTTGAATCCCACCATATCTGACAAGAAGGTCATAGATGGTATCATCCAGGACGCCTTGTCACAGGGTTGGATCAATTCCAAGGTTGCTCAGTTTCTGACCACAGAGTGTCCGGTATGCCCTATCATCTATACTCTGCCTAAGATTCATAAAGACCAACAGAAACCACCTGGACGACCTATTATATCAGCTAGGAACTCCTTGCTGCAGCCCTTAGCACAATTTGTGGATTTTTTTCTACAACCTATTGTACAATCTACTCCTTCATATATACGAGATACCAGTGATTTTTTAACCAAGCTACAGAACGTCCAGTATGATTCCACTAATTGTTGGTTAATTACTATGGATGTCTGTAGCTTATACACAGTGATACCCACCAATGGAGGTATTGAAGCAGTCAGTAATATGTTGCAAAGTCATCCTAGAACAAGTGGACCACCTGACTGCTTCCTGTTGCGGTTGCTAGAGATCTGCCTGTCTTGTAACTTCTTTCGTTTTGAGGGGAAGTACTACAGGCAGATCTCTGGTACAGCGATGGGGAGCTCAGTTGCTCCATCTTATGCCAACATTTTTATGACACAGTATGAGTCTACTCACATACTGAAAGAGTATTCTATGCGGATTGTCAGATATTTTCGATTTATTGATGATGTGTTTATGATTTGGAGGGGAGATGAAGATTCATTACTCTCCTTTTTTGAGCAAGTAAACACCATAAATTCTCCAATCAGGTTTACTACGAAATATGATCGCAAAAGTATTGAATTCCTAGATGTGACTTTATTTATAGTGGATGACAAAATTTATTCCACTAATTTTCGCAAACTCACGGACAGAAATACTTTATTGCAATATAACAGTTTTCATCCTCAACATGTTACGAGAAGTTTACCTTATTCACAGATGATAAGGATCATCAGGAATAATACAGACCGTAATAGAGCTATCATTCAATTACAGGATTTGATGGAGAGATTTAAAGCTAGAGGTTATCCGGAAAAAGATCTGATTCAACAGAAAGAAAGAGCATTACAACTGACACAACAATCATTATTGACACCAAAGAATAAGGAAAACACAGATAATGCTAAGAGATTGGTTTTCCCCAGCACATTTTCCACAGGAAGTGGTTGGATGAAAACCAAGGTTCATCAATATTGGAACATTGTTGCCATGGATGATTCACTACCAGACATTTTTAAAAACAAACCCCTTTTAAGTTACAGAAGGGGACCAAATCTTAAAGATTTACTGGTAAAAACAGACCCAGAACATTGCTATAATCGCAGCTCCAACACATGGCTTAATTTATCCAAATTGGGATGCTTTCGTTGCCCTAATTGTGTGACTTGCAGATATATGCTCACGGGTGACCAGTTTCAGAATCCACTCACAGGTGAAAATTTCAAGATCAGATATAAACTCACATGCTCAAGCTCATATGTGATCTATATTATTTTATGTCCATGTCAAAAGCTCTACGTTGGTCTTACAACATGCACATTTAAAGAAAGAATGGCCAATCATCGGGCCACCATAACCAAGGCATTGGCAGGATTTAAGAGCGATAAGCCGGTAGCCAAACACTGGCAGGAATATAAACACACTCTATCAAATATGAAAAGCATGATCATTGATCACATACCTCCTTGCAGGAGAGGAGGAAATAGAGAACGGTTACTCCATCAAAGAGAGACCAGATGGATTCACAGATTACAATCCCTGTCACCTAAGGGACTTAATGAAATGATATCATTTAACTGTTTTTATTGAATTAGAAGATTTTGAATTGAGGCACCACTGACCTAGTGACAGATATATTCACATTCTGTCATGTTTATATGGGTTACCCGGACAATGGGTAATTGGGAACACGGTCACCTTTTCTTATCTTACATTCTCTGGAGGTTCTCTGGAGTATGGGGGATTCGGATGGGGGTGTTTGTGTCCCTACCATGGCAGTGGTGCCCTTTGGCTTCTATCAGTTTCCCATCGTGTCCCTATCAATTATCAAAGGGATCTGCGATTATGCAGAATTTACGAACAACTTCATGCATAATATGAGGATTTATGATCTATGGAGGCATTGATAAGCCGGACCTTACAACATCTACAGGGAATCTCCTATTATATCCTACCTCTTCAAGACGATGGAACCTAACTATATGGCATGGATTATATAGAATATTGACAATGAAGATATACACATTAGGAAGACTTGGGATTCTACCACACAGTATCCCCAACTTTTGGTGTTCTGGATACTTATTTCATTGTAACACTTAAATGACGCTGAAACTTAAATGATTACAAATGGTTAATACGCGGGAGATAATCTAGATCTAGATCTATGTAAAAATCTTTTTACACATTTAGTATAAATGACATGCTTATCGCATTCTAATGGACAATAGTTGGTACTGACTCTGTGCACATATTGTTCTCTATATCGATTATAATTGTAGATATTAGTAATCTCTGTTGCAACAATGTAACAGGGACTTACTAAGTCTTTTTATATTTCAGATATTTGATCTCTTGATCATTGCTACTCATGCGAGTGTTATTGGACTGATTATCTATCTCGGGATTACCCGGGATTAAACTTCAATGTGGGCTTGATCCACGGACAAACACGGATCAAGATATTGCTTCGTATAATATGTTCTATTTCATAGGTTATAGGATAGATGTGATGTGGACACATAGGGTAAGAAATGGATCTTATTATCCGTTGCATTCTTTATAGGACGTCAGGTGGTTTAGTTCAACTGATTGCCACTATTGATGCAACGAATAATTTTCCAGGATTTATTTATCTCTGATTGTTGTCGCATTTTATATCAACCATGTTCATTTATCAGCAAAGTGGTTTTGTCACAGTCACGGCTGACATTTAGTGTTATTCGGAACAAGTTGGAGGCTTTGGCACTATTGGTCGCGATGGGGCCAATGGCATTAGTGTTTTATGCTAATTTTTCCGTTGCGGTGGATGGTGTGTATGTCCTCCACATGTTAAAACTATATCAATACGGAGGTGATCACTACGGATCAATTATCATACCAGTGAGCATGTTGCCCATATATGGTACTGTTATGATCGCCACTTAAGGAATAGCATTAGCCAACATCGGAGGTATAGACGCAAGCGCAAAGCATCATTCCATTTTTTGTTTATTAATGTACAACCAATATAAACATTGTGACCATAATATTATTTGATCATACAGAAGGTGCGTTATATTAAGGGCATCGTCTACTTTGTAATTCTCAGCAGAACTAGCTTTGCGATGCGCTGATCAGTACGAGATAATTTCAGAAAAGATATATGTGTCTCATATTCATTTAAATGATTGCTCTTTATATTCACATTGTATAAATCAGTGATGGTCGTTGTTAGATGATTCTGACATCCAGTATTTGGTAGACATGTTTTTAATTTCGGGTTAATTATTTAGGTTCAACACAGGGTGGCATCACGCTATTATTTTGGAGTAATGTATCATTCATTGCTTCACACCATTCTTTCATCACTTTTTATTTTTTAGCTTTATATATTATTTATACACATTTATTTGTTTTTCTGTCCTCCCTTTTTTTTTATGTTATTATTTCTTAACACTTTTTTTGATTGGTCATTTTTTTGATTGGTTACTTTTTTTTCTTGGGGTATGACGTCACTTGGCGCCAAGATTTGCACTATGGGTATAAATGATGGTTATCTTGAGGTTGTTCTGTAAGCATCTTGACAAAGGCCCGGAGCAGGGCCGAAACGTTGATGGAATAAACTTCAACAGAAAATTTCACTAACTAAAAGTCCTGTGAGTGCATTCTTTCTTGGATATAAAAGGATATATATATATATATATATATATATATATATATATATGTATATTTGTATATATATATTTGTATCAGTGTGTTTTTTGAAGCTGTTTACATATACAATTTCATCACCGAACGAATGTTGCAGGATAACATAATTTATGAAGAAACGTACTAAACTGCTGTTTAAAGGACACATTCTACACACACTACAGGTATGTTTCTCCTTACATTTGTAAAAATATGAGGTAGAGATGTAAAACAGCTGATCAGCAATAAAACGCTAAAGAAGGCACATGGCCTGCCTAAAACTTCCGCAGATTTCCTTACGTTATACAAGATACTTTTTGGTCTATATGCATGAGGCTCTCTCCCAGATTAAAAACTGGACTGCACTTTGCAATGGGTTTCAATCTCCATACCAGTGGAGCAGCCATTACTTTTTTTTTTTTTTTCTATTTTTGGCATGGCCTGAAGTTTATGGGTATGCACTAGGCATAGCCAGAGTTTAATTTTTAAAATTGTAAGCATTTAATTAATTTATGTACAGACTAGTTGAACAGCCCGTTACATGGGCCACAGTGTCACTGCTAGCCGGTCGCGGGGCAGTCACGTGCGGTAGAGACTGCTCGCGCCACGGCTGATACAGAGCTGGCCACTCCTTTGGAGCGTCCAGCTCTGTATCAACCGCGGCACGGGCAGTGTCTACTGCGCATGTTGCGGCGTTACACGTGTTTTAGCGAATTATTATATAGGATGGGCTTCTGTAGAATTTGTGTGGGCCACAATCTACGTGTGTTTACACCCCTGTTCCATACCAACATAACGGACAGTCTTTCATTCACTGCTGTGCAAGAATAAAAGGTCTTAGAAAGAAAGGAATAACACATTCATATATGTATGTATGTATGTATGTATGACTATAGAAGGGATTAACCCTATATATTCTTAATTGTAGAAGGATCTACTTGTAGTATATGCAAAGAGTTCTTTCTATATTAAAAGGAAATATATTATGTAGAAAGGACAGGAGGAAATATAGGCATAAATGTATACTAAAAAAGAAAAAAGGTGTATATAGTGTATATAGACTACTAGTGAACTAAAAAAATTAAAAATAATAATAAAAATAAAAAATTATGAATATAAACTAATAATGTTACTACTAACAAAAAGTTAAATACGCTAAATGAAATAATAGCTAATAATACTTAATAAATATATAATAATAATAAATAATAATTATAATAAAATAAAAAATACATAAATGATAAATAATAAACAATATATTGAATAGAAAAATATTTATAGTAATCAAAATTAACAATAAATATATAAATAAAATCCCAAATTATGTGTATAGTGCTGTAAAAATAACAAAAATTGATAAAATGTGTATGAATGTGAATGTGTGTATACAGGAAATGTTAAACAAAAGAAATATTACTCAAAAGTAGTGACATCTAATCTATAGTTGTGGCCATCTGGAGTGAGTGTGCCACAGCGATCGATCCAATATGTCTCCCTTTGGCACAGTCTCTTATATCTCTAACCCTCTCCCATCTCCCCCAGGGCTGTACCCTCCAAAACACTATTATGAAAATGAGAATGGTGCACAGCTAATGGATATTTAACATCACCATTAATTATTGCCCTATTCCACACTCTTTTAGTGCATCCCAGATACATCTTGTCAAATGGGCATTTTATACCATACACTACGTAGGTGGTATGACAATTGATTAGGGTATTAACTGATTGAATATGTCCCTGTGCATCCTTAAAAGATTTGGTCTTGTGGCCAATAAACTGGCACGTTATACATCTCCCTGCCCCACAGCGATAGATGCCCTCATGTACCATAAAATTTTTCTCATTTTTCTTACTATTGCTATATTTAATTTTCTTTTTTGAGAACATATTTTTTAAATTTGTATTTTTAGTGTAGATTCTTTTGGGGTTTTCTGTTAGGTGGGACTTAAGCAGTGGGTCAGAGAGAAGTATGGGCCAATTTATAAACAAGACTGGAGAGAAGTAAAGGATCTCACTCACCAGTATCAGTTTATATACAATATTGGAGGATAGTGTCATCTCACCTTATTCCTGTGCCCGCAGAATTGTAGGCTGGCATATACCAGCAAAGCCACAGCTTATTACAATAGTTGGGAGAGGATTCAAGGAATACCATCACTACTGAGGGAGTGAGTACTGTATATAATTCAAAGATACCACCATTGTATTTTTTTATATGAATATATGTACAGAAGTATATAAGACACCTTAGGGCACAAATCTATGGACAAGTTATAAGTTCTATGAACTTTGTTTGCAGTACATGTACTATAAGTACTAGATATTATATATTCATCTACTTAGGGGACTTTTTAATTATTTAGGTATCTATATTGTATATCTCTATGTCTCTATTGTATTAATAAATTTATATATTCGAATATATAGAGGGACTTGCACTTTCTTATAGCTCTTGGTATTTTTTATACATGTTTTTACTTTCACACAGGGAGAAAACACGCAAACCACTATGAAAGTTACACAACACACAAACTGTTGAAGGTTTTTTGCCTTTCAAGGAAACAAACAAACTCATTTACACACACCTGCACGTCAGGTGACTTCCTATTAGGCTTCAAAGTTAGTTACCCCAATGAAAGGGCACACAAGGTTTCTAATTAAAGCTATTCTTTAAAGTTAGTTATCCCAGTGAAGAGCGCACAAGTCTATAATTAAAGCATGACTTTAAAGTTTGTAACTCTCCACAAAGGCACACAATTCTATAACTGAAGCATGGCTTCGAAGTTAGTTACACTCTATAGAGAGCACATAAGGGTATAACTGAAACACGGCTTCAAAGTTAGTTACACACTACAGAGAGCACACAAGGGTATAGTTAAAGTAACTTAATAGGAAGTCTTGACAGTACAGAGATATGTATATGCGCAATAAATATAGCCACACTAGAAATATTACATCCGGCAATTGCAGAACCTTGACCTAATGGTTACCACTCCTCTGTGAGGGCACACAAGGCTATAATTGAAACAGTGTAATTGCAAACGTTCCCTCTTTCCTCTGTATATATCTTTACCCATACACATACACAATACCCAGGCACGTATATAAGTTTGCACCTAATATATATATATATATCATACACAGTATATATAAATATATTTATAGAGAGAGAGCCCTGATGAAGTATCTTTGATACGAAACACATTGGCATTCACTGAGTTTGCAACGCTATATTGCATTTTGTTGCTTACAGCTGATAAAGTGTTAAAGGTGAAAGCTACATTCGCTTACAACTAAAGATTGGTTTAATACCAGGCACCAGACCATAGAGTAATCTACGTTGCTAGCTGAATACAATACTCCGTCTATTGAACAGTACCTCCAAACAGGTATGCAGCTGGAAGCTGGACCGAAGTGGGAGATCTTCATATGCTGAACCGGAGCCAGGTCAGAATATACTAATATGTTTATAGTGCTTCGGTTGTTATTAACCGCTGGATATGTACGTTGATGTGATTTTATTTAGTTTTCAGCCTCTGGATCACTTCTACATTATTTGGAATTAGTTATATTGCAGTTAACTACCAAACAGAGTGCTGGTGTCACTCTGTTTCTAAACAATGGACTTTGGGTATGTACAACGAATTCAAAAGCATAGAAGTGCTAACACGCTGTTTCAAGAGTTCTCTTGGATTCCAAAGTAAATAAACAGAGAGACACACAGTATTATCTGTAATCATAGATTTATTAGCAATAATCATAGCAATATAATGATGATACTTATCAGCTAATGATCAAAGCACATATAGGAGAGCCCCTGATTAATCTGACCACCGCCCATACAATCTTGCACATACACAGCAGAACACGGACGCTTCCCGTTCCAGTTGAGCTCTTAAAAAGCCCATACAGCACCCCACTCTTGTACCCTCTATCACAGCCTGATCAGGATGCTTTAACCTATCAGATTACGTGGTTAATGTAAAAAACCTACATCACCATTACATGCCTAGTTCGTGCTCTGCAGCTGTGAGGGTTAATGAAGTCTGCAAAAATCAGCATTTCTATTAGTGCTGCATGGCCTTGAAAATATAACATAATGTAACCTACTGAAGACTATGCACAGAACGCTTCTAATAAACATGTTAGGCAAAGAGGATCTGTAAGAAATGCATTAACCCGTTATTAATCCCTGATTAACCCCTTCTTACTTGGGATGGGACCATATTTTATACATCCTCATACACACGGCAAAAAATCAATCCATCTATTTAGAACCCGCTAAAGTGTCATGAACTCACTGATATTGCTTGGGTGCTGTACCGCCACGGTTCTCCCTCGACTGGAATATTTCAGTGTAACTATGAATGGATGCAGCCGCACTCCAAGACTTGGAAATGAACACATGTAACGTGCTTGAAATATAGTAAAAATCCTCTTTATTGGTAAAGATTAAAACAGTATTTCAGCATGGAAAGGCAATGGTGGCGGGACATGGATGGAAGTGCTGGATGCACCTTGCACCTCCATCCATGTCTTGCTACCATTACCTTTCCATGCTGAAATACTGATTTAAAGGGGAACTACCACCCCGCAATAACTTTACATTAATTAATTCTTCATCTGGCGACTAGCTGCTTAGTAGCGCTAGTCGCCAGAAATATTACCTGGTTTCAAAGATTTTCCAGTTTTTCGGAGGCTCACTGTAGCAGGAAGCATGGACATCTCATCATAGTGACGTCAGTGCGCCTGCGCTGTTAGTCGCTTTTGGAGCCGGCCGGCCAACTCCCTGCATGATTTAAATCACTCCCCCATTGAATCACCCAATGGGAGCAGTAACTCCTCCTTACTTAACGCTTTGAGTGCCAGAGGGGTACGCAACGCATTGCTTTGCAATGCGTTGCGTACCCCTCTGGCACTCAAAGGGTTCAGTTGAGGTAACATAGCAATATAACAAATGGTGGCTCTTCAGTTAAGGCAACGTAGCAGTATGCTGAGGGAACAAATATAAAGTGGTGTTTGAGGCTTGCCCTCTGTAACATACAGCAAAGCATCTCTCTCCCTTTAAGGAGAAAGGGCAGGAATCAGGAAGTGGAGGAGTGACAGTTGAAAACAGACAGTTAGTGAGGTTGACTGAAGAGATGAAAAGAGTTAAATAAAAGAGTTGCTATTAAGTTTATCCCTGAGTGTTTGTATTTTATGGAAACATTACACCCTTGTACTGAAACAAAGTGTATGGATGGTTACAGTTATCTGTGGGAGGTGAAACAGTGTGTTTGTGGGGTCATGATCCTGAGTGAGAGTGTGTGTGGACCAGGAGAAGTTATTGATATCCCCTACCTCAGGAGCCAGTGGCAGCTATATTTTTTTTTGTCTGTTGGATAGTGGTGGGCAGGCTGGAGGGGGCAGGCCAACTCCCTGTATGATAAACATGCCCCCATTGAATCAGCCAATGGGAGCAGTAAAGTCCCCATTGAATTACCCAGTAGGAGTTGTGTCGCCTAATGAGACATAAATTATGTAATGAGGCATTCTGTTCAATGTGTGTTTGTTTTCTGAGGAGACAAATTATGTTCTGTGTGTGAGGTACCATAAATTATGCAATGAAGCTTATTCTTTTTTATATATATATATATATATATATATATATATATATATAGATAGATAGAAGTTGGTGGTGGTGGTGCATGCCTTATGCAGTAACAATCCAACAAAAGCGAAGGGAAAAAGGGGGAAAGACACAGAAGAGAAATCCTGCTCTGTTGCCCCCTGTAAAAGTAGGTCCAATAACAGAGGCACACAATAGCACAATGTTACAAAAGAAATATATACAACACTTTTTTTTATTTTTATTGGTACAAAAAAAGAAATACAAAATATACAAAGATGGCACTTAAAAGCTTTTAAAAACCTAAGAGAGGGAAAAGCTCCCTTCCTGATTTCCATATATACTCAAAAATATTAAATGTAAGACAAAATACAAGGACAAATAATTAGATATAATATATCTTCCTTGCAAGATCCTTATACATTAATAAGCAGCCCAATGATATTCCATTGAAAGGTGGAAAAGCACAAGAAAATAATAAAATTCAATATAGTAGATATTTATGGAGACTAAACAAAATATTCAACCCTCCCTATATAAAGGGGAATATAAAAAAATGCAGTAATATGTCCAGGCGGATAAGAATCCCTACCTAGTATGTATAAAATGACCCATAAATAACATAAACCTGAATGCACACATAGTAGAAATAAGGGAACAGTACTTAACCATCAATACGCAATGCAATGGAAATAGGGAGGTCAGGAATGGGCACCCTCTCAGCAGTTGATCTCAACGCGTATCGCCATAAACCGGCTTAATCAGGGGATGAAAAACAAATGACGGCTGCTACATTTAAAGTCCCAGGGGCCAATGAAGTCCCACCAGTCTAGTCACATGATCTTTTTAGACAGAGTCACCTGATCATCTTTAAGTCTTCACATTCATTTGGTAAATAAAACAATGTCCCTACCTGCTTTATTTATAAAATGCATCACTGAACCATAATATTGTCATGAATAATTCCTAAAAGATTGGTTTTGAAAGCCGAATTGAATATTGTGTCACTAATGCTGAAATATATTAAGTACATATGCGCATGCTCATCATTACAGAAATGACAAAGCCCAAAGATACGATGACATCATATCCATAGTAACAATACATTAATTCAGATCAAAGAAATATTTACTAATTGCAGATTTGTTGATACATAGTAACCAAAGTTAAAAGCCTTAAGTAAAATTTTGCTGCTAATAGTTAAAGATCGACGATATTAAATCTCATGCGCTTACGCTTATTCCATGTCTGCCAAAAATCATATATAAATTTACACTGTTATCTTTACATAAGTTACACGAAATTTATACTTAAAAGTGCAACTATCGCAATCAATAGTCAAATATTAATTTGTATCGATTTCAAATGCCATATCGCTGGCACATTAACATATTTACATCCATATTTGTTTCTTTTTTCTATATACACATGCGCATGAAACCATCATTACCAGAAAGTACAACATCCACATGTACATAATATGATCACATCCTTTAACTGACCTAAATTGTAAACACATGCTTGTTCTTACTTGCCCAACATAGGTATGGTGTCTCAACACCGTAAATGACTAGTGGTGCCCCTAAGCAGGAACCACAAAACCATGACAACCTCATGCGCATGCACTTCCTACCTGACCACCAAGAACATGGAGGTCCGGTGATACTAATGTAGAGAAATACTATATCACATATTTAATAACATTTATATATATATATATATATATATATATATATATATATATATATATATATGTTATATTTATATATATATATATGAAAAATAAGTGATCCCAATATAATGAAAATCATCAATATACATTCAGATACTCCATCAATAAGTAATCCATATTGAGCCTGCCTATATAAAATCTAGGATGTATATAGGCTGTCCAAACTAAGGGACTTGTGGATCAGGCGATTTTCCAAGTATATATATATATATATATATATATATATATATATTTAACAATCACTTCATATTCACATAACACAGGCTGATTGAATTGCAGTGAGGTACAAGCTGTTAACAGTTGACATTACAACAACAAAGGTTAACAAATAAAGAACATATGTTCATAATGTGGGATACCCATAAAACATCATTGGGCTCTAGGACTTCAAAAACCAAAATTAAAAAATAGTAGCCTAGGACAATATGGTAACTCTAACAATCCCAAATTCCTACCTGGAATGGCATATGCCAGTGTCCACCTTAGGCTAGATAATCCAAAGTGTTGGTGGGTCCGGACAATTACACAAACAAAAAAAAGCGGTCTAGACAGGTGTCCACAATTAGAGAGGTGATTATCATTGATCCTGTATTTGAGTCTTTAGTTAGAGTAGGCAATTGGGGTCTCATACTGGAATACTTTGAGCCCACAATAGCCCCAGTAAACCCACCCATTCAGCGTCCAGTGGAGCCCCCATAACCAGATTGTATAAAAGACATCTGGTTAATACATTTCCAAAAAGTCTTTCAAATATGATGACATCCAAAATTTTTATGTAGGAACAAAGAGAAAGGGAGAGGATGTCCCTGAAATGTCTTCTATGTTTTTTTAGCCTTTAACTGACATTTAATAAATATACAAACATCTGGCTCAAGCTGCTTTGAATTCACATTGAGTTCCTAACACTTCATCCTTTTTTGTGTTAGAATATGTCCTTTCACATATGAAGAACTTAAGAATTATGTGTCTGGGATATGCCCTCAAGGTTTATTATCAGGGTACATGGCATGGCCAAGATTAAAAGTTTAGTCATAATGACTGAGCATTAGCTATATAAGGCTAAAAATAAAATACAGATTTTGAATTTCAGTACACCTAGTATGCTTACAGTAGAAATATCGAGAAAGGAGGAGCACAAAAGGAAAATAAAATCTAAAAGTAATATGTTAAAAAAAGGTTATTCATGCCTTAAAACTATATTTTAGAGTGAAAAGATGACTACATTGTGTGCATTGCTAACACTGAAGGAGTGGAGCAAGTTGTGTTAGATAAATGCTAACGGACTGGGAGCTAAATATGCAATTCTGATTAGTGGAGCCATCTGATTAACATGCTTTAATACAAACATTAGTTTTAGATCATTTTTCCTTTTTAGCACCTTCTTTCAACAAATTGCAACAATCTAATTCTCTGAATGAAAAATAAATAAATGAAAAGGCAACATTTTGAAGTTTCTCGCAGGGCCCAGTATAATAACATCTCTCCCACTTGAGAAATCTTTGTGCATTGGCTCATTAAAATTTCCACTTTATCACCTCTTAATGCATCCCCCCATAGATGCTAGAAAGATAGCCACTGTTTTGTAAAGCGTAGGAGACCTTTTTAGTATCTAAACGAATAAGTAATAACTTCCCCTACATCATCGCTTGCTTGAAGTGAGTATTCAAATTTTTAATACTTTCAAATAACACTGAGCTTTCATTTAGCTTACTCAAATACTGTATGCTCATGGCTTGAGTATCTTTACAAAACACTGAAGCTAATGTATTAATGACAATTTTATGGAGAAGTTGTTTGCCCCAGAACTGCATCAGTTTTCTGTTATACATCAAGCTTACCAAGTTTTCATACCTGGCTTCTCACAGTGAGCTGACTGTGTTGATGATTAGGGAGATCGAGATCTGTAGGGTTCCTTACTGTGTGGCAAGACATGGTGGGGTAAATGTATGAATTTTCCAGTGCTGCTCCACTGAAGTTAGTATCTCATGCCAGTGACTGCACTTCAGGATATGAAGTACAGCTTATGATCACTGCAGGGAATACAGCTAGGCAGTCTCTGCCATAATTCCAGCTGTTTCCATAAACCAGCCCCATAGCATGAGCAGGGAATTGTGTACACTCACACCTTTTTCTCCATGGCTTATTTAGCATGTAGCCATAAACAACGCTTACAGGAAAAAGCCCCACAATGTACATAGACTGTCCATTGTCCTCCCCTTTTTGCCGGCAACATTAAACGGGGGAAATATGGCACATTTAGCTTATTAAATTGATATTAGGTGGGCATAGGGTCATGGCATTAACCCTTTGAGTGCCAGAGCGGTACACAACACAGTGCTTCTCAATGCACTGCATACCCCTCTGGCACTCAAAGGGTTAATACCAAATTCTGATTTAACATGGATTCATCATAGTACATTCACTCCAGTGTCTCTTTGACAGTGGAGGTGTGGGGAACTTCCCTGAGTGGTCTCTGGGCAGCTGCCTACTTGTCCCTATCGCTAAAATGGCCCTTGTAGCAAACTGTTGTTAAAATAGGAGCCTATAAAAGCAATGATGGCTGATAGATGTTTGTATATGGCAGGGTTAGGCAAGTCTATCCCAAGCTGTCATTAACAGTGCAAGTTTTCAGGATATTCCTGCTTGAAGACAGGAGGAGCAATTAAAGAGACAGAGACATTGTTATATACTCTTTTATTCAAGAACCAATATATTGACAACATGCATTGTTACAAGCACTAGGGTTGCCTACCTCTGGCACATGACTCAGCCTCTTAGCACTTAAGACTGAGTACAAGAGTAGTTTGCAATCCCATAGTACCATTATTTACATCAATAGATAAATAATGACATTATTTAAAAATGTTTATTGTTGCTTTAAGAGATCTATCATATCTGTTTGTCAAACGTATATGTAGAATACATATTGGATACTACAGATTTTTCTCAACAGTAAACTTTAACCTCAGAGTATCTAATTTTAAATCCTTTCTGAGGTGCAGTTATATAATGTATGAGCCTGTGATTGCTATAGAGACCTTAATCACATTTCAATTTATAATGCAGAATGATAATTTAGTGGCCAGGTCGGGTTCTGTAATGCAATTTAACCTCATTAGAATACAGAAATGCTTATTTTGCAGATTTGAGTAAGTTGTGATGAGGTTGGTCAACACCACTAAATGTTTGATTGCCATTTCAAATGGCAAAGAGGGACATTTTTGGTTTAGGTGGTTTTGCTGGTGGTGTGGCTGGCAGATAATATTTAGGTTATTTCATGACATATTCATACTTCTTTATGTAACTGAATATATTATTTAGAGCAAGAGGAAAGTATTTTAATTACAAAGACTAATCTATAAACACAACTACTAAAGTGACATAATGTGAGTTTTATTGCTGTGGAGCAATGTGATTCACTTACATATACACCACAAAGTCTGATCTCCAGGGTGGGAAAGAGGAACAGAGGGATTTGGGTCACAAAGAGGGACTCTTGGGAGGCATGTGTCCATCGCATCTTATACCTTTCTGGCACTCACAGGGTTAATGTCTGGCCCTTGTATTCATAGCTTTAATAATACTGTCTCTTGCAGTAGTCATAGCTATTTATTAAATATGATGATGCTGCTGGGGTGAGTTTTATTGTCCATGAGGATGAGTAAGGTGCTGCTGATTATGATGAGGTGCTGTTTCTGCAGTCACGTGGGACCCCTTTAAGTTTCCATAGAAAGAGAGGCCTGCGGTGTCACATGATGGACATGATATAATGTAACGACATAAAAGAGAGAGAGGCAGAAGAGAGTTGGAGGCTGCAGGAGGAGGGAAATACACAGCTCACTGCGCAGAGGAAGAGATGGGCACTACTGCAGCATTGATAGCTGTAGCAGGGTACCACATAACGCCTCCAGAACCAGCAATATCCCAGCGGATCGTTAATACCTGCATTCAATTGAGAACCATTATCATATGAAAACTAACAGATTCGCACCTATTTTAGACGTAGCCATATGCGGAGCTACTTTCAAGATGACCATCTAACACGGTACCCCATCAACATCATATGCTTCTATTAAGTAGAGCACAGCTCAGTGAAATCGGGTTTAGGAATGGATAACATGAGACACTAAAACAGTCGTTAGAAAATAACTCCTTTATCCGGGGGATAATGATGGGATATGTAGCCAGTAATAACTAGAGAGCCGCGCGTTGCCCATCCCTGGACTACGCACTAAGGAGGTGTGTACTGTCAACATAACAGTGCAGGACTCTGAAGATGGAGCGGATGGGTTAGCGTGCGAATGTAGTATAAGGTGGAACAGCAGCAATGAATTAACCTCTTATGGACACAAGGAGTGTGCAAGCAGTGTGTTGCGCATCTCTTGGTCATCAGGGGTTAATTGATGCAAAAAGAATAAGAGCAACAACCAACTTCTGCGGGTACAAAACCGAAGCAGCTGCAGTCTAGATCAGAGTAAGAAGCAGCTTCTGCGGCTCTAAAGCAGAAGTACTTGTTACAGGGACTCTGCATTAAAAGAGAGAAGTAGCAGCAGTAGCAATGCCACGGTTTCTGCGGAGCAAAAACAGAATTGGATTGGCAACATAAACAACGAGAGATTACAGGGAGCAGAATTATAACAATCAAATCTGGAGATGAGAAGGAGAATCACTGCGCACATCTCGAGACGAGAAGGAAAATCACCGTATCACGCAAAGCTCATGTAGAGAAGAGGGAGCGGTGCCAACGTATTACCTCCTGCAGAGCTATGGGAGGAACACCAAGGCTGCTCAGGAGTAAAGGGAGAAGCAGTAGCACAAGCACGCAGCTATTTAACAGCAGAGGGAGAAGCAGAAGGATCCACATCCACAGCACAGGAAAAGGAGAAGAGGGAGGAGCAGCAGCACCCACTTCCAGCACAACACATTGAGGAGGAAGATACACCCACCTGCAGCAAGGATAGAAACAACACAACTCACCTCCAGCATTAACAAAATCCTCAGCACCCACCCCCTATTAGAACAGGGCACACAGCCCCATCATAACAAGCCATGGAGATACGGGGAGGGTGTGCACATCCTACAATAACAACCAGCCTGCAGGACATGGTGCACAGCTTAAGGAGGAACTGATGGTGAGTTATTTACAATATCAAAACCACTAAGATGTTTTCTTATTTATAATTTCACAGGTAAAATATAATGATCCACCCTCTGATTCATAGAGAGTGTTCAACGAATTATTTCTCAATGAGTTTGACACCCCTCTACCACTTAAAGTGGTCTAATAAGTATCTGCGTAAGAGATCATTATAGCATCCATTGGTTTACTTAAATATTGTATCTATATGCAGATGTGTTATATATATATATATAATTTTTTTTTGCAGTTGTGATTATAAAGCTTAGATTGTTTTTGTGTTTTATTTATTTCTAATTTGGGGCTTTACGTATTGTTTTTGTGTTTGATTTAGTTCTAATTTGGGGCTTTACGTATGATGTGATCTTTGACTTTTGCTTAGTGGATGATAAATATCATCTCTAGTTTAACCGCTTCAGTGCCAGAGAGTTGCGTACCTTAAACTTAAATGTTATTTCCGCATCCGATCACTTGTACTGTGTTCGACACGGCTAAGTACACACATAAATTAACCTTTTGGGTGTCTCTGGTACTCACACGGTTAAACATCTATCTGCTTTCTGATTAGTTTTGATGCACTTTATGGGAGTGTTTTGCCACAATTGTATCTTTTACCGCGTGACGTTCATGCAGAATTTCCAAATCTAGACCTACATTGATTTCATATCAATTATTCTAATCATTTGACACTCGAAGAGATATGTAAGAAATCTAATTTGCTCAAATCTGTAGCTATAAGTAATGAAATGCGATGGGAATGGTCCTTTAAGGTGTAACTAGATGATTCATTCGAACGGACACAACACTAAAAGAGCTGCGTATGCTGTGACAGGTACATACTGTGACTGATCAGTTACGCACAGGCTGTGCGTGTCACGATGCTTCGACATGTGTACCCGTTTTCATCTGTGTTAGTACCACTGCCAGGCTGTGGCGCAGCTCCTATTGTATGGTTCGTATGGCTCCGCAAGTGGATCATTAACCCTTAGCGTGCCAGAGAGGCGTCCAGCTTATTGCGTCGGATACCTATCACGCAACAGATTAACTATTTGAGTGCCAGTTGGAAAGCTCATAACGTTGAAAGGGTTAAACTTCAACGGTTTTACATTAGGGAACCTAAATGCTGATGCAGCCATTGTTGTGTTCGAACGAAAACGTATGTGCGTTCCGAGTGAGCTGTGTGTGGAGAGCCGAAAACTGTAGCGCGTGCATCGTATCCAGGGAGCGGAACCAACTGCGCCATAGAGAATTCCTAAATTCCTTTTTTGTAATTGTGCTTCTCACGCTTGCGTCACTGCAGCGGTTTCCAATAAGAATGCATTTGCTGTCTCTCTAGCACTCAGAGTTGAATAAAGAGCCGTCTTTATATTTTTCTCTATGATACAGTTGGTTTGCTCCCCGGTTTCACGTATATTTTACTGAATACAGTACATAGTATTACTGAATACAGTACATAGTAGCCGTGTAGTGTTGCGTGCTAGCTGTGTGCTGCGATCACTTCTCTTTTTTCAATGTCCGCATTCCAACTCATGTTGCGCAGATAAAATTCAGAACTGATGTAAACAGAGAGGAGGAGCTGAGAGGGAAAGCGCTCAGCCTGATCCTTCTCGTCTGCCCCTCCTTCCCATAACTCGCGTGGTGTATATCTTGTGTATATGCTCAGATATGTCCGCCAGACCGTCAATGCGTGATGTAAGCAAAGGGGCTAGGCTCAGCCAGCAAGAGCCTTGTCTGTTTTTCTCATTCAGCATATTTTTCCGTTTGAACTTTACATGTTGTTGAATATATGCCTATTTATAAACCCATGCACGCTAATTTCGTTAGAGAGGAAATATTACAGCAAATCTTTATTTTAGCTGTTTTAAGGTGACCAGATATCACAACCCTTTTAGTCCCCGAGAGGTATCAGCAATGCGTTGGCAACATCTTTGGCACTCAAAGTGTTAACCTTTTAAACACTAGGTATTTTACAAGTTGTGACTGAATACATATTTTTTGCTGTATTGTAATAAGCACTTTTCACTTTTTTAAAAATTTCATTTGGTGCATCCATGTAAACAATATTTTATATGGTAGCATTTCTAAATATATATCTATAATTTTGCAAAACATATGGAAACATTCATTGTGATTCTGTCCATGATTGTTTCCATACAAATTAGTGCAGTTAAAGAATAGAACCTTTAAAATGTTATAATCTAATTATAATTTTGGAAATACCATAATGTATCAATTTTTTTTTTTCTTGTACGTTTTGGAATTGAGGCACAATTTAAAATGTAAGGTATAGTTTCTACACTGGAAATTTTGTGGTTCTGGATAACCATAAAGTACTGACATTTTCAGTGTGTAGGGCTTGGAACACCATCAAAAAACACAAAATATACTTGAAGATATTTTTGAAAACATACATACAATTCCAAGTTCAAAGAAATGTGATTTGATTAGGTATATATATATAGAAAACGCCTTTAAAATCCCTTGTGTCATTTTAAAGTATTAGTTCCATTTAAGTCTCCATCCCTTGGAGAAAACAGGACCCAAAAATCTGTGACCCCTCATCCATATATGTACCCTTGATCTCCCCATCAGGTTATTTGGAGGGAATTTTGGGTACACATGGACCAAGGGCACATTTTCATTGATACACATACATTGCACAGCAACGCAAACACATCCTATATACACATTTGCACCTATATTATATACTAGTTGAATAGCCCATTACACGAGCCACACCGGTTGCGGTGCAGTCATGCGCAGTGGAGGCTGCCCGCGGCTTGCTCGCGCCCTGCTCTGTATCAGCCACGTCGCGGGCAGTCTCTACTGCGCATGACTGCACCGTGCGCAGCTGTCTCTACTGTGTATGACGGCTTGTGACAAACTTTAGTGAATTATTATATAGGATGTGTAACACACACATTATCTACATTCCTGGGAACTTCTTTGACTGCCCCCCGCCCTGGGTGGGAGCCCTGTGGTGCTGCTGAAGGCAGAAAAATGATGTGATTCGTGTTCTAAAAAGGAGTGGGGCTTAATCACGAGTTTGGGGGGGTGGGCCAAAAAACAAAACCAAAAAATACCTAGAACAGACTAGGGAAGGAAGAGAAAAGGCTGCGGTGTGGGAGGAACAGGGTAGGAAGGAGCAGATGTGGTCAGAGTTTCATAAGAAACTCCCCACACCTGGGGAATCAGACTCTGCCCTGGAGACCCGGTAATTCAGAGTCAAAACCGGAGTCTCCAGGGCAAAAAATCCGGAGAGTTCCCAGGTTTGATATTATATCCATACACATACAAATTTTCTTTATTTATAGGCTTCAAAATAAGGAGAAGACTCCATTATCAGTATCTATATAAAAATCAAAGTTGTTTCTAGTTCTCTGTCCAGTCCCTGAAGGTATGTGGGCAGACATTGTCTGCATGCAGCAAATTAGGGGCGGATATTTTAACAGGAGTGGAGGCTGGGGGGAAACAGGCCCTGCCAACTCTTTTGAAAATCGCGGTAACAGAGTGGATCACAGGGTGCCCGATAAGCACGGTGTGCCCTTTCATACTGGCAATACCGTGCACCATTTGCTAGTCCTTTATAGTTATGTTAGCCATTCTTTATTTAACCTTTTGAGTGCCATAGGGTACACAACGCATTGTAAAGGCCTTCATTACGTTAAATCTACTTTGGGATATTTAGCTTTACTGGTCAGTTTATGCAAATTAGGCAGTACTGCCTTGTGCAGCCTGCTGTGTCAGACACCATCATTCCACTCTCCTTCCCAAGTGCTACTTCATTCCTGGAAGTACTGGCTAATTTGCATAAACTTACAAATAATATTATCTAGTAAGCTATAGAATAGATTTAAATAAACAATGGCTAATATAAATATGTAATTTTGAAAACCCTATCAAAATCTCCCAAGTCTCTGTATCTTATCACTTTAACCCCTTTGAGTGCCAGAGGGGTACGCAAGGCATTGACAGATAAATTAATCATTAAAATCAACCTTCCATGCTGCACATTCTTCTTTTCATATAACACACATACACATATTGATTCATTTTTATTATTGTTTATTTTAACAAGGGAGGGTGGGTACAGAAAACATCTATGGAGGTTTCAAGACTAAGGTGCGCCTGAGGAGGGAAAACAGGGTATATTTATACCATATTTTCCTGCCCTACAGCTTTCCTGGTGCAAGGTAAGTCCTCTTTGGCCAATGAAGATGTAGGGAAAACACCTGTCTTCTAGACCCTTCCACACTAAACCTGACTAAAACCTAATTTTTATTTAAAGGAGCAATGCTTTAATTATTAATCTACCTACATGAGCAAATAATACACGTAAAACTGAGAGGTTGAGGGGACCCCACTGTCATGAGGTCCCTACTTTATTTAGTCCAGTCCCTTTTCAGTGTGTCCATAAATCCCCATGAGTATGGGGGGGGGGGGGAATGACTATGCTTGTTTTTCTTTTGCCAGAAATGGGTCAGCTCACCCCTTAATGCATCACGACTTTATTGGTGTGTATAAAATGAATCCATTAACATCTCAATATGCACCATAAGTTACCTCCACTTAGAGTTAGTTTGTGATTAAAGACGCTGTACACTTTCTTTCATAAAAAAAAAAAAAAGGGGTGTGCCATACAGAAAAATGGGGGGGGGGGGGCATATTATTTTAGAGCACTTATCTTAGCCCCCCCCCCCCAACTCCTGTCATGTCAGGAATATCCTGGTTGGAAATGGGAGAAGCGTGTTTTTCCAACAAAAGTAGACCTCAAGGCATTAATGTCAGGTGATTATATAAACACCTAGCGTTATATACAAATACACATTTCTGACTTAGGACCTAGAGGAGGGGCTTGAAATATTGGCACCCATATCGTCTCCCCGAGCACCTATCAAGTGTTCTTGTTGGAAAGGTGAGAGCCTCCCTTTTCTAACAAGGGATAGAATGAATGGAATTAATACTAGGTGATCATGATCACCTAGTATAAATATGTGCATGTATTGTATGGTAGGAGTTTGGGGGGGGCTCTTACACATCACTTCAATCCATATAGAATGCTGCAGTACAAGTTACTTTACTGTCACCTAGGTTTGTCCCCGCCTTCTCCAGTCACTCTAATGCCCATCAAACTCTCCTCTACCCCTTCCTACATTTCCACTCTAATCTCCCGCTATATCCCATTCCGCCACCTACTATCAGCCAACGACATTCTTCTCTCTGCTTCTTTTGTGACAGCTCTCTCTCATATCAAACCCTTTCCCCTCATTGCTTCTTATCTATGGAATGCTATATCGCCTAGCCTATGGCACCGCACATCTGTTGTTGAGGAAATATAATTTTAAACAAGGCCTCAGCAAGCTAGAAGGCACTGCCTTCATACATCCAGGGCACAGGATGGCACTAACACCTAATAATAATAACCAGCGGCTTATCTTAATCTGGGCAGAAATTCCTAATGTCCACTTTGAATCAGTTATCTTGATTTGCGTTATTTTTTCCATATATAAACAATTTGCCAGGGGGAGATGGCCATTGTTAATAGTCTACCTTCAGCATGGAAAGCTTTGCCTGAAACTTGCGAGGCAAAGCCTCACCTTGCTTCAAGCAAAGCATTCCTTGCAGGGACTTTCACCCCTTCATTACCTCACACATGCACACAATTACTTCCTTCAGCAGAGAATGCTTTGCCTGACGCATGTGGTGTGAAGCCTCACATATTTCAGGCAAAATATTCCCTGCAGGAATTTAAGGTGCATATGCTTCACCGCTGCTTGGCAAAAAAGGAAGTTATTTTATTCCCAGAGTTCGTAGCCTAAAATATGAGGACCCTCTCTCTGCGCGCCTCCCCCCAACATTAATGCGGCCTTCTCTTCCCCCAGAGAGTGGCTGCTTAGCCAAGCCTGCACCCAGCACAATGCGATGGACAGATCTTGCCTGCCTCTGGCTGCTTCACCTCAGCAGGATTCCTGCTGTGTATGGACACAGGAGGCAGGCCAGGACACAGGAAGCAGGCCAGGATGACTCCCCAACCTTCCACCTCTTCCCCCCCACCTGATTGCAAACTGAGCCACCCCACTCAGCTGCCATTGAGAGGAGTTTGCTGGGGCATAATGAAGACGTCTTTTGGCATCAATGCCCCTCCCTTTCACCGGCCCAGCCCCTCTTCTCTGCCCTCAAGCGGGCAGCCCCGACCACAGAGTAAGTGGCTGCCATTATCAGCCATAACCACCTGCTGGGCTAGGCCTGCGCCAACCTTGCCTGTGACAAGACCTTGCCTGTGACAAGACCTGTCCACACAGTCAATGTCTGGCCAGGGTCCCCAAATTGGAAACTTCTGGGTGTTTTCTCCATCCCTGGGGTAGAGAATGTGGAATTACCAACACCAGAAAAAGGTGGTGATGGGGGTGGAGAACACACTGTCCCTGCTGTCTGACCACCACTTGACCTAACCTAAAGCTTTGGCCCAGTGCTCTAAACTATTTAGCAGTGAACTGTTAAATATGTCCAGGCCTATAGCCGACAGGTGTACCCGTCACTTCTGTAGAGGTCGCTGCAGCTGGGATGCCCATGTACAACTATCACCCCCCATGAACCTTTCTGTGGCTCTGTAACCCTCTTCCTAACCCTCTCAACTGTCCTAATGGGTTAAGTTCCTCGCCAGGCCCATCTGGAGATGAAACTGACCATACCAATTTGACCCTGGGCCATCTCTGCTTCAGCTGGGATGCCTGCCCATTTAAACTGTAGATAAAATCCAACAATTTGCTTAATGTTAGATCGTTTCCCCCAATGTGTATTATGATTAGGTCCTGCTTACCCCACCTTTTTATCAGCCATGTCCTGCATGTGTGGAATGTCGCTTAGTCATACCCTGCTTTCCCAGCCATTCCAGGTCCATGTGGCCATACGATCATTCAGCTGCTCTTTTGGAGGCCCAAAATATGCATGAATGGACCATGATCAGGGCTGCTAGTTTCCTCCTTACTGTAAAACAGAAAATATGTTACAGTGCTGATACAGCAGAAAGTTGCACTGATGCTGGTATCTCTTGTACGCATCTGACTTCTCTCCCCAGCTGTCTGATAAGCTCCTCTGGCAGGATGAGACTTGTTTCTGGTCCATCAACTAAATATGCTTTTGCTGCCTGTACTAAGCATGCCAGCCCTCCTACTGCCCTTAATGGCAACCATTTAACATGACCCAGCTGCTCTGTCTTTGACCTGTAGACACACAGTAAAACTGCTTTCTCTGCTACCTTAACATACTGTAACAGCAACCTCCCCCCTGTCGCCTCCTTGGCTGTCGCCATGAGCTTGCTCACCCTCAAAGCTCCACAGAATGCCACTACATATTCTACCTGAAACAGACCACGCTCTTCGTGTGACATACTTCTTGTCAGGACCGGAGTAGTCAGGTTATAGTAGCTTGGGTGTGGTGCTAGGGTGCACAGTTAGAGTTCTGTGCCAGATAGCAATGTAACCTTTCTGCGGCCAAAGCTGAAGTAAAGGTTCTGGCCGTGAAGCTAGCTGTTCTCACTCAGCTGAGCTGAGAACCTGACCAGGATGAGAACAAGGCAACCTGATCAGGCAGAACCAGATTCGGGGGGTGGGGGGTGGTTAGGATCCAGCTACAGAGATAGGGAAGTGAAGACTTCACAGGGGAACTGGATCTAAGAAAACTGAGAGTACTCCTAAGGGGTAAGGCAGCCCCCCCTTAATAGTTGCGGATTGAGACTTCTAAGGAGAGGCACCAAGAAAATGCTCAAAGGAAGGAAGGGACTGGTATACAACACGCTCCAGAGCTGATGCCCTCTACTGTCGTGGGAGACCCTATAGGGACCAGAAGTGTGTATATATACCTAGATACTGCAAAACAAAGCAAAGGTGGACTAAGACCACTATATAGCAGGATAGGCTAGGGGTACTGTAGACAGTCTCTAGTGGGTTGGGACCACTACAGTGAAGGACGGGCTCCCTAAACATATGAGTCCCCTAATCTACAGTCTCCAATCTTTGACAGGGAAATCCAGAGGAAACAAAGAGCTCTTGATATCCCTATATTCCCTGGAAGCGAAGTGCAAAGCTGACACAAAGGAGGAACTAACCCAGCAGCAGAAATGGGTAGCAAGCTTAAGCAAAGCGGTAGAAACAGCTAATGGACCGCAATGGAAATGGAGAAGTGAAACGGAGGATAAACAGAGGGTAAATGTAAGTAATGCTACCAGGCGGGCTAAGACCGCTGCTGCGAGCACCAGGTGGAAATACATGCTCAGGCCAACAACGTACTGCATGCTGGGGCCGCATGCACCACCAAGACACAAACATACAGTAAAACAAATCCTCAAGCAGCAGGTATATAGAACCGTAGAAACTGTACTCACTGTGGAAGGCAGGCAGCATAGAGACAGTAGTGTCATACAAGCCGTAGTCACCGGGGGCATCTGGAGCAAAGGGAGCAGGCAAAATCAAAGTCTGAGCTCCAAGCCAGGGTCAAAGAGCCAGAACCAGGAATCACGAAGGAGAGACAAAAGCAGAGTCGATCAAAGCCATGATACGGAGCCAAGGGACATCAAACAATCTTCAGGCCAAGTCAAACTGGAATGACAAAACTACAGCAACTAAGCTCGAATAATAGGATGTCAGGGAAAGGGAGAATGCTGGTAAAAAAAAAAGTAAGTAAACCAATGTGAAAAAGAGGGTGGAGCCAATCCAAAGGGAATGAGGAAAAAACAGTGTTAGAGGAATGGAAGAGAAATCTCTGGAGATCTGACACTTCCCCCTCCAACTTACTGCAAAAGGAGATGCCCTACAGTGCCACTTGCACTTGGCCCCGTGACCCCACCCTCCACAATATATAGTACAATAGCCTGCCCAGAATGAACCATCTCTCATGGGGAACATCAAATGTTACCCACCTTCTCCATTCCCTTGACTATGCCTGCCAGGACTTTGGTGCTAAGGACTGCACAATGAGCTACTTGAGTCTTCTGTCCCCGGCTGCCAAAGGTGTTGTGGAAATATTAGTGGGCTGTCTGTTTGCTTTGGGTGCAAGCTTGAAAAACTGCAACAGCTCTCCTCTAGATAAGGTGTCTGCTATTTCGTTCCTCACCCCTGGCATATGTCTTGCCCTGAAGCTAATGTTGTTCTCCATACATGCTAAGACCAACCTCCTTAACAGCCGCAGCACTGGTATCGACCTGGCGGAAAGATTATTAATGGAGCATCCCATGTTAGATCAGAATAACACAACCTTGTTTTCTAACCGAGGCCACCAAATCTCTATTGCCACAATAATGGGGAACAACTCAAGGTGCTTGATCACTAAGGTGATAAAGTGGAGATAACTTCTCCAGTTTATCACTTCTACAGTTCATATATTATTCTAGGGAGCCTATTCACTAACATCGCCAAATCTGAAGAAATCTTAGTGCATAGGCACCATAGAAGAACATAGGAATTTGAGAAGTGATAAAGTAGAGGTCATCACCACGTTGTGATAAATTGGTGATGACTTCTCTACTTCATCACTTCTCCAATTCCTATTAGTGAATCTCCCCACTGAATGTAAGATTCTTAGTCAATCCTCCACAGTGCTGTTCATTCGCCACCTATCGGCACACCAATCTGTAAAAAGAAAGCCCCTAATGCTTCAGTATACAAGATTACAGCCATATTGAATTGGAATCAGCCAGAGGAAGGTGAAATCACAGAGGACACTGGTAATTTCAGTGTAGATGAGATTGAAGGTCTCCTAAAATCCATGCGTAAAACGTTAGACCTTTCAGAGACCCAAAAAGACCTAAATGTGATGGACCCTGTATTTCTCGGATACAAAAAGACAGCACCCCAGTTTCCAGTCCACAGTTCCATTCATGATATTAAGAATGAATGGAAACAGAGGGACAAAAAATCAGCTATGTCAAGGCGTTTCCAGTGACTGTATCCATTTTCAGATGAAGATATTTCTGCATGAGTTAACTCCCCTAAGGTAGATGCGGCTATAGCCCAGATTTCTTGCAGAACGACTATTCTCCTAGAAGATGGTACAGCACTGCGAGATCCTATGGATAAGAGGTGGCGGCCATCAAAGATACGGTTTACTACTTGTGTGATGCCTCCTTGGACAGTGTTAGACTTATGGCAAAGTCATCAGCGTTATCCATTACAGCCAGAAGGACTCTTTGGAGAAAAGCCTGGGATGGGATCAAAACTTTTCGGTGATCAACTGGAGGAAATTATAAAGTCATCTGGGGGCAAGAGTCCTTTTCTTCCACAGGAAAGACTCTCACATCCATCCCCACCTAGGGCATCTAAGTTCCGGCGCCAGTCCTTTCGGGAGGCTCGGAGATACAGGCCAGGATCTACATATGATCAAAGGAAGAGATAATCAGGGCAGAATCAGCGTACTGGAAACCGTAAAGAGTTCTAACGCAAGCCTACCTATAAACGAAGCCAACAGAGCCCTATCTCAGATTCCAGTAGAGGGCAGACTGGAATTTTTTCTAGGCAGCTGGGAAAAGATCCACCCAGACAGATGGGTAAATCAGTCGCTAGAGATAGGGTATGCGCTGGAATTTTGAACTGTCCCTCTAATTTCTCACTTCCAGACTTCCAAAATTCAGAACAGAACTATGTTTGCAAAAATGAAAACAGCGATTCAAAGCCTTTTACTAGACAGTCATAGAAAAAGTCCCTCAGATTCAGCAGTTCAGAGGAATCTGTTTCACTATTTTCTATGTATCCAAGCCATCTGGGGATCTTATTCTAAATCTAAAGAAAATTAATTCCTTCCTCAAGACCCGGAATTTCAAGATGGAGACACAGTTGTCAGCCATGAAGTTGATTCAACCTCACTCATTTCTAACACGGATCAACCTCAAAGATGCTTATTATCGCATACCGGTGAGAGAAGCACATCGCAGATTCCTGAGATTTCACATAATGGGGGAATATGACCAATACAGGTTTCTCCCGTTAGGTCTGGCTACTGACCCAAGGGTACTCATGATTCTTGCAGTAGCTATGGCAGCTTTGAGATTACAGGGCATTCGTGTGGTTCCATATCAACAATCCGCAAGAAACACAGAAATCTGCCTAAAATTATTAAGAGTTGGGTTAGATCATAAATGCAGACAAGAGCCACCTCAGACCAACCCAGTCACTCAGTTTTCTGGGAGTCATCATCAACACAGAAAAATCTTTGGTGAGCCTGTCAGACGAAAGACCACAGCAAATCCATCTATCAATAAAAAGATTTCAAAGATCAAAAGTCAGGACAGCAAAAGAATTTGCACACCTGATAGGAAATCTAACCTCGGCCCAACAGAAAGTACCATGGGCAAGAGCACATGGAAGACTAACTCAGGCCAATTACCTTAAATTCCAAAAGACAGACCCATTCAGCTTTCAGCTGAAGATGCCTATTTTTTTCCCTCCACCAAGAAGGAATTACTATGGTGGAGCAAATCAAGAAATTTACAGCAGGGAAAGTCTCTCAGGGAACCAACCTGGGAGATAGTCACTACAGATTCCAGCACATCAGGCTGGGGCAGAGTATGGAACCAGAAAACCGTTCAGGGCATCTGGTCAGTTAAAGAATACAGGCTTCATATAAATATTTTGGAGCTTCTAGCAGTCTGGAAGACGTTAAAGAGATTTCAGGACCAACTGAAGCATACAGCTGTTCTGATCAGATCAGACAACACAACCACAGTGAGTTACATACAGAACCAGGGTGGAACACGGAGTGCTACTCTCAACCGCCTAGCTCTTCGGATTATATACTGGGCAGAGATGCACCTGACAGATCGCAGAGCAACATATCTATTGGGAACCAAAAATCTTCAGACAGATTTTCTCAGCAGAAACCAAATTCTCCCAGGGGAATGGTCCCTAAAAAAGGAAGTCTTCAGAGACATCACAGCAATTCTGGGGTCGCCAGTGATAGACCTCATGGCTACAGCCAAGAACACCCAGTGCAAACAGTTTCTGTCCCTTTGGAAGGACCATCATGCTCTGGTTCAGGATGACCGTCAAACAGAATGAAGATATCCACTGGCATACATCTTTCAGCCCATTACACTCCTCTCAAAAGATCAGAAAGTATCAGGCAAGGATCATTCTGATTTGCTCCAGACTGGCCAAGAAAGCTTTGGTACGCAGATCTGAAACAGCTATCTGTTCTACCAATAAAACTTCCAGACATCCCAGATCTATTAAGCCAGGGCCCGATATGGCACTCAGATCCATCTTTCTTGAACCTCGTGGCCTGAAAGCTGAACGGAGCTCGCTAAGACATAAAGGATTGTCTGAAGAGGTAATTAACACCATTTTACAAGGCAGAAAACAATCTTCCTCTCTGATATATTATAGAGTATGGAATACATTTTACAACTGGTGTAGATCCAACAAGCTGGATAGAGGTAGTATTCTTCCTAATACAATTCTGGAATTTTTACAAGACTGATTTAAAAAGGGATTACAGCCATCATCCCTTAAGGTACAACTTTTTGGCACGGTCAGCTATTCTTGCTTGTCCATTTGCAGAACAATACCTCATTAGAAGATATATGACAGCAGTATCAAAAATCAAGCCCATAATCAGGGAGATCATTCCACCATGGGACCTCTATCTTGTTTTGCAACAACTCTGTGCCCATCCATTCTTTTAACCATTAGATTCTGTATCTTTTAAACATCTCACATTGAAAACAGTATTTTTAGTGGCTATCACATCAGCTAGAAGGGTTGGAGAATTACAAGCCCTTCTTTGCAAATCACCATTTTTTAATTTTTCATCAAGACAAAGTTGTTCTGAGACCTAGTTTCCATCTAAGTCAAGAAATCGTCCTTCCCACTTTTCCTCCAGTCAGATAGCTCCGCAGATGAGGCTCAAAAATTTGGATCTGCACATATGTTTACAAATATATCTTCAAAGTTCTAAATAATTTCATCAATCAGGTACACTCTTTGTACATTTTGCTGGGAAATGTAAGGGCTCAGCTACATCCAAAGCATTCATAGCCCGGTGGATTAGAGACTGCATCACATCACTTTGGCATACAAGTCAGCAGACATTGAACCACCACCCAGAATCAAAGCTCATTCTGCTAGGGCAGTAGCCTCTTCTTGGGCCCTAAAGGCGTTTGCCTCGCCAGAAGAGATTTGTAAAGCGGCCACCTGATCCTCAGTGTCCACTTTTTTAAAACATTACAAATTGGACATTCAGGCATCACAGGATGCCAGTTTTGTCAGGAAGGTGCTGCAAGCAGCCACTCCTGTTTAACATTCTTTATCCCACCCTAGGGATACTTCTCTGGTAAGTCTCACAGCATAGCCGTGGATTGGACACAGAGGAAAAGGTGAAATATTTACTCGCCAATATTTTGTCTTCCTCTGTGTCCTTCCACGGCAACCCTCCCTTTGTTGGTTTCTTGGTATTATACTGTGATATTTTATTCTTTGGTACTTGCTATTACTAACCTATTTCTCATTCCAGCTTGGACATAAGTATAACTGGGGAAGCAGAGACTTAAGTAGAAAAGTTATTGGTCCTACCAGCTGGAAGGCGGAGCCAAATCTCACAGTATAGCCGTGGAAGGACACAGAGGAAAACAAAATATCGGTGAGTAAATTACACTTTTTTTTTTTTTTTTTTTTTTTTTTAAACTGCTTGTTTGCAGAAATTAAAGGAATAAATACAGTCCCGCTCCTACTTCCGGGCAGACTGCGGTTACCTGATCCTTTGCCGCAGCCTGCCGCTCTGCCTCTCTCTATCCAGCCTCCTCTGATGATGGAGGCTTTCTGTCTGAATGCTGGAGCTCTCTCATTGGCATAGATCAATTTCTGGCCAAAAGAATACACTTTAAAGTTTATTCGTTATAGAAGAAAACTATTTACAGAGAGTTGTATAGGGGCGATCCTCTTTAATGACACTTGCTTCCAGGCAGTCCCTCACTCTCTCTTCACTATCACAGTGTGACATTTTCATAACAACTTTTAAAATCCCCCTCCTCATTTTCCCCTACATGTCCCCCCGTTCCCAGGCCCGCTTTCATGTTTTACAAAATACAGAACTGCACTGTCTAATGTTTGAATGATAATACAAAAGGTTATTCCTTTATTAATTTAGGAGATGTTATAACCTCTTATTTGGGAGCTTATAGCATTATGATTCCTTAATAACGGAAAAACCTATTACAGGTGCTACCCCAACATCATATCCAATGATCAACAATACAGGAGAGAAGAGAAAGGAAAATGTTGTGTTTGGTGCACACTGATTATTCATTCATTAAAAGAATAAATTTTATTAATATTATTAAAATCCAAAATTAACTATAGTGAAAAGAAGAAGATTAAAAATCTTCAGGTTCGGGGTGAGTGTATTATTCAAAAAAATAATAATTAAGGAGTAAGAAATTGGCATGAGGTAAATAACCTTGTAAAGAAACTTCACAAAGTATATACACTTATGGCGGCAAAATGTGTCTGTTTTCCCTCATCAGACACTTGCACGCCTTGCCTCACAACTTAACTCCTAACAGAGATAGGGGGAAGTTGAACAGTGAAACACCCTTCTAATTAGCAGTCAGATTCCTGTCCTAACCCAACGTCTACTGAAGCTAAATAAGCTATTCTAAAACATATTGTTCCAGTTACCAGCGCTACAAAGTAGCATGTGCTTCATTCATCCTCTAGGTGGCAGAGGACTCAAAGCAAGCTACCATAAGAAAACATAGCGGTACTCCGCCGCATCGCAAAGCATGCTTTTGCTGGTTCCTGGGCAGGAATCTAACTGGGCTTGATTCTAAAAGGCAGTATAAATATAGATCTAATATCTAAATATATATTTGTGGGACTCTTTCACATCTACAGTCCCAACTAGCTGTTACGATCCTGACCATGGGTCTAACCACCGTTATCCCATACTGTTGTAAACAAACGCTATTGTATAGCTAATGGTCGGATCGCCTTCAACATAAAATATGTCGTATTTTCATTATATTATACATCTTGCCTCATGATGAAAGCGTTCAAAGGAGTGACTATACACCTAATTCCCCTATTCCTTATAATTTTCACCCAGAAAGCTGAATCTTAAAACTAAATGATTCTAATTTTTCCGGTGGGGGAAAAATTCGGTTCATTCCTTTGACCTAAAATTCATGCGGTCAGAGGCGCCCCACATACCGGACACTCAGACAGGAGATTTCCCTTCAAAAAAGCGCAGGGAAAAACTCCAGCCTTCACCTAACATGTTTCGGCTTAGATAAGCCTTCATCATGTTGCCATTGTCCTTCTGTCCCGTGTCTCCTTCTTTGACACCGTCATCACCCTACCCTACCCTGCTTACTGGGTTTGGGATCTGTACTCCATCCCCCCCCTTCCCATTTAGTTTGTTTTCCTCCATGTGGTCTCTCTCCGCTCTTACCACTTGGTCTGTCAGGAAAATAAACTATTTCTGGCCTCCTTGCCAGAAGTAGTTCATTTTCACCATGGGCTCAGAGTAGCGGTGTGAGGTAGACCACGTATGGGAAACAAATAGAGCAGGACGGGAAAGCAGGGAAGGGAACTGTAGCTACAATTGGAACAAAGCTGGGGCATTTGGCAGTGTAGTGTGGTTCTGTTGCTACCAGTGGAACAATGCTGAGGTGCCAGGCACAGTAGTAGTCTACTATCCCTTCCCCTTGCCTCTTCTTGCACAGGCAGTTATGTGCTTCTTTTGCTAATATCTGTATAAAAGTCACCAGTGTTACTGTTCTTGTTTCTTAAATCCTGTCCGTGCTGTTGTGTGGTACTTCTGTCACTTATGACTGTTTCAGTTTATATGTCCACTTGTAAAGGGATGTTTGTATTCGATTCCCTTTGCCATGTGATATTGTGTTATTATTCTCAGACCAAAGAGTATCCGTTAACTTCATGGATGTTAAAGACCTCTAATTCATTACTCTTCAGTGTGTTGTAGAAGTCTGAGGTATCCAAAGGGTTAACCCTTTGAGTGCCAGAGGGATATGGAAAGCATTGCTCTGCAATGTGTTCTGTACTCCTCTGACGCTCAAAGGGTTAATGTACTATTTATTACTGGTATTTGTTGAACAAGGTACTAATGTGCCCATTTAGATGTTTCCTGCACTGCAGACATAAAACATTACATCTAATCCTTGAGGTTTCAAGGCATTGCGCTGGAAGCAAAAGATGAGCCTCTTTGTTTTCTGCGCAGGGCTTGCCAGCCGTGATCCTCAAGAGCTACCAGTAATGCTTGTTTCCAGGATCTCCCTGTGTGCCAGCTGGGATATCCTGAAAACATGCAAAAGCTCAGACATCACTAAATTAACAAGTCTTTATGACCCACCAGTGAACTCCTAGAACTAGATTCAGATAGTCACAACTAGTGCTGCCACACCACACACCTTAGTTTTTCTGTCAAATCAAGGGCCTGAAACAAATGCGTGAAAAATAAACTTGTATGCTTTTAAACATTTCAGGAAAATATTTCACTCTGTATTAATTTAGGTTTAAGTACTTTCTTGGTTATTTTGACAGTATGTGCAAAATATTCTAAAAACATAGCAGATGCTACTTCCCTTATGTATTTTGTGCCTATAAGAGAAGACGTAATACCACTGTGTGTGTGTCTGTGTTATAACTTTTTTACTTGCCACCTTTTTGATTAATGCACTTTCCTGTTAACTATTTAACCAACAATGCCAGCTGGCTCATTCAGTTCTACAGCTCTCTGACTCTCCAGGTAAGCACTGATCATATCCATACCATGAATATGGGGAACTGCTTTTCCTTTTTTACTTTTTGTTTATTAAAATGGACAGTAACATACCTACAAAATACATTCACAGGGGCTGGTGGAGCAAATCAACTTTTGGTGCCATTCTCATATTAATCAGTGTATTTCTATTTGCTTATTTTTACATGTGCAACTGCTATACAGTATTATTATAAATATAAAAAAAAAAATATATATCATTTTTTAATGAAAATATTTTATCAGGAAGGATACACTGAGATTGTCTCTTGTTTTCAAGTATGTCCTGGGTACGCATTTTATCCATCTTAAGAAGGGTGAAAAGGCTGATTTGATCTTGCCGGAACTAGAACACGCAACCCTGAGTTTTAAACAGATTCTACAGCTGGTGCATTGACTAACTGAGCTATCTTTTATGTAGCACTACACATTTGTATGCAGTGATGTACTCAGAATTTTGCAGGCATACTGAGTCCCTCACAGAACTTATGATCAAAGTTGTTGGTACCTGAGACACTGCTAGATAACGTAACTTGCCTGTGGCCACAAGAATCTGACTCTAAAAATGTAATCAGGATTTCAGTTTCATACCAGTGACTTGGCTTCAGAGTAAGTCAATTAACCAACAAAGCCACTCCTTTTGCCATATAGTAAGCTATTTACATATCCCAGGAGTATTGATTGAAGTCAAAGGTAAAGTGAGCCTGTGCTGCATGACACATACCGTAAAATCTCGGGTATAATACACACAATTTTACCCCACTTCACCTTATGTGAAGTGGGGGTGCGTATTATACATGAGAGTTTAAAAAATAAAAATAAAATTAGGTTTGGCAGATCCCTTCCCTCACCCGGGCCAAATCCACTGTCAGAACAAGCCTTACTTGCTTGAAGTTTAAATCCCGCACTGAAGTTCACATCTTTTGCAGTGAAGAAGACAAAATATAGCGTTATGCACAGCTTCCCTGCTGGCGGCACGCTTCCCTTTGCCGCCCGCTACCTTCAGTGGCTTTGAGGACCTTCCGCCTCCAGCCAATGGTAACGCCTTCTTTACTGCAAAAGATGCGGACTTCAGTGGGGGAGTAAAACTTCAAGCAAGTAAGGTTTGTTCTGACAGCGGATTTGGCCCGTGGGAGGGAGGGAAGGGATCTGCCAGCCTTAAAACATTTTTAGCAAGGGGGGGGGGGGGGAAACAAGGGTACGTATTATTATACATAGGCACTCTTGTTTTCCCCCAAAATCTTTGGTATAATATGCACCTGTGTATTATACACTGGTGCGTATTATAACTGAGATTTTATGGTAGTTAGATGTATAGGCACAAGAGTAAGTAGAACTTCACACATTTTCCTCTGCCTTGCATGTACTAGGCTGGGATATATACTTGATTTTCAGAAATATCCATACTCGGTTATAACTAATCGGGGTGTGAAATTAAACTTTTGGTATTTAATCCTTTGAGTGCCAGAAGAGTGTCCAGTTCACTGCAGAGAAATGCGTTCTGGAACTCAAAGGGCTAATGCTTTGAATGGCATAGAAGTCTCCAATGCAAAGAAATGTGACAGAGACCTTGTTGACATTCAGTGGGTTTAAAGCCTTGGATAAGTCAATGAGAATTTGTATTTATTTTCTATGATGCCGTTAGTTTACCCAAGAATGACGCCAGCTTCCTTTGTGCATATGGCCTTAACCTTTTGAGTGCCAGAGGGGGCTCCCACGCATTGCTTTGCAATGCATTAGACACTCCTCAGGGTTATTAAAAGTCCATTTAAGTCAATGGAAATATTTTATTTGTTTCCTCTGAACAGATGATTTGCTCTGCAATTGCTACCAGTGGGGTAATTAGACATTTTTGGACCCCTTAACACCAAAATATTCTCCCAAGGGTGTAACTAGAACCTATTCACCTCTGGAGCAGATGGTCCCCTTTTGATGGGCCCTGTCACATTTGTACCCTCTGCACCCCCTGTAGTTATTTTTTGTTTGCTCCAGTTCTTCATAGTACATCAGCTTCCCTATATTTTCTCGTAGGTCAACCGTAAAACACTTCTACCATGGGGTTTGAGTCCCTGTAGTAGAGTGGAGACTTCCTGCTAGTCCTCCAGCTCAACCCTTGCCCCACTCTCATATTATCCAGTTCTAAATGGGTCCTTGAAATATGCAGACAGACAGTGACACCTCTTAGTTTTTAGCTTTTTGTATTGCTTTTCTGATTGATATAGGGTTGCCGTAATTCCCCCATTAGGCGGGTTACCATTACTGGGCTGGAGTGGATTGACCAGTGTACAGGTGCTGTGTGTGGACCCTTGTTTTGGTAACTTTTTGTTTAATTTGACTAAAATCACATTGTGGCCCCTTTAAGAACAGGTTCGCGTGCCGCAGTCCGCTTTGCTCCATTGACTTCTGTGGGCGAAGTTCTTTGGGGACATAACTCTGCAACTGTTTGATATACAGAAGTAAGAGTTGGCTTGCTCTTCTTGTCTTCTCATGCCCTTTCATCTGGTTCATGTCCTGAGTGTCATGGGGGCACTTGGCAATCCACTGACCGAGTTGTAGGCAATGCTAGGCAACAGCAACTTTTGCTGTCTTCTGATTGGTTGCAGTCGCCATTTTGGTTCTCTTTTTCTTATGCTACAAAGAGACAGACTCCCCCCTCTCCATATTAATCCTTCACCTGCCAGATAAGCGACTTTCTGGACTTTCTAGGGTGATTTATTTATATGAGGATATTATTTACTAGTTTTGTACTAGTTTTAGGCCCTTTTACTGTCAAGATGTCAGAATCTAAGTGTCATGGGAGTAAAGACTAAGGATTCTGGGGTCCCTTACCCCCGTTGTTTACTGTTCCTCATGTCAAATGGGCTTCACAGAGAGTATTCTGGATCTCTGTGCTCCTCATGTACTGTGGCCACTTCTACCCCACTGGGGCCCTTCAGCACTGAACCAGAGCCAATTTGGGTAAAAAGGATTCTGTTCTCAGTAGCTCAAATCCCATTCTCCCTTCAAGGGATTCTCGGATCCTGGAAGCCCCCCACTAATTTAAAAAATATGTGGCCCCTATATCACATAATGTTCATAAGATTCTAGGGGTTTCCTCAGAGGAGGAATTATCTGAAGGGGAGGATGAGGAGGGGGAATATGAAGATATGGACTCTTCCTACTCCTGTGGGGGTTTCTATGAAGCTGACCCCTTACTCTTGGCTAAGGGACTCATCAGAGATGTTTTGGAGACTCTTCAGGTCTCTGACACCCCTGCTGAGAGGTCTTCTCCTACGAATGTCTTCCAGAGGCGTAAGAAATCTCTGCTATGTTTTGCCTCCTAATGCCACTCTTGACCAAATACTTCTGGATGAGTGGGAAAACTCCAGACAAAAGGCTGTTCCCTAAACTGTACCCTTTTTCTGAAGCCGCTTTAGCACAGTGACCCTCTCCTCCAACTGCTGACCCTCCTGTCTCCAGGTTGACAAAAACTACTGATTTGCCCCTGACAGATGTAGCTGGTCTTAAATATAAGAAGCTGGATTATATTCTCAGGGCCAGCTGTGTGTCACTTAGACCAGTCTTTTGTTCTTCCTGGGTTAATAGGGCTGTTGCTGGTTCGGGTGAGCAAATTATGGAAGCTGTTTGTACCAAGGTTTTCAAGGATGACTTGATGGTCCTTTTGACCAACATTACAGATATAGTAATGTTTTCAATAAAGTAGATTCACCAAGTCTTCGTTATTGTAAATCTAACACTTCGTGCTATATTTAGCAACTTACTTTTACATGGTTCTCAAGATATTAATTGTAGAAGGAGCCCCCACCCGCTCCTTCTGGCCAAGTCACGCTGAAGTTATGTCTGGTTTAGACGGATGCAGTGAGGGTGAAACTTCAGTAAGCAAAGGAAAATCCTGCCCTCCTTCAAGGCAGCAGGTTTTTTCCTTATACTTATTCACTGAAGTTTGTCCCTCGCTGGGACCATGGGGGTTGAGTCCTTCCATTAGAGGGCACAACACTTCTTAAAAGACAGTCTTGAAAGTGGAGACTTTTTTTCTGTTTGGGCTGTTCCAATTCTGGATAGTCCATGGGAACTCAGGACCTCACGCCTATCCCCGTGATATCATTCTCCTTCTTCCCACCCAGGGAGCTTAGTGTTGGTATATCCCCATGGTACCTGTGTTCCATAGTGGATGTAAGAGAAACTACTTTTCTAACAGATACTGTTGATTTTCACTGCGTTAGGGATTCTGCACCTCCTTTCCATGGCACAGTTTTTGCTCCATGAAAAGTGTGTTCATTAAAGCAATAGTAATACTTATTTTTAAGTGTACTCCATATTGTAGTCCAAAAAAAACTATGACAAACGATGTAAGGCTTATGTCTCAAAACTTTATGGTTTGAGTGGTATGCCTCACTAAAGTTACCTTTCCTTGCCTGTTTGAAAGAAGTCCGTGCTTAGCTGACAGCTGCAGAACCCGGTCATTTGACCGGATGGAGGCTCTTCAGTAACACTTTACTGTCTTTTCTTTTGGCTATAGCTAATTCTGAAGAAGTGGTCAAGAGACCATGAAACGTTATATACCTAGCTTTTATTTTTAAGTGTTTTATACTGAAAATATTTTTTATTATTTTATATGTGATTTATATATTAAAAATCATCACAATCAAGAAGCAGCATCTTGTGGATTTCATTGCCCCAGAGACCTGAACAGAGACAGGGTACATCTGTGCAGACTCAGTTTGTTATTGTTGGGTATAAGCCCTTCCACAACCGTCATCTTTGTGAGTATATTTTCATATTTTAAATATTAATTTCTGATAAAAAGATAATAGGTACCATTGGGCGCTCCCCTTTGCTTTTTTACATATTCTGAACTTCCTAGGAGTTGTGTTGAGAAGCAGCCCTGGTGACCAAAAGATACACACTGTTTGGGGGAACAGTTATAACACCTCTAATGCGATTGTGTCAACTAACATCTAATTGTTAAGTTGTCTGTTCCATGTGAGTACGGTTTCATATGTGGTGAAGGGTTGGCAAACTACATCTGTATAAGACATTATTGCACTAGAAGCGCCTTTTTCACTTTTTTTGCACTTCACTGGAATGGTCTACAAAGTGTTCCTGGTTTTCATGCACACTTTGTAGACCATTGCAATGAAGTATTAATGTTCAGATTGCTAGTTTTTGGCTCTGCTGAAGAGCCTCCATCTGGTTAAATGACCGGATTCTGCATCTGTCACCTACAGCTCTGACTTCCTTCAAACAGCAAAGAAGAGGTAACTGTAAAGGTTTGATAAGTCTTACATCATTTTTCATAGTTTTTTTTTTTTTTTTTTTAAAGGTCTACAATATGGAGTACACTTGAAAACAAGTATTACTATCCCTTTAACATGCTATGAAGCCACCACCTGGAATAGGATAGAAAATTCTACTTTTTTACCTAATGTCCAATGGGTGCAAATTTTGTACCCATTGGACAGTTCTGCATGGCGGAGGTTGTTGACATAGCACAGTTTACTATTCTATTAACTGTTTTCAAAACCACCACTGCTGGTTTAAAAAAAAAATAGCAGGGGTAATAGTATCGAGCCCCAAATGTCAAAACATATACCTATACCATAATCATTAATAACTCCTACTTATTGCAAACTTCATGTTAAACAAATTTAATCTCACATTCCTTTAGGTATAATTTCCCTTTAACTCCATTTACTTTGTTAGAACAGTCTATTGTTTGATATTACCTTCCATTGCAGTTCCTGCTGGAGGATGAAAATTGAGAAGGATGACACGTCAGCAGCTGTATGTTATTGTAACGGCCCTTCCTTCCTGCTTTTTCAGAATTTTGTGTTTCAGTATAATAGAGCTTAAACGCTAGACAAACTTGATACTAAGAATATAGAATGATAATAAGTGCACCTTTTAAATTATCTTACTTATTTAAAATCTATACAAAAGCTTTAATTAAAGGAACAAAAATAACCCCTGCTCATAATCACCACTTCCCTAACTATGGCTGAGGGCCTGTAAATAAGCAGGTACCAAGGGTGGAGTGCAACAGGCCCTGCACATTCATCTTCCCTGCAGCTGTGCACAGATTATTCAGTATGGATCCATTTGAAAAGCTCCACTCACTACCCAGTATTTCCACTGAGGTGGAGTCAGTGCAACCCGGGAAAATCAGAAAGAGTGATTATTATAAGGTGTCCATTCTCCTTCAACCATATAAAATTAACCAACCAAGTGTACTGAAAATTGAATAATGTATATAGTCATTAAATCAGATTTACTGCAAACCATTAAAAATTAAGTAAACACACTGAAAAGAACTGTGCATTTGAGAACGTTTGAAAATGATGCATAAAAAAAATAGGATTTTAGTGTTCTTTCCTGTTAAATCCTTTTCTCTACAGTCCATGTGGAACACAGGTTTCCAACCCAGAGAAAGGGACCTCTTTTTAGTCTCGCCTGTCTAGTATATGGAGTCCTCCTTAGTCTTTCTTCTCACAGGAGATTTCCTGCTTCTTTTGCTTTTCCCTGTCAGTGTGGCTGCGGTCACATTCAAAACTGGCTAATATGAGTTCAGGGCAAGCGTTGAGCTGGAGGAGTGGCAGGAAGTCTCCACTTTCAAGAATCTGTCTTTTAAAGGGATAGTAATACTTCGTTTTAACTTTATTTTATTTTGTAGGCATTAAAAAAACATGAATAATGATATAAGTCTTATCACTCAAACCTTTATGGTTTAAGAGATATTCACAAACAAAGTATCCCCCCCCTGTTCAACCAGATCAGAAGGGAGGTGCCCAGGTAGACTGCAGAGAGGGACAATCTTCAATTAAGATAAGGGAAAAAGCTGAAGGGCTTTCATTGTTTTCATACAAAGAAAATTGTCCCCTTCTGTTATCTGTCTGGTCATACAACCAGATTCACATCTGAGAAGAGATGGCTTACACTAGGAAAAAGGGGCAGGAGGGGAAACTTTGCTTGTGAATATCTCAAAAACCATAAAGGTTTGAGAGATAAGACTTATCTCATTCTTTATGTTTTTTAATGCCTACAAAATAAAATAAAGTTAAAACGAAGTATTACTATCCCTTTAAGATGTGTCCTGCCCTCTAGTGCAGGGACTCAACCCCCATGGTACCTTTTGTTCTATATGGACTAAAGAATAAAAGGATTTATGTGGTAAGAATGCTAAAATCCTATATAATATATATTATTTTCCAACACATACTTGTGGTGTGTGGGGGGAAAAAAAATAAAATAACCCAATGAGTGCCAGCGGGGCATGCAGCACATTGTACAGCGTTGCATACCCCACTGGCACTAACAGGCTTAATCACCCAAGTTTAACCCATGTCCTCCGCTCCTTCTAGTCATCTTCTGTCCAATGCTAACTAATCATAAAAACTTTTTTTTTAATTTTTTTTTTTTATGTATAAAATAATTAAAAAAAAAATCATTCCACAGTTAACCCTTTGAGTGCCAGAGGTGTACCTATCTGGCAAGCAAAGGGTTTAAAAAAAACCTGTCCTCCGATTTATTATATTTCTCTGTCGTCCAATATAACTCACAGGTACCATGGGGAGGCGACAGCTCCTCCCAGTGGACTGGAACATTTCTAGAAGAATTGCGGGGATGGAGCTTCCCCCTCCTCCATATCAGGCTACCTCACTTAGCCCCCCCCCCCCATATAGATTTGTACCAAGTCCTGGTTAGATGGCTGAGAACAGTTCTGCTTAGTTTTAGTTACCAGTACTTTATTATTTTTTCTTATATTTGGGGTGTTCAAATTCCCCCATTAGGCGGTTTACCATTACTGTGGACCCATTGCAGCCCTGGGAGAGAATCATGCAACCCATGTCTCTCTCTCTCCAGAAGAAGTCTCTCTGATTATTCTTCCTTCCCAATGGAAATCTGAAGAAAGAAGATATGCAAAAAAAGTGAGCAACCCTTTGAGTGCCATGGTCCACTTGTCCCACTGTTCCTCTCGCACAGGGATCTTTCTGCACTCATGTTAATAATTATCTGTCTATTCTCTGGGTCTGTAGAGCATTTTTGGCTGTTTTGTGGTAATTAACCCCCTCCCTGCCATATTTATTGATTTGTGTGGCTTCTAATTCTTTTTCCCTTTTGGATTCATGAGTTTTTATTGTTTATTAGATGTTCGATTTGTGTGTTGGGGGTTTTTATTCACTTTTCAAACTTTTTTTTAGATTTTTTTTTTTTTTTTAATTCCGCTTCTTTAAGAGTGAGCTTTATCGCACGGCCTCACTTGCTCCATTGACTTCTGTGGAACAGACTGCTTTGGTACATATCTCTTCGACCGTTCCACTTAGAGTTGAGAGTGGGCTCATTCTTCTTGTCTTCCCTTGTCCTGTATTTCGATTCAAATCCCAAGTGTCTTGGGGGTCCCTGGGGGGGTTGGCGCTGCTTTTTTGCACCTCAGAGTGAATTACATTTCCCATAATACCTAATTTGTGGTCTTTTCTCTGATTGTCTGAGTTTGTACACCATTTACTTTCTCTTTGGCTGAGTTTCCTACGCAGGGCTTGGTTTCCCTTACTCTCCTCCACAGGTTAACTATTTGCATGCCAAATAAATACTCTTTTGGGCTTTCTAGGGTGATTTTATTAATCTGGGTTCCCTATTACTGTTAGACAGTTCTCCTGTTAGGATGTTGGATCCAAAGGGACTATGGGCTAGACCTGGGGCTAATGATTCAGGGGCATCTTTGACCTCCATTGATTATTGTTCCTCATGCCAAAGAGAGTATTTAGGACATTTTTGCCCCTCATGTGCTGTGGCCCCTGACTCTCCGCCAGGGTCCTCCAGCATTGAGCAAGAGCCACTTTGGGTCAAGTATTTAAGTCTCCTATGGCACAGTTCCCTCTTTCCCTCCAGGGGATCCTCCAGTCTTGGAAATCCCCCACTTCGTTCAGGTTTGTGGCCCCTAAGGCCCTTGGCATTCCCGATCTTTCTGATTTCCTTTGAGGAGGATTAATTTGAGGTGTCAGAGGATGGTGAGTGTGCAGAAGGTGCTTCTTCCCATACTTATGTTGACCCCATTTGAGGCTGACCCTGAACCCTCCGCTGAGGGTCTCATCAAGTAGGTTTTGACTACTCTACACATTCCTGTTAACCCTACGTCTACTTCTAACGTCTTTCAAAGGCTCAAGAAGTCCTGTACTGTTTCCACCTAATCCCACTCTAGACCAGGTTATCCTGGATGAGTGGAAGACTACAGACAAGTGTCTTGCTCTCTAAGAGATTCTCTAAGCTGTACCCCTTTTCTGATGCTGCTTTGGCTCAGTGGACTACACCTTCTCAGGTTGATCCCCCTATTTCCAGACTGCCTAAATCCACTGCTTTGCCCTTGGCAGATGCCACAGTGCTTAAGAATTTAACTGAATCTTGAAGCTATCCTGAAGTCTACCTTTGCTGCCATAGGTGCTTCTTTGAGGCCTACCTTTGCTTCTGTGTGGGTTACTTCTGTTTAGACTGAACAGCTTACTGACGCTGTCCGCAAAGGTGCTCCTAAGGAGGGCCTTTTGGTTATTTTGGCCAATATGTCTATCACGGTGCCCGTGATTGCCTGTGACTGACATTGCTCTGGAGCGACATTGTTTACTATCTAACTGTCGCTCTTGCTGAGTCGCTATTCTTTTAGGCACCTCGCTGATGAGGTCATTGCTCTACCTATCCACCAGGTGTTTTAAACCTCAGCTTGTGTCATTTCCAGTGCCCTTTCGTGGTGTACCTGAGCTTATTTCCATGTGTGGCATTACCGTTCCTGTGTATTACCTGGCTACTTCTGACTACCCGTTCCGGTCCTGACTCCTGGCTCGCACGAGTACCCGTTCTGGTTCTGACTCCCGGCTCGTCTGACTACCCATTCCGGCTCTGACCCTTGGCTTGGCTGACTACCCGTTCCGGTTTTGACCTTTGGCTGCCTCCCGGTTAACCCTCTGTGTTGCGCTCCGTGACCATTCCGTTTTACGGTTTGGTTTCCGTGTTGCCTTGTGTATTCCACTTTGCGCTCGCTTCTGTTAAGTGGCGCTTGTCGGTCACTACGTGTGTCTGACCTCCCGTGGCCGTACTGCTTGTGTTGCCTAGCCTTCTCCATCTTGCTACTGCCTAGTGTATCCCCTGTGGGGATACTGGTCTTCTTCTCCTCTCTTTAGCCGACTTTGTGTTTGGGAGTACTCTGCACTGCCCACTCACATTTTCCGTGTAGTCCCAGGGCCATTCCGTTCTGAACACCTGTCCTGTGAAGGGTGAGGAAAGTGCCTACACTGTTCCTCTCTGGTCTCGTGAAGGTTTGCCATTCCATTTGTGTATGGGAGTGCTCTGCACTACCCTCACATTAACCGTTGCAGTCCCAGGGCCATTCCGTTTCTGACCATCTGTCCTGTGAAGGGTAAAGGAAGCTCCTCCATTGTTCCTACCTGGTCTTGTGAAGGTGTGTCACTATCCACTGCCACTTTTGTCACCTGAGAGTTGTGCCACTTGTGTTATTCCATATTACTGTGTGTTATTTATTACTTTTTGCCTGTTGCCTTATCTCCTACTGTTCATATTACTTAGTAAAGTTTTATATTAAGTTCAATTGTACTTGTCAGTGTGTTCAATTTCTTAGTCACTCCGTGACTATGTCTGAGGCTCAGAACTATGTGACTGATGCCCTCTTTGACACTGTTAGTCTTGAAGCTAAGCCTTCTGCCTTTTCTGTGGCTGCTAGATGTACTCTGTGGCTTAAGATTTGGTCTGCTGACTTATCATCTAAGAAGTCACTAATTCACCTCCCTTTTCAGGGTACATCTCTTTTTGGGCCTGAACTGAAGAATCTCATTAGTGAGGCCACTGGGGGTAAGCACTTTGTTTCCTCAGGTTCCCAAACGCCTTAATCTGGTGAGGAAGCAACGTCTTTTTCATCCTCTCCAAAGTGAAGCGCAAAGGCAGAGTCCGGCTGGGTCTTAGACCAGCACCCCGCACTCCACCCCCAGGCCCAGGCAGCAGTGGAGGTCAAAACACTCCTCCACCAAACCCAAATCCACAAAACCTTCTTTGGCATGGCCCGCATCTCACTGTGGGTGGTCACCTGCAGCATTTTTGAAGCATTTGGGCAGGTTCTGTTGCGGAACACTGGGTATTACAAGTGGTTTCAAGAGGCTACAGGATTCCCTTCCTATCCCTGCCTCCCTTCAGATCCATCCTTTCTTGATCCCCTGTGGGACAACAAAAGGTCAGTCTTTTCAACGTGGAGGTCCAGGCTCTCTTGATCAAGGGTGTCCTGGCTCCGGTTCCACCTCCAGTGAGAGATTTTTATTCAAACCTCTTTGTAGTTTCCAAGAAGAATGGCGGCAGCCGTCCTGTCCTGGACCTGAAGGTCCTCAATTCTTTTGTGGTCCATACTCACTACAAGATGGGTTATTTGTGCTCCGTCATTGCAACAATGTGTCTGGGGGAATTTCTGGCCTCTCTGGATCTTCAGGATGCCTACTTGCATGTTCCAATTCATCCAGACAGTAGAAGTGCCTCAGGTTGCTTGCGCCTTGAGGCACTTCCAGATCACCACACTGCCCTATGGGCTCACCACAGCTCCTCAGGTGTTTGCACAGGTCTTGGGGGCATTGATTGATTTCCTGCACACCAAGGGGATTCAGGTGACTTCGTTCGTAGAAGACCTTTTGCTGAAGGCTCCTTCAAGGGATCTCCTGTACCTTTGGGTCCAGGATTGTGCTCAGATCTTCCTCCAGCACAGATGGATTCTGAACTTGGGCAAGTCTACTCCAGTTCCTTCTCATTACCTGGATTTCCTCTGTCTGGTTCGACACCTGTCAGGGTATGGTCTATCTGACAGAGGATTCTGTTCAGCAGATCATGAATAAGGTATCCCGGTACCTGGGGTGGTACTCAGCCCGGTATGCAAGTTTTCATCCTTGGTGGGCAAGATGATATCCACTATGGATATGGTTCCGTACTCCATGGCTCACACCAGGGAGCTTCAGAGGTTCACTATCTGGGCTTGCCAAGGGAACCCAGATCTGTTGGATTGTCTGGTCTCTCTTCCCCAAGAAGTGAGACAGGACCTCCTCTGGTGGTTGGACAGCTCCAATCTGAGAAAGGGGAAACCCTTTGTCCAGTACTGGACCTTGGTGACAACGGATGCCAGCCTTTATGGCTGAGAAGATGTCCTGGGTCACCTGGGGGTTTAGGGTCGATAGACTGTGGAGGAGACCCACCAGCCCATCAACATTCTGGAGCTCAGAGCGGTGTACTGGTCCTCTCCACTGAGGGGCTGCCCAGTCCGCATCCAGTCAGACAATGCCATGGCTTACTTCAACAAGCAAGCAGGCACATGAAGCACTTCTGCTTGGTCAGAGGCCAAGGATTTTTTGGCCTGGGCAGAAGAACATGTTCCTGCCATCTCCACAGTGCACATTACAGGCGTAGAGAATGTTCTGGCAGACTTTTTCCGTCGCCAGACTGTGGACCCTGGGGAGGGGGAGCTCCATCTGGAAGTCTTAAACCTATTGGTCCAAAAATGGGGGCGTCCTTGGATAGACCTCGCTGGGGGATCCTAGGGCATTTGCAGTGGACACCTTGTCCATACCGTGGCTCTTTCATTTATCCTACGTTTTTCTTCCTCTTCCTCTCATCCACAGGGTGTTGAGGAAAATTCGGATGGACGGGGCTTCAGCCATTCTGATTGCTCCTTATTGAACCAGGCAACCTTGATTTCCGGAACTGTTGGCATTGTCTGCTCAGGATCCGTTTCCTTCTCCAGGGTTACCCCCTGGAGCAAGTACGTGAACATTCTGGCTTTGATGGCATGGCTGAAGCCTCCATCTTAAGTAGGAAGGGCTTTTCTCCTGAGGTGGTTACCACCATGATCCAAGCCAGGAAGCCAATTTCTTCTAAGGCCTACCACAGGGTTTGGTCTACCTTTCACTCTTGGTGTGTGGACAGGGATTTGTCCTCGCAGGAGTTCGATCTTCCTTACAGGATGGTGTGAACAAGGGCCTTAGCCTTAGTTCCTTGAAGGTCCAGACCTCAGCTCTCTCTGTCTTTTACCAGAAACTCATTGCCATGTTGCTGGATGTCTTCATTCTGGGGGTCACACATGCTTTCCCTGCCTATAAGACTCCCACTCCCAAGTGGGACCTTAGCTTGCTTTTGGGAATCTTGCAGTGGCCTCCTTTTGAGTCTTTGGCTACTGTTCCTCTATGTCTCCTGATATGGATGATGGCATTTCTTTTGGCTGTAATCTCTGTTCGCAGAGTGGCTGAATTGTCGGCCTTGTCCTGCAAACAGCCTTTCCTGGTGTTTCACAAGGATAAGGCTGTCATTTGCACCTCTCAGGAATTCCTTCCTAAGGTGGTCTCTGAGATCCACAATGATCAGGAGATTGTGGTGCCTTCCTTTTGTCCTGACCCTAAATCTGACAAGGAGAGGCATATCTACTTTTTGGATGTGGTACGCTGCCTCAAGTTCTATGTGCTTATGCGGGTCTCAGGCTGTCACCCCGCGCCCCTCCACCAAGCCCAGACACCAGTGGCACTCAAAACACGCTGCTGCCAAACTCAAGTCTGGCAAGTCTGCCTCAGCATGACTCGCAGAATTCTGGTCCTCAGTTGCCTGTGGGTGGGCATCTGCTCCATTTTTCAAATGTGTGGGCAGAGTCCATTGCCGACCAGTGGGTTTTGCAGGTGGTTTCTGAAGGGTACAAGATTGCATTAAAGTTCCTTCCTCCCGACAGATTCTTCCAGTCCAGAACTACCCTGGGCCAGCAGAAGTTGCGACTTTTCAACTAGGTGGTTCAAGCTCTCTTGGAAAAGGGAGTTCTTATTTCAGTTCTTCCCCAAGATAGAGGTTCAGGTTTTTTATTCAAAACTGTTCACGGTGGCCAAGAAGGATGGCGGCACCTGCCCTATCTTGGATCTCAAGAACTTCAGTTCTTTTGTGGAGACTGCTTCAAGATGGCGTTCTGTCATCATAGCTATGTGCCTGGGAGAATTCCTTGCATCTCTGGATCTGTAGGATGCCTGCTTACATATCCAGATTCATCTGGACAGTCAGAAGAACTTCTCTTGTGAATCAGGGCACATCCAGTTCACCGCTCTGCCCTTTGGGCTTGCCTCTGCTCCTTGGGTGTTTGCCAGAGTTCTGGGGCCCTGATTTCCTTTATTCATACCCAGGGGATTCCTCCATCATGAGTGGATTCTAACATGGAGAAGTCTGCTCCTGTTCCCTCTCAGGACTTGTTTTCCTTGGACTTCGGTTCGATACCTGTCAAGGGAATGTTTTTCTGATGGAGGACTCCATTCACCAGATCATTCATCTGGTGTCCCAAGCTCTGGATTGGCCCTCCGCTCCAGTTCACAAGTTCATGACTCTTGTGGGTTACACAGTGTCCACAATGGAGGCAGTTCCATATTCTGTGGTGCAAACCAGGGAGCTCCAGAGATTCACTATCTGCTCTTGAAATGGGAACCCTGCTTTCTTGAATCTGAGGGTCTCTCTTCCTCCAGAGGGCAGACAGGATCTGCACTGGTGGTTGAACAGAACCAGCCTAGAGCATGGGGAACTCTTTGTGATCCAGGAATGGATCTTTGTCACAAAGGATGCCAGCCTGTGGGACTGGGGCATGGTCTTGGGTCACCTGGGGTTTCATGGCAGATGGATCTTGGAGGAGTTCCTTCAGTCCATCAATGTTCTGGAGCTCAGGGTGATTTGGCATACTCTTGTGTAGTGGTCCCTTCAGCTGAAGGGTCATCCAGTATGCTTCCAGTCAGACAATGCCACAGCCATGGCCTACATCAACAATTCCTCTCATCCCCAGGGTGCTTCTGAAGATTCAGATGGACGGTCCGGCAGTCATCATTAATGCTGTGTATTGGACCAGGAGGGCTTGGTTCCCCGAGTTGGTCTCCCTCTCCATTCGGGATCCGTTTCCACTGTCACTCATACTGGATCTCCTTCTTCAGGGGTACATCTGTAAGGAGGATGTGGAGCGGTTGGCTTTGATAGCATCTCTATTGAAACCTACATCTTGAGGAGAAAAGGAGTCTTCTCTGAGGATATCTACACTATGATTCAGGCTAGGAAGCCTATTTGCTCTAAAGCCTACCACAGGGTTTGGTTTATTTCTCATTCTTGGTGTGTCAACAGGTATCTGTCTTCACAGGTGTTTGACCTTCAGGAGGTCCTGACCTTTTTGCAGGACAGGGGAACAAAGGGCTCAGTCTTAGTTCCTTGAAGGTTCAGACTTCATCTCTCTCTCTCTTCTTCCAGAGATGCATTGCCATCTTGCCAGATGTTAAAGTATTCTTTCAAGGGGTTGCTCATGCTTTCCCTGCTTACAAGGCTCCCACGCACTAGTGGGACCATACCCAGGTTTTGGGTATTTTGCAGCGGCCTCCCTTCCTCTACTTCTTCTGACGTGGAAGATGGCCTTACTTCTGGCTGTGGTCTCTGTGTGCAGATTTGCAGGCTTTGTCCTGCAAGCTGCCTTTACTAGTTTTTTACAAAAACAAGGTGGATCTTCGTACCTGATAGGAATTCCTTCCTAATGTGGTCTCTGAGTTCTACATCAGTCAGGAGACTCTTTTGCCTTCATTTTGTCCTGACTCCCAATCTGACATGGAGAGGGATCTCCACTTGTTGGATGTGATGCACTGTCTCAAGCTCTTTGTGTAAGACTGATGCCTTGTTTGTCATCCCCGAGGGTCCTTGGGCAGGTAAGGCTGCGTCCAAGGTCACTATTATGTCCTGGATCAAGTCTACCATTCATAAGATTTACGAACTCTGGAAGAAACCTGTTCCCTTTCGAGTTACAGCACACTCCACTAGGTCTGTGGACACCTCCTGGGCCTACAAGAATCAGGCCTCTGCTGAACAGCTGTGCAAGGCTGCAACTTGGTTCTCCGGGCACACCTTTGCCAAACATTATTGTGTTAATGTTCTGGCTTCGGCTGAAGACAGTTGTGGCAGGAAGGCCCTGCAGGCAGTTCACCCTGTTCAAGGGCCTACTCCTTCCTGTGCCTTACTGTTCTTTTACTGTTTTGAGCCCGTTGGCTCTTGGTCTTGTGTGCTGTTCTCAGTGTCCGTTGTTCTGGCTGTTCCTAGTTCTGAATAGTCCTAGGGAACTCCGGAATCAAGGGGACCGGCGTTTGGTCCTTTCCTTTTTCTTCCCACCCTGGGAGCGTAATGTTGGTATATCCCCATGGTACCTGTATGTCATATTGGCTGAAGCCAGTTTGGGCAGGAAGGTCCTTCAGGTGTTGGTGCCTGTTGCTCTTTCTTTTTTTACAGAATTCTGAATTCTGTTTGTTCTTTTTTTTGTTCAGTTGTTTGTTGTCCATTGACACATAAGGTGTATTCGGCACTACTTCGTTTTGTGAAATACTGATCTACAGTAGAAGGTTTTCTCTTCTTTTTTCTTCTCCGGAATCTTGGTGGATGTGTTTGGCATATCTCCATTGTTCCTGTGTTCCACATTGAATGTAAGAGGAAGAGGATTTTGGTGTACTTGCCATACTTGGAGAAAAAAAAACATGGTTTAAGTCCCCGGGCAGAGAGGTCCTCTTGGGGATCTCTGTTCAGGGGATTTCCTTCTTTGCACTCGCTTTTGTTTCTTTAGGCTACTTCGCTATACATTGAAAACGAGAGGCGGGATAAAGCTGCCTTAAAGGACCTGGCTTTTTTTTAAATGCCTTACCCTCACTCAGAGGGTAACCTTACCCACGGTTCCTGTGTTCCACATTGACTGAGAGAAGGATTTAAGGTAACCTTACTAAAATACACTTTTTGTTGTCCTTTACACTTTAAAGTCAATAACAGGGAGCCCTCCAGTATTCTGTTTGTAGAGAGCTTTCTGTCAGGGACTGTGAAAGCATGCACAGTTAAAATGTGTTGCACTATCCCTGCAGTACGGAGTGTTTGATGTGCTGTAATACAGAAACACTCAAACCTGTCCTCAACCCCCCTTGCATGCTTTCTGAAACATCTCTATTAAACACATGTGAAGATTGTTAATTCACTGATTGATTCAACTGTGTTCATGTGATTCGATCCAGAAAGCGTACGCCACCTGTCCTAGTGGTGTACGCTTTCAAGATTTGAGCATCCCTTCTATAGTAGAGGCTGGTTTTCTACTGCAAGTATGGTACAACATTGTATTTTACCTATTTGCCCAGTACCTGACAAAGCTGTCTACAGTTCAGTGAGCTCATGGTCAGTGACATAGTAGTGTAAAAAAAAAAAAAAAAAAAGGATAAAAACATACAGGCATTTCGACTTTCCATATTATGCACTTGCAGAATATATGAAGTTAAAAAAAGCTTGACTGTTGCTTCAACATTTTACAGTTACAAAGATATAAACCTTTTTTTATTGGGGGGGGGGTGCAGAAACCTCACTTGTTACCTATTACTTGTAACCTTTTATTTCCTGTTTTCTAAGTTTCTTAGAATAGTTGTATGTGTGAAGTGGTTTCTGTGTTTTTATTTTTTCTATAGCATTGCAATACAAGAAAAGATCTATTCAGTATTTTAAGGGCCTTTCCGAACAAAATAAAATTGGAGTAATCCTGCATCAATGCAATTGCACCATAGAGGACAAATCCTACTTCCCATAGATTTATTTTGGGTGTCTAATCCCCTTGAATTCTCCAGCAGAATACAGGGGTAGATTTAAAGGCAGCCGTTAAGTAAAAATAAAAAACAAACAAAAAAAAACCACAAACTGGTGTTTTAACGTGTAGGGAGCCATACAAAGGGCCATGTTTATGGCAGTTCATCCAGTATGCCGGCCACAACACTAACGTGTGTTTTAGCCCATAAAAAAAGAGCTCCATTTTGCCATTTAAAGCATTGCATTAGCTGGAAAAACCCGATAAGAGACTCACTTACCGCACAAAACTTAAGACCCAGTTTTGTTAGCCGTAAAGTCCTTTATCGGATCTTTTGCCAGCTAACACAGCTGTTTGCTGGCAAAAAAAAAACCAACAATGTCCACAGTGGATGTATTGATATTGGGCCCTAAGCCCCACAAAAATACATGCAAAGTGCCTAAAACCTATCCAAAGTTAGCAGGATTAACCTTATGACTGCCGGCGGGGTATAATTACCCCGCCAGCATTCATAGGGTTAACCCGACTAAGTCGGGCTGACAGGCAGGATGGAGCACAGACCTCTTCGACCCTTAGTGACATCTGCACGACTGCTCTGTCAGTCCCAGCCGGAGCCAAATGGCTCCTAGCAACGCCTCCTAGAGCTGGCTGGGACTGACAGCGCAGGTGTGCAGACATCACTATGGGAAGATGTCTGCTCTCCATTCTGCCTGTCAGCCCCACAAGAATTGATGGGGAATTATTGAAGTTCAAGTTGTTTAGTGGTGGTAGTTCTGCTTTAATGGGTTTTAAAAACACATACATCTTCACTTTTTTTTTTGTTTGTTTGTTGCTTGTTTCATTGTGGATGTAGTATATAGCACTTTGTGGAAGTGCATAGTCTTCTCAGACCCTGGAAAACCTATGAACATAGGGGGGCAAGCCAACCTGCATATGATGAACAAATTGGCTACAGCAGCCTGGTTTAAAACATAGGATGTTTATTCAGTGATCCTATCACCAAATAATTTTTTATTCACACTGAGGTCTCTTAAGCTTCCTTATTAATTTAACCCCTTAAGGACTGGCACTTAGTGACCACGGGGCTTTTTTTTACTTCCAGTTCAAGGCTCCTGGAGCGGCGTGCAGCCGTGCCGGGAGCCCTGAACTCCATGACGTGCCAGGACCATCACTGGTCCTTAAGTGCCGGACTGCCGTGACTTTCCTAGCACATCGGTGGTCGTGAAGTGGTTAAGGAACTAACTTTCCTAATGAATTTAGGGAACTAAGTTTATTTCCTGTTGACCTAAGCTGTGAATTGTGGCCCGTATTCTGTTGCAGCTGATACCTTTTTCAGTGGCTTTATCTATAATTGTTTGCATATGCTTCAGTGATACTCTGTCTATGGCAGTGACAGGCAACCAGATATACCCCAAATGCTACATATGTTACCCTAAAGTCCATGAAAGGTCAGTGCATTATGGTTAGATTCAAAATGGGATTGATAAAGTAAATTAAGCCACTGGATGCTTGAAATTCTTTCTGCTCATTAGCAGCTAAGGTGTTAATGTAGAAACAGGTTATATAACTCAGTGCAAACTCACCTTAGTGTATAATAAATGTGTGTGTGTGTGTGTGTGTATATATGTATATATAATGTGTATTAATTATGTATAAAGTGACCATTAAAAGAATTAAGTGTTACTGGAGTGTGCAGCAAGGAGTGAGCAGGTTCTCAAGTCCCCCAAACATCAGGTGAAAGCGCAAAATGCAAACACAAAACAAACAACGAACCTGCGCTCCTCCAATCTAATTGTGAATGGTGTGCCCTGTGTTAGTCATATATAATGACTGTTGATCAATTTGAGGTTTTATTGCCCACGTTTTTGGGCATTAAAACCTCAAATTGCTCAACAGTTATTATATATGCCTAACACAGGGCACACCATTCACAATTGGATTGAAGGTGTTAAAAAAAATATTTCACATTTTGTAGAGATTAAAAAGTTTAATTGAATGCAAAAAAAAGTATGTCTCAAACCGCTATGTTTTGAGAGATATCTGCATTCAAAGGTTGATGTTTCCTGCTGTCAGCTGTAAAGCTGTCAGCAGGAAATCCGTGTCGGCTGACAGGGAGGCTCTGCAGCAGAGCCGAAGTTGTGTTTTTCCGTGTGCTTGCAAACCAAGCAACCGTTGTAGACCATTCCAGTGAAGTCATTGAAACGCAATTGCGGCTCTGCTGCAGAGCCTCCATGTCGGCCGTCACGGATCTCCTGCTGACAGCTTTACAGCTGGAGGCAGGAAACCTCAAACTTTGAATGCAGATCTCTCTCAAAGCATAGTGGTTTGAGAGAGAGGGTTTTTTGTATTCAATTAAACTTTTTTGGGGGGACATTACTATCCCTTTAATGTGGAAGTGTAATTGAAAAGGTAGATATTCTCTTTGTAAAAGATGGAGTCTGTGTGGTTTCGGGGATGAAATAGTGTATGTAATGTGGGAGGGGGGAATTATTGCTTACTGTCCAAAAGGCAGATGGTTACATTTATAATGCACAGTAAAAGAGAGCTCAAGTCAAAGACTATGGTTTTCAATGGCAAGTAACAGAACAGCACAACCTGGTGACCACAGCAGAAAATTGCAGTTTCTTGTAAAAAAGACAGATCTGAGTTGTGATAAATGCTGAACAAAGCATTTCCAAGCAGTATGATTACTTTTGTTTTACTCAGTAGGATACTCAAAATAAAATTTCTTTCCATAAAAAAGGTTACTGCTCCTTTAATATATCTGTATCTAGTTCTGCATACACAGTAATACATGTTTTTATGTGTAAATTCTGTATAAAGGTATGTCAAGTCTGTCTTAATCCTTTGTGAAAAGTATTGTAAAAGTCCGTGTACACTGCTCAAGGTCCGGGTAGTCCCTTTGAGTGCCCGAGGGGTACGTACGCAACACATTGCTTACCTCTCTGGCACTCAAAGGGTTAAGAGGCCGCTACCTCACTGCTCCACGCAATGCAGTCTTGTGTCGTTTCACTCATGTGATGCAATCATGCGCAGTAGAGACTGCCCGAACGCGGGCAATCTCTACTGCGCATGACTGCATCGTGACAAACATCCTAGCGAATTATTATATAGGATGTCAAGTCTATATTTAACTCCTTTAGGATCAGGGGGACCAGGTTATAATATAAATATATATTTTTTTTTAACCATAGAGGGCCATGGCCATTTTATTTGCAGGTGAATGATGAAATATACCAGCTAGCCGAGAGAGAGGCTGGAACTGACTGCTCTGGTCTTGGAGCAGTCCGTTTCAGCCTCCAGGCATGATCAGTGTGCCTTCTGTGTTTTTAACCCAAGACATGCCAAAAATGTCACTGGTCCTTAAAAATCTGATGGTCCTAGCACATGATTGGAGATTAAAGCGTTAATCCATTGTTTTGATTCTGCAAAATAAGAATCTTCGGACTTTTATTTATTTTTTCCAAGTGACCAAAATACATATTTGTTTTCCCAGGATATTTCCATGATGCAACAAGAAGTATGAACACAGGGAGGCATTTCTACAAGTGAGTTTACATTTAGTTTATTTTCTATATAAACATATTTGTAATCTTTTGTATACTCAGAGGGTAAAGCTGATGTTCAAATGAGAATTTGAACAGCTTTGAGGCAAACCAACTGTACGAAATAAAAATTCCAATTTAAGGGGATAGAAATGCTTTGTTTATGCAAGGCTTAATATTGTACGTATTAAAATAAAACAACGGCTCTAAGTCTTGTTGTTATAACTTGTATAATTTTATTGTAACATTGTTGTAAAGTTTGCCCTCCCACCCCTTTTAGCCATGTCCGCTCTCTAGCTGACAAATTTGGATTCTGGGTCCGGGATCAGACTGCTCATCTGGAGAGCCGAAACAGCATTGTATACAAAAAAAAAATCTTCACAATTTGAAGCAATAGACTGTCTGATGATGACTGCACATTCAATTTCTAGTAGCATATGTTCCTGCATTTCAAAAAATTTCCAAGCACACCTCCTCTGAGAAGTCAACAGAAAACCTTCATGATGGATTTAAAACAGAAAAATAAACCTTACTAACAGCCAAAAAGTACAATATATACTTTAAATAAGCACTATTAACGTGAGGAAGCTGATACCCTATTAAACGTTCAATGTCAAACATATGAAATATGGGGACAGCAACAGGGACAACAGTATCCAGGGATAGGGAGAAGAAACCAGGGACTGACCCTGGAAATCAGGGATAGTTATCAGGTATGTAGCAGTAAACTGCAGTAAATATCTAAACTAACTGAAGAGAAAAAAACTATCAGTGTGAAACACAGGAACCATGGGGTAGTCCCGTCCTCCAGGAAGGCAGTGCACTTCCATAAAAGGTCTTTGAGGTGGAGGCTCCCTCATTCCCTCCACTTCACCCCAGCCTGCCACAGAAAAGGGTGTATGGACACTGCCTTCTTAGTCTTCTTTTATATTTTTATTCCTAGTAAATGGGGTTGTGCAATCCCACATTAGTTGGGCTCCTGTTTACGGACTTGTTAATTCATGGACCTTAAACCTCTGGAGATTTGCAGTAAAGCCGAGATAGCACTATGTAGAATGAAATACTTCACTGGAAAGGTCTACAAAGTGTGCTTGCAAACCAGGCACACTTTGTAGACCTTTCCAATGAAGTATTTCTGTATAGTGCTATTTCTGCTCTGCTGAAGAGCTGCCAGATGGTCCTGGGACCAGGATCTGCTTCTGTCAGTCCGAGCTCTGATGTCTATGAAAGGAGCGGGAGGGTGGAACTTTAGATGCTTTGATCTCTCGAACTATACATGTTTGAGAGATGGGACATACCACATTATATTAATATTTCTCTGTCGTCCAATATAGCTTACAGGTAACTCTGAGGAAGGCGACCTCCCCTTTTAAGTAGGCAGGAACAATTCTTGGAGAGAAGTGCAGGGTAGAGCCTTCCTTCCCTCCTTAGCTGGTCCCCAGCCAATCTCCAACCAGTTAGATTTGTTCCTTGAACAGGAAAGGCAAGAGAATAGTTCTGCTTAGGTTTTAGTTATATTTATTGTTTCCTTTTAGATACGGGGTGTAGAAATCTCCCATTAGGCGGATTACCATTACTGACTTCCCAATAGCGTATTGCTCCGTTATCAGGCGCTGTTTGTGGTCCTTCCAGCCCTGAGGGGAAAATCTTGCGAGCTATGTTTTTTCCCTAGGAGAAGCCCACTGAGGCTTCTTCTTTACCAATGGTAGTCTGAAGACAGAAGACCTGCAAAAAAGGTGAGCAACCCTTTTAGTGTTGAGGTCCACTTGTCCCATGCTTCCCCTCCGCACGGGGGTCTCCTTTTGGAGTTCCTATTATATACTCCTGCACTCATTGGGTTTACATGTTTGTCTGCTGGGTTTCTGGAGCACTTGGGTTTCTGTGGAAATTTAACCCCTCGTTTGCCAAACTGAGTACTCTTAAGGGGTTTGTTACACTTTTCCTTTTGGGCTTAGTGTTATTTAGCCTTAATTTGGTGATTTCTATGTGTTTCCAACCTTTGGACTCACTTTATTTAAAATGTTATTATTTAAGTTAGGCGTGCTTTACTGCTTAGATGCCATGCTCCATTCACCTCTATAGGACTTTTACTTATTGGGACATTATCTCTGCAACCGCTCCACGTTGCAACTTCAAAGACAGCTCATTCTACGAGTCTACCTTTGTCCTGTCATCCGGTTTACGTTCTGAGTGTCTGGGGGGGGCTCAGGGGGGCTTTGGGCACTGTTTTTAGGGTACTTGAAGGGAAACTACAGTTCCCATGAGTGCTGCTTCATGGGCTATTTTCTGATTGGCTATTGAATGGACGCCATTTTCTGGCTTTCCCTTCAGGAGTATCCTATGCAGGGCTTGGACTCTTCCTCTCTTCTCAGCAGATTAACCCTTCACCTGCCAGTTAAGTGCATTTTCGCTAATTCTGGGGTGAAAATTTAATCTCACACACAGTATTTGGGTTATTCCTTATACTATCGGACGCTTTATATCCTGTTAGATGTCAGACCTGTTGGGACTTTATTTCAATATATTGATATATTAATAAAACATCAATACTTTATTTCAATATATTGTGTCTATCCTGGTTGCCTTAGGTGTAAGAGTCTTCACTTTAGTGGGCTTTTTCTTTTGATTTGCTCACTGTTTACTACATTTTTAAACTTTTTAAAATGCTTTTTTTAAATATATATTTATCAACATTTTGATGCAGCCCCATTAAGATCGTTGCAACCTCTGCTGCTCTTTTGGACACACACACTTTTCATATACGGGACATATCTCTTCTCCGGCTGATTACAGGAGGTTCAGAGTGAGCTCATATTACTTTTGGTGAACTACATAGCAATATCTGTGGGACCCTTTCCAAGACTCAGGGGAAGGCTTGGAGGGCTGCTGGGGGTCATTTTTGAACAGCTGGAGAGCCAAGTTCTCTTTTCTATAAGAAAGGACTACATCTCCCAAGATCCCCCTTTTCCCAGGTTTTCTAGGGTGGAAAGGGTGGTCTTTGTGTAACATTCTTCCTTTTTGGATGCCACACTTTGCACAGTGGTTGGTCTCCCCCTCCTGCCTAGCAGTTTAACACCTTGCAGTCAGATAAGTACCTTCTGCATACTTATGAGTATTTTTTCTAACATTTCTGCCTTCTTTGAGCCTTTCTGCTGACAATGTCAGAACTCCAGGGATGCATGGTCATGTCTAAGGCTAAAGATTCTGGGGTCCCCCTAACTCCTTTAACCTATTGCTTCTTATGCTAGTCTGGGCTTCCTAAGGAGTATTCTGGTACATTATGTCCCTCATGCATTTTGGTCCCTACACCACCTCTTGGGCCCTCTTCTGCTTTATTCAAGGGGTCCTAAACTGTTGTTCTGTGGGTCCCACCCCCCATCAGGCACTTGAGGCCCTATATTTGGGAGTCATTAACTGATGTTGGATTTTCCTCTGCTGATGAAGGGGAGACTGATGGAGTTTACGTGGATTTGTCTATGGCATTGGGATTTCTATGAGGATGATCCTAGCCCCTCTGTTGAGTGACTGACTTATCCAGACAGTACTGGAGACGCTTCAGAACTCTGAGGCCTCTGAATCTGGCTTCTCTTCCCCTAACATTTTACAAAGGCACAAAAAAGAGACCTCTTTTTTTTTTTCTCCTTATTCTATAAACAAAGTCCTCCTGAAAGAATGCATTATGCATGACAGACACTGCCCTTCTGCAGTTGATCCCATAATGTCTTGCCTTGCTAAGAACACTGCTCTGCTTCTGGCAGATGTTGTGGCCCTTAAGGATCCAGCAGATAAACTCTTGGACTCTCTCCTGCAGGTAAGTTCTTTGGTGATAGGTGCTGCCATTTGACCCAATTTCTACTGCCTGGGTCACTATAGCTATCTAGAGTGAACAACTTTTGGACACCATCCAAAGATGAACTGTTGGCATTACTCACCAAGGTCCTCAAAGCAAATGCCTACCAGCCAGGTTCACTGGGAAAGTCCTGGCTTTTTGTATGGCTGCACATCACACTCAGTTCAGTATCTGGTTGACCAAACAATCTTCAAAAGACGTTCCTGGTTTCTCTTCCCTTTATGGGAAAACAGTCATTTGGCTTTGACTTGGAGAAAGTTGTCGGTCATGCTTCTAGAAACAAGAGTACCTTGCTGCCCCATGTATTGTGCCTTTTTTCCTAAGATTTATGGCTATTTGAGCTGGTTTTATCTTAGTTCAAAACTCTTTCTTTGGCCATGTCTGATCCCAAGAGTCACATGGGGAAAACCAAACCTAAATATTTAGTAGCTCACACCAGGTCATTGTTCCTTATGCCATTCTGGGCGAATATTGTAGGTCCCTATGTCCCTCATGAACTGCGACCCCTACTACCTCTCGGGCCCCTCCAGAACTGAACAAGAGCCAGCTTGGGTCAAACCTTTTATGTCGTCTTCATCCATTCAGAGGCTTCTCGACTCATTGCTATCCATACACCCCTTCAGACAAATTGATCCTGTTTTTAGGGGTCACTCTTAACTACTTGGGGAATACATCTCATGAGAAAGTTGACTCAGAGGAAGAAGATATAGACTCTTACTTTTCCTTTGGGGATACCTGTGAGACTAACCCTTACTCCTCATTAGAGGGACTCATCAGAGTGGTTTTAGCAATCCTTCGGGCCTCTGAGGACTCCAAAAGGGAAACTGCCTCTCTGGATATCTTCAGAAAGACTCCCCAGTCTTTCCTCTTAACAGCATCTTAGACCATGTCCTACTGGAGGAAAACACCAGATAATAGGCTTTATCTTAAGAGTATGTATGAACTATATTCATTTTGCAGGTTTATTCGTACCATGGTGCCCGTGATTGCTGCCTTTTTGTGTCAGTTACCTATAGGGGGCTCTCCATTGGCTGTCTGCTTTCAGCCCGCCCTGCATTGCCTATTTAGACTGAGCCTGGGCACCCTTTGGTTGCCCTTTCGTGTTGTCTCTATGCTGCTCGTATCTCCATAATGTTCCTGAGCATCCTGGGCCCTTTGCTGTGTTCTTGCTACCAGAGATCGTCTATTTCCTGTAGTTACCTGTCCAGTGGTTCCTGCTTCCATTCCTGATCCAGTTGGAGTTGCCGTTGGGTCACCGCTTCCCGCTGCCAGTCCCCGCTGCCGTTCCTGATCCGGTTGATCGTCTGAGTACTGGTTCCTGTTTCCATCTGCTGGTTCCTATCCAGTTCGCCTGTAGTTAGCTGTTGTTCCCGGGTCGCCTTGGTGACATTTCTACTCTTTGCCGGTTTATCCAGTACACGGGTACTGGTTTGCTCCACAGCCACCCGGCTGTTATTGCAGGATCGATTTGCATTCCCAGTACAGGGTACTGGTTCGCTCCATAGCCACCCGGCTGTTATTGCAGGATACGATTTAGCGTTCCCAGTACAGGGTACTGGTTCGCTCCATAGCCACCCAGCTGTTATTGCAGGATACGATTAGCGTTCCCAGTACAGGGTACTGGTTCGCTCCACAGCCACCCGGCTGTTATTGCAAGATACGATTTGCGTTCCCAGTGTGTGGACATTGGTTCTTGCATCCGGCTGTTATTGCAAGATACGTATAGCGCTCTCAGTACAAGGTACTGGTTTGCTCCACAGCCTCCCAGCTGCTATTGCAACTCCTGTGTTCAGGTTTCCCAGTACGCGGGTACTGGTTCGCTCCTTAGCCACCCGGCTGCTGTTGCACTTAGTAGACTTGCTCCCAGTACTAGGTAGTGGTTTGCTCCACCACCTTTGAGTCTATTACCGATTTGTGCATTACTGTATTCCCAGTACCCGGGTACTGGCTCGCTCTTGCTGGTTATAGCTGTCAAGTCCTAGGCAGCTCCGTTGTGATCCCCTGGCATTCCTTGACTTGCCTCTTATGCTGACTTAGCCTCTTATGTCATCCTTGTGACTGCTGTTGCCACCTATACAGTCACTGAGGCTTCATTGGTTGCCATCCACTCCTTATTAGGCTGCCTCGCCCGGTATTTTGGTAAGGCCGGTAGAACCTAATTCTCTTGTCCATCTTGGGTTGCCTTACCCGGTATTGGCAAGGCCGGTAGAGCCTGTATACTCGCTGTCTGTCTATTGGCTGCCTTGCCCGGTATATTGGCAGGTAGAGCCAACTATTCCTCAGTGTACTAGTCTCCAGGCTGCCTTGCCCGGTATATTGGCAGGGCCGGTAGAGCCTATCTATTCCTTGTACCAACTTCTTGGCTGCGTTGCCCGGTATATTGGCAAGGCCGGGAGAGCCTGTATCGCTATTATTATTATTATTGCTTTTCCTGTCAATAAATATATATGTATGAATGTGTATGATACCCTATGGGGTTGTCTTAAACTTTTCAATAAAGTTGTGTTTTTACCTAACTTTCCGTCTGAGAGTCTTAACAAACAATGACAATTCGTCTTTGAAGACGTTACATGATTGACTTTGACATCAGGATTTCAAATCAATACACAGCGTTATCACAGGTGTTCTTGACTCACCTTTTACCCTAGCATACTTCTGTGTTATTTGTTTGGCGTAGGAGTCATTTGATATGGCTGGAGAACCAACAGTGGATGTTTGTGTTCAGTGATTTATTTTTTTTTTTTAATTTGATGCAGAAAAGGAAAATGAACCTACTGTGAATGATCCTCCTCATTTTAAGTCTTTATTTCAGGAGCTTGAAAAGCTCACAATTAAGGAGTGAAGTCTGGTGGGATGTTTCTACTTTTGACAAATCTCTTTAGGCCAATAGAATACCTAAAGGCCTACGTCTTAAGAAATTTCCTACTTTTGAAACTAAGGACGCTAATTTCATTTTAAAGTGGAATACCATTCTCAGTGAATGTTCCTTTTAAATTAATGCATCTTATTGTTGATTTCAAGAAGGACCATTTGGTTTGTTTTAAGCGTGAAATCAGATCGATCCAGGAAGATCTACAGTTGCATTCTTCGATTGCTTCATTGAAGGATTTTGAATTATCTTTAAACAAATCATTGGATAAATTGGATTGTGAATGATCTGCTTTTAAGAAGCATAAATTTATCAGAGAATGGACTATGAACAGAATCAGGTCTATTTATGGAAGCGGCAGAAATACCGTACTTCTACTGTTAAATCTGTCCTTAAAGGGATAGTAACACTTCGTTTTAACTTTATTTTATTTTGTAGGCATTAAAAAAACATGAAGAATGATATAAGTCTTATCTCTCAAACCTTTATGGTTTATGAGATATTCACAAGCAAAGTTCCCCTCCCCGCCCCTTTTTCCTAGTGTAAGCCATCTCTTCTCAGATGTCAGTCTGGTTGTATGACAGTACAGATAACAGAAGGGGACAATCTTCTTTGTATTAAAACAATGAAAGCCCTTCCCCCCTTGACAAGTTTTTCAGCTTTTTCCATTATCTTAATTGAAGATTGTCCCTCTCTGCAGTCTACCTGGGCATCTCCCTTCTTATCTGGCTGAACAGGGGGGGGATACTTTGTTTGTGAATATCTCTTAAACCATAAAGGTTTCAGAGATAAGACTTATATCATTCTTCATGTTTTTTTAATGCCTACAAAATAAAATAAAGTTAAAATGAAGTATTACTATCCCTTTAAGGATACCCCCAGAAGGGTCAGCTTCAGTCAGTCTGAGGCTTACACGGGGGACGGTACTGGATCGGATACAGTGGACGAGGCACTACCAGTGGCCTCTAGAAACAATGATCAGGATGGGTTTCTTTCCTTGGCCCCTAAAGACTCTTTACAATCAAAAAACTTGATGGGGAATAGAAACCCAGAAGAAAGAAATACCAAACGGGCACCAGACAAAATGTACTAGGAGAGGAGGTCGAAGAGCTCTCAAATGCTATCACACAAGGCAGAATCCTCCTCATGTACCAATTTAACTGTATTGAATTTATCCACAACCACCATATTTATTCCTCAGATTAAAGTCTTGGAAAAGGGCCTGAATTTTGTTCCGGCATCTAAATTTAACTTGTGTAATACCATTCTAGATGTCAACCGCTTTATTAGACAGCTTACCATTAGGAAGTACTTTTGGGGGCCGCCAGATCGTGAGACCATGTCGGTCTTCTCAGGAGTCTATGGTGTCTGATGTTGTTGCCCCCACTGGAGTGTTTTCTGACCAGTGTACAGTTTGGACTTTGCGCTTTTTGAGGGCTGAATCAATATCCGGGGTTGGAACCTGTTCAACGTGTGGAGATGGGTCTGAGACTGGGGTCCGACCTTTTTCCCAATCCAATGTAAGGGTCAACAACTGGATATATCCCAGAAAGCTTTGGAGCGGGAACTGGTTGCACTTCACTCTTGAACCTTGCCTTCTTCACCTTTTACTCAGAATCGGTCATTAGCAAAAAAAGAGGCTCTGGTTCAGTTACAATCCAATACTGATATTCTGATAAAAATGTCAGATAAAGGAGGTACAGTTGTGGTCCTAGATTCAGAATATTATGTGCAAGAAACCTTGAGGCAATTGCACGATACAGATGTTTATTTACAACTTAAATGTAATCCCACTGATTTCTTTTAGATCAAAGCTTATGCACATTGTTGGTACTGGTCGATCCCTAGGTATTCTTGATGACAAGGAGGCAGAGTTTTTTTATCCCCAGAAACCCAGTTACACCTATTTTCCATCATCTACCAAAGGTACATAAAGATCTCTCATGTCCCCCAAGCAGACCTATTGTGGCAGGTATTGGGTCCCTCAATTAACCTTTGTCTGTCTGGGTGGACTTTTATCTTTGTCCTTTTGTAGAGGGTCTTCCTGGATTTCTGTGGGACACAAAACAAGTGCTTCATCAACTCTCTGATGTATCATGGGATGATAGGTGTTCTTGGCTGTCGGTGGATGTCACAGCCTTGTATTCATCAATACCTCATGTTTTTGGCTCTTAAAGCTTTAGATTTTCATCTCAAGACTGTTTCCCGATATTCCAAGGAACTTATTGATTTTTTCTATTTTGGCTTTTGAGTATCTTCTGTATCGCAATTTCTTCTCCTTCGATGGCGTTTTCTGTCTCCAGAAATGTGGGGTGGCAACGGGGGCAACTTTTGCACCCTCGCTTGCCAACCTCTATATGGGTTGGTGGGAGTCCACCCACATCTTTGGAGATAGGAATGCCTTCGGGGAGAAGATGTTGTGGTACGTAAGATACATCAACGATTTGCTTTTTATTTGGTTGGGTTCCAGGGACGAGATGGCCTCTTTTGTAGCATGCCTTAATGACAGCTGTTTTAAATTTAAGATTTACTCATCAATATGAGAAGGGCACAATCTTGTTGTTGGATCTTAACCTGAGTGGGTATATGGTTACCAATAAGATCAATACCACCATATACAGAAAAGAGATAGCTGGTAATTGCCTTTTACATGCTTGTTCGTCACACCCTCGGCATCTTATTAACAACATTTGGAGGGGTCAGTTTTTACGGTTGCAGCGCAACTGCTCTTCTGAGGGAGATTTCAGAAAAGCAGAAGGGGACCTCTCTGAAAGATTTCAGATACAAGGTTACAACGGGCATGTACTTAAAAAGGCGTATGAATATGCATCATCTAAATCCAGGAGGGATCTTATTTGACAGCTTGGAAATTGAATGAATCCTCAATATTGAAGTAGAGGTTTTTCTTCCGGTGTGGTGGCTACCATGCTTAGTTCTCGCAAGCCAGTTTCCTCAAAGACCTACCATCATGTCTGGTCAACCTTTCTATCTTGGTGTGCCGATAGGGACTTATCTCAGGAATTTGATCTGCCCATGGTCCTGGCCTTCTTGCAGGACGGTGTGGATAAGGGCCTCAGTTTGAGTTCCCTTAAGGTTAAGACTTCTGCTCTCTCTTTTTCTTTCAGAGGCGCATTGCTATCCTTCCTTATGTCAAGGTGTTTTTCCAGGGCGTTGCCCATACTCGTCCTGTCTTTAAGGCTCCTGCTCCTCAGTGGGATCTTAATCTGGTTCTGTGTGTCCTTCAGCGCCCTCCCTTTGAGTCCTTGGCTACTATTCCTTTACGCCTACTGACGTGGAAAATGGTCTTTCTCCTGGCGATCGTGTCTGTTCTCCATGTCGCGGAGTTACATGCTCTGTCTTGTAGACCACCCTGTTTGGTGTTTCGCAAAGACAAACCGGTACTTTGCAAGAGATTCTCCCAAAGGTGGTATCTGAGTTCCACATTAATCAGGAGATTGTGGTGCCTTCTTTCTGCCCTGACCCTACCTCTGACAAGGAGAGGGATCTCCACTTGTTAGATGTGGTGCGTTGGCTCAGGTTTTATGTAAATTGCACTGAGTCCATTAGACAGTCTGACACGCTGTTCGTCATTTCTGAGGGTCCCAGGGCAGGGAGACCTGCATCCAAAATGACTATTGCGTCTTGGATCAAGTCCTCTATTTGTAAGGCTTACAAGCTAAGGAAGAAGCCTGTTCCCTTTCGGGTCACGGCTCATTCTAAAAAGACAAATGGGGCTTCTTGGGCTTACAAGAATCAGGCCTCAGCTCATCAGTTGTGCAAGGCTGCCACTTGATCGTCTGTGGACACCTTTTCGAAGCACTACCGTGTTGATGTGTTGGCATCGGCTGGTGCCAGCTTTGGGAGGAAAATCCTGGAGGCAGTTTTGCCTGTCTAGGATTTTCTTTGGTTCCTGGTCCTTCCTTCACTTTGAGCCCCATTGGCTCTAGTTCAGTGTGCTGTGTAACAGTTTGGGGTGTTATCCCTGTTCAGTGTCCGTTGACAGTTTATTGTTGTTGGGCTATCTCTGATCTGATGGTTCATATACGTGCTGGTGACTTTGGGGGTCTTTCGCCTGGTCCTTGCCTTTCTTTCTGCCCTGGGGAACTTAATGGTTGGACATCCCAAAGTTACCAGTAACCTGTATTGGACGACAGAGAAAAGAGGATTTTAGCCTTATCTGTTAAATCCTTTTCTCTTAGTCCATACAGGTTACTTGTCTCCCACCCTGTCAAGAGACCATGCTTTGCTGTCCTGTGGCAGACAGTGGGGGTCCTTCGGTGTCACGCTCACAGGAGTCTTCTTTCCTTTCACTATCTAGTTATAGTTAGTGTCTCATATCTTTCTGGAGCTGGTTGGCTAGCTGCAGCTAAGGAGGGAGTGTAGACTCCATCCCCTGCAGTCATTTCTAGAATTGTTCCTGCGTACTTAAAGGGGTGGATCGCCTACTCAAAGTTACCAGTAACCTGTATGGACTAAGAGAAAAGGATTTAACCAGTAAGACTAAAATGCTCTTTTCTCTGCCGTCCAATACAGGTTACTGGTAACTTTTTTTTTTTTTTTTTTTAAATTTACTGCTTCTATAATTTCAACTATCTGCCATACCAAAGGCTTGTTGACTCATATAGTGTATTTTCTGCAATATAAGCATGTTTTTTTTCATTTATTTTAGCCTAAAATATTATATTTGGGGATCTCCCTTTATTTAAGCCCGGCAGTCTTCTTTGAGTGTCTTGTCTAACAACGAAGACTAAATAAAGGACGAACAGGAGAGCACACTATTGAAAAATAATGTCAATATAGCATGATCCAAAATATTAATATACCTTAACCCCTTATGGACAGGGATAATTTGAGGAGGTTTTCACTTAAGGACTGGAGCAATTCTGGCCTTTTTGACTGTCTTTGTTCAACAGTGTTTTTCCCTCTAAGGCTTTTATTCCATCCACATAAATTATATACTGTTTTTTTATGCACAAATCAGGCTTTCTTTTGATACAACATTTACACGGATAACCCACCATTTACTTTATTAAAATTAAATAAAACTGTAATAAAAATGTAAAAAAAAAAAAAGCCATTTCTTCTCTTGGCATTAATTGGGCGCAATGGGTTACATTTTTATGGAGACTGCATGAAAGGTATGACCGGTCATTCATACCTACAAAATGGGCAGTTTTAAGTGGGCACTGTCCCTCTTTCCCACCTTTATTTTCCACTTTTTTTTCATTTGGAGGTATAGGTAAGTGCATTACACTCTTAATATTTATTTTTTAAACTTGGCAGATTTATTTTATAAATCGAAAAAATAAAATATTCCATTTTTTTAATCTATTTATAAATAGATTATAAAATTAATCTATTTATAAAAACAAGCATGTTGGTTTTAGCAGGTCAGAAATGGACCTGCATCCAGCCAGCCCACAGCACCAGCATTGAAAGGGTTAATATCCCCAGCTGCTGTATATTTTTTTTTTTAACCACTAGGTGTCGCCTCTCTGCTTCTCTCTCTCTCTCCCTTTGATCGTAAGGGACAGAGAGGCAGTGCGCAGCCACAGAGACAGTGTGCTTGGCATTCTGCCTTCTTCAATCAAAACGCTGGTACATGTGATCGCTCCTGCAGCGATCACATGATCTGGTAGAAGTGACAAGTGCTGAGACTGAACGCTCTCGTACCAGAACACTCAGTCTCAGCCTGCAATGAATGATCGTAGCGTGCACGGAGGCGCGCTGCTATCATTTAACCCATGGGTCCTTAAGGGAAGTCTACCCATGACGGTCCTGGCAAGTCATGGGTCGTTAAGGGTTTAATGATACACTGAAGTGACTGGTGATGGATATGAACAAGTTGTCTAGAGCATATGGGCAACAGTAGTGTTCATTCTCCCAGAAGAAGAGGACTCAAAATGAGTAATGCCAAGCAGTCTTCTTTGAGTGTGCCTGCCTCCATGCTGCTGATGAATGGAGCATAAAGGTCCTTCCAAGGCCTTTCTATCAATGCATATGGAGTCTGCACATTGTTACAATGGCCTTTGAAGGACTTCTCTGAACTGCGGGTCAGCAGGGTGGAGGGCGAGCACACTCAAAAGAGACTGCCTGGTGTTATTCTTTTTGAGTCCTCGTCTTCTGGGAGAACGAACACTGTTGTTGCCCATATGCGCTAGACTGCTTGTTGAGATCCATCTCCAGTCACTGCAGTCAGTGTATCATTATATTATATTCTTATTTTGGCTCATTGTCTATTGACATTATGTTTGCATAGTGTGTTCTCCTGTTTCAGTCCCTGTGTTAGACAAGACACTCAGAGTAGACTGCTGGGTGCATTATTGAAGATAAAAGGTAGAGGTGGTAGAGGGGAAAGGGAATGTTGAGTGAGAAAATTAGACAAAATCCCCGCTATCAAGGGATCACCTTATACTGAGTATTTTTTCTTTTTTCACACCTAACATTTGAAAAGTTGGGTGGGCGCCTTACATTCGGAGCCGCCTTATATTCAAGCAAATACGGTACATAAGGAACAAGAGTTCTGATGTTCCTTTATCGTACTGTACTTTGACACATCCTCAATTCAGTAGGTCTTTTGTTGGTTTTTGAGTATGCACTCAAGTGAACGAATATACGAGCCACATGCAAAAAAACAAGTGGAGCAATTCTGGGGAAAAACAACTGTTGATTTTAAATGGGGCTTTTTTTCAAGTATTCAAGGGTTTTAAATAAATTAGGATTTTGTAAATGTTTGTTTGTTCCCTAAGGAGCAGTTGGTTTGCCTCAGTATTGTACAGCTTTTATTTTGTGCATATAGCCCTAAATGTTTGTTGAAAAAATGTTTACATATAAGTCACTCAGATTGTTAACGCTGCTCACTGTTCGCGGGGCCCTGAACCAGAAGCATCAAAAAAGTCTGTGGTCCTCAAGTGATGGTCAATCAGATGTCCTTAAGGGGTTAATCATAGGGTTGCAAAAAAAATTGGTAGGTGCCTATAAATAAATATAACATTATGGTGTTAGTAAAACATGGCAAATCCCAGTAATGTGTCAATTAAATTGTTTGCCTTTTATATTTTTTCTGGTATCAAAGGTAAAAATATTCTCAGCCCTTTTTGGTAATGTTTGCATTTAATCTTTTTCTTTTTAAATGTCAACATTTTTTATTGAAAAGGAGTTGATTAGATGCAACCTCATAATGCATATGTAGAGTTAGAAATTTAAAAATATCAGAGGTTATATAAAGGAAGAAAAGAGAAGTTTAGTACTCTGAGATGCAGAACTCATTATTTGCATCTTTCAGTCAGTTAGGTTTTAAATAAGTCATTAGTAAGGTTTACATAATCATTAGTGAATCCAGGCGTCACATTCTTTCCACCTACCTGGAATAAACCTGTTCTTTCATTGGCTGTTGCTCCTTTAAAACCTACACTTTTTGTAAGATTCCAGAGGTGTAACTAGAAGCTAGCGGGCCCTGGTGCAAAAATTGCCATTGCCCCCCCCCCCCAACCACATTGCACCCCCCATTGCCCCTGATCTCCACAATTTCCTCCACATTGCCCCAGTCACCACAATTGCCTCTGCATTGCCCCCAGTAGCCACATTGCCCCTGTTGACACCCCCCCCACACACACACACACACACACAGTGTTCATCCCCAACCTCCCTGGTGTTCCAGTGGTGTGGCAGGAGAGGTTTGTGCCTCCTTCTGCACAGACCTCTTTAGCTGGTGCTCCCGCTCAGACCTTTCGTCAGTAATGCAGAGCTCTGGGACGTGTCATCTCCCAGCCCTCTGCATTACTAGTAGAGTGCTGAAGAGGGAGCACTAATTTGCTAGAGGTCTGTGCGGAAGAAAGCAAGACCTCAGCTGCTTGCTGCTGGTGCCAGGCAGGGGGTGGTGTCGCTGGGGGCGGACGAGCCCCTGGAGGGGCGGGCCCGATTGAAGGTGCAACCCCTATTGTTACACCACTGTAAGATTCTTTGCCATTCTTTGTCTCAGTCAAGTGATATGGCCTCCCATGTCCTGCTTGGATTCCTTCTACACTGTGTGCACAATTATTACGCAAGTTATATTTTTGAGGATTAATTTTATTATTGAACAACTACAGTGCACTCCGTCAATCCAAAATGTTAAGAAACTTTAAACCTGAATTTTTAAGAAAGTAAAAGTGAGGTTTTGGCTTTCTTAGGAGAATATGTGTGCACAATTATTAGGCAACTATTAGTGTGCAGAATTGTTATGCAACTAAATGAAAAACGATCATTTTCCCATCTTATGTGTTTATTTTCATCTATTAAAGTGAGAATACTAAACAAACAACAATGACAGCACTGGAGGATAAAGGTTTCCTGGTAACTTCATGCTTGATTCTTCTCAAATCTCTGGCAGTTAATTTGAGGGTTTTTTTTTTTCTCAACATGTTTCTTGCGACCTGTTGACTATTTGATACAAAACGTTTGATGGTTCTGTGATCACACCTCAATATCTTAGCAGTTTCAAGAATTCTGCATCCCTTTGAAAGACGTTTTACAATTTTTGACTTTTCAGTCAGTTATATCTCTTTTTCTGCCCATTTTGCCTGAGTTAATGAAGCTGCCTTATAATTATGCACACCTTGATATAGGGTGTTCATCTTCTTAGGCCGCACCATCTCTTATTACACAAATACACATCACCGGATATGTTTAAATCCAATAAACATTGAAGTTTATACAACTTGGAGTTGGAAAATAAGCATAAAAATGATGATATGGTCAAAATACTCACTTGCCTAATAATTTTGCACACAGTGTACTTTGGCGATCTTAAAGGGATAGTAATACTTAAAATGTAAAAAAAAATATGTTGTAGGGTTTATCCCCCTGAGTAAAACAAACGTACTCCCGCTGCTGAAAGGTGTTTCATTCAAAAGTTATTAATTTTCAAAGTTGAATTTTTTAGGTGCAATATCACAGTGGCCTGAAATTGTACAGTGGCGCTGTTGCTACACCATCCTATGGAGATTTATGGTCAATTGACCAGAGCTGTCCATAGGATCGTGTAGCAACAGCGCCACTGTACAATTTCAGGCCACTGTGATATTGCACCTAAAAAATTCAACTTTGAAAATTAATAACTTTTGAATGAAACACCTTTCAGCAGTAGGAGTACTCTTGTTTTACTCAGGGGGATAAACCCTACAACATATTTTTTTTTACATTTTAAGTATTACTATCCCTTTAATGAATGGGCTCTATATAATACATAGGAACTGGAGAAGTTATGTCACTGGAGAAGTCTACATTTTGTCACCTGTTTATCAAAGCATAGTGCATACCCCCTCCTTGTGTGTTGACCTTTGTTTTCCATATGACTTATCTCCTTCTTTGTCCTATTTGTATTTATTTTGGCCTTCAGAATGGCATTCAGAAAGGTCTTAGTCCCACCAGAATTCAAATTACAGCTCTTTCTGTTCTTTCCTGCTGAGTATTGCTTTGCTCCCTGATGTGTAATTTTTTTTTTCCAAAGGGTGGCTTTTTTCTTTTTAAACATCTGTCTTCGGTTTACTATGAATTTCTTGTAGAGAAAGACAGACAGGCTTTTCTTCTGGCTAATGTATCTGTTCAGTGAGTAGCTTAACTTCAAGCCTTGACTTGTAAGCCTCCATTTCTGTTTTTTCACCTGGATGGATTGGTCTTGCGAACACCTATGGGTTTTCTACCCCAAGGCTGTTTTGGAATTTTACTTCAACCAGGAATTGTTTTCTTCCTTTTTTATGTCTTTTATTAATAGACAGGAGCAGGACCTATATATGTTGGATGTGGTCAGGTTCTTGAAATACTATGTTCATCACATGCAGCCTGTTTTGAAACCTGATTCATTGTTTGTCATCCCTGAAGGCCTTTGTCTAAGGTTATTATAGTTTCCTCTATTAAGTTTGTCCATTTGTGTTTGCCCTCAAGAAGAAACCTGTACCCTTTTATGTCGTGGTGCATTTCACCAGGTCTGTGGGACTGTCTTGGGCCTATAAGAGACGGGCCACTGTTGAGCAGTTGCGTAAGGCGGCAAGAAGGTTATCTCTTGACACCTTTGTGTGCTTTGCAATGCATTCCATACCCCTCTGGCACTCAAAGGGTTAAAAAAAGGAGTGTCAAACTGCATTCCTAAAGGGCTGAGATTGCAGATTTTTGGTATGTCCTTGATCATTACCATTTTTTTCTGAAACACCTGTACAAAATAGGAGATACTGTGCAAACTGTTAGTTCTTCGCAATGTTATGTTGCATCTGTCGCCTGTAGTGAAAGGTAACATGCTGGACTTTCATCTGGGTGACACTCACCCACGTGAGAGCACCAAAGTCCAGCATGTAGCAACTTCATGGTTTTTCCCTCGAATGCAGTAAAGGAGGACTGCATGGTGGCCTATGGGAAGGTTGGTAGACCTTTCACATTAGCAGTATTGGAGGTTTCAATCCTCCACGCAGCTTCCAAATGAATGGCTGGCTGATCTGCATGGACACTCCCATGGATTGGTCATCAGACACAACTCCCTTGCTATAAAATTAGCAGTGGGATGCAGGTCACTCACATGCATTGGTCATCAGACACGACTTCCTTGCTATAAAATTTGCAGTGGAATGCAGGAGAGCAGAGAGGAAAGGTTCAAGGACAAGAGAATTGTTGCAAGGGTCTGCTATAGCTCTGTCTGTCTCTCTCTCATGTGAAAGAGGCCTTAGGGATACTTGATGAATGCATTTCAGAATCTATTAACAACTTTGGGATTCCTGTATATAATATACAGTACAGGAAACGCCTTTCTCAGAAAACTATCTTGTTTCCTCATTCCTATCATGACTTTAGCAATATTATTGTTTGAATTTCCAGTATACATGCACCAGCCAGCCTTAGTCTATCAAAGTATTTGATTGCATAATTTGTCATGCCTCAGAATCAACTTTCAAAGACCCGTTGTTCTCCCTGCTGATTTGAGGCTTTATAGTACTGATGAACCAGTTATTATAATGTACAAAGAGCCAGTACGTCTGCCAATAACCCTGTGCTCTACTCAATAGAGAAGAATTAAGGGGATAGTATTACTTAAAAATTACTATCCCCCATCTTGTAGCCCTTCAAAAACTGAGTAACATGAGCCCAGCTGCATCTCTCAAACATTTATCCACTTTCAAAGTTCCCTCTCCCCTGACGTCAGCGGAGCGTAGGCTCTGCAGCAGTGCCGAGATTGTGGTAATAAATACATCCTTAACTTAAAAGGTCTTCTATGTGTGCTTGGTTTGCAAGCACACGTAGAAGACCTTTTTAGTGAAGGATTTCTTTTCTATTACCGCGATCTCTGCACTGCTGCAAACCCGCCGGCTGATCCCAGGACAGGATACCCCTGCTCTCAGCTAGAGTGCCAATGTCAGGGGAAAGGTGAAAAGAGGGAACTTTGAAAGAGGATTTCTCTCAAACCATAAAGGTTTGAGAGATGCTGCTGGGCTTATTTTACTCCGTTTTTGAAGAGCTACAAGATCCCTTTAAAGTTTAAACTTAACAATCATAAGAAACATAGGGTCACATTCAGGTTAAAAATTAGTAATTATAGATCAAAATGACTGCACCTTAGTGGACAATTACCATTAATTTAACTCAGAGTACTAGCAACCAGAGGCCCTCCAGCTGAAGTCTGCAAGTCATTGCATAATTGGTTTATCCCAAAACTGCACCTTATTTAGCTTTCTGAATACAGGTCATTAGAAGCTGTGGGGTCTCTTTCTGTTTGTAAGTGATTGGAGACCAGGTTATCACCTTCTCTCCTTGTCATTTGACATAAAATATTTAAAACAAAATGGCGTACACAATATGTAGATGACTTTGAAAATTCTTTCAAGATCACTTTTGTTTTACAAAAAGTGCAGACTATGGAGGACTACAACATCATCATCCCAAACCAGATGAGAACTGTAGCCCTCCACAGATGGAGGACCTCAGGTTGCTAATACAGAACCTGTGTTAAATAACACATGATCTGTGCTTTCTCTTATTGGGGAGGTTTATGCACGCTTAGTGCATCTTTCTTCAGATAAATCTTAATTAAAGGATCAGAATGGTGGTCCTTAAAAGGTTAACTTATATACATAACATAAGCTATAACAGCAAATGCAGCCACAAAAATGACCAGAGGCACTGATGTATTCACTCATAAATCATCTTAATAATAGCTATGGGTGGATTTTCTGCACAATGCAGAATATAAAGTGAAATAAAGGTGAGCTTTCCCATGGAGTTTCACCTCTCCACAACCGAATAAAAACATGGCAAAACAAATAATTTTTCTTTCAGCTTTATCTTAATAAATGCTACCATATTGCGTGCATTGTACATTCTGAAAGCCACATTTACGTAATGCATCTAAAAATACATTGGGTTTCTCAGAAAAACCTAGCTACTTTGCAGGCTTCCTTGTTATGATTAACAGAGCAGCACCAGGCACATTAAAGAACATAAACTTTATTTTCCCAACATTCTGAGGACTTAGAACATTGGAAAAGTACATGAGTAGATGCCGATGCTATTTGGCAATATTGCAGTATTACAGAGTTTGTTATATTTCTAGTCCTGTCCCTTGATTCAAGTTTGCAAATTTGGACATTTTACTAAAAGCTGCTTATGTTGGGCCCAGCTCTGCATAATCCTATATAATAATTCTCTAGGATGTTTGTCACAATGCAGTCATGAGCAGTAGAGACTGCCCCCGTTCTGTCCAGTCTCTACTGCACATGATTGCATTGTGTGAGTGAGGCAAAGCAAGACTGCATTGCGTGGAGCAGTGAGGTAGCGGCCTCTTAACCCTTAGAGTGCCAGAGGGGTACGTTGCGTACACTTATATATACATCACACACCACACCATATACACTGATCTCTTAAAAAGAGGGGCAACAGGGTAGGAAAGACAGAGGGTCTCAAAGAGGGACTGTCATTCCTAAAGAGGGACACATGGGAGGTATGGGTAAAGTAAGTTGCTTTTTCTTTTCTTCCCATGGGTCCAGAAGCAGAACTGATATGGGTATGAAAAAGAACGCAATGACATTTCAGTCCTACAGTATAATTGGCCATTGCATCATATTTCTATAAAGAGAAAGGTAGAACAATTCTGGGGCAAACTAATTGTATCTAGTGATAAATTTAGGCGTTCTACAGAGCTAGGCCCAATAAAGCTCGTGCATCACACCCAACAAACATACATCCCATTCACACTTGGCCACACCCTACTTTACCTGCCACCTTTTTCAAGCAACACCCTTCCCTTAAAGGCAAAGAAATATAATGTAAATATAATTAAAAGAGTGAAAATTTTCATTTATGATGAAAGGCCATTTGGTTATGGTCACTTTGGGTAAAAGTTGTCTATGAGGAAGCTATAATCCTTGAGCCTTAGAATTGCAGATTTTTTTTTTTTTTTTTTTTTTTTTTTACCCTTTAAGTGCCTTGCAAGGCATTCCTTACCCTTCTGGCACTGAAAGGGTTAATGGTAGATTTTCATTTGATAATGGATATACAAGCACAATTCTGCTCTGTTGCCCTAGGCCTAGTCTGCCAAGGTCTAAATACAACTGACTGCACCATGGCGAACAAATAAAGTGCAAATTTCCCTTTTGATTTAATTTGAGTTGTAACCCCTTAAATGCTAGTGGTCTCCATTACATTGAGAAGCATTCAAAGGGTTAAATGCTCCACGTAATCAATGAAAATGTGCGGTTTGTTTCCTGTGGTGGTGATGGTTGGTGGTATTGGTTTAGTGGGAAATCGCTGCATTTTTGTCAGTATACATGCCACAAATAAAGGAGCACTTCTCTGTTGCGAACATGTAAATATTCCTAAATTTCCCATCGATTTTTATGTTTAACCCCTTAAGAACCCTTGACGGTCCTGGCACGTCATGGGTTAGGGAGCAATAAGGACCCATGACGTGCCAGGAACATCATTGAATTCAGGGCTCCCTGCACGTCTGCTCGCCATTCGGGGGCTCTGAACCGGATGCCGAGGGGAAAAAAAAAAATTGCCCGTGGGTCCTTAAATGCCGGCCAGGTACACGATCTGCTGGTCCTTAAGGGGTTAACCACTTGAATGCTAGAAAGGTCTACTACATATTGCTTTGCAGTAAGTTGGAAACTTCTTCAAAATTTGAGGAGCTAAAAGGCACATTTAAGCCAATTGAGTTTTGTCCCCTTTGGTGCAGATGGCTTGCCCTTTCTTTTACATATGCTGCATTGCATATTGAAAGTAAGAGCTATGGGGAAACTATGCACTGAAAGGAGTCCAAGCAACAAAGGACACCTTAGCACAGCACTATCCGGAACTACACAGTTACTTAACTTGTTAAATTAGGACATATTTACAGATTTGGGAATGGCAGACTTTGTAGAAACACTTTAGAGTTTATTACCTCTGTACATACTTTTTATGTCAGCACAATGGACTTCTGTATGTTTCACTATAAATGCATTATGATAACCACACAAAACTTGAACTTGTTTTTTGTCACCTTACCATTTTGAGACAAAATAAGTTCAGTTAAATACATAAAAATAGATCCTTGTACTGTTTCTTTTGTCAAGTGCCTAACATGGGGGAGAGATTGAATACATTAGACTACTGTATTTATAATTCAGATAAACAACTCAGAAAAGGGTTCCTGCCAACAATGTACCAGCTTACAAGGGTTTTTCAGTAAGCTACAGTAAAGTACACCAGTATTGCAGATGACCACCCACATGTTTAACCCTTTGAGTGCCAGAGGGGGTACGCAACCAGACAGGGATGCCCTTTAAGCAACAGATGCATTGTTTTGAAACCATATGATAACCTCAATCCAAAAGTGAAATACGTGAAATTGTAATAGACAAAAGACTAGTGTGTATAATAGAAGAAAAATGTTAGGAGCTGTTTAGTAAGGGCTGTGTACACAAAAGGAAAAAGATGAGCAATTTTAGGGCCAACTAACCGCACTATGTGGGAGAAATCCAAATTCTTATTGAAAAAAAAACTGGGAATTTAACCTTCTTCGAATTACTTTGGGGACCTGTAGCATTCAAGGGGTACAGAGTCCAATTTAACTCTGTCATTGTGGTGAATTTGTATGTCACCCCTATGGGACAGGCAATTTGTTTAATTTTGTGTATATGGCCGTAAGTGGCTGTTATATGAAAGTTTGCTTAGGAATTATAACATCTATGGTACCCTTTTGCTGTGTTTGTCTTTATTAAGTAACTAGTTGAAGAGCCCGTTACACAGGCCACAGTGCCACAGCCAGCCGGCTGCGGGGCAGTCATGTGCAGTAGAGACTGCCCGCGCCGCGGCTGATACAGAGCTGAATGTTCCTTCGGAGCGCCCCACTATGTATCAGCCTCGTCACGGGCAGTCTCTACTGCGCATGACTGCGTTATTACACACTTCCTAGCAAAGTATAGGATTAATGTACTCTTTTAGGGCCTATTCAGAAAGCTAATGAGGTGCAATTCTGGAGCAAACCAACTGCACCAGAGGGGGCAAAAGAAGATTCCAAACAATTGAAATAGGGTTTGTAACAGGTGTACTAGTTGTCATAGGGTTAACACCTAGGTATAATAGGGTTACTGGTTAGTACAGAATTAGTGCAGAAAGCATGTGATCGTGCTGGGTCGATGAACTGCTTCAACTGCTTGTTAACCAGGTAAAAGTGTGTGAGAAATTGGTCTCTGTCAGCTGGGGAGGATGTTTTTCATTCTGCTAGCAGTTAGACTATACACATTGTCCTCCTTTTACCACTAAATCATGATCTGACAGTGTTTTCATCATGGTGACTCTTTGAACATCTCACCCTTGGAGTATAATATAAGAGATACAAGTCTTGGGAAAGTGTTTTTTTTTTTTTTTTTTTTTTTTTTTTTTTTAACTTTGGAGCCTTTGGTTGTCACTACGGCTTTGAAGAGTTGACAGATCTGGAGATCCAAGTGACTAGAGATTCCTGCTCTGGTAGTTGCTCTAGGCTAGGGAAAATATCACATTTAGTTTACAGGAGATATATAGCTGCTTTTGAGACGTACTGTAATTCTGTGTAATTCTCAGTATTATGCAGTTCATGTTCATATCTTCTCATGCCACAATGATGCATTCCATGTGTAATGCTTGTATATCCTACCCTGTATCATGTACTGTATTTTCTCTGTCGTGCAATACAGGTTACTGGTAACTCTGGGAGGTGATCCACCCCTTAGTAGGCAGGAACATTTCTCTAAGTGTATGCAGGGGGTGGAGCCTCCCTTCCCTCATTGGCTGCAGCTAGCCAACCAGCTCCAAAAGTTTTGTTCCTTCGGTGCGACAACACCAGGTGGAGAACAGTTCTGCTATAGTTTTGGATTTTTTTTTATTTTCTGTCAGATATGGAATACCACCATTAGGCGGATTACCATGACTGACAATGCCAGTCAACGTGGCTAGCTCAGTTTCCAGGTGCTTCTAGTGGACCTTGAGCCCGGAGGGTGAAAATCTTGATTCCAAGTGCTTCCCCAGGAGTTACCCACTGAGGTACTTCTTGCTGCATGGTAATCTGAAGACAGAAGATCTGCAGGAAAGTTGAGCTACCCTTTGAGTGCTGCAGGTCCACTTGTCCCACAGTGCCCCTCTGCACAGGGGTTGTGTTCTGGAGTTCCTATTGCACAGTTCTACACTCATTTGGTATATTTGTATGTCTGTTTGGTGTTTGGAGCAGGTTTATGTGGTAACTTAACCCTTTCACTGCTGGTTTGACACTTTATTATGGTACTATTCCTATTGTACTAGTGTTTTCTGGGTGTCCACACATGTTCTCTTGATGTTTTACACCTTTTCATGTTTTACTTCTCATTTTGGTATAAATTGTGTACTGCACCTTTAAGGTGCGCTTTACTGCATAGACGCCATTGCTCCATTCACCTCTATGGGATTATACTGTTTGGGAAGTATCTCTGCAACCGTTTAACATAGCGACTTCAGAGATGGCTCATTTTACTTGTCTACCCTTGCTGTATCATCTGGTTTCTATTTCAAGTGTGTTGGGGAGCTCAGGGGGCTTTGGGCACTGTTTGGGATTTTTTTTGGGAAAAACTTCATTTCTTCTGTGCACTCCCCGTCACGTTTACGTGTGGGATTACTTCCTGCCTCCAGCTGGTAGGACCGTCTCAAATATTTTAAATAGCTAACTCCCCCCACCGTCCTCAGTTTTTTCCGGTCCTAGTCAGCTGGGGGACAGGAGGCAATTCCTCCGACTCTATTTTGGACTACTGCAGGGGAGCGGTAGTTCTATTGAGACGCGGGACATCTCGCGTCTCGATTAAAAAAAAAAAAAAAAAAAAAAAGAAAGAATGAGAAAGAAGCCGGATGTACGGGAGGCCTGCTCCACTTACCTACAGGTACAGGAGGAGGCAAGGCACAGAGGCAGCTCAGACCCGGGGGTTCAACTCCGCGGGCAGGGAGGCAGTGTGGTTCCTTCCACGAGACAACGGGCAGTGAGACAGATAGAGCATCCAGTCGCATTCAGGAAGGCTCACTGGCAGCAAGAAGCGCAGAGTGGAAGATGTGAATTTATGCTGCACATGGCTTCCACGGCAAAGCGGCCTTGCGTTCCACAGATGAACCGCATGCTGGATATAAGAGGCAATGGAGACAGCATTCAGGTAGGACGCTGGAGGCTTATAGGGGAAAGTTTTAATGCATATTATTAAAGTTTATGTTTTTAAGTTAGCATGTCTTCAGGAAAAGCTTCAGCTGCTAAGGATAAAGGGGAAGCAGCTCCCACCAAAGAAGATAAGTCCCAGAAAAAAGTTTGTGCTAATTGTGATAAAAAAGTTGTGGCTTCTGATGCTAAGTTTTGTCAGGACTGTTTGCAAAAAGTAGCTTTTCAAGAAATGCCTAACCAGTTTCAGGAATTTCTTCCATGGATGAAGGTTTCCATGCAGGAAACCTTCACGTCTATGCAGGAATCAACCAGTTCTAAAAAGAGACAGAGGAATGAGGATCCAGGAGAGGGTACATCCTCCCAAAGAGCAGATAATGAGGACAGAAACAGCTTAGAATTCTCTGACTTCTCTTCAGAGGAAGAGGGTGAAATAGTGGAAGATTCAGGGGCTTTTTCTATAGATAAAATTGACAGTTTTGTTAGTGCTGTTAGGAAATCCTTAGGATTAGTAGATGAGAAAAAAGAACTAGATATTATAGATACAGCCTTTGTGGGTAATAAAAGGGTGACACCTTGTTTTCCCATTCACCAATCTGCATCAGATATAATTACATCTGAATGGCAGAAAGTAGATAAAAGATCTTCGGTCACCAAGAAGTTTTCAGCCTTATATCCGTTTGACTCAGATAAGGTTAATCAGTGGGTTACCCCCCCTAAAATAGATGCGGCGGTTTCTAGATTGGCAAAACATACTACTATTCCTTTAGAGGATGGTTCGTCCTTAAGGGACCCTATGGAGAAAAGACTTGAATCAGCTCTTCAGAGACAGTTTTCTGTTATTGGCAGCATTTTACAAATTTCTACTGCAGTGGCTTGTGTCACAAGATCTATTAGAATTTGGCTTTCTAATTTAGAGGAGAACATAGATTCAGGTACATCTAGGTCAAAGCTGATTAAAGAAGTTGCTACTATTAAAGAGGCCAATAATTTCATCTGTGATGCTTCTATGGACTCTATTAAATTGGGGGCAAAAGCATCAGCTCTATCAGTAGCCGCTAGGAGAGCTCTCTGGCTTAAATCATGGGGAGCTGACGGATCTTCCAAAAACAAATTGGTAAACCTTCCATTCCAAGGAGGTATGTTATTTGGCGAACAACTTGAAGAAATCATTAAGAAAATTTCAGGAGGCAAAAGTGCTTTTCTACCTCAGGAAAAGAAAAGAAGATTCTCTCCTCCTAGATCTTCTTCATATAGGAACAGGTATTTTTCCTTTCGCGACTCTAAAAGATACCAGTCAAAAACATTTGAACGGAGAAGACAGTCTTCCAATCAGGCATCCAGACCGGGCTTCCGCAAAGAATTTAACAGAAAACCTCAATCCAAAAAGGAATTCTGAAGGTCAGCGAGGTCCATCTCCAGAGCAGGTAGGGGGTCGCCTGCAGTTATTCCAATCCAGTTGGGAAACAGCGGACAGTTGGGTTCGGAAAATTCTGGAGATAGGATATTCGCTACCATTCAAAGTGACCCCAAAGATCAACAATTTCAGAACGTCAAGAATGCCTGCCAACAAAAGGAGAAAGAAGATATTAATGAAGGAAGTCCAGACTCTACTGGAAAAGAAGGTCATTCAACCAGTCCCACAAAGGCAGAAATCTGTAGGAATTTATTCAGTTTTATTCTTAGTACCAGGTATGCTCTAAAACATCTCCTAAAGAATCTGAAAGGAAAGGCAGTTCACATCAGAACGGACAATATGACGGCAGTCATGTATATAAAAAATCAAGGAGGAACCAAAAGTGTAAGATTAAACAAGGAACTGGCACAGATATTGGTTCTGGCGGAAAGAAATCTGTTAGCCATATCAGCCTCACACATAGCCGGAATAAAAAACATTCAAGCAGATTATCTCAGCAGGAACAGAATACATCCAGGAGAATGGGAGCTCAATCAGGAGGTCTTCCAGAGCATAGTTCGGAATTGGGGAACTCCGGTAGTAAGTAGATCTAATGGCCAGTCAAAAGAACAGCAAATGCAGAAAGTTTTTTTCCAAATGGAAGACAAAAGGAGCCTTAAGTCAGGATGCTTTAAGGCATTCTTGGACGTTCTCTCTGGCCTACATTTTTCCTCCTATTCCTCTAATCAGGGAAGTGATCAGAAAGATAAAGTCAGAGAGAGCGGAGGTCATTCTGATTGCTCCCAGATGGCCAAGGAGGTCCTGGTACTCAGAACTAGTAAGGATGTCAGTTCAGAAACCGTGGCCATTACCGGAAAGAAAAGATCTGTTAATTCAGGGTCTGATATGTCATCCTCGCCCCAGTTTTTTCCGATTGACAGCATGGAGGCTGAGCGGCAAAGTCTAAAAAAGAGAGGACTTTCTATCAAAGTAGCTGAGACTATTATTTCAGGAAGAAAAAAATCTACATTGAAAGTATATGACAGGGTCTGGAAGGTCTTCAGAAAATGGTGCATAAAAAATAATATTTCCAAAAATCATGTTACTGCTCCAGTCATCCTGGAATTTCTTCAGAAGGGATTTGACCTTGGATTAAGCCCTGCTTCACTTAAGGTTCAGATTTCAGCTTTATCAGCAGTTTTTTCTAAACATTGGGCAGAAAATGACCTGGTTAAAAGATTTGTTAAAGCAATAGAGAAAGCTAGACCTAGAATTAGAGAAATTGTCCCATCATGGGATCTAAATACGGTATTAAATCAACTTATTGATTCTCCCCTATTTGAGCCGATAGACAGTATTTCATTGAAGCATTTGTCCTGGAAAACTGTTTTCTTAACAGCTATAACTTCTGCTAGGAGGATTAATGAGTTGCAGTCTCTTTCATGTAAGGCACCTTATTTAATCTTTCATCAGGATAAGGTAGTCCTTAGGATGAAACCTTCTTTTAGAGGTAAGGTAGTTTCTGATTTCCATTTGAATCAGGAAATTGTCTTACCTTCATTTTGTTCTGCCCCTAAAGGGGAAAAAGAGAATAGACTCCATTCCTTAGACCTGGTTAGGTGCATATCAGTTTATTTAAAAAGAACTCAGGAATTTAGACGGTCAGATAACCTATTTATTCAGTTCCTGGGGAAAAGGAAAGGGTTGCCAGCATCTAAGCAGTCTGTGGCCAGATGGATTAGACAATGTATATTTACTTCCTATGTGGAAGCAAAATTAGAGCCACCATTAAAAATAAAGGCTCATTCAACTACAGCCATGGCCACTTCATGGGCAACCAGGGCTGATGCTTCTCCAGAAGAGATATGCAAAGCAGCCACATGGACGTCTATTTCCACATTTATTAGACATTACAAATTGGACATCAACGCCTCAGCAGACGCCAGATTCGGCAGAGGGGTATTGCAAGCGGTAATTCCACAATAACTGTGAGTCTCAACAAATCTGCTATACTTATTTATATAAGATACGGTTTGAACTAAGATACAATTTTATTGTTATCAGTGTATATTTCCCTCCCTGGATATAAGCTTGGGAAGTTCCCACACGTAAACGTGACGGGGAGTGCACAGAAGAAAGAGAAATTTTACTTACCGATATTTCTTTTTCTTCTGTGCGTTTCCACGTCACACCCACCCTTAACTATGTTTTCTCTATAATATTTTTCAGCTTGGACAAAAGTAAAAACTGAGGACAGTGGGGGGAGTTAGCTATTTAAAATATTTGAGACGGTCCTACCAGCTGGAGGCAGGAAGTAATCCCACACGTAAACGTGACGTGGAGATGCACAGAAGAAAAAGAAATATCGGTAAGTAAAATTTCTCTCTTTCCCATGAGCATTTGCTTAGCTCCTATTTTCTGATTGACTCCCGCCATGGCAGCCATTTTGTGAGCGTTTCTAGCGAGTATCCTACACAGGGTTGGACTCTCCTTCTCTCCTCTGCAGATTAACCCTTTGCCTATGTCTATATTTAGCATTTCTGGAGTGAAATTTTAATCTTACGCACTGTAATTGGTTATTTTGACACTGTGAGAATGTCTATACCGATGGAGCTTGGGGCTAGACCTAAGACTAAGTAGGCTGGGGTATCAGTGTCCCCCATTGCGCATTGCTCTTCCTGTCACACAGGGCTACCTAGAGAGCTCTCTGGTCATTTATGCCCAGCATGTTCTGAAGTTCCTGACAGCAACCCAGGGCCTTCCGGCCATGCTATTGAGCCAGCTTGGGTGCAAGAGATTAAGGCTGCGACTAGGGACCTTAGGTCCACTCTAAAACTCTTTCTATCCCAGATACAGGGGGCTCTTCAATTATGGCAGACCCCCTCTACTATCAGATCCTCCCTGCCTAAACCGCAGGGGGGACCTGGTGTGTCAGATTCTTCTGAGGAAGAAATGTTGCAAGATTTGGATGTTGAGGATGGTACTTTCACTGTCGTCCAATACAGGTTACTGGTACACTGGGAGGCGATCCGCCCCTTTAAGTAGGCAGGAACATTTCTCTAAATGTATGCAGGGGGTGGAGCCTCCCCTCCCTCCTAGGCTGCACCTCAGTCAGCACAAACCAGAATGATTTGTTCCTCGGTGTGTTCACACCAGGTGGAGAACATCTCTCTTCAATCTTTAGTTTCTTTATTATTTTTGCAAATATGGAATACCACCATTAGGCGGGTTACCATGGCTGTCATATGCCCTCTTTAAAGTGGATAGCACAGCTTCCAGGGTACTTCTGGTGGATCTTTTGCCCTGATGAGGGAACAACTTGATTTCAAGTACTTCCCTGAGGGATTATCCTCTGTGGTAATTCTTTACTCATTTGGTAACCCGAAGACAGAAGTCCTGCAGAAAGGTGAGCCACCCTTTGAGTGCCGAAGGTCTACTTGTCCCTCAGTGTCCCTTCATTGGGCTTGTACCTGGGAGTTCTCATTGTGCACTCCAGCACTCATTGGGTGTTTTTCTAAATCTTGCAATGTATATGCAATGTATCTGTGGGTTTTGGAGCAGTTTATGTGGGATTTAACCCTTTATCTGCTGGGTTTGCCAGTTTTATGGGTATAAGGATATTGCCTTGGTGAGGTAATGTTTGCTTACATAGTTCATGTGTTTGCTATGTGTTATGGAACTTTTAACTTAAGTAATACTTTTATTAGTAATTATGTTCCGCGCCTTTAAGCGCGCTTTTCCCGCATAGACGCCATTGCTCCTTTACTCTCTATGGGCTTACACTGTGTGGAACGTATCTCTGGAACCGCTTCACATAGCGACTTCAGAGTGGGCTCATTTTGTTTGTCTTCCCTTGCAGTATCATCCGGTTTCGTGTTTGAGTGTGTTGGGGGACTCGGGGGCTTCGGGCACTGTTTTGGGGTACTTGGTGAGAAAAACTACGATTCCCATGAGCGTTTGGTTCGCGCCCTTGTTCTGATTGGCTCTCGTTGCGGCAGCCATTTTGTGAGTTCTTCTCATCGAGTATACTACGCAGGGACCGGACCTTCTCCCTCTCCTCTGCTGATTAACCCTTCGCTTGCCAGATAAGTTTAGTTTTAAACGTTTCTGGGGTGAATACTTAATCTTTCACACTTTAATTGGGTGATTTCTGTCTGTGGGGTATATCCACTGTGAGTATGTCTACTCCACTGGAGCCTGAGACTAGACCTAAGACTAAGGAGGCTGGGGTATCAGTATCCCCCATTGCGTTTTGCTCCTCCTGTCATTCAGGGCTACCTAGAGAATTTTCTGGTCATTTATGCCCAGCTTGTGCGGAAGGTCATGGCAGCAACCCAGGGCCTTCCAGCTACGCTATTGAGCCAACATGGGTGAAAGAGTTCAAGGCTGCAACTCGGGATCTCAGCTCCACTCTTCAGCTCTTTCCCTCTCAGGTTCAGGGGGCTCTTCAAGTATGGCAGACCCCCTCCACTGTCAGGACCTCCCTGCCCAAGCCACAGGGAGCCACTGACGTATTTGATTCTTCTGAGGAAGAACTGTTGCAGGATTCTGATGTTGAATGTGATCCTGAACTCTCTGCTGAGGGTTTCATCAGGGCTGTGCAGACCACCCTCAATCTTCCCTTGTGCCAGGAGACTCCTCTTGACCCAACGGATGTGTTTCAGAAACCTTCAAAGGCTGTTACTTGTTTTCCTACTAACCCTACTCTTGAACGTTTAGTTTCTGATGCGTGGAAAAAAGCCTGATAAGTCCTCTTCAGTCTCGAAAAAGTTTGCCAAACTTTATCCTTTTCCTGAGACTGAATTGGCTAAATGGGTTCATCCTCCTAAGGTGGATGCTCCAGTTTCTAGGTTGTCCAAATCTACTGCTTTGGCTGTATCTGATGCTTCTGCTTCACAGGATTGGACGGACAAAAAGTTAGAGACCTGCCTTAAGTAAATTTTTGCCTCTATTGGTACTGCAATGCGTCCAACTTTCGCTGTGGCGTGGGTTAACCGGGCCATTGCGGTCTGGACTGAACAACTTACTGTGGCGGTTCGCCAAGATGCGCCAGTGTCAGAGCAGTTGCAATTACTTGCTAATATTTCTGAAGCTCAGAATTATGTTTCTGACGCTGCTTTTGATGCTGTTCGCATGATGGCGAGGGCTTCCACTTCTTCTGTGGTGGCTAGACGCGCTCTTTGGTTAAAAATTTGGTCTGCTGACACCGCTTCCAAGAAAGTTTTGCTTTCTTTGTCCTTTCAAGGGACTTCCCTGTTTGGATCTGAGCTAAAGGAATTGATCAGCGAGGCTACTGGAGGTAAAAGTACTCTTCTACCCTCAGTCTTTAAGAAGAAATTCCCAGCTAAGCGCTATTGGTCCTTTCGTTCCTTCCAAACTGAGACACGCCCCACGTCCCAGGTGGATCCGCCTGCTCCGCGCGCCTCCTCCAAACCCAAACAGTCCTGGAAGCCCAAGGTTGTCCCCAAGGCCAAGGCTTCCAAGACTGCTTCGGCATGACTCGCCGAACCCGGGTCCGCATCCGGCTTTAGGTGGGTGGCTTCACCTCTTTCGCCGGGTTTGGGAGGATTCAGTGGCGGACCCTTGGGTTCTTCAGGTGGTGTCAGAGGGATTCAAGATCCCTTTCTTTTTCCTTCCTCCTTTTCAAAGGTTCGTGATCCAGACGTGCAGGAATCGTCCAGACCATCTGAAGCTCTCTGTTCCTCTACCTCCTCATGTCGAGTTGAGCTTGGAATGGTGGTTGGATCTTTCCCATCTCCTGAAAGGGAGATCCTTCCAGATCCCTTATTGGACCACGGTCACGACGGATGCCAGCCTCCTGGGATGGGGGGCAGTGTTGGGTCGCTTCAGTGCCCAGGGGAAGTGGAGCCTGGAGGAATCTCTTCTGTCCATCAACATTCTGGAACTCCGTGCGATCTTCCTTGCCCTACGCCATTGGGAATCTCAACTGGAGGGTTGTCCAGTCAGGGTAGAGTCCGACAACGCCACCGCTGTGGCCTACATCAACACAAGTCTCGCCGTCTGGTTAGAGGTCAAGGCCATTTTGTCTTGGGCCGGAAGTTCATGTTCCCGTCATTTCAGCGGATCACATTCCAGGCATAGACAACGTCATGGCAGACTTTCTCAGTCGTCACACAGTCGACAGCAGAGAGTGGGCTCTTCATCCGGAGGTGTTCCAACTCCTCACTCGGATGTGGGGGGTTCCTGTGGTGGATCTGATGGCAACCAGACACAACAGGAAGGTTTCAGTGTTCTGCTCTCGGTGGAGGGATCCACTGGCTCTGGCAGTGGACGCCTTGTCAATTCCTTGGGAATTCTCCCTAGCATACATCTTTCCTCCTCTTCCACTGTTGATCAGAGTCATCCAGAAGCTGAAGATGGAGCGTTGTCCAGTTATTCTGATCGCTCCGAATTGGCCTCGTCAGTCCTGGTATCCGGGCCTGATGGCCATGTCTGTGGCGGAGCCTTTTCCGCTTCCCTCTCGTCCAGATCTTCTGCTACAAGGCTATCTGTGGAAGGAGGATGTTCATCGTCTTCATTTGATGGCTTGGAGGTTGAATCCTCAATTTTGAAGAAAAAGGGTTTTTCCTCTTCTGTGGTGTCTACGATGCTACGCGCTCGTAAGTCTGTGTCTTCTAAGATTTATCACCGAGTCTGGTCGACCTTTGTAGCATGGTGTGCTGATAGGGATCTATCGCATGATTTTCATCTTCCTACTGTCCTGGCCTTTTTACAGGACGGTGTTGATAAGGGACTCAGTCTGAGTTCTCTTAAGGACCAGACTTCAGAGCTCTGTCTTTCCAGGAACGCACTGCTGTTATTCCTGACGTCAAAGTTTTCTTCCAAGGTGTAGCTCATGTTCATCCCGCTTTCAGGAGTCCGGCTCCTCAGTGGGATCTCAATCTAGTTTTGGGGGCCCTTCAACGACCCCCCTTTTAGTCTTTGTCTACTATTCCCTTGCGCCTTTTGTCCTGGAAGATGGCCTTCCTTTTGGCTATTGTATCGGTTCGCCGGGTGGCGGAATTACAGGCCTTGTCTTGTAAACTACCTTATCTGGTGTTCCATAAGGATAAGGCTGTGCTTCGCACTTCTAAGGAGTTTTTGCCTAAAGTTGTCTCTGAATTTCACATCAATCAGGAGATTGTGGAGCCCATTTTCTGTCCTAATCCTTCCTCTGACAAGGAGAGGGATCTTCATTTATTGGATGTTGTGCGTTGTCTCAAGTTTTATGTTCATCGCACTGAGTCTGTCAGGAAGTCTGATGCTCTGTTTGTCATTCCTGAGGGACCTTGGGCACGGAGACCGGCATCCAAGGTGACTATTGCATCTTTGATACAGTCTACCATTCGTAAGGCTTACGAATTGCGTAACAAGCATGTCCCCTTTTGGGTTACTGCTCATTCTACCAGATCAATTGGGGCCTCTTGGGCCTATAAAAATCAAGCGTCTGTTGATCAGCTGTGCCGGGTGGCCACTTGGTCCTCTGTGCACACATTTTCAAGGCACTATCGTGTGGATGTGCTGGCCTCAGCTGATGCCAGCTTTGGGAGGAAGGGCCTGGAGGCAGTTTTTCCTGTCTAGAATCTTCTTCTGAGGTTCTTAGTGCTTCCTTACTGTTGAGCCCTGTTGGCTTTGATTCAGTGTGATGTGTTTTGTTCTTGGGGTCTGTTCTTACCCCTAGTTGGTGTCCGTTGACACTTCTGATGGTTGGGATCTCTGACCGGTTGGTTCATGGACGTTCTGGTGCGCCTGGTCCTTGCCTCCTTCCTGCCTCTGGGAAAACTCAATGTTTGGACATCTCAGTGTACCAGTAACCTGTATTGGACGACAGTGAAAATAGGATTTTAGTCTTACCTGTTAAATCCTTTTCACTTAGTCCATACAGGTTACTGGTCTCCCACCCTGTCAAGAGACCATGCTTGGCTCTCCTGTGGCATTCTGTGGGAGTCCTTTGGGGCATGCTTACAGGGGTGGTCTTCTTCTCTTCTATCTCTGGTCAGTGTTAGTGTCTCAAATCATTCTGGCTTGTACTGACTGAGGAGCAGCCTAGGAGGGAGGGGAGGCTCCACCCCCTGCATACATTTAGAGAAATGTTCCTGCCTACTTAAAGGGGTGGATCGCCTCCCAGTGTACCAGTAACCTGTATGGACTAAGTGAAAAGGATTTTAACAGGTAAGACTAAAATCCTATTATTTTGGAGTCTTCTAGGTCACTTGGGGACCCTTTTGAGTCTGATACTGAACCCTCTACTGAGGGCCTGATCAGGGCTGTATTGACCACACTCAACATTCCCTTGATTCAGGAGGTCCCTTCTGATCCTTCTGATTTTTTTCAGGAGCCTGCAAAGCCCCTGACCATAAAATCTTGGGTATAATACGCACAATTTTACCCCACTTCACCTTATGTGAAGTGGGGGGTGCGTATTATACATGAGAGTTAAAAAAAAAAAAAAATAATAAAAAAAAAAATTAGGGTTGGCTGATCCCTTCCCTCCCTCCCCCGGGTCAAACCCGCTGTCAGAACAAGCCTTACTTGCTTGAAGTTTAACGCCCCCACTTGAAGTCCGCATCTTCTGCTATAGAGAAGGCAAAATACAGAGTTATGCACAGCTTCCCTGCGGGCGGCACGCTTCCCTTTGCTGCCCGCTTCCATCAATGGGCTTACAGGACCTTCCGCTTTCAGCCAATGGTAATGTATCAGCTCTGGCTGCCGATGCAATGTCCATTCCCTGGACATTCTCTCTGGCCTACATTTTTCCTCCTCTCCCAATGTTCATAAGGGTGTTACAGAAATTGAAAGTGGAACGTTGTTCAGTAATTCTGATTGCTCCGGATTGGCCTTGTCAGTCCTAGTATCCGGAGCTTCTGGCCCTATCCGTGGTGGAGCCTTTTCCGCTCCCATCTCGTCCAGATCTTCTTCTGCAGGGTTACCTGTGGAAGGAAGATGTTCATCGGATCAATTTGATGGCCTAGAGGTTGAAACCTCGATTTTAAGGAAGAAAGGGTTTTCTTCTGCTGTGGTGTCTACTATGCTTAGTGCCTGTAAGCCTGTTTCTTCCAAGATCTATCACCGTGTCTGGTCGACATTTGTGTCTTGGTGTGCTGACAGAGATCTGTCTCAGATCTTCCCACTGTCCTGGCCTTTTTGCAGGACGGCGTGGACAAGGGACTCAGTCTGAGTTCTCTTAAGGGTCAGACTTCGTCGGCAGTTTCTGTCTTTTTTTCCAGAAACGCATTGCTGTCCTTCCTGATGTCAGGGTTTTCTTCCAGGGCGTTGCTCATGTGCATTCTGCCTCGGAGCCTGGCTCCTAAGTGGGACCTTAATTTGGTTTTGGGAGTTCTCCAACGTCCTCCCTTTGAGTCTTGGCTACTATTCCTCTACGTCTCTTGACGTGGAAGATGGCTTTTCTTCTGGCGATTATGTCTGTTCGTCGGGTTGCGGAGTTGCAAGCTCTGTCCTGTAAACCACCTTATCTGGTGTTTCATAAGGATAAGGCAGTGCTTCGCATCTCTAAGGAGTTCTTACCTAAGGTGGTCTCCGAGTTTCACATCAAGCAGGAGATTGTGGTGCCCTCTTTCTGCCCTAACCCCTCCTCTGACAAGGAGAGAGATATCCATTTGTTGGATGTGGTGCGTTGTCTCAAGTTTTATGTCCATCACACTGAATCTGTCAGGAAGTCTGATGCTCTGTACGTCATTCCAGAGGGTCCTAGGGCAGGAAGACCTGCATCCAAAGTGACTGTTGCGTCATGGATCAAGTCCACTATTCGTAGGGCCCACGAGTTGAGGAATAAGCATGGAGGCACAGAACCCAGAGGAGAGAGGCAACACTATTGGCATAACCCAGACGCCTGGGAGGTACAGAACCCAAAGGAGCGAGGCAACACTATTGGCACAACCCAGACAACTGGGAGGTACAGAACCCAAAGGAGCGAGGCAACACTGACCCTGGCACCGGATGCTAACAGACCGAGAACTATCCTAAGCAAACCTTAGAATGCTAGGGGTGGATCGCAACACAGTGAAGTTAGATATATATGTACGCAACCAGTGTCCCCTCTACGGAGGATGGTACAACACAATGCTGGCTCTTGAGCCCAAGGCTACTGCAGATAGGAATATGCACAACCCTACCTGGACTGTCCAGGCACACAAAGGTTCGATAGGTAACGCCCTGTGATATACTGCAACTCCCCAAGGGAGTGAGCCCAGCGCTGTAAGGGAGGTGGACACAGAGAGATCAGAGTAACACAGTCAGTACTATGGACACTGTACCGGTACTTCGCGTTTGCACACCGCCAGCGGCGGTAAGGAGAGTAGGTACAGCACGAATGCTTAGCTAACGGTCGACAGAGTAATAGATCCATGTGGGGCAACCGACTAGTGTAACGGCAAGACACCACAAGTATAGCAGGAGCGAAATGGAGGCCACCAGGCAGTAGGCTAGATACACAAGGCAACAGTGTGTCAATACGTTTGACATGGAATAGACTCGAAGTCAGGTATGGTCCGAAACGGAGTGGGTTCTCAGCCAGACACAGTATTGGAGCGGGTCCTCAGCCAGATACGGTCAGCAACGGAGCGGGTTCTCAGCCAGACACAGTATTGGAGCGGGTCCTCAGCCAGATACGGTCAGCAACGGAGCGGGTTCTCAGCCAGATACAGTTTGTAATGGAAGCAGGTCCTCAGCCAGATACGGTCAGCAACGGAGCAATCGAAGTACAGCAAACTTGTCAGGCAGGCCAGTTCATACACGATCAGCAATAACGGAGCAAAAGTCAGGAAATAGTACACCACGAAAGGGCACCATAGTGTAGACATGACAGAGGTTATAAAGGCTATCACTGGGTGGCGACAAGATACTGGCCAATCAGCAATGAGATAAGGAAATAGAAGAATCAGAATGTTGCCGTCTGCAGCCAGGATCACGGGCACCGTGATACTTCGGCTGATGCCAGCTTTGGAAGGAAGGTCCTGGAGGCAGTCTTGCCTGTCTAGGATCTTCTTCTCAGGTTCTTAGTGTTTCATTTGCTGTTGAGCCCTGTTGGCTCTAGTTCAGTGTGCTTTGTAACAGTTCCTGGGGTGTTTTTCCCCTGTTCAGTGTCCGTTGACACTCTAGTTTTGTTGGGCTTCTTTGACCAGTTGGTTCATGGAGGTTCTGGTGAGTTTGGGGGCCTTGCACGTGGTCCTTGCCTTCTTCCCGCCTCTGGGGAACTCAATGGTTGGACATCCCAGAGTTACCAGTAACCCGTGTTGGACAACAGAGAAAAAAAGATTAGTCTTACCTGTTAAATCCTTTTCTCTTAGTCCATACAGGTTACTGGTCTCCCACCCTGTCAAGGGACCATGCTTGGCTCTCCTGTGGCAGTACATGGTAGTCCTTCGGGGCATGCTCACAGGAGTCTTCTTCCCTTCTATTTTTAGTCAGTTATTAGTGTCTCAAATCATTCTGGAGCTAGCTGGCTAATATGCAGCCTAGGAGGGAAGGGAGGCTCCACCCCCTGCATACATTTAAAGAAATGTTCCTGCCTACTTAAAGGGGCGGATTGCCTCCCAGAGTTTACCAGTAACTTGTATGGACTAAGAGAAAAGGATTTTACAGGTAAGACTAAAATCCTCTTTTAATCTTTAAAAAAAGAAAAAGGAAAAAAAAAAGACTCCCTGCATGCCGCCATCAAATGGAGACAGGAGAAGCTGTTTTTCCTTCTAAACTCTGGTTTGAACAGTGGTGGTGTTGGTCGTGGGGGGAGCATCTTCCTTGGCCACATCACAAAGACCTTTTGTGTGATCTAGACAAGCTAGGGCTCCGTTTCGCATCGGGGGTGGTCTGAGCAGCAGTCCTTCCTATATGCATGCAAGGAGTCCGTTTGAATTGGCCCAACACTTTTTTAAATTAAACAATCACACCACAAACGGCACTGGCAGGCACATACAATAAAGTATTTGGGCCTGTAGGAAGGTGCAAAGGCTCATTCTCCTTCCCATTGTTGAATAATAAAATATGAAGGCAAATCTTATTCATACCTATATACTTTGCACAGGTGAAAGCTCAAGCACAGCTCAGTGGCTGCCACCACCATCAACAGCAACTCTCCCAACTTCCCCTTGTCCTAGGCATGCACCTAGGTTTCCTTTTTCATGATCCAGCTCTGGTTCCAGGGGTTTTACTAGTGAATTAGAGAATGCATGCTATAAACTTGGTGTTTTTTTTTTTGTTTGTTTTTAAACACCCCCCACATTGATGTAGCTGGTATGCTCCAAAATTTACTGCATAGAGCCCTTTGGGTGACTTCTCATGCACACTTCTTATTTCCTCACACAGGCTAATTAATTGTCCATGCTACCAGTGGTTTTGAACTTATTAATCATCCATGTAATGCAGTTTTCAGACCAATCACTAGGTGGACACAAAGCCCACAGATATGAAGTATTCTCTCTCTTTTTTTTTTTTTAAATGCTGCAGTAAATGTTTAATTTTCAGCTCAGGCAAGATTGATTGCAGTCCTCCTAGCATTGTTCTAATACAAACATATTGGCATTTCTAAACCTATGAAGACCATTACTTTATTATTATTATTGTCAAGAGGCAACAGAATACGATAGAATGAGGTATAATAAGGGTACATTAGGGTATTTTCTCTAATACAATCAGTTTTTGCCATTGTTTTTTACTTCAGATTCAGGTAGTGAAACTAAGTCAAGCTTGCTAAAAACTTCACTTGATTCTAAAGCTTTCATTTTGGAAAGCAGACGGCACTCCTCATTAAATGAGGACTAATTACCTTTGTATGTGTGCAAGTGTGTCTGCTTGTGTGCTTTTTTTACTTTTTTCTCCCTAATCCATTTTTATCCCAAGTGACCAGATGGGGAGGGGGAGATCAAGGGTAGATATTTGGATCCCTGTATCTGTTTGGTCTGGGGAGGGCTACATTTATGGCCACCTAGGGAGATGACCATCTCATCTGCTGGCAAGGGAAGTAAGCTAGTTTCCCTTTTGATGAATAAAACAAAATACAGCTTTTGCATACTGTTAATTCATTTTCTTTAATGTAGTGGGATGCTGACCAGTCCATGGTGCCTTCTGTTTGTGCACATGGAACAGTTTACTAATTCCATGTGCATTTTCCCCAGCTGGCAATGGAAATAAAGCAAGCTACCCAAAGTTGGCTGGTTGGATATCATGGGTAAGGATGTGTGGAAGGCCTAATTTCTTACTCACTGGAATTTCCATGAAAGAGAAGCTATATTCCTCCTTGATGAGAAAATGTCACTGAAACTTGCTTCTGGAAACTGTGAAAACTTCCAGTGAGATTCCTCTCCAAGTTTTATGTTCTCATGAGTTTTAGAGAGTTTCCATGGTTCTCACTTGATCACAAGGCACAAAACATGATGCCTCTCATGACACGTACATTTTCACACACTCACACCATGCCGAAGCAGGTAAATAGTCAGCAGAAAGTGGCCTTCCAGAAGGAACTCCCGAGGGAGGCAGGCACCTCCATTTTACATTGCTTTCTTCCCGCTTAATGATGGGAGACCTATTTTCCAACAGCTGGAGGTCCAGCAATGAATTACTTTTGCCTCAATATACATTTTTTTTTTATGTTAATCCCTCAGTTTTCTCTTACTGATGTCACCCAACAGGGAGTGGATGTGTTCTGTATCGTTAGAAAAGCCCAGAATCCTGGCACGGAAGTTACCTCGCAAGGTCAGGGAACCTGCCCCATTGGTCCAAAATGGATATATTTCTACCTCAAAATTCTATTATTTATAATAACTTTTGAGGGGTGGTGTTGTTATGCTTTGAATGTATGCATTTTTTAAGCAAGCATAATAATACAGCTCATTTTTTCTAAGTAAAGTGGGACAGTCCCCTTTTCCACACCTGGACTGAAGATAAATGGGTATTTTTTTAGGGGATTTTTATATCCCTACCATTTTGAAAGTGAAACTTGGTTAATCTGTCCATATGTTGTCTTAAATTTAGTTATATGTTATAAATATTTATAATAAAGTAAATATGGCTTTACAAAATTAAGGATTAACCATAACAATAGTTCTAGTATACTGCATTACTTTGTCAGAGAGAAATGTGGTACAATAATAAAAATTTAAGGCCCAGAGAGAGAGAGCTTTAGTGCCATGGAATTTGGACTGGAGTGTTATTATATGAAATGTGCATGTTCTTTAATGCATGTGGTTTGGAATGCTCTAGACACCTCTTTTGCACTCAGAGGATTAACCCATGTCTCCCAACATTACAAACAGCCAAAGAGGGACAGTTATGTTTTAGGTGCTGGTTTTGGGGGTGTGGCTGTTGGGGGGCGCATTATTGAGAATGTTTAGGTCATTTCATGATCTATTGACACCTCTTTGTGTAACTGGAAAAAAATGATTTAGAGCAAGGCCAAAGTATTATTTTAACTCCTTAAGGACCATTGACGTGGCAGGACCGTCACGCTGGTCCGGCATTTAAGGACCAGTGACGGTCCTGATACGTCACGTACTTTTACTCACCGCACTCCTGTAGGAGCGCGGTGAGTAATACCAGGGACTGAAGTTGATTGCTCCAAGACCGGAGCGATCTCTTTCAGCCCCCCGTTCGGCATGCCGCCCCACGTGATCAGTCACGTGGGACGCACGTCAAAGTTTCCTATCTGGTCCTTAAAGGACCACACACCCTTCGACTGCTGGTCCTTAAGGGGTTAAGTAGACCAATTTATAAACACAGATGCTAAAATTTAAGAAAGCATTTATGTGAGTTTTATTGCTGTGGAGCTACGTGATAGTTATTTACACACCACACAATCTGATCTCCTAAAAATAGGGACACCAGGGTGGGAAAGAGGGACAGAGGGATTTGGGTCTCAAAGACTCTCCTTTGGAAAGAGGGACACTTGGGAGGTATGTTAACCCACTCACCAGTCCCTGAAATGACTGCACAGTATGGTTAAAAGTTCTAAATAGTCATTGAAAAAAGTATATTAACCCCTGGATGCTCGAGGAGCATAAAGGTGGAACATTGTAGAGTGTAAGAGGAGGTGTGCCCTGAGAAAAAGAAGGCTGTCTGCTTTTTGGGGTAAAGTTAGGGTTTGAGTGAAATGGAAAGGAGTAGTGATCTCCCTTTTCCACTGTGCCAGAAACAGCCTGAGGTCCGCATGTGGTCCCAACACCTACTGTTTCAAGCAATTATTTTAACCTTTGAATGCTACAGAGGTCTCCAATGCACTGATTTAGCATGTTCTAGAGACATCTCTTGCACTGAATGGGTTAAAAGCCCCATTTCAATATATATGAATTTTGTGAATTTGTCCCTTACAATGTGTTGTTTACTCCAGAATTGTACCTTCCTACATAACTGTCTTTTGAAACTGGTTCCTTCTCGATGGAAGGGAGCTTATTTTTTTATGAGTTTTTATATTTTTCTTAGTTAAAGCAGAACTTTCAGGCATTTTAATGTCATTTTTAACATAGAGTTAAGCTTATCCATACTTGTATTATCCTTAGTAAGTCCAGGATTATTTAGAAATGTAACTTCTTTGGAGACTCCCTGACAGACGACAGCACAGACATCTTGCAGAAGAGGCATCTGTGCACCTCTGCTGTCTGTCCCTGTCTCCTCAATGATTGGCTAAGGGGAGTTGCATTGTACCTTAAGGTACAGACAGCGCAGATGCACACATGCCTCGAAGTCAAGATCCCTGCCGGTGAGTCTCTGAAGAAGTTGAATTTCTAAATAATGCCGGACTTACTAACTATAATACAAGTACGGATATGCTTAATGCGATTTAAAAAATTATTTGGAGGGCACATTAAATGCATGAAAGTTCAGCTTTAACAATTAACCCCTGGGCATCTTAGAGAGTGCATTGTAAAGGTGGGACTAAAATGGTGACTGCAAATATTTGGTTAAATGTCTTAACCATTTGAGCACCAGAGGCTTATGCATAGCATTGCATACCAATCTGGCACTCAAAGGGTTAATAAGCAGAACAAAGGCTTATGTCACAGTATGCTGCACGTGGCAGAGTGGATCACACCAGGGGTGGGTTGGTGGGTGAGTGGAGTATGGCAGCTTTGTCCAATATCTGTATAGAGTGAATGTCTGCCACTGCAAGAACCAAATGGCTGTAACTGAGAAAGATGGGCAGTGGCACTATATTGTGATACACTGTTTTCTTTCTTTGGCACCCCATCTCTATTCAGGGTTTGATTGGACTGATCCGTGCTTATTTAGATCACCTATTGGAAGGGGGGTTGAGTGGGCGTATGAGTTAGATGCGAGGAAATTGTAGAGTATGGTATATGCTACTCCATATTGGAGAATAAAGATGTTAACAAAGGGGTAAGCAATCCTTTGCGCAAGTGTTAATTATCCTTTATTATTCTTATAGAACAAAAAAAGTTGAGAACTGGAGCACAGACTAAATGACTTCATTAAATCTGTTTATGAATGCACCACTACTACTACATTTAATATTACTGTAATTAGAAATTTGGAGCAAAAAAAAATTATACTTTTTTGTCAATTAACTTGGTCATCAATGCGTTGCGTAGCCCCCTGGCACTCAAAGGGTTAAATATACCTGGTCCTCCTGGTCTTGTGAGTGTTTAAGAAGTGACATCACAGAACTGTAGCATGTTGAATGGTCATTGAGGACTGACTGGATCATCTCTGAGTTTAGCGCAAACATTGACATAGCACCCAGAATCTTTCTTGAGAGCATTAAGGGTTAATATTTCAAAGGTCTCAGGGTGAGCTCATTTCAGAAGTTCCTAGGTTTATCAGTAGGTCATGACGTAACCTAAGAATTATCGGTAATATATCACCCACCAGTCATGGCCCCAGCAACACCACCTAAAACAAATGCTGCTATTTTGCCATTTGTAATGTTGGGAAGTATGTTATAGCTCAAAATAAACAATGCCCTATATTTATTCCTGGTTTACATTTTGGTGGAGTCAGATTGTTGCATGCCTCACTGGCACTCAAAGGGTTAAAGATCTACTATATTTACTTAATGATTATACAATTTTTCTGTGGGATTAAGTGAAAACAAGAAAAAAATGTAACCTCTAGGGCAGTGGTTTTTGCCTGAAGAACCCCTAACTCACAATCTGGAACTTTTGTGGCACCCCTAACATACTTATTTTGTAACTTATTAAGGGCATAATAGAGGGTACAATACATACAAATATACAGTTATTCTTAGGTTTACAATAATTATTATTGTCAAAGTCTTCATAAAAAAACATGGTGCACCCTGTGCTGATGGCCATGGCACACCAAAGTGCCACAGCACCCTGGTTGAGAATCACTGCTCTAGGGTATTTTGACCACAAAATCTTGTTGTAGTTGAAACTGTATACATTCATTCTTTTTAGTTACAAAGAAGAAGATGACTAATTTCCCAGCACATAAAAAGTTCTGATATAAATGTGTCAGATGTACATAGATTAACATCTTCATGTCCCTGCTGCTCAAATGGTTACCATAAAACAGCTACATTGACTGTAATAATGTGCTTTAAGCTCCCATATCTCAGAATTTATTTTGTTGGTTGTGCCCGTAAATAACTTCAGAACTGTTATAGTTCCAGTATACATTGTTGTAACTGAGAGATTACTGTAACAACAAAAATCATTACTACTTTGTATTTCAAATGTTATGATCCACTGCCCGCCCCTTTCTGGCCGCCTCCCACGGAATCTGAGATCGGGTCTGGCAACTTGAGGGCTGCAGTGAAGGACAAATTTCAGTAAGTAAGTATAAGGGAAATCCTGCCCCCCTTGATGAAGGAGGCAGGATTTCCCTTTGCTTACTGAAGTTTGTCCGTCTCTGCAGCCGTCCCGACCAGCCTGCATCTTCTGAGTGACATGGGGAGAAGGGGAGGCGGGGGATCTTCAGTGCTTCATAATGTTTGAATTACAAAGAAGTAAGCGCTTAGACATAGCACAACTGGTTCCTTTTAATTTTCAGAAGACTCGGACCGCTCATTTTAAATGGACATTACTATCACTTTAAGAACTCTGAAGCATCAGTCTCAGAACTAAATGTGAACTACATCCACATTTGTATGTCCTTAGGGCCGTGATTGGAACCTTGATCACATGTTCCCAAAAGTAGAACAGATGTAGTACATGGATGTGCTTGCATGTTTATCATCAAGGTAAAAATTGCATATAAAAAAATTGGATAGATACAGAGATAAATTGATTTGTGAGATTAAAAAAACAAAAAACAAAAAAAAAAAACAACCTAGCACCTAAGGGTGTAATAAATCAGAGCTCTAAAATAGTCATGGAATGCATTTTTCCCCAGTATCAATTATGACATATTACAAATGAACAGTGGAAAAGCAAGTATGAGATTCCGCTGCCTACTAAGTGATATGAAAGGCCAGATTTGTTAGTTGTGGAGGGACACTAACTCCACTTTTTCTATTTTGTTTTATTTAGTATAATTTAGTTGTAAAGGGACACTAACTCCACCCTGTAGTTTGGATTTATTAATTGGCATCACTGCACTGGTCCAGATTTCTTTGCACTTTCATACCTTTTGTTCCCACAATATAACAATTTGTGATCAAATGCTGAATTTAGAGGTAGGAGGAGCAGGAGGCACTGAGGCTGGTGTGTAAAGACAGTGATTTCTCTGTCATCCAATACAGGTTACTGGTAACTCTGGGTAGGTGATCTGCCTCTTTAAGTAGGCAGGAACAATTCTAGAATTGTATGCGGGGTGGAGCCTACCTTCCCTCCTTGGCTGCAGCTATCCAACCAGCTCCAGAAAGATATCTTCCTTGGTGAAGATAACACAGGCAAGAGAACAGTTCTGCTATAGTTTTAGAAACTTTTTTATTTTTCTGTTAGATATGGAATACCACCATTAGGCAGATTACCCTAACTGACAATGCCCTTAGATGTGACTAGCTCAGTATCCAGGTGCTTTTTGTGGACCTTAAGCCCTGAGGGGGAAAATCTTGATTCCAAGTGCTTCCCCAGGAGTTACCCACTGAGGTTACTTCTTACTACATGGTAATCTGAAGACAGAAGATCTGCAGGAAAGGTGAGCAACCCTTTGAGTGCTGCAGGTCCACTTGTCCCACAGTGCCCCTCTGTACACAGGGGTGTCTTCATTTGGAGTTCCTATTGCACATTCCTGCACTCATTTGGTCTATCTGTATGTCTGTTGGGTGTTTTGGAGCAGGTTTATGTGGTAACTCAACCCTTTAACTGTTGGATTAGCATTTTTTTTGGGGGGGGGGTTATAAAACTTTTCCTACTGGTTTAGTGTTTTTTGGGTGTCCTAACATGTTCTAATGTGGTTTTAGGCATTTTAGAATTACACACTCAACTTTATAAAATTTGAGTTAAGACGTGCTTTACCGCATAGACGCCACTGCTCCATTCACTTCTAGCAACTTCAGAGATGGCTCATTTTACTTGTCTGCCCTTGCTTTATCATCCGGTTCATGTTTTTAGTGTGTTGGGGGGCTCAGGGGGCTTCGGGCACTGTCTGGGGTACTTTTCTAAGAAAACTACATTTCCCATGATCACTTGCTTCGCGTGCTCGTTTCTGATTGGCTCCCTCTGCGGCAGCCATTTTGTGATCTTTTCAGAACGAGTGTCCTATGCAGGGCTTGGACTCTCCTTCTCTCCTCTGCTGATTAACCCTTCCCCTGCCAGATAAGTCTATTTTAATGATTTCTGGGGTGAAACTTTAATCCTACACACTATAATTGGGTGATTTCTTATACAGTAAGGTTATTTGACACTGTGAGAATGTCTATACCGCTGGAGCTTGGGGCCAGACTTAAGACTAAGGATGCTGGGGTCTCTGTATCCCCCATTTCACATTGCTCTTCCTGTCACTCAAGGCTACCTAGAGAATTCTCAGGTCATTTATGCTCAGCATGTTCTGATGTCCCAGACAGCATTCCAGTGACCTCCAGCCATGCATTAGAGCCAGCTTGGGTGCAAGAGTTCAAGGCTACTACTAGGGACCTTAGGTCCACATTGCAACTCTTTCCATCCCAGTTACAGGGGGGTCTTTCATTCTTTTCAGGCCCCCCTCCTACGTCAAGTCTTCTCTGCCCAAACTGCAGGGGGTACCTGACGTGTCAGATTCCTCTGAAGAGGAACTGCTGGTGGATTCGGATGTTGAGGAAGGTTCTGTGTTGGGCTCCTCTCGGTTCTTTGGGGAACCTTTTGAAGCTGATTCTGAACCCTCTGCTGAGGGCCTAATCAGGGCTGTCTTAACTTCTCTTAACATTACCTTGGTTCAGGAGGTTCCTTCTGACCCCTCTGATGTGCTCCAGGAGCCTAAAGAGCGCCTTACTTACTTTCCACCTAACCCCACTCTTCACAGCCTTGTGTCTGAGGAGTGGAAATCCCCGGACAAGAAACCCTCTGTGTCCAAGAAATTTGCCAAGCTTTATCCCCTTTCTGAAGCCACGCTTGCTCAGTGGGTTCGGCCTCCCAAAGTGGATGCTCCTATTTCCAGGCTATCTAATTCTACTGCCTTACCAGTCTCTGATGCCTCTGCTCTGAAAGACTGGACTGACAAGAAACTTGAGGTCTCCTTCAAGTCCATTTTTGCCACTGCTGGTTTTGCCATGCGTCCAGCATTCACTACTGCTGCATGGGTGAACCGGGCCATTGCGGTCTGGACTGAACAGCTCACCCGGGCTGTCCGTCAGGATGTGCTTACCTTGGATAAGTTGTGCCTTCTCACTAGCATTTCTGAGGCACAGCACTATGTTTCTGCTGCCTTATTTGATGCTATCCGTTTGGTGGCTAGGGTTTCCACCATGTCTGTGGTGGCCAGGCAAGCTCTTTGGCTCAAGATCTGGTCTGCTGACACTGCTTGTAAGAAAGCATTTCTCTCCCAACCCTTTCAGGGTACCTATTTGTTTGGGCCAGATCTTAAGGATCTGATCAGTGAGGCCACAGGGGGGTAAGAGTACTCTTCTACCCTTGGTTCCCAGGAAGAAACTGCCGCTTAAGCTTAATCTGTATTTTCGTTCCTTTCAGAATGAGACACGTCCGTTGGACCAAACGGTTCCCTCAGCTCCGCATACCTCCTCCAAGCCCAAACAACAACGGAAGCCCAAGGTCTCCTCCAAGCCCAAGGCTTCCAAGACTTCTTCGGTATGACTCACCGAACCCGGGTCCGCACTCTGCTGTGGGTGGTCGTCTGCGACACTATCACAGCATTTGGGAGGGTTCAGTGGAGGACCCATGGGTTTTACAGGTGGTGACGGAAGGGTACAGGATCCTTTTCATCTCTCTTCCTCACTTTCATTTTCATCCTTCTCACATGCCTCAGGGTGCAGAGAAACGCCGTCTGTTCGGCGCTGTTTAAGCTCTTCTGGATAAGGATGTTCTAGAGCCTTTGCCAGTTCAGAACAGGGGTATGGGTTTTTATTCAAACCTCTTTGTGGTCTCCAAGAAGGATGGCAGTTGTCATCCCATTTTGGATTTGAAGGATGTCAGTTTCTTTGTGACCCGGATTCATTATTATCAGGAGTCTCTACAGACTGTGATTGCTGCCATTCCCAGGGGAATTCCTTGCTTCTCTGGATCTTCAGGACGCGTACATACACATTGCCATTCATCCAGAGAGCCGGCAGTACCTCCGGTTTGCCTGCGACAGGGGACATTTTCAGTTCTCAGCTCTTCCAATTGGTCTGACAGCTCCTCAGGTCTTCAACCATGTCCTGGAAGCCTTAGTGTCCGTCCTTCACCGGAATGGCATCAGAGTTACTCCATACATGGACAACTTTCTTCTGAAAGCCCCTTCCGCGGAACTTCTTCATCAGCAGGTTCAGCAATGCATTCATGCTCTCACCCATCACGGGTGGATCATCAACTTGGACAAATCAGATTTTTTCCCATCGCAGTGTATGGTCTTCCTGGGCCTCCTCTTCGATACCCAGAAGAACATGGTGTTTCTCATGGACAAGGTGGCTCACCAGATCGCCCACAGGGTTTCTGTTGTTCTGGCTCAGGATCCAGTTCAAGTCAAGAAGCTATCCTCTCTAGTGGGATAATTCATGTCCACCATAGAAGCAGTCCCATTTGCCATGGAGGACACCAGGTAGCTCCAGAGGTTCGTGATCCAGGTGTGCAAGGGTCAACCGGACCTTCTGAAGACGTCAGTTTCTCTTCATGTGGAACTGAGTTTGTCATGGTGGCTCGACATTTCCAACCTGCTGAAGGGCAAGTCCTTCCTGGTATCCTTCTGGACCACGGTGATGACAGATGCCAGCCTCTCTGGCTGGGGAGCTCCTGGTTCGCTTGAGTGCACAGGGTCGGTCTCCGGAGGAATCCTTCCTTCCGATCAACATACTGGCACGCTTTGGGAGATATTTCATGCCCTTCAACATTGGAGATCTCAGTTGGAAGATTGTCCGGTCCAAGTAGAGTCCGCCAACGCCACGGCCGTGGCTTACATCAAGAAGAGGAACACGTTCCTGCCACCCGCAGTGCACATTCCTGGCATGGACAACGTCATGGTGGACTTCCTCAGTCGACACAATGGACAGCAGAGAGTGGGAGCTACACCCAGAGGTGTTTAACCTCCTTGTTCAGAAATGGGGTCTTCCTTACATCGACCTGATGATGACAAGACACAACAGGAAGGTACCGAGGTTCTTCTCTCGGTGGAGAGACCCTCTAGCTCTGGCAGTAGAATCGATGTCCATTCCTTGGTTATTCCCTCTGGCCTACATCTTTCCTCCCCTACCAATGTTGCACAGGGTGTTACGGAAATTACACCTGGAGCGCTGTCCAGTTATTCTGATTGCTCCGTACTGGCCTTGTCAGTCTTGGTTTCCGGAGCTTCTGGATCTTTCTGTGGCGGAGACGTTTCGGCTCCCTTACCATCCAGATCTTCTACAGGGTTACCTGTGGAAAGAGGATGTTCGTCAGCTAGCTATGACCGCTTGGAAATTGAATCGTCCATATTGAAGAAGAAAGGGTTTTCTTCTGGTGTGGTGGCTACTCTGCTCAGTGCCCGTAAACCTGTTTCTTCCAAGATCTACCATAGTGTCTTGTCGACCTTTCTGTCTTGGTGTGCTAATAAGGACCTGTCTCAGGATTTTGAACTACCTTTCAGGATGGTGTGAGTAAGGGCCTCAGTTTGAGTTCCCTTAAGGTTCCGACTTCTGTGCTTTCTGTTTTCTTTCAGAGGCGCATTGCCATCCTTCCTGATGTCAAGGTTTTCTTCCAGGGCGTTGCTCATGCTCGCCCGTCCTTTAATATTCTTGCTTCTCAGTGGGATCTTAACTTGGTTTTGGGCATTCTTCAACGCCCCCCATTTGAGTCTTTGGCTACAAAACCTCTACGCCTCTTGAAGTGAAAAATGGCCTTTCTCCTGGTGATTGTGTCTGTTTGCCGTGTCGCGGAGTTGCATGCTCTGTCCTGTAAACCTCCCTATCTGGTGTTTCACAAGGACAAGGTGGTGCTTAACACTTCTCAGGAGTTTCTCCCGAAGGTGGTCTCTGAGTTCCACATCAATCAGGAGATTGTGATGCCCTCTTTCTGCCCGGGCCCCACCTCTGACAAGGAAAGGGATCTCCACTTGTTAGACGTGGTGCATTGTCTCAAGTTTTATGTACATCACACGGAGTCTATCAGGCAATCAGACGTGCTGTTTGTCATTCCTGAGGGTCCTGGGGCAGGAAGACCTGCATCCAAGGTGACTATTGCTTCTTGAATGAAGTCTACTACTCGTAAGGCTTATGAGCTGCGGAAGAAGCCTGTCCCTTTCAGGGTCACGGCTCATTCTACTTGATCTATTGTGGACTCTTGGCCTTTCAAGAATCAGGCCTCTGCTGTTCAGTTGTGCAAGGCTGCCACTTGGTTGTCTGTGCACACTTTTTTGAAGCATTACCGTGTTGATGTGCTGGCATTGGCTGACGCCAGCTTTAGGAGGAAAATCCTGGAGGCAGTATTGCCTGTCTAGGATTTTCCTTGGTTCTTAGTGCTTCCTTCACTTTTGAGCCCTGCTGTTTATAGTTCAGTGTGCTTTGTAACGTTCCTGGGGTGCCATTACCCCTGTTTTGTGTCCGTTGACACTTCAGTTGTTCTTGGGCTGTCTCTGATCGGATGGTTCGTATATGTTCTGGTGACTTTGGGGGCCTTACGCCTGGTCCTTGCCTTCTTCCCGCCTCTGGGAAACTTAATGGTTGGTCCTTTTTCCATCTCACATTTTTTAGACCTCCCGTTGGAGGAATGGAGGTCACCTGACAGTGGGCCTTCCTTGGCATATCTCTCTCCTGTACCCTTTTTCTGCATTGCTATTACATAGGTAACTAGGGCTATGGCTGTTTGGGAGGTTTGTCTTCTGGATGCATCTGAGGAGGCTCTAGTGGTGATTCAAACCAAGATCCTTGAGTCTATTGCATATCTTACTGAATGGCTTTTGCTATCGCTAGGTTGAATGGAAAGGCTTCAGCTCTCTATCACTTCTCCTTCTGTGACTTAAGATTCGAAGAAGTCTTTGATGCCTCCATTTGTGGGTAAGCAACTGTTTGGCCTAGCCTTGGAGAAGGTTATCCGCTATGCCTCTTGAGGCAACAGTACTTTGTTGCCTCAGGTTACTCCTACACATTCCAAGATGCGTGGTTTTCATTACCCCCGTCAGTATGGCGCATATCAGTACAAAACCCAAGCAGGCCTGGTCAGGCAAGAAGCCTGTGCAGGATCCCAAAGATGACAAAAGTTCCTCTGCATGACCTGCTGGGGTCTGGTCCGCCTCAAACAATAAGTGGCCATCTAAGGTTGTTTCTGTTGCAACCTTTTCCTGGTTCCCAAAAAGATGCTGTCCTATTCTCTACTTCAAGCTTCTCAGTGTGGTTTGCCTTCCAAGACCATCATTTTCAGTTCAGCCCCTTCCTTTTGGAGTGGCCTCCTAACTGCTGGTGTTTACAAAAGTTATTACCACTCTGGAACCGCACAACTGCTCACTAGGGATTTCTGACTCCCTACTTGGATGAGGAGACTTTAGATTTAGACTTGCATATCTATTCTTGTGCAACATGGTTGGATTCTCAATTTCAAGAAATCTTTATCAGGTAATTAATTGGGCCCACCCTGCAGGGGCAAATGGTGAGCTCTAGGTAGGCACAGATTCTCTTAGATTTTGGGGCTGGGACCGGTTTCATGGCATGATCACATCCCAACCTTTGTCATTGACTGGGTGCTGGTTAGTTTCGAATCTTAAACTACTAACCTGCAAGTGGCTTTACAAATTGTATTACCTTGTATGCTGGGAATTAGTATTTTTTTTCCTTATTTTCTGCTTAGTCACAATTGTTTAACATTTTTCTTTGAGTCTGGTACTTAATGTGCCACCTCCTAATTTGGATAGTGTTTTGTTCTGAAAATGTTGTGACAATATAACTATTGCTAACTATTTACCAGTGATTATAAACCAACAAGGCAACGTTTTAATTGATTTTTATTTGCAATTAAAATGTATAATTATTATCTTCATGACGTTTAACTGCATGGATGATCTAAGGGATGGTATGAAATTGTGGAAAATTGCAGTGGTTTACAGGAAGGCACCATTTTTGTAGGTTCTGATTATTAGTTTTGGAACTTGATTACTTATACAGGTATCTGTTGGTTTTCTATTTTGGCACCATAAGAATTCACATGGTCCAATACTCTTCCTCCATTAAAATGCAAACAGGTTTGTTCCATTAAAGCTGAACTATCACCTAGATTCAAAGTTTTATAGTGGGTTTTAATAGTTAACCCAACATTAGAGCTGGGTGTATTTTGTAAAAAAAAAAAAAATTGCTCACAAGTGCAGATATTAGCCTATCAAAATCTGTCACTTCCGCGTTCTGCGGGACTGTTGCAACCCCAGTAGCATTGTATATGGAGTTTGCTGTAAGCACAGAAACCCAGCTTCGAAAGGGAGCGTGAACGCGCTCCCTGGGGCAGCTGGGAAGTCAAGCGGGACATTTAGTCCCGCAGAATGCGGAAGTGTCCGATTTTGATGGGCTAATATCTGCACTTGTAAGCAATTTTTTTACAAAATACACCCAGCTCTAATGTTGGGTTAACTATTAAACCCACTATAAAAGTTTGAATTTAGGTGATAGTTCCACTTTAAAAAGTTATGGATCATCCATATGCACCTAAAGGAACCAGACACTTCTATAACATAAAGACAGACTGTTCCACTCAATGTCTCCCTCCCAGCCATGAATGAGATTATCTCCACACAAAACTTGAAATCTTTTTCCCATCATTTCTGCCCAAAACTATAGTTCTGTAACCAAAAATGCTCTGAAACCACAGGAAATAGTAAAGATTAAAAGCTGGATTCAAATGCAGGAGATAAATGTTACCTCCCGTTTTATCCAGAATTTTCCTGTTGAAGTCTATGGGGAAACATGGAGATGAAAGTAGAAATAAAAGTAGCACCTGCATTTGAATCCAGCCCTTAATCCCATGGTTGTCTGTGCCAGAATAAACATATTATTTATAATACTGATGTGTAGCTACATACAAATCCAGAAATTGTATAAAAACCCTGCATAAATAGACCCATTGCCATTCACAGCATGCACACACATTTTTTGTTTGTTTGTTTTTTTTCCCCTTTTTTATATACTATTTTAGGGACTATTTGTATACCCATGGATATTTTACTTGGCGCCTATTCAGAGAGATCTTGTATTTTTGTAGGATAATAAATTCTGTATGGATCCTCTGTAATGAAGTTATGAGTTGCCCAGTACATTTGTATACTTTGATTGGATATCCGTTTCAATACGGAGGTACAAGGTATATATCGTATATCGGGCTTGACTGGAAGCATGATTAGAGTTTTGCTCCTCTTAAGGCTTTCCACACTATGATGTGTTTGATATTTATTTGCTTTGTAAGTTTGCAGACACACAATTTTAGATACAAATTATGCTGTAAATGGCAGTTGGTCTTTTTATGCAGCGTTTACTCGCTGGACCTGATTTTTTTTTTTTTCTAATACCATTTCTGAATGTGCATGTAGCTGAAAGTGGGGAGGGGGTTGTTTTGAGTGGCGTGGTCATTTGAATAGACCAGTCTATCTTCCATTTTTATGCTACTATTTGGATATTGACATAAAATCATTATACTGTTTTTCTTTGTAAACCTTTTAGGGCCCCATGTTCAAACGAAAACTGGATTCTGGAGCAAATCATCTGCACTACAGGGACAAATAAAAATCCCTACAATTCTTATTAATTTAAATGGGGATTTCACCCCCTGCTTCTCAGTGTGTTGGAAATCTATTTAGCATTCAAGGGGCTAAAAGTTTCATTTATCTCGATGGGAATGTGGAGGTTGGTTTACGTTAGGATTATTTCAGCTTTCTGTAGAACGTTAGCATTAACCCTTTGAGTGTCAGTGGGGTAGGCAGCGCATTGCTTTGCAATGTGTTGCCTACCCCGCTGGCACTCAAAAAGTTAAGCATGTGAGAGAATACTTCTATAGATGGTGGTACTGAAACACAGTCTGAGAAGTTGATCATTATATGCAGAACTATGAACTGCTAGAAAATATTGTCGTGAACCAGATGTTCTCATAAATGTTATTGATAAACCTGGAGAATTGGCCCAACTCTTTAAGCCCACCTCACTAAAAACCAAGACCTTAATCCAATATGTGCCACCCATGCAGTGGGGACATTTTTAAAATTAAATGGTGGTTTTAGTTGCATTTATCTTTGGAATTGTCAAGGGATAAATACTATCTTACATGAATAAAAAGTAATATTGTAGATAATCCAAAAAGGACTTGCACCAATCTATTTCTATCTCTCAAACCTTTGTGGTTTGAGAGATATAACATTTTAAAGTTCTCCTCTCACTGAGCTGACAGTTGGAGATTTGTGTTGTTTGAATTGAGGCAGCTCTTAAGCAGAGCCAGAATAGCACGATCTAAAAAGAAATGTTTCATTGGAATGGTCTACAAAGTGTGCCTGGTTTACAGGCAGACTTTGCAGACTGTTCCAATGAAGTATTTCTTTTTCAATTTCGTTATCTCGGCTCTGCTGAAGAGCCGCCTGCTGGTCCTGGAACCAGGATCTCCTGATGTCAGCTTACAGCTGATGTTGGGGAAAAGGGAGAGAGGGGGAACATTAAAATGTTCTATCTCTCAAACCATAAAGTTATGAGAGATAGGACTTGCACGAATTGATTTCTTTTTGGATTATCTACAATATTATGTTTAATTCATTCATGTAAGACCTCAGTATAATGCCAATTGTAGCTTGCTGTAACGGTAGCAGCCGTTCACACCACACTGAAGTGAAGCATGAACGTGCTCACTGGGGCAGCTGGGAGGGAGGTGGGAGGAGGCTGTAATAGCGCTGGGAAGTCCTGAGAGCTGTGCCAAAGATGCACTGTTCCGCTGAATGCGGAAGTGCTTGTCTTTGACATCAAATATCTTTAATAGTAGGTAAAAATAAAATGTAAGCATAACGTTTCCTGATACTGCTTATGTGTTTGAACATATGGGAAAAAATTTTTGTCAGGTGAAAGTTCCCCTTTTAATAAATACAACATTGTAGAGTTTATACCGTACATTCTTTAAGTGGACTCACAAAATGTTTTAAGCTTTATCAGAATTTCTTTGAAGCATCTAATTTTAGTTGATTTTTCTTTCTTCTGCCACAATGATGACCAGCAGTCGACCCCACCGAACGCATTTCGAAAGGGGAGTTTGAGCTGAGAACACAGTTTAGGATTCAATCAGTAGACATCATCAGAGTTTGAAAAATTGAGAGTAAAAATTCTAGCCATTGCACCAGTAAAATGTAAAAAAAAAAAAAAAAAAAAAAAAAAAAAAGTTTTAACCCTTTGAGTACCAGTGGAGAATGCAACGCATTGCAAAGGACTATCAGGACCCAAAAAACAAAGATCTAATTTATTATTTCCCCTTAATATTCTGCTGTACTTTTCTCCTTTTATCCTTGGTTGCACTTTACCTTTTGAACATAATTTTAGAGGAGTAATGAACTTTATTTATTTATTTTTTAATGAAAAGCTATATGTTAGAGATTTTCCTGCTGAGTAAAACAAGGGCACTCCCACTGATGTCAGCTGTTTTTTATTCCAAATTTGATATTGTTCAAATAATCAGGAAGTGAATTTACTGTGTGTTTGCTTTACTGTTAGTTCTTACAAGAAGTGACAGACAGTTTCTATCACATTCTATGGAGAAATATGTCACTGACTTTCCTCTCCATTAGAATGTACAAAATAACTATTTGGAATTTGACCACTAGAAGGCACTGCTAATGTAAAAAACAACACAGGTTTAAATGGTAATTCTGGAAATATGCATTTCTCAGCAGTGGGAGTACCCTTATTTTACTCAACAGGAAACATCCTACAATAAGAGGATTTTAGTCTTACCTGTTAAATCCTTTTCTCTTAGTCCTTCTTCATAAAGTTTAATGCTCCTTTAAGATCTAAAGGATAGTTGATTGTGCTGTTTTGAGGGCAGAAATTTGGATGAGTTTGGATTGATATTTTTGCCAACGGATGAGCAGTAGTTCATCACCTGATCGCTATGGAAGCCAGATAAAGAATTGTTTTATCTTTCTGACTTATTAGATGTTATGGCTAGTTTTACCTGCTGTCTAATGCTTTTGGGTGGTTTGGCTTATGTTTTAAGGAACTGTACAGGTAACCTTTACACCTAAACCTTAAAAAAACACACTTTACGAAGTACAACAGATGTCAGTCAATTAACCCTTTAACTGTCAGAGCAGTAACTCCCCCTATTTTTGTTTTTCAGATGTGAAATCCTTAGTGCTGCAACGGTATTAAATCTGGCACAAACCAGAAGCACAGTAAAAAATGTATTCACATTTCCATTTAAGTGTTATTTTAACACCTTGAATGTTAGAGGCCTCCAGTGCACTGCAAAGTATTTGCATCAAACTTTCTAATAAATATATTATTCTTACTTTGCAGAGAAAGTGAGAATTTAAATGTGCTCTCTCTATTACATGTTTACAGCCAGCTAGACCCAAGGGCCACATTAACCACAATGCTTGGATACTTCTCTGGAACACAAAAGGCTTAAATTGACCTGCGGGTTATATCCAGCTCTCCTGCTGTATTTTTCCTCTTTTGTTGTAAGAAATACCTTTTTGAAATAAAATGTAATCAAGAAATTGAAATCTATTTAAATGACAAGAATCAAAGCTGGTGAGCTAGCTCAGTTGTTTAACCCCTAACGACCGTCCAATCTAGCGGGGGACTTTTTCAGGTTTTTTTTTTTTTGTGATTAATTCTGGGATGGCAGAGCGGTGTACGGCTGTGTTTCCATCCCAGAATTCCATGATATTCCAGGACCATCTCCGGTCCTTAAAGGGGAACTTTCACCCCTTAATAACTAAATCTCCCCTTACTGCTGACCTGGCGACTAGCTGCTTAGTAGCGCTAGTCGCCAGAAATCTTACCCCGTTCTCAAGATTTCGCCGTTTGAAAGGATCAGGAAGCACGGACGTCTCTTCACAGTGACGTCCGTGCGCCTGCGCTGTCAGTCCCTTGTCAGTCCCTTGTGCACCGTACGGTGCACAAGGGACTGACAGCGCAGGCGCACGGACGTCACTGTGAAGAGACGTCCGTGCTTCCTGATCCTTTCAAACGGCGAAATCTTGAGAACGGGGTAAGATTTCTGGCGACTAGCGCTACTAAGCAGCTAGTCGCCAGGTCAGCAGTAAGGGGAGATTTAGTTATTAAGGGGTGAAAGTTCCCCTTTAACACAAATCCACAGGTGATGGTCCTGGCACGTCACCAGTCCTTAAGGTGTTAATACACCAGCTGTAGAACTTGTTCTAGTCCTGACAAATTCAATCTCACCATTCTGAGGTAGATAAAATTGGTACCCAGGACATACTTGAAAACATAGGTAATCTCAATGTATTCTTCCTGGTAAAATACTTTAATTAAAAACCGCTAAGAAGGCCCCTGATCCTGGTTTCCAAACCATAAATTGTCCTATTACTTGACATAAAATCACTTGAACAAGAACTGTTATTCTGTTGAAAAGAAGGAAAGCTCAGTCTGGCTGGCCACCCCACAGATGAGAGAAACAGGCCACTGGTTTATTGTAAAAGACAGCCTATAATTTTAGAAATACAGGGCATTATGAAGATGTTTTGCTTACATCCCTAGTATTAAATGCTGATCTTGAAGAACTTCATACTTTTTCACATTTTGAGGGATATATTGTGACTCTTTGGCTGTTATAATTGAATCTTTATTTATATTTCAGGACTCCATAACATCCAGGCATCTGCTGCAACTCCAACCTAAGCTCCTGAAGTGACTAGTGGCCTGCTTAATTGTAGCTACAGGAAATGTGATGATGGGGTCTTGGTAACCAGCTTTGGAGTGGAGTGATGAAGAGACTGGAAAAGCCATGCTGGAAGTGACAAACTATATGTTTAAAGGAGAAGTTTCCAAAAGAGAACTGCCCCCAAGGTAGGGGCATTAATATATATGTCTTCTTGTCTTAAAAATGTAAACCATATATAATAAAATGTATGGGTGGCCATATAGAGTGAACTATACAAAATAAAAACTGCCACAATAAAATTAAATATATTAACAAAACACACTCATGGTCTTAAAAGTACTATTTCATCATAGTTTTCCTTTGGCAGGTTTGCTTCTATGAGCATAAACTTTCTACTTGCCATTCTTGTGCATCAGTGGCTGATTAGCTAGACCATAGGTGCTCAGATCCTCGGTTCTCCCCCAGCAGTGTACACTTTAAGGATCACTTCCTATAAACACCACCTGTGGTATCTCTTTAATTCTGAAGGATGTTCTTGTACGAATGACCTTAATTTTTGTTTAAATGAGAATCCAGAAACATGCACTGAGTGGGAGACAGGAGGGGGGCTCCTTAAGCTAGATCACTGATTAAGGGGGTTACAAAACTGACCTCCACACAAATTATGAGACTTAGAAGTCTCACAGTTCAGGTTCCAGAGGCTGTTCAAGTGGCCTCCATAGGTAGCACGTTTTGGGTTTCTAAATCTAACAATTGCTACTTGTGCAAACAACTTTGTATAAGTGAAGTGTTTGGCTTAAGCCATGGATTGACTTTAAAGGAATAGTACATCCCCAAAGTGTATTGTAACTTAGTTTTCGGTAAACCTAGCCTCCACTTCCAGTGATGGTTGCGACTTTAGCTATGTCTCCTCCTTTGTCCACCTCCTATAACCGCAACTGCCATTCAGCGCTTTAAAGCAGAACTACCATCATAATAACATTGCCCCCCAAGCATTTACTAACATAGCGATAGGCAAAGCCATACTTTCATTAGGCTGAATAAGTCCGCCTAGTAAGTCCTGAGCCACCCCCTTGAGCCTAAGGCCCCTAGCATACAACAGGTACACCCAGATGATAAAATGGCCCTGCACTTATGTTCTTAAAGAGGAAATATCATCATAATAACATTGCGCCCCCAAACCATTCCTAACATAGCGATAGGCAAAACCATACTTTCATTAGGCTGAATAAGTCCGTGTTATTGAGGAAAAATAACTTTTTTTGCAGGCATCATCTGCACAGAGCTTACAAGAGAAGCTCTGTGCACCTGTGTCGTCAGTAACTTCCTTCCAAGGGCACATCACAAAAGACAGGGTCTTTGGTGTGGAGACCTCCTCCTCCAGCTCAACCCCCTACCTACTCCAGAATTCTTATGTTGTACGAAGCAGAAGCAGTTGGCGTGCATGGCCATCCTGTTTTTACGTAGGGTTTTTTTTCTTTTCTTTAGATCTGGTGCTGCATAGTCTCACATTAGGCAGGTCACCATCACTGGGCTTCTTTGGAGTTGGATTGCCCAGTTCACAGATATCTTGAGGAGTGAAGACAACTGGAGGGGAGCACTCAACAGATCCGCCTCGCATCAGTAACATCCAGCAAAATATTTAAATATAAACATAAAATATAAATATAAATATTTATTTAAAAATATCATCAATTTTATTGAAAAATAATAGTAAAATAGCACACCAACAACAATGGAGTTCATAAAGCGTGCATGGCAAATGAAGTTACAAAAATTGCCTAACGCGTTTCGTGCAAAATATACACTTAATCATAAGCTTGAGGAGTGGACCTTTCTTGCCCTGTGGAGGGTGGGTTTATGACAAGTCTGTCCCTCATGGCTTTCTCTTGAGATTCTGCCCTCTCCTATGATGGTAACCTGAAGACAGAAGACTGGTAAGTAACTTATGTATAAGTGGAAAACTCTTAAGAGACTTTTCCTTAGCAAAAACAGCTCTGGAAGTGTGCCCATATTCCAATTCTGAGGAATATCCTCAGGTCTCTCAGGGATATCCTCGTGTCTTAGTCCAGGAATCCTAAGCATCTCCCTCATCAGATGACCTCCTCCAGGAAGGAGCTTCAGTGGTGCCTTCATTGGCCACACCTGACAAGAGGGAGATCTTTTGTGATAACTGAGTTGATCATGGTTACAATGGACACCACCCTGAGGGACTGGGGTGCAGTCCTGAGGCACTTGGGTGCCCAGGGCAGATTGTCAGGGGAGGATAGTCTGCTGTTCATCAATATTTTTTGCGCCCAGAGTGATTCGTCTAGCTCTCCTTCATTGGTCCTAGGTTCTCACAGGGATTACAATCAGAGTTTAGTTGGACAATGCCATGTCTGTATTGTACATCAGCCAACAAAGGGGAAGCAAGGGCAGTAAGATAGCGTGGAGAGAAGTGAAGGATTTCCTCGGGTGGCAGAAGCTCAAGTTACAGCCATCTCCGCTATTTACATTTCAGGAGTGCGTATACTGTCTGGTCCATTTTCCACCAGTGGTGTGCAGACAAGAAAATGTCTGCACAGGTTTTTAACCTCTTTTTGGGGCTGTCTTTTCCCCAGCAAGGAATCAACAAAGATCTCCGCTTGAGTTCCCTCAAGACGCAGATTTCAGCCCTCTCTGTTCTTTTCCAGAGAAGAATTGCTATCATCCCAGACTTGAAAGCTTTTCTACAGGGTCTGCTCACGCTTTTCCCTCTTTTATGGATCCCATGCTTCAGTGGGATGTCAGTCTAGTCCTGGGTGTTTTTCAGAGGGCTCCTTTTGCGACTATAGCTTCCATCTCTCTCTTCCGTTGACTTTGAAGATAGCCTTTCTCTTAGCATTTGTCTCTGTTAGGGTGGCTCTGGCACTCAAAGGGTTAATATGCTGGTAAAAATATAATCCTACTTTTTATTTAAATAAATAATTGCTTATTGGTAGGATGGGTGGGCTTGATAAGTGATGCCCATTGACTTCCTTGGCAGCACTGCTGGTTCGATAGGGGGCTGTGGGGGCTGAGCACGCAGCCTCTATAACTGAAGTCCTCTGATTTCCATTGCTGTGCAGGGATCCTCTATCCATCCTCGGATATCGGCACTTTCTGAACTGTCTGTCACTCTGCCTAGCAAAAACAGGCCTGCTGAAGGGGAAACTATCAGATGCCAGGTCCATCTTAAAAGCTTGGACAGCCTTACACTTATGTTACATTACCTAGCACTGCATTGCACACCCCTCTGGATCTTAAAGGATTAATAACATTCCTTTAAACAAAACAAAGTCTTAGATTACCAGAGACATCTGCACACTCTGTGTAGTGGTATTTTCAGGGTAATAAAAGTGGATGTGGCCAGTGCAGACGCCATAAATGCTGCTATTCCTTAGACATGGTGCCAGGCATAGGGGTAGGAATGACTTTGCCTAGTCTTTTGTGTAATCCCATTGTCATTCATGTGAAGCAAGTAAGAGCTCAGCCTGCTCACGGACCACCATCAGTACATCAAGTTATTATTATTTATGAACTCTTAACTTTATTGTCTAAGTGTCAACACAACACTACAGCATAGGTCACATGAGCAAGTTCGTTGCAGTAGCTTGTTGCAACAATTTGTTTACAATATAATTTTCCCTGTCGTCCAGGATAGGTTACAGGTAACTTTAGGAAGGCGACCTTCTTGAAAAGAAGTGTAGTGTGGAGCCTTCCTTCCCTCCTTAGCTGTGCACCAGCCAATCCCCATCCAGTAAGATTTGTTCCTTGATCAAGCAAGGCAAGAGAACAGTGCTTAGTTTTTAATTATATTTATTGTTTTCTGTTAGATATGGAATACCCACCATTAGGCGGGTTACCATTACTGACGTCCCAGTGGTGGAGTGCTCCGTTTCAGGTGCTGTTGTGGACCTGAGGGGAAAATCTTGTGTAGCTTGTCTTTTCCCTAGGAGAAGCCCACTGAGGCTCCTTCTTTACTAATGGTAAAAAGGTGAACAACCCTTTGAGTGTGCTGTCCCATGCTTCCCCTCCACACAGGGGTCTCCTGTGGAGTTCCTACTACATACCCCTGCACTTATTGGGCCTATATGTATGTCTGTTGGGGTCTGGAGCACAGGGGTTTCTGTGGTAAATTTACCCTTTCTTTGCCTTGTTGAACACTCTTATGGGGATTATTGCACTTTCCTTACTGTGTACAGTGTTAATTACCTTTATTCTGGTGTTTGTGTTTTTCTGCTTTTAGACTCACTTTGCTTATATTGCATTATTTGAGTTTGCTTTACCACATAGACGCCATGCTTCATTCACCTCTATGGGACTTTACACTTTGGGACATATCTCTGTATCCGCTCAACGTAGCGACTTCAGAGATGGCTCATTCTGTTTGTCTACCCTTGTCCTGTCATCCAGTTAATGTTCTGAGTCTTTTAGGGGCTTCGGGCACTGTTTTTGGGGTACTTGAAGGGAAACTACATTTCCCATGAGCTCCTGTTTCGCACGCTCGTTTCTGATTGTCTGTCGTTGCGAACGCCGTTTTCTCTTTTCCCTTCACGAGTAACTACGCAGGGCTTGGACTCTTCTTCTCTCCTCAGCAGATTAACCCTTCGCCTGCCAGTTAAGTGTAATTTCACTATTTCTGGGGTGAAATATTAATCTGACACTGTATTTGGGCTTTACCTAATGCTTTCAGATGTTTATACCGTTAGGATGTTAGACTCATTGGGACTTGGGGCTAGACCTAGGGCTGATGTTTCTGGGGTGTCATTGATTATTGTTCCTCATGCCAAATGGAGTATTCAGGACACTCATGCCCTTTATGCACTGTGGCCCCTGCGACTATGCCAGGCTCTCCAAGCTGCAAACAAGAGCCACATTGGGTCAGGGACTTTATGGCGCAGAGTCCTCTTCTTCTTCAAGGGTTTCTTCAGTCTTGGAAGCCCTCCACTCCCCTCAGGCATGTGGCCTCTATGGCACCTGACATTCCTGACTTGTTTAATTCCTCTGTGGAGGAACAGCTGGAAGTTTCAGAGGACTTTGTGTGTTCACTTGGGGCTTCCTTCCATCGTGGGGCACCTCCATTGAACTTGACCCTGGACCCTCTGCTGAGGGTCTCATTAAGACAGTTCTAAACACCTTATACGTTCCTATTACTTTGGAACCTTGGTCTGCTTCTTCTGTCCTTCAGGGACGCAAGACGTTTTGCACATTTTTTCCACCTCACCCCACTCTTGACCAGATCATCCTGGATGAATGGAATACCCCTGTCATGAGTTTTTGTCTGAGAGACTGTCTAAGCTCTCTCCCTTTTCTGATGCAGCCTTGGCTCAGTGGGCTACACTTCCTAAGGGTGATGTCCATATTGCCAGTCCTTTCCCTTCCCCTGCATCTCCTGCAGTGGATCCCTCTACTGTCACAGACTTTGCTGATATGGAGGTTGATGATATTTTACAGGCTGTGTTCTCTGCCATAGGTACATCTTGCGACTTACCCTGGCTTCTGCATGGGTTAGCAGAGCTGTTGCTGTTTGGACTGACCAGCTGTCTGATGCTGTCCATGTGGGTGCTCCGAAAGCTACCATTTTGTCACTTTTGGATGATATTTCTGTGGCTCAGCGCTATCTTACTGACACCCTATCTGATGCTGTTAGGTTTGAGGCTAAGGCCTCTGCCCTATCTGTGGCTGCTAGGCACTCTCTGTGGCTTAAGTTCTGGTCTGTTGACCCGACCTTTAGGCAATCTGTGGCTTCTCTCCCCTTCCAGGGTTCATCCCTTTTTTGGCACTGATCTGAATGACATAATTGGCGAGGTTACTGGGGGCCGGAGTGCTTGGTTCCCCTTGGCCTCCAAGCGCAATCTTTAGACAAGCAGGCACCATCCTTTTCACACTTCTCCTGATGGACTACAGGGGTCTGGCCCGGTGCTTTCTCAGGCACTGTGTTCCATCCCTATGCCGCCACAGCACTGGCGACCAGGCAGCTCCTCCACAAGCCTAACCGCCTTAGGCAGGATTAGCCGGATCTTGGTACATCTGCACCTGTTGGTGTCGGTCTGCGGCACCCTTCTTTTCCTTTTAGCGTTCTGCAGACATTGTTGCAGACCCTTGGGCTTTACTGGTGGTTTCTGGAGGGTACTGGATTCTTTTCAGCTTCTTTCCTTCCTTCCTTCCTTCCTTCCTTCTTTTGGGACCGGATCTGTCTTGTTTCCTTCCTTGGGTCCATTCTGTATCTCTTGGACAAGGAGGATCTGGACCTGGTTCATTACCCTGAACATGGATTGTACTCTTGTTCTACCCTACTTGTGGTTTCCAGGTCGGAGGGCTGCTGCTGCTGTCCTGTTCTGGACCTCTAGGGCCTTGATTCCTTTCTGGTCAAGACTCTTTTTTTTTTTTTACAGGGATCTTCTATGACCAGGCATTCCAGCTAGGTGTCCGGGGGAATTTCTGGCCTCTTTGGATCCGCAGAGTGCCTGCCTGCACCTTGCTGTTCATGGTTCGTTTGTGACATGGGCACTTCCAGTTGTCTGTTCTCCCCTTTGGGCTGACTTCCACTCCGATGGTGGTTATTTGAGTCTTGGGTGCATTGATTTCTGTAGTGCACACAAGTCTGTTCAGGGCTCCTTCTACATAATTGCCTTTCCCGACTGGGTTCTGCATTTGCCCAGGTCAAACCCTGTCCCATTGCTGGGCTTGGTCTTTATGGATCTCCTGTTCGACACCGGGCTGGGCATGCTCTTTCTGATGGAGGATCTGCATTATTGGGTCACCTTTAGGTGGCCTCATTTCTGGCTTGCAGATCCATTCAGGCCAAACCGTTGGTCTCCTAGGTGGGGAGCTTGGGTTCCACTATAGGGGTGGTGCCAATTTGCCTAGGCCCACTGGGTTCCACAGTGGGTTGTGGTCCCATTTTGTTAGGGGTGTCTAGATTTCTTACAGAGATGGGTCTCTCTCTTCCCTTCCATGTGGTGCTGAGTTTCCTTGGTGACTGAGGTCTATCCAACCTGTGGAAATTGGGCTCTTTGTGATCCCAGTTGTATTATGGATTTGATGGATGGTCGCTTGGTTGTCAGAGGAAACTCTTCTACCCGTCTGTGTTCCAGAACTCAGGACGATATTCCGTGCTCTGAGGGGTTGGTCATCTCTTCGCTTATATCATCAGCCAGGATGGCTCCTGCTGTCTCGCAGCTTGGTTGGAGGTCAAGGCTTATTTCCTGTGGATGGAAGACTGTGTCCTTGCCCTCTTTACTGTTTAGATTCCAGGTGTAGGGAGCATCTTAGCTGTCTTCCTGGGTCGCCTCACCGTGGACAGCAGAGAGTGGGAACTTCACCAGGAGGTGTTCACCATCATCTTTTTGGGATGAGGTCTTCCCTGGATCGGCCTGATGGCCGTCAGTCTCGACTGCAAGTTTTTTTCTATTCTGCTTTCCTTGGAGGGATCATCTGGCTTACGTAGTGGCTGTTCTATTGTTCCCTTGGGTGTTTCCATTGGTCTACTTTTTTCCTCCTCTTTCCAGGGTTCTGAGGGAGCTACGGATGGAGAGGTCTCTGATCATCCTAGTTGCTCCATACTGGGCCCAGTGTCCCTGTTTCCAGGGGTTGCTGGACCTGTTTGTGTGTGGACCGTTTTGACTTCCATGCACAGCAGATCTCCTACCACAGCGCTACCAGCGGAGGGTGTACTCGGGGGATCTGAGTTTGATGCTTTGTGGATCGCATCCTTGTTCTTGAGGTAGGAGGATTTTCTCCTGCTGCGGTTGCCACTGTTTCAGGCTCGGGTACCTGTTTCCTCTGGCTTTCTATTTGATTTGGTCTGTCTTCCAATCTTGATGTGTGGACAGGGATCTGCCCTCACAAGAGTTTACTCTGCCAACTGTCCTGTCTTTTTTACGGGATGGTTTGAACATGGGCCTTAGCCTGAGTTCTTTGAAGGCTCAGACTCTTTTTCCGAGGAGCCTCGTTGTTCATCCAGATGTCAAGATTTTCTTTCTGGGTGTCGCTCATGCTTTCCCTGCCTGTCGGCATCCCACTTCTCTGTGGGTTCTTAATCTGGTTCTGGGAGGCTGGCGGCGGCTTCCTTTTGGGCCTTTGGCTACTATTCCTTTTCATCTTCTGCCCTGAGAGATGGTTTTCCTCTTGGCGGTTGTCTCTGTTAGTAGAGTTGCTGACCTGCAGGCTTTGCCCTGTAAGCTGCCTTTCCTGGTGTTTCACAGGGCACTTGTACTTCCAGGATTTCATCCTAGGGTCATTTCTGAGTTCCACATCAACCAGGAGTTTGTTGTGCTTTCATTTTATACTGCCCTACTCTGTCAGGGAGAGGGGTCTCACTTGTTGTATGTGGTTCGCTGCCTTAGTCTTATGTGCTGTGCACCTAGTCTGTTCGCCAGACTGATGCACTCTTTGTCCCTGAGGGTCCCAGGGCTGACAAGGCTGCATTCAAGGTGGCGATTGCACCTTGGATCCGGTTTACTATTCATATGGCCTGTGACCTTGGGATGGAGCCTGCTCTTTTTTGTGTCATGGCTCATTCCACCAGGTCTGTGGGAGCCTCCTGGGCCTCTGTGAATCAGACCCCTGCTGAACTGCTGTGCGAGGCGGCCACTTGGTCACCTGTCACACTTTTGTTCATCACTACCGTGTTGCTGTTCTGGCTTCAGCTGACGCCGGCTTTGGCAGGAAAGTCCTGGAGGCTGTTCTGTCTGGGACTTTATTTCCTGCGTCTTGGTGACCTTTAACCATTGAGCCCTGTTGGCTCTTGTTCGGTGTGCTGTTTTACAGTTATTGGGGTGCTGTGTTACAGTTCAGTGTCTGTTGACAGTTTGTTATGGGCTATTCTGGTTCTGATTAGACCATTTGGGATCTAGTAAATTGGGGGACCGGCACTTGGTCCTTGCCTTTATTCCCGCCTCTGGGAAACTCAATGTTTGGACATTCCATAGTTACATGTAACCTATATTGGACGACAGAGAAAAGAGCATTTTAGTCTTGCCTATTAAAATAGACGTGATGCACATGAATACAAATGGACGCGTAAATGCTCTGCCTGGGAGAGCTGGGAGGGAGGTGGGAAGAGAATTACAGCCGGTATCTATTTTGCCCTACCGCATGTGTTAGGTCAGACAATTCAATCAAGGCCTTAACCCCTTAAGGACCGGCGGTCCTGGGACATTTCCGTCCCATAATGACTGCATAGGAGCACTTGGATGTGCCGGTACACGTGACCTGTCGCATGTATCGGCGCGTCATTATGGGCCTGATAGAGATTGCTCCGATCTTGGAGCTGTCAATTTCAGGCCCTATTTTTACTTACAGCGCTCCCGGTTGAGCGCTGTAAGTAAAAAGTACGTGACGTACTATGACCGTCATCGGTCCTTGAGTATTTCAAGGACTGTGACGGTCATAGTACGTCACATGTCGTTAAGGGGTTAATTTGCAGGAAGAACATAGACCTGGCAAAAGATGAACTTGGTATTTTTTTTTCAACCACATCAACTATGTAAGAGGTTAGTTGAGGGCTTTTTTTTTTTTTTTTTTTGATAGGCAGTACAGAGTTGTAGCAAATAAATACATTTCTATGTCTCCTGAAGCAAATGGATGTGCAGATTATATTCATATTGTCATCCAGCTACTAGCAGCTAGGAGTTTGCAGAGCAAACTTGTTACTTTAGATGAGTGACGGACTTCTAAAACTGGAACAACTGTTCTTGCACCTTCATGAATTACTATACATTCTGACCACATAAACTGTAATTTTAATATGACTAGAATCATTGAAAGTGTTTTTTGACTCTTTTATATGCATCCTTCACTACAGTCAACTGAAAGATCATTTCCAAATAGAACTAGACCGCTACAACTGCCTTCAATGCAGTGCAGCTGAGTCAATGTGCATTTTCATTTCTCAATGTGTTGGTTCCCGCACCATCTCTTCTATTACCAGGGCACTTCAGAGACTTCAACAACTAATATCTGTTGGTAATTCTTGTCTTATTATCTTCAGTTATTGAATGTTTTATATACATAATCACTAATAGCTTGGGTTTTCTTAAAGGGATAGTAATGCTTTGATTTAAGTAACATTTCATATTGTTCATATTAAATTAAAAAAAAAATTAAATGAAGTAAATCCCATTATTTAACCCCTTAAGGACCCATGAAGGTCCTGGACGTCATGGGTTGTTATCCACTTAAGGACCCATGACGGTCCAGGACCGTCATGGCTTAAATGATAGCAGCGTGCCTCCGTGCGTGCTGCTATCATTAATTCCAGGCTGAGACTGAGCGCTCTGAGACCTGGGCGTTCAGTCTCAGCCCTTCTTGCTTGTGCCGGTTCATGTGATCGCCGGAGCAGCGATCACACATACCGGCATTCTGAGAAACAGAGTCAATTTGCAAAGCATGCTGACTCTGAGTGTCTCCTGTACCTCTGTCTCCCTTGCTATCAAAGTAAGGGAGAGAGAAGTAGAGAGGAGACACATAGTGGTAAAAAAAAAAAAAAAATACAGCAGCTGGGGGTATTAACCCCTTCACTGCTGGTGCAGGAGGCTGGCTAAATGCAGGTCAATTTTTGACCTGCAATGATATACTTTATATATCCCCCGAAAAAAACAACATGAAATTAAACTATATTGGAAGGGTGATTGTTGTGGGGCCATGTAATACACTTATACACACCGCCAAATGTCATGGATAAAAAAGTGTCAAAATAGGGTGGGAAAAAGGGACATGGGGATTTCCACCTGGGGGGACAATGGCCACTTTATACTGTGCATTTTGTAGTTATGACAGACCTGTCATACCTTTCATGCAGTCGCCATAAAAATTTAACCCTTTGTGCCCAATTGATCCCAAGAGAAAAAACAAAAATGGTGGGTTTTTTTTTTTCACTTTTTCATAAAGTAAATGGTGGGTTATCCATATATGTGGGGTATCAAAAGAAAGCCCTATATAATTTATGGGGGTGGAATAAGAGACTTAGAGGGAAAACACTGTTGAACAAAGACATAGTCAAAAAGGTCAGCATTGCTCCGGTCCTTAAGGGAAAACTACCTCAGATTTTCCCAGTCCGTAAGGTGTTAAAGTTGTATATTTTAAGAGTTATAAGCTTTTAAAGTTACCCCCTCCTACCCCTTTTACAGACATCCGCTGAAAGATTGAGACTCTGGTCATGCAATAAAAAACAACCCACAGGTGACCCCAAGCCAACATTAAAATAGCAATACATGTAATAAAATAATATGGTAGGCTGAGGTGCTTAAGTAAAACACAACAAAAGGAGGTATATAAAAATGAACAAAAAAGAAAAGAAGTGGCAAACTCATCAGTTCAAAGAAAAAGGAAGAAAAAAAATAGAAAACAGAACAGGATAAAACTCAAATAATATGGCTAGTGCCAAAAATAGATGCAATATGGATTATGTAAACAAGCAAAACAATACAGTACATTATAATTCAAACCAATACTGCTGTTCTTGGTAGCACTGATCAAAATGGGACGTCAGTCTCAACACGTTCAGCTCTGCTGCTTTGGGCGATGATGTTTGTCTGAAAGGATTCCATTTAAGTCTTCTCCACTAATGAAAGTACACAGAAAAATCTGTCAATTTCATAAATTATGTGCAATGACTATTGAGTATTTTGAGCCAAAGTCCTGCTACATAATCTGGAAATAGTTTTGAGGTCATAATAATGAGCCTTCTATTGGTTAGTACAATCCCAAGTGTCAGTAAATATTCCTGAACTCGTACAGTGGCTTAACATTGTGCGCCAAAAGTTGTACATCATACTCCAGAGGTCTTGTATAGTATTCCGAAAATCATACTGCAAACTCTGGAAATTGTTGCCGCCTATGCTCATTCTAGTATCATATCTGATTTTTACATATTATCTTCGTACTCTGGAAGTCATACAAAAGCCACTGCGTACTTTCTTGCTTCTTATACATGCATAAAAATTTCCAATATGTCAGATGCTCAATTGTTGCCCAGCAGCCTCGTAAACAAACAGGACAAATGGAATTGAAGCAGGAAAATTCCTCAACCCTTGCATCATTGTTTAATCTTGTACTCCAAAAACATGATAATGAAGTAGTTAGTTCTCCATTTGAAGAGATCATATAGATATATCTAATAGAGAAAAGAACAATTAATTTTTTAAAATTTAAAAACAGGAAAATTGAGGGCTTCATTTAAAGCGGAACTATCACTGATACGCAACCCCCAATTAATTTTTACTGTAGCGGTAAGCATTGAAATACTTTTGTAATCCTTAAGAGCCGGCATTATTTAGACATCTAAGTTCTTAGAAGACGATCGCACAGACATCTTGCAGAGGAGGGATCTGTGCACCTGTACTGTCTGTCCCTGTCTGTACCGTGCAGTACAATGCAACTCCCCCTTAGATTACTTGCCAGTCAGTGAGGAGACGAGGATGGACAGTGCAGACACACAGATCACTCTTTCAGCAAGATGTCTGCACGGTTGTCTGGCATTGTCTCCAAAAAACTTAGATTTCTAAATAATGCTGGCACTTAATAAGGATTATAAAAGGATTTCAGTACTTACCGTTATAGTAAAAATTAATTGGGGGGCACATATATATCAGTGATCGTTCTGCCTTTAACCTAAAGGTGTGGAAGATGCCAAATTTACTATCTAGCAGCACTCATTTTTGAAGCAAAGACCTTTCAGCATTCCTCCCACACATCCCCAAATAAACTTTATGAAGGATAATAATAAAATCACTTGGTTCATTTTAATGGCATCTATTGAAATACCTTGGTACTGTAGCTACCACATTGCTGACAGAGTGTATATGCTCCATAATCCTTTGTCAAGCTTCTTTAGAAGTCATGCCCACATATATTTTCAAGTAGGGACAAGATGAATAGTAAACTACATTAGTATACCTGCTTTTAAGATATTGTCTAATTTTGAACATTGTTAACCACTAGAATCCCAGAAATCTCCCAATTTCTGTAATAATAAATGTAAGGTTTTAGCAAATGTTTCCATTCTTTTTAAAAGCCCAGTGTCCACTGAGTTTACTGATACCAAATATATATAGTTTTACTTAGGTGCATGGTCTGCACAGCCTCAAATAAACAGGAGCACAAAAGGGTCTTCTAAAACTTACCAACTAAAAATGGACATTTCATTGGTTACATGGTAAAACTACCTTAAAACATCACTGTAATCATTCAAAAGCATATATTTACTGAAAGTAGATAACCTAAAGAATCAAAGACTGTCTGAAGCATCTCCATACACAATACTGTCAGGCAAGGACATTTTGTTAAGAAAAGGGAGTTTTAGTATTTTTCCAAAATATATACAAAATTCACAACTTACAGCCCAACACCGCACACAAACTTAGTTTAACAAACAAAACCTATTGATACCCAGTATAGATGCTTGTTACATTCATAGCCTCAAACTATATTTGCAAATTACAATTTAGAATGAATAATTCACAACAGTTTTAGTAATAACTCCATAAAAATGTAGAGTTTCCTAAAACAGGTTTCCTGCTCATCAGTTGAGCCCAGGAACTGAAAAAAGAGCTTGCAAACTATAAACCTGATTCAGTTTATAATCCACTGTCTGACCATCAAACTTGCAATTAACATTTAAACTAACTTGGTCAATATTCATTGTATAGAGGCTGATCCAGAGAGACAGTCATTGAACTAACCCACAGCTAGCTTGACAAGGAAACTAACCTGTAGAGATTTGCACTTTTTTTACTCCTGTATTTTTATTGCGTGTTTTAACTGTTAAACCCCAGGCAATATCAGCACTGATGTTACAGGGAATTACAGTAGGCAAACTAAGCAGCTTTAGGATGCAAGCTTTCAAGACCTCTTAGGTCTCTTCCTCAAGCACGTACAGATCAATATGAAAAATCCTTTATATACAAGTACACATTCCATTGTTTAGAATGGAAATCAGATAGGGAAGCTCAGTCCAGACCCAGGTTCTTTGATCAGGCAATGGTAGAGGAGTATGATGTAAATTGCAGTCTTCCTCAGAGGAGTCAAAGGACAGGGCATTACTTCTTTTAATGGGAGCTGCAATAGGTCTAGTGAGACCCTGATCTCACTCTCCTTGCATTCCTGTGATTGGCTTACAAATAGCTGATCACAGCTTTGCCTGTCAGCCTGTGGTGCTGACAGGCAAAGATGTGATGAACTCTAAGTAAGAGAGCTGATTATATCTCACTTTTAGTGCAAGCAGTATTCAGGGTCTCTTGGACCCCAATCACTGACCCAGTATGCTCTGAATTCAACCCTGTGAGAACCAGAGAGCCATCCAGCATATTCCCAAATGCTTTGGACAGCCATAGCCACAGGATTAAAGGGATAGTAATACTTTGTTTTATTTTTATTTTATTTTGTAGGCATTAAAAAAACATGAAGAACGATATACGTCTTATCTCTCTAACCTTTATGGTTTGAGAGATATTCACAAGCTATTTCATTGGAAGGGTCTAAAAAGTGTGCTTGCAAACCAGGCACACTTTGTAGACTATTCAAATAAAGTAGTTCTTCTTATATCTTGCGATCTCTGCTCTGATGTAGAGCCATGGCTGGTCCGCGGACCGGAATCCAAATCTGACAGCTAGATGGCAGACATGACCATTTTGGTCAGTGAGGGGAAACTTTGCTTGTGAATCTCTCTCAAACCATAAAGGTTTGTGAGATGAGATTTATATCGTTCTTCATGTTTTTTTAATGCCTACAAAATAAAATAAAGATAAAATGAAGTATTACTATCCCTTTAAGTGCTCTCCTCTAATAGGGTAGAAGTATCAGGACATCTCCAGATGCCCTCCTCCTTAAATCAACTACAGTATGCCACAGTATAAAGAGTTAATATCAATTAAATATGGATGTGAACAGAAACTACACAAACGAAAATTTCCAAAATTGCCATTGTTTTAAACTGTACTCTAAACCCCCTTGAATGCTAGAGAGCTTGGAGGCCTCTCTAGCATTCACCGTTTAAAAAACTCCTTTTAAATGAATGAGGTGTTAAAATCCCCATTTAAGTCAGTGGGGATGTCCATTTAACACTGGTTTGCTCCACAATAGCTCATCTCTTGCTTTCTGCATACTTAGTGAAACTCATCAAGTACTTGGTTCACTAGACTTATCACCGGATTAGGGAGCATAATATTCTAGATAGCTATTTTATGTCCCACTTTGACTCAGTATGGTCAGCCTGCAAACACCATCATATTATAAGTGAAACCTTAAACAGAAGGTTATTGGTTTCTTTCAGCAGTAAAGCATCTACATGATTCAGACGAGGCATCTCATTCATGAGTACAGCAAAGATGCCACCACAACTCTTTCCAGAAGTTTCTGAAGTCGCAAAAGTGAGACAGAGAACACAGCATGTGCGTCAGCTAGTGAAGTACATACCTCTAATGGGAAGAGCAAAACATTTTTATTCTTGGTAGGTACAGTACTGTGCAAATGCTTTAGGCAGGTGTGAAAAATGCTGTAAAGTAAGGATGCTTTTAGAAATAGACATGTTAATAGTTAATTTTTTATCAATTAACAAAATACAAAGTGAGTGAACAGAAGAAAAATCTAAATGAAATCAATATTTGGTGTGACCACCCTTTTCCTTCAAAACAGCATCAGTTCTTCTAGGTACATTTGTGCACATGCTGTAACAATGCAAGTTTAGGGTTACATTTTAAAATGTTACATTTTAGAGCTCGAACATGAAATAACTAATTTTTAGAGATGCTAGCTGGGAATATTTGATGATTCTATAACCAAATTTCAGTTTTAGGTGTCAGTTTTGTTTAATTACTGGCTCTGGTTGCCCTAATGGGATGTCAAGCAACTTTATTAATGAAGAGCATTAAAATGTTATTTATTTTTGAATGCAACTGTGCCTGATAAACATTTGGTGGAGTATTTAGAGAAATGACACATATCTTAGGCATGTGTCAGATCTGATGTTTGAGGGAAGGATATATATGAATATTCCACTTAAATGAAAAATAAAGCCTTAGGTTGATGATTAATCCAATCAAAATGTCCTTTAATGTTCTTGAAAATGGACGCGATCTTGTTATATCACGTTTCTCATCTCTTAAGGTTGCTTCTCTTTGTTATTTTTTTTCACTCACATAAAAAAGACTAAAATATTTATTTCAGTTGACAGCATGAATTATTTTAAACCTTGGGATGCTTGATAAGTCTCCTATGCGTTGTAGACTTATTTAGTATCCTAGGGTTTAAAGATTATTGCTGTGAATGCAGCATTACGGTATTCACATGTTAAATGTGTAAAAGAGGTTTGGAATTTTGTGATGGGTTAAATGTAGGAAGTGGAATGCACAGCAACTATAAATAACTAGTTGAACAGCCCGTTAAACGGGCCACAGTGCCTCTGGCAGCCGGTCGCGGGGCATTCACGAGCAGTGGAGACTGCCCGCGCCGCGGCTGATACAGAGCTGGATGCTCCTTCGGAGCGCCCAGCTCTGTATCAGCCGCGCCGCGGGCAGTCTGTACTGAGCATGACTGCCGCACGCGCAGCAGTGTCTACTGCGCATGTCGGGCGTTACACACAACTTAGCGAATTATTATATAGGATAATAATTAAAAAAAAAAAAAAAAAACTCTCGGTATCCAGTTATAAGTTCCCTATAGCTTGTAGTCATGAAACATGTGCACTAACGTTAAATTGCTTATTCTGGTTACTGCGTGGTTGGAGCTAAAGTAATGTGTAAGGTGCTTTCTAACTGGAGCATCCAGATTAAATAAAATTTTTTAACTCCTTAAGGACTACATGACGTACTATGACCGTCATGGTCCTTAAATACTTAAAGGGATAGTAACACTTCGTTTTAACTTTATTTTATTTTGTAGGCATTAAAAAAACATGAAGAATGATATAAGTCTTATCTCTCAAACCTTTATGGTTTATGAGATATTCACAAGCAAAGTTCCCCTCCCCGCCCCTTTTTCCTAGTGTAAGCCATCTCTTCTCAGATGTGAGTCTGGTTGTATGACAGTACAGATAACAGAAGGGGACAATTTTCTTTGTATGAAAACAATGAAAGCCCTTCCCCCCTTGAAAAGTTTTTCAGCTTTTTCCATTATCTTAATTGAAGATTGTCCCTCTCTGCAGTCTACTTGGGCATCTCCCTTCTTATCTGGTTGAACAGGGGGGGGATACTTTGTTTGTGAATATCTCTTAAACCATAAAGGTTTCAGAGATAAGACTTATATCATTCTTCATGTTTTTTTAATGCCTACAAAATAAAATAAAGTTAAAATGAAGTATTACTATCCCTTTAAGGACCGATGATGGTCATAGTACATCACGTACTTTACTTACAGAGCTCCACCGGAAGCGCTGTAAGTGAAAATGGGGCCTAAAATTGACAGCTCCAAGACTGGAGCGATCTCTATCAGGCCCCAAAGGGGTGCGCCGATGCACGCAACAGGTCACGTGTACCGGCACGTCGGCAGGGATCAAAGCGGTCCTTATGGGACGGAAACGTCCCAGGACCGATGGTCCTTAAGGAGTTAAATCACTCAACGAGTGGCCGCGCGGCCGGCAGTTAAGGACTATGGCGCTTTTTGCCAGAATCGATTCAAGGAGTCTGCTCAGGGATCCCAGAATTCCATGATGTACCAGGACCATCAAGGGTCCTCTTTAACGCATGTTTTACCCTTGATGGTCCTGGCACATCATGGGTCCTTAAGTGGTTAAGGGCGAAGTAATACCTTCTAATAATAATAATGTCCCACATATCTTACTATGTTCAGAAAATCCCAATGGCCCCTCTGAATTTTTTTCTTGCTCCATGATTCAGAGATAACCATACCTGGAACTTTGATATGTGGTCTCCCTCACCCTGGAGGGAAGTCCTGTGGTGCCATTTGGGGGAGAAAAATGCCATGATTTGTGTAGTACAAAAAAACAAAACAAAGGGGTGGGGGCTTAACCATGAGTGGGGGGCAGGGCTTAACTGGCATGAAGAAAGTTGTAAAAATAGGCTGTGGAAAGAGAATTGGGCGGGAGTAGGAGGAACACACTGGGAAAGAGCAGAAGTGGGCAGAGTTTCAGTAGATTCAGCCTCTTCCTCGGAGACCTGGTAATGCAGTGTCAAAACTGGAGTCTCCGGGGCAAATCCAGAGAGTTCCCAGCTATGGAGATAACATTGTGAATCATTCCTGGATGTCAAGTACAAAAGGCAGAAATTGCAGTTGCTAGCAGGACCACCGAAGACAGGCTCCACCCATTGTGCATGGAAATCTTAACTCTTTAACCCTCTGAGTGCCAGGGAGGTTTCCAACTCAATGCATTGGATACCTCTCTGACAATCAAAAGGTTAATGAGTAGAGTGGTGTGCAGTGCACAGCTTAGCAATTGCACATCCTTCTGGTCCTCAGAGAGTTAAGTGAGCCATGTACTCTGCCTGATAAAGTTAAAAAAAAACAACAGCAGCTGTAATGTCCACCTCCACGGACTGATTGAAGATTCAAGTAGCAAGGAAAACATTCAGAGGGGTTATTAGGATTTTCTGTGCAGAATAAACACAATTTCAGCAGCTCTTACATCCAATATCCAGGCCTTTAGACGAAAAGTGATGTTGAAATAGAATTAATCAGCTGTATGCTGAAGTCTTCAGGATGATGCAATGACAGATCGCTGTTGGTACAGTATCAGAGTATCCCCATATACTCCATAACATGACATGAACAAGAAAAAGGAAACACCGTACATTTAAAACAGTGAGGAAATGTCAATTAGATCATGAGTAAGCATGAGATACTCGAAATGCGTTGATCTGTGAGGCACCGACTGTCATCTGCTGGTTGAAATATGAATTCCCTAAAAGTCTCTCCTCCATCACTCTAAAAGGGATGCTGTTAAGGTATTTGCACCTTTTATATTGAATTACAATAAAGAGTCAATTGCTTTTATTGGCATTTCCTCACTGTTTTAAATGTACGGTGTTTCCTTTTTCTTAATTAGGTTTTTCTGCCATAGTAACTAAATTGGGGGCTGTTGTCGGGAGGTATTCTTTCAGGTTTAAATACCTTTTTTTTTAATACATTAGCCTAGTATTACAAGTATTGCATATAAATGCATTGAACAGATTTGTGTACCCCACAAACATCTGATATTAATGGGAAACACCTTCTACATAGTGATTCAGTAGCATTCTCACTGCACTGTCCTACCACTTCAAAAGTACATGCACAGGCAAAAATATGTATATATCATGTTGTGATACATACACCAATCTCCCCATCGCCACTGCTATTAATAGCTACGGGTACTTTTTTAAAGAACTGAAATAATTAAAAAATTGTTAAAATCAAAAAAACGATGAATATCCTTTTTTATTTTACTTGTAATAATAATAACTGTTTATTTATATAGCGCACACAGATTCCGCAGCGCTTTACACTCATATTGGTTCTTGTCCCCATTGGGGCTCACAATCTAAACTCACCTATCAGTATGTTTTTGGAGTGTGGGAGGAAACCGGAGTACCCGGAGGAAACCCACGCAAACGCAGTGAGAACATACAAACTCATTGCAGATGTTGTCCTTGGTGGGATTTGAACCCAGGACCCCAGCTCTGCAAGTGCTAACCACTGAGCCACCGTGCTGCCCTATGTACTGGTTTTAAACAGCCTGTAAGTGTATAAAATCAAATTAATGTGATATCTATAACTTAATTATCCCATCTCTTCACATTTCCTTTTCCTTCTGGCATAGCCACATTTTTTATTTATTTATTTTTGTTTGTTTGTATTTAGTGTCAGTTTTATTTATTTTTCATTTAACCACTCCCATATTTTTTGCCATTTTTAGTACTAATCACCTCACTCCTTTATATCTTCAAGATGATGTTCTAAGAAGATTTGAAGGAAGTCTGTAGTAAACCAGCTTCATCTCTGTGGACTAAGGATGGATGAAAAGTCCACTTGTTCAGTGGAAATTTATATAGAAACCACAAAGAAACCAAAGAAATCTCTTATGAGAACTTTTCTTATTTCCTGCTTTGTGGGTCAGACTATTGTATGTGTGCTTCTATGGCTACCAGCATAGTGAAAATGGGGGGTCAGTATGTGTGGTTCAGTGGATACCATCATATTGGGGCAAGGGCGGGGGGGGGGGAGGGAGACAGTATATTTGCTTCAGGAGCTACAGTGGGACAATTAGTCAGTAGGTATGTTTCTGTTGCGACCAGTGCAGTCGGACAAAGCTTGTGGGGGTCAGTATTTGTACTTCTATGGCAGTCATGGGCAATATGAGGCCTTCCAGCTGCTGCTCCTGTTGGCTGGTGGGGAATGATGAGAGATGCAGTCTGGCAGTAGCTGAAGGGGCTCATGTTGCCCATCTATGACTATCTGTGCAGTGAGATCAAGCTGGGGGGGATCAGTATGTGTGCTTCTATGGCTACTGTGGGAAAAGGCTGGGTGTCAGTATATTTGACTCTTTGGCCACAACAGAAGATAAACATTGACATTTTTCCTTTTGATTTAAATGGGACTTTTAACTCCTGGAATGCTAGAGAAGACAAGGGGTTAAAGCCCCATTTTAATTAGCAGAAATGTTTGTCTTATGGTACAGTCAATTTGCTTCAGAATATCTTTTCTTTTGTGTAAATAGTTTAATGGCACTATTCAATAAGCTAAAGTTGAGTACGTGTTGGAAGCCTCTTTAGTATTTTAAAGCGTTAAAAGCTCCATTTAAATGAAAGAGAATTCTGCTATTTGACCTTTATGAAACAGTAGGTTTGCTTCAGAATCGCACCACTTTAGCTTACTGAATACAGCACTGAGTGTGATGGCATTGTAGGAGACCAGTTCCATTAGATTATATAGTAAACCTTCCTTGCTAATTTCACAAGCGATGGTGTTCTTTTAGAGCTGAGAGTACAATTTAATAAGCTAGTGAGGTGTAATTCTGAAATAAACCAACTGCAAAATGGAGAACTGAATATAATGTGACCTAAATCAGACCTTTAATTCCTTGAATGCACTGCATTGCTTCATAATGCTTTGTAGATCTATCTAGCATTAACCTGCATGGCCAACAGTTAACGACCACGGGGCATTTATTTATTTATTTTGGCCATTAGATTCAGGGGTCCCTGAGCAGCATGCAGCCAAGTGGGAACCCTGATTTCCATGACATGCCAGGACTGTGACTGTTCCTTAAGTGCAGGACAGCCAAGACGGTTCTGGGATGTCATTGATCCTTAAGGGGTTAAGAGCTCAAAAGCTCCATTTAAATTAATTGATGTTTTTAACCCTTTGAGTGCCAGAGGGGTACGGAACGCATTGCTTTGCAATGCGCTCCGTACCCCTCTGGCACTCAAAGGGTTAAAAGGTTTTTTTGTCCCCTATGGTGCAGTTTGTGCCTCCAGAATTGCTCCATTTCCTCTTAGTACATCAGCCTCACCACCTTCTATGTAGACTGTGTTGTTGGTCGTTATGCTTCTCTCTTAGCATGGTGATGTATAATGGCTAGAAAATGTTTTCCTGAAATTATCCTCAATCTGGTTTTATAATTGGCTTGCCAATTTCTTTTCATAGCCATATCTCAGAGCATTTGCATATTTATCAAATGGCCATTTGTTCCAAACTCTGACAGCTTGCTTTCTTGATTAATTGATTTTTAGGATCAAGGTCTAGGTCAAGTAAGAAGAACTGAAACAATGCTGGGGAATACCAACTGCAGCATAGGGACAAATAATATATTCCCAGAAATCCATGCAATGCATTGAACGCCTCGCTAGCATTTCAACTTTTAAAAATTCCCCTTTAATGCTACAGGAATTTTGATTTGTCACCTATCATGCAGATGGCTTTTCCCCAAAATTTCTCTGGTTCTTATTAGTATGTCAGCCTCCGTTTTGCTAGAAGGGTTATCATTGCCATAGGAAACAAATAACTTCAATGGGAACTGTCATGTATTACTAAGTCTATTCCTATGGGTGCATTCTAAGTAAAATGCCTGGAGCTTATCTTGCAGCCCCAATTTTCACTTTTATCAGTCTTTCAAGTAGAAGTGTGTTAGAAACTGACCACCTCGGCTTACAAATGGGCTAGATTCAACCTGGAAATTTGTGGCTCACAGCCAGTTACAAAAAAAAAAAAAGAAAAAAAGAAAAGCAGAGAAATGTAACCATAAATTAGTTCACCTAGCATGTTCTTTATAGCACATTTCAATTACCTGATACTCTAAGAAGGTTCAGCAGTGCAAGGAACAAGCAAGATCATCTTCTATTGTCCCATGTGCAAAAGTAATAAGGGGTATGACCATTCTTTTAAGCTTGCTTCTTACTTAGTAATAATTATGGCCAGTGCCTTTTTCTCTGACAGGTAAAGCATGAAATGACATATCCATCATGGTTGAAACTGATGGAGGTAACCTTGTTCTTTTATACAACTTTTCACCACTGCAGTGAGAGTGTTCTACATGCTTCCCAGTTCAGTGTTCTTGGTATCTCAGGGACTGAAAAAGAGAAATATTTGTTCCAATTTACTAAGGGCTTAAAAAGCAGAAAGCAAAAGAGGAGCTATTCAGGAGTATACAAACTGCCTCATAAGCGACAAAATTCCCATTGATCAAAATGCCATTTTAACTCATTTAAAAGGATAGTAATGTTTCATAATAAAAGCGCTCCAATTAATCTTCATAGTATTTGGGCCATGGAGAGTGTTTCAATACTATCCGAATTGTAGTTCAAGAGTAATTGAATGATAAAGTATCCCCCTCCCACCTCTTTTTACTGATGTAACACTGCTGACCTCAGAGCAGCAAGACTGTCCAGATGGGTCGCAGAGAGGGACAATCTTCAGTGAGCATAAGTAAAAACCTGTCAAGAGGGGCAGGGTTTTCATTATGCTCACAGTAAGAAGATTGTCCCTTGCTGTGAGCTGTCCGGTCCCAGGGCCAGATTCCATATCTGAGGGGAGATGGCTTATACTGGGTAAAAGGGGAGGGAGGGGGATAGTTTATCATTCAGTTACTCTTAAACCACAACTCCGACAGTATTGAAATAACACTCTCCATGGCCCAAATACTATGAAGATTAATTGGAGCTGCTGTTTTTTTTTAATGAAACATTACTATCCCTTTAATGTTAAAACATTGGACACTTCTTTAACATACAAATGATTAAAACCGCATTTAAATCATTGGGGATTTTTATTTCTACATAAGGCCCTAAGAATCACTGAGAGTGATGTACTAAACACTGGGGCAATTCTGTAGTACAATAGCTACACCGTAGGGGGCACATACAATTTCCTATTTATATTGGGCTTTTAAAGGGATAGTAATACTTCGTTTTAACTTTATTTTATTTTGTAGGCATTAAAAAAACATGAAGAATGATATAAGTCTTATCTCTCAATCCTTTATGGTTTATGAGATATTCACAAGTAAAATTCCCCTCCTCGCCCCTTTTACCTAGTGTAAGCCATCTCTTCTCAGATGTGGATCAGGTTGTATGACCAGACAGATAACAGAAGGGGACAATTTTCTTTGTATGAAAACAATGAAAGCCCTTCCCCCCTTGACAAGTTTTTCAGCTTTTTCCTTTATCTTAATTGAAGATTGTCCCTCTCTGCAGTCTACCTGGGCACCTCCCTTCTGATCTGGTTGAACGGGGGGGGATACTTTGTTTGTGAATATCTCTTAAACCATAAAGGTTTGAGAGATAAGACATATCATTCTTCATGTTTTTTGAATGCCTACAAAATAAAATAAAGTTAAAACGAAGTATTACTATCCCTTTAAGCTTTGAAAGCTAGTGAGGTCGCCAATACTTTGCTAAGTAATGGTTATCATTCCCAGCATTCAGTTGGGCTTCCCCCCCCCCCACCTATGATGCAGTTGTTTTGCACCAGAATCAAGCCACTTCCGCTGCATCAGCCTTGCTGTCCTGTAAGCACCACCTAATTGTAGTCATAGTTTTCACATTAACGTGTGCTACAGAAACCATTGCTGGTTGTGGATTGACTCAGTCTGGAAATTTCCCATGTACCTTGTGAAACATTGAGAAAGGCTGATGTTAGATCAGTATATGTGCACGACTCATACTCAGGGTTCCATTCATAAGGAGCACTGCCTGTGAGCTACAGAAAGTTAGTGATAGAAAATATCACCACAGCCTCCCATTTCTCCCCACTATCCAGTTTAATGAAAGGCAAGTCATATATTCTATCCCTTTAGAGTTACTAAATATACCTTCTAAGACCCTTGTGTACAACAGAAACAAGGAACAATTCTGGGGTAAATTAGCTGCACCATAGAGGGCAAATAACAAAAAAAAACAAAAAAACTTTAACATTCCCCATTGATTAAACATGCTGCTTTTAAGCATTTGTGTTCTAGACACGTTCAAAATGCATCAGATACCTCTCTAGCATTCAAGGGGTTTCAAACCATGTTTCAGTCAATGTGCATAGGGGCCATTAATTCCAAGTACAGGGTTTCTCAAACCATTTGCTGTGGTGGGGCTCTTTATTTTCAATTTAATTCCACACGAAACACCATCTACCCCTCGATATCAAATGTATTTGAAAATGTGCCCAATTATAGTAACCAGGAAACTGTATGATTTATTTTTTTTCTTAGCAGAAGTAATGCTTATCACAAGAGAAATCGAAAAAAGAAAACAAAAACAGACCTACACAGTTTCAAATGATAGCCACAGAATCATATGTAGAATGTCTGGTACCTTAACCTTCTTCCACTGGCAACTATTCCTTACATGCCCTGAAGGCGACACACGAGCTGAACACCACTTGCTGTAACCCACAAAAGCTCATATCCAACAATAACATACAAGAATTAGAGGTATAGCAACCACAGATTTGAGATGGATGGTACACCTTCAATACAAATTTAGTAATAACCACACCATCCAATCAACAAACAGACCATAATTACAGGCCACCATCACTAAGCATGGATGACATTTCCCCATATCATTATATCCTTTGGGCAAATTAAACTTTATGGTCATCTACTGGCCAGCTTACTAATGCCTAACTGACTAATATTTCATTTGTCATGTTAGATATCTAGTATTTTACCCTTCATAGACCAGAGGTGTTGTGCAGTGCGTTGCTTCTGTTGCCTGCTGGATACAAACATTCCACAGTTCTCTACTTTACCAACTGCCACTTCCTGTTGACCAGTACTAACTGATTTGTTTAAACTGATAAGTAAAGCTATCTGTATTAGAAACTATGATTTGAAATAAATAATGGGTAACGTAAATATAAGAGATTTTCTCTGTCGTCCAATATAGGTTACTGGTAACTCTGGGTAGGCGACTCTGTAAGTAGGCAGGAACAATTCTTTGAGAGCTTACCTCCTCTCTTTAGCTGCATCTAGCCACTCCCCTCCAGTAAGGTATCTTCCTTGATGAAGATACAAGGCAAGAGAACAGTTCTGCTATAGTTTTAGCTTATTTTTTTTTCTGTTAAGATATGGAATACCATCATTAGGCGGATTACCATTACTGACATACCCTAGTGGATAGCTCAGTTTCCAGGTGTTATGGTGTACCTCTCAGCCCTGGGGGGAAAATATTGTTTAGCAAGTTCTTTCCCTAGGAGAGAGCCCACTGAGGCTTCTTCTTTATCAATGGTAATCTGAAGACAGAAAACGTGCTAAAAAGGTGAGCAACCCTTTTAGTTCTGAGGTCCACATGTCCCATGCTTCACCTCCGCCTCCTTTGGAGTTCCTAATATATACTCCTGCAGTCATTGGGTTTGTCTGTATGTCTGTTGGGGATCTGGAGCAGAGTTTTTGTAGTAAGTTAACCCTTTGTCTGCTGATGTTGCATCTTTTAGGGGGTTTTAGCACTTTTCCCTTCAGGGTATAGTGTTTATTTGGTTTTTGAAAGGTTTTGTGATGTTTTTTACAAGTTTTTTACTTTACTGTAAAACTTAAATTGAGTTAACCCTTTGCGTGCCAGAGGGGTACGGAATGCATTGCAAAGCAATGCATTCCGTACCCCTCTGGCACGCAAAGGGTTAAAGACACTTTTACCGGATAGATGCCATGCTCCATTTACCTCTATGGGACTTTACAGTTTGGGACATATCTCTGCAACCGCTCAATGTAGCGACTTCAGAGAAGACTCATTTTGTTTGTCTGCCCAAGGTTGATCATCCGGTCAAATATCCGTGTGTTTTGGGGGGGCTTCGGGGACTGTTGGGGCACTTTTTTTTTTTAGGGAAAACTACATTTCCCATGAGCGCTTGCTTCTCACACACGTTTCTGATTGGCTCCCATTGCGGCAGTATCCTACGCAGTACTTGGCCTCTCCTTATCTCCTCAGCAGATTAACCCTTCGCTTGCCAGATAAGTTGAAATTAGCAATTTCTGGGGTGAAATTTTAATCTTACACACTGTATTTGGTTGTTTCCTTATAATTTAGATATTTTGACACTGTGAGGATGTCAGCTCCGTTGGAACTTGGAGCTAGACCTAAGACTAAGGATGCTGGGGTGTCTGTGTCCCCATTGCGCACTGCTCCTCATGTCAGTCAGGGTTACCTAGAGAATACTCAGGTCATTTATGCCCAGCATGCGCTGCTGCCCCAGCGTCTCCACCAGGGACCTCCAGCCATGCACTAGAACCACTGTGGATGCAAGAGTTTAAGGCCACTACTAGGGACCTAAGGTCGACTTTACAACTCCTTCCATCCGAATTGCAGAGGGTCTTCCAGTCTTGGCAGCCCCCTACTCCTATCAGGTCTTCCCTACCAAAACCACAGGGCGTGCCTGATGTATGTGACTCCTCAGGAGAGGAACTGTTGGTGGATTCTGATGAGGGGGAATGTTCTGCGGTGGTCTCTTCCCAATTCTTTAGGGACCCCTTTGAGGCTGATGTGGCTTACATCAACAAGCAAGGCGGTAAAACTCTCGCAGCTTGGTTGGAGGTCAAAGCTATTTTAACTTGGGAAGAAGAACATGTCCCTCCCATATCCCCAATTCATATTCCCGGCGTGGACAAATTGTTGGCAGACTTCCAAAGTCGACATCCGGTGGACAGCAGAGAGTGAAAACTGAATCAAGAAGCGTTCCACCTCATTGTTCAGAAGTGGGGACTGTCTTGCATCGATCTGATGGTGACAAGGCACAATCGGAAGGTTCCGTTGTTCTTCTATCACTAGAGGGACCCTCTAACTCTGGCAGTGGATGTCATGTTGATCCCATGGCACTCCCCTCTGGCGTACGTCTTTCCTCCCATTCCCATGTTACTCAGGGTGTTGTGGAAATTGTGTCTGGAGGGCTCTCCAGTTGTTCTGATTGCTCCGTACTGGCCTCATCAAGCTTGGTTTCCAGAGCTCCTGGATCTCTCTGTGGCGGAGCCTTTTCGGCTTCCCTGCTGTCCAGATCTTCTACTGAAAGGGTACTTGTGGAAGGAGGGTGTGGGCCGTCTGGGTTTGACGGCATGGACGTTTTTTTTTTTTTTTTTTTTTTCTTCGGGTGTGGTGGCCACTTTGCTTAGTGCCCACAAACCTGTTTCCGCTAAGGCATACCACAGAGTCTGGTCCTTCCTCTCCTGTTGCACCAATAAGGATCTTTCCCAGGAATTTCATCTGCCAACAGTCCTGTCCTTTCACAGGATGGCGTGGACAAGGGCCTCAGCTTGAGTTCACTTAAGGTTCAGACTTCTGCTCTCTCCGTTTTCTTTCAGAGACACATTGCTATCCTTTCAGATGTCAAGGTGTTCTTTCAGGGCATCGCTCACACTCACCCTGCTTTTCGACATCCTGCTCCTCAATGGGATCTTAACTTGGTCTTGGGCATCCTGCAGCGCCCTCCATTTGAGTCACTGACTACTATTCCTCTGTGTATGCTGAATTGTAAAATTACCTTTCTCCTGGCAATTGTGCGTGTTCGCTGTGTCGCAGAGTTGCATGCCCTGTCTTGTAAACCACCCTTTTTGGTGTTTCACAAAGACACGGCGGTTCTTTGCACTTCTCAGGAGTTTCTCCCGAAGGTGTTCTCTGAGTTCCACATTAATCAGGAAATCGTGGTGCCCTCTTTCTGTCCTGACCCTACATCCGACAAGGAGAGGAATCTTCACTTGCTGGATGTGGTGCGATGTCTCAAGTTCTATGTGCACCGCACTGAGTCTATTCGCCAGTCTGACTCCCTGTTCATCATTCCTGAGGGTCCCAGGGCAGGGAGACCGGCATCTAAGGTGACCATAGTGTCTTGGATTAAGTCTACCATTTGTAAGGCTTATGAACTGAGGAAGAAGCCTGTTCCATTTAGGTTTCGGCTCATTCCACTAGATCCATTGGGGCATCTTGGACTTACAAGAATCAAGCCTAGCTGATCAGTTGTGCGAGGCTGCCACTTGGTCGTCTGTGCACACCTTCTCTAAACAGTACTGCGTTGATGTGCTGGCATCGGCTGATACTAGCTTTGGAAGGAAGATCCTGGAGGCAGTCTTGTCTGTCTAGGTTCTCCTTTCGTCTCTTCAGTACTCCTTCACTTTTGAGCCCAGTTTGCTTTAGTTCTGTGTGCTGTGCTACAGTTCCTGATGTGTTTATACTAGAATTGTTACTAGTGTAAGACACTTTTACTGTTGCTTACTGTTCCTCATGTTAAACAGGACTTACTAGAGAGTATTCTGGAACTTTCAGCCCCTCTTGTACTGTACTACTCCACTGGGGCCCTCCAGCACTGACCAAGAGCCAGCTTTGGTCAAAACTCTTCTGTCTTCAGTGGCCCAAATTCCTGTCTACCTTCAGGGGGTTCTCCAATCTTGGAAAGCCGCTCACAACCTTTAAATATGTGGCCACTATATCTGTGTTCCTCATTCCAGGGGCCTCCTCAGAGGAGGAATTGTCAGTAGGGGAGGATGAGGAGGGGGAATATAAGGATATGGACTCTTCCTACTCCTATGGTAACTCTTATGAGGATGACCCCCCCTTCCCTTGGAGACTCATGAAAGCTGTTTTAGAGGTGCTTCAGGTCTCTGATACCTCTGATGGGGGGGGGGGGGGGGTCAGTCTTCCTCTACAGATGTTTTCCAGAGGCATAAGAAATGTTCACCCTTTGTTCCTCCAGTGCCACTCTTCACTGGATCCTTCTGGATGAGTGTAAGACCCCAGATAAACAGCTGTCTATCACTAAGAGGTTCTCAAAGCGATATTCCTTTTCTGAGGTAGCTTTGATGCAGTGGGCCTCTCCTCCAACCATGGATCCCCATGTTTCCAGGTTGGCTAAGTTTACTGCTCTACCTTTGGTAGCTGTAGCAGGTCTGAAGGATCCATCGGACAAGATGCTGGATTCTGTCCTCAGGGACAACTTTGCAGCCACTGGTGCGGCACTTAGACCTATTTTTGCTTCTGCCTGGGTTAACAGGGCAGTTGCAGGTTGGGATGAACAGTTTATAGAGGCTGTACTTCCCTATGTTTCCAAGGATGACCAGTTGGTCAACATTAAAGAGGCAGTCCAGTTGTCCGCCAATGCCTTACCTTTTCAGGGCAAGTCTCTGTTTGGACCTGAATTGAAGCAGATAATCAGTGATGCTATTGGGGACAAGAACACCTTGTTACCTCAGCTGCCCACCAAGGTATTGCGAGGAGCAATGACCTCAAGGTTCAAATGCCTCACCCATGCGCTCATCCTCCAAGCTCAGACAGCAATGGCATCCCAAGCGAACATCTCAAAGGGCAAAGTCTGTCTGCATGACTTGCGGAATTCTTGTCTGTTGGAGGGCGTGTTCGTCTTTTCATTTTGGATCCTTTCCACAGTATTTTGGACTTCAAGTGTCTCACTTACTTACTACGCACTTCAAGATGGAATCCTTGCTTTCTGTCATCTCGGTGATGTGCCCATGGGAGTATTTGTCTTCTGTAGACCTTTAGGATGCATACCTCCACATCCCTATCCACCCAGACAGCCAACAATATCTGCGATTTGCCTTTGGCTCGGATCATTACCAGTTCATAGCTCTACGATTCGGCCTGGCTTCTACGCCTCGGGTGTTCAGAGTTGTTGGGGCCTTAGTGACCTTTAATAACACCAGGGGCATCTCCGTGGGCACCCTACCTGGATGATATTTTGCTAAAGGCTTCCTCAGTGGAGCCAATGACACAGCACGTCCAAGACTGTGCTCTACTGTTTGTCGACCACAGGTGGATTCTGAACATGCTGAAGTCCTCTCTGGTACTTTCACAGGAACTGGTGTTCCTGGGGTTGAAGTGTAACACCCGCCAGGGGAAGGTTTTCCTCCTGGAGGAGAAAATTCTTCTGGTAATGCAGGAGGTTTCTTAGGCCCTTGGCCACGATCAGGGAGTATATGAGAGTGTTGGGCAGACTAGTGTCAGCATTAAAGACTGTGCCTTACTCTCAGGTCCACACCAGAGAACTTCAACGACATGTCCTCAGAGTTGGTCAAGAAATCCTGCGCATCTGGATTGACAGATCTCCCTCTCCCCGGAAGCCAGGTGGAACCAACAGTGGTGATTGCGCTGATGGAGTCTGGAACAGAGGAAACCCTTTTTGTTACCAGAGTGGATTTTGGTCATGACAGACATCAGCCTGAGCTGATGGGTCACCTATGGTTTATAGGCAGGTGGACTGAGGAGGAGTCACTTCAATCCATCAGTGTTCTGGAACTCAGGGAGATTAATGTGTCCCTTGTGTACTGGACCCCACTCTTGAAGGGAAGACCCAGTGCCGGTTAAGTCGGACAATGCCACGGCCATGGCTTACATCAACTTGCAGTGCCCCACTTGGTTTGAGGTGAGGTACATTCTAGGTTGGGCAAAAGCCCATGTTTTCCATCAATCTCCACAGTGCACATTCCAGGGGTAGAAAACATGCTGGGGGACTTCCTCAGTTGCCGAGATGTGGATCCCGGAGAATGGGAACACAATCCGGAGGTGTTCATCTGATTGTGCAACAGTGGGGTGTACCTACGATAGATCTAATGTCCACCAGGGAAAACAAGAAGGTTCTGACCTTCTGCTCATAGAGTACAGATCCTCTGGCTTTTGCCACAGACAAAGTGTGGATTCCGTGGTACTTCCACCTCGCTTATCTCTTTACTCAAACTACTCTTATACCCGGGTACTCAGGATGATAAGGATGGACGCACTGACCATGATATTGATCGCTCCTTATTGGAACAGGAGGGCATGGTTTGCTGACCTGGTCAGCCTTTCCATTAAGGATCCACTCCACCTTCCTCCCAGGCCAGACCTCCTACTACAGGGTTACCTGTGGCATGAAGATTTGGAAAAGATGACTTCGACGGCATGGTTGTTGAAGCCCACATCTTGAAGGGAAAAGGGTTCTACACTGAGGTCATTTCCACTATGACTCAGGCCTACAAGCCTGTTTCTTCTAAGTCCTACCATAGAGTATGGTCTATTTTTTATTCTTGGTGCATGTACCCTCGCAAGAGTTTGACCTTCTTTTGATGTTATCCTTTCTCCAGGATGGAGTAAAAGGGCTCAGCTAGAGCTCTTTAAAGGTACAAATTTCATCTCTTTTTGTGTTCTTCCAAAGATGTGTTGCCACTATTACAGATGCCAACGTGTTCCATCGGGGGTGGCTCATGCCTTCCCTGTCTTTTAGGGTCCCACTCCTCTGTAGGACCTTAATTTGGTTCTGGGTGTTTTACAGAGGCCTCCTTTTTTGAGCCCTTGCTTCAATTCCACTGTGTCAATTGATACTTAAGATCGCTTGTATTTTGGTAGTTGTTACAGTCCGCTGAGCTGTAGGTTTTGTCTTGCAATCCACCTTTCCTGGCCCTGCTTTGAACTTCTAAGGAGTTTCTTCCTATGGTGGTTTCTTAATTTCACATCAATCAGGAGATTGCTGTGCCTTAATTTTGTCCTGACCCCAAGTATGACAAGGAGAAATCTTCATTTGTTGGACACGTATGTTGCCTTAAATTTTATGTGCACCACACTGAGCATTCGTAAGACCAACTCTGTCATTCCAGAGGGTCCCAGGGCAGGTCAGGCTGCTTCCAAGTTCACTGTGGCCTCTTGGATTAAGGATACCATACGCTAGGCATACGAGCTCAGATAGAAACATGTTCCCTTTCAAGTCGCAGCACATTCCACTAGGTCGGTGGGAGCCTCCTGGGCCTTCAAGAATAAGGTCTCAGCTGTGACTTGGTCCTCTTTGCACACCTTTGATTAGCACAGTTCTGGGATCTTATTGTTGGTATATCCCCATGGAACCTGTGTTCCATATTGCACTAAGAGAAAATAAGATTTTAGTGTTCTTACCTGTTAAATTCTTTTCTCTTTAGTCCAAATAGAATACAAGTCTCCCACCCAGTGAAAGGAACCTCTGTTTGGTCTTGCCTGTCTGGTCTTAGAGTCCTCTTGGAGCCTCTCTTCTCACAGGAGATTTCCTTCTTTTCTTGTTTGCCTTGTTAGTGTGGGTTTGGTCATATTCATACTGTGTATTACAAGGCAGGGGGAATGGTTGAGCTGAATGAGTGGCTGGGAATCGCCACCTATAAGACTGTCTTTTGAGATGTGTCCTGCCCTCCAGTAGGAGGGACTCAATCTCCCCATGGTACCTGTGTTCCATATGGACCACAGAGAAAAGGATTTAACTGTTAAACTAAAATCCTATTATCTCTGCTAAGCCTCCCAACTGCTGCTAAACTAACTTCTTCTGCCATGCTATCCATTTACTCATTACTTGGGCTCCTATCTTGTTTATTGGATTCCCTTGGACCTCTTCAGGGTTCACTGGGGCTCTACGGAACCCAATTTAACCTTAACAGAACCAGGAGGAAGTGCAGCCCAATGCATTGCATATCCTACTGGTCCTGGTCCTTAAAGGGTTAAGAACCACTGACATAGTGTTCTAGCTGTTCATCATTTTTTGATCATATTCTTATACATGAACATAGTGTCATCCTAAGTTGATGAATCTCTTTTATTAGGATTCATTTTTCACCATGTGACTTTGATACACTAATATGAGCATGTGATCCCAGATTGGAGAGATGAGAGTCAGACAGTAGCTAATATTGCTGGCTTTAAGTTTAAACTCACTGAAGGGGTAAATATATTTCTCAGTAATTGTGACATCATGAACATCTATGTTTGGGAAGTCAGCGTACTGTACATATCCACCCACTTTCCTTCTGCAAACAGAGAACTGTTTTACAGTATTTGTGCCAAGCTAAAACACAATTATGACTAGATTACCAAAGTGTTAACCGTGATGCTACAGAGTTTGTCAGTCCATTACAAAATGTGATGTTCTGACTAGGAAGGGCACAAATGTAAGCTACCTGGGTTATACTTTGCAGAGGGGAATCTCCACAATGAGACTACAGTCTTATTAATAGAAATAAACAGAGACAACAGAAAACTATATAGAGTATACTGCTTGGTAGGCCTCAGTGAACAATATGCTAGAGTACGATGGCTGGGGACTGTTGAAGCTGCTGGTGGCTGCACTTGGGAAGCCTTGCTGTGGCCTAAGCAATATTAAAGATGCTGGCCTCAAGTCCAGATTAGTGGCAATCGAAAGAGCCAGCCCACACCCCAGATGACAACCCAGAAAACAGCACCTACTCACTGAGACAGGAAACAGGATAAACAGAAACCTACCAGCAGTATAGTTGTCACTGTTAACAAACTGCATTAAGAACAGGAGACCAGGTATGACTAGAAATTGCAAGTACTCTAGGATACAGGGGTATTTAGGATAGAATCTTTTGAAATGTCAAATAGAGAAATACAAGGTTAGAATTTGGTCATGTGTTTCATTTGAATTATACTAATTTGAGATAATTGTGGGATCTGGACATCAAAACATGCTTCTTAAAAATGTGATATTGCACCAGTGCTTAAAGTGCGTGCGCGCGCGCACACACACCATGTACAAATCTAGTCATGTGCAGTTGTTGACATTTTATGGAACCATTATGTATATAATGGTAACCCTTTGAGTACGTACCCCTCTGACATTCAAAGGGTTAAGAAAAAAAATAGAATGTGTTCCTGACTTGGCTTACAATGCTTCAAGGACCCTTGCCAGGATCAGGGATGATCCTAAAAAACAAGCAACATTTATTACAAGATTTTATTTATAATGAAAGTGGTTTGGTTATAATGGGAATTATTTTATTTAATTTGTTTTTTTCCAGTATGGCAATTGTTCTTAACCAAGAAGCTATGCAGCAGTTTAGGGTAATACACATGTTCTATAGATTGTCATTGCTTTGTTACGGTTTCGGTGTGTGTGTGTATAGTAATGCCAACATACCTCCAACTCACCATGCTCTAATGTGAATGATTAGTTATTGATTATGTAAATGTATGAAAATTGTTATTCACTGTAACTTATTTTTGTTTCTTTTTTTTGTCAGTAAGAATAATCATATATGCCCTCTTTATTACATCACTCTCAAAGGACCTATAAAAAGGGATACCTGAAAATTCCAGACTTTGTAGGGTTACTTTAAGTTAAGAAAGACGCTTGAACCACTGCTGTAAGGCTTTTGGCTAAGATTACACTTGTGACACAAACTGAGCTGTGATATAGCTCCGTTCAGCCAACTGTTTTACCTGTGATGTGACTCCCTTTTTCTAGTGATATCATTGATGGGAGGAGGGAGGCATATTGGAGGCTAGACTGGTGGCTTATTTGAGCAACAGCATTACATCAATGGACTGCCCATTCACTGGACAATGCAGTTCATATAACATCCAGCTCGCAAGCATAATTTCGCGACACTGCAGTTTATAGGCAGCTGTCCAGAATTGCTGTGCTCAAGTTCACTTAGTTACATAGTTGAGAAACAGACATGTGTCCATCATGCCCAGCCTTTGCTTTACCACCCTTGTTTTTGTTGATCCAGAGCTTTGGAGTTTCAGCATGCTACATTTGGCTTTGCTCATGAATGGGAAAATTGCCTAACAGCCAGCAATGTGCTCTAAGTTCCTTGAAAATGCTATGCTAACACTGAAAGTATGAACAATGCCTTAGACAGATCAGAATAGATGGGGATGTAGATGTTCATATTGAATTTAAAAATCAATAAACAAAAAACTGTACCAGATGTTGTCTTGTTAAATTGTTCCAATTTTGACACCTGAAAATAAAACCCTTTGAATTCCAGAGACGTGCTCACCGTATTGCAGCGCAGTGCTTTGCACACTCCTCTGGCACTCGGAGGGTTAATAAAAAAAATATTATGCCTTGTGTAATTGGAAACCGCGTTCAGATAAGGATGAAAGAAATACGGCATGTTTGTTGGCTTACAGGTGTGCCTGACGGCGCTCTCTCAAGTTTCCAGATTGCAGGCTGAACTTTGCTTTTACTGGTGAAAGTTGTGACAAAAAAAAGAAATACGTGGGAGAAATACAGGAAGAAAAGTTTTCTTATCATTGAGAAAGTTACTCATTGATCAGAAGCATCAGTCACAGATATCTCTTTAATGTGATTACATGCGTTCCGGAGAAATTTAAAAAGACTCCACCACCTACAACTTTATGGATTTTGAAAGAACTTTCAAAACCACCTATATGTTGTATTAGTGTAACCTATAAATCTCAATAACTCAAAAAACTAGTTTTCTAAACAAAAATTACTAATATAACATAAAGATGATTTTTAACCGCTTTCAAAGCCACCAGTTTTTGTTGGTGATATTGTCACTGTAAAGCTTGCACTCAATCAGACAGAATCTTGCAAATTAAGCAATTTGTTTGGAGAGCAAGGCTAGTAATTTCTACATCACTTATCTTTACTAAATTCCTGTGGAGAGAACCAACACAACATTTTGAAGATCCTGATGAAGATTCCTACTTGTATTTCAAGGAAAGATTATATTGAATCAATTCATGTATCCTTACACTGCCGAGACCCATATTTTAATACAAAAGCTTTCTGTGACGAGTTTTCATGGCTTCACGTTTTTAACATGTTTTTTTGTTCCATAAGCCATGATAAACTAGTTAGAAGGCAAGTATGGTGCATTATGACCACATTCTTGCTTGTTATTTCCCCAGATCCTATTCTCAAGCACAGGTGTGTCCAACTGGTGCCCTACAGAATGAATGATGGGCCAAGGGCCAGCCCTTGTGCTCCTGACTTTTTAAATTGAGATCACGCCCTCCTAAAAGAAAAAAACAAATTTGCTGTAATCACAAAAGAAGTTAGGTTGAGCTGCTCTGTTGCAAATGCTTTATACTTCTGTGTAAGGTAACTGAAACGTGATGGTTCTCATGCATGTTCTTCAACTTTGCTGGCATAGACCTACTACAGCACTATGAACTGGTACAACATAATCAGATCTAAAGTTGGTGCCTCACCTGTACAGCTGTATTCAGGTAGCTAGAGAAGAAATCAACCTGTAACAAATGGAATAGATATTCCTTAACCCTTTGAGTGCCAGAGGGGTATACAACGCATTGCAAAGCAATGCATGGTGTACCCCTCTGGCACTCAGAGGGTTAAATTCCCACTTATCTGAATGGTGCTTTTTCACCTTTGAATGCTAGACAGGTCTTTAGTGCATTTACAACATTCAAGAGATTAAAATGCCCATTTAGGTCACTGGAGACTTTCATATTTCCCCTTTGATGCAACTGGCTTGATCCAGACTTGCTTCTCTTTTGGCTTTCTGAATGTCGCCTATCGGCCCATGTTTATAAAAGCGAAACATAGAAAGCCAGCTGCACAATAGGGGCGATTTGGATAGTTCCCAAGTGTGCATTGATTTACATGTGGGTTTTTAAACTCTTCAATGTTAGGGATGTCTCCAATGCATTGCTTTTGCATTCTTGCATTCAAGGGGCAAAAACCAATCCCCAACCAGTAAGATTTGTTCCTTGGTCAAGACATAAGGCAAGAGAACAGTTCTGCTATAGATTTAGCTTTTTTATTATTTTTCTGTTAGATATGGAATACCACCATTAGGCGGATTACCATCACTGACAATTCCCATCACCCAAATGTGGATAGCTCAGTTTACCAGGAGCTTTTGTGGATCTAAGCCCAGGGGGGAAATCCTGGCTGCAAGTTCTTTCCCCAGGAGTTGCCCACTGAGGCTTCTTCTTGATATATGGTGCTCAGGTCCACGTGTCCCATGCTTCCCCTCCACACAGGGGGTCTCATTTGGAGTTCCTATTACATAGTCATGCACTCATTGGGTTTATCTGTATGTCTATGAGGTGTTTGTAGCAAGTTCCTGTGGTAACTTAACCCTGTTTCTGCTGGATTAGCACCTTTTGGGGAGGTGGCACTTTCCCTACTGGGACCAGTGTTTATTGGGTCTACTGTTTAATTCTAGTGGGCTTTTGAGTGATTTTACATTTTGGTATTCACCTTGTTAACTTTGTGTTCCGTGCCTTTAAGGCGCATGTTTACCGCGTAGACGCCATTGCTTCACTTCTATGGGACTTTACAGTTTGGGGCATATCTCTGCAACCGCTCCACGTAGAGAGGTCAGAGATGGCTCATTTTGTGGGTTTGCCCTTGCTCTGTCATCCGGTCAATGTTCTGGGCATATTGGGGGACTTAGGGGGCTTCGGGCACTGTTGTAGTTTTGCTAATGGAGTAACCAGTTTCCTAGGAGCGCTCACTTCATGCTCTTGTTTCTGATTGGCTCCCGTCGTGGCAGCCATTTTGTGTATTTGCAGATTGAGTATCCTACACAAGCCTTAGACTCTCCTTCTCTCCTCCGCAGTTTAACCCTTTGGCTACCAGATAAGTCTTATTTAGCGTTTCTGGGGTGAATTTATTTATCATACTCACTGTTTTGTGGGTGTTTTGATACCTTGACCGTTTTGACTCTGTGAGAATGTCTACTCTGCTAAACCTAAAACAAGGGATACTGGGGTGTCTGTGTCCCCCACTGCTCATTGCTCCTCATGTCACTCAGGGTTACCTAGACAATATTCAGGTCATGTTTGCCCAGCATGCATTGCTGCTCCGGAATCCCCTGCAGGAGCCTCCAGTATGGATGCAAGAGTTTAAGGCTACTACCAGGGACCTCCGTCCACCTTACAACTCCTTCCATCCACTTTACAGGGAGTCTTCCACTCATGGCAGGCCCCACCCCTATCAGATCTTCCCTGCCTAAACCGCTGGGTGTACCTGATGTGTCTGACTCCTGTGAGGAGGAATTATTAGTGGACTCGGATGATGATGACGGTTCATCTGTTCCTTCATCTCAGTTTTTTGGGGACCCCTTTGAGTCTGACCCCATTCCCTCGGCTGAGGGCCTGATCAGGCCTGTGCTGACCACCCTGAAAATTCCCTTGGTACAGGAGACGTCTTCTGACCCCTTTGACGTGTATCAGGAGCCTGTTAGGCCCCATGCTTGTTTTCCACCTAACCCCACCCTTGACCAGTTGGTGTCTGAGGAGTGGAAGTTTCCAGACAGGAAACCATCCGTGTCTAGGAAGTTCGCTAAGCTTTACCCGTTCTCTAAAACGTCACTCAGGCAGTGGGTTCATCCCCCCAAAGTGGATGCCCCAGTTTCCAGTCTGCTTTGCCAGTGGCTGACTCCTCTGCTCTCAAAGACTGGGCTGATAAGAAGCTTGAGACCTCTCTTAAGGCTATTTTTGCGACTGCTGGCTCTGCACTCCGCCTTGCCTTCGTTGCAGCATGGGTGAATAGGGCTGTGGCTGTTAGCAGAATTGAGCTGTTCAGTCCAGTCTGTCAGGGGACCCCTACTTCTGACATGTTGCAACTTCTCGCTAACATTGCTGAGGCTCAGCATTATGTCTCTGCTGCCCTGTTTGATGCTGTGCATATGGTAGCCAGGGCTTCTACCATGTCTGTGGTAGCCAGACGTGCTCTTTAGCTCAAGATCTGGTCTGCTGACATGGCCTCCAAAAAGGCTCTTCTGTCTTTGCCTTTTCAGAGCTCCTCCCTTTTTCGACCTGAGCTCAAGGATCTCATCAGCGAAGCCACTGGAGGGAAGAGTACTCACCTGCCAGTGGTCCTGAGGAAGAAGGCGCCTGTCAAACTGAATCAGTTTTTTTTGTCCCTTTCAAGCAGACTCTCGCCAAGCGACCCAGACTGTACCTCAGGCTCCGCTCTCCTCATCCAAGCCTAACCGGCAATGGAGACCCAAGTCCTCCGAAGCCCAAGGCTTCCAAACCTTCTTCTGCATGACTCACCAAACCCGGGTCCCCACCCGCAGGTAGGTGGCCACTTACGCCACTACCTCTCGGATTGGCAGGCCTCTGTGGTGGACCCATGGGTTTTGCAGGTGGTGGCTATGGGGTACAGGATTCCCTTCACCTTCCTTCCTCCTCCCAGGACCTTCTCTTCTCATTCTCCTCTGGGAGCGGAAAAGCGCCACCTTTTCGAGGAAGCTATTCAGGCCCTTCTGGACAAGGCGGTCCTGGAACCAGTTCCTCCTCAGGAGAGGGGCTTGGGATTCTATTCCAACCTCTTTGTGGTTTCCAAGAAGGATGATGGCTGTCGCCCCATTTTGGATTTGAAAGATCTCAACTCCTTTGTGGACCGGTCCAAATACCGCCAGGAGCCTCTGCGCACAGTGATAGCGGCCATGTCCCCTGGAGAATTTCTGGCCTCTCTCGAGCTTCAGGATACCTATCTGCACATCACCATTCATCCAGAGAGTCCGCAATATCTCCGCTTTGATTGCGACCGAGGGCATTGTTCTCCGTCCTACATCGGAACGGCATCAGGGTGACTCCATATATGGACAACCTCCTTCTGAAGGCCTCTTCTCCGGGACTCCTTCGTCAGCAGGTGCAGGACTGCATTCATGCTCTCTCCCATCACGGGTGGATCATCAATTTGGACAAGTCAGACCTTGTTCCTTCCCAGAGGATGGTCTTTCTGGGGCTCCTCTTCGATACTCGGAGAGGGATGGTATTTCTCACAGATGAAGTGGCTCATCAGATAGCACTGAAGGTCCAGGCTATCCTGTTTCCGGATCCGGTTCCAGCCAAGAAGTTGTCATCCTTGGTGGGGAAGTTCATTTCCACCATAGAAGCAGTCCCGTTTACCATGGCTCACACCAGGGAACTTCAGAGGTTTCTAATCCTGGCATGCAGGGGTCGACCGGATCTCCTGGAAAGATCCCTATCTCTCCCTCTTCACGTGAAGCAGAGCTCTCGTGGTGGCTCAACCTGAACAATCTCCTGAAAGGCAGACCCTTACTAGTTCCCTTCTGGACCACAGTAAAGATTGATGTCAGACTCTCTGGATGGGGAGCGGTGCTGGGGCACTTGAGTGTTCAGGGCCAGTGGTCTGAGGAGGAATTGCTCCTTCCTATCAATGTCTTGGAGCTTCGGGTGATATTTCATGCCCTACTACACTGGACATGGCAACTGGAGGATTGCCCGGTCAGGGTACAGTCGCACAATGCCACAGTGGTAGCCTACATCAACAAGCAAGGTGGCACAAGAAGTCTTGCAGCTTGGCTAGAGGTCAAGGCTGTTTTATCTTGGGCACAGGAGCATGTCCCTGCCATTTCCGCAGTTCATATTCCTGGCATAGACAACGTTCTGGCAGACTTCCTCAGTCGACACACGGTGGACAGCGGAGAGTAGGAACTACATCCAGAAGTGTTCTCCCTCATCATCCAGCAGTGGGGGTCTTCCATGCATAGACCTGATGGCAACCGGGCACAACCGGAATGTTCCAACATTCTTTTATCGCTGGGTGGATCCCTTGGCTATGGCAGTGGATGCCTTGTCAATTCTGTGGACATTTCCTCTGGCATACATCTTTACTCCCGTTCCCCTGTTGAACAGGGTGCTACAGAACTTGAGACTGGAGCACTGCCCATTCATTCTGATTGCTCCGTACTGGCCTCGACAGGCTTGGTTTCCGGAGCTTCTGGACCTCTCAGTGGCGGAACCTCTTCGACTTCCGCCATCCGGACTTTCAGTTCAGCTACCATTCCTCTATGTATTCTGATGTGGAAGATGGCCTTTCTCCTGGCGATTGTTTCTGTTCACCGAGTTGCAGATCTTCATGCCCTGTCATGTAGACCACCCTTTTTGGTCTTTCACAAGGACAAGGCAGTGCTTCGCATCTCCCAAGAGTTTCTCCCAATGGTGGTGTCTGAGTTCCACATTAATCAGGCAATTGTGGTTCCTTCCTTCTGTCCTGACACTACTTCTGACAAAGAGAGGGATCTTCATCTGTTGGATGTTGTTTGTTGTCTCAAGTTCTGTATGCATCACACTGAGTCATTGTGGCAGTCAGACACTCTTTTTGTCATTCCTGAGGGTCCTAGGGCAGGGAAGCCTGCTTCCAAGGGTAGCTATTGCTTCTTGGATCAAGTCCACTATTCTTAAGGCTTACAAACTTCGGAGGAAGCCTGTTCCCTTCAGGGTCACGACTCATTCCGCGAGGTCTATTGGGGCCTCTTGGGCCTACAAGAACCAGACCTCTGCTGATCAGTTGTGCAAGGCGGCCACTTGGTCGTCTGTGCATACTTTTTCTAAACACTATCATGTGGATGTGCTGGCATCGGCTGATGACAGTTTTGGGAGGAAGATCCTGGAGGTGGCCTTGCCTGTCTAGGATCTCTTTAGTCTCTCAGTACTCTTTCACTTTTGACGCCTGTTGGCTCTATTTCAGTGTGCTGTGTAACAGTTCCTGGGGTTTGTTTTACCCCTGTACAGTGTCTGTTGACACGTCATGGTTTTGTTGGGCTATCTCTGATCTGATGGTTCATATCTGCTCTGGTGACTTTGGGGGCCTGCGTCTGGTCCTTGCCTTTCTTCCTGCCCTGTGGAACTTAATGGTTGGGATGTCCAAAGTTATCAGTAACCTGTATCGGACGACAGAGAAAATAGGATTTTAGTCTTACCTGTCAAATTTTCTCTTAGTCCATATAGGTTACTGGTCTCCTTCCCTGTGAAGGGACCATGCTTGGCTCTCCTGTGGCAGAACGTGGGGGTCCTTTCTAGTTCATGCTCACAGGAGTCTTCCTTTTTCTTCTTACTATCTAGTCAATAGTTAGTCTGCAATTCTTACTGGTTGGGGATTGGATAGCTGCAAGCTAAGGAGAGTAGGTAGGCTCCACCCAGCAGTCACTTTTCAGAAATGCTCCTGCCTACTTAAAGGGGCTGATCGCCTACCCAAAATTACCAGTAACCTGTATTGGACGACAGAGAAAAGGATTTAACAGGTAAGACTAAAATCCTATTTTGTCCTCTATTGTGCCCCAGCATTACTCATCTCTTTCCAGTAGTTTCTTAGAGTAAAACTAGGAACAAGGAAAGCATTGTTAGAAAGACAAAGAGCAATAGAAAAGGTGTGGCGGCTGTAGGCTACGTTTTTTTTTGTTTTTTTTTCCTCCCATAAGGAACAACAGTACATATTATATTTCTGCACAGTTTGCTGCCTTTATTGTAGAAAAAAAAATACTGGCTTTAATTCCCCTCCTATTGGCTTACTGTCTTTACAGCCACATTTGTACTGGACTGGTGTTATTTTTTAGCATCTAGGTAGCAGCAGCCCTTTACAGTTTTTAATATGCAGTATAGTATTTGCAGACGCTTTAAACTCAGACCATAATTGAACTTAAATCTTCTATTGTTGATATGTTACCTCTATTTAATGTTCAGTTCTTGTATTTCTTATGTTTCCTCATATTTCACCATCAACTGCCATCTTAAAAGCTTTTGGCATATACTGGAAAACACCATTTAAAACTTGTTTCTTGTTAGCGAAAAAGTCGGCAGATGTATACAGAGTAGTTTAGGCTATACTGACAATTTTATTTAAAGGGATAGTAATACTTCGTTTTAACTTTATTTTATTCTGTAGGCATTAAAAAACATGAAGAATGATATAAGTCTTATCTCTCAAACCTTTATGGTTTATGAGATATTCACAAGCAAAGTTCCTCCTCCCGCCCCTTTTTCCTAGTGTAAGCCATCTCTTCTCAGATGTGAGTCTGGTTGTAAGACCAGACAGATAACAGAAGGGGACACTCTTATTCCTATGAAAACAATGAAAGCCCTGCCCCCCTTGACAAGTTTTTCAGCTTTTTCCCATATCTTAATTGAAGATTGTCCCTCTCTGCAGTCTACCTGGGCACCTCCCTTCTGATCTGGTTGAACAGGGGGGGATACTTTGTTTGTGAATATCTCTTAAACCATAAAGGTTTGAGAGATAAGACTTATATCATTCTTCATGTTTTTTGAATGCCTACAAAATAAAATAAAGTTAAAACGAAGTATTACTATCCCTTTAAGAAAAAGTGAGTCCAGTTCAGTTAAGTACAATATGCTAATTCAGATCTGTGTTGCACTGACTACATCATTTGCATATGGTTCCACACTCAGATCTCACCATAGAGAAATAAAGCTATGGATACAGGAATAAACAATGGATTTGTGGTCTAGTTGATTAACATAACATGGGCATGTCTGAATAACGCTTCTAAATGTTCAAACTTTGAATTCAAGGTGACAGGTTCATTTTTATCCCTTTAAATGACAAAGGGGTGAGCAAAACATTGCAGAGCTGGCACCCAGAGGGTTAAAAACACTGTATATTTAGAACATTCTAGCTTCATCTGCAAATGTTTATTTCATGCATGCTAATATATGCAGAACTTGTAAAATATCCTTATTGTCGCCTTCTTAACTTGTCAGTGTCCGGATGCCTTTTATTTTTACTGCTTGCTTGCTACAGGCATCTCTCATGTATATTTAAGCTATATTCACACTGGTGATAGCAACACAATGATAATAGCTCATGAAAAAAATGCAGTAAGTTATTGTATCTTATGGGACTGGTGATTGTCACAGAGCACGTCACAAGCCAGTGCATTTTGCAGCAACTTTCTTCTGATAGCATGTTAATGTACAAATCTGTAGCGTGGCTTTCAGTTGAATAACAACTGACAGGTAGCTGTGTTTTCCCTATGGTTTTGCTATTTCTGAGAGAAAGGGATACTGGTAAAACCTTGCTACAATATCACATTAAAAGCGCATCAATGTTTTAATTTGCTACAAAAAGTTATACCACTGAATAAAGAAGAGGTACCAAAAATCACCAGTGGCTGTAGCATCTGCAGGGTTAAGGATAGAGTTCTTATCCTATCCTCCTATATAATAATTAGCTAGGAAGTTTGTAACGCAGTCATGAGCAGTAGAGACTGTCCGTGACGAGGCTGATACTCCGCTCTGTATCAGCCGCAGCGCGGGCAGTCTCTACTGAGCACGACTGCACCGCGACCGGCTGGCACTGTACGAGCCGCGGTGTGGGCAGTCTCTACTGTGTATGACTGCCCAGCAACCAGCTGGCAGTGGCACTGTGGCCCGTGTAACAGACACTTCAACTCTTATGCACATTTTAGTTATTCTTTTAGTAATTTTGGATCTTAGGGCCTGTGTGCAGACGAAAGTGGTGTAATTCTGGAACAAACCATCTGTGCCATGGGGAAAAATAAAGGTCCCATTGATTTAAATTCTGTTTTGGGGGGGAATTATTAGCTGTCCTCTATAATGCAGTTGTACTCTCCAGAATGACTCCACTTTTACTTTGAACACGGGGCCCATAGTGACAGTGGAAAACTGAAGTTCAGCATCATTCAGGTGTACAGATGACTGTAATATGCCTCCTACAGGGATTAGCTATAACTGCATGCAGCTCTTCCACCATATACCACCTGTTAACACACAGAGGTGAGTCAGACAAGTCTGAGCAGATGAAGATGAGCAGGGTTTCAGGAATTGTTAATTAAATTCCAGTGGTTGTTAGAACATCACTTTCATTTGATACATCACCCACATTACTCATATGGCATATCACAAGAAACACTCAAAAGCCTGACATATTTTTTCATTATTTGATTTAATAATCTGAATAGAACCACAGGGTTACATTACAGATTGCTGAGTCACTGAGAATGATTTTAGAAGGCATTTGTGATTGTTAACCCATTCTCTACTAAAGTTGCTCCACACAATGATGGCAAACTGGCCATTTATCTGTGTAATGTACTTTTTATATGTTTATTTTTATATTTTACAATTCCCATTTCTCGCTGAGTTTTCATACATAGTTTCGGCCAGTGTAATTATTTTTATTGGTTCTTAGGTTGGCGCCAAACCCATTACTGTCAACATGGGATCTGTACTCATGTAACCATATGAATCTGTGCATAAAAGCCAAAGCCACATGCACAGAGAAAAGTAGAGCAATAAAGGGGCAAATTAAAAGTGCCTTTGATTAAATGGTCACTTTAACCCCTTGAATGCTAGAGGTCTCTGAAGCTTTGTGAACCAATGCGTTGCGAGACCGTTCTAGCATTCAAAGGGTTAAAAGTCCCATTTAAATCTTTGGGAATTGTGGCATTTTTTTGTTCTCTGTGGGGCTGTCAGTTTACTTTAGAATTGTTGCAGTTTTATTCTCTGCATATGACCCCAATATTGTTCTACACACCACATTCACATCATTTTTCACATTCACACTTGATTCGAATTTGCTTTGAGTAGTTATAAGCTTTACCTAAAGTACATCAATCAAATGATAGTTGCCATTTGGCAGCTCTGTTACTGTGGGAGCCTTGTGAGCCCTGAAAGATCAGCGAGAGCCAAAGGGAAGAGGGCAGAAAATGACTGCCATTTCCCTTGTGCGAATCCTGCGATGATTGAACTGCAAGACTTGAAGTCTCATAGTTCCAAGTAACATGGGGTATAATCTGCAGTCCCCATAGATTACTAAGGACAGGTTTTCTAACCATGCCCTAGTAGTCTGTAGGCAGTTTGTACAACACAGTGAAGTCTGTTTCTGCAAGCCACAGACCTCATTTAGTGTCCAGCCCCTGGCCAACCAATGGGGTGTCTTTTTCTGATCCCTCAAACAGCTGACAGATGCCATTTTGGAGCTGGACAGGACAACACCAGACTTTTAACTAAGCTTGCTCTCATACAAGCGGACTTTTATATGTATTTTACTATTTATTTATTTTTTTAACCCCTTAAGGACCCATGATGGTCCTGGCACGTCATTGGTTGGCGTGCAATAAGGATCCATGTCATGCCAAGACGTTCATGGATTTCAGGGCTCCCCGCGCAGCTGCATGCTGTTTAGGGAGCCCTGATTCCGATAGAAGAAAAAAAATGCTTCATGGTCCATAAGTGCCGTCCGCAAACGCGCGCAGACTGTCCTTAAGGGGTTAAAGTAAGATAATTTATGAGTTGCAAATCTGCAAAAAAACAAAACAAATAGCAATGCCAAACATTCATAGTGATGTAAATGTGGATTATAAATGTGCTTGACTCCTCTCTAGCTTTCAAGGGCTTTAACTCAATGGGAACTTTTATTTTTCCCCTGCGGTGCCGTTGGTTTGCCCCATAGTTACTCCACTTTTCTTCTGTGCATCAGTCAGTATTTCTCAGTGTTAGCCCTCTGGGTGCAAAAGCAGCACAGGTTTTCAGGACATCCCTGTATTATTTACAGAACCTGCTCTGTTACGTGTCCCTGACGTCTGCAGCTGTGAATCATTGACATAAAGCCTTTAGTAATTGATTTCTTAACCCCTTAACGATCCTTGACGGTCCTGGCATGTCATGGGTAGATATGTGTTAAGGACCCAAGACGTGCCAGGACCGTCATGGGATTCAGGGCTCCCCGCGCAGCTGCACGTCATTCAGGGAGCCCTGAACCAGAAGCGACAAAAAAAAAAAAATGGTCTGTGGTCCTTAAGTGACGGCCGCATGCGAGATCGGCCGTCCTTAAGGGGTTAAGCACATAGGCAATATGTTAGAAAAAGTTGTGGTAGCTAAATGGTCTGTAATTTGTCTAAAAAGTTCTAATGCATGATCCATCATTTCCCAGATATATTATCACTGTATTTTTGTATTTAATTCCGCTCTCTATCAAAGGGAATAAGCAGTCTAATAAGTTGGAGTGGTTTCTTTTATAGCTGTATTGCAAGGTATTTTATCTTAAATTCAGAGTGGAACACAGGAGCCATTAGTGTAAAGCCCAGTGACCTGGCCTCAGGAAAGGGTGTTTTGTGCACTGTTCTCTTAGCTAGGCTCCTTTCTTGTTTTAGTTTTAGAATATGAGGCTGTATAATCCCCATTAGGTAGCCTCCCATTAACTGGCTTCCCCAGAGTTGGACTGACCAGTTCACAGGTGTATTTCAGGACCTTTACCTGTGTAAGCTGACTTCTGTATAACTCAATGCCACACTAATAAAATTCTCTTTATTTCAATGGGAGTCTGAAAACTGATAAGTTAACAGTTGAGTGCAATGGTCCTGTCTTCTATGCCCCTTTCTTTCTGGCACCCGCTGTTTTGTTGTTTTTATTTGTAATGCAATCTATATTCTATAATGCCCGTATTTAACTTTATTTCTCTGTTGTCCAGTATAGCTTACAGGTACTCTGGGAAGGTGACCCTTTAAGTAGGCTGGAACAATTCTTGAAAAGAAGTGCAGGGTGGAGCCTTCCTTCCCTCCTTAGCTGGTACTAGCCAATCCCCAACCAGTTAAGATTTGTTCCTTGAACAGGAAAGGCAAGAGAACAGTTCTGCTTAGTTTTCGCTATATTTACTAAGACTAAGGATACTGGGGTGTCTGACCCCAATTGCACATTGCTCCTCATGTCAAACAGCTCTTCCTAGAGAATACTCAGGTCATTTATGCGCTCCATGTTATAGAGCCACCTTGAATGCAAGGGTTAGACTACTTTGCAGCTACTTCCAGTGCAATTACCGGGGGTCATCAGAGCTTGGAAACCTTCAGATTCTTCAGATGAGGGTGGATACTCTGAGGATATTTGCTCCCAATTCATTGGGGACTCCTTTGAGGCTGACATTAAACCCTCTGCTGAGGGTTTCATCAGGGCAGTTCTTAATACCATGAACATTCCCCCTGTTTCTGAAACACCCAAGGATGCTTCTGATGTCTTTCAAAGACCTAAGAAGCAACGTACCGTTTTTCCACCTAATCCTACTCTTAGACAAGTGGAAAACCACTGACAAACGTCTGACTTTGCCTAAAAAGTTTGCTAAGCTTTACCCCTTCTCAGAGGCGGCTTTAGCTAAGTGGGCTTACCCCCCTAAGGTGGATGCCCCAGTGTCCAGACTCTCTAGAACCATGGCCCTTCCAGTTGTAGATGCTTCTGCTCTCAAGGACTTGACTGACAGAAAACTTGATACTTTTCTGAAAGCTATTTTTGCTACTATAGGTGCATCTCTGCGACCCACTTTTGCTGCTGCCTGGGTAAGTAGAGCCATTGCTGTATGGACACAAGAACTTATGATGCTGTTCAGGGTGCTCCTACTACTGACTTGCTGCAACTATTAGCTAACATCTCAGAAGCTCAGCATTACGTTTCTGAAGCTATCTTTGACGCTGTTAGATTGGAAGCTAGGGTTTCTACTATATCCATTGCAGCCAGACGTGGCCTCTGGCTTAAGATCTGGTCTGCAAATACCATTTCTAAAAAATCCTTTATTTTCCTGCTCTCATTTGTAAAGGTGACAGCAGGAGATTCGAGCCGGCCGACTCTAGGAGGCTCTTCAGCAGAGCCAAAATAGAGTTATTTAAAAATAACTACTTCAATGGAACGGTGTATAAAGTGCGCATACAAACCAGGCACACTTTGTAAACTGTTCCAATTAAGTAATTATTTTTAAATAACGTGCTTTCGGCTCTGCTGCAGAGCCACCGGCTGGTCCCAGGACTGGGATCTCCTGCTGTCAGAACAGCGCTGACTTCAGGAGAAGGGGAGGGAAGGGGGAACTTAAGCAGAGAATATCTCCCAAACTTTAAGGGTTTGAGAGATGGCACTTTCCTCCAAGTACTTTATTTTTGTAACCTCTACCATAATAAATAACGTTAAAAAAAGGACATTACTGACCCTTTAAAGGTGTCTGCTCATACTGTGTGGGTTTTTTAAACTTTCTCTGTGCCTGGGATATTTTTGTCTTCATTCTATTCACTTTCTTCTATTTTGCTCAGTGTATATACAGTTTTTAGAATTATTTAATTATTTTGTTCAAAGCACAAAAAATTGCTGCATAAAATGGCTTGAGAGCCACCATTGTTATGCATTGAGAAACTACATCTTCCAGAATCCCCCATTTCTTGGGCTTTCTGGTTCTTTGGCCACCATCTTTCTTTATCATTGTACATGCTATACAGAGGCTGCACTCTACTCTTTTGCTACTAATTTAACCCCTTGCTACAAACAAGTGCTTTTTTGGTATTTCTAAGTACTTTCTCATATTTTCCAGCTAATTTGGACTACATTTATCCCATTTTAGGGGGCTTCCACTTAATGTCAGATTCCAAGGGTCACATGGGGAAATCCTAAATCTAGGATTCTGGGGAAGTGGGGGGGGGTGGAGGAAGTAAAGATAGAGGGAATAAGGGAGTCTCCGCTTTAGAGGCCCTGGTTTTTTTGGGGGAGCTTTACTCCCATGGTCCATATGTTCTACATGGACTAAGAAAGAGATTTAATGTTAAGTTCATTAAAATTCTCTTTTCAAGGAAAAATCTTTTTTTTTTTTTTTTTTATGAGGTTTTTTTGTGATTTTTTTCTGACAAAACAAAAATGGTCTACATTTAAAATATTCTTTGTAGCGGTTATTGGGAAGCAGTAGTATGGTGCTAACTGGTAAAAAAAAGATATTTCCATGAATGTGTCGATTTGAAGACAAGACCTATCTAGCATCAAAATTTTAAGAGCAATATTCATCAAGCTGTATTCAATTTGTTACAACATATTTTCTCTTACCTACAATATGGAACACCGTAACCATTGGGTTGAGTTCCTCCTCCTGGAGGGCAGGACTCATCTCAAAAGTCTTTGTGGTAGAAACTCCCCTACTCCACCATCTCAGTCCCCCACCAATAACTCCCAAAAATCAGGTGTTGATTGACCAGTTCATAAGTGCTTTGTGGACCCTTTCAGGCTTGTGGAGGGAATCTTACTGCCAAGTTTTCCTTCATAGCAGAGTTTTGTGGGGCTCTTTCTTCTCTCTAAGATGATAACCTGCAGACAGAAGACTAGTTGGTCACCCTTTGAGTGCTTTGGTCCACGTATGTCCCAGAGGTCTGCTGTAAGCCTTGGTAGGATCTGGCACTTAACTGTGGATATCTTTAGATCTGTATGTTAGCGCGCAGGGAGCTTTGAAGTTAGGATGGCTGCTTTATTTTATTTGTTTAACCCTTTCATTACAGTTTGACTTTTTACAATGTTTCAGGACTTGGTGGGGTGGTATTTTCCCCTACATGTGCATTAGTTGTATAGATTTTACAGTGATGGCTCTTCTAAGAACGGGAGCCTGTCTATCTCCATATTTGCTCCATTGACTTCTATGGGGCATATCTCTGCAACCATTTAAGATACAATGGTCAGAGAGGGCTCTATCATCTTGTCTTCTCATGTCCTAATATCTGGTCCACTTTTGGAGCATCCAGGGGGCTCATGGAGATCCATGAAACAGAATTGGAGACATTGCTATGCAACAGAGAAGACTAAATTTCCCAGAATGCCATTTCACTGGCTTTCTTCTGATTGGCTGTCAGTTTGGTAGTGGCCATTTTACTTGTCTCTTGCTCTCCTTCTCCAGATTAACCCTACTCTTATTAGACAAGTGTACTTTCTGGGCTACTAAGGGTGCTGGGTTGTTTCTTGGGATTCTTCTAGTAGCTTCACTAGTGTTGCATACCTCCCAAATGTCCCTCTTTAATACCTAAATCCCTCTGTCACTCTTTTTAGAAGATCAGACTGTGTGGTGTGTGCATAAGTGTATCGCATTGCTCCACAGCAATGAAACTCACATTATTATTTGTTTAAACGTCAGTATATGTGGTTATAAATTAGACTGTAAATAAAATACTTTGGTCTTGTTAAAATCATTTATTAGGTTACACAAGGAGGTGTCAGTAGGTCATGGTAGGTATGGTGTTGGGTGATCCTGGAGAGTGGAAACTCAATCCAGAAGTGTTCTACCTGATCAGCAACAGTGGGGTGTGATGGATTTACATTTGAAAATAGAATCCTCCTTTTTCTAGCAAGTCACGATCCAACGTTTTTTTTATATAATGACAATTTTTTTGAGCATGGCTCCATTTATGTCCTCTCTTTAATATGCAGTGCTGAAGTTGACAGGTTGGAGGTGGTTGATGTGAAGAAGCAGTGACATGTTCTGTGGCTGCACCCACCCTGTAAACTAGCCAGATGGAAACTCGTATGTACCCCTCAGCAGTACTCCTCATAGCTCATGCACTTCAGTGTGAGAATGCTTTCTCCAAAAGGTACATTCAGATGCCAAGGCTTTCTCAGACATATTATGTGCACATTTGAAGATAGGAAAAACAATATGGCACAACCTTCTTACTTTTTACATTTTTATGTGGAATTTTCAGCAGACCTTATGGTGACATTGTTTGGCTAATTGCAAAATACTTTACATTTTTCTTTCCATTTATATGTCAACTTCAGATTTTGAAAGGTTTGTAGACAATATATTAAACAGTGGAAAAGGGAGAGAGCTGTTTTGCTGCACTTTTTTTTTTCTTGTATAAAGAGAAAACAGCTGAACTTTTTGCCTCTCATAATATTCTATTGCTGAAAACAGGCTATTTATAATTAAAGCCAAAAGACAAACAAAAATGTTCTCTTTTATAGTGGTCAAATCTGTCCTGCTTTTAAGTCTCTATGGCAACAAGTTACTAGAATGTGTGATAAATGGACAAATCACATGTATTAGCGAAATGTGGGGGGTGCATATTTAAAAAACTGACAAGACCAATGACTCACATTTTTTATACTGTTTACTGAATAGTTTTGAAGGCAGGAGTGTTTTTCTACCACTGCAGTATTAATACTGCTAAACTGTGAGTGTGTTCTGCTTAAATAAAGGAATATGGCATCCAAGGTCATTCAGTGTGAATAATGGAGGAATCCCACAGACCTGTGTAGCTAAAACATTTTTGATGGCAACAATGACGTATTGGATGACAGTCAAAACACCATAAGTTAGGATGTCAAGTAAATTAAAAATTATTTTGGTACTAAGTGCCATGTTCAAAAAGCAAAACAGTAGCAATTCTGGAGCAAAGAAGTTGCACTACAGGGAACAGTGCATTTATTGATTTTAATTGATCTTTTACAATGCATTGGGGACCTCTCAGCATTCAATAAGTGAATAGCCCCCATTGGAATCAATTGGAATTTGTTTGTTTCCTATGCTGCTGAAGTTTTGCACCAGAATAGCACTTCTGCTAGCTGTATAAGCATGTGATGTACAGTATTACTAAGCCATGAAGTCTGTGTCTTTGCCATTTAAGGGCCAGATGGGTATGCAAGACATTTGAACCCTGTTAAATAATGTTGAAGTAAAATAAAAATATATGTATATTATTTTTGCGGCTGGCCATTGTTCACCTCTTAACCCTTTGAGTGCCAGAGGGGTGAGCTCACCCCACTGGCACACAAAGGGTTAAGGGCTGCATTTTGGGCTATTGGCTAACAGTGGACAGCCGAGATCTGCAGCATTGCTAAAAGTGCTGCAGTATCAGATCTGAGCTTGCATGGCTTGGATTGAGCCAAGGATTGAGATGAGAAACGGTAAAGTCACATCCTTTATATTGCTTTAAGGTACATGAGTCACACCCTGATGAAACTGTAAGAAATTCAGTAAACACTGAATGTGATTAGAGAGGAAACATGAGGAATAGCTGGGATAGTCTGACCCTGTGTCACTGCATATTTTGGGACTAGCAATCAGATTTTATGAAAAACATTTTTGTACAACGAAGGCATCAAATAAAATACAAAGTTTAAGAGCACAATCCATTTCATCCATCATTAGTAAATGGATTGTTAGTTAGTAAGTAGACACAACTGCTATTATTTGAACGGATAGCTGAAAACATGGAAAATAAGTGTGAAACAGTGAATGGGCAAACCAGCGGTGCTGTAGGTGAGAAATAAAAATTCCCATTGATTTAAATTGGGATTTTAACCCCATGAGTACTGAAAGCTCAACACATTGTGAAACAATGAGATGGTGATCAATCTAGCCTTTAAGAGGTTAAAAGACTCAATTGAAATCATTGGAAATTTGGAGAATTGTTACATCTTCCCCATGGTGCAGTTGGTTTGCCCCAGAATTACTCCAGTTACATCAGCCTCAATGATGGTATTGAATTGTCCTCTAAAAATGAAGCATTTCTCGTGACCTACTTTATTAGGGCTAAGACTTACTCAGTGTCTAAGACTTCTTCTCTGCCAATTGTCACACTTAGCATGTTAACCCTTTGCATTGCAAGCATTCCGTACCCCTCTGGCACTCAAAGGGTTAAGGACTAGGGATGTGTGCATCGCTTAGCAATGTGTTACACACTCCTTTCATATTTAACTCTTTGAGTGCCAGAGGGGTATAATGCGTTGCAATTAAAGGTTTCAGAACTGACCAAACAAGCTCATTTCATTTTACACTGTAATGGCGAACTGGTATTCATTAAGTTTTTACTTGACAAACAGACATTTTGTATTTCTCATAAGACATTGACCTTTGGGATAATCCTGATGTCAGTCTGATGTCAAACTTACATATTACCAGGTGGTACTTGGGGTGGGAGTTTGAATCTTGTATATAAAGGAGGTTGAGGGTTTGTTACACTTGTCCTGATGAAAATGCATAAGGGTGCATTGAAATGTTTGACCACGGAATAAACACATTTTTGTTTTATCTTTCTTACTGGGAGTGCTTGTGGTTTTGTTTTCACACATATGAACTGTTCTACACAAGTTAGCACCCAGAGTGACTCCTTTAAGTGAGAGTGCTTCCCTCTCCATATTATATATATAAATATATACAGTTTGTAAGGTGTAGAAATGGCACTCACAGGACTTTTTGAAGATTAAAAACTGGATTTCAAAAAGTACTGTGAGTACCGTTTCTACACCTTACAAACTGTATGTATCTTTTGTTATTTGATAGGAGCACCCAGGTGATATGTGCAATGTCTCAGTGAGTGCAGCCCAAACACCTAGGAATGTGTATATGTAATATATATAGTACTGTGCAAAAGTCTTAGGCAAGTATGAAAAAATGCTGTAAAGTAAGAATACTTTCAAAATTGCCTTCAAAACAGCATCAGTTCTTCTAGGTACACTTGCACAAAATCAGGGATTTTGTAGGCATATAGTCAGGTTTATGATTAAACATTTATACAAAACAGGTGATCGCCAATTTAATATGTAGGTTGAAGCACAATAAAACTGGGTGAGGAACAGCCAAATTCAGCTAACAAGGTGAGGTTGCTGAAGACAGGTTAATGTCAAAAGTCATACACCATGGCAAGACTGAGCACAGCAACAAGACACAAGGCACTTGTACTGCATCAGCAAGTTCTCTCCCAGGCAAAAATTTCAAGGCAGACAGGGGTTTCCAGAAGTTCTGCCCAAGCTCTTTTGAAGAAACACAAAGAAACTGGCAACACTGAGGAACGTAGACGCAGTGGTTGGCCAAGGCAACTTAGTGCAGCAGATGAAAGACACCTCAAGCTTCCTTTTGCAATCGGAAGATGTTCAGCAGTGCCATCAGGTCAGAATTGGCAGAAAACAGTAGGACCCTGGTATGCCCATCTGCTGTCCGGAGAAGTGTAGTCAGAAGTGGTCTTATTGGAAGACTTGTGCCCAAAAAGCCATACCTCTGACGTGGAAACCAGGCCAAGCTACCCAACTATGCAGGAAAACACAGCAACTGGGGTCTAAATTTTAAATATTTGGCTATAGCAGAAGGCAGTTTGCTCACCAAATTAATGGTAACCTCAATGCTTAGAAGTACAGGCAGATACTTATCCATCATGAAATACCATCAGGGAGGCATCTGATTGTCCCCAGATTTATTCTGCAGCATGACAACTACCCCAAACATACAGCCAAAGTTATTAAGGACTATCTTCAGAGTAAAGAAGAACAAGGAGTCCTGGAAGTTATGGTATGGCCCCCACAGAGCCCTGACCTCAAAAAGTCTGTCTGGGATAACATAGAGAGTGAGAGAGAGGCAAATGAGGCTGCCTAAATCCACAGGACTGTGGTTAGTTCTCCAAGATGACTGGAACAACCTACCTGCATGCCTAAACTATGGGCAAGTGTACCTAGAAGAATTGATGCAAAGGGTGGTCACACCAAATATTTATAATTTAGGTTAATGTTCACTCACTATGTATTTTGTTTATTGATAAATATAAACTATTAACATGTCTATTTTTTGAAAGCATTCTTATTTTACAGCATTTTTTCACTCTTGCCCAAAACTTTTGCACAGTACTGGATGTGTATATAATATATATGCAGAAAACTGCAACATTGTTCTTTGGAAACAAAGAAGTGTGGAAAAAGTAGGTGAAGGTGAAAAATAGAGATGATTTGACTTTACATATCTGGCACTTACAGGCTGTGTAGTCTAAAAGGAGGCTGGCTGTGTCTTTAAAATGCAATGAGAAATATATCAATATGCTGGTAAATGTGTGTTTAAAATCCATTAATCAGATGCTGTACTTTTTAGGTATATGAGGTTAGGCTTTACAAATATTTTAATTTATCATTGATGTTGAAATGTAATGTATCTGTTATAGATAACTAGTGTATATGTTACGAAAAAATCACTGTTTTACTTTCTTAAAGGAGCAGTAAACTTTTTTTATGAAAAAAATCTGTATTGTAGGATGTTTCCTGTTAAAATAATGGTACTCTAACTGCTGAGAGACGCATATTTCCAGAATTATTACTGTTTAACCCTGTGTTTTTTTTACATCAGAGGTGCCCTCTAGTGGTCAAGTTCCAGTTAGTTATCCTATTACATTCTAATGGAGAGGGAAGTCAGTGATTTACAGTTCTCCATAGAATGTGATAGAAACTGCCTTTCACATACTGTCAGAAGTATCAGATTTTTAAACTGTTATATCATTTGCATAAAACAACTGACCGCAGTGGAAGTGATCTTGCATTACTCGAGCGCTGGCCGCCGGGACGTCAGCTGTGCTGCGGGCGGGTGTCGCAGGGGGCGGCCGGGCCCCTGAGAGTGACGGGCCCGGTTGCAGGTGCGACCCCCGCGACCCCTATTGTTACGCCACTGTATAATCTATATATATATAAAATGTTTTGTCTGGCTTCCAGGGATAAAGAGGTTGTTATGCTTATGTTCCAAATCATTCTATTGTCCTACCATGATTTCTGTTGTACATTATGACTGAGCAGACATGTCCGTGCTATAAGCAAACATGCCAGTTATGTACTTCATGGATTACATTTTGCCTTCTACACACAGTTGTTGGTCACAGGACACTCCCACCATGTATATGGTAGAATGTAACCATAAAGTTACACTGTCAGGGATTTAGATGTTTATTGCCATATTCAGTAAACTAAAGTGGTACACTTCTGGTGTAAACCAACGGTGTCATAGGGAAAAAAGGAAAATTACCATTTATTTAAATGGGGCATTTAACATCATGCTTTGGAGCCCTCTAGCATTCAATGAGTTAAAAGCCACGTATAAATCATTTAGAATCTGTAGTGGATCCATATCCCCATATGGGCTAAATGCAGATTTGCATTGATTTAATCCTTTGCTTGCCTTAGAGGTATCCAAGGCTGGATTTACATCCCAGGTGCCCCTAGGCAAAGTACATAAGGAGTCTGTAGCTCCACCCATGACCACACCCACTCTTTTCATATTACCCCACCCTCGGTCCCATCCACTGTTTTCTGGCACAGAAAATACCCTTGGCCTATAACCATGGACAAAAATGTTTTAACCCCTTGGTTGCTAAAGAAATCTCTAACATATTGCGGAGCAATGCATTGGAGATCTCTAAAGCATCCAAGGGGTTAAATAACAGCCTGTAAAGGGGTATAAAACTGTTGCAGGGACACTGAGATTGATCTGCCCACACCCATAATGCAGAATATGGGTGTGACGAGCCCAGCTGAGGTTCCCCTCAACATGTGGAGCTCTAGACAGCTGCCTACTGTTCCAATTGGGAAATCTGGCCTTGATATGTACAAGACCCTATTTTATCCATAGGGTCTTCTATATAAAAGTCAAAGCAGAGTCATTCCATAGCAAACCAACTGAGCTGTTGCAGACAAAAAAAAAAAAAAAAAAGAACATTCCCGCTGATTGACTGGGGTTTTTAAACCTTTGAATGGCAGAAAAATCTCCAGTGCATTATGGAACATTTCATTCAAATTGTTAATCCCTAGCATTCAGTGGAGTTAAATCCTCATTTAGATCAACAGGACTTTTTATTTGTCCCTTACAGTGCAGTATATGTGCCTCAAAATCGCTTCACTTTCTTTAACCCCTTAACGACCCTTGACGGTCATAGTACGTCAAGGGTCGATTTGACTTAACGACCGATGACGTACTATGACCGTCATCGAGTTCCGGGCTCCCCCCGCGGCTGCATGCTGTTCGGGGTGTCCGGAACGCAACGGAGCAAAAAAAAATTTTTGCTCCGTGGTCGTTGTCGCGTCTTCGGCCGGATTTCCCGGTCCTTAAGGGGTTAATCATAAGGCCTATAAGATCTTAGCAAATCCAGTTTTGAATTTGCCTGTTCTCCTCTTTCAGTTCACCCGAGACCTGTATAACACCACTCCCCATCGTGTGCCAGACTGCTGTGCTTTGTTCACATGTTCCATTTGCTGCTAATTTTCTCCTTTCTGACCCAGACTGTTCCAAATACTCTCACTCTGATGTTAACCTTGGACTCAACGTGCACTGACTCTAGATTTGACACTTAGTTTGTAGCTCACCCTGAACAAAATACTCAGTCTAACCTGATTTAATCCACTAATGTCAATTTGATTTATGTGGTTCTGACCCAGCCTGTATTGAATACTCTCAGTCTGACTTCTCTACTTCTAACCCTTCTTTATCAGGTAAATTGACTAATCTAATGTAAACCCTGCTTGTATCGGATATTCTCAGTCTGACAAGTCTGGTTCTAACCCTGCCTGTATGAAATATTCTCAGTCTAGCTATTCTGGTGCTAACCCTGCCTGTATGAAATATTCTCAGTCTAGCTATTCTGGTGCTAACCCTGCCTGTATGAAATATTCTCAGTCTAGCTATTCTGGTGCTAACCCTGCCTGTATGAAATATTCTCAGTCTGACAAGTCTGGTTCTAACCCTGCCTGTATGAAATATTCTCAGTCTAGCTATTCTGGTGCTAACCCTGCCTGTATGAAATATTCTCAGTCTAGCTATTCTGGTGCTAACCCTGCCTGTATGAAATATTCTCAGTCTGACAAGTCTGGTTCTAACCCTGCTTGTATCCGATATTCTCAGTATAGCTATTCTGGTGCTAACCCTGCCTGTATGAAATATTCTCTGTCTGACTCCTCTAACACTGCTTGTTTTAAAGAGTCTCAATCTGACTCCTCAAATATTCTCAATTTGAATCCTCTTGCTCTAACCCTGTATTTATCAAATATTATGAGTCTGACTCCACTGGTTCTAACCCTCCTTAATCCGCATTCACTTGTTCTGTCCCAGTCTGCTATGCTTTTGAGACCACTAGCATTCAAGGGGCATAAAAACCCATTTAAATTAGTGTTGTTTTTTTTTTTTATGATTATGATCAATAGTTTTTTAATCTGACATAACTGAACAGCAATGGAGCTCAGAGTATCTGACACTGCTTAGCGCTTGACTGCCTAGGAGAGTAAAGCATTGTCAAGAGCCTTAGAGGAGGTCTGTGTCATGATCAAAGCCATGTTAATGACTGTGAATAGGAATAACCAAGCAACTGCCAATTCAGATCTAATTTGCATTAAAGTAAGTCAACCATATTCTGCAAATATGTATTCTTTTTTCATATTCACTGTCTGAATTAGTTTCCAGAAAGCTTTCGGAATTATACTGTGAAAGCAGATAGTGCAACGATGTGCATAAAATATAATGGGGGAAAAAGGCAGTGAAACAATGTAGAAAAACCTTCATCTACAGCAAATATAGCACTTTGCATTCTATAAATATATTCGCTTTCACTCTGACTAGAAATACAGATTCAGGGAGCTCAATGTCAGTGGTATAAACATGTAAAAAAAAGAAAAAGTGAAAGGGATAGCAATACTTTTCATTAGACATTCTTTAAAATTGTTCTTCTTAAATAAAGAAATAAATCCATAAAACCAGGCACACTTTGTAGACCGTTCGCGTGAAGGTTCTCTTTCTATACAATGTTATTTTGGCTCTACAGACGAGCTGTCCGGTCTGCGGACCAGAATACAAGTTTGTCAGCTAGAGCGCTGAGGTGAATAAAATGGGTGAGAGGGGTGAACTTGACCAGCATATTACTCCAAAAATATATAAAATAAAAGCCTTGGATTGTTGGACTTTACCAGTTTGAAGAGGAGGAACCCTAAAGGAGTATATTGTTTTTGGTAGAAGGACAGTGTAATACACATTAGTGGATGACGTTGGTGTATAGCAAAGTGGTGTTGGAAGCCTTGGTAGAGACATTGCTGTCTAGGGAGTAGAAAAAAGTGTGTGTGGAAACAACTAGTTAGGAAGCCCTTTTGAGTGAGGGATAGTTCAGTACCCAGTGAGGCTTTGCCAGGCTTTAGAATTTGTTCTTTGAGGCATTTAGACATACATTTTATTAATTTACTGTTTAAAAGATTGCACACGCTTCTGAACCTTAAAGAGTTATTGTAGTAAAAGTTAGACTATGTTCACATTGTCGACATTTGCATTGCATTAATTCTGCTCTGTCCACCCTAAAATGACAATGCTATTCACATGGATGAGCCTCACTGCAATGATCATAGCTGGGAGCTCTCTGGATTTGACCCAGAGACTCTGGTTTTTGCTGCTAATTACCGGGTCTCTGGGACAGAGGCTGCCCACTTTTGCCCTTTCCCAGTCTGTTCCTCCCTCTTCCCACCAACTTCTCTTCCTTCCCCAGCCTATTCCTCAAACTTTTACTAAATTTTAGAAGCTTTGCCCCCACTTGTGATCAGGCCATGGCCCTTTTGACACAAATCACGGCATTTATCTCTCCCTGCGGCACCATAGGACTCCCCTCTTCGGGGAGTCCACAGGTAAAAGTTACCAGTTATGCCAGTGATGCATGCAGGGGCATTTTAATGCATGGTTGTACCAGAGTGTTTGCCAGGGGTCTTCAGTCTTAGGGGGCTTCCAACAGAAAGCAACCAATTTAATTCTTTGATCAGCTAAGAGTTCTGTGTAAACATGTAAATGTGTCTGCTTTTCCAACAAACAGGAAAAAAGTTAGAGAAAAGCTGCAACTAAACTTAAAGATCCTAAATGTTAACCTGTATTTGGGGGCTTTCATTAACACTTTCCCCTGGGTCCTTAAAACTGCCCTGCTTGCATGTATGCATTACAGAAAAAGACAAGCAAAGGGAACAGAGCTGATCTGCATGCCGACCCGTGCAACCCTCATATAGCTCATTCACATGCCTGATTGAATCATGGCAATAATCCAGTCAATGCACGCCCATTTGGCATATGAGGAAAATAATGAAGGCCAGGGAGGCTTAGCCACAGAGCCACAGCAGTAGATTTTAGTGTTAGCACTATCCACTATAAAAATATTAGTATTATTAGCCTCTTTAAAGGCAGAAGTCACCCTAACTCTATGCCACATGGATATAACCGTTCATATTTTGCTGATGAGATGGGTTGACTATTAGTCACAACCCTAGCACACCCACCCAGTCACAGAATTGCTTGTGCAAAGTAGAACATGTAAGGGACGGGACACTGGCAACTTGGGCAGTACAAAAAAGCGGCACTGTTCAACGTCTTTGTAAACAAGCCTTTAAACATAACTGATAACCTCCACTGTGTAGCATTAAAACCAAATTAGACAGCTAACCACCTGCAGACCTAGTAAACCTAGAAGTAATCTGAGTAGCGATTATGTGCAACAGGCACACTTGTATCTACTTTTACCTTGATTTAGGGTACACTTCAATAAGCTTAAGGGTACAATTAAGAAGCAAACCAGCTGTTGCTTAGGAGACAAATACAATTAGATAAATAAGAATTTTAACACCTAGAAAGGTCTTCTACTCATTTCTTTGCAATGTGATAGAGAGCTTGCTTGGATTCAAGGGGTTAAAAACCCTATATAAATGTAGGGGAATACTTATTTCCCCCTATGGTGTAAATTGGCCCCAGAATTGCACCTTTTTTTTAGTTTGCTGAATTCTACTGTTAGGATGAAAAAAACACGTCTTGTTGCAACATTTGAAACCAGTTGAGGAATACTTTTGGATTTAGAACTCCTTTTGATTGGTATCTGAAGGTCTATGGAAAGCTGTCTCTGTGGTTGAGTTTGTAGCTAGTAAATGACTAACAGTAACTAACCACAGAATGAAGGAATTCGCTGATTGGTCTAACACTAGGCATTCTATACGCTAGGAGGAATGCACTAGAGTATATGACCAATTTAGTACACACTGGCACAGCTACAACTTGTTAATACTAATCCCAGCATCCCTTGTAGTTTGCACAGGGAAACTGAATACAGTTGCATGGCTTTCCTCTGTGCCTTGCTAGGATATAGTGTTAAGGCAGAGAGGAGCAGAAAGCCCTGAAACACCCATACACTCCTACACTGCCATCCTCTTGTAGTAAATGGGAGGAGTTTCCTCATATAGAGGTTAATGCATAGGCGATAGACAGGCAGAACACACACACACACACAAAAGTTGATCTTAGTGCGTATTTTAGCAAGGAATTCTATCAGTACATCCTCCAGCTGAGACTGATGTAACATAAGAATTGGAGCAATTAACAGGCACCATAGGGGACAAATAAACATTGATTTCAATGGGGCTTGTAACTCTTTGCATGCAGGAGGGGTCCCCAGTGCATTGAGCAATATGTTGGAGACTTCTCATGACGTACCAGGACCGCGGCTGCACTCCGTTCGGGGAGTCCAGAATCGGATTCATAAAAAAAAAAGAATGCTCCGTGGTCCTTAAGTGACGCCCGCATGCGTGTGCAGCCGGTCCTTAAGGGGATAAGGAATAAAAATCCCCAGGCTTTGAACCCCTTAAATGCTAGGGAGATCTCTAACACATGTTTGTGTCTCCTCCAGTGAAGATAGTTTTATGACTGTGCCATGGGGGACAAATAAAAGACTATTTAATTATTTACTACTGCCTGCTTAACCCATTAACTGAAGGCATTTTTTCCAGCACCGTAAGCTATTCAAATGTCTGTGCTGTGAAAAAATACCGGCAAAAAAAAGAGCAGTCGTGCTAAAGTTAAGAGGCATTTTCATCCATTGAAAATGATGAAAACACCATAAATAGCAAGATATCTGCATTAGCCATGAAAACCTGATAAGGGACTCAAGTTGCAGGAAAGTTAACACCTATTTCTCTGTCGTCCAGTACAGGTTACTGGTAACTTTGGGTAGGCGATCAGCCCCTTTTAAGTAGGCAGAAACAATTCTGAGAAGTGACTGCTGGGTAGAGCCTACCTCCTCTCCTTAGCTTGCAGCTAGCCAATCCCCAACCAGTAAGATTTGTTCCTTGGTCAAGACACAAGGCAAGAGAACAGTTCTGCTATAGTTTTAGCTTTTTTATTATTTTTCTGTTAGATATGGGATACCACCATTAGGCGGATTACCATCACTGACAATTCCCATCACCCAAATGTGGATAGCTCAGTTTTACCAGGCGCTTTTGTGGACCTAAGCCCTGGGGGGAAATTCTTGACTGCAAGCTCTTTCCCCAGGAGTTGCCCACTGAGGCTTCTTCTTGATATATGGTAATCTGAAGACAGAAGACGTGCTAAAAAGGTGAGCACCCTTTGAGTGCTGAGGTCCACATGTCCCATGCTTCCCCTCCACACAGGGGTCTCATTTGGAGTTCCTATTACATACTCATGCACTCATTGGGTTTATCTATATGTCTATGGGGGTGTTTGGAGCATGTTTCTGTGGTAACTTAACCCTTTTGCTGCTGGTTAGCATCTTTTGAGACTTTGTGGACACTTTCCCTACTGGGACCAGTGTTTTTTGGGTCTGACTTGTTCTAGTGGGCTTTTGTGTGGTTTTATGTTTTGGTATTCACCTTGTTAACTTTGTTACGGCGTGTGTTTACCGCATAGACGCCATTGCTCCATTCACTTCTATGGGACATATCTCTGCAACTGCTCCATGTAGCAAGGTCAGAGATGGCTCATTTTGTTGGTTTGCCCTTGTTCTGTTATCCGGTCAACGTTCTTGGCATGTTGGAGGCCTTAGGGGACTTCGGGCACTGTTGAGGTACTCAGCGATTCCCATGAGCGCACGCTTTGCGCACTGGTTTCTGATAGGCTCCCGCCGTGGCAACCATTTTGTGTCTACACAGATAGCGTATCCTACGCAGGGCTTGGACTTTCCTTCTCTTCTCAGCAGTTTAACCCTTCGCCTACCAGATAAGTCTTATTTAGCTTTTCTGGGGGTGAATTTATTTAACATACTCACTGTTTTGTGGGTGTTCTGATACTTTGACCATTTGACTCTGTGAGAATGTCTACTCCATTAGACCTTGGGGCTAAACCTAAGACTAAGGACTCATTGCTCCTCATGTCACTCAGGGTTACCTAGAGAATACTCAGGTCATGTTTGCCCAGCATGCTCTGCTGCCCCTGAATCCCTTGCAGGGACCTCCAGCCATGCACTAGAGCCAGTATGGATGCAAGAGTTTAAGGCTACTACTAGGGACCTCCGGTCCACCTTACAACTCCTTCCATCCACTTTACAGGGAGTCTTCCACTCGTGGCAGGCCACCGCCCTTATCAGATCTTCCCTGCCTAAACCGCCGGGTGTACCTGATGTGTCTGATTCCTCTGAGGAGAAATTATTGGTGGACTCTGATGATAACTGTTCAGCTGTTCCTTCATCTCAGGTTTTTTATTGGGACCCCTTTGAGGCTGACCCCATCCCCTCAGTTGAGGGCCTGATCAGGGCTGTGTTGACCACCCTGAGCATTCCCTTGGTGCAGGAGGTTTCTTCTGACCCCTCTGATATGTTCCAGGAGCCTGTTAGGCCCCATACTTGTTTTCCACCTAACCCCACCCTTGACCGGTTGGTGTCTGAGGAGTGGAAGTTTCCAGACAGGAAACCATCTGTATCTAGAAAGTTTGCTAAGCTTTACCCATTTTCTGAAATGACCCTTACTCAGTTGGTTCATCCCCCCAAGGAGAATGCCCCTGATCAGTGAAGACACTGGAGGGAAGAGTACTCACCTGCCAGTGGTCCTAAGGAAGAAGGCGCCTGTCAAAAGGAATCAGCTTTTTTGTCCCTTTCAAGCAGAATCGCGCCAAGTGACCCAAACGGTCCATCAGGCTCCGCGCTCCTCATCCAAGCCTAAGCAGCAATGGAGACCCAAGTCCTCCAGGAAACCCAAAGCTTCCAAACCTCCTTCTGCATGATTCGCCGAACCCAGGTCCAAACCCGAGGGTAGGTGGCCATTTACGCCACTACCTCTCAGCTTGGGAGGCCTCTGTGGCGGACCCGTGGGTTTTGCAGGTGGTGGCTACAGGGTACAGGATTCCCTTCACCTCCCTTCCTCCTTCCAGGACCTTCTTTTCTCATTCCCCCTTGGGAGCAGAAAAGCGCTGCCTTTTCGAGGAGGCCAATCAGGCCCTTCTGGACAAGGAGGTCCTGAAACCAGTTCCTCCTCAGGAGAGGGGCTTGGGATTCTACTCCAACCTCTTTGTGGTTTCCAAGAAGGATGGTAGCTGTCATCCCATTTTGGATTTCAAAGATCTCAACTCCTTTGTGGTCCGATCCCAATACCACCAGGAGTCACTACGCACAGTGATAGCGGTCGTGTCCCCCGGGGAATTTCTGGCCTCTCTGGATCTTCAAGATGCCTATCTGCACATCACCATTCATTCAGAGAGTCGGCAATATCTCTGCTTTGCCTGCGACCAAGGGCATTTCCAGTTTTCTGCCCTCCCTTTTGTCCTGATCACGGCTCCTCAAGTCTTCAGAGTCCTGGGAGCATTGCTTTCAGTCCTACATCGGACCGGCATCAGAGTTACTCCATATATGGACTATCTCCTTCTGATGGCCTCTTCTTCAGAACTCTTTCATCAGCAGGTGCAGGACTGCATTCATGCTCTCTCCCATCACGGGTGGATCATCAATCTGGACAAGTCAGACCTTGTTGCTTCCCAGAAGATGGTTTTTCTGGGCATCCTCTTCAACACTCAGACAGGGATGGTATTTCTCATGGACGAAGTGTCTCATCAGATAGCACTGAAGGTCCAGGCTATCCTGTCTCAGGATCCGGTTCCAGCCATGGAGTTGTCATCATTGGTGGGGAAGTTCATTTCCATCATAAAAGCAGTCCCGTTTGCCATAGCTCATACCAGAGAACTTCAGAGGTTTCTAATCCTGGCATGCAGGGGTCAACAAGATCTCCTGGAAAGATCCCTATCTCTCCCTCTTCACATGGAGCAGAGCCTCTCATGGTGGCTAAACCTGAACAATCTCCTGAAAGGCAGACCCTTCCTGGTGCCCTTCTGGACAACAGTAACGACGGATGCCAGCCTCTCCGGATGGGGAGTGGTATTGGGGCACTTGAGTGTTCAGGGCCGGTCATCCCAGGAGGAATCTCTCCTTCCCATCAATGTCTTGGAGATTCGGGCGATATTTCATTCCCTAGAACACTGGACACGGCAACTGGAGCATTGCCCGGTCAGGGTACAGTTGGACAATGCCACATTGGTAACCTACATCAACAAGCAAGGCGGCACAAGAAGTCTCGCGGCTTGGCTAGAGGTCAAGGCTATTTTATCATGGGCAGAGGAGCATGCTCCTGCCATTTCCGCAGTTCATATTCCTGGCGTAGACAACGTTCTGCCAGACTTTCTCAGTCGGAACATGGTGCACAGAGGAGAGTGGGAACTACATCCAGAGGTGTTCAACCTCATCATCCAGCAGTGGGGTCTTCCATGCATCGACCTGATGGCAACCAGGCACAACAGGAAGGTGCCAACGTTCTGCTCTCACTGGGCGGATCCCCTGGCTCTGGCAGTGGATGCCTTGTCGATCCAGTGGACATTTCCTCTGGCATACATCTTTCCTCCCATTCCCCTGTTGAGCAGGGTACTACGGAAACTGAGACTGGAAAGCTGTCCAGTCATTCTGATTGCTCCGTACTGGCCTCGGAAGGCTTGGTTTCCGGGGCTTCTGGACTTCTCAGTGGCAGAACCTCTTAGATTTCCCTCCCGTCTGGATCTTCTAATGAAAGGTTACCTCTGGAAGGAAGACGTTCATCATCTGGCTTTGACGGGATGGAGATTGATTCCTCAATTTTGAAGAAGGGTATTTCTTCTGGTGTGGTGGCTACTATGGCTACTATGCTTAGTGCCCGTAAGCCTGTTTCCGCTAAGGCCTACCATTAAGTTTGGTCTACCTTTCTGTCTTGATGTGCTGACAGACCTGTCTCAGGATTTTGACCTTCCTACAGTTCTTTTCTTCCTCCAGGATGGTGTGGATAAGGGTCTCAGTCTTGAGTTCTCTTAAGGCTCAGAGGTCTGTGCTCTTCTTTCAGAGGCGTCTTGCTTTCATTCCTGATGTCAAGGTTTTCTTCCAGGGTGTTGCTCATACCCTTCCGGTGTTTAATTCTCCTGCTTCTCAGTGGGACCTTAACTTGGTTTTAGGATTACTTCAGCGTCATCTTTTTGAGTCATTGGCTACCATCCTCTACGTATGCTGACATGGAAGATGGCTTTTCTCCTGGTGATAGTTTCTGTTCGCTGTGTTGCGGAACTGCCTGTCCTGTCTTGTAGGCCACCCTTTTTGGTGGTTCACAAGGACAAGGCATTGCTTCGCGCTTCACAAGAGTTTCTCCCAAAGGTGGTGTGCGAGTTTGACATTAATCAGGAGATTGTGGTTCCTTCATTCTGCCCTAAGCCTACTTCTGATAAAGAGAAGGATCTTCATCTTTTGAATGTAGTTTGTTGTCTTAAGTCATTGCAGCAGACTGACACTCCATGATTCGTAAGGCTTACGAACTTAGGAAGAAGCCTGTTTCCTTCAGGGTCAAGACTCATTCTACGAGGTCTGTTGTGGCATCTTGGGCCTACAAAAATCAGGCCTTGGCTGATCATTTGTACAAGGCGGCCACTTGGTCATCTGTGTATACTTTTTATAAACACTATCACGTGGATGTGCTGGCATCGGCTGATGCCAGTTTTGGGAGGAAGATCCTAGAGGCAGACCTACCTGTCTAGGGTCTCATCAGTCTCTCACTACTCTTTCACTTTTGAGCCCTGTTGGCTCTAGTTCAGTGTGCTGTGGCTCTTTTTTGCCCCTGTTCAGTGTCCGTTGATGCTTTGCGGTTATTTTTGAGCTCTTCATGATCTGTAGGTTCATTGGTGCTCTGGTGACTTTGGGGGCCTGCGTCTGGTCCTTGCCTTTCTTCCCGCCCTGTGGAACTTAATGGTTGGACATCCCAAAGTTACCGGTAACCTGTATTGGATGACAGAGAAAATAGGATTTTAGTCTTATCTGTTAAATCCTTTTCTCTTAGTCCATACAGGTTACTGGTCTCCCACCCTGTAAAATGACCATGCTTGGCTCTCCTGTGGCGGAACATGGGGGTCCTTTCGGGTTCATGCTCACAGGAGTCTACCTACTTACTATCAAGTTGGTCTTCAGATCTTACTGGTTGGGCATTGGATAGATGCAATCTAAGGAGAAGAGGTAGGCTCCACCCAGTTGTCACTTCTCAGAATTGTTCCTGCCTACTTAAAGGGGCTGATCGCCTACCCAAAGTTATCAGTAACCTGTATGGACTAAGAGAAAAGGATTTAACAGGTAAGACTAAAATCCTATTTTCTCTGTTGTCCAATACTTGTTACTGGTAACTTTGGATAGGCGATCAGCCCCTTTAAGTAGGCAGGAACAATTCTGATAAGTGAATGCAGGGGGTGGAGCCTACCTTCCCTCCTTGGCTGCTGCTAGCTAATCGGCTTCAGTAAGATTTGTTCCTTGGTGAAAACACAAGGCAAGAGAACAGTTCTGCTATCGTTTTAGCTTTTTATTATTTTCTGTTAGATATGGGATGCCACCATTAGGTGGATTACCATCACTGACCATTCCCATCACCCAAATGCGGATAGCTGTTTACCAGGTGCTTTTGTGGACCTTAAGCCCTGGGGGGGAATTTTGGTTGCAAGTTCTTTCCTCAGGAGTTGCCCACTGAGGCTTCTTCTTGATACATGGTAATCTGAAGACAGAAGATCTGCAGGAAAGGTGAGCAACCCTTTGAGTGCTGAAGTCCACATGTCCCACGTTGCCCCTCCACACAGGGGTCTCCTTTGGAGTTCCTATTGCATACTCCTGCACTCATTTGGTTTATTTGTATGTCTGTTTGGTGTTTTGGAGCAAGTTTCTGATGTACTTCTAGAGCCCTAACAACCCCATACTTGTTTTCCACCTAACACCACTCTTCACTGGTTAGTGTCTGATGAGCGGTAGTCTCCTGACAGAAAGCCTTCTATCTCCAAGGGGTTTGCTAAGCCCCTCCTTTTCTGATGCGGCGCTAGCTCAGTGGGTTCATCCCCCCGAGTTGGATACCCCTGTTTTCTAGGCTAAGTCCACTGTTTTGCCAGTTGATGCCTCTGCTCTTAAATACTGGTCTGTCAAGAAACTTGGGGCTTCCCTCAAGTCCATTTTCACCACCGCTGGTACTTCTGTATGTCCAGCATTTGCTGCGGCCTGGGTATAGGGCCATTGCGGTTTGGACTGAACAGCTCACGCTTGCAGATCATCAGGGAGCTCCTGCTTCTGCCGTGTTGAGACTTCTTGCCAACATTCTGAAGCCCAGCATTAGGTCTCTGCTGCCTTGTTGATGACATCTGTTGGTGGCAAGGGTTTCCACCATGTCTGTGGTTGCCAGACGAGCTCTTTGGCTCAAGATCTGGTCTGCTGACACTGCTTCTAAGAAAGCATTGCTCTCCTTGCCCTTTCAGGGCATTTCTCTGTTTGGGTCAGATCTTAAGGATCTGATTAGTGAGGCCACAGGGGGTAGAGTACCCTCCTGCCTATGGTTTCCAGGAAGCAGACGCTTATGAAACGTGATCGGTTTTTTCATGCTTCCGGACTGAGACACGCCAGGTGAACCAGGCAGTTCCTCCAGCTCCGCGCTCCTCCTCCAAGCCCAAACCACAATGGAAGCCTAAAGTCTCCACCAAGCCCCAGGCTTCCACACTTTCTTCAGCATGACTCGCCAAACCCAGGTCCTCACTCTGCTGTGGGTGGTCATCTGCGCCACTACCACAGCGTCTGGGAGGACTCCATGGTGGACCCTTGGGTTATACAGGTAGTGGCAGAGGGGTATAGGATCCTTTTCGCCTCTCTTCCTTACTTCGGGTTTTTCCCTTCTCTCACTCCTCAGGGTGTAGAGAAACGTCTGGCAACGGCGCCATCCAGGCCTTTCTGGACAAGGCTGTTCTGGAGCAGTTTCCTGTTCAGGACAGGGGTTTGGGTTTTTACTCAAACCTGTTTTTGGTTTCCAAGAAGGATGGCGTCTGTCGTCCAATTTTGGACCTGAAGGATCTCAGTTCCTTTGTGGTCAAGACTCATTATCACCAGGAGTCCCTAAGGACTGTAATTGCTGCCATGTCCCCTGGGGAATTCCTTGCTTCTCTAGATCTTCAAGACGCATATCTGCACATTGCCATTCATCCAGAGCTCCGGCAGTACCTCAGATTTGCCTGTGACCACGGGCATTTTCAGTATTCTGCTATTCCCTTTGGTCTGACTACAGCTCCAAGTCTTCAATCGTGTTCTGGGAGCCTTAGCGTCCATTCTCCATTGGAAGGGCATCAGAGTCACTCCATACATGGATGACGTGCTTCTGAAAGCCCGTTATCTGGGACTCATTCAGCAGCAGGTTCAGGACTGCATTCATGCACTCACCCATCACGGGTGGATCCTCAACATGGACAAGTCGGGTCTTGTTCCATCCCAACGATTGGTGTTCCTGGGCCTTCTCTTCTACACTCAGCAGGGCATGGTGTTTCTCACGGACGAGGTGGCTCACCAGATCGCCCATAGGGTTTCCTCTGTTCTGGCTCACGATCCAGTTCCAGCCAAGAAGTTGCCCTCTCTAGTGGGATAGTTAATTTCCACCATAGCAGCAGTCCCGTTTGCCATGGCTCACACCAGGCACCTCCAGAGGTTTCTGACGCAGGTGTGCAGGGGTCAGCTGGACCTCCTGAAGATTTCAGTGTCCCTTCCTCTTCATGTGGAACGGAGTCTGTCGTGGTGGCTCAACCTCTCCAGTCTGCTGAAGGGCAAGCTTTTCCTGCTGTACTTCTGGACCACGGTGACGAGGGATGCCAGCCTCTTCGGCTGGGGAGCATTCTTCTGTCACCTGAATGCTCAAGGACGGTGGTCTCTGGAGGAGTATCTCCTTCCCATCAAAGTCTTGGAGCTTCGGGCACTATTACATGCCCTTTGCCACTGGACGCGCCAGCTGCAGGACTGCCCGGTCCGGGTTCAGTCTGACAATGCCACAACGGTGGCTTACATCAACAAGCAAGGCAGAACAAGAAGTCTAGCAGCTTGGTTAGAGGTCAATACTATTTTGTCCTGGGCAGAGGAATCTGTTCCTGCCATGTCCACAGTTCACATTCCCAGCGTAGTCAACGTCCTGGCAGACTTCCTCAGTCGACACACAGTGGACAGCGGAGAGTGGAAACTGCATCCTGAGGTGTTCTACCTCATTGTTCAGAGGTGGGGTCTTCCATGTATCGACCTAATGGCGAGAGACAACCGGAAGACTGGAGGGATCCTCTAACTCTAGCAGTGGATGCCATATGCATTCCTTGGTTATTTCCTCTGGCTTCCATTTCACCTCCCATTCCCATGTTGCACAGGGTGATAAGGGAACTGACACTGGAGCTCTGTCCAGTCTGATTGCTCCGTTCTGGCCTCACCAGGCTTGGTTTCCGGAGCTTCTGGATCTATCGGTGGTGGAGCCTTTCCGGCTCCCTTGCCATCTGGATCTTCTTCTACAGGGTTACCTGTCCACCATCTAGTTTAGACGGACATTGAATCCTCACCACTGTGGTAGAAAGAGTTTTCTTCTGGGGTGGTGGCGACTTGGAGCATGCAAGTCTGTTTTCTCTAAGGCTTACCATCGAGTCTGGTCTTCCTTTTTCTCTGTTGGTGTGCTGATAAGGACCTATCTCTGGATTTTGATTTTCCTACGGTCCTGGCCTTTCTGCAGGAAGGTGTGAACAAGGGCCTCAGTTGTTCCCTTACGGTTCAAGCATCGTCTCTCTCTGTTTTTCGTTCAGAGGCGCATTGCTATTCTTCCTGATGTCTAGGGTTTCTTCCAGGGCGTTGCTTATACTCGTGCTGTATTTCAGACTCCCGCTCCTCAGTGGGATCTTAACTTGGTTTTGGACATCCTTCATCACCCTTCCTTTGAGTCTTTTGCTGCTATTCCTCTACATCTGCTGATGCGGTACATTGGTCTTTCTCCTGGTGTTCGTGTCTGTTCGCTGTGTCGCGGAGTTGCATGCTCTGTCTTGTAACCACCCTTTTTGATGTTTCACTAAAAAATGGCAGTGCTTTGCACTTCACAGGAGTTTCTCCCGATGGTGGTTTATGAGTTTCTCATTAAACAGGAGATTGTGGCTCCTTCTTTCTGCCCTGACCCTTCCTCTGACAAGGAGAAGGATCTCCACTTGTTAGATGTGGTTCTATCACTGTGCCCATGATTCCTCTGGCGACATTGCTATGTCCGGTTTACTTCCTGCCTATCTTTTATTGGCTGATGGGTCCTATCTCCGCCCAGTTCTAGCCCTTAAATACTCAGCCCTGTCATTACATGGGCGCCCTTTTGTGGTGTTCCAGTCGCTAGCACTTGTTCCTGACTTCCTGTGTGAATCCTGTGTATGACCCGGACTGACTGACTACTCTGCCTGTTTCTTTTCCTGATCCGTGTACCGACCCGGCTTGGCTGACGTTCCTGCTCTGTCTACCGACCCGGCTTGGCTGACGTTCCTGCTCTGTGTAGCGACCCAGTATTGCTGACGGTCCCAGTTAGTGTTCTGTCTGGAGGGCTCACCTCTTGTGCCTGTTTACTGTCTCTCTAGACAGTCCTCTTGTTGCTGCTCTGCTTTACTGTGACCCAGTCTCCGTTTCTGTGCGCTATCGTGATCCTTACACTTCTGTGTTTGAGATCTATTGTGTTAGCACACCAGTACGCTTGACCTGTCTACTACTTACGTCCGAGGTTGGTTTCATCCCTGGGTGCTTCGGTTAGACTCCGTGGCCTTGCAGCCAATTCCAGGTCTGAGCGTTGCGCTTTAGGGTCACCGCTGCCACTGGTTGACGGTACACCGGGTTATTCTGCTGCTCGGTTACCCTCTGACTGCTCTGCCAGTCTGGGAATACCTTTCCTGATATTGCTTGGCAGTATTATGTACCGATACGTTTGGGCAGATCCTCTGTTGTTGTTGTTGTTGTTGTTATCAGAACCCTACAGTCCTGCACCTCCTTTGGGTTGTCTAGGGTCTCTGTCAGTCTGTCAATTGTCCAGGGCCTTCGATTGTCTCAGTGTTGCCCAGTTTGTCCTGACTACCCTAAGTATAGGGGGTAGTAGTGGTCTCCTACTCTGCTACCTTAGTAGTGGCTCATTCTCTCCTGGTGTCACTCTCTGTGTAGAGAGTCTCCGTTGGGCCTCATTACTACTAGCACCTGCTGGTATCCCTTGGCCTTGTAGTCTCCTATGCTCCACTGTCTCGTCAAGGATTCACGCGAACTGTTAACCTGACCTGCGTCAGTATTGTATCATTTGGTATCTACTGGACCCGTGTTGGTTACTGTATGCAATTGTAACATGACCTGTGTCATAAATAAACTGTGTTTTACCATAACCTCACATGTCTGTGTATCAGAAAAACCGTTACAGGTGCATTGTATCAAGTTTTATGTTTATGTCCATTAGACAATCTGATGCGCTGTTCGTCATTCCTGAGGACCCCAGGGCAGGGAGACCTGCATCCACATGACTATTGGGTCTTGGATCAAGTCCACTATTCGTAAGGCTTACGAGCTAAGAAACAAGCCTGATCCCTTTTGGGTCACGGCTCATTCTGCTAGATCTATTGGGGCTTCTTGGGCTTACAAGAATCAGGCCTCCGCTGATCAGTTATGCAAGGATGTCACTTGGCCGTCTGTGCACACCTTTTTCGAAGCACTACCATGTTGATGTGCTGGCATCGGCTGACACCAGCTTTGGGAGGAAGATCCTGGAGGCTGTCTTGCCTGTATAGGATCTTCTTTGGTGCTTCCTTCACTTTTGAGCCCTGTTGGCTCTAGTTCAATGTGCTGTGTGACAGTTCCTGGGGTGTTGTCCGTTGACACTTCATTTGTTTTTGTTGGGCTATCTCTGATCTGATGGTTCATATATGCTCTGGTGACTTTGGGGGCCTGGCGCCTGGTCCTTTCCTTACTTCCCGTCTCTGGGAAACTCCTTGTTTGGACATCCTTGAGTTACCAGTAACCTGTATTGGACGGCAGAGAATAGAGGATTTTAGTGTACCTGTTAAATCCTTTTCTCTTAGTCCATACAGGTTACTGGTCTCCCACCCTGTCAAGGTACTATGCTTGGCTGTCCTGTGGTAGAACGTGGTGGTCCTTTCGGGTTCATTCTCACAGGAGTGTTCTTTTCCTTCTCACTACCTAGTCAATAGTTAGTGTCTCAAATCTTACTGGAGCTGATTGGCTAGCAGCAGCCAAGGAGGGAAGGTAGGCTCCACCCCCTGCATTCACTTCTCAGAGTTGTTCCTGCCTGCTTAAAGGGGCTGATCACCTACCCAAAGTTACCAGTAACCTGTATGGACTAAAAGAAAAGGATTTAACAGGTAAGACTAAAATCCTCTCTTTTTTTTTTTTTTTTTTTTTTAGTCCCTTATCGCCTGTTTAAACAGCTGACGCAGAAACTTGAAGTAAAAAAAAAAAAAAAAAAAACCTAAGTCCTCAGTGGATGTATTGATATGGGGCTCTAAGCCCCATATCAATACATCCAAAGTATAAAAAATGTGGGGTATAATAACCCAGTCAGCATTCATAGGGTTAACCCGACTAAGTAAAAAAACATCACATTACAAGTAACACTTACCATTACTCCTGATGTCCAGCGGAGTTCTCAGTGTCCTGGTCATCTTCTTTTCTATCTTCTGTCCTTCTTTCTTCTGTCTTCTTGCTGTAAAACACAAAAAAGTATAAGTGAAAAGCACACATATGCGGCACACTAATACATAGTTTAACTCCTTGAGTGCCGGAGTGGTACGCAACACCTTGCAAAGCAATGCTTTGCGTACCTCTCTGGGGCCCAAAGGGTTAAATTACGTAGTAGTGTGCCAGTTGTTAAAATATAAATGCCCCCATGCATATTAAATGTTTTTAAGGTATTCCATGCCAGTCGTATTCCGATAAGTAACATGTCCAAAATTATACTTAGCATATAGTTTGTTGCTGTCTCCACTGCTGTTTGAGGCCCCTGAGTTCGTGGCTGAGACAGAATTATGCGCCATACCCCCCCCCCCTTCATGTCCACAGGCCGATGCCCGCTCTGGCCTGAGGGAAATGGAATTGAGGCCGCCCTTATATATGGGCAGCCTTACTTCTAATTCTCTCACAGCCAATGGCTGGGATATGCTTACGCACCTCCCAGCCAATCCGCTTTGAGCAGCTGTGCTTTAAATTGATTGGTTGGGATATGTAAGCATATCCCAGCCAATGGCTGTGAGAGAATTAGAAGTAAGGCTGCCCATATATAAGGGCAGCCTCAATTCTGATTCCCTCAGACTGGAGCGGGCATCGACCCATGGATATGAAAGGAGGGGTATGGCCCATTATTCTGTCGCCACGGCCTCACACAGCAGCGGAGACAGCGGCAAACTATATGTTAAGTATATGTTATGGGAATACGATTGGCATGGAATACCTTAAAAAAAAATTTAATATGCATGGGGGTGTTTATATTTTAACAACTGGCACACTACTACATAATTTAACCCTTTGGGCCCCAGATAGGTGCGCAACACATTGCTTTGCAATGCATTGCGTACCCCTCTGGCACTCAAGGGGTTAAACTATGTATTAGTGTGCCGCATGTGTGTGCTTTTAACTTATACTTATTTTGTGTTTTACAGCAAGAAGACAGAGGAGACGAGAAGATAGGATGACAGGTAAGTGTAACACAGATTATTTAACGATCGGTGCTTGACATTATGTCAGGCACTGATCGTTATTTTTTTTTCCTTTGAAGTTCCCAAAACTGCCGATATTTAACACCGTTTTGTGAAATTAATGCACAAAACAGATGTTTGGCCACAACACCAGCTTTGTGGCCTAACGTCCGTTGTGCTTAATGCCGGGAGGACATTTGACTACCAACCAAGACATTTTCTTTTGTCGGTCGGTATCGATTTTGCCCTATAGACATTTTTTTTACTGCAACATTTGGATCGAGCCCTTAATCCTTTGAATGCTAGAGAGCTCCCCGACTCATTGCAGATTCATGTGCTAGAGGCCTCCCTAGCATTTACAGCACTACAAGACCCATGGAATTCAATGGAATTTGTATTTGTCCCCTATAGAACAGCTGCTCATACATACGGGGAGAAGTGGAGCAATTCTCGGCAGTCTCCAGTGCAATGACCACTTGCATACTTGTTTTCTTATGGTGCAGCTGGCTTACGGGCCATGTTTGACCTTGTACATACGGCCCTAAATGTTCTTTGGTGTAAACAATTATGTGAACTTGTATAGTTTTTGTAGTACCATTAATTGCACCAATAAATTACTAAAAATGTTATTTGGTCCAATGTGAAGGATGCACTAAAATGAGTAAAGATGAGGAAAACTCTCTCATTTTGTGCAGCCTATGTTCTTTAGGGTCATAGTCAATATGCTAAAATACAATTCTGAAATAAACCAACCATACCATAGGTGAGGTGATAATATCCAGTAGTTTCAATAAGGCGTTTAACCCCTCGATTGTTAGTGAGGTCTCCAACGCATTCAAGGAGTGAAAAGCATAACTTAACCCTTTGAGTGCCAGAGAGGTATCTAATGCATTGGAAACCTCTCTGGCACTCAGAGGGTAAAGTAATGGCCTGTTGGGGAATTTTCATTTCTCATTTATGGCACAGTTGGTTTGCTCCAGAATTGCACCGCTTAGACAATATGGCCCTTATATTTTTTCCAAGTTAGAAAAGAGATTCCATAGAACAACATAAGTACTGAGGAGTTTCTCTTTCTGTAGAGTTTCCCTCGCCTTTATCTCACCTCAGTGGTACTCCCCCTCCCTTCTGACTAACATCCCCTATATATAGAAAGATAAGCAGAAGAGTCATGCAGACGTTGAGAAGAAGTTAACCCTCTGAGTGCCAGAGGGGTACATAATGCATTGCAGAGCAATGCATTGTGTACTCCTCTGGCACTCAGTGGGTTAAAGAGTAGAGTCCAGCCTTAGAAAACCCCATGTTGTCCCCCACATTCACCACCCACCATAGCACTCTTCAAGGAGAGGTTAGAGTGGCAGATAAAAGGGATGCTCTCTGAAAGAAAAGGGACAGAAGGAAATGGCTCAGAGCGACTCATCTTATGAAAGGGGTGACTCAGGCACCATTTGTTGGTGGTCACAAAGGCACGTGCCCCCCACACAAACGAGATGACTTTTATATATCAGCTCAGACATTGTGATTCTTACTGGATGAATCATTTCCAGTCAGGAATAGCAGCACTCAACAAAATGACGGTTGTGAAATCCCTGTTTACTGCAGGCTTCTCAAATGGGTGACTAACACTGCAGCATCCAAATTATTATCAGAATGAAGCTTGTCACTATCAAGCCTCTCAGGGAAAATATTATTAGCTTTTGAGTATCGGCACGGAATGCAGAGCCGGTAAGGACTTCATTCTTCATTATAGAGATGGAACATTTGTTTTCACCCTGAAGAACATTCCTTCTATAGATGAGAGCCATGTGCACAGAACAAAAGTGGACCAAGCCAGCTGCACCATATATTGTCTTTCCTTTCATGTTTCTGAAGAGATTTTCTTTGGCTTCAGAAGCTGTATTCAGCAAGGTAAAAAGGTGATTAAGAGAAATCCTCATTGAGTGAGGTGTTTAACCCTTGGATTGCTGCATATTTCAAAGCAGTGTATTGGGAGATCTCAAGCATCCAAGGGGTTAAAATGACTTTTTAAATAAATGGAGTTGTGGGGTATTTTTATATTTCCTCTACTAGCATAAAAGCCTGTATACACGGGCCAAGGTCCAGGTAATGTTAACCCTTTGAGTGCCAAGGGGTACGCAACGCATTGCTTTGCTTTGGCACTTAAAGGATTAAGAGGCCGCTACCTCACTGCTCCACACGATGCAGTCTTGCGTCGCCTCACTCATGCAGTGCAATCATGCACAGTAGAGACTGCCCGAATGCATCATGACAAACATCCTAGCAAAGTTTTATTTCCTCTATGGTTCTGTTGGTTTGCATCAAACTTGCACCTCTTTACATTGCAGGTTTGGTTCTTAGGTAATCTAATCAACAAACCTATCTCTATTTTGAACATGTTTAATCTTAGAGACCTGACAGGATGTATGCATGTGGAGTGGGGCTGGGGAGGACATGGGGTTAGTAGAGGGGTCAGTCAGAATAATGTAGGCATGCACACATATTGACAAGAAGAGGGAGGGGGAGTGATACAAGGTAAAATCCCAATATGCTGTTTTTCTGCTTGCGTAGCGTAACACACTGTTTTCAGATTTCCAATACCTCTCACAGGGATCTTAAGAGATCAGGAAAAAAAACATTTTAGGGCTTTTCAACATTGGTACTTGTAGTTCTGGCAGGTGCTTTACTCTGTGGAGATCTGTAGCCATTGACTCACTCTCCTATGGAATATAATTGAATACCTGTCTGGACACCAGGTGTCAACAATCTGAACTATTGTTGCTACCGTGACTATCTTGTTTTACTCAGCAAATCTGTATTATATATCCTATATAATAATTTGCTACAAAGTTTGTAACAACGCAGTCATGCGCAGTAGAAACTGCCCGTGACGAGGCTGATACAGGTGTCCAGCTCTGTATCAGCAGCGGCGTGGGCAGTCTCTACTGTGCATGACTGCCCCGAGACCGGCTGGCAGTGGTGCTGTTGCCCATGTAACGGGCTCTTCAACTAGTTTTTTAATAATAAAATAATACTGTTCCTTTAAAAAGTAACCTAGTTTTTGATCACAGAATACAGTTCTAAAAGAAAACAGTTTTGAGGACTCTTGGGGTAAAACTGAGATGAGCTTGATATCTATCATATCTTAACACTTGCTGTATACTGTGATTCATACCTTCACTTTTGTATTGCAGAACACTGTACTGCTTTTGTGTCAGATAGAGGTACCATAATGCACTTGGAGTGCATTTTAACCCTTTGAGTGGCAGAGGGGTGAGCAAAGCATTTGTGATTCAATGTGTTCAGTGGAGTAGCTAGAGATTTGTGAGGGGCCACCTAACATAAAAAATATTATCTTCGTGGCATAACTAGAACCTGTTTGTCCCTGGGGACAGACCCCCTGGAATACCGGCTGTCTTCACAGTTACACCCCTGAAATGCATTGCTTCCCTTCTAGCACTTATAAGACAGAGGAATTTATATTTAACCCTTTGAGTTCCAGACAGGTATCCATTGCATTGCAACATTGACATTCACATTGTTAATTATTTGGATGCTAAGGAAGTCTTCAGTGACATCCCTAGCATTCAAGAGGGTTAGTTAACAGCTATCAATTTTAAAAACAATTACACATGACTTAAAGTTAAGATTTTCCATTGATGTCTGTACTAAGCATTGCCTCATAGGCTCCAAGTAATAAATTATAACACAAGCAAACTTTTGCTATTTACTATCATACAGGAAGTTGGCTAACAGCACAAAAAAGGCAGAATGCAGTATCCGATAATTACTGCATGACTGGCCTCTAAAATGAATTACAGTCATTCTCACAATGGATTCTGTGGAACTCCAGGATATCTGAAGAAATACAAGGGATTCCAAGGAACAAATTAACGCAGTTGGCAGACAATGCACATGTAAGAAAACTAAACTGCAGTGCATACTGCACTCTTACATTGTAGTACACAATAAACGTGTCTGCTTCTATGCACATGTATAAATGCCCATGGCCCCAGGAGAAACACATCAGGTTAGGGATGGAAGTGACCATCTTAATGTGGCTGGCGCTTAATCAGGATTGGTAGGGTTGGTATTTTGAGAGGCAGGGTTATCCATGAAAGTAGGTTGGGTTCTCACTGAACTCACCAACATTAGAATTGGCATTTGTTTCCGGAGACCTGATAATTCAATATGATATTCAGAGGCTCCAGGGCCAAAAAAATTCCTGGTATGGCCATGTATAAATATATACATACAGCACAGACCATCTAGACGCTATTTTCCATTATACCGTTTTGCGCTGACGCATGGGTATCTGCCCTGTATGTGAGATTCTGCAACTACTAGTGAACATAATGGAAATATAAACATTTCTCCCTGTGAGGCTGCTAACAAAAGTGATTTGATTTTGAGAAAAACAACTGAACCATAGAGAACAAATAACAGAGAAAACATTTGTATTCTGGGGCAGGTTCTGGTATCCATCCAATATTTGCTGACATTGAGGACCAGAGCATTGAGCCAGACTTTGTCACTGGTCCTTAAGGGGTTAAATGGAGCCTTTAATCTCTTGAATGCTAGAGAGGTCTCCATTGTATTGCAAAGCAATGATTTGGAGACCTCATTACCATTTAAATTAGTAGGAATGTCTGTTCCCTATGGCTCAGTTGATTGCCACCTACTTGGTGAATTTACCTCAGTGCAGTTTACTTTTTGACTTCTAATAAACACACTTGTAAGACTTTATCAGCTACAATTATTTGGTAATTGATACCCAATACATGTTATCCAAATAATTTACGCTTAACTCACTGGAATGAGCTAGCACAACTATATTTGTTAACCCCTTGGATGGTAGAGGTCTCCAAAGCATTGCTTTGTCTCAGTCTCATCTTTCTTGGAAGAGGTAGTACTGGCAGTTACACTTCATTTCCTGTGCTTTCTCAAAGCCTTTTCATTGCTCATTGCAAATGTGAGTAGGTGGATCTTGTTGGTTAAGTAAGAGGCTATTGCGAAATCCCTGGCTCATGTGGTTCTAACGTAGCTCCCAGCAGTGACGGATTGGAGAGCCGAGCATATAAACTGACTGCAGAGCCTTTAGAGCCCTCTTGTTTGGAAACATGGACTAGATTCTGAAAACACACAGGAGAGTGTTGAAGGCAGCTGAGGATTTTTAACTTCCTGATTATCCAGCAGAACTGGATTCAACCCTTTAAGGACCAGTTCCCCTCTGGTCCTTAACCCTTAGAGTGCCAGAAGGGCTAAAGGGTTTGTTTGGTTATATTTTTATCGAATTTAAAATTTTGGCAGAAAACGTTTACCTATTAATGGTGGAGTTATTTCATTTTCCCTCTATATAATAAGGGAAGCAATGCAAATTTTAAGAATAGAAAACGGGGAACAATTTTTTTAAGCTGTGGATGTCATTATCTGACACAAGGTTTCCGGAGTACTTTGCGTATTTAATTTGAAACATCAACGTGTTTATACCGGTTCCTGTCTGGATTTTATCCCACCTTGTTGTCCAGAGGACGACAAGCATGTTAATGACAGACTGAGTTCGTTCTGAGGTATTAGAAAAACAATTTTTTGTGGGTTTTTTTTTTTTTCTTGACTTTTTGCCAAAAAGTATTCTGAGTAGGAGCAAACAGGGTAAAGGGGAGAGATTAGATAACCTCATGGCTCCGAGGGAAGCACTTGTTTCACTGTACACAGAAGCATTTTTCTTTCTCATCAGCACCAATGAGATGTTCCCAGAGATGAAGGAAAGAGAGTGAGTACAACACATACAGTATTCCTTTAGGGCTTTAGATGTTCCTCACGTTTCTAGCTTTCAGCTTCTAACAATTGCTGTGTAATGATTGCATAGAAAAATATATTCATGTATGTTAACCCTTAGAGTACCTGAGAGGTATCCAACGCATTTCACTGCATATGTATATATGTATATTTCCTAATTGATTATAAAGAACTCTTAACCCATTGGATGCTCGAGACGTCCCCAGTTCACGGCTTCATATTGCGTTGCGGACCTCTCTAGCATCCACTTACTTTGGTTTCAGTTTGAAATATAATATTTCCTTTATAACTCCTTAGGCAGATACAATTATTTTCATGTTCTGTTTAGTTAATCTGCTATTTTATATAGAAAATGAGTAGTGATTTGTATGTTTGACCAAACGTGTTTCCATTTTGTTTGGTGTTTTAAATAGTGTTAGTTTGAAAGAAAAACTCCTTATGCTGAAATGTAACCCTTTGAGTGCCAGATAGGTATCAGACACATTGTCGGATACCACTCTGGCATACAAAGGGTTAACACACTTAAATTCAAGTCTTGTGGTAAAGCGCTTTTGACCATATTCACAAATAAAAAGCGACGCACACTAATTGCACAATATAGAACCAATAAAAATCCCCCATAATTGAAATTGGACTTTTAGTCCATTGAATGTTAGAGGTGTTCAATGCACAGTGCACTGGAGACCTTTCCAGCACTCAAGGGATTAAATGCTCTTTCCTGGACATCCATGGCAGCATTCACTAGATGGGTTAGCTCCTCCCCTTTCAGCTGATAGGACAGAGAAAAAGTCAAAGAAAATCAAACAGGATAAGCGACCCCCTTCAACAGATGGCTTTTTTTCTCTGTCCTCTTAAGCTGGTAGGACTTGTGAGGCTGGAGCTCTTTTTAAAGCGGAACTAACACTGCTAACAAACGTTGTCTGTAATAATTTCCTATCTGGCGACTAGCTGCTTAGTAGCGCTAGTCGCCAGAATTATTACCTTTTCATGGAGAAATTTGAAGTGATCCTCGGCTGACAGGCAGGATGGAGCGCAGACATCTTGCCCTAGTGACGTCTGCGCTGTCAGTCCCTTCTGGAGCCGAATGGCTCCTAGCAACTCCTCCTACAGCCTTCTGGGACTGACAGCGCAGGAGCGCGGACGTCACTAGGGCAAGATGTCCACTCTCTGTCCTGCCTGTCAGCCAAGGATCACTTCAAATTTCTCCATGAAGAGGTAATAATTCTGGCGACTAGCGCTACTAAGCAGCTAGTCGCCAGATAGGAAATTATTACAGACAATGTTTGTTAGCGGTGTTAGTTCCGCTTTAAGAGCTGTATTTTTCTTTTGAGACTTACCGGGATGGGGCTTACCTTTGTCCCTTGCCTGTCGGAGTTTTCCTCCTCTCTCCTTCTGAAGCTCCAACTTTTAATCCACCCTGGCAAGATTCGGTGGGTTGGAGACCCTGTAGAGGCCAGGGTTTCCTTGCAGTAGCAGTTGTAAAAGAGGGCGTGTTGGGAATTCTGTTTCTTCCAGTAACATTATTGCAGATCCTGGCATTGAGTATATGATGATATGGGCTTATCTGAAGAATATTCTGCCCTTTCTGATGTGGAGTTCCTAGAACTATATGCAAGGATGGGTTGTCTATGCCACATGCTCAAGGGTTGCCATAACTATCAGTACTCAGGACAGTTGGACTTCCTGTGCTTTTCCTGCCCTCAGGTATGTTTGTAGCCCTCCATTCTAGGCCTCTGTTCCACTTTTACTTGTTTCCTTTGTATGGTGATGCTGGGTGTAGACCCAGGTGTTTTAGTTGCTTAATCATGCTCACCTGTGAGGGAGCCCTGCTGAAGCCATTCCATCCTAATTTAGTGTTTCAGTGGGGTTTTTGTGTTTTATGGCTAGTTCTTGGGCCTTGCACTTTCAGCATTCTATACTTGCAGGTTTTATTTATTTTTTCCATACATCAGAGAAGTTAGATGAGTAGATTTTTATTCTAGGACTCTTCTTCTAGGTCTTCTGCTTCAAAGTCTGATGCTTATTCATAGCGGATGCACTGTGTGCAGGTGCTTTGAGTTTCTTTTAGTACGTGTACATTCTATTTCTGCACTTGGTTGGATGCATGCGGTTATACTATGGCTGATCTTGGACTTGGATGCCTGTGTACAGGCTATGGGTGCATGTGTACAGGCTGTGTCTGCACTGGGCCTTTGGTGTATGTGTTCTTGCTATGTCTGCAATTCATGCTACTCCTGCTTTTGGCTGCATTTATTCATGCTATGTTTGCACTGGTTCTAGGATGCATGTGTTCATGCTGTGTCAGCTCTGTTTCCATGAGGCATGTGTTTCATGCTATCTATGCAGTGGGCCTAGCATGCGTGTGTTTCATGCTGTGTATGCAGTGGACCTAGCATGCGTGTGTTTCATGCTATGTGTGCACTGGGCCTAGCATGCGTGTGTTTCATGCTATGCGTGCACTGGGCCTAGCATGCGTGTGTTTCATGCTATGTGTGCACTGAGCCTAGCAGGCGTATATATGTGTTTCATGCTGTGTGTGCACTGGGCCTAGCATGCGTGTGTTTCATGCTATGTAGGCACTGGGCCTAGCAGGCGTGTGTTTCATGCTATGTGTGCCCTGGGCTTAGCATGCCATGTCTGTGCGGGACCTTGGATGCATGTGTGTGTGTGCTATGTCTGCACGAGTCCTGCCTTCATGCTATCTCTGCCTTCATGCTATGACTACATTTTGGAGAGTGGGTACTTTCTATGGCTTTGCATGTGTGCAGGCTAGCTCTGGCCATATGTACCGGCTATGCCCGAACCTGTGTGCAGGGGTGGGCCGACTGTGGCCACGCCTATGTTAGTGCTTTGTTCGCAGTTTGCTTACATCTGTTCCTGCTATGAGGTGCTATCATAGGGCTGCCTTTGGGTACATGTGTATTTTACAATTATATTCTGCGTTATGGTGCTTGTGCCATGGCAGCACCATGCTGCTGGTGCTCTCTTGTATTTTTAGGCTTTGCTGTAATGTTATTGTATGTAGTTGCTTGGAGGTGCTTGTGTGCATATGCTATTGCCTTGCTGTTGAAGTGTGGGTGCGCTGTGTTGCACTAGTGAGCAGGCTGTCTGTGTTATGCTTTTGTCACATTGTGAGCAAGTGCTGTGGCCATATGGTTGTGCTCATGTATACACAAGCTTGGTTGACCCACTGTGGGGCATGTGTATACGCAAGCCCTGGTGCCCCACTTTGGTGCGTGTCTGTTTGGGCAGTATTGCTTCCTGTAGCTGCCTATCTTTGTGTGTGCTCTGGCTGTTCCATGGTGCATATGGGTTCACACTATGGTCTAGGCTTGCTGGTGTGCTCATTTACAGTTCAGGTATCTATGTGTAGACTCATGCTTCTGAGTAGTATTTTGTGTGATCATGCTCTGACTGGAAGACCATGATTGCGTACTCTGTAGACATCTTGGTAGAGTATTCTCTATCATGTTACTGAAGAGCATATACTTGCTATTTGCTGCATGAAGGGAGAACTTGCACACAAAAGACTGTGCCTTGCGGGGGGCTGCAATGGACCTATGTACATGAATTTTGGGAGCACTATAATGCTCTTGTACAAGTTGCCTTGCCATGTTGGCTGTCTTTATTTCTACATGTGTAGTTTGGAGGCATTGTGGTATGCCCATGTGTTTATGCTCTGAATTGCTGAGATGCTCTTCTGTGTTCGCATCTGCCAATTGGTGCAGCTCCTTGGAGGACTGTTCGGTCGATTGTGCCCCTTTACTACGGGGTACACTCCTAATGCTAAGAGGATAACCTCTGTGTATTTATGATTTGCTTGTGGGTATATACGCACATTGGATATACTAGGGGACGCTTTATTAGACATGTAGATGCTTTTGTCTAGTGTGGTGGTAGTTGTGTCTAAGTTTTTGCACTAAGTAATGTTTGCCTGTTTTACTCTTTGGTTACTAGGTCTTGATCCTGTACTGTCTGCCGCTTAGTGGTGCTCCTGCACTGCTTCCGCACTCTGGTTTCACCAGGCTATTGCTGCATGATAAGTGCTTGTCTATGCGTTTTTTTTTTTTTTTTAGGCTCTGCGGTGTACTGTTGCTTCTATGCTCATGGGGGCGGTGGTTGTCATGTGGGCATCTTTTGTGACACATTTATTTTCTCTTAGAAATTGGTAGTGCTATTTCCTTTTTACCCAGTTTTTGGGTTTATGCCCCCTAGTAGGGGATGTTCCTTTGGCAACCCTTCTAGGCCTAGTGTTTTTGGTGTCCGCTTTCCTTTTAAGCGAGCCAGCGATTTTAGTATGGAGTCTTCTCCCTCTTCTCCAAACAAAGAGCCTAACAGATAGCAGTAGGTAAGCCAGCAGGTAAGTTGATTTTTTTTTTTTTTATTTTAAGAGTGATGAGGTAAAGAAAATGACATTAGTCAGTACCCATGCTTCTCAGATGAGTCTCGAAATAAAGAAGCCCTATGGCAGTATTATCTACAGAGTATGGACACAGTCTAGAGCCAAGCCATAAGATGCTTCCCCTTATTGGGATTATCTGCCTAATGTCTTCCAGAACTTCAGTCCTCCAGATATGTGAAGGCTTTCTAATCTCCAGATTTGGTCCGTGGTTGAGAGATACATTCCTAGAGTGACTAACTTTCCCAGCCAGAAGAATACTATCTTCACTGGATGGATGTGATGATATCTGATCATAGTTCCTCCTTTTGTTCAGTCTTTTATCTGGAGCAGCCAGACTGATAGCCATACTATACATCTACAGAGGAGTAAAGGTGGGGAAGCTCTTCTTATGACCAGAATAAAATCCACTCTTCTAGAGATCACTATCTATGAGTAATTGGTTTTCTCCGTTCTAGGCTAAGCCTTCTTGGGTTGGTACATAATTGTTGGGTCGTCTGTTCCTATCCTTTGGGAATAATTTTGTTTTTATATGTTTTGGACCCTCCCTTTCTGACTGCTTGGGTACTCGCCCATCTAGTGAATGCTGCTATGGATGTCCAGGAAAATGGAGAATTATATCATACCATTCTTAACAAAATTCTCCTTTCCTGGACATAACCATGGCAGCATTCACTAAGTTCCCATCCTTTTACTATTTTACCAACAACCATGAAATTCAGAGCTTCAGTTTATATTTATTGTAGCCGGGTGTTTTATAATTCTACTAGTTGAACAGCCCGTGTACACGGGCCACAGTGCCACTCAGCATTGGCCATGGTGCAGCCATGCTCAGTAGAGAACTGCCCGCACTGCTGCTGATAGGGAGCGGAGCGCTTCAAATTCAGACCGTAGTCCTCTCTGCGCACCAACTACGGTCTGAATTTGGAGCCCCGCTCCGTTATCAGCTGTGACGCGGGCATGGCTGCAGCACCTGCAGCCGTCTCTACTGCGCATGACTGCTTCTGACAAACACATTTAGCCAATTATTGTATAGGATTACTGTATTAGACTCTGTTGGGTGATTGGCCCATAATTATGCCATTCTGTTTGCTTTAGTCTGACCTCACATTTGCCCAAAACTTGTCATCAGCCAGTTTCAGAGCATGGACTGAACCAGGATTCCCCCCCCCCCCCCTGGCACTTCAAGTTAACGGTCTCATAAGAATTACACACATGCACTGTTTGTTCTGCACTCCTGTAATCTGCTGGTGGTCCTTTGAAGTTGGTATCAACCACTACAGCATAGACCTGTGCCGGTCTGGGGTATTGTTCGTGGCAGTCCAAGGGTTGATACTAATTGGTTTGTACCTTAATAACAGTTCATGGTTAAGATGGTAGCTATTTGGTCCGTGACATAAAATAACCTGACAGAGTTTTAGAGGGTATGTAAAGATGAAGTGCATACCTCCTGTTGAACAGTTTGTTTATACGTCCAGTGTGTTCTGGTATGCATCATCCATCATATACTCTTGTAATCTAGTATATGAAAACTGTAGAACTCTTAAAGGGGAACTACCACCCCGCAATAACTTTACCTTAAATCAGTTTTCATCTGGCGACTAGCTGCTTAGTAGCTCTAGTCGCCAGAAATATTACCCGGTTCAAAAGATTTTTGCCTTTTTCTGACGGTCACAGGAGCAGGAAGCACGGACATCTCGTCACAGTGACGTCCGTGCGCCTGCGCTGTCAGTCCCTTTTTAAGCAGCTAGGCGCCAGATGAAGACTGATTTAAGGTAAAGTTATTGCGGGGTGGTAGTTCCCCTTTAAGGTTTGAAAGATTTTTTCTTTGTGGTATCACCAGAACTATCCAGATGAAGATGAGAGTAGCCGTAAAAAAACATACAATAAGCATGGTAAACTTTTATATCAGGGGTGGGAAATAGCTGTAGGGCTGCATGATGGCATCTCTTGCAGTACCTAATTATGTTCTTAAGTACAGTGAGAAGAGGATATCCTTTCCCTCTACCATGTCACACATCCTGTTTTAACACAAAAAAATGAATATTTTCTTTTTTTTTTGCTATGCAACATACTTGCCTTCATATTCATGATGTTTCCTTGTGTCACCTTGGGCACAAGAGAGGTATTCAATGTATTACAAAGCAATGCATTCAAGGGGTTAATCTGCTTTTTCATCTCAATTTAAAAAAATGAAATCATAATTTGCAACCCTATGGGGAGACTTGCATGCCACATGACTGGGGAGATGCATTAAGACATGATAAAGGGAGATGACTTCTCCAGTGATACCACTTCTCCAATTACTTTGTTATTCTATAGACCTAATGCACAAAGATCTCCACAGTTAGAGAAACCCTAGTGCATTGGCTCTATAGAATAACATATGATTTTGATAAATGATATCACTGGAGAAGTCCACTTTATAATTGCTTTATTACACCTTAGGTCATAACCCCTGAGTTCTATGTAGTGATTGTCTTTCCTATTTAATTGCTGGAGTTGCTTGGTGGTCTTACACTGTCCTGGGGGGAGATTCACTAATGGGTGAGAAAGAGGTGATGAAGTGGGGATGACTTCTCCAGTGATATCACTTCTCCAATTTCTGTTATTTTATGAAGCCAGTGCACTAAGATTTCTCAATCGGGGCTTGTCTTAGTGCATAGGCTCCATGGTATATAAACTGAAGAAGAGACATAATCTCCACATTATCACCTTTTATCACACCTTAGTACATAGCCCCCCTTGTATGAGTCATGATTACACACACACAAACACACACACTGTTTAGGTCAGAGGTTCCAAATTTCAGGATCTCCTAGTATGAAAAAGGTGGCTCTTATTACCACCTATGCTCAATTGAAGCAAAAAATGGCACTATTGGGAAGGATGGTCATGCTATAGAATTTCATGGCACTGTCAGTACTAGCTCAATTCACTTTTGTCTCTTATTATATACAAATAACCTTTATTCTTATTGATATGATTGGTAGAATGGAAACAAACAAGTCTGACATGTATAAAGACAGAAATAGTGCAATTCTGGGGCAAAACAAGTGCACCACCATATTTATAAAATTAGTCACCTTGGATGTAAGAGATTTCTTTGCAGTATTGGAGCACTCTCAACCATCCAAGGGGATTAAAGTCCACAAGTTATTGGGAAGGTTATTTTATCATATTGTGTTTTTACCCCAGAATTGCTCAACGGATACATATGCCCCTATATGTTTATCATGTTTTTCATGTTTATCTTTTTTCAAAGCTCAGAAAACAGGCAAAATTGAATCATAGAGGTAGCCGTTTTATTCTTAGTTATCAGTGTTGATAAAGATGAACAAAGTATTATAATAAAAAAAAATACATTTTAGCTAATGTCAATCACCTTTTCTAAAATCAACCTTAGGTAACACTTTGGATGCTAGAGACAGCTTTAATGCAGCACTGGAGACATTACTAGCTACCAAATGGATATGACCTTCATTTCAGGGAGCCTGATGTCTGTAATGCCTCAGCCACTGTAGTAGAGTGTAATGGGCACACATCTAGGAGACTGCTATAGTGAAGATTCACTGGGAGTGTTCGCAGGTATCTCTTGATTTCAGAGTTATCCCTGGTTTTTAGAACTTACATGTTAATATATGTAACTTTATAATAAAATGATACAGATCTATACAGAGCATTCATGAGGCCTTCTGTACAAAAGAAAACTGGAGTCATTCTGGAGCAAACCAAATGCACCACTCACTGCCTTCTTGAGTTTTGGTACTTATTTCTCTCATAGAGTGCAGTTGGTTTGCTCCTAGTTTTCTTTGTACACACCCAGTGTTTCTATAAACAATTCATAAGTGATAATTAAATTCACCGATAACGATAAGGCTCTATGGGTCTTCTTATATTACTCCATGGAGCCTCCTTTTCAAAGTGCCTAATATCTTACTCGATAATGACTGGAACAGAAGGCCCATAGAAGATTGTAGTCATTTGCTCTCTGTCATTAGATTTATATCACTGCTTAGTGCATTCCCTTGCCCATTAAATTATTTCCACTTGAATGCTAGAGAGATGTAGAAGATAGAGCTCTGTAGCATCCAAGAGGTAAAGTTTTTTTGTCCCAAAATAGCACATCAATTGCTTATTTATCATAGAAAAAAACATTAAAAGCAATAGAATTATGCCTAAATATTTCCCCAAATTGCTCCACTTTTGTCATTATAAATATGCCCCATGTTCATTCTTATATCTCAAATGAAACATCAAAGTAGTTTCAACAAAACTATAATGCATGTAAAAGTGCCCTCCAATTTTTTACCATAGCGTTGACCATATAAATCATTATCCTTATTAAGTCCAGCATTATTTAGAAATCAAAAGTTCTTCAGAGACTCACTGGCAGACGACAGCACAGACATCTTGCCGAAGAGGCATCTGTGCTCCTGCGCTGTCCATCCCTGTCTCCTCAATGATTGCCAAAGAGGAGTTGCATTGTACTTTAAGGTACAGACAGGGTTGGAAAGCACAGGTGTTTTGATGCCTCAGCAGCAAGATGCCTGGCAGTGAGTCTCCAAAGAACTTTGATTTCTAAATAATGTCGGACTTAATAAGGATAATAAAAGGATTTAAATGCTTACGCCATGGTAAAAATTTATTGGGGAGCACTTTTATATGAGTGATAATTACACTTTCAAAAATAGGATTTTACTGTTCTTACCTGGTAAATCCTTTTATTTTTAGTCCATATGGAACACAGGCACTATAGGGGTTGAGTCTCTCCTCCTGTGTGACAGAGCATATCACAAAAGACAGGGTTTTGTGGGGTGGAGACTCCCTCCTCCAGCTCAACCCCCACCTACAATTCCCAGAATTCATGTGACAAAGGAACTACAGTAAAGAAAATAAGCTGGTAAGAAGAAAAGAAAATCTCCCAAGACTAAGACCCTAAGAGGACTTCTCTGCCTGGGAAAGCAACACAGGAAAGGTTCTGGAGGGTGGGAGACATGTTCTATATGGACTAAAGAGAAAAGGATTTAACAGGTAAGAACATCAATATCCTTTTTTCTCTTACATCCAATATGGAGCACAGGTATCATGGGGATATACCAAAGCTAGGATTCCTGGGGAGGGAGAGGTGAAAAAGACCACTCTCCCGTCCAGATGATACCAAAGTCCCCTAGGACTACTCAAGATCTGAATGACTCAAAAAAAAAAAAAAAAAAAGTGGCAATGGACACTGAACTAGCACAGCACACCAAACAATAGCAGATGGGGCTCAGACAATTACTGAACAACTGGCATGCATCATGACCCATGACATGCATATAGTCCTTGTTCATGAACGATGACCACTCTTTAAGTGCTTGAGGCATGTCCTGGAACAGAATCTGAATCTCCTCCTCCATGAGAGAGACTATACCCAATAATTACAGCCAAAAGCAAAATGCAGTTAGCACCGTCTGTCCGGGTGGATCGGAACATGTAGACACACATCCTGAAGACCCAGAGAGGCCAGGTACTCCCCTGGGTACATTGCTATGATGACAGGGCACAAAGATTCAATTTGAAGCACATAACAACCACATACTGGTTGAGACATTTGAGGTCCAGGATAGGGCAGTAGTCGCTGTCCTCCTTGGGAACTACAAAAGGTTGGAATACAAACCTGAAAAGCTCACTGGGACTGGCACTAGTACCTGCTTTTTCCAGTAGATTTGCTACAGCCTCGTGCAACAACTTTGGTCTGTCAGGGTTCCTTGGAACCTTTGACGAGAAGAAGCGATATGGAGGAAGGGATTTCAAATCTATGCAGTACCCTTATTATACCACCCACAAAACCCACCAGTCCTTTATGGAGGATGCCCAAGCGTCTCGAAAAAGGCATAGACACCCCCTACAAGCAACAATGGACCAGGTTTCCTCTAGTCATGCAGATGTTGGTTTGTCAGACTTAGCCTTTGCAGCTGGATGCTGGGGCTACCAGGTCTGTCTGAGATTTGCAGGGGGTGCGTCTGAGAAGTCAGAATATATAATAGGTAGCACTGGCCTCTCAACCTGAGAATCTGCCTTAAAGGGATAGTAATACTTCGTTTTAACTTTATTTTATTTTGTAGGCATTAAAAAAACATGAAGAATGATATAAGTCTTATCTCTCAAACCTTTATGGTTTAAGAGATATTCACAAAGTATCCCCCCCTGTTCAACCAGATCAGAAGGGAGGTGCCCAGGTAGACTGCAGAGAGGGACAATCTTCAGTTAAGATAAGGGAAAAAGCTGAAAAACTTGTCAAAGGGGGAAGGGCTTTCATTGTTTTCATACAAAGAAAATTGTCCTCTTCTGTTATCTGTCTGGTCATACAACCAGATTCACATCTGAGAAGAGATGGCTTACACTAGGTAAAAGGGGCGGGAGGGGAAACTTTGCTTGTGAATATCTCATAAACCATAAAGGTTTGAGAGATAAGACTTATATCATTCTTCATGTTTTTTTAACGCCTACAAAATAAAATAAAGTTAAAACGAAGTGTTACTATCCCTTTAAAATCAGTTTTAAAATAAGAATTTGTTTCTTTAAAATAACACATTTTAAAAGAGAGAGAGGTTTTTTGTGTGTATGTTTAAACCAGTTACCGCCATACTATAAATTTCAATTCTTATCTGCTAATATTACTTTAAACCAGGGATGTCCAAGCCACATGATCAAAAAGCCATCTTCGTGACGGACGCTTTATTTTTTTCAGTCATAAATGATGGTGAATTGTAACCTGCAACTGTTAGAAAATATCGATTTATTCACTAATTGATCAAGTCAAAGACAATACTGATGTTTAACAGACCACACTGCCAACGATTTCAGTTATTACAGCTTTTTAAACCTTGCTTCCCACAACCTAGGCAGTGGTTCTCAACAAGGGTTCTGTGGCACTTTAGTATGATGTAGGCACTTGTTTAGGGAGCACCTTTTTTCTATGGAGAACATGAGAGAAATGTGAATGTATAATTTATATATGTACCCTTCAACATACCCTTGACAAACCTATAAAATGTTACAGGTGCAAAACTCCAAACTGAGTGTTACATACCTACCAACATTTCAAATTGGCAAAGAGGGTCACTTGTGTCTTATGGGGTATGGCTGGTGGGAGGGGCATTAATGAGAACTTTTAGTCTATTTCATGACCTATTAACACCTCCTTTTGTAATCTAATAAATGGCTTCTAACAAGACCAAGGTATTTTATTTGCTCAGACTAATTGATAAAAGCATATACTGACCTTTCAACAAACAATAATGAGTTTTATTGCTGTGGAGCAATATGGTACACTTATATACATTTCACACAGTCTGACCTTCTAAAAAGAGGGACATCAGGGTGAGAAAGAGGGACAGAGGGATTTGGGTCTAAAAGAGTGACTGTCCATCCTAAAGAGGGACAACTTAGGGTTGCCATGAGCAAAAGATGGAGAATCACTGACATAGGGGCACATTTACCAAAGCTGGAAACCTCTCTAGCTTCCAAGAGGTTGCTACAGTGAGGAAATGCGGAAATACATAGGAAAGACATGCAATTAACCCTTTGATGCCAAATGAGCCAGTAATGCGTTGCTCCCCTCACTGGTATTCAAAGGGTTGACTTGGCATTAACTTATTAAGGACTAGATGGGTGTGTAACAAACTGCCTTGCAATCATTTGCATACAACTCTGCCCTTTAACTCCTAGAGGACCAAAAGGATGTGCAACGCATTGTAGAGCACTGTGTTGCATAACCCTCTGGTCCTCAAGGGGTAAGTTTTGTGTGAGACTTTCAGTTAAAAGCAATTGAAAATATGGACAGGTAATAGATTGTCAAAGGGGCTTATGCACAAAAAAAAAATTTGAGCAAAGCACTAATGTCCATCATTCTCATTGATATAAATGGGTTAAATCAATGGAAATCATTACTTGTCCCCTGTGGTGCAGTTAGTTGGTTCCAGAATTCCTCCACTGTGTTTTGTACATATGGCCTCCAGTGCTTCCTGACTGCTGATAATGTCACTTCTTATATTTTTATAAATTTGCCACAAATCACACCTACTTAATTTTGTATGTAATGGGAAGTTAAAAAAAAATCCCTCCAAGCATCTTTGATGAGGATAACCGGAAAGTGAGAGCTACTTTGTACTTCTTTCAACATCGAATCAAACAATTAGTTAACATTCTACTAAGTTCCAGGTGTAGGCGGCAAGGTCAGAGGCAACTTGCTTTATTGTAATTGCTACGTGGGTGTAATAAACTAAAGAAAAGGAAAGGGTGTGGAGACATCTCTGATACCACATAGAGTATGGAGATTACTGGAGATTTATTTTTTTCCCTTAACCCATCAATGCAGATGCACTGATTTTTCTCTAAAGCTTTCTGGTTTTAACCCTTTGGGAACTGAAGGGTGTCACTCTCAAACTCAGAGGGTTAATTAATACATTTAATAGCACAGTATACATCAAATAATCAGAATCTTAAGTCAGACTTTTCCTTTAATAAGTTATGTCCAAGTCATTTGCTCTGGTTTCCCTAGCTTTGCAAGTGGAAACTTTCTTTGTAAACCCTACTTTTTTTCAGGAGAGAAGGAGAGAAACACATGTCTGTCAGGTGCAGGGCATTCTGTGAAACCAGATTTGAAGTGCAAAGTCTCCTTTGTCATAGGATTGTTAGTCTTTGTAGATTAATCTATTATTGTTGTTTAATAGTACTCATAAGAGGCTGCTACCTTGATCTGTGTGAAATGAAGTTAAGGCCGGAGCATCACTTAAGCGTGCAACATGAAAAATGTTGCCCTTTTGATGCAGGTGACATTATGTTGACGTTTTTGATGGTCGCCAAATAGAGGGCGACTTTTCAATAGAATACTGTGTGAAATTGCACCTTTATAGGTTGACACTGCAACAAATGTATGAATTTGTCATTGCGCCCCACTGACATTATCCCGCCAGCAGTTGCACCCAAGGGTGTGCACTACCTTGGATAAATGTTATTGTGCATACTAAAGCATAGGACTTTAATGCCAGCCTAATTGCAGGTGCAGGGAAATGACATACATTTATGCTCTTTCCTTTACCCCTTGTTTTAGTACATTGCTTAAAACATGGTGTAGAGAAAAGGAACACGTCAGCATGCACACAGACTGTTCCATTGTCCTCCTTTTAGCATAAGCAATGTTAAGGGGGGAATTTTTGACATACACAGCTTAGTAAATCGACATTAGGCTGGCATATGGACTGAGAATCGAACCCTGTATTTGATTTAGTATGGAATTGGTTTTGTACATTCACTTCACTTCGTAGTTAAATCTGAGGACTTATGGGTTAGGCAACTTGTAGCGCTCTGGGAGATGTAGTTCTCTACAGCTGGAGGGCCTCAGGTTTCCTTTATGTGTTATTGGGTGTGTAGGGGCAAACACATTAAAATAACCAATAACAACATACCTTGAAAAAAGTAAGCAGAGAGTTGGAAATAAGGCCGTAGTTTATTGGAATGTATTTGAATTGGCAGTATTATAAATAGACTGATAAATAATTATCAGAATATTAATTAAAATCTAGAACAGTATAGTTAAACAGATAACCACATCCCTTAGCTAAACAGCCCAAAATAACCATTGAACTAATATATAGCTATGTGTGTGTATCTATATATATATTTTTAGATTTATATAATAACCATATCGCTTCAGCCCTGCCTGCATTCCAGAAACACCCAATAAATTAACCGCTTAAGGACCCAAAACCAGTGACTGTCCTGGCACGGCATGGTATTCTGGGATGGCAGCATGGCTGCACGGAGCTCTGCCATGCCAGAATAATATGCACACAAGCTCTGTGGTCATTAACAGCTGCACGTGATCGGACAGTCGTTAAGAGGTTAAAGATAGTGAAACCCATCATTGGGCCAAAATTTCCATAAGCATGAAAAATTAACAAATTAAAACATAATAAATGAGGGTGTGAGGGAAGGATGCTTACTTGGGCTAGTGTGGGAAGGCTCATAAAAGCCAATTAAGACTAAAAGCAGTTCAGTCAGCTAATTTATATCCTCAAATTGTGTTGGCACATGTCAAGTATCCCTCTCCAGCCAATCAAATTACTTATTTCCAGGCTTAGAACGTAGTAAATCTCGCACCAGTTCAAAAAGGCAAGTCTCTGTTCCCGCCTCCTTACCTGACACCTTATCTATATCACACCCACTAACCAAATGGCAAAATGCAGCTATAACCATGTTGCTCCACACCCCCATGGGGTCCTATTAAGGAACAGGTGCACTTCATTGTGTGAAGCACTGTGTATATAGGACACTATATAAGTTAGATATATACATAAATACCTGACATACACAATATTTACTCACAGCGATGAGTACAGGATTTAGTTTTTTAGTGTGTCCTACCTACACCCATCAGCCTATCAGATTGGTTTTCAAATGAATATTAATCCAGGCTATCTCTCACCTAGGCAACTTGGTCACAATAAAAATAGCTATTGGAAATGACAAGTAATTTACCACGGCCTCCACCAATAAAAATGGTCCTTATATATTAGAGTTGTAGTAATACATGAAACAAGTTGCCCTTATATGGAAGGGCATGGTAAAGATATTTGAATTTTTGCAGATTCTCTCAGCTGGTTGTTGAAAGACTAAGGCTGATGTGCTGAGAATTAAGTAAGTTCTGGTGCACACCAACTGCACCATAAGGCACAAATTTCCAGTAGTTTAATTGGGGCTTTTAACACCTTGAATGCTACAGAGATCTTCAAGGGGTTAAAAGCCCCAATTAAATCAATGAGCATTTTGATTGCAGTTTGTTGGCGCAAGAATTGCTCCACTTCCTAATGCATCACCCTCAATGTACAGTACCTGCGCTCCTCTTTGCCTGCTTGGTCTGTGGTCTGTATGATTCTTACAGTAATAATGTCCTTTCACTTAAGGAACATTTGGATTCTTGGAGTATGTAGCACACATTTTCTCTGCCCTCCTGCTCTGTGACACTTGTTACATTTATAACTTTTTAACCCTTTGAGTGCCAGAGGGATATGCAACTTATTGCTTTGCAATGCATTGCTAACCCCCTGGCACAAAAATGCTAATCACAGGAAGGATGCAGGTAGAATTGTTTCTCGAGCTTGCTGAAAAACAGCACACACAGTCCTATATATATAATCTAAGGATCTATCAAGATATTCTAATCTCTCCATATATCTGTGGATGTTACAACTTGCCCTTTCACAATATAATATTATCTAATTAAAAAATAATAATAATAATTATGTTAGTACTAAGTGCAGAATGAGTGACTGTCTGGATGAAACCTCATTACCATGCCAAGCTCTGGTCTCTGAGAAGTATTTTTAAAAGGGATGGGCAATGTGCCCATGTGGAGATACAATTCCTATTATTCTCCTACAGACAACTGCTTTCAGAGGATGATGGGAGTTGTAGTCCAGCAACAGCTGAAGGGCCTCAGATTGCCCATTACTGATCTATACCACACAAAAAAATTCTGGTAGGAAAAAAAGTACTGTTCTGGGTAAGATGGAACATACTGGAGCACTAGATTAATTTGGTGATAATTAGAGAAATACAGCTGTTGGCAGCTGATGGATGCAGGAGGATAACAGGAACTGGCCAGCTGAGGATGATGAATTAAAACATCTGGGAAGCTACAGGTCACTACTACTGTTCTGGGAAATCCATTGTTCAAAAACAGTATTTCATCATTCATTTATCTTTTCTTATTCTTGCATTTTGCACTTTTTAGGAGGCTGTGATAATATTACAAACATTTGTTAGGGAAATAAATGATTTGAGTGGTTGACATATAAGCAGTATTGAGGCTGGGAGAAGTTATGTTTTTTCAGTGGTCACGGTAAAGGAGATGAACTTGGACTCGGACACCACTGCAGTTGATAAAGTTATCACCGGTTTTATCTACATATTTCCTTGTAAACTTCAATAAGAAACTGACATGAAACCATTGATAACATTTGTCACCTGCAATGGAATCCAGCCCTGAGTAAAGAATGAAAGGGAATACTTGGCTGTGCCTTAACCCTTTATGGACCAGGGGGTGTGGCATGCATTGCTGCTACAAAAACAAAACTTCTCATTTGAAAGGAAAAATGTAAGGGCCTTATTCAGGAATCTGAAGTGTAACAATGCTAGGGCAAACCAACTGCACCATAGGGGACAAATAAATGCTCAAAATGTTAATTCCTTTAACCCCTTAACAACCCATGATGTACGTGACGAGGTGCCTGTCCCTAAAGGACCGAGGAATTCCGGGCTCCCCACGCGGCTGCACACCGTTTGGGGAGTCCAGAATCGGATGAGCAGCAAAAAATAAAAAAAAGCTCTGTGGTCATTAACCCCTTCGCGTCCACTGACATGCCAGGACCATCACTGCTGTCCGGCACATAAGGACCAGTGATGGTCCTGGCACATCATGGAATTCAGGGATCCCCGTGCAGCCAAGATTGGAGCGGTCACTATCAGACCCCTGTTAGACGCACTGGCATACGTCATGTGCCGGCATGCCAAACTTCCCTATCTGGTCCTTAACCCTTTGAGTGCCAGAGGGGTATGCAATGCATTGCTTACCCCTCTGGCACTCAAAGAGTTAAAGGAAACCCAACCCTGGGACCGCTGGTCCTTAAGGGGTTAAACAACATCTGTGCCTGTTTTAGGAGTTTCCAGACTGTTGTAGACCAGTGGTTCTCAAACATATTCTTGCTCCAGGCACTCAGTCTAGAATTTTCAGTACACACCTACCTTTTATAGATTGTCATGGGTTAATGAGGGGTACAAATGCATAATAATGACAAAACCAAGTATATTGGGCATAATAGTGTCCATAATTATACATAGTGTTTAACCACTGGAGACAACTTGAAGTACATAGAGCAATGCCTTACTTATCTGGGAAATCCTTATATTTGCCACAGGAATTATTTTAGTTACTGCCAAATACACTGTCTCTGGGGACGAAGTGCATTTCTCCGAGCACCAAATAGACTCTGGCTAACCTGTAGAGTAAATCCAACTTCCCACACATTCTGCACCTCCACTCATTCACTACCCACCTCCCTCCACAGTCACACAGCGTAAATATTGTCATTTATCTCTGTACGCCTCAAAGGTGTGAAGAGGATTGAGGGAGTCACACATTTTCTCTGGTATACTCACAGGTTTGTCTAACAACCAAGAGTTTTTGACACATAAAAATAAATTAATACTGAATGGTTCAACTTATTTACAGAAAAACTGTCATGAAAGGAATGAAGTCCCATTGTTTCTTTATGGATGAGGTGGGATTTTTGTGCACGTGAGCAAATATTTTCCCTTTCAAATGGTTTGATACTTAATGCCTACCATTTTACTACTAACAAGGAATTCTAGTACTGTCTGATTGTTTCAGAGCATGGATACGTTATCACCACTAAATGAAAAAATGAAAATGTTATATATATTCTACTAGTTTTATAGCTTGTGTACATGGGCCAACACTGGCAGCGCTGCAGTCATGCTCAGCTGCGGCTGATACGGAGCGGGGGGCTCCAAAATCAGACCGTAGTCCTCTGCGCACCTTCCTGGGTCCGCTTGGTCCCAGGAAGGTGCGCAGAGACAACTCCGGTCTGAATTTGGAGCTCCCCAGTCCGTCTCAGGAGCGGGCAGTCTGTACTGTGCATGACTGCAGCGCGCACAGCCATCTCTACTGCGCATGACGGCTTCTGACAAACATCCTTAGTGAATTATAATATAGGAGGATGTTGAGCCTGTTATTAAGGCATCCATTTAGTATTTCTTGATGCTTGAGAAGATAATTGGGAATTGACAGTTATGCATGTTAGCAATGAGCAGTAATTCTCTGCACCAGTTTTTGGGGCACACAAACAGATCAGGTTTTAAGGATGTCCCTGATTAAACACAGGTAGTGCCATGAAAATGACTGTGCCACCTGTGAACAAACAGGGGAGTATTGATCTGTTGGTGTGTCCCGAGGGCTAATGTTGTGAATCACTGATCCAATGCCTTTGATATACTCGGACTCCATTGATTTATCCCAGGTTAAGTAAACAGAAATCTTCTAAGTCTCATCTACATCTTTGACAAACAATCTGAGATCTTACGCACAATTTCGCATGGAACAAGATCTGCTTCAAGGAAATTGCATGATTATTTTGGAACCACCTTAGCTTCTAATACTATCTTCTTTATGATAGGTGATTCATCTGTGGCTAAACTAACTATTAACCAGTCGTAGAAGCTCATAAAGTAAGGGGATTTGTGAAAATATCCTTGGCTTAGATAATGCCTTTGCGTGCCAGAGAGGCGTGCAATGCATTGTTCATTCTTAACCCTTTGAGTGCTAGAGGGGTACGTAACGCATTGCAATGCATTGCGTACCCCTCTGGCACTCAAAGGGTTAACTGCTTGAGGACCAAAGGTGGGGTGTGCAGCATGTTGTTGAATGAGAGATTAATGTATCAGAGGCACAAAGGTCAAGTAGGTTATTGAGTGCAGTAATTAAGCATATCTGGGTAAAGAGCAGTTGGGGTAGGAATTCCAGTCCAGGATTGATGTCAGGCTTAGCATACTATGGCCATATTATGTTACTAAAACCTCATGTGTATTCCTATATAATAATTCGCTAGGATGTTTGTCAGAAGCTGTCATGCGCAGTAGATACTACTCGAACGCAGAGAATGCTGGGAGTTCTGTGCTGGGAGCATTCTGTGCTTTTGGACAGTCTCTACAGTGCATGACTGTGTCGGCAGCAGGACGCAGAGCAGGACCTTGGCCCGTGTACACGGGCTTTTACACTAGTAAAATTATATTCCGGTAATTTGCCACATTATAAAGGGTTAATACTGAGTAAATATGAATGTGCAGCAATATTCTGTGTTTCTGTATTTTGTAGAGGAAGAATGACCATAAAAAGAATATGGGGGAATTTGCTAAGATATTAAAATTAAATATTTCGAATAGTATATTATAAAATAATGTGGTGCTGGTAGTTTGTTCTATAATCAGATTAATATCACTGTATTTAATCATTTGTATATCTTTAGGATTAGCTTTGAGATGGTTCAGGGAGAAGCACCAGGCTCTTCTCCGTTAACCCTTTGAGTGCCTGAAAGGTGCCCAATGCATCGCTTAGCAATGCGTTACGTACCCCTCTGGAAATCAAAGGGTTAAATACAAATGTATGTCCTTAACTATGGCAGATCCTTCTGAATGATAGAACCACTGATTGATTCACCTGTGCTCTCTCCTGTTTTAACTCATTGAGTGCTAGAAGCAATTCATTGTACCCCTCTAGCATGGACATATGCAGAAAAAGGTGCAATTCTAAGGGAAATGTACAGCATCAATGGGGACAGTTAGAATGTACCAAGATTTTAATGCTCTCTAGCCAGGGCCGGATTTACATTTCAGGAGCCTGTAGGCAAAGAACTGTGAAGGGCCGCCCCCCCCCCATTTGCCAACTCCACTGGATACCTCCACAATGCTCATTAGCTCCATATTGCCCCACATCAGCTCCATATTGCCCCTCACCTTGCCCCCCATCATCTCCATTTTGCCCCTCACATTGCCCCCATCATCTCCATATTGCCCCCATCAGCTCCAACTTGCCCCCATCATCTCCATATTGCCCCTCACTTTGCCCCCATCATCCCAAAATTGCCCCTCACATTTCCCCATCATCTCCATATCCCCTCACATTGCCCCCAACCCCATCAGCTCCAACTTGCCCCCACCATCTCCATGTTGCCCTGACATGGTCCGTTTTCTACCTCCCTGGTAGGAGATCTGTCATATGTGTCTCCTTGGAGGCACAGGCATGTCCTGCCGCCGGGGAGGTAGGAAATAGGGAACGGGGGGGGGGCAGCGCCAGCGAGGTGGCTACTTTAAAATAAATAATAATCCTTTATTTATATAGCGCACAGATTACGCAGCGCTTTACACTCATATTGGTATCTGTCCCCATTGGGGCTCACAATCTAAATTCACCTATCAGTATGTTTTTTGGAGTGTGGGAGGAAACCGGAGTACCCAGAGGAAACCCACGCAAACACAGTGAGAACATACAAACTCATTGCAGATGTTGTCCTTGGTGGGATTTGAACCCAGGACCCCAGCGCTGCAAGGCAACAGTGCTAACCACTGAGCCACTGTGCTTAAATAAATAAATAAAAAATCCCAATGGCAGGCGCCCCTCGGTGGCGTGCACCTGTAGGCAGGTGCCTACTTTGCCTAATGGCAAATCCGGCCCTGTCTCTAGCATTCTATGGGTTAACAAAACCCACATAAATGATTATCAATGTTGGCAATAGGATTTTGTCACCTATGGTATAGTTGCTGTAGCTCCCAGAATGGCTTATTTTTCTTTGTTTTTAACCCTTTCAGGACAAATGACATGCCAGGACTGTCACGGCTGTCCGGCACTTAAGGACCACTGACGGTCCGGGCACGTTACGAATCTGATGAACAACAAAAAATGCTCTGTGGTCATTAAGGGGTTAAAGTAATATAGAGTTGTTTTGCCCGAGAATTTCTCCACTCTTGCATTTCTATGCCCCAAAGTGTTCTTCACACCAGAGTCTGTTGTATCCCTCCTGTGTTCCTAGTTTATGATGCCACCCCTCAATATGTTTCCTTAAAGGGGAACTTTCACCCCGCAATAACTTCATGTCCACTTACTGCTCACCTGGCGACTAGCTGCTTAGTAGCGCTAGTCGCCAGAAATCTTACCCGGTTCTTCAGATATCGGCGTTTTACAGGAGCAGGAAGCACGGACGTCTCTTCACAGTGACGTCCGTGCGCCTGCGCTGTCAGTCCCTTGTCAGTCCCTTGTGCACCGTACGGTGCAAAGGGACTGACAGCGCAGGCGCACGGACGTCACTGTGAAGAGACGTCCGTGCTTCCTGCTCCAGTAAAACGCCGATATCTGAAGAACCGGGTAAGATTTCTGGCGACTAGCGCTACTAAGCAGCTAGTCGCCAGGTGAGCAGTAAGTGGACATGAAGTTATTGCGGGGTGAAAGTTCCCCTTTAACCCATATAGTCCCAGAGAGATGAGCAATGCATTGCACTCCCTTCTGGAGCTGAAAGTGTCAAAGGATTGACACATGGAAATGTAGGCCTTTAGCTGGATCTCTTGCCTTTTCACCAACCATATCACTTTGTAAATCTTGTTTTGGTTGCCTCAGCCTAGACTATGGATTATACAGTAGTAATGACTTTGTACTGATTTTCTACGCTGTCATTGTAGTGTCTTCTACACTGTCATTGTAGTGTCTTCTACACTCAGGTGCTGTTCTGTCTTGTCTGTTTTACTTACAGATTCTATTTGGACTTTATTTGCCATAAATACAAAAGCTTAGAAAGCAAGGGCTGTTATCAGGAAGCTAAATTAAGCAATCCTGGTGCACACCAGCTATACCATAGAAGACAAACGAAAATTCCCATTGATTTTAATATTGCATTTAACCGTTTAATGCTGGAGTAGTCTCCCACTCATTGCTTATTAATCAGTGGAGACCTCTCTAGCATTTACATTGGTGGGAATTAGGGGAATCTTTATTTCTCTCCAAAATTGCTCCTCTTTAGCTCACTGATTACAGCATTGCCCTTTGTGTCTAAAGATCTTGGTAATGTACTAAAAATACCCCCAGTGGAAGTTCATGTTGGCCTGTGTCTGGTTGGGTATGATGGGAGTTAGTCTGGAGGGTTTAAGATTGCCTACCATTGTCCTAAGCACTTTAAAATACAACCAGTTGAAGATGGTCTAAGCCATTGGTCCCGTTTGGCTTTTGTTATTAAAACGTAATCTTCCCTTATTATTTTCTTCCCTATCCACACTGCTATGGTATATGAAGGGAGGACAAGTTTTGTTCATTTGTCATTCCTTTCTTTCTGTGCATGAGCCTCCTTTCACTAAAATGATAAGCGTGCTACTCCTCAAATGCTTTCAGTTTCAGAGTGAATTTTCTGATACAAACACTCTCTTGGTGTCCGCCCGTTCTCTCCATGCCTGTCCAGGCAGGAGATGGCAGGATGGAAACCGTCAGATGCCGAAGTATTTGATGATTTGATTACAAGCAGTAGGCATATTTGTTTCAGGCTTTGGAATGGAATGAGATTGTGTGGGTTTTGTTCTGAGGTGTGTCAGTCATAAGATAATTATGTCCGTGAATATTTTGATGCATTCATTAACATTCTTCACATACTTAGCAGATTTACCTAATTCTACCAATGTGTTGTAGCTTATCTCAGGTTGCATGGTCACCGCGGGCCTTATTTATCAAGCTAAAGATTTTTGAGAAAATACTGGAGAAAAGCAACTGCCCCCTAGAGGAAACATTAAACTTTTATTTGATTTAAATGTAATTTTTTAACCCCATGATTTCTAGGGAGGTCTTCAGTGCATTGCTTTGCAATGTGTTAGCAACCTCTCTAACATTCAGGGAAGGAAACGCCATTTAACTCATTTAGAACGTGGGAAATGTTGGTTTTCTCCATGGTGTAGAATTGCCTTTCTTTAGCATGATGAATAAGCCCTGTACCTCTTGGAATGTGATGTATAGATTTTTCTTTGATAGGTGCTCTGCATATACAGAAGCTGTCCTCTGTGTCTATTTATACCCTTTGATTGGAACTTAGCTGGTCACATTCTTCTTAGTAACTGGTACTTTTTAAAAGTGCTCTTGGGTAGAACATATGCCTAAAATATTTCACATTCAGTGTGTTTAAAATAATTGCCTATTGCAGCAGACCTCAAACTGTGCACCCTGACAAAGTAAAATGATTTCCAGAGAGCAAGTTTTTGTAAATAACTCTTTATATTTACTTTACATCATCTGTAAGTACATAGTATATGCAAAGTGGAAACCAAGCACACCTTGTAGACCATTCCAATGAAGTAGCTATTTTTCAAGATTGCGATCTCTGCTCTGCTGAAGAGCCTCCAACGGTCCTGTGACCGGATTCACCTGCAGTCAGCTAGAGCGCTGATGTCAGGGAAAGGGGAGGGAGCGGGGAACTTTGGTGCCGAATATCTCTCAAACCATAAAGGTTTGAGAGATGGGACTGGGGGCATTTAATTTTATTTTTTAATGTCTACAAGATTCATGTCTGGGAAAAAAAAAAATTGAAATACTATCCCTTTAAAGGGATAGTAAAGTTTCACAAAAACAGCAACTCCAATTAATCTTCATAGTATTTGGGCCATGGAGAGTGTTAGTTCAATACTGCCAGAGTTGTAGTTCAAGAGTAATTAAATGATAAAGTATCCCCCTCCCACCCCTTTTAGCTAGTGTAAGCCACCTCCCCTCAGATGTGGAATCTGGTCCTGGGACCAGACAGCTCACAGCCATGGACAATCTTCTTACTGTGAACATAAAGAAAACCCTGCCCCCCTCTTGTCAGGTTTTTCAGGTTTTTCCCTTATGCTAAATGAAGATTGTCCCTCTCTGAGATCCATCTGGACAGTCTTGCTGCTCTGGGGTGAGCAGTGTTACATCAGTAAAAGGGGCGGGAGGGGGGTACTTCATCATTCAATTATTCTTGAACTACAGCTCTGACGTTATTGAGATAACACTCTCCATGGTTCAAATACTATGAAGATTAATTGGAGCTGCTTCTATTGTGAAACATTACTATCTCTTTTAAAGTGCACAGGTAAGAGAAGAAAAGGTGATCACCATTAGAAATGTAAGCTTGCAGGGCCTCACTAACTGTAACAATGTTGTAACCTTAGTTTCCCAGAAAATAAGTCTCTGCAAATTATAAATAAGAGGCAGATCAAATATGTCCTAGTTCACATAGCCACTTTATGAAAGTAAATTTGTACCTAAGATTTGCAATTATAAATAATGCCTGTATATTAAGTTATATGAGTTAAGTCTTTCCATTTCAAGCTTATTCAGTAACCCATTCTGAAAACTAAGCATACATAATATCTAACACACTGTTGATTTTACTTGTATGTATTGCAATTTAATATGATTATAGTTGGCTCAGATGGCCTCCAAATGCAGGCAATGGCTATATTCGCTTATTATTATATATAAGGAGGAAACACTTTTCTCCTTAACTCATATTACTGTTAATAGGAATTAGGAGAGAGCTACCTAATCTGCTTTTCTATTTTATAAATAATACTAGCAATAAAGATTCAGAGTTGCATGGGGAGAGACATTCCCATAGGACTCCCCTCAAATTTTAAATTATATATATATATATATATATATATATATATATATATATAATAGTCGCAATATGTTGCAAGCACTCACAGGACTTCAAAGAGATTTGTGGTGAAAGTGGTGTTTATATTAAATCAACGTTTCAGATTCCATACAAGCAACCTTGATCAGTATAGCATCCGAAACGTTGATTTAATAAAAACACCACTTTCACCACAAATCACTTTGAAGTCCTGTGAGTGCTTCCCCTCTTGGAATATATATATATATATATATATATATATATATATATATATATATGTATGTATGTGTGTGTGTCTCTCTCTCTCTCTCTCTCTCTCTCTCTCTCTCTCTCTCTCTCTCTCTCTCTCTCTCTCTCTCTCTATATATATATATATATATATATATATATATATATATATATATATATATATATATATATATATATATAATCTTCGCCCACAGGTCTTTCTCTCTTCCTCACACAAATGGATATTTTTGCCCTGTTTCAACAGACGTTCATGCATTTTTTCCCCAAATTAGCTATTTTTCTTAGGGCCCCCCCCCCACACACACACACACGCAGGTATATCCACTCCTCTTACCCCTCCCATTTCACAAATGGTCCCCCCACTCACACACACACAGAGGTATATCCACTCCTCTTACCCCTCCCATTTCACAAATGGTCCCCCACTACACACACACACTGGCAGGTCCCCCATGTTTCTTTCTGTCCCTCCCCTTCTGTCACCAGCACCAGCCACCCCCTCCACGCGCACACACACATAGACACACTGGTATCCCTACTCCTAAAAGGGCATACATTTTGCCCTCTGCAGATCTTTTCAAACCCCATGGTCATCTCTTCCTCACACCCTCAGGGGAGGCTATGAAGGCTGGGGACACAGTATTGAAAAGCAGAACATTCGAGCATGTGCAGTTTCCTCACAATCTGTGGTTGGTTAATCCATTGACAATCAGATTGGGAATCACAAGCCACAATTGACGTTCCAATTGAATACCAGAGCTGTTTTGCATTCATGGGGTAAAACAGAGCAGTGCTGTCCAGTACAGGAGTAGGTCAATGCAGAGAATGGATTGACAACAGTATGTGGTACATGCTCTTATTTCGGTATTCCCGGGCCAGCCACATTGTGTTTGTAACACAGAGACTGAAGCATGATCTCCCACAGTACCTTGATGCCCAGTGTTGAAATGCACACCACAGCCAGAAGAACATAAGGTTGTGCATCAAGGTGGTCAGGGTGCTGCTGTGTACCATCAGCAGTTCCAAGGGTTTCATCCCTGGCAAGCTCCATGGGGTCTAGTTCATGTGCATATCCATGCAGGAAATGGATTGACACCACAAGGATCTTCACACAGCACACTATCCTCAAGCAGGTCCATGTGGGGAATGGCTTATTGACAGCATGCAAGGCTTCATCCCACATGATGTTGTAAAGCTGTTTCCTATAGTTTGGCAAAGTAATTCATCTGTGGGCTCCACCCGTACATTCATTACTTTGCCCATTGCCAGCACAGGGGTGTGGCAGGAATGGATCCAGAAACAGAGCACATGACTTTCATTTTTGTATAAATATAATTTTTTAAAAGGACACAGACGCCTTATAAAAGTACATGGCCGATTTGCAGCGCTTAAGATGTAATTAATAACATCCCCCCAACCATGCTGCTTAAAGGGATAGTAATATTTTATTATTATTATCCCCCATATTGTAGATATTTGTAAAATAATTTAATAGCCCCCAGGTTCATCTCTCAAACCTTTATGTTTGAGAGATAACCAAAGGCAAAGTTCCCCCCTCCCCCCCACTTCCCTGAAGTCAGCTTTGTACTGACTGCAGGGATATCCGGTCTGACTTTCATCAGGCGGCTCTGCAGCAGAGCCGAGATCGTGTTAGTAAAAAATAATTATTTCATTGAAACGGTCTTCTATGTGTGCTTGCAAACCAAGCACATGTAGAAGACAGTTTCAGTGAAATAATTATTTTTCACTAAAGGGATCTCGGCTCAGCTGCAGAGCCGCAAGCCTGTCGTACGACAGACATCCCCTGCAGTCAGTACAACGCTGACTTCAGGGAAGGGGGCGGGAGGGGGAACTTTGCCTTCAGTTATTTCTCAAACCATAAAGGTTTGAGAAATGAACCTGGGTGCTATTAAATTATTTTACAAATATCTACGATATGGGGGATAGTAATAATAAAGTATTACTATCCCTTTAAATTAGTACATCTATTATCATTATTATTATTATTCTTTAATTATATAGCACCAACTTATTCCACAGCGCTGTATAATAGGGAATAGACATACAGGGATATTAAATAGTACAAATGAAACATGGAAAACAAAGGGATCAGAGGGCCCTGCTTGTGAGAGCTTACAGTCTAGAGGGGTACAGTAGTTACTCTCCCAGCTGAGGCCCATGTTAACCTCTTGGATGCTGGACTCATGTCCATTAAAAGGGGTTAACTATAGTAAAGGCTTATTTGAAACTGCCTTTTAAGTGTGACTGCTGTCCTGTAACACTATGCTATATACAATTACATTAATTTACTGCTGTTTATCATGCATGTTTTTTTCATGTTGTATTTACACTGTTGAATATTCATTTAACCCTTTGAGTGCCAGAGAGGTATCCAACACGTTGCATTGGATACCTCTGTAGCACTTCAAGGCTTAAAGTGTGATTAGCTGGCAAATGTGGGAAACGCTAAAACTTAGAAGACATCAGTCAAGCTCTATGACTCTGTCTGCAAGATCTCCTAACATAGAAATCTAGTGATATAAAAATGTCCTGCACAATGAGGGCCTAAGGCCTATCTCTAGAAGTCTTTTACACAGCCATGTACACCACAACCATGTAGAATATTTAAACATACATTACCGCTGTCTGAGACTCTGACATGAAAGGATCATATTTTTTAACCTTATGTATTCTCTGTCAGTTTCTCTATATAAGTTCTGCTGTCCATAAACTGCCTTGAGCATTGAGTTCACTTAGTAATTTACTAACAGAAAATCATAATCAATTGAGGGTTGTAAAAAAAATGTGTATAAGCAGTAGGAAGAAAATGAGAAGCTAATGAAACATTGTAAAGGGGCATTGATGATGAACTACATTTAAAGGGATAGTAATACTTCGTTTTATCTTTATTTTATTTTGTAGGCATTAGAAAAACATGAAGAACGATATAAGTCTTATCTCTCAAAACTTTATGGTTTAAGAGATATTCACAAGCAAAGTATCCCCCCCCCCCCGTTTAGCCAAATCAGAAGGGAGGTGCCCAGGTAGACTGCAGAGAGGGTCAATCTTCAATTAAGATAAGGGAAAAAGCTGAAAAGCTTGTCAAGGGGGGCAGGGATTTCATTGTTTTCATAGGAATAAGAGTGTCCCCTTCTGTTATCTGTCTGGTCTTACAACCAGATTCACATCTGAGAAGAGATGGCTTACACTAGGAAAAAGGGGCGGGAGGGGGAACTTTGCTTGTGAATATCTCATAAACCATAAAGGTTTGAGAGATAAGACATATATCATTCTTCGTGTTTTTTTAATGCCTACAAAATAAAGTTAAAACGAAGTTACTATCCCTTTAAATTGATAGTTTGCCATGTCAATTGAAACATCTTGCTTACCATTAAAAGACAACTAAAGAAGTTAAATTAAAAAAAGGAGACATTAATTTTTATTAATGTATTCTAAAGTATTACATTTTGACATCAGGAGATTGGTAAAGTAAACATAATACCTTTATTGGCTATCTGAGTAGCTCTGTGCCCCAATACAGGTATAATTTTTACTTTCCTAGTCTCCTGCTTTTTCTATGGCTAACACAGTACCACACTCTTTAATATCAACTAGTATTTCTAAGATATAGAGTGATTAACTGTTTAATATCCCCCCATCCCTTCTCCTGATTCAGCCACTTCTCAAGCTGAGTTATTTGATCAATGAATTGCTGTTGCAATCAGACCCACACTCACACAGAGACATCAATCTCTTTGTGAGTGGTTTTAATGTATTTAAGCTTTCACTGCATTGTATATGGTGCTCGTGATGTGTGAATTAAAACTGCTCATAGAGACACAAATGTCTCCATATGAGTTAGTGCCAGGTTGGGTTGCCAGGCCAACTGAGCTCCTCTGGTCAACAGACCAGGTCAGCTCCTTAAATTGAGTAGAGGTTGACATCAAGAAAAAAGGTTGGATGGTAAATGTTACATGCTATCTTTTAAACTAGTTTGTGCTTAATACTTTAAAATACATTAAAAAGTACACATAATTAAGCATTATTATCCCTTTAAGTCTCTGTTTTTTACTAGTTAATCTGTTATTTCAATCTGTGGGAATAGCAGCATTTACCAACATAGACCACACCACAAGCTTCTTGTGCCACATCCTTTAAGAGCTGAAGCTGCCAGGGAATCCTTATTTCTGTTGGCTGTACTGTTTGCATGATTCCTCTGTAACCATCAACTGCTTTTCTGGAGCTCAATGCATCAGCTCTAGAGAGGAGAAGCGCATGATAAGACCTATACACTGAGTGCTGTAAGCTTATAATGCTGGTACTCCCAGAGGTGAGAGTAGCTGATATTACCTAGTAAAAAACTGAGCTTTGATGTATTTTTTTATTTGTTCCTTGGCCTTTTAACCCTTTAAGTATCAGAACGGTATGCAAAATTGTTACACTCCCTGCTGGTCTTTAAAGGGTCAGTAGTACTTTACATTTTTCCATCTTTTGACATCATTCCTTTTTTGTTATGTTACTGCAGGATCCCGGTGTTACAGAGACCTCAGAGTCCAAATGAGCTCCCCAAATGTGAAGGGTGTCTGGCATGGAATATATGCAATTGGAGGACTGCAAGATGGCTTTAACTTAAAGGTAAGCCTCTGTAAAAAGTGGAAGCAGCATATTAATGTTTCTGTATTTATGGGGCACAAACATACAGGTAATAATTTGATACAGAAACCTTTTGTAGATGAAATGGTTAGAAGAAGCTCAGAACCTCTGTCATAATTCATCCAGCAGCGTCTTTATATCTGCTTTTATTATCTGCTCTTTACAAATATTCAGATGACTAGAAAAAGTAAAAAAAAAAGTAAAAATCCCACCAATTGTCTGCTTAGGAAAAACATTCTACAAGAGAGTTTCTTAAAGGGGAATTACCGCCCCGCAAAAAGTGTATATTAATTAAGTCTTCATCTGGTGACTAGCTGCTTAGTAGCAATCACCTGGTTTCAAAGATTTTCTACTTATTCGGAGGCTGACAGTAGCAGGAAGCACGGACATCTTGTGACATCCATGCTCCTGCGCTGTCAGTCCATTTTGGAGCCGGCCGGTGTATATATATATATATATATATATATATATATATATATATATATATATATATATATATATATAATTTTTTTTTTTTTTTAACATTTCTGCATCTGCAAATGCCTTTTTTCATTTTCCCAGATCCAAGCACAATGGAGATTGGCTCACATTTTATCTTTTCTGTCTCTTTTCTCAGATTGTCTCAACATAATTTGTAGTCAAAATTTTATTATAATGAAGACAGTATAATGTTGACTTCTTTTCTGTAACAAAAAGTTGCTTTTCCATTCAAGTTAAGCTTACATTTTCAATCCTTTGTCTTTGATAGTTGATGACTGCAGCTGGCATGATGCTCAGTCATGTGGAAGTCCTGGGTTTGTGGTCTTTTTAGCCATTTATCCGTTCTCAAGGCTTGAAAAAAAAGACCTTCCTAGCTCAGGAGTGAAAAAGATCTATGGCAGCTATGCCACATTTTCTTTTCATAGAACAGTCAAAGCACAGGTAATATTACTAACTGTGGAGAAAATGCAAACCTAAATGTTGGTAGATACATGGAATAACCTTCCAGCAAAAGTGGTAGTGATTAATGCAGCAAGTGAATATAACCATGCTGCCCTAGCTGTTAAAGCATGTTATTGCTAACAGTTGCTCAGTACAGATGACATATATGTGTGTGCAGTTTGGCACACCTTTATAATTTTATCTATTTTTGAACTTGTCATTCTCCCTTTGTATATGCCAATATGTTGCTCAGTGCACCGGTCCTTAAAGAGTTAGCTTTTCATTTATTATGGATAAATTCAAGAGTAGTTTGTATTTTTATACTTACGTAATAAATGGTGTTTCAATTCCAGGTACATGTCATATGATATTGTAATTTCTATTACACGTCCATGTACGTATATATGATATGATAATTGATGGTGTTTCTATTACATGGCCCTGCACATATCACAAAAAATGGTGGTATTTCTATTGCATTTCCTTGTATATACTGAATAACTGATATTTCTTTCTTATATTTCCTTGTAGAAATTGCCTGCTAATCAATGTTTCTTCCTTTTATCTCTGTGTACTTTTTTATTTTTATTTTCATGTACATTTCTATGTAAGTGTGTGTGTATGTATATATACTGGCAACAAAAAGCCCAGGACTGAAGTTGTTGGAAGCAACAGTGGATGCAGTGGATTGACAAAGGCTGAAGATGATGATGATGATGATGCAGTATAGATGTAATATTGGTGGTAGCAGTAGGGAGGAATTGTGCAAATTCTCCCTGCTGCTGCCTATGTCATTGGGGGTGGGTTTTTGATAGGAGTGGCCGGGGGCTAGGCTAGGAGGCAAGGAGGGGGGGAGAGAGAAGCTGGGAGGTGGGGAGATGCTTGAAGCTGGGTGAAATTCTGGGAGGAGGGAGAGGAGTGGGGGAAGAGAGAACCTGGGAGCACAAGAAGGAAGCTGTAGGGGGAACACAAGCAACTCAACTCCATGTGTTTCTTTCTAGTGGTATAATTTATAGCTTTCATGTTGCACATTTATTACGCTTTCACTTTTGTACATTTCAACTTTAATTGGTGGTGTTTTTCTTACACTTTCCGAACACCTATTTGTTTCTTACTGTTCTTTGTATCTATTAGAGTTTCTATGTTGGTGTTGACTCAAGGAAAAAAAGAGAATATTTATAGCTGAATTCTCCATTCTTGTTGTGTGTAATTGAAACCAGTATGTCATGTCACGAGCACAGCTAATGACAGCCAATGCACTGCAGTTCAAAAAAGTGAATGGCAGATGAGAACAGGAGGTGGAAGCAGGTGTCATTTAATTATAGAACAAACACAATAAAGATAACATGCACTGTGACTGCAGGGACTGTTGTGTAATATAGATATATATATATGAGAACCTGCATCTCCTTATCCCCTCTATATTGTCAGTCCTGGACATAGTCAGGGGTGTGATTGTCATAGGAGTAGGTCCCCTGCCCACTCCTGTGAAAATCTCTGCAAGGAGTTGGCCTACTCTCAACATCCATTGTAAGAAAACAAAAACATGGCCAAGTAAACATGGTAAATGTAACAAAACACATTCCCAAACTGCACTCCTCCAATACATGCCTCATATCCCCATACGTGTCTCATACCCCAATACATGCTTCATGGACTACTCACCTTCAGCTCTGCTGAAGAGCCTTCGCCAGTCCTGGGACCGGAATCCCCTGCAGTCAGCTAGAGAGCTGACGTCAGGGAAAGGGGAGGGATGGGGGAACATTAACTACGATTATCTCTCAAACCATTATGGTTTGAGAGATGGGACTGGGGTCATGTAATTTCTTTTTTTAATAGCTACAAGATGCACATTTGAAAAAATGATCTATTGCTATCCCTTTAATAGTCCAGCTATTTAAAGGGCAACTATCATGAGAATAGTGCCATATAGGCAGATCTGCTCCCCTGGGAACATATAAAACCAAATATGCCACATACACCCCTCAACTGGGTGTCTATAGAGTATATTTCAATACAGACACACTAGAGGAACAATAACAGTGTAAATGTGAATAGCCAAATTCCAAAGGGATATATGTGATAAAACACCAAAATCATGCGGAAAGACTATAAGTGTCTGCAGTGATGCGAGTCACCTTCTTGCACTTAATATTTTAATGTGTCCAACAAAGTCCTTACCTATAGGTATGTTATAGGATTCATCCTGCGGAGTCAGTCAGTGGACCAGTCCTCCACCCGTTCTGACTGAATCGTTCTGTCTGAATCCAGGAATGCAGAACCAGTAGTGACAGCAGACGCTACACCATGCCAAGTTGTGAAGAGGAGCTGGTCTTGTTTCTTCTAACCGAATAAAGTTGGTATTTTGTATGGTTATCTTTGCTGTGCTGATTCGCAATCTGGGTAAGAGATATCCACATATGCTTTGGTATTGTCAACTGGATGATCCCTACATGGACAAGGCTGTGATTCTATACGCAGTTTGATGTAATTAATATGCACAGTGTGCAATAATTTGATGTTAGACTATATCACACTATTGTTCACTTTTTATTTTTTCTACATGCCAGCCCTTAAATTACCATAGTAAGGATCCTATAACCTACCCATAAGGAAGGAGTTTGTTGAACACATTAGAATATTAAGTCGACTTTGTTTTGCATGATAGCGAATACTAATAAGTGCATGAAGGTGACTCACATCACTGCGGACACTTACAGTCTTTGCGCATGACCTTTTTTTGTTGTGGTGTTTTATCACATAAATCCCTTTGGAATTTGGCTATTCACTTGCACACTGTTATAGTCCCTCTAGTGTGTCTATATTAATATATACTCTAAGGTTAGGGGAGTGCACAGATATATTTGGTTTTATATATTTTGTGCTATAGTCTGGTGTACTAGCTTTATCTGCAGCAGCCCCTTCCTTGGTGACTTTACATCCAAGGTGGCTGTCTACTACATTTTTGGGTTGAGCTTTTTACTCTGTCTTTTGGGTTCCCTTGGGAACAGACTTGATGATGATGCCAGGACTGCACTGTGAGCCCTACTGAACTAATGGGGGGGCTGGAATGCAAGTCTTGAGAGGCCCTGGTGCTCCCTCATCATTCCTCAAAAAAGACTGAACTACAAATCTCTCAAGTCATGACTGGGAGCAGCAAACTTCCAGGTTGCTTTCCTTCCCAGCTGCCAGTCTAGGATATTACTTTATTTATGTTTATTTTTTTTTTTAACTCTCCCCCACCACCATCCCAAAACAACTAACAGGAGCCATTTTGGGCAACTCAGCTCAGTTCTGGGCTTTATACTGATTATGCTCTCAAATGAAAATCAAAATTCCCATTGATTTAAAGCCTTTGAGTGCCAGAGAGGCATGCAACACATTGCTCTGTGATGTGTTGTGTACCCCGCCCACACTCAAAGGGTCAACCCTTCAAATGCTAGAGACATCCAATACTTTGCATTTAAATGAATCAATATATTTGCATTCTGACTCTGCACAAGAATACTCTCAAAGAACTGTTTATGAATGCTGAACTGTGCTGCACAAGATTACTTCTAGTTTTTTTCACAAGATAAAATGGCCACTTTGTGTCACAGGCACCAAAGGTAGGTAGTGTGGGATTTCCAGCTCATGTAATACTGTGCACCAAGATGCAGACTATGTACAAACTGAGGAAATAAAGGCAACATTCTTCCTATTCCTTATTCCTTCTATAGGGAAGGTTTTATTGAGCTATTTATGTACAAATTAGCCCCTGAGGACTTCAGAACAGAAATGAACTAAAGCTTCTGTTTAACTAAAATATATAAAAAACGAAGCTAATACATTGTCTCGCATTATTAAATTACCCCGATTAGATCAGGGCTTGGCAACCAATTGTCATGAAAATACATTACAAAAAAAGATTCTTATTCAGAAGTGTAATCACCTTCTGTACATAAGTTGTTAAAGTCGGTCATTCTCTGGTATCTGTGCCTAGTTTTATGGCTGTAGTGACTTGTGACACAGAAGAAATAAGATATACAATTTGGTTGATCAGAAGAACAATAGTGTGCATTATATTCAATAATCATACTCCCACATTCTGTGATAACCTCACCCATGCAATCACCTTGAATATCAGAGGGATATGGTGCCTTGTGCCAGCAGGAATAGTGACAGGTGTAGCTCCTAGAGGCTGCCTACATTAGCTGAAAATGATCACTAATGAAAGTGCTTGCTGTCTGGTAAACACTGCAGCTGTTGTAGTGGCACACATCTCTTATATCCACATGTAGTGTTCTTGCATTTCATCCTCTGGCCAGTGGCATATCCAGCCTGAATCACTGTTGAGCCTAAACCTCAGCACTCCATTACTGGAAAAGTCCCTAGAATGGCCCTCCTTGCTAACAGAATTGAAGCTTCTGCACAACTGCTCCTGGGTTTAGGTTCTTCACAAACAAGCAATCATCTCCTTAAAGCCTGAAAGTTGTTTCCATATAGGAAATAACTTGCACTTTGTATACCTGCCAACTGTCCCAGAGTTCCACGAGCAGTCTCTTGTTTTGACTATCTGTTACACTATTTTACTGCCAGACTATTGTCCCTGGTTTTAACTTGGATTTTATTCTGACTTTGTATGCGCAAAATGTGCTTGTCTTTAATGACTGAATGCAGTATTTCGTTACTTGGTAACATCACCAAACCCTGCCATTTCTCTGGATTAGAATATGGTAAACTGCCTGCCAGTGCAAATAACATGCACATGAGTGTGAACAGTGTAGTGTAACAGAACACACTGCATTATAAATGGTTATCCTGGTTTTGCTCTCACTGAAAGCTTGAATGTCACCTGATCCACATTGTACTTGATGTTTCAAAACCTGGTCATATTATTCAGGGCTGATAATTCCTATTGCAAAAATGAAAAGGAAAGAGGCACTATCTGGAATTTGTCTTGATGAAGCAGGACCATTGTGTGGTTGATTGATCTATATTCTGTTTTTGTATCCGAAATACAGAAACAAATTTGTTAATAAAACATTAATTGTAAACAGGATGTTCCCTATGGCCCTTTGCGCAAACTACCATGCCCCCTGGAGTGGAGGTAAGAAAGGCATTGTCCTGCCATTATTAGATGATGGGGAGAAGGAAGCCAGCAAATAGGGGTTATCCATCTGTGTCAATCTTGTATCTGTACTTACAGGAGAGTGAGAGTCAGCACTTTAGAAGCTAGGTGCATTAAGAGGAGTTTATTTCTGATTATGTTGTCTTGGAACCAGAAGCCCAGGATGGTGGCCCCTAGACTTCGATTGTGGCATATGGTAGTGTTCATCAAGTTTCACTGGGCTAGTTGATTTGATATAAAACAGGATTATGTTCCTATTAACCCTTTGAGTGCCAGAGTGGTATGCAACGCATTGTTTTGCAATGCGTTGCATACCACTCTGGTACTCAAAGGGTTAAGAGGTAGTTTTGCATATTTAATAGGATAAGCTGGATAGAATAAAGAGGTTGAGAAATCAAGGGTTAGGATGTTTTTATTACTTATTTCTAAATAAGACTGTGACCAAATTCTTCCAGTAAAAGTTGTTTGTGTATATATTGTGTAATGCTAATAATGACTAATGCTCAGTATCTTAAAGTGGAACTTTCACCTTATTTAAAGTCGCTCTGCAATAATTAAGCAGATGGCGACTAGCTTCATAATAGTTCTCGTACCTCTGAGAAGTAGCCGATTCTGAAGTAATCCTTAATCTGCTCGCATGCGCTGTCAGTCCCTTCCAGTTACTTTGCGGCACAGTGTTGTGCGGAGATTAAAGGGATAGTAATACTTCGTTTTAACTTTATTTTATTTTGTAGGCATTAAAAAAACATGAAGAACGATATAAGTCTTATCTCTCAAACCTTTATGGTTTAAGAGATATTCACAAGCAAAGTTTCCCCCTCCCGCCCCTTTTTCCTAGTGTAAGCCATCTCTTCTCAGATGTGAATCTGGTTGTAAGACCAGACAGATAACAGAAGGGGACAATCTTCTTTGTATGAAAACAATGAAATCCCTTCCCCCCTTGACAGGTTTTTCAGCTTTTTCCCTTATCCTAATTGAAGATTGTCCCTCTCTGCAGTCTACCTGGGCACCTCCCTTCTGATGTGGCTGAACGGGGGGGGGATGCTTTGCTTGTGAATATCTCTTAAACCATAAAGGTTTGAGAGATAAGACTTATATCATTCTTCATGTTTTTTAATGCCTACAAAATAAAATAAAGATAAAACGAAGTATTACTATCCCTTTAAGGATTACTTTAGAATTGGCTACGTCTCAGAGGTAAGAGAACTATACATTTATCTGTGCTTTAACTCCCTGACTGATCAAAGTTGCAGCATGCTGCATTGGCCTGCAGTGTGCTGAGATTAACAAAAAAAAAAAAAAAAAAAAAAAAAAAAAAAGCTGTATACTGTGTTAATTGGCCAAAATTACATGTACTACCCCTTTTATATTTGAGAGTCATTTAGAGGTATAGCATATACTTTAGAACAGAGCTAAAAATTTTCACTTGCCACTAGCCAATGGCAACTAAAAATTCAGCCCTGGCGGGTAAATATTCAGCCCTGGTGGGTATGTTATGTCTTGCAGTGGCGAGTAACTTTTCAGGTCTGGCTAGTAGCAAAGGACTTCGCATTTTAAGCCCTGCTTTAGAGCATAGCTTGTATAATAAATAGGAAATGCACTTTGTGCTACAAGGTTTTTCTTGATGTTCCTAAGAGAGCCAGCAGAGTAAGGTCACACAGCAGTCATTCTCTGTATAAATAGGATTCCAATGTTGTGCTGCTCTGCAGTCAGACTGCACCCTCCAGTGGTTATTTCCAAAGACAGCAAATGCAATAGATTTTCATATATAAACCGTAACATAATTTGTGTCAAAACAGGATCCTAGAGTATATTCCCCTAATCATTTATAAATGGATCTTAAAGGTTTTTGGACACATCGTGAATCCCATCACCAAAGCTTTGTGACACTGAACAGTTTGTTTTCTTTACGTTTAAGTTCTTCTGCAAGGAAATGGTTAATCATACATCATCATGACCATGCACATTGTTCTGAAGGGATTATGCAAACACGAGCTGAATGGAACAAGTAAGTGAATGGAACAGGCTGTTCCCCTTTGGGCGCTGACTGTGACCTCATAGGGATGGGCTGTCTGTCCAAGCGCGGGAGAGGAAGGGAAAAAGGAACCAGAAAGAGCAACAAAAGCAGTTGTGAAACGCACTATTATCACCTAAAAATAACAGCAAGTCTGGGAGCAAAACACACAGGAATGTGTATAAACAATAAGAAGATACTTCTGCAATGTGCTGCACGCCTTCATGTTCCTCAGGGGTTAAAACAGTGCATTAGAGACATCTTTAACATCCAAGAGGTTAACCATTTGAGTGCCGGAGGTGTGCACAATGCATTATGAAGCAATGTGTTTTGTACCCCTTTGGCATTTAAAGGGTTAATAACATAAGAAAGCTTTACTTACATAAATAGTGCCTAGCTCCTGTCTTCATAGACCCCCTCACAGACATAGATTTAACCCTTTTAGCGTCAGAGAGGAATTAAATACATTGCAACATAAGACGTTGGCTACCTACCTGGCACTCAAAGGGTTAAAGTTACCCTTGCTTATATTAACCCTTTACTACGACTTCTTCAAGTGCCTGACCTTTATTATTATTATTTACTTTCTATGTCTGTGCAGATGAGCTCCCTGGATCTGTTTCCAGAGAGCATTGTGTCAGGGACTGTGCAGGAAGGCATATAGATCCAGTGTAAGGAAGATACAGAGCGCCCCATGCTGCTGGGATAAGGTTACATTGTCTCACTGTACTCACGGGACAACGTCCTGGCTCATTCTGTGAGCTTTACTATGAGAGTGTTAACCCTTTGAGTGCCAGAGGGGTATGCAATGCATTGCTTTACAATGCGTTGCGTACCCCTATGGCACTCAAAGGGTTAAAAAGAAGAAAAAAAAAAAAAAGTGAAGATAAAGTAAGACTGCCTATATATTTACTTTTTTTTAATGTATTATGCACTTGGAGAATATGTAAATTCAAAACCCCTTCACAACCAACGGTCCGGAGAAAGGACCTTTCCTAGATTTGATCTTTGTTGGCGCGACGGCACATGTGACCGGTGACTTGTACCAGCCGGTGGAATGGGGGTCTGAGAGAGACCAGTCCTGTCTTGGAGATGTCAATATCAGACCCCTTTTGTGCTTACAGCGCTCCTGCAGTTCCTTAAAGGGTTAAGTAGAAATATAGACATCTACATCTCCCAACCAGCGTTACTTGTTTATCCACTAACTCCTTTATCCCCGGGGAGGTCTTTCTGTTGTCACAGTTGCTTCCAGTATTGACCTGCTATTTCTTCAGTTATTTTTATGCCTTCTATGCTGAGTCACACAAACACAGTCAACAGATTTATTTACAGAGTGCTGTCTTCTGACCGGCATGTGGTGTTACAGAGTAGGGCACACACACAAAACGCAGCCTCAGCCAAGGAGAACTTTAATCCTGTCAATGTCTCTGTCAATGTACAGGCAGTGAAGATACTCAAACATTAAAGGGATACTAACCTTTTATTTTGACTTTAAATATCTTGCAAGGGCTGTAAAATCTCTGGTATAACACTCACTTTTTAAATTCCTTTTCACCTTATGTAAAATGGGATGGGGGGGTACATATTAAACATGAGAAAAGAAAACAGACCAGAAAAATGAAATGCTCCCCTTGACCTCTTCCCCCTTCCCATCCTCCCCACCTGAAAACAGTATCTGCGCCCCCTTTTTCCCATCCTCTAACCACAAATAACATAAAATGCTTCCCTTGATCTCTCGTCCTCTTGTCAAACACAATACAGTAACTGTGACCCTTTCCTCCCTCCACCCAACTCCATGACTAGAAGCCCCTCTGGAGGCAGCCTGGAGATCTTTGCGGTGGGTGGCATGCTTGCATTTGCTGCCTGCTTCATCAGCTGCTGTACCACCTTTTAGAACCTCTGCACTGAAAATACATTAGTGCCCTGTCAGGACCTTCATGTCATAACAGGATACTACTATAATTTCAGTGTGCAGAGGAAAGGGGGAGAGACAGATCAAGGCAGTGTTTTCATTTTTTTTTGTGGGTAGAGGGAGGGAAAGGGGGTGTGTATTATACATATATACTTTATTCTTTGCTTAAAATCTTGAGTAGATTTTACACCTGCGGATCCTTTTGAGGCTGATCCTGAGCCTTCCGCTGAGGGCCTGATCAGGGTTGTCTTGAATACTCTTAACATTCCCTTAGTTCAGGAGGTTCCTTCTGACCCATCTGATGTGTTTCAGGAGCCTAAAAAGCCCCTTACTTGCTTTCCACCTAACCCCACTCTTGACCGCCTTGTGTCTGAAAAGTGGAAATCTCCGGACAGAAAGCCTTTCCAAGAAATTTGCTAAGCTTTATCCCTTTTCTGAGGCAGGGCTTGCTCAGTGGGTTCATCCTCCCAAGGTGGATGCTCCTATCTCCAGGCTATCCAAGTCTACTTCCTTTGCCAGTGTCTGATGCATCTGCTTTAAAGGACTGGACTGACAAGAAACTTGAGGTCACCCTCAAGTCCATCTTTGCTACTGCTGGTTCTGCCATGCGTCCAGCATTCGCAGCAGCATGGGTGAACTAGGCCATTGCGGTCTGGACTGAACAGCTCACTCTTGCTGTCCATCAGGGTGCTCCTACTTCGTATAAGTTGCGCCTTCTTGCCAACATTTCTGAGGCACAGCACTATGTTTCTGCTGCCCTAGTTGATGCCATCCGTTTGGTGGCTAGGGTTTCCACCATGTCTGTGGTTGCCAGACTGGCTCTTTGGGTCTGCTGATACTGCTTCTAAGAAAGCATTTCTCTCCTTGCCTTTTCAAGGCACTTGTTTGTTTGGGCCGGATCTCAAGGATCTGATCAGTGAGGCTACAGGGGGTAAGAGTACACTCCTTCGGCATGACACTTCTTCGGCATGACTCACTGAACCCGGGTCTGCACTCTGCTGCGGGTGGTCGCCTGCGTCACTATCACGGCATTTGGGAGGATTCAGTGTCAGACCCGTGGGTGTTGCAGGTGGTCACGGAAGGGTACAGGATCCCTTTCGTCTCTCTTCCTCCCTTTCGCTTTCTTCCTTCTCATACGCCTCAGGGTGCAGAGAAGCACAGTCTGTTCAACGGAGCTGTTCAGGCTCTTCTGAACAAGGACGTTCTAGAGCCGGTTCCAGTTCAGGACAGAGGTATGGGTTTTTACTCAAACCTCTTTGTGGTCTCCAAGAAGGATGGCGGTTGTCGTCCCATTTTGGACTTGAAGGATTTCAATTCCTTTGTAACCCTGACTCATTATCACCAGGAGTCTCTACGGACGGTGATTGCTGCCATGTCCCCGGGGGAATTCCTTGCTTCTTTGGGTCTCCAGGATGCGTACTTACACATTGTCGTTCATTCAGAGAGAAGGCAGTACCTTCGGTTTGCCTGCGACTGGGGATATTTTCAGTTCTCAGCTCTTCCATTTTGTCTGACAACAGCTCCTTAAGTCTTCAACTGTGTCCTGGAAGCCTTAGTGTCCTTCCTCCACAGAGACGCCATCAGAGTTACTCCATACATAGACGCCTGCTTCTGAAAGCCTCTTCTGCGGAACTTCATCAGCAGGTTCAGCTATGCGTTCATGTTCTCACCCATCATGGGTGGATCATCAACTTGGACAAATCAGACCTTGTCCCACCCCAGCATCTAGTTTTCTTGGGCCTCCTCTTCTATACCCAGAAGAACATGGTGTTTCTAATGGAAGAGGTGGCTCACCAGATCACCCACAGGGTTTCTGCGATACTGGCTCAGGATCTAGTTCCAGCCAAGAAGCTGTCATCTCTCGTGGGGAAATTCATTTCCACCTTAGAGGCAGTACCATTCACCATGGCACACACCAGGGAACTCTGTTTGTGATCCAGCTGTGCAGGGGTCAGCCAGACCTTCTGAAGATGTCCGTGTCCCTCCCTCTTCATGTGGAACTGAGTTGGTCGTTGTGGCTCGACCTCTCCAATCTGCTGAAGGGCAAGTTCTTCCTGGTGTCCTTCTGGACCACGGTGACGACGGATGCCAGCCTCTCCGGCTGGGGAGTGGTCCTGGGTCACCTGAGTGCTCAGGGTCGGTGGTCTCCCTGGAGGAATCTCTCCTTCTCATCAATGTGTTGGAGCTTCGGGTGATATTTAATGCCCTTCATCATTGGACATCTCAGCTGGAATACTGTCCAGTCCGGGTACAGTCGGACAACACCACGGCCATGGCTTACATCAACAAGCAGGGTGGAACAAGAAGTCTTGCCTCTTGGTTAGAGGTCAAAGCTATTTTGTCCTGGGCAGAAGAACACGTTCCTGCCATATCTGCAGTGCACATTCCTGGCGTAGACAACGTCATGGCAGACTTTCTCAGTTGACACACAGTGGACAACGGAGAGTGGGAACTGCACCCAGAGGTGTTCACCCTCATTGTTTAGATGTGGGGTCTTCCTTACATTGACCTGATGGCGACAAGACACAACAGGAAGGTTCAGAGGTTCTGCTCTCAATGGAGGGACCCTCTATCTCTGGCGGTGGATGCAATGTCCATTCCCTGGTTATTCCCTCTGGCCTACATCTTCCTCACTTCCCCATGTTGCACAGGGTATTACGGAAATTACGACTGGACCTTTGTCCAGTCATTCTGATTGCTCCGTACTGGCCTCGCCAGGCTTGGTTTCCGGAGCTTCTAGATCTGGCAGTGGCGGAGCCATTCTGGCTCCCTTGCCGTCCGGATCTTCTTCTGCAGGGTTACCTGTGGAAGGAGGATGTTCATTGTCTAGCATTGACAGCCTGGAAATTGAATCCTCACTATTGAGGAAGAAAGGGTTTTCTTCTGGTGTGGTGGCTACTATGCTTAGTGCCTGCGAACCTGTTTCTTCCCAGATCTACCATCATGTCTGGTCTACCTTCCTATCTTGGTGTGCTGACAAGGACCTGTCTCAGGAATTTGATCTGCCTACGGTCCTGGCTTTTTTGCAGGACAGTGTGGATAAGGGCCTCGGTTTGAGTTCCCTTAAAGTTCAGACGTCTGCTCTTTCTCTTTTTTTTTCAGAGGCTCATTGCCATCCTACCTGCTGTCAAGGTTTTCTTCCAGGGCATTGTTCATACTCGTTCTGCCTTCAAGATTCCTGCTCCTCCATGGGATCTTAACTTGGTTTGGGGCATTCTTCAGTGCCCTCCATTTGAGTCTTTGGCTACTATTCCTGTATGTCTGTTAACGTGGAAAATTGCCTTTTTCCTGGCGATTGTGTCTATCCACCATGTCGCGGAGTTACATGCTCTGTCCTTTAAACCACCCTATTATGGTGTTTCACAAGGATAAGGCAGTGCTTCGCACTTCTCAGGAGTTTCCTCCGAAGGTGGTTTCGGAGTTCCACATCAATCAGGAGATTGTGTTGCTCTCTTTCTGCCCTGACCCTGCTTCTGACAAGGAGAGGGATCTCCACTTGTTAGATGTGGTGCGTTGTCTCAAGTTTTATGTACATCGCACTGAGTCTGTCAGACAATCAGATGTATTGTTTGTCATTCCTGAGGTTCCTAGGGCAGGCAGACCTGCATCCAAGGTGACTATTGCTTCTTGGATCAAGTCCACTATTCATAAGGCTTATGAGCTGAGGAAGAAGACTGTCCCTTTCAGGGTAATGGCTCATTCTACTCGATCTATTGGGACCTCTTGGGCTTACAAGAATCAGACCTCTGTTGTGCAAGGCTGCCACTTGGTCATCTGTGCACACCTTTTCGAAGCATTATCATGTTGATGTGCTGGCATCTCCTGAGGCCAGCTTTGGGAGGAAAATCCTGGAGGCAGATTTGCCTGTCTAGGATTTTCTTCGGATCTTGGTGCTTCCTTCACTTTTGAGCCCTGTTGGTCCTAGTTCAGTGTGCTGTGTAACAGTTCCTGGGGTGTTGTTACCCCTGTTTAGTGTCCGTTGACACTTCAGTTGTTTTGTTGGGCTATCTCTGATCTGATGGTTCATATCTGCACTGCTGATTTTGGGGGCCTTGTGCATGGTCCTTGCCTTCTTCCCACCTCTGGGAAACTTAATGGGTGGACATCCCAGAGTTACCAGTAACCTGTATTGGATGACAGAGAAAAGAGTATTTTAGTCTTACCTGTTAAATCCTTTTCTCTTAATCCATACAGGTTACTGGTCTCCCACCCTGTCAAGCGACCATGCTTGGATCTCCTGTGGCAGACTGTGGGGGTCCTTCGGGGTCATGCTCACAGGAGTCTTCTTTCCCTTCTACTGTCTAGTCAATAGTTAGTGTCTCATATCTTTCTGGAGCTGGTTGGCTAGCTGCAGCCAAGGATGGAAGGTAGGCTCCACCCCCTGCATATAATTCTAGAATTGTTCCTGCCTACAATTAAAGGGGCGGATCGCCTACCCAGAGTTACCAGAAACCTATATGGACTAAGAGAAAAGGATTTAACAGGTAAGACTAAAATACTCTTTTACATCTTACTTTTCCAGTGTAAGTATCCCAGTATTGACATCTATTATCTTTTAATACCGCATACCTCATTTTAATTATTTGATTGCCTTTTATTGTACCTGTGCGTTTTATTATATTTTACGTCCCATCCTTGCGACCTTGTACTAGAGGTTTATAGAAATTATGGTTTAATAACAGTTGGAGAGTCACCCTTGACTATCCCTAGATTAGCTGCTTTTATCATCCTGTGTCTACAGGACAAAGATCATTATGTTTGGCCTACTGAGGGCTGGATTCCATTGCAGTTTATAACTTTATTAATAATTTTACCTTCAAATATCCCCATTGATTTCAGTAGGAATCCATGAAATAAAACTATTCCTTTCTGCAGTAGAGTTCTGCCATGATTTTGCCCAAAATGGCTGCCTTCATGCTCCGCTTTAATGACAAAATTGTATTTTCCAGGGAAAAAGGTTACTGTTATATATATAAGGGTAATTATGGTGACCATGCATGTCAGGGAAGGACAACCTGTGGCCAATCAGATGTTGGACTTAAAATCACATCATCTAGGCTGAAAATATAGGGAGTTGTGGTCCAACAACAACTGAAAGGCCACAGGTTTCCCAGCTTTGCTACAGGCAGTGCTAATTATGCATTTTGTTCCATAAAGTTTAAAGTATAATTTTGATGAATTACTTGGGGTCAAAATGTTTGACATCGTCCTTTGATTTGTGCTCATTCAAGTGAAATATTCAGCCCTTTGCCCCAGTAGACTGCATCATGTATAAATGGTGGAATGTAAAAAAGAGTGTTCTATGGCTAAGCAATTTCAGTTTATTACAGGCATTCTGTGCTCCCACACAAACATTACACTTGGTGCACTTGATATTTCCTTCCGTCAAAATAGTTTTCCAACGGAACAATGATAGCCTCAGGATGATTTCTCAGTATATTATTAATTTAACCCTTTAGTGACAGCCGCGTTCGTACGCGGCTGTCACCTTAACGCCCGCCGAACATTTTTTTTTTTTTTTTTTTTTTTTTAAGAAGTCCAGAGTCTCCGAGCGGCATGGAGCCGCACGGAGACGCGGTCTTCCGTGACTTACCAGGTACGTCCTCTGTCACTAAGTGACAGTTTCTGCGGGACGTACCTGGTAAGTCATCTGTCGTTAAGGGGTTAATCCAAGATTGTCATTATTATGTGCTTGGAACATTCGCTAGTCCATTATAAAGATTTCTATAATAACACAAACCAAAACATGCAATATATTATTAATTAATTAAATATTGTTACCTCTATAATTTACTATACACTGATGTTCAAAAGTTTGGGTCACTTCCATAATGTCCTTGTTTCCCATGAAAACATACTTCAAATAAGTTGCAAAATTAATAGGAAATACAGTAAAGACGTTGACAAGGTTAGAAATAATGATTTTTTTAAAATTTAAATAATAGTGTCCTTCAAACTATGCTTTAGTCAAAGAAGCCTCCATTTGCAGCAGATGTAGATATTCCATTAAAAATCACCCATTTACAATATTAACGTCTATGATCCATCTGATGTTATTTTAATGGACAAGATTTGCTTTTCTTGTGCAGGGTTTATTCTGACATTGCATGAAGACAAAGGTACAAACCTAGCTTTGGAACTGTGGCTTTGTAATAAATAGGAGATATTGCAATAAGCGTCCCAAATGACCCAGAATTTAGTAGACAGAAGTAGACTCCTTGAATTGCTCTACTCCTTCAATAACGCATTCTACAGTGATCTTTGAAAATATATTGGCCATTGTGATGTTAAGAATATCTTATACATTATAAATCTTGACTGTATTGTATAAAAAATGTGTGTATGTATATACATAGACAGACAGATCAGAATAATTTATCAATAAATAAAGTATGACATTTGGCAAAAAAGACAGTGTGTGTCTATGATGTGTCAGACAGCTACTAGATGTAATCCGTGAACAAAAATCAGCACAACCTCCTTTAACCCTGTAAGGGCCAGATGGAAGTGAGCCTCATTGTCAATCAATGCAGTGTACACCTCTCTGGCCCTTAAAGTGTTAATCAGTGTATCTACTAAGCAGCCACATCTGCATAAGTACCCATCCCTACACTTCTGGTTGTTCCAGACTCTACATAAAAACTAGCTTCTTTCAAATGAACCCAGACTTGTATTGATTAAATAGGTTAAAGGGATAGTAATACTTTATTATTACTATCCCCCATATTGTAGATATTTGCAAAATAATGTTATAGCCCCCAGGTTCATCTCTCAAACCTTTATGGTTTGAGAGATAACTGAAGGCAAAGTTCCCACCTCCCTTCCCTGAAGTCAGCGTTGTACTGACTGCAGGAGAAGTCTGTCGTTCGACAGGCTTGAGGCTCTGCAGCTGAGCCGAGATTGCGTTAGTGAAAAAGAATTCTTTCACTGAAACGGTCTTCTACATGTGCTTGGTTTGCAAGCACACGTAGAAGACCATTTCAGTGAAATAATTTTTTTTCACTAACGCGATCTCTGCTCTGCTGCAGAGCCACCTGATGAAAGTCAGACCGGATATCCCTGCAGTCAGTACAACACTGACTTCAGGGAAGGGGGAGGGAGGGGGGAACTTTGCCATCGGTTATCTCTAAAACCATAAAGATTTGAGAGATGAACCTGGGGGCTATTAAATTATTTTGCAAATATCTACAATATGGGAGATAGTAATAATAAAATATTACTATCCCTTTAAAGTCATATTCTAGGAAGTGTTTGCTTCATTTCCTCTGCAGTGTTTGTAATCCTTTAAAGGGATAGTAATGGATCAATTTAAGTAAATTGAATATTGTAGCTATTAAAAAAATAAAATAATCGAGGCCATTCTGATCTTTCAAACCTTTATGGTTTGAGAGATAAACGATTATAAAGTCCCCCCCACCACCACCACCACCACCTTCCCCTTTCACAGAAGTCACTCTGTATCTTAGAGCAGGAGATTCTGGTCCCAGGACCGACTGGCAGCTCTTCAGTAGAGCCAAAATAGCGAGATCTAAAAAAAAAAAAAAAAAACTTCATTAGAACAGTCTACAAAGTGTGCTTGCAAACCACGGACACTTTGTAGACGGTTATAATGAACTTTTTGGCGATGCATGCATGCCATCCCAGAATTCCATGACATGCCAGTTTTTAACGCATGTCCACTGATGATGGTCCTGGCATGTCATCAGTCGTTAAGGGTTTAAGGAAATAAAAGCCCTGTTTAAACTAATTTGATTTGGGGAATATTTTGGCACAACTGGTTTATTTCAGAATTGCTCCTCTTTACCTTATTAATTACAGCTTTAGTGCTGATTTTGACTTGTTTGTTTTGGCTCATTAGTACATAGAGTAAATCAAGGCACATAGGAACTGAACTCCTATAGACTTCCACACTGCCTTCCTATTGATGTAAGCAGAGAGAAACTTGCTTTTTGGGGTAAAAAGCAATGTATGTAGGATTTGGGCAGGAGCAGCACACAAAAACAGGCCCCTAGTACCTATATTAACATGGAGGAGCATTTGAGTTTGTGTCAATCGTAAGCATGTTATAGGTGCCAGATACTCACCATCATTTTTATCTGCTTCTTCTTCTAGATCGTTGTAGAATGGGGAGCATGGATGTACCAGGACAAGCTAACAGACCTTTCCAGGAAAAGCTAACAAACCTTTCCAGGAGGCTGGTTTCATGTGGTGGATTAGATTTAACTGCATACTATCTAGCACCATATGAAATCAGTGTCCTTGGAAGGTGAATTTCTTCACTGTCAAGAAGGCAAGATGAAAGCAACATTCAGAGAGAACCTCTGCATCTTATATTAGAAAAACTGTTGATTTTGTCAACCACTAATTGTATATTTTTGTGTTTCATTAATCATAGAGTATTTAAAGTAGCTGTAAATGTTTTCCTTTTATTATATTATGCTGCTGATTAAAATAAGGCTACTCAAACTGGTGGAAATTTTTAATTCAGAAGTTATTACAACTCATTTTTTTTTTTTTTACTCTAACTGGAATAGCGCCACCTGGTGACCAGACAATTACTATTTAATAAAAGGAAAAAAGAGCTGTAATAAGTTTTGAATGGAAAATGGGAGTATCCTTGTTTTGCGAGGTGGGAAAACCCTTATAGTGTGTGTGTGTGTGTGTGTGTGTGTGTGTGTGTGTGTGTGTGTGTGTGTGTTTATATAGATATATACAAACATACTCTGTGTGACCCAAAAAAGATACAGTGAGCAATATCGCTACTATCCCTGGGCTTGTTAGTGGTACAAGCCCCAAGAGAAACTACATACAAAGATACAGGGAGAGTGCTATAGTCCACTGTTAATATAAACACCTTTATTAAAAATAACATATATTAAAATCAATATATTATATTAACCCCTTAGTGACGGCCGCGTGCAGACGCGGCCGTCACTTAACGCCCGTCTAACATTTTTTTTTTTTCTTTGTTAAAAGAATCCAGAGTCCCCGAACGGCGTGCAGCCGCGCGGGGAGCCGGATTTCCTGGACGTACATGTACGTCCTCTGTCACTAAGTGACACCCACAGAGGACGTACATGTACGTCCTTTGTCGCGAAGGGGTTAACATATATATTACGAGGGAAACCATTCATTATAATGAAGCTCCGGAGAGTTCAAAAATTGTTCACTTTAAAAATAGTCCATATCCAATAAATTCAGACCAATGTTTGCAATCTCTCGATTTATATTGCTTTAAAGCTATATGAACCCAACTGTATAGAAAATTATGTTGACCAATATATTTCTCGATCTTATATATTAGTATCCAGTTCTTATAATATATACATTATATGCGGCCATCTGCAATAATCCAACGGACAGTGATGTTCACGCAGGTAGGTTAACTTCACGAGAGATTGCAAACATTGGTCTGAATTTATTGGATATGGACTATTTTTAAAGTGCACAATTTTTGAACGCTACAGACCTTCATTATAATTAATGGTTTCACTCGTGATATTTATGTTAATATAATGATTTTAATATGTTATATTTTTTAATAAAGGTGTTTATGTTAACAGTGAACTATAGCTCTCTCCCTATATCTTTGTGTGTATATATATATATATATATATATATATATATATATATATATATTTATATTTTCATTAAAATAGTTTATAGTTATGAATAGACTAGAATTGTGACGTACAATATAAAAGTCTAGCCAAATTCAAGTCCCATGTCTGTATGACCAGGAAAGGTAAGTGGTACCACTCAAGTGTGGCAACATCAGTACCATGTGTGGAGCTTTTGTATTGCATAGCAAAATCACCCCCTGCCATGGCGTTGTCAGGGAAAGGAATCAGAATGGGTTATATTATTACAAAAATAGCTTAAAAGGCAACTAACATGATTATGTGTGTGTATGTGTATATATATATACACACATATATGTTAAAAAAAAAGTATTTTACTAGTTGATTACTGCTAATCCCACCACAGCTTTTTTTATCCCACTTCCTGCAAGAGCTGTATCTACCAGTGTAGCCCATTCCTATTAGTTATGCAGGTGGGTGTGATGTCATTGCAGCCAATGGGATTTATTAGCTTCTCCTTCAAAGCTCTTAGCACCAGCTTTAGAAAAGAAAAGCACAGGGAGGTCTTGTATAATTAATGCTGTTACTAAGAGAGGGAGTAGTAGTGATTAACTGGTAATAGATTGTGCTTTAATACACACATAATACAGTAATTTAATATTTTCATATTAGCTGCACTTTAACAACACATCTCGCATATACATAATGTATTTTTTCTTTAACTCTTTGAATGCTAGAGACAGATTCTAGCATTCAAGGGGTTAATGTGTTACATATACTGTAGACAATTCCTTTTTACTCCTTGGATGCTAGAGCACTTTGCTTCTTGATATGTTGGAGATCTTTCTTACATCCAGTAGGTTGTTCCCATTGGGGAAATGTTGAATGATGTGCACTCTCTCTGTAAATGAACTTGTGACATCCACATGACATGATAAAGGTGCCTCGGAAGCAGCCGAAACATAAACCCCTTTTAAAGGATGACTGATTTCTTCTGGTGTTCAGAGTCTTCTGCTTTTTCTAGCACCATTTGAAATCGGTTATAATGATGGGGGAAAGGTTCATTCAGTCGCAGTGACAAAGGCATGAAGACCAGAGTCCAGATCCTTCATCTTTAGCCTCTCTATTATAATGTATTTCTTTTCTAACCTACTACTTGTGTACAGCTTTTCAGAAATTACACAAAATAAAGAAAAAAACTCATGAAGCGATTAATTTAGAAAATATGTATTTTATTCATCAAACTGGCATACTGAGTACATAAAAACTGCAAGTGACATGTAACTCCTGACAACTGTAACCCATATGTTACCAAGACAGTTGAGGGAGCACAGACAAGGATGGTGAAGTACTAAGAAATTGGTGCAATTGTGGATCAAACCAGCTGCAACACAGTGAACAATTAAATATTTCTCAAATATGAATTGATTAAATGTGGCATTTGACCCTTTGGCATTTGACACATTGCTTTGCAATACACTGGAGACCTCTCTAGGATTCAAGGAAATAAAAGCCCAATTTAAATCAAAGACCCCCTATGGTGAACTTGATGGACTTGTGTCTTTATTCAACTTAATTTACTCCAGTTGGTTTACTCCATGATGTGGTCGTCCCATTTAAAGGAACACCTACAAACAACTTTTCCTACTTATCTTGTTATGCCTAATATGCAATATTGGCCACAAAGAAACTTTTCAGAGCAGCATAGTTTCTTGTTTGTTATTTTGTCTTTTCTGGTAATAAAGCCAAATGTGCTTTTTGCTAGGCTTCCAGGACTATGCCCTCTTTCCACTGATATATCTGGGCTGTCCATATCACTTCTTGTTAACAGATACTGGAGGTATTTTCTGAATAAAGAAGGCCCTGTATCACTACTGACTTTTATGCTCCATAACGGACTACTGGGGGACTTGAGGACCGAAATATCTGCATTTCTCTTGTCAGAGGGCGTTCTGGTTTTTGGTTACTGGACATGATGCAGTTCATTTTTCTTTTCAGAAAAAGAGTTCAGATCCTAGTATGACCACCTTCATGTCAGGAAACAGTGGCTGTGGCAGGGTAACATAGATGGATTACAAACTTGCCAAGAACAGATTCTAGACAACTAATAGTGTTTATTGGGCATCATCAGATAAGTGGGTATAAGGTGTGCCGAGGTGATGGTGTTTGTTTAAAAAGATACACCTGCTACAATATGATATCATAGTTACGCACGTATAATTAACTGTGCTTTACTACGAAGCCATACTTTAAAACTTTTTGGGTCCCCATGGGGAGAAAAACACTATGGAAAATAGTTTATTATTTTTTATTATTCTATGAGTATTAATGTAATAAAACTTTAAGGGCCTTATGAATAATAGAAAAGTAGAGTGATTCTTGGGCAAACCAACTGCACCATATATTAACCCGTTAAACGTTGTTTTGTATTATGTTGGAGAAGTACCTAGCATTCAAGGGGTTAAACGCCCAGTTAAATCATTGGAATGTAGGAGAATTTTTTTTGTATTTTCCTCTATGGTGCAGTTGGTTTATCACTGAATACTTTTATTTTTTATTTTTTTTGCCCACTGTGAAACACAGGAGCCATGGGGTAAAGTATTCTCCCACAGAATGTCAGGGCTGGGGGGAGGTAACCAGTGGAGTGTCCTCTGGAACAGGGGATTCTTCTGATGAGAGAGAAATTGATGATTTAGATTACTTATTTGGGGAATTCTTTTGAGGAATACCCTTGGTCACCTGTCAAGAGCTTTATTTGAGAAGTTTTGAAGACCCTTTGGGTCTCTGAGGCCTCTGTCATGAGTTCTTCATTCCCAGATATTTATATGAATTACATGATGGGTGCTATGCTTTTCCCCTTGCCATCATTCTGTGTACTAGATGGTTCTTGAGGAATAGAAAATCACTCTTATATCCCTGCTCTCCTGATGCACTGCAGCAGTGGGCTACCCCTACAGCTGACCTGATTTCTCATCTTTCTAAGCTTATAGCATTGCCAATTTCATGTGTAGTGACACTTAAGTACCAGACAGTTAGAAGCCCAGATTCCCTTATTAAGGTAAATTTAGCAGCCTGTGGTGCAACTTTACACCTGACTCTTTCTACTGCTTGGTTTACTAGGACCATTGCTGTTTAAGGTGGAGCAACCTTTATGAGCAGTCCATGCAGATGTACCAAAAGAGGGCATTATTCTTGCAGTTTCTAAGATCCTGCAGGCTAATGCATCTCTTACTGAAGCTGCATTTGATTCCAGCAGACTCACTGGGAAGACCTAAAAATTCTGTTGCAGTGCAACATATCATTTGCTAAAAATTTGGTTGGCAGAACAGTCCTCCAAAAGTTGCCTCCGGTTACCCCAAGTGTTCCTTTTTTCCACAGAAGATGCGTGCCTTTCATTATTCTAGTCAGTATGGTTGGCTCCCAGGGCATCCATTCCCAGACACACCCTTCTCCAAAACCCAAACAGACCTGGGCAGGCAAAAGTCCCTTGCTAAAGAAGTCTACTTCTACATGATTTATAGGGGTTGGATCCTATTCATGCAATCCATAGTTGTCAGCTTTTCTTTCACAATATGTGGACATTCTCTGTGGAAGATTAGTTGGTGTTACAGGTGATTTTAGAAGGGTACGATTCAAATAATTTCCCAGAAATCCTAGATTTCAATTTCCTTCCTCCTTATCACTTCTTTATATTCAAAGTACCACTTGCTCTGCAACAGAGCCTTTTATTCTTAGATGCAGTTTCTTCTGTGGTGGAAATGCAGGTCTTGGTTTCTCCCCAAGAAAGATTCTGGGAATATTTTCCAACTTTTTCTTAGTTCCTAAAAACTGCTGTCCGATTATGGAAATATAGACTCTTAACCACTTTGTTCACATTCCCCGGTTCAAGATGAAGTCTTTGCTTTCTGTCATCACTGCTATGTATCAGTGAATTTTTAAGCATTCTTTGACTTTGGAAGCTAATGTGCATATCCCCATCCATGCAGATCATCAGTGCTTCCTTCAGTTTTGCTTTTTTTGCTTATCTCAAATGTGGAACACAGGAACCATGGGAAAGTGTTCACTGCTCCAGAGAGCAGGGCACTTCAGAAAAGGCAGAGTATTTGAGGCAGAAACTCCTCTCTTCCTTCCAGCTTTACCTACCCACCCTCTGCTTCATGTGACCTGCCTCAAGAAAAGGGCAAGCTGGCACTGTTAGACATATTTTTTTATTTTCATGGTTAGATATGGAGGCTGCATTATCCCCCATTAGGCAGGCTTTCATTAACTGGCTTCCCTGGAGTTGGATTGACCAGTTCATAGGTGTATGTCTGGAACATTTCCCTGTGGGGATTGACTTTATTATAAGTTAGTTCATTCTGTACTTAAAAAAACAAAAGGGGAGTCTGAAGACTGGTAAGTTAACCAGTTGAGTGCTATGGTCCTTTCTGGTATGTCCCTGCTATTACTTGGCACCCAGTGAATTGTGGTGTTCTTGTGTGTTTAGCACTCGGTCCTTCTCGTTTCTCCCTCATCCTGTTTCTAAAGGTGGCTGCCTATGTAACATGGCTTTTTAATCCTTTTTCTACTTGATCATGACTACATTGCTGTTAAAGGGATAGTAATACTTAAATGTAACTATTTTTCCCTGTCGTCCAGTGTAGGTTACTGGTAACTTTGGGAAGGCAACTGCCCCTTTAATAGAAAGGAACGATTCTTGATAAGAAGTGCAGGGTGGAGCCTTCCTCCTCTCCTAGCTGGTCCCCAGCCAATCCCCTCCAGTAAGATTTGTTCCTTGACCAAGCAAGGCATGAGAACAGTTCTGCAGTTTTAGTTATATTTATTGTTTTCTTTTAGATATGGAATACCAACCATTAGGTGGATTACCATTGTCGACATTCCCAAGTTGTACAGCTCAGTTTCCAGGTGCTGCTGTGGACCTGTCAGTTCTGAGGGGAAAATCTTGTGTAGCAAGTTTTTTCCCTAGGAGTTGCCCACTGAAGCTTCTTCTTTTCCAGTGGTCATCTGAAGACAGAAGACCTGCTATAAAAAAGGTGAGCAACCCTTTGAGTGCTGAGGTCCACATGTCCTATGCTTCCCCTCTGCACAGGGGTCTCCTTTGGAGTTCCTAATACATACTTCTGCACTCACTGGGTTTATCTGTATGTCTGTTGGGGTTTGGAGCAATTGGGTTTTTGTGGTAAATTTTGGGCACTGTTAATTTTTTTACTTTATTTGAGTTCAGTGCGCTTTACCGCGTAGACACCATGCTCCACTCACCTCTATGGGACTTTACAGTTTGGGACATATCTTCACACGCTCAATTCTGATTGGCTCCCGTCACGGACGCAATTTTCTATCCTTCCCTTCATGAGTATCCTAGGCGGGGCTTGGACTCTTCTTCTCTTCTCAGCAGATTAACCCTTCGCCTGCCAGTTAAGTGTATTTTCGCTGTTTCTGGGGTGAAATACTTAATCTTACACACTGTATTTGGGTTTCCCTTATACTTTCAGACTTTTATACCCTGTGAGGATTTCAACTCTGTTGGAACTTGGGGCTAGACCTAGGACTAAGGATACTGGGGTGTTTGTGAGCCCCATTGCGCATTGCTCCTCTTGTCATTCAGGGCTTCCTAGAGAATACTCAGGTCATGTATGCCCCTCATGCGCTGCTGCCCTGGCATCTCCCCCAGGGACCTCCAGCCATGCACTAGAGCCACTTTGGGTGCAAGAGTTTAAGGCCACTACTAAAGACTTAGTCTACCTTACAACTTCTTCCATCCCAACTACAGGGGGTCTTCCAGTCCTGGCAGACCATTGCTTCTATCAGGTCTTCCCTACCTAAGACCTGATGTATCTGATTCCTCTGAGGAGGAATTGTTGGTGGACTCAGATGAGGGTGAATGTTCTGTGGTAATGTCATCCCAGTTCATTGGGAACCCCTTTGAGGCTGACCCTGAACCCTCAGCTGAGGGTCTGATCAGGGCTGTCCTCAATACTTTGAACATTCCCCTGGTTTCTGAGACTCCTAAGGACCCTTCTGATGTGTTTCATGAACATAAGAAGCAGCCTACCTTCTTTCCACCTAATCCCACTCTTGATCACCTTGTGTTAGATGAGTGGAAGTACCCCTGATAAGAAAACTACTGTGTCTAGAAAGTTTGCTAGGTTATATCTTTTCTCTGAAGCGGCCCTAGCGCAGTGGGCCCGCTGCCCTAAGGTGGACGCCCCAATTTCTAGACTTTCTAAGTCCACTGCTTTGCCTGTGGTGGACGCGTCTGTCCTTAAGGATTGGACTGACAGGAAACTTGAGGCCTTTCTCAAGTCCATCTTCGCTACTGCTGGCACATCATTGCATCCCGCATTTGTGGCTACTTGGGTGAACAGGGCCATTGCAGTCTGGACTGAACTGCTGACTGTTGCTGTCCATCACTGCGCTCCCACTTCTGACTTGTTGCGGCTTCTAGCCAACATTTCTGAAGCTCAGCATTATGTTTCTGCAGCTATCTTTGCCATCTGGTTGGTGGCTGGAGTTTCTACCATGTCTGTGGTTGCCAGACAAGCTCTCTGGCTCAAGATCTGGTCTGCAGATACTGCCTCTAAGAAAGCCTTACTTTCATTGCATTTTTGGGCACATCCTTGAGTGTCTCGCATACAACCAGCTCACTAAATTCCTCTGCTCCCTTTCCCTGCTAGATCGCTTGCAATCTGGATTCCGTCCTCATCACTCCACCGAGACTGCTCTCACTAAAGTGGCCAACGACCTGCTGTCCGCAAAGTCAGAAGGCCACTACTCCCTTTTCATTCTCCTGGACTTGTCAGCTGCCTTTGACTCAGTAGATCACCCACTCCTCCTCCAAACCCTCCACTCTCTAGGTTTCTGTGACACTGCCCTCTCTTGGTTTTCATCCTATCTCTGCAACCGCTCCTTCAGTGTCCTACTCTGGCTCCACTTCCCCACCCCTACCACTGTCTGGCGGAGTGCCTCAGGGCTCAATCCTGGGCCCCTTGCTCTTCTCAATTTACACTGCATCCCTTGGCAAACTAATAAACTCATTTGGGTTTCACCATCATCTCTGTGCTGATGACACCCAAATCTATCTTTCCTCCCCAGATTTCTCCCCTTCCCTCCTGTCCCAGGTGTTTGACTGTTTGTCTGCTGTGTCTTCCTGGATGTCCTCCCATCAACTCATACTTAACCTTGGCAAAACTGAACTAATTATCTTCCCTCCCTCTCCTGCTAGCCCTACCCCAGACATTACCCTCACTGTCAACAACACCACCATCACACCAACCCCTACACACACCAACCCCTACAGCACCCTGCCTGGGGGTCACATTTGATTCCACCCTATCCTTTATTCCCCACATCCACTCAATCTCCAAATCATGCCTCCACAACGTCTCTAGAATCCACCCCTTCCTCACCAAGACACTACTAAAATACTAATACATACACTCATGTCCTGTCTTGACTACTGTAACCCATTACTAATTGGCCTTCCTCTCACCCAACTAACCCCACTACAGTCCATAATGAACTCCGCCGCACGATTAATCTATCTCACCGACCTCTTCTCTAACACCAGCCCCCTCTACCAATCCCTACACTGGCTCCCACTAGCACATAGAATTAAAATCAAAATTCTGGTGCTAACTGATAGAGCCCTTACTAACACCTTACCCCCTTATATCTCATCTCTCATTTCCAAATACACTCCCACTCACCATCTTCTTTTTGCACATGACCATCTCCTCTCCACAACTCTTATTACATCCTCCCACTCCCGGCTACAGGACTTCTCCCGTGCTGCACCCCAGCTCTGGAATTCCCTCCCCCACCCCATCAGATTCTCCCCCAGTCTTCAGATGCTCCCTGAAAACTCACCTCTTCAGGGAAGCATAACAACTACCTCCATAACCATTATCCCCAAGAACCACTCCTTCCCTGGGCCACTGCACCGCACACTGGGACCAACAAACAGTAATGTGAGCAGCAGGGCTAATGGAGTAAACCAGCGTCCGTACGCTGGGACCAACTGACAGTAATGTAAGCCGCAGGGCTAATGGAGTAAACCAGCGTCTGCACGCTGGGACCAATTGACAGTAATGTGAGCCGCAAGGCTAATGGAGTAAACCAGTGTCCGCACGCTGGGACCAACAACAGTAATGAGCCGCAAGGCTAATGGAGTAAACCAGTGTCCGCACGCTGGGACCAACAACAGTAATGAGCCGCAAGGCTAATGGAGTAAACCAGCGTCCGCACGCTGGGACCAACAACAGTAATGTGAGCCGCAAGGCTAATGGAGTAAACCAACGTCCGCACGCTGGGACCAACAACAGTAATGTGAGCCGCAAGGCTAATGGAGTAAACCAGCGTCCGCACGCTGGGACCAACAACAGTAATGTGAGCCGCAAGGCTAACGGAGTAAACCAACGTCCGCACGCTGGGACCAACAACAGTAATGTGAGCCGCAAGGCTAACGGAGTAAACCAGCGTCCGCACGCTGGGACCAACAACAGTAATGTGAGCCGCAAGGCTAATGGAGTAAACCAGCGTCCGCACGCTGGGACCAACAACAGTAATGTGAGCCGCAAGGCTAATGGAGTAAACCAGCGTCCGCACGCTGGGACCAACAACAGTAATGTGAGCCGCAAGGCTAATGGAGTAAACCAGCGTCCGCACGCTGGGACCAACAACAGTAATGTGAGCCGCAAGGCTAATGGAGTAAACCAGCGTCCGCACGCTGGGACCAACAACAGTAATGTGAACCGCAAGGCTAATGGAGTAAACCAGCGTCTGCACGCTGGAACCAACAGACAGCAATGTGAGTCGCAAGGCTAATGGAGTAAACCAGCGTCCGCACGCTGGAACCAACAGACAGTAATGTCGCCGGAGCGAAAGGAGAGCAATGTCGCCTCAGCAACTGGAAACAGGAAACCACAGGAACCAGGCAGAGGATCAACTGGGTCAAGCACCGCTAAGCCGACTGGCAACCGGAACATCAGCAACCGAAGAAAACAACTGGAACTGACAAGCAGGCCGGAACACAGGAACAGGTCGACTCAGGAACAGGCCCAATCAGCTACAGCAGACAGGACGAATAGGATGCTGTCAGAGACACCACGAAAGGGCAACCAAAGGGTGCCCAGACTGAGTTTAAAAAGGCAGTGTGAGGTGGGCTGACAGCATACAGCCAATGGGAGCCCCCCTACAGGTGATAGACACTGAATTGCAGCAATCACAGGCACCGTGATAGCACCATAGCGAGGAAATGACAAGGTATATAAAGGCCATCACTGGGCGGTGACAAAAAGGGGCTAGCCAATCATCCAATCATTAACCAGCAATGCAAACTAGCAGTTAGAATGCCGCCGCCTGCTGCACAAAGCACAGGCACCGTGAAATACAGTGTGTGTGTACTTGTCAGTATCCATTAGGCAATTAGCCCTTTATCTCCATCCACCAAGAAACACTCCACACCTTTTCACATATACAAATCCTCCTCACCTGCTTTTTCTGTCTGCAATTTTGCTTCTGGATTCAGGAGATCTCTCCCAATTCTGGTCTCACCTTTATCCCCACCTGTGTCTGCCCTGTACTGCTGAATACCTGCTCTTCTTATGGGGAAGACCCCAGCAATCTACAGATAATTTTTTCCACCCTTCTCCTGTGCACTATGGAATGCTCATTCTCTATGTAACAAGCTCTGCACCTCTCCAACTCTCTTCACCTTTTTGCTATCACAGAAACCAGGCTCTCACATTCTGTTGAAGTTGCTATCTCCTATGTCACCTTATCTTTCTCACCAACACTTCGCCATGGTGGCAGAGGTAGTCTTGTAATCTCACACCTCTGCTGCTACAGGCCTCTGTCTCTTCCACCGTCAGTCTTCATACTGTCCAACTTTTCTCCCCAATTCCTTCCTAGGTAACTGTGATCTAGCAGTCTCCAAGCAACCCTTCCTTCTTTCTTCCTGACTTTGAAAGATATCTTTCTGTCCTTAGGCTCACTTACATTGGTCCTTGGCAACTGCATCCAGTGCTTCCCACTTTCCTACTCTGGGCTTGTCCTTTGGCCTACAGCAGTGGACTTCTTCCAACAATCACAGGAAAGGCCACTATCTGAATGTAATATTCACCAAAAATAGTTCAGTTTCAGAATTCAAAATATCCCCCTTTCCTTTCTCTTATCGCCATCTTATCTCTTTCTCACTTCCCTTCCCTTCCCCCAAAAACCTCTTTTTACTAGAAACCTACACTAATCAGACCTAGCATTGACAGTACAAACTTCCCTCTCGTTGCTGTGCTCTACTACTAACCTCGACTGGTCCAATTATATAATGCTTCACTAACTTCATCTTTGGATCAGAATGCTCCATTCTACCTTCAACACTAAGGAATCCCAGACCTGGCTAAATTAATCAACCCATATGCTTCTGGGGAATATCTCTGGCAAAAGTCTCATTCTATTATGCTATTATAAATTCATCCTTTCTTTTTTTAACACCGCTCTTACCCAGGCTAAATAACACTTCTTTTCTAACCTAATAACCACTCGCACATCTAATCCACATTGCCTTTTTAAAATCTTTTATTCTGTCCTCAAAGCCCCAGCTGTACACTGCTCCTCTTTCTCAAGTACTCCACAGGACTTTGGCTACTTTAAAAAACTGCAATCACCTAACCATACCCTCCACATCCTCTCCTTCATTCCTCTTGGTTCCTAGCTCTCCTCGAGCTACTCTGTTTTTTCACTTCTGCTACAGAAGAGAATGTATCTCTGTTACTATCCTCTTCTCCACCCACAACACACCCACTAGATCCCAGGATCTCTCACCTCGGCAGATAATTTTAATTCCTAGCTTTCTACTGAAATCTTTCCTGTAACAATCAAACTTGCAAAAGTTACACCTGCACTCAAAAAATCCTCCTTCAACCCCTCCCCCCAAATTGCCATCCTGTTTCTTTCCTTCCCTTTGCTTCTAAGATCCTGAAACACCTTGTATTCTCACATTTAATCTTTTTCCCTCTCTTCCAGCTACTTACAGAACAGCCCTGACAAAAGTTACTAATGACCTACACACAGCAAAGGATAAAGGCTTATTCAGTTTACTAATCCTACTAGACATCTCTGCCTCCTTTGACACTATTGATTACAGATTCCTACTGGACACTGTATGTAACCTTGGTGCTTGTAACGGTTCTGGAATGGCCTCCTCTGTCTAACAATACTTTGTTTTTCTTTTGCTAATACCTTCTCTTCTCCTGATGACGTCTTAGTAGGTATACCCCTGGAATTAGTCCTGGAACCATTTCTCTTTTCTCTCTATGCCTTCTCAATTGGTGAACTTATTTAATCTTTTGGCTTTAATTAGTGCCCCACAGTAATCTTATCATGGATGGCCTACCACCATCTTAATCTCAACAGGGCTAAGACCCCACCCCCAGCCCATCTCCATCACATATGATAATTCTACCATACACGCTGTAACCAAAGCACGCTGTCTTGGTGATATACCCAATTCTACCTTGACATCCCCCCTCATCCCATATCCAAGCTGTCCCCAAAATCTGCCTCTTCGTCCTTAAAAATATTGCCAAAATAAGTCCTTTCCTCTGTATGTCAACTGGCAAAGCTCTCGCTGGCACCCTAATTCAATCTAGACTAGATTATTGCCTTATATCTACTCTGTTATTCCTGCCTCTCCGCTTTTCTTACGTTTCTGCTCTTATCTCTCCTTACACGCTTCGTACCACCTCCGTTCTCAAGGACTCCTTCTGTCCGCTCGTTACACAACTCAAAAGCCATCTCTCAGCTGCAATCATTTTCAGTAGCTGCCTCCACTTTGGAAAACTGCTCACTATCACCATCCGCCAGTAGTCCACATTTATCACTTTCAAGCATCTCCTAAAAGCCCACCTGCTCAAGGAGGCATCTCAGTAGCCATATTCTCCTTGTGCACACTGATATTCACAGTAAAATCATTTTACTCTTCACTTACAAAAGCCTTGTACCTGCACTTGAATGATTGAATATGTTTATTTATACAGCATTACAAATTTACACAGTGCTTTACAGTTTAAGGGTTTGTCCAATACTGAGTGACGTGCTCAGGAAAATGAAACCCTGGAAATTGAGGGTCCCTGTTTAAAAGCTTACAATCTAATGTGGTAAAGGGAGACATACAGAGAACATAAGGGTTAAGAGCAACACACAGTTCTCCATTTCTGTTCTGGATAGGGTAACATTAGTAAATATCTCTTATCTTCCTAATGTTCTCTCAATTTATCAATTAGATTGTAAGCTCTTGGGACAGGGTCCCCTTCTCAATGCATGAGTCACTTTGCTGCACTTTTGTCCTGTTAATAATGCAATGATCGCTTATCCCTGTCTTGTATTTTTTGTATTGTACTATTTCTGTATCTGTTAAGCTCTGTGTACATGTATGGTGAAATATAAATAAAGATACATACATATAGCACTGGACTTCCCTCTTGGTTAGGGGAGTCCTTTGTTCTCTGGTTCAGGAGACCCCCTTCCTGTCTTTTTGTTTCAATTTTTTGCTATATGTTAGAACTGAGCATGTCTGGTGGGGGTAAAGTAGAGTTGTGAGTTTCCTACTCTGCCTATTGGGAAATCTGGCCCTGCTCTGTACTGTAACAGGAGATTTACCCAGGAATAAAAGTGTTAATATCTCCTAAACAAGACATCTGCTGGACTTTTGGCTAACATGACATATAGGCAGTTTTCAAATACGCAAACTTCAGTTATGTGAAAGTTCCACTTTAAATGTATAACATCAGATAACACATACAGAATAAATATTTGAAGTGGAATTAACAAGTTTGTTTGCAAAAGGATTCAAAATCAACAATATCACCTTAGCACATTTTTATTTGAAACAATACTGTGAAATATTTAGCAGTACTAGGGTCATTTTATTCAAATTGTTCAGTACTGACTTGCACTTCCATGTACCATATGCTAACATTCTACATTGCTCAGGCAATCGGTTCCAATCCGTACTGTGTAATGAACATGAAGTACAAAGTGCCCCCCCCCAACAATTGAAGATTAAAAGCTCCATTTACTTAACCCTTTGAGTGTCTGAGAGGTATCCAATGCATTGAGTTGCAATTCGTTGGATACATCTCTGGCACTCAAATGGTTAAATGTTTGGTTGGGGGGGTTATTATTTTCCCCTGTAGTGCAGTTCATTTGCTCCAAAATTACTCTTTTCATTTGTGCATAATGCCCTCACCAATATGTCTTCTACAAGGTGAAAACAAAGCTTAAACTCCAGAAGTAGTTCAACCTCCAGACCCTACAAAGCATAACAGGACATATTCCACATTTACCATATTGAAAATTATCCCTGGGTCCTAACGTCTATCCAGCTGTCTGGTTTTATTCCATACATTCATGGTGATATTGCATCTTTTGAAGATGACTTTTTGTTACTGAGCAGTTCAGCTTATAAAGGATTGCTCTAATATGAGTGCTAATGTTTATAATCTGCTGTTTTATTGTTTTGGTTCATTCAAATGACCATGATTTTAAACTTTGAGGGACAAGTTTGCTCATCTTTACTCATAACAAAGATAAGTGGATCTAAGAAGATTTGATTTTAACCCTTTGAATGCCAGAGGGGTATGCAATACATTGAAAGCAATTCTTTGTGCAACCTTCTGGTGTTCTAAAGGTTAAAACAAAAATGAACTGATGTATTTAGAAACTGGAGCAATTTGGGAGAAGAGGATCTGCTCCACAAGGCAAATCTGAATCTCCTTTGATTTAAATTGGACTTCTAACTGTTTGAATGCTGTGGAAGTCTCAAATACATTCAAGGAATTAAAAGCTCCACTTAAATCAATATTCATTTTTATTTGTACCCTATGGTGCAGTTAGTTTGACCCAGAATTGTTCCAATTATTTTTAGTACTGTGTAGGACTCAAGCACCCCATGGAATCAGAACATAATACAACGCAGGCATCTTTGGCAATGAAGTCATTCACAAATGAAGCAATCATATTTGGCCATGTAAAATGCCATGTTGTGCTTGGCAAGTGAAATCTCTCAAGAGGATTAAAAAAAAAACATTACAGAGTTCTACAGCAAGAATGAAAAACAAGCTGTATGTTCAATGATGTCAAGAAATTCAGCATAACACACAAAACTATTTGGAGTCTTAAGGTGCATGATGTGGCCTTAACATTGCATAATAATTATACTAAGTGTTGCTCAAACATTTCAACCAGTGCTAACAGACTATTGCACAGCTCAGTTATCTAGGACTCTGCTGACTTGGCTACAGAAAGTCATCTAGCTGTTATTTGTCAATATTTTTCCGGTAATGCTGATTAGTTTTATGCATTGCATAAGAGATGTATTGCTTTCTGGCTATTTAATGTAAGTATTTTGCTTCGTCTTGAGCTGATTCTTGTGGTTTATTTCTTGAAAAGTTTCCAAATGCAGTTGTTTTTGTTCTAACTGCTCCTTATACTAAATAAACATACAGAATGCGAGAGGCTTCTGGGAATGAACAATGGCCTGTTCTACGGCTAGTCACAGCCCAGAAGCATCGCGTTTTAGCTCTCTAGTGCCATTACAGAGGAGAAATTTCCACATACATATTAGACTAATCCCACCCAAAAGGGCGGTCTAGTTCCAAAAGGACGGCCAAGTCCCCCTGCATGGGAACACCAGTAAACCCCCGACGTACTTTTTGGCCTAGTTGGGCCTCGTCAGGAGGGTGCAGCTGGATTCCCTAGGCACTGAGAGCAAGGAGTCCATGTCTGGATTACCCTTCACACTTAGGGAGACCCCCTAAATGTATTCAAAATAAACATACAGAATGTGAGAGGCTTCTGGGAATGAACAACAGCACAATGGACTGTTCTACAGCTAGTCACTGCCCAGAAACATCACGTTTTAGCTCTCTAGTGCCATTACAGAGGAGAAGTTTCCACAAACGTATTAGACGAATCCCATCCAAAAGGGCGGTCCAGTTCCAAAATGACGGGCAAGTCTCTCACCGTCTGTAGGTTTATTTTGAATACTCTTAAGGGCTCTCCCTGAGAGTGAAGGGTAATCCAGACGTGGACCCCTTGCTCTCAGTGCCTAGGGAATCCAGCTGCACCCTCCTGACCAGGCCCAACTAGGCCGAAACGTACGTTGGGGGTTAGCTGGTGTTCCCGTGCAGGGGGGACTAGCTTGTCATTTTGGAACTGGACTGCCCTTTTGGGCGGGATTATTCTAATATGTATGTGGAAGTTTCTCCTCTGTAATGGCACTAGAAAGCTAAAACATGATGCTTCTGGGCAGTGACTAGCCGTAGAACAGGCCATTGTGCTGTTGTTCATTCCCAGAAGCCTCTCACATTCTGTATGTTTATGCTCCTTAAAGGGATAGTAATACTTGAAAATAAGTTTATTTTATATTGTAGCCCTTAAAAAAACATGAAAAATGATACAAGTCTTATCTCCCAAACCTTTATGGTTTGGAAGATATTCACTTGTAAAATATAGTAAAATTCTCTTTTCCTGGCTGTTTCAGCCAAGTCTGCCATCTAGTGGACAGATTTGGAATTCGGTCCACAGAGCAACTGGCAGCTCTTTAGCAGTGCCGAGATCACAATCTTTGAAAAGAACTGCTTAACTGGAACTATCTACAAAGTGTGCCTGGCTTGAAAGCACACTTTGTATACCATTCCAATTAAGAAATTCTTTTTAAAGATGGTGATCTCAGCACTTCTGGAGAGGCACAACCGGTCCCGGGATGGAATTAAAAATCTGAAGGGTGGAGCAATGACATCACTCCAGGGGAAAATTTACTTCTGAATATCTCCCAAACCATAAAGGTTTGGGAGATGAGACATATCATTTTTCATGTTTTTTAAGGGCTACAATATAAAATAAACTTATTTTCAAGTATTACTCTCCCTTTAAACTAGACCCTAGACCCATTTGTAGCCTGTCCATGTTTTCACTTTCTGTCCTCTAACGTCCTGCCTTTCTTGACCAGCTCTGTCTCACCACACTCTCATTTCCTACCTCTTCTAATCATCATAACTGGCCCTGAGGTCTCTGCAATATTAAAACTTCCCATAATGTAGATTTTATTCATTGTGTAAATGCTTGCTCTAACCTAGAGGTGCTCCAGTCAGTCTGCAAGGAACCTTTAACATGTTACAATATAAAGATTTCACTCCATAAACACAAACAACACAAGCAGGACATCTCTCATTGTCTTTCTAGTACAAATGGCACCAGCGTAGAGACTAAAGAAACATTTAATTGGGGCAAGTCATATAGTAGGTAACACAAAACTCTCACCCTGAGAAGTTGGCCCTTTACACTGAGATTTGGGTCAAAACCCTGAATCTCAGTCAACCCCGACAGCTCCCAGGAATGCTAATCATCCATAACTTACCATAATCTTGCTTCCTGTCTCTCCAGGCCAACCATACATTAGTATGTGCTCACCTAATGCCTGTCCTGACCTTGCCACTTTTTCATTTACTGCCTATCTTATTCTTGCTAGCCTTTTTTCCCCCACTGAATTCCAACCCCGCTGTTGATACCATTACAACAGATATCATTCAGTTAGAAAAACTGAATACAAATGATTTGCAATTCAAGATGGCAGACTTTTTAACAGCAGGAAAGATGGTGTGTCCATGAATGAACATATATACTACAGTGCTGCTGAATAATATTTCCATTACTTAATAATCTAGGTCCAGTATTTACATGGAAAGGTCTTCTAAATACCCAGTGACCAAGTGAAACCAAAAACTATATTCATGTAATTGAATATATGTTATATTTGAATTTCTCATTCATTAGATCTTAAATTTATCAAGATCTGAATTTTATTCAAAAGTTAAACCCTGTATTCTTTTTAACATGTTATTTAGACGAGTACTAACACCAAATAATTTTTGCTTTTGCTGCTTTTTTAAGAAATAACTTCTTCAATCCCTTCCAAATGTCATGTTCACAGAGGCAGACATGATGCTGAGCTTCAGAACAACTGCCAGCTTAACTATTCCCATTACACATGGTAATAAGGGGCTCGGGCACTCAGCCTGCTTCAGTGAACAGAGTTTAAGATCCGTTTGACCTTAGCAACAGTCATATACACAACCATAGAAAAGAGAACAACAAAGAGGTGCTTCCTCATGTGATATCTTCAAAATTAAGCTGGCACCTCACCACAACCAATAAAATTGTACTTACAAGCAGAGCAGCTGGAAAGACGCTTATGTGAATCCCAGCACAGTAGCTCAGGGGTTGACAAAGCTGTCACTTAATCAGCTATAGGGACTTTTCTTCCTGGCAGCTCTCCTAAGACCTCCACTTATGAAGGGGCATAGAGAACCAAGAAAATACAAAAAAGGAGATTCCAATAGTGCCTTATGAACAAGACAAATAAAAGTATTGTACTCACATGTATATATATGGCTGCATAAATACATATGCATAAACGCAGCTAAAAACGCATACAGGGAAAATCTTACCGTCCCTGTTCGGTATCTGTAGATGGGTCACTTGAATCTCTCCTCCATAGGAACTCCAAAAAAAACACAATAGTAATAAGTCCGCTCCACACAACATCCAGTAAAGTAAAAAAGTTTAATTAACTAAAAGAACAATACAATCCTACTAATAAACGCGTTTCACAGCACTCAGCGCTGCTTCATCAGAAATGTAGGTTACAGATTAAAAGAAGTCATCTGGACAAACAGGAGTGACTATTTCCCAAGTTTTTAAATAGTCACTCCTGTTTGTCCAGACAAGTTCTTTTAATCTGTAACCTAAATTTCTGATGATGAAGCAGCACTGAGCACTGCAAATGCAATAAGTAGGATTGTATTGTTTTTTAGTTAAATAAACTTTTTTACTTTACTGGACATTGTGTGGAGTGAACTTATTACTATTGTTTTTTGTTTTGTTTTTTTGAGGAGATTCAAGTGACCCATCTACAGATACTGAACAGGGAATGTAAGATTTTCCCTGTATGTGTTTTAAGCTGCTTATACATATGTATTTATGCAGACACATATGCATGTGAGTGCAATACTTTTATCTGATATTCTATCAAATGACTTGTTGATAAGGCACTATTGGCACCTCCTTTTTTGTCTTGTCTTGGTTCTATAGCCACAACCATGCATATCAAGTGGGTTCCCAAAGAGAGACAGAAATACCCAAGCAGAATCCTGTTTACTGAGGCCTCCAAAATAATAGCTGAAATCAATTTGTCAAAATAAAATGTTATGGACTATAGATACAAGAAAGTCAAATATAATCACAATGGAGGTGTGCATATATATATAAATATATATCTATATCTGAGTGCATGTGTGTGTATGAATCAATAATTAACGAACATCCCAAAAGTATTGAGATATGAAAAGTAAACTATATTATAAGCAGAATACAGAGAAATATAATCTTATAGAGTTAAAAGATAAAAATAAAGCTCTTCAACCTAATTGTAAATATAATGTAAGAAAAAAAAACTGCATTTAAAGGGACACTATCAATTAAAATCAACACAGATGATTATGAAAGAGTTTAAAAAAAACAAACAAAACATCTCCTCTTTTGTCCACTGTGGAAAACAGTTCAAATGTTCCTCTGTGTGGCTCGGGCAACAGCCAATAGGTATATGGGGGGGGATTTTTCATCTTTCCTGCCACTGCCTCCAGCGTACATTTGTTGACCACATAACTTCTGGGGCATATCTAATTTTAACCCTTTGCGCGCCACAGAGATATCCAACTCAATGCAATGTGTTGGATACCTCTCTGGCACTCAAAGGGTTAACTTATATTTATGTTTTCAGTAAATAACAATATTTTACAGAAGCTAAGAAGAAGAAGACGTTGTCTTGTCTGGATCTGAAGCTAGAGTGTGGTGCTAGTGAGTGGAGTTGGAGAGTGCAGCTGATCACAGATTACTTTGTGCAGCCACAGCAGTAGCTTCCTCTAGGAGGCAGGATAGTTACATATAAATGGCTCGATTTAATAGGTGCCGTTACAAAAAAAGAAAGTACTGTCGGCAGGTAATTACCTGCGCTGTGACAAATTACCGAAGCAGAAAAGAAACCCACATACGGCGCTAAATTTGCACTGATTGGAAACAATGAAAAATATGTTGAATTTTGATTCAGTTATATGCGTTGGGTAGTAATGTGTTAAGGGACTCAACTTTATCACCAAAAATCTGCATCTCAAAAAGTTGGTGTTGAGTTCCCTAACGAATGTTAACAACCACCAACACTGTATAAACTGTATAAAAGTATAAAAAAACTAAGTGACCAGTGGATGTATTTATATGGGGCTCTAAACCCCATATCATTACATGCAAAGTAATGAACAAATGTGTAATGTAAATATTTTTTAACCCTTTGAGTACCAGTAGGGTATGCAACGCATTGCAGAGCATTTAATACACCACTGGCACTCACAGGGTTAATGCCCCTAAAGCTAACACCATCCCATTGAAAATCAACACTTACCTGTAAGTCTGATGTTCAGCGGGGTCTTCAACACCCTGGTCATCCACTATAATCATTCATCTGTCGTCTTATTTCTTCTGATCGTCTTCTGTCTTCTTCTTCACTTTCTTCTTCAAAAATATTGATCCTTAAAGGATAGCAATACTTCATTTTATCTTTATTTTATTTTGTAGGCATTAAAATAATATGAAGAACAATATAAGTCTTATCTCTCAAACCTTTATGGTTTAAGAGATATTCACAAGCAAAGTATCCCCCCCCGTTCAGCCAGATCAGAAGGGAGGTGCCCAGGTACACTGCAGAGAGGGACAATCTTCAATTAAGATAAGGGAAAAAGCTGAAAAACTTGTCAAGAGGGAAGTGCTTTCATTGTTTTCATACAAAGAAGGTTGTCCCCTGCTGTTATCTGTCTGGTCTTACAACGGGATTCACATCTGAGAAGAGATGGCTTACACTAGGAAAAAGGGGCGGGAGGGGGAAACTTTGCGTGTGAATATCTCTTAAACCATAAAGGTTTGAGAGATAAGACATATCCTTCTTCATGTTTTTTTAATGCCTACAAAATAAAATAAAGATAAAACGAAGTATAACTATCCCTTTAATGAAAACATAAATTTAAGCTTAATTTAGATAAGCCCCTGAAGTTATGTGGACACCAAATGTAAGCTGTTGCCTCTGGCAATCCCCCCCATATACCTGTCGGGCCCGAGCCATATTGAGGAACATTTGAACAGAGACTGGCTTTTATATGGCCAGTCTATGTTCAAAAAGTCCCCACACCTCAATTGGCTGGGATGGGGAGTTACGCACCTCCCAACCAATCAGTTCCTAGCTGTTTTCATCATCCTCCTTGCAAGAAGCTGATTGGCTGAGAGGTGCATAACCCCACAGTGGAAGCTTGGGAACCATTTTGAACAGAGATTGACCACATAAAAGCCAGTCTCTGTTCAAATGTTCCTCTGTATGGCTTGGGCAACAGCCAAGAGGTATATGGGGGGGGGGGGGTTCATCTTTTCTGCCACTGCCTCCAGCGTACATTTGTTGACCACATAACTTCTGGGGCATATCTAATTTTAACTTATATTTATGTTTTCAGTAAATAACAATATTTTACAGAAGCTAAGAAGAAGAAGACGGTGTCTTGTCTGGATCTGAAGCTAGAGCGTGGTGCCAGTGAGTGGAGTTGGAGAGCGCAGCTGCTCACAGATTACTTTGCTGCAGTCACAGCTGAATTAAAGGTGCTGGCCTCAAAGCCAGGTGTCCAACCCCAGTTGAGCTGGTGCCCAGACCAAGATGAGAAGGTGTGTGCCGGATGAAGATCCAAGACTAGAATCAATGGTGCAGAGGACTACTGATGCGGGAACAGTACCAGGAAGGTAGGCACCAAGCCAGGAATGGTCAGGATATAGCTTGAGGAAATTGCAATAATCACTTAAGCGGGACAAGACCGCTAATATGACTACAGGAAACTGGGATTCGCCATAGGGTATCTAACAAGTGTTAGAAAAACCCTGAGCGGTCTAGGACTGCTATAATGAGAACATACACTTTGCAGACAAGATTCACCACACAAATAGTAGGCAGTGGGCTGGGACCACTAAAAGTGAAACGGGTAAAGAGACTAGAAGCCAAGGAATAATCAAGGATACAATTCCAAACCCACAACACTCTGAGGAATTAGAATAGGACTGCCAACAAGAGTAAAATCCTCAGTGGTGGTTCACAGAGCAAAACGGACCGCTATCAGGTTTGCACTACCTGAGACTACGTCTCTTCTATGTGCTAGGCTGATCCCCATGAGAAGGAGGTAAGAAGTATGACTGTTTATGTGGTAGACCAAGGACCAGAGGTAACAGGCAATAAAGGACGCTGGTAGTAATGAGTGAGGAAGAGAAGCCTAAAGTATACTGCACCGGATTTCCCTCTTCTACCCTGAACCGACCCAATGGTAAGTAGCTCAGAGGGTTGTGGAGTGGAACTGCTACAGATACTATATCTCCCGTCCTGTTAGATAAGAAAGAGAACCTCGCCAATAAGTCTACTATAACAAACCCGAGAGGGAACTCAGCAGTGCCGCAGGTGACAGGGCCATGAACACTGGTGCAGAGCCTCCAAAGTCGTCTGGCTCCTGTATAGGAAGCTCAATAACTCACAAAGGAAACAGGACGCTGCTATTGTAGTCTACTAGCTGGAAGAAAATAGCAGGTAAGTGGAGGAGCACCAGAGGATCTAACATGGGAGTCAGAAATGTAGGAGAAAGCAAGCCATAGAGGTCACCGGGGGCAAACCAGCACAAAAGAAAGAGAGAAATACCGTAGTCAGACAAGGCAGGATTTGTACGCCAACAGGATAGTTGATAAGCACAGCCACAGGTCACAAGAGAGTCAGTCAGAACTCTAAGCTTGTTAATCAGGCAACGGGACCTGGAAAAGAGTATAAAGAAGCACAGCAGGAATCCCATTAGGAACACCTCAAGGGAGGGTGAAAGGATTGTATCCAAGCGCTGTGAAAAATGGGGAACATTGAAAAGAGTCATGAGATCGGTTATTGAATGCAAATTCAGCAAAGGGTAGCTGTTCGACCCAATTGGATTGCTCTAAATACAAAAATTGTCTTAAAGATAATACCAAGGACTGGTTAGTTTGTTAAGTTTTACCATTAGATTGTGGATAATAGGTTGTAGAAAAATGTAGTGAAATGCCTATTTGAGAGCAAAAGGCAGGCCAAAATTGCGAAATTAATTGTGATCTATGATCAGATATGATCTGGGTGCAGAGTACCCCGATGCAGAACAGTACCAGGAAGGTAGGCACCAAGCCAGGAATGGTCAGGATATAGCTTGAAGAAATCGCAATAATCACTTAAGCAGGACAAGACCAATAACACGAGTACAGGGAAACTGGGACTCACCAAATGGTAACTAACAAATGTTACAAAATTCCTAAGCAGGCTAGGACCGCTATAGCGAGAATGTACAACGTTGCAGATAAGATTCACCACACAAATAGTAGGCAACGGGCTTGGATCACTAATAGTGAAACAAGTAAAGAGACTAGAAGCCAGGAAGCAATTAAGGATACAGAGTGGAACTGCTTCAGATGCTATATGTGTGGCTCTTCAGCATTGGTCCCAGTTACTCTGAGGCTGATGGTGTGGATTCAATTTGACAATGCAATGGCGGTGGCTTATGTCAACACCATAGAAGGGACCAAAAGCACGACTACATGATCAGAAGTTCATCTGACTCTTACTTGGGCAGAAGCTAATGTTCCATCTCTCCCTGCCATTTACATTCAGGGAGTAGACAAAGTGGTGGTGGACTTTCTTAGTTCCCAGCACCTAGATTATGGGAATTGGGAACTCAACCTGATGGTGTTTGACTCCATAGTTCAGGTATGAGGTCTTCCGGTTGTGGATCTTATGGAATCTTGGTCAAACCTCAAGGTTCTTTTGTTTTTCTCAGAACATAGGACCCTTTTGCTCTCTCAGTGGATTCCATGAGCTAGTTTTATGGTTTGGCTCTTCAAGCCAGCCTTCTGGGGAAGAAAGGTTTTTCTGAACCTGTCATCACAACCACGCTGAAGGTCCCTAAACTAAAAGGCTTAGTAGTAGTTGTATCAAGGTCCATAGTTCAGCCATAACTGTCTTTCTTTCCAAGCGTGCATTGACTTGTTGTGCAGCCTTTGTGCAAGGAGTAGCTCATGCCTAGCCAGCCTTTTGGGATCCTACTCCTCCACGGGACTTAAACCTGGTACTGGAGATGCTTTAGAAGAATCCTTTTGAGCCTCTGCCTTCTGTATCACTTAGTTTAGTTTTCTTGCTCAAGATTGTCTGTCTAGAGCGTGGCTGAACTGCAGGCTTTGTCTTGTAGACCTCCCTTTCTGATTTTTCATGCAGATAAGGTGGTTCTGTGTGCTCCCTTTGGGTTTCCCAAGGTGGCTTTTGATTTTCTTATTAATAAGCAAATTGTTCTCCCGTCTCTTGTGTGGCTCCATCTAAAACACGGGAGCAGGAGTTAAACTGTTTGTAAATAGTTAGAAGTCTAAAATACTACATTCATCATATGGAACCTTTGTGCAAATCAGGCTCACTTTTGTTATTCTTGAGGACCCATGTGTGGGCCAAGGGTATCAAAGGTTTCTTGGACCAAAGTGACTATTCATCAGGCCTATGTCCTTAGGAAAAAGCATGTGCCATTTAGAGACACTATTAACTCCACCTAGGCCTCTGTAGAGCAGGTGTGCAATAGAATGATGTGGTCATTGCTTCATACTTTTGCTAAACATTACAGAGTTAACGTCATGCCCTTGGCTGAAGTCAGTTTTGGACTGAAGGTCCTATAAGCTCTGGTGCCTGCGTGGGGTATTTTATTACCTTTAATTCTAGTAGCTTTTTTGTAGGTAATTGATTTAGGTGTCTTGGTGTCGACACCTGAGGTTCATACTTTTTTCTGGTTGATCTCTGTTAGTTTGCATTTTAAGAGTTTTTCTCCCCCTCCCTGGAATCCTGGATGGGTAGCTTTTGGTATATCCTTATGGTTCCTGTGTTCCACAATGGATGAAAAAGAAAAGGGGATTTTCCTGTGCTTACTGGTCAGTCCTTTCCTCTTAGTCCTTGTGGAACACAGAACATCCCACCTGGAGAAAAAACAGGTATTTGGGTTCTCCTATAGTGACCAATGTCATTCCCTACAGCTTTTTTTTTTTGTCTTGGCTATACGTTGAAACTGAGACTGCTACTCAGGTGATACTGAGAGGTGATCCTGCCTTCAAGAGTAAGCTACTTTACCCCCCTTTATATGTTGTAGTAACCATTTTTATTAACTAGTTTCTCATATGTCCACAAGACCACCTAATGTCAAAAGTCATACACTATGGCAAGGCTGTGCACAGCAACAAGACACAGGGTAGTTATACTGCATCAGCAAGATGTCTCCCAGGCAGAAATTTCAAGGCAGATAATGTAAGTGCAAGCAATCTATCAGCACATATGGTTTTCACCCCACACCCCACAAGGTAATTAAATCATGGCTTCCTCCAAATACTGCATCAATGCTCACTCACTTAAAAAAAAAAAAAAGCAATTCTCTCTACTCACTCCGGGATCCAGACCAGGATGACCTCCCACAGACAGTACAAACTCCCCTGTAGGGGGGAGCGAAGGCTGGAGGGCGGTGACTAGGGAGCGGTGCTGGGGTGCGTAGGCCACTAGGTAGCTGAAACTCCCCAACGGAAGAGAAAAACTAAGACCCCTAGAGCAAGATGGAGCTAGGCAAGGAAAAGCCAGCAGAAGAATGGTCAGACTTGCCTGTAAGCGACTGGAGGTCTAGACTGGACAATGGACTAGGCAGAAGAGTGGTCAGACTAGCTGGTCAGCAACTGGTGGTCAAGACTGGACAATGGACTAGGCAGAAGAGTGGTCAGACGAGACGGTCAGCAATGGGAGGTCAATACAGGACAAATGGACTAAGCAGAAGAGTGGTCAGACGAGCTGGTCAGCAACTGGAGGTCAAGACTGGACAAATGGACTAAGCAAAGAGTGGTCAGACAAGCCTCAATCGGTACACAGAAATCAAGACTGCAAGGAACAGGACTGGACTGCAGAGAACCAGCAGGGACCTAGGCAGCAGTGAACATTAGTGAAAGTGCACCAGGCAAAAGAGATGGACGCCTAAAATAGGGGCAGGAAGATGACGTCAGAGGCCACGACATGGGCGAAACCTGGAAGTGCAGAGCCACCTGAGAAGGAGACCCAGCAGACACAAAGCAGCCGCCGAAGAGACACGCCACAAGGGGCAGGAGACAAAGGCAGAGGAAACAAGCTTCGCAAGAGAGGAGAGCCGCAGCATGAAGGCGTCACGGGAGGGAAAGAAGCCTCCGCCGGAAAAGTGCGCTGCAGCGAGCACAGGGAACGTGACAAGAATATACTTTATGGGCAATCAAACAATATGTAACAATTTTAACGAAAAAGGATGCTTTTTTTACAGAATACAGCATATCTGCTCCATATGCCGCAAAGCACATGCTAAAGTTATCTGCCCTCTCAATGCACCTTCTAATAAATGTTTCAGTGAAATTTATCTACCAGTGTTACGTCAATTACTCAGTCCACATCCAGACCAACAACTAATAGAATTCATAATTTCAGGCTTCGAATCAGGTTTTCACACAGGAATCATCCGATGTCCATCCTCCTCTTTCTCAAGCCCTAATCTAGCATCCTCAATAGCAGAACCTGAAATAGTCAACCACCTCCTGTCAGAAGAAAATAACAAAGGTTTTCTAATAAGCCCATTCCCTTCCCCACCCTTTCCCATCTGGCGAATAAACCCCATAGGCATAGCCACCCGCAAATTTTCTCTTAAAAAAATGACTCATCATTGACCTATCCACCCCCCATTCCTCAGTTAGTCCAATGGTTAATTCACTCATACCATCTTCAGAATTTTCCCTAGAATACTCAAGCATAGATAACGCCATTTCACTTAAACACCAAGCAAACAAAGGTTGTTGGCTGTCCAAATCAGATATCACAGAAGCCTTTAAACTCCTGCCAGTTCACCCCTCTCTGTGGCATCTGCAAGGAGTAGAGTGGGAGAACAAATTCTATTTTTCAACCAGACTCACATTCGGATGCAAAAGCAGCCCAAAAAACTTTGACATATTCGCAAACATCTTATGCTGGCTTCTTCTTAACTACTGTCACTGTTCATCAGTTCTTCACTACCTAGATGACTTGCAACTAATTGGATCAGCCACTTCCACTCCAAACAGCCTCAATAAACTCATATCCCTTTTTCAATTACTAAACATACCAATTGCCCTTAAAAAAAATCCTATCCATCCACGTCAGTAGAATTTTTAGGAATTATCATTGACTCAGAAAAATTAGAATCTAGTCTACCTGCAGATAAACTGGACCGCATCAGATCGCTCACAATCCACCACTCCAACCTAACCAAACTCACCAAAACAGAACTTCAGCCACTAATAGAACACTTAAATTTTGCCACCGAAGTCATACCACAAGGAAGATCATTTCTATCACACTTACTCAAAATTCTATCACTAGCCCACACAGCCACCATGCAGATGCAGCAGCCAGTTTAGGTTTTACAGCCATAAGTGGCGCAGAATGGTCTGCTGAGCCATGGCCAGAAGAAGCATTAGCCCTCCCCAAATTCTCAGAATCATCTCCTCTGTTTGAAATTTACCCCATAGTGGCAGCAGCAGCACTATGGTGCTCCCACTGGTCCTGTCAAGCAGTTAGCTTTTTCACTGACAATCTAGCTACTTCACAGTTAATTTCCAAAGGCAGATCTCCTTCCCCTCAGATTATGTTATTCATGGGAAAAATTAACTTGGCTATCCATGTATTATACATTTTTCATTCATACATCCTTCATCCCCGGCCATCTCAATATAGCAGCTGATGCCCAATTTCCAGGTTTTCTTCAATATGACTCCAACAACAAATCCAACACCATCGCATCCACCACCATTCGAATAACTAATCTACTCCTGAACGAATTAATGCCCATCGCCACAGGAATCATCAGTCAAGCACTAGCCCCAAATACTAAAAGAATCTACACTAAAGCATGGCAATCTTTTCAATCATCCATCACTCTGACAAAAACACACTCCTATTCACCAACAACTACATTAGCCTATGCAGCACATTGTCATTCAGCCCTACATTTAGCCCCTTCATCAATTAGAACTCACCTCGCAGGCATTCAACACCACTTAGCATTAGAACATCCTAATCACCCTTCTGTTTTATCATATTACAACATAAAATTATTTCTCAAAGGCGTCTCAAAACTCCTTCGCAAAACTAGTCATACTCGTAAACCAATTACAAAAGATGTACAAATTCCTCTTGTTTAGCCCTTTCAAAGAACAAACAAATATAATTCTCCTGGCCGCAATTAGCCTAGCATTTTTGGACTTTTTAAGGCCAGGAAAATTTGTAGCAAGATCAAAAAACTCCACTTTCATCACCAACAGTCAAGCTACAAAGAAGGCCACATGATACTACATCTTACATAATCCAAAACAGACCAAACTAGGAAAGGAAGTGACATCCCCATCTACCCTACAGGTCACCAATGTTGCCCTCTTTCAGCCCTCAAGAAACTATCCAATTACATCCTACTACACCTTGCCAACAGTCCCCTTTTACCTAGTGAATCAGTTCCACTAACTACTGCCAGTTTCACCAAATACATTCTCAATATTCTTTCTTGATTAGGTTACAAACAATTCAGTTATTCAGGGCACTCCTTCAGAATAGAAGCAGCTTCATCCGCCTCAAAGAACCAAGTCCCTGGCCACATAATTTAGAAGCTGGGCAAGTGGAAATCATCCTGCTACATGCGATACATCCCGGACCAGCATCTGAAATGAGAACAGCCCTTACCTCCCTCATCCATTAACCAGTTATTCTATCCGCAAGTCACAATAAAGCTCTATTGGCTTTTTTGGCCTCTAATCTGGTTTGCCTCATCTTTCTTTCGCTGGGCAAGTAGTGCCTAGATTTAGCACACCTATATATCACGTTACTACCATTCATATTACATATCCGCAAGCTTGACCACAAGTTAAGGGCTTAGTCCGAATTTGTGGGAGGGGCTGGAGGCCCCTTAAATACAAGCTTCACGCTCTGCTCCAGGGCTTGTCGTCTCTAGAGCCTACCTCTATGCTACCCCTTCAAACAACCATTAAACAGGCAGCCCTCTACTCTGGTTTGCTTTGACTTTCTTTCACTGGGCAAGTAGTGCCTAGATTTATCACTACCATTCATATTATAAGCCTTGACCACAAATATACTTTTTTTTGCATTTTGTCTCTTGATTTCAGTCTGAGAAAGGCAACTGACAATTAATATGGATTCACGATTATTATAATTGTAATAATTTCTTAAGAAATATATATATATATTATTTGTTTATTTTTTATTTATTTATTTTTTTGCAAATATGTGCCTGCTAAATACAACATGGATACTCCCAGTGCTGGGAGATAAATTATTCAGAAGTTATACCAGCCCAAACTCTTCCTTTAATACACAACTAAATATTACTGCTTGTGCTGCATGTTCCAAAAAGGCTGATGAGGATTTATATTGGTTGCTGTTGCATCATATGTGGGTGCCATAGCAATGAGTCTGCAGTTGGCAGCAGGTCTTACAGAAGGTGAAAGAATAATCATGGGGTGTGCCTGAACATTTAGGTAATTATAATGCAGTTGTTGCCAGAAATGAGATTAGCATTGATGAGCTAGTAAAATACTGACCTTTAACATAACATATGTATTTTTTCTAGTATTTATAGTTAATTTTGTTAAACATCTTACACAGTGGTACAATAATATAGCACATTACATATCTGTCAATGAATTGTGACCGGTACATGAAAGAACAAGGAACAAGGACGTACAAAAGGGATCATTGGAGGGAACAGAAAAGGGTTTTTCATGATACCAGGGCTCAAGGTGTTCTGGAACAGGGTCTGCTCTACAGCCCACACATTCAAATGGATAGCAAACAATAATTGTTATTTGTCATTTAACCCTTAGAGTGCCAGAGGGTTACACAATGCATTGCTCTGCAATGTGTTGCATACCCTCTGGCACTCAACGGGTTAAGAATTTCCCTCCCAGAGCACAAGTAAGAGAATTAAAATGGCGGGGCCTCACTTGTGTTCAAGCTTGGAAAGCCTCAAGGCCTGGCCCATCATTGGTTTCTAAGGGCAATACTTGAAAAACACTGAACTAGTTCATTTGACAAAACCTGGCATTTAACCCCTTGAGAACCAGAAGCAATATGTTGCACACACCCTTCTCCTCAAGGGGTTAAAACCATATGTTTGGACTTATAAAATGATTCAGCTTTCATACTTTGTTATGCAAAAGAATATATTAAAAAGAATAAACCAAGAAATGGCTACAATAAACTTCTGAAGTCTATTCACCGGAGTTGCCATGTGTAAGCATTTGTTTCAGACACATTATAGTTCAATAAACCACAGGCCAAACCAGCAACAATGGGATACTGAATAATCAACCTGGAGAGTACAGGAAGCCTTTGTTAAATATGTACTGCATTCACTGGGCAAATATTGGCAGCTAAAGCAACTCTCATTGATCAATGCTTTATCCAACCAGGAGCTTGTTGCTTTCATTTCATACATCACCTGGACAGAACAACCTGTAATTATTTATTCAGCATAAGCTCCTTTTACTAGGAGGGAATGGATGAGTTACCTACGCTTAACAGTAAGTAGGTTTATATTTTTATTTTTTCCTGATTTATTTGTAAACCCTTAAATTACTGAAAGTCAGGTTTCGTTACTGTGTGAGAATATTGTAAGTTAACTTTTGGAGTGCCATTATTTGCATAACTCTCTGGCACTCAAAAGTTTAAAGAATGATGAAGAAAGTAAACACTAAGTAATGATTTAGCATTATTCTGTATACAGGAGATGATTTCCCTGTTGTTGTTTCTTCAGTGTATCTAGAAATGTTACCAAAACATGTATTCACCTTTAAACAAACTATGAATTTATATATGATCGTCTTCATATGCATAACCCCTCAGGTTCCAGAGGTCTCCATCACATTGATAAATAATGAGACTGATGTAATAATAAGAACCAAAGTAATTTGGAAATATACCAACTGCACCATAGGGTAGGTCTCCCTTTGATTTAAATCAGGCTTTTAACCCATTGAATGCTTTAGAGGTCTCCAACGCATTGGATCATTCAAAGCCCCATTTAAATCAGCGGGAATTTAGGGAATATGGGAACACTGCTAAGGAGGTTAACTTCAGAAGCAAACCAACTGTACCATAAGCTAGTGGTTCCCAAGTAGAGTGATACCTTTATTGATACTTTATCATACCTGACAAAAAGACCTAAGTGGCTTTGAAGGCTTACACTTTAAAGCTATTCAGTTAGCCAATAAGAATATAACTTCAAGCAGAACTATCACTTATATAAAAGTGCTCCCCAATTAAATTTTACTATAAGTTTAATCAAATAAATCCTTTTATAATCCTTATTAAGTCTGGCATTATTTAGAAATCTAAGTTCTCTGAGACTCACCGGCAGACGACAACACAGATATCTTGCTGACGAGGCATCTGTGCTCCTGCACTTTCTGTCCCTGTCTCCCCAATGATTGGCAAGGGGGAGTTGCATTGTACCTTAAAGTACAGACAGGGACGGACAGGGCAGGTGTACAGATGCCTCTTCGACAAGATGCCTGGAGGTGAATCTCCAATTAACTTATATTTCTAAATAATGCCAGACTTAATAAGGATTATAAATGGATTTATATGCGTACTGCTATAGTAAAAATTAATTGGGGGGCACTTTTATATGAGTGATAGTTTCTCTTCCAGTTAGCCAATAAATGTATCACTTTTACTCTGCTATCCTCCTTAATTAAATGATTGAGGAGGACATGGCCTCTTAGTGGTCCATTAGGATTCGGTTGAGAAACACCACCATCAGAGCTGTCATCAGTAATCACTGGTCCCAGAACAAGAATAAGTAGCAATTTTTCAAAGTATGTGTATATGTAACATATAATAACATAGCTGAAAAAAAGCATGCATCCATCAAGTCCAGCCCATGCCAAGTCACCCCTGTTGATTCAGAGGAAGGCAAAAAAAAACCCCAAAACAACATTGAACCCATTTCCAATTAAGCTCCAAGTGGGTAAAAAAAAATCCTTCCTGACTCCAAATGGCAGTCAGGTAGTTCCCTGGATCAACAAATTGATGCCATCTGTCATAATTCTTAATATTGTTCTGTGCTGGATAGGTATCCATTGTTTTTTTTGTAAGCAGTTACAATATTCTGCAAGAACAACATCCTGAGGCAAAGAATTCCATTTATCACCCTTACTGTAAAAATAAACCCTGCCTTTTTTTTTAGTCAAAAGTGTCTTTCCTCTAGTCTAAATAGATAACATCTTGTTCATAGCTCAACTTTTTTGAGTAAATATTTCACTGGATAGTTATTTGTATTGACCTTGGATATATTTGTAAATTGTAATCCTATCACACCTTAGATGTCTCTTCTCTAATGTAAGCAAACCCAGTTTGACTAGTCTCGCTTTATACCACACATCCTGCAATCTCTTTATCAGTTTTGTTGCACAACTCTGCATTTTTGAAGTCCAGTAATGTCTTTTTTTAAGAAATGGTGCCCAAATCTGTACTACATATTCTAAATCATGCCTTACCGAGGATTTATATAAACAGGTAAAATTATATTAGCATCCAGTGCATCTATTTCTCTTTTAATACAGGATAGTACCCTATTTGCTCTTGCAGCAGCTGAGTGACTCTGCACACTGCTGTGAAGTTTATAATCTATCAGCACGCCTAAATCTTTCTCTATTGAGGATTAGATTTAGTGTACATGTAGCATGTTTGTTTTTCCAGCCTGAATGCATAACCTTATATTTATCTATATTAAATTTCATCTGGCACTTTGCTGCCCATTCATTCAGTTTATCTAAATCCTTCTGTAGAGAAAAAACATCCAGCTCTGCATGCATTTCCAGCTTAGTGTCATCAGCAAAGATTGCGACATTACTTTCAATTCCCACTTCTAGATCTTTAAAAAACAAATTAAAAAGCATTGGGCCCAGGACTGAATCCTGTGACACCGCACTTACAACTTTAGATTAACTTGAAAAGGTTCCATTTTCAACAACACTCTGTCATCTATCATTTAACCAGTGATCAATCAATGTACAGATATTACTTCCCAAACCAAAGCCCTTTAATTTATGCAGGAACCTGTTGTGAGGCACTGTATCAAAGGCTTTTGCAAAATACATGTATAGTACATCAATAGCAAGTCCCTTGCCTAAATTACTGCTTAGCCTTTAATAAAATGCAATGAAATTATCTATTCTTCATAAAACCATGCTGACTCCTACTAATAATATTGGTTGTCTTCTCATAGTTTGGAATACTGTCAATTAGTAACCCTTCTAGTATCTTACCCACTATGGAAGTCAAACTCACAGGTCTATAATTTTCTGGTTTGGATCATGCCCCCTTTCTGAACAATGGAAATACATCAGCTTTCCTCCAGTCACAGGGAAATATGCCTGATGAAAGTGAATCAATAAAAATTAAGTATAATGGTTTTGCTATTACTGAACTAAGTTCCCTAAGTACTCTTTGGTGTATACCGTCAGGTCCAGGTGCTTTATTCTCCATAACCCTTTCCAGTCTCTTTTGGACCTTCTCCTTAGGCAGGCACAACAGAGTTAATAAATACTGTAAAATGTTGGGTATAACATAAACAATTTTTCCCCTCTTCAACATATGTGAAGTGGGGGGTGCATATTATACATGAGCGGAAAAAAATTAAAAAATGTTATTTTTCTGCTCTGATTCCCTTCCTACCCGTTTAACTTCATCCTTCTCACACCCTCCAGAGTCCAACCCGACAGCCTGTCAGGGTCACAGTAGGTGGCATGTTTGCATTTGCCTCCTGCTTCCAGCAATGCCCTGTCAGGAGCTTTTCCTTTAAGCCAATGGTAATGCCTTTTGAGGTCTGCTAGGTCCTTGCAGGGCAATACCATAGATCCCATGCATAGATCCACTACAATACCATAGATCCATTGCATATGACATCTGTCTTGCATTTGTCTGCTGCATCTTTGTCTGAGTGAACATTTGTATGTGAGTCTAAGGCATGGATGTCTGTCTGTGAGACTAATGTATTAAAACAAATGAAGAAAATATCAGACAAGCTAACTGAACCATGGGGCACAGATAAAAATTCCTAAACTTCAGGCCAATTTAAACAGCTTGGATGCTAGAGAGGTCATGAATAATAAGATAAATGCTTAGTCTACCCTAATGCATTATTATTGTATGTGCAGCCAATTTGCACCATTATTGGAGAGATTATCATCATCACCTGCCCCAAACTGGCAACAAGACCGTGCAGGGGTAGAAGCATGAGTCCTATGAGTCATAAAAGATTCTCATGGTATGTACTAGTCTTTGTTCTTTATAGTGTAATACACAGTATTACAAAGAGGAATGCTAGCCAAATTACTTCCCCCTTTCACGTAATATCTTAAGTAGTCAAGATATAGATACATTTACCTATACAGTGTATCTATAAATGTTGTGTTTAAATAATATAGATGCAGCCCTACCCCTTGTACAACATTTCTGTCACAGTTAGCGTATATCCAGTGCTGCCGCTTTGGCTGATGCTGGAGAAGTATGGCTCTGAATTACGCTTCGGTATCATCTCAAGCAGCGCTGACCTGTGGCTCTGTCTGACCATTCTTTCTGTGCGCTACTTTGGACTAGGACATCCAGTCTGGTACAGACCTGTGGCTCTGGCTGACTACCCGCTCTGTGTATGACCTTATTTGTCTGACTATCCAATCTGGTGCTGACCTGAGGCTCTGTCCAACTACTGTATCCTTCCACTGTTGCCTACTCCTAGTGGACAGCCTATCTGGTGCAGACCTGTGGCTCTGGCTGACTAACCACTCCATGTATGACCCTGGCTTGTCTGACTATCCTAGATGGTGCTGACCTGTGGCTCTGTCTGTTCCCTCCTGCGTACCCATTCCACAGACATCCATCTTGGTGCAAACCTGGGGCTCTGGCAGATGCCGGCCTTACTGACTGCAGGCATGAGTCAGTAGTCTTCATTAATTGCCATCCGTATTGGAGACGAGATCATTCCAACTGATGGCAGGCGTGAGTCAGTGGTCTCTCTTGTGGCGCCCCGACTGTGGGAGACCATGGGTCTATTCTGTGTTCCGCTAGTACTATTGAGACTACCAGTGGCTCCGGCCTAGTCTCCAGCAGTAGTGGTTGAACCATTGGCGGCTCCTATTGCTGATAGAGTCATTAGCCTCTCGCTCACCCTCTGCTTGTATTATTATTTTCATTCTCTGTATTATTCTAATAAAGGTGAGTTTAACTATACCGTCTAACTCCTTGTCTTGATTGCAACCTTAACAATTTTCTTACTACCTGTGACTTTCTGTGTTAAGCAATCTCAATCTCATAAGTAACTTCTATGGGTGTATGGGGGAGGCCCACACAGCCATAGAAGTTATTTAAGAGAACGAGATTACTTAACTCAGAAAATCAGAAAAGTAAAGGACGGATACATCTGTATGTTGTGTTTAAGCATCCTGGTTCTTTGAAAGAAACACTAACTGCAAAAAAGGAAAATTTGTTAAAATAACCTACTTACAGCTAGTATATGCTGTTCATATGTTACATACCTAAAATATAATACTAAACATGTTTTTATTAACGTGTGTAATTTGTCCATTTCAAAGACCGTTATTTACTGTTGTGCTGTTGTACTGTTTGTACTGAGATAAGAGCTAACGTCACTCAATTAGTTGTGATTTCTGCTCACTGTTCCTGTATTCTGAAAGGCTGTTATCTAGTCTCAGCCCATTTACAGATGATCCTTTAAAATCAATGTGATCACTGGAGCCCTGGAAGATGCAGAAGTATCTTCCTCCTCAGATCATATGTAAAACTAAATTTTATACCTTAGGAAAAATAGGGACGTTTTACAGACTCCAGCGTGAAGTATAGGGTTTAAGTGATTATAAGCCCAGTTCTTTTTTTAGGTGTTAGTGTTACTTTATGTATCGGTCTGCATTCTTAAGGGTATTGCGACATTATCTTTATTTATTTTATTATTACTATTACTTATTGCTTTCTTTGGAATTGAATATTTCACATTCAGCTATCTAACATTACTTACTTACTTACTTAGGGTAATTGCATACTAAAAAAGTGAACCCTGATCTGAATCAATGGCTTATCTGAGAATTTAAGCAGAACTGGGAAAAGTAATCATGAGTGGATGGATTGCTGGCAGGCTGCAAAAAAATAAAATGAATAAATTAAAAAAATAAAGATGATGATGAATGCAAATCCGTTGACTTAAAATCTAGAGCACCTCAGTCATGTGCCCACTTTTATCCATTTTGGAGGTTGCTCCTCACAAATGTAATGGAAAAATATTTCTCATTGTAGTTTGCACTATGTCTCTTCTCTGTAGTTGTGAATTCATGCAAAGTCCCTCAAGAAGATATCAGATCACAACCACTGTGCTATGTGATGCCAGTAGTACAAGAAGAGTTGACACACAAGGGACATACTACAAAGAAAAGTGCTCTGGACCCAATCTGTGAACCCACTGAAGAGCTGGAAGACACCATTTTAGTTATACAGGAAACAGAGGCGGAGAAAGAGGATGAAACATATACCTCCCTGTTATACAAGTAAGCAAAATGGATTATTCATTGTGCACCTTTGTAACCAGCAAGGATAGCACAGGTCAATATAAAGCCCATTCCCATAAATGACACTCTAGATTGCATGCTACATAAGACCAACAGTTTGTCTTCAAAGCACAATACCTTAATGTAATAAAAGTAGTCCTGGGATTTGCATAATGAACAATTTCTGCATCCATGTATTTAAGGTGCTAATGTAGTAAATAAGACAATACTTAGGGCTTATCACACAGGTGATATTATTGCAATGGTGATATGATTACACTGTTTATCATGCTCTGAGGTTGGTGCTATTCACCCAGGCCGTATCTCTAGAGAATGACACATCTCAGTGCAGTTTGCTACATCGAATGCAGAGAAGTTGCCGAAAATGGAAAGATCTGCATGGTAGCCTCTGGTACTTTCATGTAGATCATTCACAAACACAATGACTGTTGGGACCATGTGGGTTTCACCCAATCATGTATAGCTGGTGTCAGTGTAGACAAGCCATTAGACATGCATCCCCCAACACTGGGAATTGTGGAGTAATGCATGACAACATGGGCAGTTTGAACAGGGGTAGTATCACTGCAATATTCAAATCATCTTTGTTAACTAAGGAAAATGTGCTAAAATAATAAATAAATATCATCAACCTCCAACTCTTTTCTTCCCAAAAACTGAACCTACAAAGTGTACATTCGATGAGCTGTTCTACAAGGCATGCATTTTGGCTCTTCCATATATGAAGGATTACATAGTAATAAGAACTCTCTCTTCACCCTTGTACTAAGTGGTGTGTTTGGGGCAGAGACTCCGTTGTCCAAGGGTTGGCCCCTAAAACGTACATAGCTATGAGAGGAAATAATATAGGGAGGAAACAATGCTAAAAGAAACATGGGGAGGGAATGTTAGAGAAAAGAGAGAGAGATCTGGATGAATGACAGAGTAATGGACAGGGAAATGACAGAGAGGCTGGGTTGAAGTGAAAGCTAGGGGAAGAATGACATAGAATTAGAAGGGACCATATCTGGGAGACCAGAGAGCTAAACGGATAAAACAGAGCTGGGAAGAGTGAGAGTTAGATGAAACAGCAAGATGAAGAAGTACTAGACGTTGGAAGAGGGCTAGAATAAAGCTAAAGGGGTGGGAGGAAGAAAATGCTAAGACTAAAGCCTCAATTCAGTTGGCCCCGTTGGCCAAAAAACACCAAATGGCATTTTTTTAAAGAGCTGTAAGCCATTCAGTTACCTGTGCTATGCAAAACAAAATCATGTTGGGTACTAAAGTTTGCACCCATTTAAACCAGTTTGCATTTCCCAATCAAATCCATGCATTGGTCATAAACACGCATTAAGGAACCCACTTTAATGGCGGAAAGTCTGCACCCAGTTTTTTTGGGTGCAGAGTCCCCTATCACATATTTAAACATGAAGATGCAGGAACTGAAGGGGGAGACAGACTAAAAAACCTAAGTGAACAGAGGATCTATTGATATGGGGCCCTAAGCCCCATATAAATATATCCAAAGTCCTCAAAAAATGTGTGAAATGGAAGTAGAATTAACTCTACTCTGTCTCCATTCACTGATAACGCGCTCTGTCTCCACTCACTGGTAGCTTCTACTGCTCCTTGTATCCTGCGATGCAATTGGCTGCCTCGTCGGTCAGGTGGGAAAGTGAAAGTGAGACTTCCAGATTCTTCCTTCCAGGCAGCAGCTGCCGGCTGGTACTGCTGCTGCTTTGGAACTAAGGGCAAAATCCTGCACCCCTCTAAAGCCTATCACCAGGGGTGGACTGTGCCCCCCCCCCTTAGTAGACCACTGGGACAGTGGCCAGAGCTGTTCACACTGAGACCTCTCAATGCCTTACAGAGCACAGTGCGGCCGTCGCGGCCACTTTAAATATGCTTGGGTGGTTCCCTACAGGCAAGAGGACATGAAGTCCAACTTTAACAAAACAATTGGGAATTTGGCTGTGGTGGGCCCCCCTCGGTTGCGGGCCCTCGGTCCATGACCGAATGCCCGTATGGTCAGTCTGCCACTGGGGTAGTGTAGGGTTAGTGTCTGGGAGGGTGACTGTGTGTTTGAGCTCACACTCAGTGCTTGACAGTGTGTCAAGCACCAAGCATTAGCTATTTTCCTTTGATGTTCCCATTTCTCACGCTATTTATCATGTTCTTTGTGGTTTCAGTTGGCATGGCAATTGAATACCTCCGGTGACACAGTGTGTGTATGTAGGTGTGTGTGCCGATCAGTAGATGTTTTTGACCTACAACTGAATTAAGGCCTAAGAGTGAAACAGTTAATATATTAGGAGAAACAAGGAAATGAGAAAGAAAGCGAGAGTAAGGGTAAACAGGTGAAGCAGGGACATGAACGAAATAACTGTAATGTAGTATAGCTGTAGTTTAACCTCATGTGCCCTTTTTGGAGGGCCCTTTTTTGACTACACTATTACTGCAAAGCAGAATATTCTTGTATTTAACTCAGCTGAACTGCTCTCTTCTTTCGATCGTGACCTTTTGATGAGAAAAACAACATGAAGTGTTATTGTGACATAATCAATCTCTTCATCTTTCACCTGGATTTAAAAAGCACACTAGGGGGCCTAATGTAGAAAAAAGGAAAATATGAGCAATTCTGGAGCAAACCATAGGGGACAAATAAAAACTCCTTAAATTCCCATTGATTTAAATGGGGCTTTTAACTCTATGAAAGCACTGCATTGGAGATCTCTGTAGCATTCAAGGTGTTAAGTTGCAATTTAAATCAACGGGAATTTTTTATCCCCTCTCTCCTATATTGCAGTTGGTTTGTTCCAGAATTGCTAATCCTGTCTTTTCTGCATAAGGCCTTAACCGTTTGAGTGCCAGAGGGTTATGCAACACCTAGTCCTCATGTAATGATCATCATGAGTGGGGGTAGGGCTTCCAGCATCTTCTCCTCTAACTTTACAACATGCATCATTGACCTCTCTCATAATTAGAGTAACTGCATCAGAGAACCAGTCCCTCTGTTTGTATTAGTAATTCAAACTATTGTCATGTGACAGCAACTTTCAACTCAGTGATAAATGCCTTGTCTATTATTTCCATTGCAAGCAGCTTGATATTAATGGGAGGAGATTCTCTCTTTGAATTAAATGATATGTCCAAGTAATCCTAGAAATGGAGGGACTTGTTCCCTCTGTGTGACAGTGTCTATAATTGCAGGGGGAGCCCTTCTCTCACATTAATCTGTTTGTAACATACAGATTTTAAACAGTAATAGATAATAACTAGTGTTGAGCGAGCGTGCTCGGCCGATGCTCGGATCGGCTCGAGCATCGCTCTGCTCTGCACATGGCGGTACTCGTACGAGTACCGCCATGTGCTCGCCCGACATGCTCGGGTGAAGAGGATCTGTGCCGGAAGAGGCACAGATCCGAAGACGCTCCGCTGGACCACCAGGGAATGGAGGTACGGGGGCATTGCGGAGATGAAGGGGGCATTGCGGAGATGAAGGGGGACATTATGGAAGAGGGGCATAGACTCTATGCCCCTCTTCCACAATGTCCCCCTTCATCTCCGCTATGCCCGTCTTCCACAATGTGCCCCTTCATCTCCGCTATGCCCCTCTTCCACAATGTCCCCCTTCATCTCCTATGCCATAGAGGAGATGAAGGGGGACATTGTGGAAGAGGGGCATAGCGGAGATGAAGGGGGACATTGTGGAAGAGGGGCATAGAGTCTATGCCCCTCTTCCACAATGTCCCCCTTCATCTCCGCTATGCCCCTCTTCCACAATGTCCCCCTTCATCTCCGCTATGGCATAGGAGATGAAGGGGGACATTGTGGAAGAGGGGCATAGCGGAGATGAAGGGGGACATTGACCAGGCACCCTCCGCTCATCAGAGCAGGGGGTGCCTGGTTTAATGCTCGAGTGCTCCCATTCATTTGAATGGGGCTCGGGTGCTCGGCCGAGCACTCGAGCATCAGGGGGTGCTCGGTCAGAGCACCCGAGCACCCGAGCATCGGGGTGCTCGCTCATCTTTAATAATAACCTTCCACTTACATTATAATGGCCAAAAAATCCCTTTGTTCTGGACATTTTCAATCAGTCCTGGTTGTCATGTCAGTGGAGGTATACATTTTGTTTTGTGAATGTATTTTACCAGGAAGAATACATTGAGATTATCTCTAGTTTTCAAGCATGTCCTGGACTCATTTTATTTACCTCAGAGAGGCAAAAGGATGAGCTGACCTTGCCGGCACTAGAACATGATAGTTGTTAGCAGGGCTTTTGGACCTCAAACTCCACCCACTACACATGATAATCTTATACAGGCTTATGCACTCTGCTTTTTTCAGTTAATTAAAACAAAAAACCCTTCAGGTTTGAGGCGTTATCTGTTGAACCAAGAAGTAAAGGCAAAATTCATGGAGGTCATTCTGACCATAGTAAAGTAAGTGGAGAGTTATTATGAGTTGTTAGTATTCCATTAAGGCATGGATCGTGAGTCTGCATCCCTATCTGTCCATATAATTTCACTAAAAACCACTTGGTAGGGAATGAAGAGAGTGATTAATCTCGTTTTATGTCATTTTAAAAAACAGACCTTTTCAATAGACTGGAGAGAAGTATTCCCCAGGACCAGTTATTACAAAGTGTTAGTGACAGTGGTAGGAAGAGGGAGAGCGTGAAGTACATAGGGAAGTTATAATGTTACTAAGGGAGCTAGTTTCTGCACATAATACTCCCAAAACTGGGTAATCAGCATACACACATACCACTGCACAAGTATTTAAAGTTAAAGGGATAGTAATACTTGAAAATAAGTTGATTTTATTTTGTAGCCCTTAAAAAAACATGAAAAATGATATAAGTCTTATCTCCCAAACCTTTATGGTTTTGGAGATATTCACATGTATAATAAAGAAAAGTTCTCTTTTCCTGGCTGTTTCAGCCAAGTCTGCCATCTAGTGGACAGATTTGGAATTCAGTCCACAGAGCAACAGGCAGCTCTTTAGCAGTGCCGAGATCACGATCTTTGAAAAGAACTACTTCATTGGAACGGTCTACAAAGTGTGCCTGGCTTGAAAGCACACTTTGTAGACAATTCCAATTAAGAAATTCTTTTTAAAGATCATGATCTCAGCACTTCTGGAGAGGCACAACCGGTCAAGTGACCGGATTCCAAATCTGAGGGGTGGAGTAACTTTACTTTTGAATATCTCCCAAACCATAAAGGTTTGGGAGTAGGGTGACCACGTGTCCCTGATTGCCCAGGACAGTCCCTGATTTTAAATGTGTGTCCCTTGTCCCTGACAGCCAATACAAAGTCCCTGAATGAAGACTCCAGAGCATAGATTTCTAGACACTAGGAGAACTGCCCATTACCTACCGTGACAGGAAGTGATGCCTCTGCTGGGCTACAGGGAAATGGCTTGCAGCCAGAGCTCTAAACACTAGAGAGAGACCTGAGCCTTGATCCTGACATCAAACAGGAGCTGCAGTGCAATTTTGTTTCAGTGTAAAGCTTGTCTAAGGCTTTGGATGTGACGTACATTTTCTTGTAGCCAGCAGCAGACACATTTTCTGTTACAGCAGTTAATGGGCAGTTCTCCCTCTAGTGTTTAGAACTTTGTGGTGCTCTGGAGAAAGAGAGGGTTGCTCACTGATGACCAGTGATGTATACTGACCCCTCCCATATAGCTGCACTAGAGCCGAGGACAAGCATTCTACTGTTCTCATTTCCCCAGTGTCCCTGAATGGCAGAATGGAAATGTGGTCACCCTATTTGGGAGATAAGACTTATATCATTTTTCATGTTTTTTTAAGGGCTACAAAATAAAATCAACTTATTTTCAAGTATTACTATCCCTTTAAATAACTTTAAAAAAAATGTTTAATGAAAAGATGGCTAGCATAACATTAGGGTGATTATGAAAGTGTTTTCAAAAATCACTTTAGTTGAGATAAAGTAAACCTGCCCCTTTAATTCTCACTGATTATTTGTTCACTGTTACTTGTTCACTTATCTCAACTTTATAAATAACTTATACTGTTAATTATGTAGAAGTACCATACAGAGTTATTTAGTATTTAAGGTCCCCACCTCCAATGCCTTTACATGACATTAGCCTGTTCATTGCGCATTGTGGCTAACCTAAGAAAACAGTTGACATGGCAACCAGGAAGTTCACTCACATAAAGATAATCATGGGACAAGTGTCTCCTCGTGAGTGAACCACAGGATGGGTTGCAAAGGCAATTGGCAGAGCGACATTTAGCCAGTCTTTAGAGAACAGGATGATGTCAGGGAAAGGACTGTCAGGGGGCAGTTAAATGCAAAATAACTCAGTCTATTGTGTATTACAGAGTGTGACTGATATTAGTCATACTCCTTAATATACATTGTAATGAAAGAGAAAATAAGCATTACTATCCTTTTATGTCTAATTTGCTGTATATTTTGAACTTAATATTGTATCATTTAGGTTCCTTGGGCAGGAATTGGCTGATCATTTCCTCTTCCCTACTTATGAAGTCCCAGCAAGCCCTGTACAGCAAAGTGCTTTGGTTCTTGGCAAAGAAGGCAAGTCATTGTATAAGCATTTATAGCAACATATATTTACATTATGTCTAATGTATTTATACAACGGGGTTAATTTACTAACCATCAGTAAAAGAAGCATATCGGATACACTTTATTCCACTGCTCTCTATGAGGCTAATGTACTAAAGTAAATGGACACAATTCTAGAGCTAATCAACTGCACCATAGGGGACAAATAGAAAAATACCCAAATTCCCATTGATAAATGGTGTCTTTAAATGGATAGTAATACTTAATATTTAAAAAAAAATGTATATTGTAGTGTTTGACCCCCTGAGTAAAACAAGGGTACTGCCACTGCTGAAAGGAGTTTTATTCAAAAGTTATTGCAGCTCAGACTTGAATTTTTTTAGGTGCAATATCACAGTGGCCTGAAATTGTACAGTGGCGCTGTTGCTACACCATCCTATGGATATTTACGGTCAGCTGACCATAGCTGTCCATAAGATGGTGTAGCAACAGCGCCACTGTAAAATTTCAGGCCACTGTGATACTGCACCTAAAAATGTCAAGTGTGAGCTGCAATAACGTTTGACTAAAACACTTTTCAGCAGTGGGAGTAGCTTTGTTTTACTCAGGGGGATAAAAAGTACAATATATATTTTATTACTATCCCTTTAACTCATTTTGCTAGACAATGCATTAAACATCTACCTAGCAGTCCAGGGGGGAGAGTCACTAAGCAGTGATAAACAGGTGATATAGTGGAGATAAAATGGAGATGATTTCTCCAGTGATATCACTTCTCCAGTTCCTATGTTATTCTATGGAGCCCATGCACTAAGATCTCCAAAGCTGAAGAAATCTTAGTGCATAGGCTCCATAGAATAACACAGGAATTGGAGAAGTGATAAACCGGAGAAGTCATCTCCATTTTATCACCTCTTTATCACCACTTAGTGAATCTCCCCCAAGGGGGCTAAAAGTTCCCTTTAAATTAGTGGAGATTTCGAACGTTCCCTGTGATGCAGTTGTTTACCCTAGAGCTGCCCGATTCTTCTTTGTTTACCAGCTTCATTCAATAAAACTTTAGGGATCACCAATGAGTGGATATATCTCTTGCCAGAGCATACAATTCTGGATCAAACCAACTGCAGCACAAGGAAAAAAAAGACATCTCCAATGTTTGAGCCTCTTGAACGCTAACAAAGTCTCCAAAGTTTATTTATATATTTAGAAAGTTTTACAGGGAAGAATACAAGGGGGGAGATTCACTAAGTGGTGATAAAGAGTTGATAAAGTGAAGATAACGTCTCCAGTGTATCACTTATGTTTATCTTATGTTTTTCTATGGAGCCTATGCACTAAGATTTCTTCAAGTGATATCACTGGAGTAGTCATCTCCACTTTATCACTTCTTTATCACCTCTTAGTGAATCTCCCCCAATGAGTTTTCTCTAAATTTCATTTATGCCCTGGAGAGTATTTACAATACAAAGTTAAGCATATTTTAGGGATTTTAAACTGGGAGAAGATCTAATATATTCAGGTAGGTTATTTCAGCCTTTCGAAGCTCTGTAAGAGAAGGCAGACTGAAACACTTCTTGTAGTTTGGAATAGTCAGTGAGTTGCTGTCAGTGGAAAGGAAGCTGTAGCAAGGATGGAGAGCTGGAGTGCACACTTTGCTTAGGGTGACTGGTAGCTTTCCACAGATAAATTAGGCAAGAAATGTGAAGAGAATATATTTGAGTGTTAGTCAATTTAGTTCTTTAAACATCTCACAATGATTAGTAGTGTAATTATGTTGTAGTGGCATAGTGTATTATAAAGAGTGTTGAATTTATAAAGATGGATTTATGGTGTAATAGCATATACTACATCCTCATAGTCAATGACCGGCTTTAACATATATTACACAATACATTTTTTCAAAGTGGATCTATCACCACTTTACAAGTTATGATCGTTATGTAGAATACTTAGCGAATAATTATAAAACGTTATTATTTTTTTTTAAAAAAAAAACGTTATTTGAGCGAAAATTACGGTTTAGAGTGTGCCCAGTAGCCTACTTCCGGGTAAACTGCTCTTGCCGCTCTGCATCTGCTCCCGTCACGGAGGCATTCTGTTAGTAAGCTGGAGCGATCTCGTTGGCAGAGATCTCCCCCAATGAGTTGGCAGAGATCAACATCTAGCCAATGAGATTGCTCCGGCTTACTAACAGAATGCCTCCGCCATTGGAGGATGCTGGGTAGAGTGACGGGAGCAGAGACAGAGCAGCAAACTGTGGCAAGAGCAGTTTACCTGGAAGTAGGCTGCAGGGCACACTTTAAACTGTAATTTTCGCGCAAATAACGTTTTTTTTTTTTTTTTTTAAATAATAACGTTTTAAAATTATTCGCTAAATATTCTACATAATGACCATAACTTTAAAGTGGTGATAGATCTACTCTAACATGGGACAGGATTTTTTACCATTAGCGCACCTATTTTAGGATAAATTTGGATGTTAATTTTACAATATGAAGACCAATAGGGAGGTTGTGATAAAGCCACATGCCAAGATATTTGTAGTTGGGGCTAAATTACAATTAGTCTTTGTTAAGATGGTTAAATGGCTATTGTGGAGTTTAGGTTAGTTGTGCTTTGACAAATGACATTGTAACCATTTTGTTAGTATTTAAAAACAGATTTATTTTAGTGATCCATATTTTCACTTCAGAGAAATCATACTGTAATACTGCTTCAAGAGGATGCTTTGCAAACTGTTGGAAGATCATGTATAAATAGGGAAAATAGAAGAAGGCCAAGAATGAGGCCTTGGGGAACCCCACATGGTACATAAGCATGAGCAGAAGGTAAACACTGTCAGCAATAGACATATAATGTTCTGTCTGATAAATAGGATCAAAACCAGTTTAAAGAATAATTACCCAAGCCTGAACTTTGGGCTTTTTTTATCAGAATAGTATGATATACTGCAGGGCTGTTCAAGTTCAGTCCTCAAAGGCCACCAACCGGCCAGGATGTAAGGATTTCCCTGATTGAGCACAGGTGAGCTAATCATTTTGATTGACTCACTTCTGCTTACTCGGGGAAATCCTTAAATCCTGGCCTGTTGGTGACCTTTGAAGACTGAACTTGGACAGCCCTGCTCTACTGTATCAAAGGCCTATGCAACATCTAGGAATATAGCTCTAGTAAATTCACAATGTTCCATGCCACTCTGGATATCATTGCATACCATTTGAGTGATTTGGATAAAAGCCGGATTGAAATGGGGTGAAATATTTAGACAGTTGGTAATATTTGCAGAATTGCATGTGCGCAATTTTTACAGTATTGTGAAGCAATGTGTTTAAGACCTCTCTAGCATTCAGTGGAGGTCTTTAACACATTTAAACTCATTGAGAAGTTTTATTTGTCCTCTCTGGTACTGTTGATTTGCTGCAGAATTTGCTCCTCTTCGGATTTCTGAAAACAGACCAATGTATATAAACGTTCAGTGTGCAATTTCTCTACTGTTCGTTCTACAGGTCTGAAGGCAACAGAGTACTGGAATCTTCTACGTGAGCAATCTCAGACACGACTTATGCAAGACTTTACCAAGTTACCAGAGAGACTCTGGGTAGGCAATTTAGAGAATTTACAAATAGAACGCATATATTTAAAGCCAAAATTTTAGCAAATCTGGTACAAACCAATCTCAACATAGAGAAAAATAAAAATTCCTGTTGATATAAATTGGGCTTTGAACCCCTTGAATGCTAGAGAGGTCTCTGTTGTCAATGTGAATTAGTGTTTGTTTCCTATGGAGTAGTAGGTTGGCCATGCAATTGTCCACATTTATCTTTATACTCATGCCCCTTTGTTTGGACATATAGGCACATTTACTAAACATTTCCTAAACATTCTAATGCATATTTGCTAGTTATTTGATGTATTAAAGCTGTGGATTTTCTCACTTGAGGAATGTACAATGGTCCATTGTCTTGCAAATATAAGTGAATAAAGCATTTGCTTTGGCTTTACAATGTATGAACAAGCACCTGATCTGTTAATAAACATAGGTTATTTGTGCATTTTGTGAACATTAATGTCAGAAGCAAATCTTGCATTATTGCTAACCACATGTTTACATCCCAGCACCTGTGATCCAGGTTACAGTTTACTTTGTTTCTCTTGTACTTAGGTATTGAGAGACACGACCCACACTGGCAATATATCTTTATTGTTGTGAAGATGTACAACAAGCAGCCACAATATAATTTATACTTATATTAATTTATATTAGATGTGCCATTCTCCTTTTATTCCAACAATATTAAAATGTCAAAGCACAAAAGACTCTATGTTCATAAAAAAGTGGAAGAATTTTGAGACAGACCAGTTGTTTCACAAATTCCACTTGATTTAAATGGGACTTTTAAAACTCCTGAATACTAGAAAGGTATCCAGTGCATTTATTTTGGTTAAAAGACCCATTTCAGAACAATGGGAATTGTGAGAATGTTTATTTGACCTGTATGGTACAGTTGGTTTGTCCCAGAAATGATCCTCTTCATCTTCCTGAACCTGGCTGTATGGCTACTGTATGTAGCAGGTGATAGCCGGGGCACAAAAATAATTTCTAATCCACCATCACATAGCAATTCCACCAGGGCCACTTCAGAACCATACTGTAAATAAGCACGAAGGGGAGGAGACTCTCACCATGAAACTGCTAATTTCACTAGTCATAAGATGTGATAAAGCAAGGATACCACACACATGGATAAAAGTGCTAGGAGTGTCTCAGAGTAAAGTGCAAAAATGAGCTGATACCACTTTTGCCACTTTTTCATAACCAGAATTGGAAGAATATAGTTGGGCTTTCTTACAGTGCCATGGTTATGTGTGGTGAACTTAGAATTTTAAAAGAGAATGTGTTCTTCATGACATGTTATATAATACTTCCTAGAATACGTCTTAATACTTTGGTATTTCTCCAGGAAAATTCACAAAGTGATCACCTATCTACCTTGATATACATAGTTCCATTAGGGATCTCATGTAGATATGCAACATACGTTTTTCATATGTGTTTAGCTTTAAATGGATTTTAATGTTTAAAAATAACTTTTCACTCTCTTAAATTTTGAACAATAACAGTTAAATAAAGTTATGTTTATACAATGCCCTTTCTGATGAGCTGGCAACTCTAGGTAAACTCTACTATAAATGAAAGCCATTTGATCATCACTGCTTGTCTTCCTTATTTTCTAAAGCATTTGTTATTTCTCTCTTAGAGCTCAGGGTTCAGTCAGCTGTCAGTTCCCTACTTTCAGGACCATATGCAACATTTCCGGAGAACCTTGCAGCTGATGTGCAGAGCTTCACGAGACAACCAGGACAATGCCTTGCATATTCTGGCCAACAACCCACTGCCTGACTTCAATAGTTGTCAAAAAGACTTGCTTATGCACCATCTGTGCAAAGAGCCAATAGAGAGACGGGTAAATATGTGTTCAATCATTTCCTTATAGTTCATAACAGATACATTACAAACCACTATAATAGTAGAAATGTCTGCTGTTTTGGCCTCTGGAGAGATCCATTGTGCAGTATAATTTGTTTTTTATTCCTTATCCAGTAATTGAGAACCTTATGTTCAAAAGAAACCTGGAGTAATTCTGGGACAAATCGTCTACACCTTAAGGGGCAAGGAAAACTTCCCATTAAGTTAAATGGGTATTTTAACCCCTTGAATGCTAGAGAAATGTCCAATGCTTTGCTTAACAAGGAGTTTAAATCAAAATACATTTTAATTGTCCCCTATGGCACAGTTGGTTTGTCCCAGAATCATCTGAGTTTTCTTTCTTTCTCCTGATGCACTAATATGATAATGCACTAAACTTAGCATTCAGGCCAATTTCTCAGTGCTATGCTTGCTAAACGGTAATTTACTAAGATACTTGCACTGCAAATTCTCCTAGATATGCTGCTGCACCAAGGCAAGGGTAGTAAGGAAATGTATAGGCTTGTAAGAAATATTCCTTTTTTGTGCCTTGTTTAAAGTTAATGTACTTACCAAGCTCAGAGGAAACTGGTGTAATTGTATTTCGTTTCAGTATGAGAGCATACACTCTCATACTCCAAAGTGCAGCCATCTTTTATTAATTTTTCGTGTTTAGTAGTCTTAGTTCAGTTACTGTGCATTTCACTATTTATAATCTTTTATCCAAAAAATGTAGTCATCCAATGGTCATACAGTTGATTATTTTAATTAATGTCTAAATATGATTTGTATTTTATCTTTAGGAGGCAAATATAGTTTATGATACCTTTTATTGGCTAACTAAGCAGATTTAAATGCAAGCTTTCAAGACCTTAAGCTTTCAAGATTAAAAGCTTGCATTTAAATCTGCTTAGTTAGCCAATAAAAGGTATCAAAAACTATATTTGTCTCCTGTATTTCTACGGCTAACATGGTACCAATTCTCATCTGTTATTTTATCTTTAGTTTGTTCTAATGATTGCTATTGCAGCTATTTAATTTTCATTTCAACCTACATGGACCTGGCAGTCACAGTAATCCTTTGATGGTCAGAAGGATGAGTAATGGGTTGCTTTCTGATCTGATACTCAAAAGGTTAATCAGCAATCTAATCCCTGGGAGTTCCTTGTTGACTTTTCCATTTTGCTTTTGCAAAAACAAATTTGTTTGTTAGGAGTTTATTTCCTTTGCTGTAAAGACTGTAGAGCAGTAGGGTATAGCAAAATGAATAAGTGACTTAATATTTATAGTTATATGAAAAATATTTTCTGGTTAATAATAACCTCCCACTTACCTTGCTATAGCTAGAAAACCATAATGACCCTTCTAAATTTTTCCTTACTTCATGGTATAACATATTCAGTCAGGCCTGGATTTCATTTCCATGGAGGCGCACATGACATTTGCTAGCAGAACCACAGAACACTAACTCAGGCCACTACACATGGTACTCTTAACCCTTTGCTTTGTTATGCATAGCATACACCCTATCACCCTTAAATCTTTGCCGTTTTCACCTGTTGCCAAACATTTTTCAATAATTTTTCAATGGCTAGAAAGTTTTTTACATGTTTTTGCCTTTTCTGAATGAAAAGTGGTGTTTTCCAGGAAGTGAAACACAATGTAAACATCTATAGAGAGAGAGAGAGAGAGAGAGAGAGAGAGAGAGAGAGGTGCTAGGCTGTTGTACTGTCAGTTTATAGCAAAATTGAGACAGGAGAGGCTTATAGTGACTGCTATCACTATGAGCAAGTTGAATAATAATAATAATAATAATAATAAAAAGAGGAGCTGGAAGGACCATTATGCATCCAGTAGTCTGAAGAAGAGGAAGTGACCACTGCAAACATGAAAGGGTCTAGATGCCCTGGTTCCCCAGACCCAATGGTGGCCAGTCCCCCTACATCACCCCTAGGGGTCTTGGGGAAATTTGTCTCACGGACAGAGGAAGAAGAGGGTAGTAGTGTGAGTAGGACAGGTCAGCTGCCTCTTCCTGCTGCCATTGCTGCACCTGCTAGGGTGTCTTGTGATTCTCAGGAGGGGGGAAAGGAGAAGATGATGCCGGGGGGACCCTAAGTCACACTTGCCATCCCCAAGCAGTCTCAACACTATTACTAGTACTAAGAATGTCCAGCAGCTACAGACTACTAGTAAGGAGGAAGACTCAGGGACTGAAATTGATGTGGTTGGTGTTAGTAGTAGTCACAGTGATGGTGAAGCAGCTGGTGGGACTAGCGCTACCACATTAGATCCTTCTACTGATGCTGAGGTTGTAGTGGAAGTACTGCAAAGTGGCCAGACTAGCGGTTAAGGTAGCCCACAACATTCCCCTGACCCTGGGAGTCCCCTAACCCCTACGACATTCTCCAGATGGAACATGATCCTGAAGAAATCAGAATTGTTGCGTAGCAGCAATAATACCACCACTAACATGAGCACAGATCGGTTGCCTGTACCTATTGCTAGTGCTGCCAGCCTGCCTTCTTCAGCTTAACAAGAGATGGCAAGTGTGACAGTAGGGGACCCTCTGTCACATTTCTCATCACTTACTCCAACCGGCAAACGCCTGTAATAGAGCTGCAGCAGCAAGGAGGGACTGGTGGTGGTGATGATAATGTTGGAGAAGCTGGGGTGTAAAAGACATTAGTGGCCTTTTTAGCACAAACTGAGAAGGAATGGGAGACAGGGATAAGGATGGGCATCACCACCACCAACAGCTGTGAGCTTTTGAAATTTGCAGAGTTTGCTACTGCTCTAATTCCTGCTGTTGCTGAGTTGCAAGGGCAGCAGTATGCTGATGAGATGGCTAGTGTGCCACAGACCACTGTTGACACAGTGAGAATAGGGTCCAGTGATGCAGGACTAGGACAGGTTCTACTTGAAAGCAGCAATACTTCTGGTCCTTGTTGCAATGCTGATTCTGAGGCAGTAGCAGCAAGAGCAGCAACCGCATCCTCTGCCCCAGCAAGTGAAGGGGAATGTGGAGGAGAAGAAGAAAGAGGCCATTCTTATCCACCTTTCCCCCCACCCCCGAGGTCCTAGGTATAAGACTATTAATCTCTTTGAGCAGGCACAGTGCAGTCATCAGCTATGACTGATAAATCAGTGAAAAGAGGAAAGGAGGGAATGCACCTTGGCAAACCACCCTGATAACACATTTGAAACACAAACACCATGACATTTATATGAAACATATTAAAGCCAAATACCCACCAAAGAAATCAGGCACCGCTATTGCTGTACCCCCTAACTCTCTCCAAAGGCAACAAGAGGTGAGGTGGAAATCAAAGAGGAGGAAGAACAGAGAAACCCAGCTGAAGGCTGAAAGTTTGATGGCGAGCAAAACACCTGGCTCACCATCACTTTCTTGCTTTAGGGTCCAGGCACGGAAAGATCATGTAACTGCATCTTTTGGTGATCCACCTCATTAATTTTTACCTCGCCCACTACCTGATAACCATTCAGTAGATGTCAGGATGTGGCATTTCATGTCCACCCATTGCATACTGTTTGGTGCGCTGTCCACACATGGCGTTGTGGTGGAGGAAAATCGGAAGCAGGGCATCAAGCGGCAACTGAGTATAATCCATCCCGCAGAATACGCTAAACTGGTAGCAGGGAGGGTTTATCATTATTCTTAAAATGAAAGTTGTCACGTGTCCTTAGCAGGGAGTAGACAAGGGGCATAGTGACAGCAGCAGTACTTGGTTTCTGGTGAGATGATTTCACATTAGGGACCCTAAGAGTCACAGGGTTTGATTACAGTTATGCCAGGTGTTTGATGTGAGTGCAGTTATGTCCATTGTTCCCAGTCCTTCTCTTATTTACCTTACACATTTCAGTTGCTGATGAGAGGCACAGTTCCTGCTCTCAAAGGTAAAAAGTATATTCTAATAACAGCACATCCATGATTTTGGAGGAGGGGCAGGTGGAGAAACATTATTGGAGAACTTCTTCGTTTCTCCGCATGAACCAGAAGTGGTGGGGGCTAGTTGTGGTGCTGCAACTGCCTCAGGCGCATCACTGTAGCTAGTGACAAGTGGAACCATGATCATACATCACCCATGTTACTGCTGTTTTTGATCCCATTCCCCCTGAGCTGCCTAATCATCCTACTGCTTAAACAGCTCACCAGCAACAGCAAGAAGAGCAGTCTCAAAATCCACAATGACACCAGAGCATTTGACAATGGCCAGTGGCCACTGACCACCACAATATGAACTGCTGGAACTCTGGGTCAATAGGGCATTTTTTTTCTCAGGGCTTGTTCTTTAAAAAATTAAAACCAGAGGCGTACAAAGAAAAAAAAACAATTTTGGAGGGCTTGTATCTAAGAGGCCTAAAGCGTTAACTACCATGTCACAAAATGTTCAGCTTAACTAAGTCCCCTTCTGGCGACTAGCTGCTTAGTAGCGTTAGTCGCCAGAATTATTAACTGATTTAATAGACATATACTCTATTCCCCAGCTGTCAGTAGCACGGAGCGCGGACATCTTGCCAGAATGATGTCCGCACGTCTGTGCTGTCAGTCCCAGCCGGAGCCAAATGGCTCTTAGCAACACCTCCTAGACCCGGCTGGGACTGACAGCGCAGGCTCAGACGTCATTCTGGCAAGATGTCCACGCTGTGTGCTACTGACAGCTGGGGAATAAAGCATATATCTATTAAATCAGGAAATAATTTTGGCGACTAGCGCTACTAAGCAGCTAGTCGTCAGAAGGGGGCTTAGTTAAGCCAAACATTTTGTGACATGGTAGTTCCGCTTAAGTCCTCCAAATGACTGATTCCTCAGGGCTTTTGCCAAACAAGTCTAAGTCCTACAAATCAAGGTTTCCTCAGGGATTGGGCCTAACACAAGTCTAAGTCCTACAACAAATCAATGTCTCCTCTGGGCTTGGGCCTCTATCAACAAGTCTTACCAATCCTCCTCTTCAAAATACTCTATTCCATCTAGTATCAGTCTGTTCAGGCATAGCTTATGAGGGGGGTGTTACGGTTTTTGATGAACACTCAGACCAGACTGATAAGGTTAAAATGACTTTATTGAAAATAAGGTCACACACGTAAATAGGCCTTAGGCCCAAACCAAAAGTATAGCAATATAGGCAAGTATGACAGAAATAGCAAGTAGTGACAAGAACAATTGTATGAATGATACAATCACAGGTAAGAAGGTTCTGACTGGAACTGAGCAGGCGGCAGGTAACACAGTCCAAGCACTGACCACAGGACCTTGGCACAGATGGTCCAGAAGGAAGTGATTGGCTCCACCCAGATGCCTTGGAGGAACGGAACCTAAAGGAGCGAGGCAACACTGCTGGCACAGCCCAGACGCCTGGGCGACACTGAACCCAACAGATCTAGGCCACACTGACCCTGGCACCGGACACCGATAGACCGAGACAACTCTCAAGCAGGCCCTAGAACGCTAGGGGTGGATCGTAACACAATGGAATATAATAGGCAACCAGTGTCCCCTCCACAGAGGATGGCAATAGCGCAACGCTGGCTCTAGAGCCCAAGGCTAGTGCAGAGTGGAATATGCACGACACACCTGGAGAGACTAGGCACGCAAAGGGTCAATAGGTAATGCCCTATGTTATCTGCAACTTACAAAGGGAGTGAGCCCAGCACTGTAGGGAGGTGGACACAGAGAGATCAAAGTAACTCAGTCAGTGATCGAACACTGTACCAGTACTTCGTGTATGCACACTGCCAACGGCGGTCAGAGAGTAGCTACAGCACGAATGCTAGCAGCCGGTTGACAAGTAATAGCGCCACGCGGCACAACAGACTAGATAACGGCAAGGCCACGGGAAGTCTAGCGCAAGTAACGGAGGCAACCAAGCGGTAGGATAGATGCACTGACAATACGCTAGACACTGAGGGCACTGTAACAGCGAGTCAGCCAGGAATGGTCAGTAGTGGAATGTGTGCTCAGCCAGATACGGGCAGTAACGGAAGCGGGTTCTCAGCCAGATACGGTCAACAACGGAAGCGGGTCCTCAGCCAGATACGGTCAACAACGGAAGCGGGTCCTCAGCCAGATACGGTCAGCAATGGAACCAGGAGTAGAACAGCAAACTTCAGGAACGTCGTCAGGCAGGCCAGGTCATACAAGAACAGCAATCACGGAGCATAAGTCAGGAACTAGTACACCATGAAAGGGCAACATAATGATGACATGACAGAGGTTATAAGGGCTGTCACTGGGCGGTGACAAGGATACTGACCAATCAGACAGAAGGTACGGGAATAGACAGTCAGAATGTCGCCACCTGCAACCAGGAGCATGGGCACCGTGATAGTACCCCCTTCTCAACGACCCCCTCCCCGCTGAGAAGGACTGGGCTTAGATGGGAATTTGGCATGGAATCTACGCAACAATAGAGGTGCATGGATATCAGAATGTGACAACCATGAACGTTCTTCCGGCCTTTAGCCTTTCCAATGCACCAGGTACTGAATCTGACTACGCACTCTGCGAGAATCCAAGATACTTTGAACCTCATACTCATTGTGTTTGTCAATGCGGATAGGAGCAGGAACCGCCGGAGCAGTGGTATAGCGATTGCAAATCAGAGGTTTGAGTAGAGATACGTGAAAAACATTATGAACCTGCGTGTTTGTGGGAAGTTCCAAAGCGTACGAGGCAGGGTTGACCCTCCGAAGGACTTTGAATGGACCAATAAAGCGTGGAACAAATTTATGACAAGGGGTCTGTAAATTCAGATTTCTGGAAGACAGCCACACACGATCCCCAACCTGGAAGACAGGAGCCGGCAACCTCCTGTTATTGGCATGACGTTGGTAGCGTTGAAAGGACTCAAGTAACGAGTTTTGTACTTGTACCCACGTGGAGTGGAGTTGTCGTAAATGTACATCTAGGACTGGCATCTGCTGTGCCTGAAAGGGATCTGGAAGCAAGGATGGCTGAAACCCATAATTTACAAGAGCTTCCGGATTATGTATTAATCACACAATTTCTAGCGAACTTAGCCCAGGGTAGCAACTCAGCCCAATTGTCATGGTGGTTGGATACAAAGCAATGAATGAACTGTTCAAGACCCTGGTTAGATCGTTCTGCAGCACCATTCGTTTGTGGGTGGTGCGTAGATGAATATGACAACTGAATGCCCATCTGGCTACAGAATGCCTTCCAAAATCTCGAAATGAATTGACTGCCACGGTCCGAAACGAGCACCTTAGGGACACCATGGAGTCTAAATACTTCTTTGGTGAAGACTACCGCCAACTCCTTTGCAGAAGGCAGACCTGGTAAAGGTACAAAATGTGCCATTTTAGAAAATCTGTCAACCACCATCAAAATATACGTATAGCCATTAGAAGCAGGAAGTTCTCCCAAGAAATCAGTGGACACATGCGACCAAGGTCGGTCGCCATTAGGTACAGGCTATAGCAGGCCCACAGGCAGGTGTCTTGGAGACTTAGAACGGGTACACACCGTACAAGCTGAAGTAAAATTAGCACAATCCTTCCTCAGCTTAGGCCACCAAAATATACGTGACAAAGACCAGAACAATTGATTTTTGCCTACATGCCCTGCTGCTTGAGACACATGGTAGGTCTCCAATAATTTGGTCCGGAAGGCTTCAGCCACAAAACATTTGCCCTTGGGTTTTTCTGGAGGGGATTCATTCTGAGTAGCCATAATCTGCTGACCCAGAGGGGAAGTGATGCTTGTCCGCAGGGTAGCCAAAATTCGGTCAGGAGATATAATGTGTACTGGCTGTACATCAGCTTCAATTTCAGACCCATGCTGTCTGGACAAAGCATCGGGCAAATAGGATACCACAAAATTGAACCGGGAAAGGAAGAGTGCCCATCTCGCTTGTCTTGGTGACAATCTCTTCGCTTCCAATAAATATAATAGATTTTTGTGGTCGGTCAAAATCAGAATCGGAGCCCTGGAGCCCTCCAACAGGTGACGCCATTCATGTAGGGCCAGGATAATTGCCAATAATTCACGATCCCCAATCTCGTATACAGATTGTGCCTTGGTCAGTTTTTTCGAAAAGAACCCACATGGCTTAGGTACCTGACCAGGCTCAGACTTTTCAGACAATACTGCTCCCACGCCTGTATCAGAAGCATCTACCTCCAGAATATATGGTAGGTCAGCCTTAGGATGAGCCAGAACTGAAGCAAATGCCACCTTCAACGCCTCAAAGGCCTCCTCAGCCTCCTTTGACCACTCAGACGCCTTGGCCCCTTTTTGCGTCAGATCAGTGAGAGGCTTGACAATGATAGAGAAGTCACGGATAAATTTACGATAATAACTGGCAAAGCCAGGAAACCTCTGAATGGCCTTGAGACCCTTGGGACGAGGCCAACGCAGCACCGCAGACAATTTTTCTTTGTCCATGTAAATGCCCTGTTTCAAAATGACGTAACCCAGGAAGGGGTTGTGGGTAATATCAGAACATTTGTAATATCACTTTATTGGCCTAAACAAATTTATATGATCAGCATTGGGAAAGGTTTTACTAATATGTTCTTACAGTTTGAATTCTTCCTCTCATTGGCATGACTCACCTGAGTTAATTCATGGAAATGGAAACATTTTTATATCAAAGGAAATCCTGTATATTGCGATCTCTATTTCCTTCCCACAACAAGCAATGGGTTGCAGTAGACCCAAGTGGATCAGAAGCTGGATCATATGTTACACTAGTTATCATATTTTAAAGGGATAGTAATACTTCATAATAAAAGCAGCTCCAATTAATCTTCATAGCAGGGCTCAAAATTTCCACTCGCCTCCTCGCATTTGGCGAGTAGAAATTGAGTGGGGGCGAGTGGAAATTGAAGCCCCGCTGTCCCGCCCACCTCAGTGCCTGTCTTCCATGCCTGGCCTCAGTCCAATGTCCGCCGTGCTGCTCTGCAATACAACGAAAAGTAAAGGTAATCTTCAGAATGGCTTCTTACGATGTTTGTGTAAACCTTTTGAGTGCAAGGGTTAACACACAAATATCATAATAAGCCAGACTGAAAAATGCCTTTACTTTACGTTATATTGCAGAGCAGCACAGCGTATACCTTAACCCTTTGAGTCCCGTTTTGGTCAGGGTGACCAGACGTCCCTGGTTTCTGGGGACAGTCCCCGGATTGAGGGCACTGTCCCCCGGCAGCACGTGTCCCCGAATCTGTCCCAGGATCTACAATGTGGCTGCATTATCAATCGGAAAGCATGAACGGCATTACCTCAGAGGTATCTGCCATTCAGTGCATTCCCAAAGGTCCCCATACGCACTAACTGGGCCTATTACAATATTTTTTCTGTAGCAATTGGCTAACTGGAGGGTACAGATGCCGTGATGACCTCCCTTTGCGATTGTGCAGGGTGTGTAAAAACACACAGAAGACTATTAGAAAACCTTCCGATTCTCAGCAGCAATTAATTGTCATGAGATATAACCCTGGATGTACCGGGGCTTTTCCGGTTTGCCAATCTGACATACACCTAATCGACGGGACTAACCCAGCATACTCAGCATGATCTAATGCCGTGGAATCTAGAGGTACCGGGGCTTTTGCCAAACACAGATGTGTTGGTTATATCTCATGATAACTAATTGCTTCCGAGAATCGGAAGACTTTTGTTTTCTAATAGTCTTCTGTGTGTTTTTACACACATATAAGATTGAGCCCTGGTACATCGATGGTTAAAACCTACAATATCATTGGGTCTAGAATATTTTGATTATATATTAATAAGGGCTATAATTAGTTATATTATTTGAAAACAGCCGAGGGGTATATATAGCTGGCATTGTAAGCTACTTTTGAGGTTTGTAACTTAAAATCTGCACACGGTTCAGTACTGTTTTTATATTGAATGAGACTTACAAATATTACATATTTATCAAGGCAAGCCGGATTATGCCCCGGTAGTACATGTCTATAGTGTGGTAAATGATTATACCTCCATGACAAACTGGTTGATGCCCTAGAGATATATATCAAGAATACAGTTTCAATTATCATTGTATGAGGTTAATTATTTAGAGAATTTGATCTTTTTAGATGTCAAACAATAAAAGTTACATTTTAACATTTACTTCCTGCTTATTATTTAGCCCTATCTATTGTTAGGTTATCCTGCCAAGTGTGCTACTACTACAGTGTTTCCTGTCTCTGTCTTTTATGTTTACTTAAATAATAATGTCCTATACCTTCTAACAAAACAACAAGACTATGACAACATGATTAGAGTGAGGCCACATGGTGAGAATTTAATACATGATGAGGTGGGCAGTGTGTAGAGGAGGACAGGGAGGGCAGTGTGGAGGTGAACAATGTGAAGTTGTAACGGGTGGGCAGTGTGGAGGTGGGCAAAGTGGAGTTGTACAGTGTGGGCACTGGGCAATGTGGGGGGGACAGTGTGGGAAATGTGGGGGTGAGCAGTGTGTAGGAGGGGTAGTGTTGAGGTGGAAAATGTGGGCAGTGTGGAGGTGGACAGGATGGACAGTGTGTGTCGTAAGACAGGGGGGTCAGTGTGTGGAGGAGGACAGGGTGGACAGTTTGTGGAGTAGGATGGGGTGGGAGGTGGGCAAGGTGGACAGTGTGGAGGGGGGCAGGGTGGACAGGGTGTGAGGTTGTACAGGGTGGGGCAGTGTGTGGTGATGGTGGACAGAGTGTGGGTAGTGTGTGGACAGGGTGTGAGGGTGGACAGAGTGTGAGCAGTGTGTGGACAGGGTGTGAGGGTGGACAGAGTGTGAGCAGTGTGTGGACAGGGTGTGAGGGTGGACAGAGTGTGAGCAGTGTGTGGACAGGGTGTAAGGGTGGACAGAGTGTGAGTAGTGTGTGGACAGGGTGTAAGGGTGGACAGAGTGTGAGTAGTGTGTGGACAGGGTGTGAGGGTGGACAGAGTGTGAGTAGTGTGTGGACAGGGTGTGAGGGTGGACAGAGTGTGAGCAGTGTGTGGACAGGGTGTAAGGGTGGACAGAGTGTGAGTAGTGTGTGGACAGGGTGTAAGGGTGGACAGAGTGTGAGCAGTGTGTGGACAGGGTGTGAGGGTGGACAGAGTGTGAGCAGTGTGTGGAAAGGGTGTGAGGGTGGACACAGTGTGGGCAGGGTGTGTACAGCGTGTGGAGGTGTAGAGTGTGTGGGCAGTGTGTGGACAGGGTGTGGAAGTGGATATGGTGTGGACAGGGTATGGAGAAAAAAAATGTCCCCAGATTTAATTTTAAAAATCTGGTCACTTTAGTTTTGGTGGTGCTGAGAATCAGGCCTACATAACCCTCTTCCTTATATTGCTTGAGAGGCTTATGTGTTGCAGACCTTGCTAGCATTCAGGGGGTTAAACAGTTGGGATTGTGCACAGTTTCTGTCCCATATGCTGAATAAAACATAGAACTTAAGATGGGTGGGGTTAAAGGCGGGGATATGGGTGGGGCTAGGCATGGAAACTGGTGGCAAGTAACTTTTCAGGCCTGGCTAGTAGTTCAGGACTTGAAATTTTGAGCCCTGTTCATAGTATTTGGGCCATGGAGAGTATTTCAGTACTGCCAGAGTTGTAGTTCAAGAGTAAATGAATTATAAAGTATCCCCCCTCCCTCAGCTCATAGCAGTAGGGTGTTGTCCAGGTGGATTGAAGAGGGACAATTTTCAATTAACATAAGGAAAAAACCTGAAAACCTGTCAATGGGGGCAGGGTTTTCATTGTTCTCTCAGTAAGAAGATTGTCCATTGCTGTGAGCTGTCTGGTCTGTGGACCAGATTCCACATCTGAGGGGAGGTGACTTACACTAGGTAAAAGGGGCAGGAGGGGTAAACTTTATCATTCAATTACTCTTGAACTACATCTCTGACAGCATTGAAATAACGCTCTTCATGGCCCAAATACTATGAAGATTAATTGGAGCTGCTGTTTTTGTGAAACATTATTATCCCTTTAAATAAGTGCAATGTATTGCAAGAGTGATCAAAACAAATAAACAATAATATAAAGATATACCTGACAGCTGTTGAAGGAAATCTACCTAGGTAAGTCATTCTGTTAAACTAATTAAGAGCCACTTAAACTTAGGATATAGCTCCTGATTAAAGCTGGAAGAAGTTACAATTCACAGTGCATTAGATATCTCTCAAACATCCAAATGATTAATTTACTTTATTCTCTTCTTTTTTATGATTTAATATTAATATATAGTTTTACTTGATTCTCTAGTATGATTGCACCAAATTGCTGCGATATATTGCTATACATGACTTTATCCTGTTTCCATAGAAACCAGGTCCGCTTATGAGGCAATTTCATTTACCACTTCCAAAGTTCACCAAGGAGCGCCAGTTGGGCAAGAAAAGCATACAAGCTTCCCAAGCAGTGACTGTGGGAAAGAAAAGATACAGGTGGTAGTTCTTCTGAGATCATCATTCAGCGCATGCAAATAATAGATTAAGATTATTAGTGTACTGTACCAGGTTTGCTAAAACAGTTATAATGAATTAAGTGCCCATTTACAATATTTACTTCAGCATACCCTACCGAGAATCAATGTAAAATTAAAACAACTAATTAAAATTATGTTATCACCAGTGGACCTGTAATCTTTCAGTTTTTACTCATTATAGGTATCTTTTTAATTTGCCTATACCTGGTACCTTTTGTTAATCAATCAGAGTAAAATATTTGGACTTTTTGGTTTGATAGTCATGGGCTATTTAACTTCTGCTATGCTGTGTTCTCTGACCTGTGTGCCACAGCCTGCATAATTAATTGCTCACCTGTGATGAAATGGACTCCCTTCTACTGAGGTTGTAAAAACAAACTATGAGAAGGAATAATTATTCAAATCCTATCAAGTTGAATGTTTCCACTCAGGTGAGAATTTGGACAAATCATGGTTCCTTTTTAACCCTTGAATGCTAAATAAGTATCCAAAGCATTGCAACACACTCAAAGAGTTAAAGGGATAGTAATACTTCATTTTATCTTATTTTATTTTGTAGGCATTAAAAAAACATGAAGAACGATATAAGTCTTATCTCTCAAACCTGTATGGCTTAAGAAATATTCACAAGCAAAGTATCCCCCCCCGTTCAGTCAGATCAGGAGGGAGGTGCCCAGGTAGACTGCAGAGAGGGACAGTCTTCAATTAAGATAAGGGAAAAAGCTGAAAAACTTGTCAAGGGGGGAAGGGCTTTCATTGTTTTTATACAAAGAAGATTGTGCCCTGCTGTTATCTGTCTGGTCTTACAACCAGATTCACATCTGAGAAGAGATGGCTTACACTAGGAAAAAGGGGCGGGAGGGGGAAACTTTGCTTGTGAATATCTCTTAAACCATAAAGGTTTGAGAGATAAGACTTATATCATTCTTCATGTTTTTTAATGCCTACAAAATAAAATAAAGTTAAAACGAAGTATTACTATCCCTTTAAGATAGATGGTATTAACTCAAGGGTTCTTCAGGACCTTAGTTATAGGAAAAGAACACAAAGACACCAACACCAACTAAAATCCAAAATGATGGCTAAGGTATTCCCACAATGTTATGCTGCACAGATAATTGCAGTGTTATGCACTTGTCAAAGAAGAAACAGTCTGGTCCACCTAGACACAATGGGCTCGCCAAAGCATTTCTCCTTTCTGAAAATATTTTGGGGAAACAGAATGAAAGAAAAGCAAGCAATGATAGTGCTCAAATATGAAAAACAATAAATAATATTTGTAAGGTTCTGTCCAAACGTTTTACTTCTTTATAAAAATGCTTTAGCAGCACCTTGAAATGCATCAAGTTGGCAATATAATTTTAGTGTAAATAAATCTTTTTATATTTAATACATTTGAGGATCAAGATTTGTTATTTGGAACTAATAATACCAGTACCCAATACAGTGGGAGGAGCCTGATCTATAAAACTAATAATCTCTATTCAGGGGAAACATTTGTACCTGGTTAAAAAATTGTTTAAAAGTTAGCGGGCAGCTTTTATTTTTGTTATAAATTGAACCTTAGAATGATGCACTGTATAAAACATATGTTTTACAGTAAAATGGATCATTCTACCTCTCTGCAAAGAAAAAGCCAGAGATGATAGTTTCTCAGTATAGCAGAATTGTTGTTTATTTACAGCTGGGCACATCCAAAAGTCAAATTAAATTGACCTGTGGTCTGTATTTGGCCAATACCTGGTTTAAATATTCACAGATATTTAATTTAATTTCCTTTCATATGATCGCCAAAATGCACTTTAGAATCTTCCGTTTATGCTATACTATTCTCCATGAAGTGTTGCTATATGGGCTGATCATATCATATTACTTTGCCAATATACACAGAAGGTGGTAGAGCAGCATTGGGTGATAATTGGCATCCACTTCCTTTCTCACCAACTAGTCCCCACTGTCGCTAACTATAATGTGGTGGATCAAGAGCTTTTTATGTTTTTAAAGGCACAGTTCCCCTGATAGCCATCTTCATGGACTATAAGAACTTAGAATTTCTCAGATTAGCTAAAAGACTCCATCCATGCCAGGCAACCATGTAGAGACCTATTGTTTTCATGTTTTACCTTCCGCATTACTTACTAGCCAGGGTCCAAGAATGGGAAAAAAGATGCTCTTTCCAGCCTTCTTACTATGACTCCGCACTTCAGATACTATCCTCTAGCCCTCTCGTTTTCTGATAGCTAACTGGATCCAGCTCCCCGATAAAGTCCAACTGGAACTCAGGGATGAAATCTACTATTGGCAGCAGCACATTTTTATTCCAGAATCCAGAGGTTAGAAGTCCTGAAGGCCATTTACAATACTTTAATGTCTGGTCATCAAGGGATTCAAATGATCCTGGATCTTCTCCACAGGAATTTCTGGTGGCTAGATATGTAAGATCTGTTATAGTCTATGTTCTTTCCTTCAAAGTCTGTACTAGAACTAAGTGCCCTTACTCTGTACAAGGAGGGCAGCTGAAGACCATAGCTGTTTTGAACAAACCATGGTTATCTGTTTCCACTGACCTACACAACGCTTCTGGGAATAACACCATCCTAGTTGTTGTGTATTGCCTTACCAAGATGTCTCATTTAATCTCCATTATGCATCTGCCATTTGCAGAAGAAATGGCATTCACTGTGTCTTTCTCTATGGGATCCTGGAAGAAACTCTATTTTATAGAGGGGTCCAATTCACATCCCAGTTTTGAAAGAGGGGTACAATTCACATCCAAATTCTGGAGAGAATTTTGTAAGACACTTGCTAGTAAGCGAACCCTGTCTTCATCTTTCCACCCACCTTCCAGAGGCCAGATGGAATGCATGGACCAGACACTGTTGCAATATCTTGTGCCCATGTTACTTCCTATGGGCGAGTTTGCCTACAATAATGATACACATAGTTTGACTGATCAATCACCCCTTTTCACAAACTATGGTTTCCATCCCACCTCCATACCTGTATTCTCCTCAACTTAGCAGTGCCAGAGGCAGTGGATTGCATAAAGCTCCTTGCTGAGAACCTACTCCAGCTTCATGATCTGATTAGGAAATCCCAGTAAAGTTTTAAATCTTTTGCAGACAGGAAGAGAGGTCCTGTCTCTGCATTCAAAGTAGGGTACAAGGTGTGGCTATCTGCCATTAACTGCAGACTCATATGTCCTTCAGTGAAGCTGGGAGCATGCTTTATCGGTCCGTTCCCTGTTTCAGCTGTAATTAATCATGTGGCTGACTGCCTTCAGATCCCAATCTCATGTAAGCTACAACTGGTCTTTCATGGGTCCTTCTTTAAGACTTATGTTACCAAATCCTTCCCCAACCTTTATCCAGCTTCTCCTGATCCAGTTTTGGTGGATAAAACAGGAGAGTTCAAAGTTCCTGAACTGGACTCTCATCATAGAGATGGATGTTTAGAATATATTGTCCAGTGGAAGTAGTATGGTCCAGAAGAGAACTCATGGGAGCCAATCACCAACTTACATTATCCCCATCTTATTTGGGAATTACACCTAAGACACCCATGTTGCCCAGGCTCTATCAGTGCCCAAAGGTATCTCTATGGGGGAGGTGATGTCACATACAAGCTGGATAATGTGCTCATGGGGCATAGTCTTGCCCATGTCTGTGTGTTCCGTGCCTGTTCTTTATAAGGGGTGCACAATTGTGTCCAGGCGTAGATGGCAGGCTTCCTATCGCAGTTTTATTGTGCAAATTTTCCTGAGCACGCATGCATAGCAATTAAGTTATGTACCTATTTAAGGATGCTACACTCTATTACCATGGGTCACTTGTCATTACCTTCCAGCCTGACACTATTGTTGTAGTTCTCATCTCCTGTTGTGACCTCAGCTCTTCTCCTGACTTGGGGATACTGTGCTGCCTGTTCTGCCCATGGCTTGCTACCTGGTAAACAAGTCTGTTACACTCGGTATGTATGTATCTTTATTTATCTGACCATTTGTCCTGTCCTTGACTAAGAACCAGTCCTGCCTGCCTTGAAGATTTAGCACTATGTTTTGGACTAGAAGGGGTCTGCTGCCTTATTTACCAACAGGTGTACGTATCCTGATGCAGTTTCCAGCTCAACTGGAACTATATGTTAAGCCTTGTGGATGATACCTTTTTCCTTCCTAGCCTGTGACTGCAGCTATGGTACACCTGCAGTAGGCACTACTCTAGCATTGCTCCCTAGTATCTTTGTCAATCTTTGTGAGTTAGCTCTTCCTGATGAAACCCCAGCTATTAGGAGCCAGCTCCAGACCTTGCACCAGTCTCCCATGCTACAGGAATTCTGGCACAAGCCAAGTATACTGTAGAGAACACATACAAATCTGCAGATTGCTCCATTTTTGCTTGAATAAAGCTCATTATATTGTTTTCTTCCTAGATTTGCTGCAGAGGAAGATTTTATATATAAAGGGGAATTTTCTAAACGCTATAATGAAAGGAGAGAGCAAAATGAAAGGCCAGTACCAAGATATTACTGCAACCAGCACGTTGGTATCACACCTCCCAGTGCTAATCAGGATGGTGAGTCTAATTGTTGACCTGTGTTCTTACCTATGATTTTATTGTGTTCAAATTTTTATTGGAATAAAAGTAACTTGGAAATTCTGCATTCACTCCGGGATAGAAGAGACAGATTTCAAGATTTTGTTCAACAAATATTAAAAAGCTGGATATTAGACATGTAAGCAAGAATAGCACCAAGATCATGTGTGGTGTTTTCTAAGGGGAGGCGGCCAAAAGGGGATCCTATCAGCCTGAATATCTTTTGAACTACCAATATGTAAGTAATTAAGCATAGTGCTGCATGTTATAAAAACTTTAATATAGACATTGCTATCCTTTTAAAAATCCAAGGGTATTTTGTAGAAAAAAGATGAGCGAGTATGGCTGGTCCTTAAAGTTGTGATGGTCCTGTCATATCCGCAGTCTTTAAGTTATTAAGTATATTTATTGACATACCTGTGCAATAACAGGAGTAGGCTTTAATCTGTGTATGTCTGCAGTACTAATTATATTTATTTACTTTTTGTAACTATACTACAAGTTAGCAATAGCTTTATTGTTTCTTGACAAAAAAAAAAATCAGATTTGTTATAGATGGTGAAAACTTTTAGTCGACCAATATAATAGATGTTCATAAAATATAGAGCCTTTTTTTTGGTACATGACAATTCAATAGCAAGATCTCATTAATTATGGCACACAAAAATATCTTTCTACTGCTGCTGGAAAGCATTTGCCTCAAAAGCATTACTTTGTGGAGAAGACGATTGGATGTTTACCCCCACAGGGTTAAAATGAGTCCTGCTGTATGTGGTGTGACAGAGTAGTGTGCAATAAACATAAAGGATAAAGAATTCTTCTTCACCCTCTTAATGCCAGAGGGGTATACAACGTATTGTAAAGCCATGGCACTCAAAGTGTTAAAGGCGATTGGTTCTACCCTCTTATGGTAAGCAAGCAGAGTAATTGTGGTAACATCGAGCATATTGTCACAATTTCCATTATCAAACTACATGGATTACTAGGAAAGGAGATAAACATGAAGACTGTTTATGATTAAGTAATAGTTTGGATGTTTTGTTGAATAGCCATGCAAAACAGATTTGTACCAAATTCTTCTGCCACCACTGGGTTATGCAGTATCATAATCTCATAATGACATCTAGTGGTTAGCATTATAATTGCTGCTCTTGAAGACCCAAAGCTACATAAGTGCATAGCTATACAACACAGTGAAGCTTAGGCTTAGTGATCTATTTAGATGTGTGTGAGTGAGTGTGTGTCCAGAGATCCCTTTAAATTCAGGATGCTTTGGAACGGCCCGCACTGCAGGGTTGCACTAATTCTTTTGCAGTGTCGCAGAATGTAATTTTCATAAGTGACCTGAACATAGCTGAGAACTTACAAATAAGCTGACCCTGAGATTTTGTAGATATTACAACACAGGTTCTCAGTGAAATGCTCCTACTCACTGTAATCGAGAGTTGGTCCAATTGTTCCTCAAGGTACCATTGTCATGCAACAACTTACATACATCACTGCTTGAACACACATAAGACACGCAAGACTGAACCCACTGCCTTCCTAGTATAAGTGGTACCAATTTAGGGACTAAAGATTAGAAGCAGTTAATTGGCGCAAATTACATAATGGGTAGCACTGGACTGTCTCATCCTGAGAATCTGACTCTTCACCTGAAGACCCTGAGATTGGGGTCAAAACCCTGATTGCCGGGTTCAAACCCTGAGAGTTCCCAGGTACAGTCCTGAATTTAAATGAAAATCTAGCAACCTTAGAGTGTATTCATGTGTATGTGTGTGTGTGTGTGTGTGTGTGTGTGTGTGTGTGTGTGTGTGTGTGTTGGGGGGGGGTACATGCAGTTGTTTGGGCCTAGGGCAGCAGAAATCCTAAATACATCAGTGGTGTATTAAGAAAAAGTGATGCAATTCTGGAGCAAACAACTGTATGCTACCAACATTTCAGATGGCCAGAGGGACACTTTTGTTTTAAGTAATGCTGTTTGGAGTGTGACTGCTAGATGGGACATTACCAATATTTTTTAGGTTATTTCCTAATCAATTGACAGCTTTTTATGTAACTGAATAATAACTTAAAACAAGACCAACGTATTTTATTTACACAGACTATAACTTATAAAGACATACACTTAAGTTTAAGCAAACATTAATGTGAGTTTTATTGTTGTGGAGCAACGTGATACATTTATATAAACACCACACAGTCTGATTTCCTTAAAAGAGAGAAACCAGGGTGGGAAAGGTGAACAGATGGATTTGGGTCTCAAAGGGGGACTGTCCTTCCTAAATAGGGACACTTGGGATGTATGCAACTGAGCCACAGAGAACAAAGAATAATTCTCAAAACCCACATTGACTTGAATGGAACTTTTAACCCCTCTCTCTACCTTTCAAGGAGTCTTTTTTTAAATAAATGGGAATGCAACTGGTTTGCTCCATTGCATCATTTTCTTAGTACATGAGCCTCTGTTTATGAATATATCACTGGAACCAAGTTTTTCTTTTTTCAAAATCTTGTGGTTTCAAGGTATGCACCCAGATTGTCCAGGTTACATTAGCCTCTCTTGTTATGTATTTAGTATTATACCATTTTCCCTAAATGGTTTATAAGCAGTACATGCCAAGTTCAACAAACTAAAGATTTCATTATTACTGTTTGTGGACCACTGTGGTCAACAAGAGGTGGCATCTTATTTAAGTACGGTGATGAGATCTAGAAGGATTGATATGTTCGCGCATCTCTGCATCAGGCATGCCCACTTTTTACAAAGTTATCCCAAAGGCAAACCAAGAGGTCAGCTCCTGTTCCTTAGCACCCCTCCTTGCCAGTGGCATAAATAGTCATAGGCGTATCCTGGTCAAACATTTTCTTGGGCCCCCACCATACAAATATTCTCCCAGTGACATAACTAGATTAGATTCTGGGGGCCACTTGGATGATGAACCCAATCACAACTGCACCTCCCACAGTTAGGCCCCTGCCCTTGTGCCTATAAAATCAGACAGAGACAAATCCGTAGCACCCCAATAATGAGAATGCCAGGGTTAGACAACAACTATTACTGGACTACAACTCCTATCATCCTCAGACAGCCAATGGTAATTGTAGTCCTACAAAGCTTAAGGGCCAAAGAATTGCTGAGCCTCTACTATACTTCAGTAGCTACACAGGTTTTAGGTATTATTATAAACGTATTTTTTGTGGCCAGGGCTTCCGGCGTTCCAGGTAAAGAACTGAAATGTTACTTAGGAACTGCAGAGGAAGTAAATGAGAGACTGGAACTGGCCATTGGACATAGATAGAGAGAATGGCTGGCAGATTGACAGAACTGACACACTGAGGCCTTAATACCGGCAAAATGCCTATAAAAGAGCTCACTTTCAAGTGAGCTCCAGTTGGTTACAAAATTAAACTGTGCTGAAAAGGATTTGTGATATTCGTAAAATGAATCCCCGCCATACCTATAACACAGGTCTACTATGAGATACAGGTACTGGTCCAGCTCCTTCCTACAGGAAAGGAAAGAAGAGCATTAGATGTCTCTGAATATGCTGAACGCTAAGACAAACTCAGTGATTGACAGTTTTTTTAATAATCTGGGGTCTCTGGCCTTTAGAGTGACTGATACATCAACAGAGTTGACAGTGCGATTTTCTGCCATGTGTTTGGTGGCAATAAGCAAAGAAACCAAAATAAAATCCTTCCCTTCCAAGATGTCTTTGCAAATGTGGGCAGGGATCATATGTGCTGGGGTTATTTGAGGGTTGGTCATAGTAGTAGAGTTACCTTGCAATATTGGAGAAACTGAGGTAGATAACCCCTGAGATGAGGAGCAGGAATTGTGTTCTAGGTCTATAATCCTTGAATACATATCTGACATTGACGATGTGAGGTCGGCCAGCAACTGAGTAAATTGAGTCAACTGGATAGAATGGTCATGAGGTGGGAGAGGAATGGGGGGAGTAGGAGGGGGGGGGGCTGGAGCCTGAGAAGGAAACAGAATCCAAAATAGCTCAGCCTTCCGGGCTATGGCTGTGTATGGGATATGATGCCTAGAAAGGTCAGTAGTGATTTTTGGAATGGTCCAATCTCTAAATGATGGATTGATGGTGCTCGGAGTGGATGGTTTTTCTGCCGGTACATTCTCTTGTTCTGGAATGGCTTGGGGTTCCGATTCTTCCATACTACCATCAATAAGATAACATACTGACTAAAAGCAACATGAATGAGTAGTGAATGTGGATATGTGGTTTTCAGCATGCAGTGGAAAAATTCTGAACTCATCAGAAACTGAATTAGGTCAGTAAATGAATGGATTCGCTCTTGACCCAAGTAACTCTGATTCAAATGATGGCGGAAATTAATCAAAGAAATGTCTAGATGGAGAAGAATTGGACCATTAGGGCTAACCAAATCGTTTGACAAGTGAAATGAAGAAAAACTGAGTGGGTGATATGCTTGCTGTAAGCCTGTCAAGCCAAATCAGCTTCTGGTGTGGAAGAATACACCCACAGCAGACTGCTACTAATTATACACTTGTGCTGTGTTTAAACATGCTTGTGCTATTACAAGTAGACATGAAGACATGGACATAGATGATTGGCTTGAAACTAACCTAATCCTCCAGCCTCAGCGATTGAGGTTAGGAAGGCTACCGGAATAATGAATGCTAGACTGATAATCGGAACCTCAGAGACTGAGGAAAACAAACTGACCTCCTGGAAACTATGCCTAGTTAGGTTAATTGTCCTCAGCGATTGAGGGAGAACCTAATAACCTATCCACACCTTGTCGGCCTCAGCGACTGAGGAAGGTGATACCTTCGGCCTCTTGACTGGAGGTAAGGTATCTATTAAATTATAAATATAACTTGTGTACAAGAAATTTCTGGCTAACTATTTGAGTGGAATAACTTGAACATTCAAATATTGAAACCTCATTAAAGTTAACTAGACTTGTCTTGCTTAAGCTGTAGAGTATAGTCTGTTGTGATCTATTTTTCCTTAGCTTATATGCTTGGATATGAATGAATATGTGACTTCAACATAGGACCTGACATGTTATTCGACATGGAACGAATTGACAGCTAGAACAATCATACAGTAACTGAAGGCATACCTGCCTTGTATACCGGCTACATTCCGAGCATATTTGTTGTTTAGAATGTGATTGAACATACTTATTACAGTGATTAATCGATCACTGAAATAGACTTGAAACATGCGATAGTACAAGTGTGTGTGTGTGTGGGGGGGGGGGGCGATTCACAGTTAGTTAGGGCAGAGTGAATGACACTTTGGGGGAGACGTGTAAAAATGTACTTACCTGGCCATTTAAGGAATGATGATGATAATGCTGAAGAAAGCTGTAAATGGAAGGTAGCTAGTTCATGAACCTAAAATGATAAAGTAGATAGATGTAAAGAGAGAGATACTCACTAACTGAAGAGATCCTATCTGAAGATTCGAAAGGATGGACGTAGGAGTCAAGCGATTTGCTGCAATATAAAACTGATATTAGCTGATATAATCCTGATATAATTGCCAAGCTTAAATTTAACAACTGGGGGCTAGTATACCTGGGGAGGTCTAAGGAAAAGTTGGAACCGGAGGCAACATATAATTGAAAGTCTGTACGAATTAAAATTGACTGATAAGGAAACCAATATTAGAATGTAGGATGTATGGCTTGCTTTACCTTGATCAATATTTAATTACCCCCTGAAGTGGGGTGTTTCCACTTATGGAGGTAGAGAGGCCAACTATCATCTGTAAATGGATAAGGATAGGATTAAATAGGTGAATAGGACCTGCCCTGACAGGCCGACTCTAAAAGGTATATAGTGGACTTCTGCATGCCATGCCTGAGGACAGGACTGTCCTGCCTTATTGAGGACTATTGTTATTAGTCAGATGTCAGCCTATGGAAAATTGGACCAGATCATACAACTTAGAGTAAATATAGGCTACAGCAACAAGAACATCTATTCTCTTTAAAGCGGAACTACCACCATAATTAAAGTCACCCTCCAATAATTAGGCAGATGGCGACTAGCTTAAAAATAGTTAGCTTACCTCTCTGAACAAGCCGATTCTAAAGAAATCATTAATCTTCCGAGACTGACGGATAGGTTAGTGCAGTCTGCACGCCTGTGCCGTCAGTCCCTTCTGGAAGAGTGCAATGCTTTGTAATGGAGACCGGGACTGACAGCGTAGGTGCTCAGACAAGATGTTTGTGCTGATGCCTGGCTTCTTGTCTCGAAGATTAGTGATTTCTTTACAATTGGCTCGTTCAGAGAGGTAAGCTAACTATTATTAAGCTAGTCGCCTAATTATTGCAGGGCGACTACTGGTGGTAGTTCCACTTTAACATATTAACCCCTTACCTGCTAGAAGTGTCTACTTAAATTGCTTCTTACAATCTAAACCCTTGAGTGACAGGTGAATAAAATGAATGGCCACGATTAACCCCTTGAGGACCACAGCAGTGGTAAGGGGTTAATATAGCAATGCGTTGCACGCTCCAAACTACACCCAGGGGTATCCTATACATGTACATATGTATGATTATGGAAAGTAGAAATGGGGTTAATATTCTTCCAAGGGACCTTAGCATTCTAAAATTAAAATTGCATATTTCTCAATTATTATATTGGTATGAATAGAAGGACTGAAAAGAGACAGGGGAGCTGAACATCTATTGATGCTCACCATGTGGGGGCGACCAAGTCGGCTAGTGATGACGTCACTGTTCCCAGACGAGAGGCACTTCATATGGTGTCAGTGCAGTGGACTAGAGGAATTGAAGGGGGCAAAAAGGTTAACTGGTGATAAAGGTAGGAGCAATATGAGTAATTGATAACACTCCTAATTCGACCTAGGACAACAAATGAGTACGTTTAGAAAATTAGATCTACCGACTGGTTAAAGGAGAGTAAGGGAAGCAATCTTACTTCTCCCCACTCAGCTGGCTGACTGAAAAAGTGCGCCAGATGCAGTGAGGCTGCTGGGATATTAATACCCTGCAGCCCCTCTCACAAACACAGGCGAGCCTTTTACTTGTTGAAAACCTCTCTCAAGAATTTCTGGGTTTCACCAGTTGTTTTATGGAGCCTTGTGTGCTAAAAGGTCAGTATAAAACAAGTTTAGGGAGCCAGTTCGAAAACTAAATGATATAAATTTGCTGGCTGAAGTAATGTACAGGAACACGGCAGTCTCTAGGACTGTAGACACTCTAGGTGTGGATTTTGGCAGGTTGCCTGATCTCTCCATATGTTCAATATATTTATTATATTTGGTTTTCGTAATCTCTTGCTTTGCAGAGATTTAAAGAGATCTCTAGCATTCAAGTAGTTGAAGAACCAGTAAGGTTCCATTATGAAAAAATAATCCAAACCTCCACAACATATTTTTTCCAGATTTTCAGGGTTTGTGAGGAATGACCGCATGACCTGACATCCAAAATTAAAGCTATAAATAAAGCAATGTCGGGCACTCCTTCTTAAAACTTAGCATTTATTGCTCCATATAAAACATATCCAACGTTTCAGTCGCCATGCGACTTTCATCAGGGATAAGTTCTTAAACCACGCATAAATCACCAATGGATACTCTGTGACAAGAGCACAAGCAAGCCACAGATAAGCTAAACCTACCTGCCATCTGTACCCTACGCAAACCCACACACAATACACACTGACACCCTCTACCACCCCCTACCAGGCAACCAGATATACCCCAGCAGGCAAAGTAACTTCAAAGGATATATACAAAGATATACACCCACCTTTTACTGCAAATGGAAAAGACTTCTAGGAAAGGAAGGGTAATTATAATTAGAGATTTCAACTATCCTGAAATTGACTGAAGCAATATGACTTACAGCAGAACAAAGAGAAACATTTTTTTAAGTATGATTAATGATAATTTTCTGTCCCAAAAAAGAGGCCTTGCTTGACCTAGTGCACTCAAGCAATTCTGGCATAATGAACAGTGTACAAGTAAGGAAAATTTAGGCAACAGTGACCACAATATGGTATCCTTTGAAATTTGTTATGAGAAACCCAATAGCAAGGGTTTAACCAAAATATTCAATTTTAAAAAGGCTAATTTTACAATGCTAAAAGAAATATTAAATGATATTCAGTGGGATGTAATTTTCAAAGATAAAAATGCACAAGAATCATGGAATGTGTTTAAAATTTTCTTCGACAAATATAAACATCAATATATACCATTGGGGAATAAGCACAAGAGAAGTAAAGTGAAACCAGTGTGGCTTAATAACGAGGTTTGCAGGGAAATAAGAAATAATAAACATGCTTTTAAAGTGTTTAAGTTAAATCTACAAGTATATTAATGACAAAAACATTAAGGTCGATATTGGTCCTGTTAAGGCTGAGACAGGTGAATTGATTAGTGAGGATAAGGCTATGGATGGCACCCTAAATACATTCTTTGCTTCAGTATATACAAAGGAAGCAACAATGACAGGCCATGGGCAAACAGACAAAACCACAGAATTTCCACCATGTACATGGCTTAATGAGGACGATCTCCAAAAGAAACTGGAAAGGGTTATGGTGAATAAAGCACATGGACCTAACGGTATACACCCATGGGTACTTAAGGAGCTTATGGCGCAATTCAAGAAATGTTCGCATCTGATAAAGGCATTTTTGTGCGCAGATAGATTTTGAACATGTTCTGTAACGGAAGCTGAGAAGGGACCGCGTCGCCTTCCGCCGTCGTTCCTGGGTCTCTCCTTCTCGACGCAGATAAGCGCCGTCAGGTGCACCGGTTGGAGTATGGACGGTCACTGGAAACAGCCACAGGATCGCTGGAAGCAGGGAAGCAGGGAAGAGTCCACGTCGCCGCCTGACAGTCCACGAAGTTAGGTCGCAGGAAACTGGCAGCAGGCGGTCGGCGATTCAGGATACTTGGCGCAGATGGGTATCAGAGTGGATACTTTAGACCATAAGCAATACAAGACTCCAGGACTCCTTGTTCACTCCAAAACAGAACTCTCTTTATTGGCAAAGACCACAGATATTTATACAGAAATCTTGCATTGCCTCTTATGGGGAAACCAGGTACAATAGGCTTAATCCAATCATTTCACAGTAGACAAAAGGGCAACAGGCGATGGCCCAACAAACACAATAACTCAGACATGATTGCATTTCAGATACAAAAAAGGTTGATGGACAAAGACTTGAGGTTTTGAACTAATTACCACACTGCAGGGGTTCTGACTGCATTTCACAATGGTTAAGTTAACACCCAGCAGGAGGTCTGGCTACAGTACACATAGTCAGTGCCTTGAGGGACTACAATACATATTGAAAGTAAATATGTTCAAACTCAAATGATTAACCCTTTGCAGGTCAGAAGAGTTTGCAGCACCCAAGCCTTGAATTGTTCTTTCCTCTGGTACAGCTGCCTATCCACATAAGGCTAGCCAAAATCTCTTAGTCCAGGATAAGGGCTTGAGAGATCGTATGCCAGGGCACAAAGGAGTGTCCAATATCCATAATCCTTGGGCCCAGGGGTGAATAAATGCCATGCCCACACAAGAGCTCCCAGTAACGGGTAGGATCCGTTACATTTCTCCCCCTTTTTTGTACCAAGCCAGCGGTTGCAATAGGAAATGCTGGCTTGGCGATGTAAGAGAGCATTGCTGCTGTGAGCCCCTTGTCCGGGCCTGGTAATAGAAACAAGTCCTTTGTCCTGAACCAGGGGTACAGTCTTGGTTCTTAATCCTGGGCCAGGGATATTGGTGCCTGCTGGCCCTGGCAATCACCAAATTGGGCGGCCTCTCCTGGGCTATGCTCCACTCAGAGCTGGAGTCCAATGTTGGGGTTAGACCCTCCTGGGTCTGGGGCCAGGGGCTCAGGGTCCAGAGCCAGTACATACGGTGGATCTCCCTGGGGCAATTGTGTCTCTGGATCCTCAGGGACCTGGGAATCAAAGTGTGGGGAGAGGGGCACATCTCCCCCTTTTAGTTGGGCAAGTGCCCCAGAGGGACAGGAGAGGATGTTTGTCCCACTCCCCTGTGCTGGGGCAACGTTCTGGGGCACATTCCAACCCCCCATGCAGAACTCAGGGAATTCAGGGGGCACAATCGTTGGGCTGGGGATGAGGACTGTTGTCCCATTCATCCCAGCCAGAGTTTCACAGGGCCTGGTGCGCTCGCTCCCACGCCCCACGCCAGGGGTTACAAGGGTGCTGATGGGGAACGCATTCCCACCCATCAGTTCACAGTTCAAATCCACAGGAGGAAATGGGGTCTTGGGGCAACATCCAGGGTCTTCCGGGGCAGTAGCAGCACTGCAGTGAGGCAGTGTGTTGGACCCTTCTTCTTTCTGGCCCCTCACATCAGGGCCATCTCTTCTCTTGGGGAGGAGGGCACTCTCAATCCTTCTAGCCATCTTATCCATGTACCTGGAGAATACATTCTTCCCCTTCTCCAGGGCAACAGCAACAGGGGACGGACTGGGGCTGCTGGTGGGGACCTGCATCTCCTTCACCACAGCAGGGGTTTCCCAGACCCTGGTGAGCTCACTCCCACTCACCAGGTCAGGGTTTACAGGGGGGCTGATGGGGCACTCTTCTCCACCCATCAGTTCACACAACATATCCTCAGGAGGGCCAGCAGCACTGCTCTCTTCCAGTCCGCTGGGGTCCTCCTCTTGTAGGCCATCACTTTCCAGGGCCTTCTCTGCCTTGAGGGAGACCGCAGTCCCATCCCTCAAGGCGGCATCCTCTGTGGCCCTGGAGAGCACATACCGCTCCACTTCCATGGCGTTTTCCAACCCCACAGGGGGCATCATCTTGGGGCTGCTGGTGAGCTCTTCCACACTCACTACAGCAGGGGGGTCATAGGGACTGATGGGCTCTCTCCCACCCATCAGCTGGGACATACAATCGCTGCTGGTGGGGACCTGCATCTCATCCACCGCAGCTGGAAAGACAGGGGAAGGGGCAACATGCCTATCAGGGGAGACGTCTGTCCCATCCCCTGATGCCGAGGCATCTTCTTCACTGAGGAGGAACGCATTCCCACTCCTCAGCTCAGGGAAAATACAGTTCAGGGGCAAAGGGGTATCAGGAAGGACGATTTTCCCACTTCCTGATGCAGGGGCAACAACAGGGGCACTGGTGAGGAACGAATTCCCACTCACCAGTGTGGAGTGAACAGGGGAAACTCCATCCAGGTCCTCAGCTTCACTGAGGCCCTCCTCAGATGAGTGACCCCCCCAGTTTTCTTCTTCCTCTAGGGCCTCCCGAATTTCTTGCACTAATTTGGCATACATGTATTCCACCTCACACTCCCAACTGACTGTGTCGCTCAAGTCCTCTTGCAAGCTCATGGGGACGTACCCCCCTAGCATATCTTCTCGTTTGGCCAAAAGCTCCAAGAAACGGTCGTTTTCTGGACTGCCAAAGTTCGAATCCCACAGATAAGCATCCCATACCAGCCCTTGGATCTTACATCGCAAGCGGGCCGGGGAGAAGGTTACTGGGAGCACGGGGCCATACTCTTGTTCAATGTGATTTACCAGCATCCAGTAGGCATCTTGCATCCGTAGCTCCTCTGTGATGCAACCACCCAGTTCTGGAATAAAGTCATTTACAATATCGCCCAGCCAGAAACTCCACTGAGACCGGATTAATTCAAAGCGATCCTCATATGACCCAAAAGCATCCTCCATATCTCACTTGATGCAACCGATGAATGAAGGAGAAATCCCACCGCTATGCCACCAATGTAACGGAAGCTGAGAAGGGACCGCGTCGCCTTCCGCCGTCGTTCCTGGGTCTCTCCTTCTCGACGCAGATAAGCGCCGTCAGGTGCACCGGTTGGAGTATGGACGGTCACTGGAAACAGCCACAGGATCGCTGGAAGCAGGGAAGCAGGGAAGAGTCCACGTCGCCGCCTGACAGTCCACGAAGTTAGGTCGCAGGAAACTGGCAGCAGGCGGTCGGCGATTCAGGATACTTGGCGCAGATGGGTATCAGAGTGGATACTTTAGACCATAAGCAATACAAGACTCCAGGACTCCTTGTTCACTCCAAAACAGAACTCTCTTTATTGGCAAAGACCACAGATATTTATACAGAAATCTTGCATTGCCTCTTATGGGGAAACCAGGTACAATAGGCTTAATCCAATCATTTCACAGTAGACAAAAGGGCAACAGGCGATGGCCCAACAAACACAATAACTCAGACATGATTGCATTTCAGATACAAAAAAGGTTGATGGACAAAGACTTGAGGTTTTGAACTAATTACCACACTGCAGGGGTTCTGACTGCATTTCACAATGGTTAAGTTAACACCCAGCAGGAGGTCTGGCTACAGTACACATAGTCAGTGCCTTGAGGGACTACAATACATATTGAAAGTAAATATGTTCAAACTCAAATGATTAACCCTTTGCAGGTCAGAAGAGTTTGCAGCACCCAAGCCTTGAATTGTTCTTTCCTCTGGTACAGCTGCCTATCCACATAAGGCTAGCCAAAATCTCTTAGTCCAGGATAAGGGCTTGAGAGATCGTATGCCAGGGCACAAAGGAGTGTCCAATATCCATAATCCTTGGGCCCAGGGGTGAATAAATGCCATGCCCAGACAAGAGCTCCCAGTAACGGGTAGGATCCGTTACATGTTCTAATCCAGGAAGCTGAATACGAACGCTTCTTGAATTGCTCATAAAAAAAAAATATGTGCAGCTGTTCGCTAATCCTGATTTTTTCATGCGCAATTCAAAAAAATCATGCGCAAACCTATTCCCTGGTGGTTTTTACACGGGAAATAGAGATTGCACATGTTTCTTGCATCGCGCCATTATTTCAGTAATAGCAAGACCATTATTCTTAATACTAGCACGTGGGATGGCGTTGCCCCTCATGTTATGACCGTTGGAAGTACATGTCTGAAATGTAGTCACACTGATAAACATAGACAAATGCAACACACAGACAGACATATAAGGTGAGCGGCCAGAAACATGCAAAAGACATAAGCATACACACCGGAGATGCACACATGTAGACACAAATGTAACAGATGTACAGACATACACACACGGAACAGACATGCTCACACACAGGCAACAGACGTACACACACGCAAAAGACATACACATCCTCACACAGAGGGGACACTGACACAGTGATAGCTGCCCCCTGCGTATGGAGGTTCCGGCTCTTGCTGGTTCCCTGGATCTGTAGGTTCTGATTGTAGAAATGTGGGCTGTGGCCACCCTGGGATTAGAGTAGGAGCTTTACAGTGCTATGTATGTAACAGTATTCAGAGCATTAGAAGCCAAATGTAGCCCTCCCAGTGGACATTGTTTCACAACGTGTTGCCGTCCCCTGTCTAGTTCTGAAACTGCTAAATCAGTGGTATTTGTTATTTCCTTTACTTTCGGGCAGAATTCCAGTATTATGCCTCTGTGTGTGTGTGTGGCATGTAGAAGTGGAAAGCAGAAAATAAAATGAGATTATGTGAGAGAGACTTATACTAGCATGTTAAGCTATAGAGTGCCATGCAGTATACAGCGGAAAGACATCCAGTTTGTTGTGGTGCAAGCATTAGTTACCTCTCTGGCACTCAAATGGTTAAATAGAGTGCTGTTAATATATAAAGAAGTTGTCCCGATGACATATATAATGTAGATTCAGTGCTCCACGTTACTGTCCCCGGTACAGCGGAGACACTCTTCTCCCCACAATGTGGCTTGCAATGTCCAGATGCATATCTATATATATAAAAGAATAAGCCTCATTGCATAATTTATGGTACCTCACACACAGAACATAATTTATGTCTCCTCAGAAAACACATTGAACAGAATGCCTCATTACATAACTTATGTCTCATTAGGAGACACAACTCCTATTGGCTGATTCAATGGGGATTTTACTGCTCCCATTGGGTGATTCAATGGGGGCATGTTTATTATACAGGGAGTTGGCCCGCCCCCTCCAGCCTGCCCACCACTATCCAACTGACAAAAAAATATATAGCTGCCACTAGCTCCTGAAGTAGGGGATATCAATAACTTCTCCTGGTCCACACAGACTCTCACTCAGGATAATGACCCCACAAACACACTGTTTCACCTCCCACAGATAACTGTAACCTCCATACACTCTGTGTCACCTCCCACAGATAATTGTAACCCTCCATACACTCTGTGTCAGTACGAGGGTGTAATGTAACACTCAGGGATAAACTTAATAGCAACTCTTTTATTTAATTATTTTCATCTCTTCAGTCAACCTCCCTAACTGTCTGTTTTCAACTGTCACTCCTCCACTTCCTGCTTCCTGATTCCCACCCTTTCTCCTTAAAGGTAGAGAGATGCTTTGCTGTATGTTACAGAGGGCAAGCCTCAAACACCACTTTCTATTTGTTCCCTCAGCATATTGTTACGCTGCCTTAACTGAAGAGCCACCGTGTGTTACATTGCTATGTTACCTCAACTTAAGTAAGGAGGAGTTACTGCTCCCATTGGGTGATTCAATGGGGGAGTGATTTAAATCATGCAGGGAGTTGGCCTGCCCCCACTATCCAGCCCGCCCACCACTATCCAAGTAACTGAAAAAACAAAATGGCTGCCACTCGCTCCTACATCACAGACACAAACAAATCAGACAAAAAACACACACACACTCTCACACACACTCAATCATATATACTCACAATATTTCTCACACTCTCTCACTCACACACTCTCATTCACACACTCTCACTCACACACTCAATCACACACACTCACACTCTCTCACTCACACTCTCTCACTCACTCATACACCCTCTCACTCACTCACACTCACACACTCTCACTCAATCACACACACTCACGCAATCACTCACACGCAATCACTCACACTCACACGTAATCACTCACACTCACACCCCGGGAGCCAGCACGATCCACCTTCCACCATAGTCTCACTCACACTCACTCACACCCCGGGAGCCAGCACGAGCGACCTTCTACCGTAGTATGTGCAATTACCACATGCATTTCAACTACATGAATGAATGCCACTCACTCACACACACTCACCCCCTTATGACTCACTTCTGTGTGTGTGTGTGCCTGTGTGTTCCTCACTGTGTGTGTTGCATGTCTGTATCACACTCTATGTGTCTGCATGTTGTGCATTGCGTGTATGTGTGTATGACTGTGTCGCTCTTTATGCATCTCAGTGCATGCGTGTGCATTTGTGTGTGCCTCTGTGTGTTTGTCTTGCATCCGTGTGTGTGCATTAATTCCTTAAATATCCTGACGGGCAGCGCCGTCCCACATTGTTAGCATATATATATATATATATATATATATATATATATATAATCAGACCGTGTGGTGGGGCAACAGGACCCCTAATGATACCCCCAGCTACTGATCTGATGCCAATTTGGTAACTCAATCGTATCCACTGTTGCCTGTCATAGAACATTCCCTTAACCAAACACAAAAAAAAAAAAAAGCATTTAACCCTCTGCTTTTATACATATATGCACTGCTTTGCAACCTTTCTACATCCAAGATTTTAAAAATTAAATGTTTTATGTTAACTGATAAATAAACTGCTGGAATGAAGATATACACTATATACAATAAATCAGGAGAAAATATCTGCTGCAGGGGGATTTAGAGTGTGCTGGCCACACCCATAACTCAGAATGTGGGTGTGGCCAGCACTGTTGAAGTACCCTTCAAAATGTGGCAGCCCTGAGAGTAATCAAAAAGTGAGTCAAATCTTGTTTCCCAAATCTGTACAGCAGTTGATTGCACTAGCTGATGTAGGAAGAACATATCCAGCCTGAGACCTTTACCTCTCTCTTTCAGAGCCAGCTGGCAGGAGCATCTCTGAACCTGCAGGGAGTAGCGTAGCCTGGGAGCCTCTGACCTACGCAGTGCTGATGGACTCCAGACCTTGCCTTACTGTGCCAGGAAAGGGAGATTTCAGACATGGACAAATAACACAATGGCTATTAAACAGAACCATCATAAATTAAACAGGTCACAGAGCTAAACAAGAACATTGTAATTTGATACTCAAGGGCAGAGAGTTCATGTTCTCCATTTATACAGTGATAATGGGACACTTCGTTAAGCCTTTGAGTTCCAGAGGGGTGTGCAATGCATGCATAGCCTTCAGTGAGTTAAACCTTATTCGACAGAAAGGCTCTTAGACATTAATGAGGAAGAATCAGATTAATGCATGATGACATATGTATAAAGACATAAGTGGAACAATTCCAAGGCAAACAACTGCACAATTTGTTTTAATAAAATGAACCCATTGGATGCTGGAGAGGTCTCCAATACATTGCTTTGCAATGCTTTAGCCCTTTGAGTGCCAGAAGGGTACCCAAAGCATTGTGAAGCCATGCTTTGTGTACCTCTCTGGCACTCAAAGAGTTAGACATTGCATCTAAAGTAGGATTAGTGCATTGTCAGATGTGTAACTGTTGGGAACTACAACTCCCATCATCCCCGACATGTTCAGTAACTGTCTCCCTCTGATCTAAGAAGTGAAAACCCAGATTTAAAAGGCAGCCATCATAGCAAACAAACCTGGGGCTGCTCTGTGCATCCCCAAAATAGCTTCTATCAGCCATCTGAGGGGTCATGAGTTGGCAACGCAACCCGGAAGTATATGGCTCTCCTCCATGTGCAGTCTTCACAAAGCCACTGTGTCCAGCTTTCATGCTTGATACATAGGGCCTGGGGGGTGACCTTTGTTGCTCAGGACAGGAAACTGAGAGAAGATAGTCTGGCAGATGACAGTGTCGCAGTTCAGTCTCTTCCTGAGGTGACACTGTTTTCAAACCCCCGTTACACTTCCCTTTTATTTTCTGGGGGTCTCTATGTAACCCAATATCATCAGCAGGTCTGCTTCCAGGGGAACAGAACTTCCAAAGGGGTATCTGTTGGAGGATAACTGCCCTTTAAGTTCAATGAGAATTTTTATTAGTTACATAGGTTCCAGTCATTCTGACCCAGAATTCCTGCACTCTTTTACTTATACATTTGCCCCATATAATCCTTTTGTTTTATCTCTCTCTCTCTCTTATTAAGCAAACAAAAAAATATGATTGGTGCAATAAAATATGGAGCAATTAACCCCGTGACGACCAGAGGGGGTGCAAGCATGGGTTTGCAATCCATTTCACAACCCTCTGGTCCTCCGTGGCTTAATGATTACCATATACTTGACACAAGTAGGATAAGTGAAACAAATATTGTTATATATTCTGCACAGACCGTGTGTGTACCTTCATATAGACACAATGTACCTATACAGAAAGTTAATTCAGGAGTTAGCTATACACTTAGCCCCACCTTTAACAGTGTTGCATCCTTATTATCTGTGTGACATGGCCAGTGGGAGAAATGATCAGTTCTGGTAATGGTCATGTATGACTGATCAGTAATGAGTTATGACCAGGAAAATAACAGTGCATGATCAGTTTACTCCTCTTTCTAAGAGAACTCCTTCCTTAAAGAAAAACAATGAATCAATACTGCATGAAGTGATTTTCCCCAGTTTAATTTTTAGTTATTACTGTATATCGGGCTGGATTCAAAGGCAGGAGATTTCCTATTGAAGTCTATGGTGATACCTAGAGATAAAAGCAGAGATACAATTAGCACCTGCATTTGAATCCACCCCATCATGTCCATGGCTCAAACATGATTCTCTATGCAGAATTCATGGACTTCAAACTGGTCCCTGATATGTTCTTAATTGTACTGAATGCTCTTATTGACTTTTTACTTAAATAGCCTTTCTGGTAACATGTAAGTATGAAAATAACTAATTTATTTAACATGGCAAAATATTCATTAATTTATCTGAAAAGCTGCATAAGACTGCCTATATTAAGTGACTGCATGTTAAATAATACACTTTTTAAGATGCTCCTGAATCTTATCCCTATTTCATCCTGCCTCTTGAAGGTACATTGCTTGATTATGTTGTCTTTGACTAGATATATCCTTTTGAGTGCCAGAGGGGTAAGAAAAGCAATGTGTTGCGTACCACTTTGGCATTCAAAGGGATAAGCTCCCACTTACGTCTTCTTATAAAAACCTTCATTGGGTGGAGTTGCTGTTCTTGAATCCTGCAAGAAAAAATCATGCCTGCCTTCATGAACATGATATCCAACAATAATTAAAGCTCAATTTAGGGAAACACATTAAGTTTTTATACCCATACTAAAGTGGGCAGTTATTACTGGACATTAGTGTTCCTTTCAAATACCAACCTGACACACAAGCAATTATTGCTCAAAAGGTTATCCAGACAAAATGTCCCATATAAACATTTTGCCTGCTCAGTTCGTATAGGAGTAATATAGGCCCATACAAAACATTTGTACCATTGCCTCTACAATCCGTATACCAGTGTGAAGCCCAGTAAACACATTATTAAACATAAAAACAAGAAAGGGAAAGAGGTAGGAAAATAGAGAAACAGGAGACAGCAACAGCAATATAATGTAGTATATTCATTATAGAGTTAACACAATTAAAATATAGACAGGATGAATAGTATCTGACTCTCATTTTAATGAAGTACTTGAACTAGGGGATTATGCACTAAGGGGTGATAAAGAGGTGAGATCAAGGAGATGACTTCTTTGGTTTCTGTATTATTCTATAGAGCCTATTCACTAAGCTCTCCAAAGCTGGAGAAATCTTAGTGCATAGGCTGCATAGAATAACATAGAAATTGAAGAACCGATATCACTGGAGAAGTCATATCCACTTTATCACCTCTTTATCATTCCTTAGTGCATAACCCCCCTAGTCTCATTATAAGTGCATGAGTTGCAGTTCTTTCTGCCAGATTATTGTCCTGGTGACACACAATGTTGTTCGGTCTCAGGAACTCCAGTGTCTCCTCAGGATTATCAGGTACTTTGTGGCCCAGTTTTCTCTGGTGTCTGTTTCTCACTAGTGTTCAATCTTAATACAGTAAATCTGAGTACAAATAGACTTCATCAGGGTCTTTCCCAGCCAGAGCACAGGCTGACAATATGGTATGTGAATAGATTTTTATTTTGTTTTTAATTCTTTTTATTTTATACATATATATTGACATATGAAAATTATATATCTAGCACTGTAATTTTTTTGTTTAGTAAATAGAAATGTTTGTCTAAGTTCTAACAAACTTACCTACTGAAGAGTGTGTTGATTAAGTAAGGTAACCCATATTACTCCATAGAATTAAGGCGCTAATTGGACTTGGGTGTGTGTGTGTGTGTGTGTGTGTGTAAGTGCATGGCGAGACTGGATTTGAGGGTTAATCCTCACTTTTGGGCTCTATGTGGAAAGTGAGGTTTAATCTGAGTGGTTTGACAGAGTGTGTGTATCAGTGACATCTTCATATTTTTCTTATGTTTTGTTACAAAACTTGAGCACTGTGCTGTTCATTTAACTCTGATTATCTTCCCCAGTGACCTTGATATATGGGGAAACCCCCTAGTGCCCCAAAGAATTGGCTCCCAGCTCAACATTGGAGGCTGACTCTTGCCAAGCATCTCCTCAGTCATCTGGAGGCTAGCAGCAGCTATATATATATATATATATATATATATATATATATATATATATATATATATATATATATATATATATATATATATATATATATATATGCAGTCTTGCAAGCTCTCTGACTAACTTTCCTCATTCTGCTCCTCCTATATTTATTGCAACATGAGAGAGTGTGGGGACTTTCATGAACTTCTGGTTCGTTATACCAGAAGTTTATGTGGGCAGCTCACTCATTCTCACAGAACCCCCCAGAACAAAAGTATCAGGAGGAACAGGCCACAGCACGGCCATAACAGGTAAGGAGCCTATTTTTATATTTTGGTGTTAGTGTTCCTTTAATATTAAAAGGAATTTGAAATTTGGATGGCACTGGCAACTTACTTACAAATTAGGTAAGTTTCAAGTAAGCATTGCCAAGTAACTGTAATCTTATAAAATACACAAAAATGTAGTTTGAAATATCACAATCTTCTACCCATCTTCTTGTAGTCATAGAACCACACATACTCCAACTGCTGCTCCTGTCTTGTTCTTCTGTCCACCATTACTTACATTTGTTCTGTGGAATCCTTTAAACTACTTCAGGGAACTCTGGGGTTACATGCAACATGGACCTTGATTATATTGCAATACATAACTTTGGCAATTTAGTACCTTGGTATTTGGCGATACTTATCAAGAGTTTATCTACACACTTGCCCATACATATCAGTAGAAATCTGTTGGATCAGACATGACAAACTCAAATAGAGTTGAGGGCCTCATAATCAACATTTCCTTTGGATTCTGCTGTCCACCTGCATTTCATTGTAGAATGTTGGCGTTTAGATACAAATATTGAGAGTGTTGGTCTCCCATCCCCTCTCCCATTACCCAGGTTTCTCCATTACCCTCTCACTTCCACATGTCTCTTCACACTTGCCTTCTATGGTAGTTCCAGGTTACAGTGAGGTTACCTCCATGCAACCCGGAAGCCAGAACATTGTGATTTAAGAAGTACATTTGTGATACAATGGCTACCAGTAGAAAGTGCACCTCATGATCCATGTTAATCCTCAGTGTACCACAGGGGTGTGCACCACTCTCTGCACCTCAAAGGTTTAAACACCATCAATTAAACCTTCTTGTTCATCACACAGAAGAGGCAACCTGACCATGGGGCTGAAATAAAAATTCTATAAATCCCCATTGATTTAAACGTGACGTTTATCCCCTTGAGGTCTCAATCACATTCCAAAGCAATGCATTAGAGATCTTAATAGAATTCAAGGGGTTACGCCCCCATGTATCATCATACAGCAGTAAGTTATGTCTTTTTAATTACTATGTATAACTGAAGGACATGTCCTTTCCTCCAAGACCTTCTCTCTCTACAAGCTTTTATCTCTCTCTCAAAATGTTCTCTCTTGTTTCTCTCTCTTCTAACTCTGGAGCATTTCTGTCTATCACTTGAGCTTTCCCTTCTCTCTCAAGCTTTTCTTTCTTGAGCTTTTCATTCTGTCTGTCTGTCTGTCTGTCTCTCTCCCTCTCTCAAGCTTTTCTTTCTGTCTCTCGAGCTTTTACCTCTCTCGCTTAGACTTTTCTCTCCCTTGAGCTTCTCACTCGTTCAAGATTTTCTCTCTCTCTCTACTGAGTTTTTCTCTCCTTCTTTCTCTCAAGCTTGTCTTTCACTCTCTCAAGGTTTTCTTTCTCTCTCCCTCTTTCAGAGCTTTTCTCTCTCTCTCCAGAGCTTTTCTCTCTTTCTTTCTATCTCTCTCTCTCTCTCCAAAGCCTCTCTCTCACATTTTTCTCTCTCAAGCTTTCTCTCTCACTCTCAAGCTTTTATCTGTCTCTCTTGAGCTTTTCCCTCTCTCTCTTAAGCTTCTCTCTCTTGAGCTTCTCTCTCACTCAAGATTTTCTCTTCCTTCTCTATCCTATCGCTCAAGCCTTTCTCTCTTTTAAGCTTTTCTCTCTATATATATCTCTCTCTCTTTCAAGCATCTCTCACTTTCTAGAGCTTTTTTTCTACTGCTCAAGCTTTTCCCACTCTCTCTCAAGCTATTTCTCTCTCTTTCTCTCAAGCTTTTCTCATTCACTCTCTCAAGCCCCTCTCTCCCCTCTTTCTCTCTCCCTCTGTTTCTCTTGCCCTCTAGCTCCTCTCTCTCAGCCTTTTCTTACGCCTTTTCTTTTAAATAAACTTTTTAAACAGAGTCCCCGTCTTGTTCCTTCATTAAAAGAATTGAAGAATTAATTCATTCATCACAGTTACATGAGTTCCCCGAACGGAGACGGGGCTAGTCTCTCCTTATGCCTACGTTGTCAGTGAATTTTGGTATAAAAAACCCTGACTATTGATAAATGTGAGTAGATCAGTGTTTATTTCATACTATTGTTGTATAGTGAACGTATCACACAATTTGGCTCTTTCTCTTTTTTCCTTTATGTCTTTTCGATATTCTCCTCTCCCCGCTCTCTCTCCAGAGCCTCTCTCCCAGCTCTCTCTCCAGAGTCTCTCTCCCTGCTCTCTCCAGAGCCTCTCTCCCTGCTCTCTCCAGAGTCTCTCTCCCTGCTCTCTCCAGAACCTCTCTCCCCGCTCTCTCTCCAGAGCCTCTCTCCCCACTCTCTCTCCAGAGCCTCTCTCCTCCTCTCTCTCCAGAGCTTCTTTCTCTCCCTCTAGTCTTTCTCTCTGTATAGAGCCTCTCTCTCTCTCTGCACAGCTTCTCTCTATGTATCTCTCTCTCACACTGTTGAGCTTCTCTCTCTATTTCTCTCTCTTTCTCTCTCCTTCTCTCCAGAGCTTCTCTTTATCTCTCTCTATCCCCTTCCTCCAGGTCTTCTCTCTCTCAAAAGCTTCTCTTTCTCACTCCAGATCCTCTCTCTCTCTTTCTCTTTCTCTCGCACTCTCTCTGGAGCTTCTCTCTCTCTCCCCCTCCTCTTCCCTCCAGCTTCAAGAGACCTGCCTCAGTGTAAGCTGCCACTGTTCTCTTCATTTTAGACTTCTTTTTTATTTTTATGATTTTATATGGGACTGTATAATCCCCATTAGGTGGGTTCCTATTAACTGGCTTCCCTGGAGTTTAATTGACTTGAGAGAGAGTTGTCCAGTTCAGACGTGTATTTCTGGCCCATTTTCCTGTGGAGGTTGACTTTATTATAAGTCTGTGCCTCACTACTGATCTTCTCTGAGGTACTGTATTTAAAAATAGGAGACTGAAGACTGGTATGGTAACCATTTGAATGCTGTGGTCCTTTCTCTTAAGTCCCTGCTATTACTTGGCACTCACTGGAATATGGTGTTCTTGCCTATTTTCCACTCAGTTCTTCTTACTTCCCTTTCATCCTATGTTCTAAAGGTTTCTTTTTATGTTGTATGAGTTTAACCCTTTCTGTTCATGGGCTATTATTGCATTCTTATAACTGGGTTTTCTTCTGTTAAAGCAGATAGCTTTATTTTATTCCATTTCGCTATGTATATATATATATGTTTCAGCCTTATTTCTGCACTTTCTTCATACCACATTGTGGCCATCTTTGTTTCATAGAAGTCCATGGAGAATCTTTACAGGGATATAACTCTGCACCCATTTCACTTACAAGGATCAGAGTCAAAATGAATCATTGGGCCTGCTCTATTGCATGATTAGTGTGGGGACAATGGAGGAGATAGTGTGGGGACAATGGGGGAGATGTATAAAACTGGTGTTATAAAGAAAGTGTCTGAGAGAGACATAAGTATATGTATAAACATTTAGCAACATTTTCTCTAAGTGCTAACTTCAGTTAGTTAGCGGAGTAAAAATGATCCTGGCCAAATAAGAATTGTGTCCCAATGTATTTATAAAGAAATGTACTAATTGCGCCAAAAAATAAAGGCAGTTTTAGGCATTAAATCTTAACGCCAGTTATAACCTGTTCTTGATGGAACTATAGTGACAGCTATATGTGTGAAAATGTATTCACAGGTGCAAATTTTTTCAGATTATTCTCAGATAGACATATTTATAAACGTGACTTTACCCCTTTATAAATATGACCAGGCGTTGTGAATATTAGCGACAATTATTAACCCCTTAACGACAGATGACTTACCAGGTACGTCCCGCAGAAACTGTCACTTAGTGACAGAGGACGTACCTGGTAAGTCATGGAAGTCCGCGTCTCCGTGCGGCTGCACGCCGCTCGGAGACTCCGGACTCATTTAAAAAAAAAAAAAAAAAAAAATGTTCCTCGGGCGTTAAGGTGACAGCCGCGTACGAACGCGGCTGTCACTAAGGGGTTAAGTATACAGTAAGAAGGCTTCTTATACATCCCCCACAATTTAATTTCAGACCACTTAAATTAACTATTTTTACATGACTCGAGAAACACTGTTTGCTCAGCATATGAAATTGGAAACTATATTCCCCAAAATCCCCTATATCCCAGGCTGTGTGAATTGAGCAGGGTGTTGCTTTGTCAGACATCTTGTTCCCTCATTACATAGGCTACGCAGAGGCTGGTCTCTCTGCTATACCTTTCCAGTTTAACTCCTTGCAATCCGATAAGTACCTTTTTTGGGTATTTCTGTGTATTTTCTCATAATTTTTTAGTACTCTGGACTTTGTCATACCTTGGGTATTTTTCTCTGAAAATGTTAAGTTCCAAGGGACACATGGGGAAATCTAACCCTAAGGATTCAGGGCCTCTTTAATCATTTTATTACACTGTTCCTTATGCTAAAATGGGTCTCTACATGAATATCTATGCACCCTATGTTCCTCTTGCACTACAACTCCCCCATGGCCCTCCACAGCAGAACAAGTGCCATTTTGGGTTAAGGTGCAGATATAATATGTTGTTTCTATCACTTTAGCTATTCAAGGGGTTCTTCATTCTTGGTAAAATAGGCAGCCTTCCTAGGATTTGGGCTTTACTTATATTAAGGTTCAAATCTCAGCCCTCTTTTTCAGAAGTGTATTGCATTTCTTTCTGAAGTCAAGAACTTTATTCAGGGGGTGACTTATAACTACACTACCTTTAGGGATTCCACTTCTCTGTGGGATCTGAACCTGGTGTTAGTTCTCCAGAGACCTTTTTTAAGCCCCTTTTGTCTGTTTCTTTGTGTCTCCTGACACTTAAGATGGCCTACCTTTTGGCTATTGTATCTGATCACAGAGTTGCTGAACTAAAAGCTCTGTTTTGTAAACCCCCTTTCCTGACTTCTCACAAGGATGAGGTGGTTATTCATAATCTCAGAGGTTTTTGCCCAAAGACATCTCGGATTTTCACATAAAGCAGGAAATTGTTCTACCTTCTTTTAGCCCTGATCCATGTCTTAATTACTACATGTATTGCATGCAGCCTTTTAGGAAATCTGACTTTTTGTCATCCCTGAGTGCCCCCGAGTGGGCCAGACTGTGTCTAATGTTACCATTGCTTCTTGGTTCAAGAACACTATCGAGCAGGCTTATGTGATCAGAAAGAAACCTTTTTCTTTTCCAGTCATGGCACAATATACTAGGTCTGTGGGCATTTCTTGGGTCTATAAGAATCGGGCCTCTGCTAAGCAGCTGTGTAAGGCAACATGGTCGTCTCTGTACACTCACTCCAAACACTACTATGTCAATGTCCTGGCCTCAGCGGAGGCCAGTTTTGCCCATAAGTTCCTTCAGGAGGTGGTCTTGTTTAGGGACTCTTTTATTACTCTTTCTTTATGCAGATCTCTAAACCCCGTTGGTTTTTGTTCTTATTCAGTTGCTTAGTGTGCAAGTTTGGTGTCTGTTGACACCTAATGTTAATGGACTGGTGGTTATGCTTTACATAATAATGTTAGGCACTAAGACTGATACATATTTTCAGTTATACATGTTGCCAGTTATCAGGAGTTATTCAATTATGTTTTTACCACTTAGGATTCTTATGGTCTTACATGTATGTGAACTTTTTCGTAATAGAAGTGATGCCATTATTTATATATTTACTCCAATTTTCTATGGCAAATCATGTATACATTTTGTAATGTATGCATTAAATTATTGTAGTCTTATTCATTATACATGTTGCAGATCCAGGCGATTTTTGGTAAGTTACCATTATTTCTTGCTACTTTGCTATGGATTACTTATCGGGAGTTAACAAATATCCACATCTGAAATATTCTCTATAGGAGGAATCAATCTGCAGAAAGTGGTGTAACAAATTGAAACCAAGCCAAGCATAATACTATATAACAATCAAAAGCATAATGATAACTGAACAATTTTAAAATAATAAAGTTATATACATAAATATTTAGTGAAAGCAGTTTGCCACATGATGCTCCAAAGTCTGAAATCCTCATCCAAAACAAAATGCCATTACAACTTTAAGGTTTCCCCACTAGATGGAGACAAAAGTTTTCAAAAATATATTTGATTGAATCCTCCTTTCACTACATGATGATTCTTGGGTGTGTGCGATTAAACACCTGGGGAAGGTGCATTAAAGTTCGATGTAATGGCGAAGTGTGTTTAGCGATGGGTGGGGATCACTTTGCCATAGAAAATATGACACTTCACTATATGCACTAAGAGTTGTGTGTGCAAGGGGAGGGGGAGACACTTTAATCATTAGCATATGATGGTGATGTAATGCTGGAGATTAGGGAGGGTATGTGGGGAGAGTGGAGAGGATGAGATCAGCCTTCATCATCAATATCATCCCTCCCTTAACCCCTTTAGTGTCACAGGGATATTAACCAGAGTACAGCAAAGTCATATGTTTATATACCAGTTGGTAATATGGAAACAGCTAATCAGCTGGTTCAGATAAACAAAGAACCAGCAGAGATGCCGTTACATGGAGAGTGGATTGTTTATGTTACAACCCTTTCAGTGCCACAGGGTTGAGCAGAGCATTGAAGAGCAGTCCATTGCAAATCCCTGTGGCACTCAGATTGTTAAGGGAGGACAGCTATTGTCTCTGCTCTCCAGTAGAGACAGAAAATGGTCTTCCATACAAAGCTATTGGAAAATCCCAACTTTGCTATTTTAGATTGCCTAATTTGGGACTGTGAACTCTGACAGCCTAGCCAGCTATTGGAGCTTAGTGCTTGTGGCGAGTAGCCACATTAACATACGCATCCGCCCACAGGAATACAAAATGGTTTATTGAGCTGCATTTCAGGATGCAAATAAGCCATTGTCGAAGTAGACATTGCAACATAGTAAACCTAGTGAAGGCATGGCGATGTCGGCACATTCACAGGGATAATGATGAAGACATCTTAGTGCATGCGACAAGATGAAATACGTCAAATAGACCACAATACTGGCAACATGGAACCTTATCAAACATTAGAACATATTCCCCTCTTAAAGGGATAGTAATACTTTAATATTAATAATCCCCATAGTGTAGCTCTTTAAAAAATAAGTTAATAGCCCCCAGGTTCATCTCTCAAACATTTATGGTTTGAGAGATAACCGTAAGCAAAGTTCCCCCCTCCCTCCCCCTTCCCTGAAGTCAGTGTTGTAGCTGACTGCAGTGGAAGTCTGTCGTACGACAAGCTTGCGGCTCTGCAGCACAGCCGAGATCGCATTAGTAAAAAATAAATATTTCACTGAAACGGACTTCTACGTGTGCTTGGTTTGCAAGCACACGTAGAAGACCGTATCAGTGAAATAATTATTTTTTACTAACTCGATCTCGGCTCTGCTGCACAGCCGCCTGATGAAAAATAAAACCGGATATCCCTGCAGTCAGTACAACATTGACTTGAGGAAGGGGGGAACTTTGCTTGCGGTTATCTCTCAAACCATAAAGGTTTGAGAGATGAACCTGGGAGCAATTTAATTATTTTTTTAAAGAGCTACACTATGGGGAATAGCAATATTAAAGTATAACTATCCCTTTAACTGAGCTATATTATGTTTATTGAGGACGAAAAAGTGAATGCGTGAGAGGAATATTTATAATGTTATTGTTATGATAAACCGTTTTGATGGTAGATTTGTTGGGTTGACTAACTTCTTCACCTGGCACTCATTTAATAATCCACAAGAACATTAAAACAAAACTAGATTATTTCCATGGATTCAAATGTAGCAAAACTTTCACAGAGATAATGTTTCTTTGCGAGTGTCTTTACATCTCGCCTTTAGTTATATGGTTTTCCAAAGGGGCATTGCTAGGTTCCAAAATGATCTGGGGCTAGAGCCCATGGAAAAATTCAACCGCTTTCCCATAATAGTGACAGTAACGTTGTAGTGAGGAGTGGGTTATCCTCACTAGGGGTGGGCGAAAAGTGAGAAAAATTTCCTGCATGACTTTTCGCAAAAAACGGACGATTTTTCTCTTTTTTTATTGAAAGTTTTCTCCTTTTCTCCAATGCAAAATGTTTCTCCTTTTCGCTTATTCCACCAAATTTTTGCCTATTCCAACACAATTTTCTCCCATTCAACACATTTTTCTCCTATTCCAACACATTTTTCACCCATGTTTCCTGTGGTTCAACATTTCCCAGCACATTTTTTTTTCTTCTGAGGGCTGTAGTGGAGAAATAAGTAGCTGGAAGTCAAAGTTGTGATTCCTACAGCAACATATACCTTGAAAAATGTGTTAGCATGCAGAGTGCATTTGTCCTTTGCCAACAACACTAACTTCCTGCTTAAGTGACACTGGCACGTATTCATGATGATATCAAGTGATAAAAAAAATAAAATACAACCTACAATGTGGCAGATGTGTATGGTAGTGGGGTGGTGGGGGACTGGCGTGGTGTGATTGGTGGGACCCTGACAAACTGCATGCACCCCAGGGAGGAGAGGGATCATCATCATTTATTGCACATGCTGCAGAAACCATTGTTGCAGTAAGTTTTTGAACTACCACTTTACTCCCACGTCCCTGCATTGCTTCACTTTTCCCCCTTCCCCTTGTGCATTTGCTGGACATTGCTCAACTACTGTGTGTGTGTGTGTGTTTCTGTTCTCTACAGTATACAACTTATGGAGTGTGATGTCTTGCCTTGACCCTCAACAAAATTATCAGTCGTCTGCTGTCAAGTCACCTCAGTAACAGATCTCATATCAAACTGCCAGACAGTAACAGCTGTCTGTCACCTAATATGTTTAATTGTTTATTTATGTATTTTTTTTTAATTATTTTTTTTAAGCTGTCCACCCTATCTTATAACTGTCAGTCCAAAAAATATATTCAGTCGTGTGAAAAAGAAAGTACACCCTCTTTGAATTATATGGTTTTATATATTAGGACATAATAATAACAATCATCTGTTCCTTAGCAGGACTAAAAATTAGGTAAATACAACCTCAGATTAACAACAACACATGATATTACACCATGTCATGATTAATTTAACAAAAAATAAAGCTAAAATGGAGAAGCCATATGTGAAAAACTAAGTATACCTTAACTTGTAGAACCATCTTTAGCAGCAATAACTTGAAGTAATAATTTTCTGTATGACTTTATCAGTCTTTCACATCGTCTTCTTTACAATTGCTTCAGTTCATTGAGGTTTGCGGGCATTTGTTTATGCACAGCTCTCTTAAGTTCCCACCACAGCATTTTAAATGGGTTGAGGTCTGGACTTTGACTGGGCCATTGCAATACCCTGATTCTTTTCTTTTCAGCCATTCTGTTGTAGATTTACTGGTGTGCTTGGGATCATTGTCCTTTTGCATGACCTAATTTTGGCCAAGTTTTAGCTCACACAGAGTTGTTCATGGTCAACTCAATGACTGCAAGGTTCCCAGGTCCTGAGGCTGCAAAACAAGCCCAAATCTTCACCCCTCCACCACCATTCGTATGAGGCGTTTGTGCTGATATGCTGTGTTTGGTTTTCGCCAAATGTGGTGCTGTGAATTATGGCCAGACATCTCCACTTTGGTCTTGTCTGTCCATAGGACATTGTTCTAGAAGTATCGTGGTTTGTTCAGATGCAAATTTGCAAAACTAAGCCATGCTGCCATGTTCTTTTTAGAGAGAAGAGGCTTTCTCCTGGCAACCCTTCTACAAAAATCATACTTGTTCAGTCTTTTCTAATTGTACTATCATGAACTTTAACATTTAACATGCTAATTGAGGCCTGTAGAGTGTGAGATGTAACTCATGGGTTTCAGATTGATGGGCAGCAACAATTGCTTCTCTAAGATCATTGCTGAGGTCTTTCCTCCTTGGAGTAATTACAGTGTAATATATCATGTGATTTTGTTCAACTGAGGTTGTATTTACCTAATGTTTAGACTTGCTATGGAACAGATGATTGTTATTATGTCCTGATATATAAAACCATAGAATTCAAAGACGGTGTATTTTATATATAACTAAAAAACAAAATCAACAACTTACTTCCCCAGCACAGAGACAATAAAAGCAAAATCAGCAAGTAATTTGGACCCCAGCTGCCTGTGTCTTGCCAGTCAGTCACAGCAAATAGACTTGTGCAAGGCCAAAATTTTCAATTTAATTCGAATTCGGGCAAAAAATTTTTTCTACATTCGTATGATCCTAATTTCAGACCGGCCCTATTCGATTCGGACGGCATTCTGATCTATTCCAAATGATTCGGCCGAATTTAACATGGGTTAAATGATAGCAGTGCACCTCTGTGCATGCTGCTATCATTCTTTATAGACAGGGTGTGCATATAGTAACATAGTAACATAGTAAATTAGGTTGAAAAAAAGACACAAGTCCATCAAGTTCAACCTTCGCCTCATACCTCAGTAACTGAGAATTTTATAGCTTTCCTGCTACCAATTAAATTAGTCTTTATCAGACCTTCCTGATCAGCCTACTGATAAACAGGATAACTCTGTATGTTCCCTTTCGAAAGAAGTGTAGCTAATCTTCTCTTAAATATATCCATTGAATCTGCCATAACTACCTCCCTGGGCAATGAATTCCACAATTTGACAGACCTTACCGTAAAAAAACCCTTCCTCTGCTGAAGTTTAAACCTCCTTTCCTCTAATCTCAAGGGGTGTCCCCTGGTCACCTGATCAGGCCTTGGAATAAATAGCTCACCGCAGAGATCCTTGTATTGACCTCTCATATACTTGTACAATGTGATAAGGTCTCCTCTTAGTCGTCTTTTCTCTAGAGTAAATAAACCAAGTTTGTTTAGTCGTTCCTCATATGTCAAGTCCACCAATCCCTTAATTAATTTTGTTGCTCTCCGCTGTACCCTCTCTAGTTCTAGTATATCCTTTTTCAGAACCGGTGCCCAAAATTGCACTGCATACTCAAGGTGAGGTCTTACCAATGATTTGTATAATGGCAAAATAATGTTATCCACTCTTGCTTCGATACCTCTTTTTATGCAAGACAGGACTTTGTTTGCCTTTGTTTGACACTGGTCACTGTTTCCAAGTTTGTAGTTGACAAGGATACCCAGGTCTTTTTCTAGCAAAAAGTCACCTAAAATTATTCTATTAAGTTTATAAGTAGCCCAAATGCATGACTTTACACTTCCCCACATTAAACTTCATATTCCACATACGCAAAATAAAGTCTGGCGCTTTGAGCGTTTGTCGGAGTGTGACTATGCAGATGTCAACACAAGAGACAGAAGATAATTAAAATATTCAAATGATTTTAATCATATGTATACCAATAATCCTGCAACAATAAAATAATCTACTAAAACCCCATAAACAGTTTTGGTACTACATTCATCTCAATATCTGAAATACCATAACCATGAAGGAATCTTACTCTGTGGCACCTCAAATACTACAAAAGTTATGATGTCACAGATTCTTCCCTTAATATACTCTCAATATTAAAAAAACCATTACAGGTACATTGGCCACATGACCATCATCCACATTACATATATAACACCCCCAAAGAATCCTCAAATAACCCTCATAAAAAACCCCAAACTCTCCCTAACTATATACCGGTATAGTAAGAAAATATAAAAAATGTAACTGAGCAGAGTAGAGCTACTCAACGATTGGCAAAAAACTCCATCAAAGGAAGCTACATAGTAGCATCAATAAGAATGTATCAAAAACTACAAAGTAGTATTCAAAAAATATCCAAATCGTTCGCTATAATGTAGCATTTGAGAGGAAATACATCTCTATGGCTGTGTCTCATATATATATGACATTTCCACTGTAAGTGCAATGCATGCAGTAACAGCAAAAACCGAACTGTCGGTTTGAATATTACTTCTCATCCCTCATTGGACCAGAACCAACGGTTCTCCTCAATTCAGCCTATTCACTCCGTCTCACGACTTCACCAGCTCTTAAAATACTTCAACAGGCAGTAAACATTTCAAACAGCAAGACGTTCATGCAGATACAATCCACATATGTTTTACTTTGGCACACGCCAATATAGATTGTTGCACTTATCTCTCGTCCTCACACAGCTGGACCGCCTCTCGTTGCGGACATGCTCGTTACAAGACCGCCTCTCGTTGTCAGTTCTAATAGACTCCAATTCTCAGCGTCTCTCCTGCTTCATATTCCACATGTTTGCCCAATCTGACATTGTATGTAAGTCCCTCTGTAGGAGAGAAAATATCCTGTTCTGAATTAATTACTTTGCATAATTAGTATCATCTGCAAATATTGATATTTTGCTTTCTATATCTATTTCCAGGTCATTTATAAACATGTTAAAAAGCAGCGGACCCAATACTGAACCCTGAGGTACTCCACTCTCCACTTTAACTGTACTGGAGAATTTTCCATTTACAACCACACACTGTTCCCTATCCTTCAGCCAGTTTTGTATCCAATTGCAAAGGTTATCTCCTAGCCCCAATTTCCTTATTTTATACACCAGCCTTCTGTGTGGCACTGTATCAAATGCCTTTGCAAAGTCTAGATATACTACATCTACTGCCTTGCCATTGTCAAGGTTGCTGCTTACCTCCTCATTGAAGCTGAAAATATTAGTTTGGCATGATCTATTCTTCATAAAACCATGTTGATTCGTGCTAATGATTTTATTTTTTGTGTTGTAATCCTGAATACAAAAAATAATAATAATATAGAAAAAGATCTATCCCAAAAACGGACATTGTCATACATTGCCAGTCTGTGCATGTCACCTCTTCTCCAGCATGGGTTGCTGGTCACAATCCAAACTGCACTTGTTCGAACATCAACAACCCATGCCTGTCACATTCAATGTAGCATATGGTCGAACATCGAAAACCCATGCCTGTCACATTCAAGTAGCATATGGTCGAACATCGACAACCCATGCCTGTCACATCCTACTCAACATAAGTTGTTGAACATCGACAAACTATACATGTCACATTCTATGTTAGTACATGGTTAAAGGTTTCATTTTCTCGTACCAGCCTCCTACCCTATTTTCCCTCTTTGGTACCCAAATTCCTCTGTCTCATTTTCCTACCCTGATTTCCCCTCAGGGAAATCAGATCAGTCTATGTGTTTACATTAGTGTTTCATACATTAATCTTCTGCTAAATCGTCGACTCACTTACTCAAAGAGTTGTCAGTAGGTTATGAAGTTAACTACAAAGTGAGCGGAATGTCCCACCAGTCACACCACCAGCAACACGTATAAATGATCTCTGTATATCCATCTACCTTCACCACTTTAGGCTGCAATCTTTCAAACGCAAACCCCACTTTTCAGTGTTTCATTCTCCTAAGCAATCTTCATCCTGTATTGTCCAAACCCTTAGCCACTTTCACCCTTTGAGTGCCAGAGTGGTATCCAACACATTGCTTTTCAATATGTCGGATAACTTTCTGACACTCAAAGAGTTAAGTAATTTGTTCATGTTTAACATGTTTATAAATGACCTGGAAATAGATATAGAAAGCAAAATATCAATATTTGCAGATGATACTAATTATGCAAAGTCATTAATTCAGAACAGGATATTTTCTCTCTACAGAGGGACTTACATACAATGTCAGATTGGGCAAACATGTGGAATATGAAGTTTAATGTGGGGAAGTGTAAAGTCATGCATTTGGGAGGAAACAATCCCATGGCTACTTATAAACTTAATGGAATAATTTTAGGTGACTCGTTGCTAGAAAAAGACCTGGGTATCCTTGTCAACTACAAACTTGGAAACAGTGACCAGTGTCAAACAGCAGTAGCAAAGGCAAACAAAGTCCTGTCTTGCATAAAAAGAGGTATCTAAGCAAGAGTGGATAACATTCTTTCCTCTGTGTCCAATCCACGGCAATGGACTGTGGGTTTAAGCTCCGCCTTCCAGCTGGTAGGACCAAACAAATTATAAATTAGTTGCTCCACCTCCTGCTCAGTTATTTTGGTCCTACCAAGCCGGAGGATGGGGCTTGTACCCTCCACTCAGTAGGATGAACATAGAGAAAATCAAAGATTGACTGGTTTCATGTATGCTGCCTGTTAACGCAGCATACAAAGATTTTATGCTTACAGGAAGCACTCTGAGTCCTCAGTCAGTAGGGCTTGCAGGACGCTGGGGTTGTCTTTTGCTATGCGGGGCTCTTTCAGTAATACCATGTGAGCCTTCCACTTTGCCTGCACTGGATCACCGCTTCTTCTCCAAGATATCCGGACCACGTCGCGGCAGATCAGAGGCGCCAATCGGATCGCGCGCTTTCTTCTGCTCTAGCAGGAAGAGGCGTTGCGTGCGTTCCACAGGTGGAACGCAAGGCAGGAAATGCTGTTCGGCGGTCCAGGGTGTTTAAAGGAGTGGACGACCGAATTCAGGGGCCATGTAAGTCCAACTTATGCTTAAAGTTATTGCATTTGCCAATATATTAGCTAGTGCTTAATCTAGTAGCTTACAGTTCCGTGCTATTGTGATTATGTCTAAGGAAAGATCTGACAAACCCAAGGTTCCACCAGATGCTCCTAAAGAGGACAAATCTGCCTCAAAGTTTAAGGGCTGTGCTGGCTGTGAAGCCAAGATCCCTATTACTGATTTCTCTAAACTCTGCACAGAATGTTTAAAGAAGATAGCCAGTCCAGAGGTTCCAGCACAATTCTCTGAATTTCTAGGCTGGATGAAGTGTTCAATGCAAGAGACATTCCAGTCTATGCAGGAGGCATCAAAGAAAAGACAGAGAGTGACAGACCCCCAGGAAGGTCTCTCATATGCAGAGGATGAAGACACGAACAGAATCATAGATATGGAATCAGGAGCTTCATCTGTAGAAGAAGGTGAACTTACAGAGGAAGCTACTTCTTTCAACATTGACAAGATAGATAATCTGGTAAAGCCATGAGAAAGACGCTTGGCCTGACTGACACCCAGAAGGAATTGAATGTCATGGATTCTGCCTTTATTGGGTACAAGAAGGAAGTTCCAACTTTTCCGGTTCATGGTTCCATACAAGATATTGTTATCAAGGAATGGAAGATGGCAGATAAACGTCCTCAAAATACCAGGCGAATGCAGAAGATGTATCCATTCCAGGATGAAGATACTAACTCATGGATAACGTCGCCTAAAGTGGATGCAGCAGTAGCTCACATATCTAGAAGAACAACTTTATTATTAGAGGATGGTACAACCCTTCGGGACCCTATGGACAAGAGAGCTGATTCTGCACTAAAGAAGCAGTTTTCAGTAATTGGACAGAATCTCAAGATCGCCACCGCTATGGCATGTGTCTTTCGCACCCTTAGAATATGGTTAAATGACTTTGAGGAGAAACTTGACTCGTCTGTTTCCAGATCTCGTTTACTAAAAGAACTAACTACAATTAAGGATGCCATTAGTTATTCTTGTGATGCCACTTTGGATAACATCAGGGGCCTGGCAAGATCTTCAGCTCTTTCCATAACATCACAATGAGCCCTTTGGATAAAGGCCTGGGAAGCAGATGCCACCTCGAAAAACAAGTTGGTCTCTCTTCCTTTTACAGGATTCAAGTTGTTTGGCAGTCAGCTAGAAGATATCATAAAGCAATCATCAGGCGGTAAGAGTCAATTCCTTCCTCAACAGAAGAAAGCAAGAATGTCTCCTTCCAGATCCTCATCATCAAGGAAACAGTCCTTTCGGGATTCAAGAAAATATCGACCAGGGAGGACATATGAGCAGCGCCAGCAGAATACATCACAGGGATCTAGATCTGGAGGCCGTAAAGGGTTCCAGGGCAAGTCCCGCACCCAGCAGAACACCCAATGAAATAGGCTTAACCCCATCTCCATCTCCAGTAGGGAGCAGGCTGGAGCTGTTCAGAGACGCCTGGGAGAAAGTGAATCCAGATCGTTGGGTACGTCAGATATTGGAGATGGGGTACAGCCTGGAATTTCAGTCTGTCCCACAGAAACAGATTTTCAAGACATCCAGAATAAGGAACCCAGATTTAGCTACAAAAATGAGCAGGGAAATCCAGGTTCTTCTTCGCAACCAAGTTATAGAGACAGTTCCGAAGACTCAAGAATTCCATGGGATCTATTCAATAATTTTCTCAGTTCCCAACCCTTCCTCAGATTTACGAATGATTTTAAATTTAAAGAAGATCAATACGTACCTAAGGATATGAAAATTCAATATGGAAACAATCCAGTCTACAATAAAGATGATTCATCCAGGATCTTTCTTAACCAGAATAGATCTAAAGGATGCGTATTACCATATTCCAGTTCATTACTCCCACAGGAAATTTATTCGATTCCACTTTCAAAGGAAGCATTATCAGTACAGAGTGTTACCCTTCGGTCTAGCCTCAGCACCACGGGTATTTACAAAGGTTCTGGCGGTGGCAATGGCGGCATTGCGACAGCTGAAGATAAGAGTTATTCCTTATCTAGACGATATCCTGATCATTGCAGACTCAGAAAAGGAATCAGAGGAAGGCACATAGAAGTGCAGAGACCTACTGACAAAGCTAGGTTGGATTATAAATCAAGAAAAAAGCCAGTTTCAACCATCACAGTCTCTGGTGTTTCTGGGGGTAAAATTCAACACAGTCTTGAACACAGCTCATCTATCAGAAGACAGACAGAATCGAATTCATCACAGAGTCTCCTTATTTCTAAGGAAACAGGTGCAGACAGCGGAAGAATTCTCCAGGCTTTTAGGAAACCTGTCATCTACATATCAGATTCTTCCATGGGCCAGGTCGCATGGCAGAGCGACCCAGCTGAATTATCTCCAGTTCTTCAGGAAAGTTCCAAACAATCCTTCATTAAGGATTCCCATTCTTCCCTCAACCAGGATGGAACTCAAATGGTGGTGCAACAAGGTCCAACTCTCAGTGGGAAGGTCTCTAGTACCCTCGACATGGGAAATCATCACCACGGACGCCAGCAAGACAGGCTGGGGAGGTCTTTGGCGACGGAAGACAGTACAGGGAACTTGGAAACCAGAGGAACAGGCCCAACACATCAACTTCTTAGAGCTTCTGGCCATATGGAAGACCCTGAGACTTCTAGGAAAAGAGATCAAAGGCTTACACATTCTAATAAGATCAGACAACACAGTGGCAGTAAGATATCTCCTAAACCAAGGAGGAACAAGAAGCAGGAAACTCAATGATCTAGCCATCCGGATTCTCAGATGGTCAGAACTTCACCTGGCAGCTCTCTCAGCAACTTACATCTCAGGGAATCTAAACAAGGAGGCGGATTATCTAAGCAGAAAAAATCTGGACCCAGGGGAATGGACCCTAAACGATCAGGTATTCCGGGACATCAAAGCTCAGCTGGGGAAGCCCTTCATCGATCTAATGGCAACAAGGGAAAACACAAAGTGTCCAAGGTATTTCTCAAGATGGAAATCTCAGAGCTCGATAGGACAGGATGCGCTTCAGTTCCACTGGGGATTTCGCCTAGCCTACATATTTCCACCCCTTCCACTTCTGACAGAGGTGATACAAAAGATAAAAAGGGACAAAGCGGAAGTGATATTGGTGGCCCCGGACTGGCCAAGGAAGATATGGTATCCAGATCTTCTCAGAATGTCGATTCTTCCTCCAATCAGTCTTCCGCAGGACCCTCACATGCTGACACAGGGACCTATCTGCCATCCAGACCCCTCATTCTTGAAGCTGAAGGCATGGCGGCTGAGCAGAGCTCATTAAGACTCAAGGGCCTCAAGGACTCAGTCATTGAGACCATCCTGGCTGGCCGCAGATCATCATCAACTAAGATATATTACACAGTATGGTCTACTTTTCATAGATGATGTACTTCCAGGAACCTGAACAGAGGAAACATCAATGCAGCTGTCATTCTAGAGTTTCTTCAGGAGGGGTTTGATAAAGGTCTCCGTCCAGCATCTTTAAAGGTTCAATTATCGGCCTTAACTGCAGTATTGGCCTTTCCTTTTGTTGATCAATACGTGGTACGTAGATTCATGTCAGCAATTACAAAGATTAAACCTATGATTCGTGAAATTGTGCCCCCATGGGATCTGAATTTGGTACTGCAACAACTTTGCTCACACAAGAACTTTGAACCTTTAGAGAGAGTCTCTATCAAGCATCTAACTTTAAAGACTATTCTACTCACTGCAATCACTTCAGCCCGCAGGGTAGGTGAACTGCTGGCTTTACTATGCTCTTCTCCCTACCTTGTCTTTCATCAGGATAAGGTAGTTTTGCACCCTAGACCTTCGTTCAGATCCAAGGTAATTTCAACTTTTCATTTGAGTCAGGAAATAATTCTCCCATCCTTTTGTGCTAATCCTTCTAATAGTAAGGAACAGGAACTCCATAAATTGGACTTGGTTAGATGTTTAAAGACTTATCTTCTCAGGACCAAGCCATTCAGAAAGACGCAATCATTGTTTGTTCACCATACGGGTAAATATAAGGGAACAGCAGCTTCCAAAGCTTTTATTGCCAGGTGGATTAAACAGTGTATTACACTCGCATATGAATCTGCACAGCTAGATCCTCCTAGTGGATTAAAAGCTCACTCTATTAGATCTGTGTCTACTTCTTGGGCACAAAAAGCCATTGCCTCACCGGAGGAAATCTGCAAAGCAGCAACTTGGTCATCTGTGTCCACCTTTGTAAAAGCATTATAAATTGGACTTATTGTCCTCGGTGGACACGAAATTCAGCAGGAAGGTGCTTGAAGCTGCCATTCCTGTCTCTGACTAGTGTTCCCTCCCTGGCCTTTGGGAAACTGCTTTGGTAAGTCCCACAGTCCATTGCCGTGGATTGGACACCGAGGAAAAGGTGAAATTTACTCATTGATATTTTGTTTTCCTCTGTGTCTTTCCACGGCAACCCAACCCAGGTTCAGAGTATTGGTATGTGTATCTTTCCTTTGTTCTATCTTCAGATTTCGGATAGTTAATCTGACTGTTATTCATTTTATGATGTTCTTAACTAACTAAATTTCTATATTTTTCAGCTTGGTTAACGGAATAACTGAGCAGGAGAGGTGGAGCAACTAATTTATAATTTGTTTGGTCCTACCAGCTGGAAGGCGGAGCTTAAACCCACAGTCCATTGCCGTGGAAGGACACAGAGGAAAACAAAATATCGGTGAGTAAATTTCACCTTTTTGCCATTATACAAATCATTGGTAAGACCTCACCTTGAGTATGCAGTGCAGTTTTGGGCACTGAAAAAGGATATACTAGAACTAGAGCGGGTACAGCGGAGAGCAACAAAATTAATTAAGGGAATGGAGGACTTGACATATGAGGAACGACTAAACAAACTTGGTTTATTTACTCTAGAGAGAAGACGACTAAGAGGAGACCTTATCACATTGTACAAGTATATGAGAGGTCAATACAAGGATCTCTGCGGTGAGCTATTTATTCCAAGGCCTGATCAGGTGACCAGGGGACACCCCTTGAAATTAGAGGAAAGGAGGTTTAAACTTCAGCAGAGGAAGGGTTTTTTTACGGTAAGGTCTGTCAAATTGTGGAATTCATTGCCCAGGGAGGTAGTTATGGCAGATACAATGGATACATTTAAGAGAAGATTAGATACATTTCTTTCAAAAGGGAACATACAGAGTTATACTGTTTTATCAGTAGGCTGATCAGGAAGGTCTGATAAAGACTAATTTAACTGGTAGCTGGAAAGCTATAAAATTCTCAGTTACGGAGGTATGAGGCGAAGGTTGAACTTGATGGACTTGTGTCTTTTTTCAACCTAATTTACTATGTTACTATGTATGTTCACATACACCAAGGGCTCGCAAGAGTTCAACCAGTAGGTCGACAACCATGCCCCACTAATTCACAGTAAATTACCCCCATCTTTGGCCATTTATTTTCCAGTTAGCTCCAAGCTCTGCTTGTGTCTTCCTAGCTATCACTGTAAGCAGTAATGTTATGTACAGTATACATTAGAGTTGTAATTGGTTCACCCGGAAACTGAATGCGCCAGGCCTTGAGCACTCAGTTGCCTCCCTGGCATGATCATAGATTGCCACGCATAGTTTGTCAAACATCACGAACATATGTCTGTCACAGTCTAACCTGCATAGTTTTTCGAACATAACCCACCCTACACAGTTATTCGAATACAAATGAAGCGAACATCACCAACCCATGCATGTCCCCATCTACCCTGCACAGCTTGTCGACTAACCCATATCTGTCATTTCCTGCCCCTGCTTAGTTTGCGACATCACGTTGTATCTTCCTCGAATTGTATTGGATATATTGAGATGACTTCACCCATTCCAGCTCACGCTTTCGAATATTGGCCCAAGTTTTGAACTCTTAGCCAGGCACCTTACTAGCAATGCAAGTTAAAGATGACTCTATGACCTGGAAAAAAAGTGGGGAGTACCACCAAACAAGAACCAGCCCCCAACAGACACCATCTTGAAGAAGAGGACTGAGTGCAGACCAACAGCAGCAATGGCCAGAAGGAGAGATCTACCCTTCATCATGGAGGAGAATGAGGCACTGCAGGGTTATTTTTCCTAGCTCTTTGGCAGCTTCCACCACCATAGTGGATAGGAGAGAATTGTGGGATACTGTGGTGGAAGCTGTCAATGAGGTGGCAGTGTCCCCACACACATCAGACAGGTGCAGGAAGCAGGTTTACGACATGAGAAGGCAGGTGCTGTGGGAAAGGGCGAAGATGGAGGTAGAGCGGTCATCTGGGGCCTCCAGTAGACCTGTTCTATTCCATCATTATGAACAGGTCCTGGATGGCCTCATTGCAGCATCTGAGGCAGAAGCTGCTCCTGCTTCAGGTGGTGATGAGGCTGTTGCTGGTCTATCACATGCTTGACCAGCTCCCATCACCCCTGTAGCAGGACCAGTGGTATCTTCCGATGCTGAAGATGACCGTGCTCCTGCATCTTCCCCTGCCCCTACAGCACCTGTCTTCTCTGTCCACATATCCACTCCTGTTCCTGCTGATGTACGTGCCCATTCTCTATCAGCTGGAGGGAGCAACTCTTCTGGTCTGGTGATTTGCACCAGTTCCGTCAGGAGCAGTGGCAGTGATGTTCCCTCCCTGCACACATCAGAGTTGGGTACTCCAGTGCCAGACATCCCCTCAATTGAGGAGTCAGGGCATAATGGCGTGCTTTCTGGTAAGTAATTGTATTCTGATGCATGTGTTCATATAATGTTAAGTTATGTTAACCCTTTGAGTGCCAGAGAGGTACGCAAAGCATTGCATTTGTGCCGGTTCCCCAGAATAACTCAGGAGTCAGTACGGTATAGTTAAAATGCAATTTATTAAAATAAAAAATAAGGTAGCACACAGAGGTAAATATCAGGAACAAGTAGAGAGTCACAGCCAGCAAGTGCTACTACCAGATACAGTAAACTGCCAAGATGGATCACTCTATTAGAGACTAGGCCTAAGTCATTGGTAGTGTCTGCTGGAACCAGGAACAGGAACGGAACAGAAGCAGGAACAGGAACACGAAGTCTTGATCCGGGGTAGCGAGGAATCTACCAGACTCATGCCTGCAGTCAGAATAGTAGTAGCAGATACTTGACTCACTCCTGCAGTCAGAATAGTAGTAGTAGATACTTGACTCACTCCTGCAGTCAGAATAGTAGTAGTAGATACTTGACTCATGCCTGCAGTCAGTATAAGAGCTAGTCTACCAGAGCCCAAGGTCCGCACCAGATTGGATGTCTGCTAGGTACAGGGGACAAACAAGAGAATAGTCAGACAGAGCCACAGGTCAGCACCAGAGAGGGTAGTCTGACAAGCCAAGTCATACACAGTTCAGATAGTCAGCCAGAGCCACAGGTCTGTACCAAATTGGGTGTCCAATATAATAGGATAAGGCAGAAGAATAATCAGACAGAGCCACAGGTCAGCACCAGACTGGATGGTCAGACAAGCCAGGTCATACACAGAGCCCAAGGTAACAGAACTGCTTTGTACAACAATGCAAGGGCAAGACTCAGTCTGCCCTTTAAACCCCATCACAGGAAGTAGGAAGGAGGAGCCCACACTAAAAACAAGACCCTGCATCATTCTGACCCATCTCATAGCCTTGCTACCATTCTGCTTCACGTCATAATGACCGGGAGCCCAAAAATTATGCATCTCCGCGATGTGTCCATGCACGGCGTCAATCCAGTGACACACAGGCAATACTACCATCCAGCCCGAGTCCATGGACGGTTATTGACAGTCAGTCAGTCTACACACCTCCCTTTCACTCCTTTACATTCATTCCCTCTGTCCGCCTCCTTCCCTCTCAGTCCATCCATCTCCTTCCCTCTGTCCATCCGCTTCCTTCCCTCTCTGTCCATCCGTCTCCTTCCCTTTCTGTCCCCCTTCCACCCTCCTCCTCTGCCAGCTTCCCTTCCTGCAAATCTGTATCTGTCTCCTTCCCTTTTCTAATCTCTAGGGGAGACAGACAAGGGTTGGAGACACACACAGAAGAGTGGGTCAGCAGTGGGGTTATGCACTAAGGTGTTTTCCAATGGTGATGAGGTGTAAGGAACTTCTCCAGTGTACTAAACTCTCAGATTCCTGGATTATGCCATGGAGCCAATGCACTAAGAACTTACAGGTTGGTTAAATCTCGGTTCACTGGCTAGATGGAAAAGTACATATGGATGTAGAAAAGTAGAGAAAACTTTCAAATGTTTTATCTATCAACAGTTGGCCAGCATGTGGCTTTCCAGCTGTTGTTGGAATATAGAAATCTATAGGATAAATGACCCACAGAATGTGCATCTTTTAGTTAGCTTCTGTCTATTTGTCATAGATTGTATGCTGTGAGCACCAGTTCCTGTGTTGATTGTCAATAGGGAAGCCTACCTCAGTTGGAAGATGCAAGAGAGAGAGTGAGACAGGTAAAGGTGTTGATAGCTTGGGGGCCAGAAGCAGAATGTAGGGAAAAGAGGAGGGAGAGAGGTAGTGAATAAGGTAGTAGAGGCTAAAAACGGGAAGAGATTGGTAACGTAAGGCTCTTTCACGAATACAGCACACCTTTAAACAAGTAGGAGAGATGGAATGTATGCCATTAACAAATGGCATGGTAACAGGTAGCGAGAATACACAGATGAAGCAATGGAGGATACATTAAGGATTGGATTCAAATGCAGGTGCTAATGTTATCTCTGTTTTTATCTCCAGGTTTCCCCATAGACTTCAATAGGAACATTTTTGATAAAACGTGAGGTAACATTTATCTCCTGCATTTGAATCTAGCCCTAAATTGGGAGAAGTGCAGAGACATACTCTGTAAACTCCGTTACCTTTAGCTTATTTTCAGAATTAGGAGAGGCAGCAATCAACATAAACAAGCCCTTTAGTAGCTGCTTAAGATGCAGCAGCAGAAGTATATCTGTGAACCATCTGCATGGAGGAGCTTAAAAGCTGAAGGACCTCACATAAGCATTGCAATCAACTAAGTTTCATGCACATGTGCTAGGAAGGCAGGGGTTCTGATACTGGCACCCGACATTTGAAAAAAAGAAATATTTTAAATGAGTGGATTCCATCCTCTTAACCCCTGGACATTGGTCGACAAGTAGTTAAGTAAAGGGTGGACAGCTCAAAGTCTACATTCAGTGCTGGTCACCAAAAGACTCGGGGCTTCAGCTACCTTAGTCCCCCACTGCGATGCCCCTGGGTTTCAGTGTCCATAATTCAGACAGGGGTATGTGTCTGAAGTGTTTAGAAAATAATATTTCAGTACATTCTTATACGGTTTTAAATGGCTACATTTTTGCACTATTAACAAGTTTTCATTTTATCCATATAAGTCCTTGATCTTACCGAAGCTGGGGTACTAAGCAGGACTGCAGCAATCCAAATGTACCATCGGGGACAAATGACAATTCCAACCCCCTCCCCACTTTTGATTTAAGTGGGATGTTTAACCCCTTGAATGCTAGATAGGTTTCTACCACATTGGAGACTTGGCATTTAAAGAGATAGTAATACTTAAAATGTAAAAAACAATATGTTGTAGGGTTTATCCCCCTGAGTAAAACAAGAGTACTCCCACTGCTGAAAGGTGTTTTATTCAAAAGTTATTAATTTTCAAAGTTGAATTTTTTAGGTGCAATATCACAGTGGCCTGAAATTGTACAGTGGCGCTGTTGCTACATGATCCTATGGACAGCTCTGGTCAGTTGACCATAAATCTCCATAGGATGGTGTAGCAACAGCGCCACTGTACAATTTCAGGCCACTGTGATATTGCACCTAAAAAATTCAACTTTGAAAATTAATAACTTTTGAATAAAACACCTTTCAGCAGTGGGAGTACTCTTGTTTTACTCAGGGGGATAAACCCTACAACATATTGTTTTTTACATTTTAAGTATTACTATCCCTTTAAGGGGGTTGAAAGCCCGACTTAATTCAATGGGAATTTGTATTTGTTTTCTATGAAGAAGCTGATTTGACCCAGAATTTCTCCATTACTTACTACACCAGGCACACTGGATACACAGTATGTATGAGGAAGAGAGGGATTTTGTACTGGTCCATGCGTCTGGTCTCTACCCCCCCCCCACCTTCAGCAGTTCCATAGTTCTACATTATTTTGATCCTAACTAGTTGAAAACGAATATATCATGTATTCCCAAATGTTTCAACCCACTGGTGTAACTTTCTAACACAAGTGTTTTAAATGTGACACATTAATGCTATGTATGCTAGATAGATCTCCAACAAAATGTGAAAATGTACTGAAAGCCTCAGCAAAGTAAAATGGTACAAATCTCCTGGGCAGGAATGTCGCATACCATGTATCTTATGTATAAAAGCAAACTGAAGAAATTATGTGGCAACCCAGCTTCACCATAGCAGACAAACATTCTTATTTGTTTAAATCAAGCTTTTAATACTTTGAATGTGACAGTGGTCTCCAATGCATTACTAAGCAGAAAAATGTTATTTGAGTATTTTTGAACACAGTTCTGTTTGTACGTTCCTCTACACATAATATCCTAGCCCATTCCCACGCATCCATTCGCATAATAATTTCAGTACTTTTATGTAGAGGTCTTATATTACTATAGTCATAGCTGATTGGAGTTTGCGATTCAGGAACAAATCTTTCTACACACTTGAAAATGGCATGCAGAACATGGCAGCTTGTGAGGAATGTACACTAAGTACCAAAGGGAAGTGAAGAAACTCTGGGACAAACCTGGTGTGTGTGTTTGTGTGTGGTATAAATATTCCTACTCATTTAAACCGGGCTTTTAACGTTTTGAATGCCAAAAGGTCTCCACTCCAATGCAGTACAAGATTCTTTAGCGTTTCGGTGGTTAAAATTTTTATGTTCTCTAAGGCACAGTTGGTTCCCCCCACAATTTCGTCTCCGTTCTTTTGGCATAGGGCCCCAACCCTTGCTACATCTGTATAAACCGATGTTTAATTTTAGCACCATGTTCACTGACCCAACACAGGCCTTTATATAAAAAGTGTGTAAAACTGAAAAGCAAAATAATTAAGAGCTGTGTGACAAACAGTACCACTTTATAACCTTTAATATAGTGCATAATGTCTTAAACATATGAATCATATACAGATCTGTGAATCCCTTTAATGCAAGCGTTTTCAGTTATCAGTGACCTTTATTTCAATAGCTTGATTCAGCTGGAATTATTCCCCCAACAGCCCAATGTAGGCATTAGCTGTAAAAACAATGCACGACTCCTGAAATAGTTAATATTAATAGTTGCATTGGTCATCATCTTCATCTCCACCTTCATCAGTTTCAGTCCCTACCTCTTCATAATCTTTTTCTAGGGCAGCCATATCTTCTCTAGCCTCAGAAAACTCTCCCTCTTCCATTCCCTCTCCCACATACCAGTGTACAAAGGCTCTCTTAGAGTACATCAGGTCAAACTTGTGGTTCAACCTGGCCCAAGCTTCTGCAATAGCTGTGGTGTTACTTAGCATACAGACTGCCCGCTGGACTTTGGCCAAGTCTCCTCCTGGCACCACAGTAGGAGGCTGGTAGTTTATGCCCACCTTAAAACCAGTAGGACACCAATCAACAAAATGAATGGAACGCCTGGTTTTAATTGCAGCAATTGCAGCATTGACATCTTTGGGTACCACATCACCTCTGTACAAGAGACAACAAGCCATGTATTTACCATGTCGTGGGTCACATTTTACCATCTGGTTATTGGGTTCAAAGCACGCATTGGTAATGTCTGCCACAGACAACTGTTCATGATAAGCTTTCTCTACAGAGACAATAGGTGAATAGGTAACCAAAGGAAAGTGAATCCTAGGATATGGAACCAGATTTGTCTGGAACTCAACAAGATCAACATTCAGGACCCCTTCAAACCTCAGAGATGCAGTAATAGAGGATACTATTTGACCTATGAGTCTGTTTAGGTGTATATATGAGGGTTGTTCAATATTCAAGTTACGGTGACAGATGTCATAAATTGCTTCATTGTCCACCATGAAAGAACAGTTTGAATGCTCAAGTGTAGTGTGTGTGGTCAGAATTGAATTGTATGGTTCAACCACTGCAGAGGAGATCCTTGGCGCAGGATAAACAGAGAATTCCAAAATTGACTTCTTCAGGTAATCCACTGACAGCTTTTCCATCAAGAGCGAGCTAAATCCAGACCCGGTGCCACCTCCAAAGCTGTGAAATACTAGAAATCCTTGAAGTCCTCCACACTGGTCTGCCTGTGCAAAAGCAGAAGAGCACAGATGATTAAATGTTGAGGTGCCAGTTTACGATTTCTAAGAGGGAGATGTTCCAATTCTTAAGAAAGATCTGCAGTAAAATCTCAAAATTCCAGTTTGATTAGCCTCTTTATCAAAGTGTGTGATGATTATACAATCTGAAAACAAAATGCCATGAGGAATTGGGTAATCTGTATACTATAGATAAGTCTCTCACCCGTAGTGCATCTCCCACAATACTTCATATACATAGTAAACTTTAAGAGCACTCCAAGATGATAACTGAAAAATTATTCATTCTTCAACAAATCAACATTTTGTTATCTGCTGTCCTGTTCAAGACAAGGTTTTCATTTTAAAAAGACCAAGTAGAGGCAAGTTCAGTTTTCACGCACGTGCACATGTATTATATTATGTATATTACAGTAGGAAGTACAATAAGTGCAGTATGTTTTTAGACTTAGGAAATAATTTTTCTGCCAAGGCACTTCAGAACTTATAACGGATGTCGGGAGACTTGAGTGCTATGAAGATAGAAATACTCAGAAATTGAACTGAAATCCTGAAAATATATTATAATTTGTTATATATATATATATATATATATATATATATATATATATATATATATATATATATAACAATCTGCAGATGAATGAACATCAAGTGCACACTAAGATCTTTCTTCAGAAATTAAAAAATAATTTATTAAACAATTAGGACGAGTGCCAATTGTTTAATAATAGGATTTTAGTCTTACCTGTTAAATCCTTTTCACTTAGTCCATACAGGTTACTGGTACAACAGGGGGCGATCCGCCCCTTTAAGTAGGCAGGAACATTTCTCCAAATGTATGCAGGGGGTGGAGCCTCCCCTCCCTCTTAAGCTGCCCTCAGCCAGAATGATTTGAGACACAGATACTGACCAGAGATAAGAAGGAAAAGGAAGACTCATGTGAGCATGCCCCAAAGGTCTCTCACTGAATGCCACAGGAGAGCCAAGCATGGTCCCTTGACAGGGTGGGAGACCAGTAACCTGTATGGACTAAGTGAAAAGGATTTAACAGGCAAGACTAAAATCCTATTTTCACTGTCGTCCAATACTGGTTACTGGTACAATGGGATGTACAAACATTGAGCTTTCCCAGAGGTGGGAAGAAGGCAAGGACCAAGCGAAGTCACCAGAACTCCTATGAACCAATTAATCATAGAGCCCAACAACAGAAGAGTCAACGGACACCAACCAGGGGTAAAAACGTACCCCCTAAACGATCACAGCACACTGAACTAGAGCCAACAGGGCTCAACAGTAAGGAAGCATTGAGGATCACAGAAGAAGAAAATCCTATACAGGCAAGACTGCCTCCAGGACCTTTCTCCCAAAACTGGCATCAGCCGAGGCCAGTACATCCACACGATAGTGCTTCGAAAAAGTGTGCACAGAAGACCAAGTGGCCGCCCGGCACAATTGAACAGCAGATGCCTGATTTTTATAGGCCCAAGAGGCCCCAATTGATCTGGTGGAATGAGCAGTAACCCTAAAGGGAACGTGCTTATTCCGCAACTTGTAGGCTTCACGAATGGTAGATTTTATCCAGGATGCAATAGTCACCTTGGATGCTGGTCTCCCTGCCCTAGGCCCCTCAGGAGTGACAAACAGAGCGTCAGACTTCCTGATAGACTCCGTGCGATGAACATAAAACTTGAGGCAACGCACCACATCCAATAAATGGAGATCCCTCTCCTTGTCAGAGGAAGGGTTAGGGCAGAAAGAGGGTACCACAATCTCCTGATTTATGTGAAACTCAGAGACAACCTTAGGTAAGAACTCCTTGGAGGTGCGGAGTACAGCCTTATCCTTGTGGAATACCAGGTAAGGAGGTTTACAAGACAGGGCTTGTAACTCCGCTACCTGGCGAACTGATACGATTGCCAAAAGAAAGGCCATTTTCCAGGTCAAAAGACGTAAAGGAATGGAAGCCAAGGATTCAAACGGGGGTCACTGGAGAACCCCCAGTACCAAATTGAGGTCCCACTGGGGAGCTGGACTCTTGAAGGCAGGCCGAACATGAGCCACACCTTGGAAGAAAACTTTAACATCAGGAAGAATAGCAATGCGTTCCTGGAAAAATACAGACAGAGCAGAAGTCTGAACCTTGAGAGAACTCAGGCCGAGTCCCTTGTCAACCCCATCCTGCAAAAAGGCCAGGACCGTGGGAAGATGGAAATCAAGTGATAAATCCTTATCAGTACACCATGCAACAAAAGTTGACCATATGCGATGATAGATCTTGGAGGACACAGGCTTGCGAGCCCTAAGCATCGTAGACACCACAGAAGATGAAAACCCTTTCTTCCTCAAAATTGAGGATTCAACCTCCAAGCCATCAAATGGAGATGCTGAACATCCTCCTTCCACAGATAGCCTTGAAGAAGCAGATCTGGACGGGCAGGAAGTGGGAAGGGATCCGCCACTGACATGGCCAGCAGGTCCGGATACCAGGACTGACGAGGCCAATTCGGGGTGATTAGGATGACAGGACAACGCTCCAGCTTCAGCTTCTGGATGACTCTGATCAACAGAGGAAGAGGAGGGAAGATGTATGCTAGGGAGAACTCCCAAGGGATTGACAAAGCGTCCACTGCTAGAGCAAGAGGGTACCTCCACCGAGAGCAAAACACTGGAACCTTCCTGTTGTGTCTGGTAGCCATCAGATCCACTACAGGTACCCCCCACATCTGGGTTAGAAGGTGAAACACCTCTGGATGAAGTGCCCACTCTCCGCTGTCGACTGTGTGACGACTGAGAAAGTCTGCCATGACGTTGTCTACGCCTGGAATGTGTACCGCTGAAATGACGGGAACATGAGCTTCCACCCAAGATAAGATGGCCTTTACTTCTAACCAAGCGGTTAGACTTCTTGTGCCGCCTTGTCTGTTGATGTAGGCCACTGCGGTGGCATTGTCGGACTCCACTCTGACTGGACAACCCTCCAGCTGAGATTCCCAGTGTCTCAGGGCAAGAAAGATGGCATGAAGTTCCAGAACATTGATGGAGAGGAGAGATTCTTCCAGTCCCCATTTCCCCTGAGCACTGAAACGACCCAACACTGCCCCCCAACCCCGGAGGCTGGCATCTGTCGTGACTGTGGTCCAATAGGGAATCTAAAATGACCTCCCCTTCAGGAGATGAGACAGGTCCAACCACCATTCCAAGCTCAGCTCGACATGAGGAGGTAGAGAGACTGACAGATGCAGATGATCTGGATGATTCTTGTACGTCTGGATCACAAATCTCTGAAGCTCCCTGGTGTGTGCCATGGCAAATGGTACTGCCTCTATTGTGGAAATGAATTTCCCCACCAGAGAAGTCAGCTTCGGCACTGGAACCCTCTCGAGCTCCAGAATCTTGGATACCCGGAGAGCAATCTGATGGGCCACTTCTTCCGGTAAAAACACCATGCACTGCTGAGTGTCGAACAGGAGACAAAAGAAAAGGATCTGTTGGGATGGGATCAAGTATGACTTGTCCAGATTCACGATCCACCCGTGGCGATTGAGAGTCTGGATACACGTCTGAACCTGCTGGTGAAGGATCTCCGCAGATGAAGCTTTCAGGAGCAGATAGTCCATGTAGGGAGTCACTCTGACACCATCTCGATGAAGCACAGCTATCAAAGCTCCCAAGACTCTCTGAAAAACCTGAGGAGCTGAAGTCAGTCAAAGGGAAGAGCCGAAAACTGAAAGTGGCCTCTGTGACAGGCAAACCAGAGATACCGCCTGCTCTCTGGATGAATAGGGATGTGAAGATATGCATCCTGAAGGTCCAGGGAGGCAAGAAACTCCCCTGGGGACATTGCGGCTATCACAGTACGCAGTGATTCTTGACGATCGTGGGAACTCACAACAAAGGAATTGAGATCCTTGAGGTCCAAAATAGGACGGGCACCCCCGTCCTTCTTGGCCACAACGAACAGGTTGAAATAAAATCCTGAACCTGTGTCCTCTGAAGGAACCAATTCCAGGACTTCTTTGTCCAAGAGATCCTGAATAGCGTAGAACAGACGTCTTTTTGTAGGCTCCTGAGAAGGACGAGTAAAATGGAACCGAAAGGGAGGAAGGGAAGAAAAAGGGATCCTGTATCCCTCTGATACCACCTGAATAACCCAAGGGTCCGCCACTGACTCCTCCCAAATCCGGCGAAAGATGTGGAGACGTCCAACTACAGCCGGATGCGGACCCGGGTTCGGTGAGTCATGACGAAGCAGTCTTGGAGGTCTTGGCCTTGGGGGCAACTTTGGGCTTCCAGGACTGTTTGGGCTTGGAGGAGGAGCACGCAGAGGACGGACCCGCCTGGGACGCAGAGCGTGTCTCAGTTTGGAAGGAACGAAAGGACCGATTGCGTTTGGCTGGAAACTTCTTTTTGAAGACTGATGGTAGAAGAGTACTTTTACCACCAGTAGCCTCACTAATCATCTCCTTAAGTTCAGATCCAAACAGTGAAGTCCCTTGGAAGGGTAAAGAAAGCAAGGCTTTCTTAGAAGCGGTGTCAGCAGACCAAATTTTTAGCCAAAGAGTACGTCTAGCCACCACAGAGGAAGTGGAGGCCCTCGCCATCATACGCACAGCATCAAAAGCAGCATCAGAAACATAATTTTGAGCTTCGGATATATTAGCAAGAAGCTGTAACTGCTCAGATACTGGCGCATCCTGGCGAACTGCCTCAGTAAGCTGTTCAGTCCAGACCGCAATGGCCCGGTTAACCCACGCCACTGCAAAGGTTGGACGCATGGCAGTGCCAATGGAGGCAAAAATGGACTTAAGACAAGTTTCTAACTTTTTATCCATCCAATCTTGCAGGGCAGAAGCATCAGATACAGCCAAGGCAGTAGATTTAGACAACCTAGAAACTGGGAGGATGAACCCATTTAGCCAGTTCAGTCTCAGGAAAAGGGTAAAGTTTAGCAAACTTTTTGGCTACAGAAGAGGATTTATCAGGATTTCTCCAGGCATCAGAGACTAAACGTGCAAGAGTAGGATTAGTAGGAAAACATATAACAACCTTAGAAGGTTTCTGAAAAACATCAGTTGGATCATGAGTAGATTCCTGACTCAAAGGAAGGTTGAGGGTGGTTAGCACAGCCCTGATCAAACCCTCAGCAGAGAGTTCAGGGTCACATTCAAAAGGGTCACCAATAGACCTGGTAGACTCAATAACAGTGCCTTCCTCAACATCAGAATCCTGTAACAGTTCTTCCTCAGAAGAATCAGACATATCAGGAGCACCCTGTGGCTTGGGCAGGGTGGTCCTGACAGTGGAGGGGGTCTGCCAAACCTGAAGAGCCCCCTGAACCTGAGAGGGAAAGAGCTGAAGAGTGGATCTGAGATCCCTAGTGGCAGCCTTGAACTCTTTCACCCATGTTGGCTCAATGGCGTGACTGGAAAGCCCTGGGTTGCTGTCATGGCCTTCCGCACATTTTGGGCATAAAATGACCAGAAAATTCTCTAGGTAGCCCAGAATGACAAGAGGAGCAAAATGCAATGGGGGAAACTGACACCCCAGCCTCCTTAGTCTTGGGTCTATCCCCTGACTCCAGTGGAGTAGACATGCTCACAGCGTCAGATATACTCCACTGACAAGAATCACCCAATTGAAGTGTGAAAGATTAAATATTCACCCCAGAAATGCTTAAAATTAAACTTATCTGGCAAGCGAAGGGTTAATCTGCAGAGGAGAGAGAGAGAAGGCTCGGTCCCTGCGTAGTATACTCGCTGAGAAGAACTCACAAAATGGCTGCCGTGACGGGCGCCAATCAGAAAACAGGCGCGAAACAAGCGCTCATGGGAAACTTAGTTTTTCTCAGAAGTACCTCAAAACAGTGCCCGAAGCCCCCCAAGACCTCTAACACACCGAATCATGCAACCGGATGATAGAGCAAGGGAAGACCAACAAAATGAGCCCACTCTGAAGTCGTTGTGACAAGCGGTTCCAGAGATACGTCCCACACTGTGTAAACCCATAGAGAGTAAAGGAGCAATGGCGTCTATGCGGGAAAAGCGTGGTTAAAGGCGCGGAACATTAACTTTTAATAAAGTTACCCTGATAGAAAAAAGTTACCAAACACATATAAAACACATGTAAAACATGAGAAAACCATACCCCAATGAGAAAAACAGCAGGGAAAAAGGTTAAAACCCCATAAACTGCTCCAAAACCCAGAGAATACACACATGCATTGTATAACAGTGCAAATAAAGAAAAACACCCAATGAGTGCTGGAGTGCATAATGAGAACTCCCAAATACAAATGGGACAAGTGGACCTTCAGCACTCAAAGGGTGGCTCACCTTTCTGCAGAACTTCTGTCTTCAGGTAACCATGTGAAAAGGGAATTAACCAAAGGAAAATCCCCACAAGGGAAGCTACTTGACTCAAGTTGTTCCCTCTTCAGGGCATAAGGTCCACCAGAAAATCCCTGGAAGCTGCACTAGCCACTTTGGAGAGGGCAATTGTCAGCCATGGTCACCCGCCTAATGGTGGTATTCCATATTTGAAGAAAACAATAAAAAAACTAAAGTTGATTGAGAGATGTTCTCCACCTGGTGTGCACAGCACGCAGGAACAAATCATTCTGGCTTGTTCTGGCTGAGGGCAGCTTAAGAGGGAGGGGAGGCTCCACCCCCTGCATACATTTGGAGAAATGTTCCTGCCTACTTAAAGGGGCGGATCGCCTCCTGTTGTACCAGTAACCTGTATTGGACGACAGTGAAAAAGGATTTTTTATTTTCTGAAGAAAGACCTTAGTGTGCACTTGATGTTCATTCATCTGCAGATTGTTGTATATTTTGTTTTCAAGCTGCACCAGGCAACTTTTTTTTTTTTCTATGTTTTGGAGTGCCCACCCTATGCAAGTATATATACTTCTTCAATTCCTATGTTTTCTGAAGTGGAAGAGACCTTAGTGCATAGGCTCCATAGAATAAAATATAAATTAGAGAAGGGATATCACTGGAGAAGTCCTCTCCATCGGTGCACTAAGGGGTGGTAAAGAGGTGATACAATGGAGAGGACTTCTCCAGTGATATCCCTTCTCTAATTTCTATTTTATTCTATGGAGCCTATGCACTAATTTCTCTCCCACTTCAGAAATCTTAGTGCATGGGCTCCATAGACTAACATAGGAATTGAAGAAATCCTCTCCACTTTATCTGCCCATAGTGTATAAAACCCCCCACCCCCGAAAGGTATTGATAATTATAACTAGTGACATTGTTAGGCATTATCCAAAGGGACAAAATTCCCAGGTCTTATGTGTAAAGGCACAGGTGGTTATACATTAAGGTGTGATAGAGGTGATAAAGTGCAGATGACTTCTCCAGTGATATCACTTCTCCATTTCCTATGTTGTTCTACAGAATCAATGGCCTAACATTTCTGTAACTTTGGAGATCTTATTGCATTGGCTCTACAGAATAACATAGGGACTGGAGAAATAATATCACTTCAACCAAAAAGGCTTGATTCAAATAATTGAGAGTAACTTTGCAATGCAAGATGAAAAGGTTAGACGGAATATAGATGGGAGAAATGACACAGAACGGCAATTATCTTCAAGTTTCAATGTTGGCAGGTCTGCTTCCCTGGGTACAGACCTGCTGATTAAGCCAGGTCTACACTGTGAGCCCATAGCACAAAGGGGATTTGAAAGAAAATGCCAAATGCTCTTCTGAGGTATCTATACTGCATCACGTAGGACCATTTCCTAGTCTGTATGATGTAGGCCCTCAAAAACCTGCTGTTCCAGGACTGAAACCTTGACACAGCTCACTTAACTCAAGACTCTGAGGCTGAGAGCTGCACAGTGTCCCCCTGGGATTCTTACTAAGTCTCCTCCTATAGCAGCAGATTTCATAAAATATGATCATTCTCCTTTTTTATTTGATGGTAACAATTATGCCATTATACCCCAATGAAATATCTGATGTGCCAGTATTACCATACACTTTGCTATAAATGAATCTCAGCCGAACCTAGACACTTGTCTCAAACTGATCTAGTCATTTTGTGCATGGAATTGCCATACAATGCCACAAATAAATACGTTATTTTCTTAAACAAAACTATTTTACAGAAAAAAATTACTAGTACAACATACAGGAAGATTTTAAGTGTTCTTAGGTTGATGAGTCCACTGTAACTGTACTTTGCAGTAAACTCAACAAGTATAGCTTGAAGTTCAAAATGCACTACAGAATCATGTACTTACCAGTTTCCGGATGCGGTCCATAACTTTATCCAGCACCTCCTTTCCAATGGTGTAGTGGCCACGTGCATAGTTATTAGCTGCATCTTCCTTACCAGATATAAGTTGTTCTGGGTGGAACAGAGAACGAGTCTTCCCAGTTCGAAGTTCATCTGTAGTAAATTGAAAGGTACATTCAGTTTCCACTTTAATTTGCAGAATATGCAGGGCCAAATGAACAAAGTAAAAGTGGAGTAATTCTAGGGCACCCCAGCTGCATGAAAGAGGAAAATAAATGCAAGCGTATCTAATGTACTTTTGTTCATGGAGGTCAAGAAGGCTGGGTTCCAGTCAGTGGGGTATCATATAAAAAAAAAGTCTATCTCCATTCTATGTTCCTATATCAGTTTAGCTGACAGATACACAAAAGGTAAACAGTGCTACATGTATTGATGCCAACAGCTTCACTCTCCTTGGACAAATATATTGTTGATTATTAAATACTTACTTATTCAGTTTAGTCCTACAAGCTAAATATACAGTGGTTTTTTAGTATATCTACCATTGTTCTCCATTGCGTTAAAGGAGCAGTAAACTATTTTTATGAAAATATGTATGTTATAGAGCTTTTCCTGCTGAGTAAAACAAGGTCACTCCCACCGATGTCAGTTGTTTTAATCAGAAGTTATAAAAGTTCAAATAATAAGGAAGTGAATTTACTGTACCTTTACCTCCTGATAGTTCTAACAGGAAGTGATTTGGCAGTTTCTATCCCATTCTATGGAGAACTGTATGTCACTGACTTTCCTCTTCATTAGAATTTAACAGAATAAAGAATTGGAATTTTACCACTTGAGGGCACTACTAATGTAAAATAACAGGTGTAAACTGTAATAACTCTGGAAATATGCATCTCTCAGCAGGGGGAGTCCCATTTTGTTACTCAACAGGAAATGCCCTACATTCTATGTTTTTTTCAGTAAAAAAAAAAAAAAAAAGCTCCTTTAAGTAGAGTAGACCAAAGTGGAATACTGCACAGACTGATGTACTAAAGACACTTTCTGCAGTTCTGGAGCAAACCGATTGCATGATAAAGTTAAGAAAAGATCATTTATTTAAATGGGGTGTTTAACCCATTAAATGCTAAAAAGGTCAACCTTTATGGAACGGAGGACTGCTACATATTCCCTGAGCTTATGGACTCAAAATTAACCTTTTAAACAGGCCCAGATGGGGTGTAACTGCTTGAAAGACCAAGGACCAAAAAAGGTTTGAGGTTTTTACAGTAGGAAAAATGGGCCAAATGGTTCTTATCTACCGTCAAATTTTGTGTTTCTATAAAGTAACATGCTGCACACCACTCTGGTTCTTAAAGGACTGTATACGGACATAAAGGAAGTTGAACTTTTCACTGGAATTTTTGTCAGAAACATGGATACATTCATAAAGCAGAGATAAAATAGTCAAGATAGTCGTAGCGACAAAATGTAATCATTTGCTGGCCTTCAGCATACATTTGAAAGATACTGATTTTGTTTTACTCCTCTCCTTCAGCTATAATAAATGTTACTTTTAGTACAGAAAATGTTACTAGAAGTACAATATTAGACCTCCAAAGAATGCTAATGCGATGAACCTCTCTTTGATATTTAATGAAGCAGAGTTCCCTCTTATTCTTACTGATTCAATGGTAATCTTTCCACTTACTCAGCTGTTCTGGGAGGGACCCATTTTAATCTGAACCAGAGGGATATGAACAGTATTGTGAAGCAATCCATATCACATCTCTCTGGTCATTAAAAAGATAAAGAAATTTAATTTTGGGAGGTGCTCAGTGGTGCGCATGGCATCAGAACATGCAAGGAAAGTGCAGACTTATGCACTTGTGACTGGTGAAGGTAAAGAGAACCTCAGGCAGGTATTAGACAGAAAATATAACACTTTCACCTACCAGTTTCCCAAATCTACAGCTTTGGAGACAATGGAGTTTGTTTTTTTTTTTTTTTTTTTAAATATTCACTATGCTAATCTATACTTATTTTTAAGAATATGTTTAAGTAAAATATTCTTTAAAGAGCAATACAGAGTTACAGCATGTGAATACGTACTGTGTAATTTTTCAATTAACAGAACAGTTAACAGGAATAAAAGGAAAAGAAAAAGGGGGAGGCAAGAATATTGTATAAAGACAAATTATTGTCTACAGAAGTCATTGATGACAGTATAGTAGTGCTAATACATTCAAAGAAGAACACACAACTCTCATTATGCAGCACACAAATCATTAGATAATAAGCAGGCCAGACAAGCAAACAATATTTTGTAGAACAAAGAGCTGGTCAGAGATGCTCAACTAGGAACGAGCATACCCTTGAATTGATGAGGCTCTATAAGATAAGTATCCTACCCAGGGTGCAATCTCTTTTAGCTCACCAGTGCCTTTCACAGAGAGGAAATATCCTAAAGCACATCATACTGATCCTACCAAAAGGCAGTCCAGCCACGAAGTGCCAGGCAATTCCTCTCTGAACAAGAGAAGCAGCCAACCCCAGCCGTACGTTTTGGCCTTGTTGGGCCTTGTCAGTGAGGTGCAGTTGATCTCTCTAGGCACAATGAACAAGGGGTCCACGTCTGGATTACCCTGTTACCCTTAGGGTGACTAGTCCCAAGGGCAATTTGCATATGCAAAGAGCTAGTCAGAGATGCTCAACTAGGAATGAGCCTACCCTTGAATTGATGAGGCTCTATAGGATAAGTATCCTACCCATGGTGCAGTCTCTATTAGCTCACCAGTGCCTTTCACAGAGGAAATATCCTAAAGCACATCATACTGATCCTACCAAAAGGCAGTCCAGCCATGAAGTGCCAGTGCCAGTGCCATGGACCCCTTGCTCACAGTGCCTAGAGAGATCAGCTGCACCTCATGGACGAGGCCCAACAAGAACAAAACATACATCTGGGGTTGGCTGCTCCTCTTGTTCAGAGAGGAATTGCCTGGCACTTCGTGGCTAGACTGCCTTTTGGTAGGATCAGTATGATGTGCTTTAGGATATTTCCTCTCTGTAAAAGGCACTAATGAGCTAAAACAGATTGCACCCTGGGTATGATATTTATCCTATAAAGCCTCATCAATTCGAGGGCAGGTTTGTTCCTAGTTGAGCATCTCTGCCTAGCTCTTTGGATATGCAAATTGCCCTTGGGAATAGTCACCCCAAGGGTAACCGGGTAATCCAGATGTGGACCCCTTGTTCACAGTGCCTAGAGAGATCAGCTGCACCTCACTGACGAGGACCAACAAGGCTGAAATGTACATCTGGGGTTGGTTGCTTCTCTTGTTCAGAGAGGAATTTCCTGACACTTCATGGCCGGACTGTCTTTTGGTAGGATCAGTATGATGTACTTTAGGATATTTCCTCTCTGTGAAAGGCACTAGTGAGCTAAAGGAGATTGCTCCCTGGGTAGGATACTTATCCTATAGTGCCTCATCAATTTTAAGGTTAGGCTCGTTCCTAGTTGAGCATCTCTGACCAGCTCTTTGAATATTTTGTAGAACTTCTCAGGGCACCTCATATAAATGTCACGTTATATAAAAACAGATACTGATCAATCAAAGCCATAAAATCAATAGGGGCTCAGAGAGCTTCCATTTAAGGCCTTCCTCACATAGTAGAGACTGAGGCGAAAAAATATTTTCCATGTGTGTTTAGTATGGAATCCGGAAAGAGGTTCAGTCCCACACTTAATACAAGTGTTAATTGTGAGCCTGCCCATCACATACAAAGCAGGCTGGAATATAATACACACCATGAATACATTTAATTTGTATAACTATTGCATGAACTGATAGCAAGGTCACAAAATCAGCACACACCCCCTCCCTGTTCTCAGCTATAAGATATGGAATTTCAGTCACCCACTTGTGATACAAGAGAGTCAAAGGGTTGGGCATGGTCATCTGTATTTCAGAGTAATGTATACAGCTAAAAAGATTATCCAGTGAAGAGATGGTATTGTGTACCAAGTTGTGCAGTATGGTCATGCTTTCTAAAGAATAATGTGTTGGGCAGGTCAAAATTTTCATTTAAATTTTCAAACAATTTAAGTGAGAAACCATCAACAATGTAACCAATATAGGCCACATCTCTCTGGGCCCACATATGAGAATCTTGCAAACCATTACACTCAGGCAACTGGAGGTTATACCACAGAGGGGAGTTAAGGGACCTCAGACAGAGAGGTAAGGAGAGCACTACCCTGTTCCAGACCAAAATAACATTTTAGATTAGATTGGTAGGCAAAGAGACAAACCTCCCCTGAAGACAGCACCAGGCACAGAAGAACCCATAGCCACCAACTCCACTGGCATCGCAGGGCTTCCACAGTCAGGCCAAAATCCCCCCAGATAGAAACATGAGCTAAGAGGCAATGTAATACAAATGAATATTAGGGAACACTAGACTCCCACAACAAGCCTACAAAAAAAAAAAAGCCATAATGGACATATTGCAATGGATTGATCTTGACATCATCTGATTTAGATGTAAAAGTGATTTGTCACATTGTAATTGTTATCAGTAGGCTCAGTCTACAAAAAGCCACCTACAGATGGGCCAGGTTGAGAAGATATGTCAAGGATTTGATCCTTACAGGTTCAGATGTGTGAGCAAACATTTCAAGCTTACTCACATCATCGTGGTTCTTTTTTTATTTGGATTAACTGCCATGGTAAGATGAGTAGACAAGGATAAAAAGTAATGCTGAAATGGGCCAATATCCATTTCTTGTGAGAGAGAAAAAAAACATATATAAACACTCCCAAAAAAAAACAGAAACAGTGACAAATGTGAATGAACAATCATCTCAGTTGGGTAAAAGAAAAACAGTGTGGGGGGGGGGGTCAGGATGAAGCAAAATAAAGCACTATTGTAAGGAAAACTTAGGCACTATGAATCTCAGAAACTGTCAGAGAGAAGGGGGGGGGGGAGGAACATGTTTGAGAGGCAGGGATGTGTGTATTGTTACTGTTCAGGGGAGCCAAGCCAATTGCCTAGCAGAAATACAAAGTCAGGATGGCCTTAAAACAATTGGGCACTCATAGCCCAGCTGGAGTTGGAAGTGCATCAAGGCCGGTGAGAGAGGCCAGCCAACAAACATGAGACTTGTTTTACACAAATACAACTCAAATTCACAGGGATCGGTGCAAGTAATTAAGGTGCAGAGCATAATATGCGTGGCATCCTGCAGCCAGCCATGAAAATTGATGCAACGGCCTGTGGCCCTGATGAACAAGGCTGGAACAGCTGAAGGAAGGCCTAAAATCCACTCACAGGGCTCAAATGGTTTCAAACTGCAGCTGTAACAACAGAGAAGCACTTCAAACAACAAGTAGGCATCCCAGAATAAGATACAGGGCAAATGACAGAAGATTAAATTTTGAGACACCAGGCCACACTCTCCTTCATGTAATAATTTTAGCCACTTTACAAATTATAGGCCTTTATCAAAAGCAATAACTGCACCATATTCGACAAATGAAAGTCTTATATTTTCCAATTATGTAAATGGGATTTTAACCCCTTGAATGCTAGAGTTCTCCAACACATCACAGTGTTTTGGGGACCTCTCAAATTCAACAGATTACATGCCCAATTTAAACAGTTACAAATTTTCATATGTCCCCATATTGTGTAGTTGGTTTTCTCCAGATGTGATAATCTTTACCTTCCTGTATCAAGCTAATTCTGCTTTAATCTCTTCTTTCCTTCTATGCTTGTAGCGTACTTGGCTGCATCAAACAATTGGGATATCAACTGTCTGCATGTAGTCTGATTATATCCCTCACTGTTCAAAACAGATTACACTATGGTGCTCATCCATAGATATGTCATGGAAAATGATGTTAATGATTTCTCTCTCATGTCAAGTAGAGAGGTGGTAGCACTCGATCCACCTTGGGACCATCGGTGCACCAATTTCAAATCTGTGGATAACTATTGGCTCTTCTGTGAGTTCTTTGGATTAATACTGGAGGGCTATTTTAGTTTTATACCAATGTCATGGTATATTGTTGGGCGGGTCTTAGAAGGTTATATCTCATGTCTCCCCAGACAGCAAGAAAGCACAGAGACACACAGTTGTTATCCTTTTGCCACCAGACCAATAATTGGTATACCTCTTCGGAAATATAAATGGCTTCATCAAAATTCCTAAGACATTCTTTCTAAACTATAGCCTTTTTATTCTGAATCCAATATGGTCTCCTGATCATTATTATCATCATTTTTATTCAGGAGACTTTGTTGAATACAACTAAAATAGATTACATTACTTTTGCACATCATAAGTTTCACTCCTGAATATGAGGTTTTTGCAGCTGAAATGTATATGTTAAAGCATCTGACTCTAGCATCTTGAGGACCAAATTAACTCCTGAATGACACAGATAGCAAATCCCCAAATGTCCTGATCTTTCAAATTAATCAAGTTATATTGCTCTGTGTGCTGTAACCCTCTGCATGCTAGGGTATCCATGAGTGCATATGCAGAGATGTAAAGGATTAACTATCAAAGAAACGAAATGGCACTCAAAATTTTAAGTTAATTAAAGTATGAGTAACAGTTATTAGTTGAGCATAGGTGTCTGCAATGCACATTTGTGCATTGAGCCCCAAGGTCAGTAAAAGCGTATACAGCTTAACCCTTTGAGTGCATTCTGTACCCCTCTGGAATTCAAAGGGTTAAAACTCTTAAATATTCCATCAATGGGGTTGCAAGATATTAAAAATAAAGAATGGTTCCATTCAGGGCATTGTTTACATTTGTTATAGTGCCTGCACAATTTTTTTTTTTTCACTTGTGATCTTCAACCCAGTAAGATGTCCAATTTGGTTCCGAATCAGTAAATTCAAGTGGTTCAACAATCTAAAGTTGTTGAAGCAAAAACTGCTTGATCGGTTCCTCTTAGGGTTGCCACCTTTTCTTCAAAAAAATACCGGCCATGGCATTCCCTCCCTAGACTTAACATAGGACAGAAGCCAATTTTTTTACCGGCCTGTCGGTAAAATACCGGCTGGGTGGCAACCCTAGTTCTTCTGCCAGAAACGTCACACACTTTTACATGCTCTAACTTTTACTTAGGAAGGCCCACAATAACGACTTGTTGAGTATTGTTAAGAGCTCCAATATATAGTCTCTTTCCTGTGGATAGTTGTATCTGCAATACCAAAAATAAATGTTTATATAGACTCCTAAGAGCCTCCTTTCATTGTTCTACCAACAAGGGTAATAGAACTTTTGGCAATGTCCTTGGTGAGGTAGTCATGCTGAATGCAACAATACGAATGTACATGAGAGGGATAAGATCATCAGACTGAAGTAGGACTATTGCATTATTGGTGGGGATAAGTGCAAACAAGTGAATCAAAACACTGGGAAGGAAGTCCTGTCCCATAGAGCTTAAAATCTAATTTGCAATAGTGACAACAAGCAAAGGCAGAGGAGGAGGATGATAAGTATGAGGTGGTTGTAGGGGAAGTGCAGACTGAGGATTCAGTACAGATAAAGAGAAAAAAAGTATGTTAGCATTAGTATTCCTCAGGTTAGAAACGAATGATAGAAATATTTTACTTTTCTCTAGTAATAACTTTTAATGTGACAGTTGACATTTTTTGTATCTTACATATTCTACAAGTACATCATATGCAAAGTAAAATGTTTCCAGAGAGATTTCTGTCAAGGATTCTGAAAGCAGGGATATTTTACATTGTAACACCATCCCTGCACCATAAAAGTTTGTTTCCAGACTATTAAATAGAGCATTTGATGTTGCAGGGATACGGTTAGATTGTATCACACTCCCTGCATTCACAGTCCGTAAGATAAAGTTCTCTGAATACAGAATTAAGTGAGCTCCCTGTCAGAAACATAAGAGCAAAAATAATGATAAAAAGCATAGGTTATATGACCTGACATATTATGCAAGTGCAGAATACGTAAAGTCAAAAATTACTGCCTGATTTATAGGTGGCAGGCCGTTAAAGACCACATTGCTTTTTCTTTTTTTTTTTTTTTGGCAATTAATTCTGTGATGGCAGAACGGCATGCAGCTGCGCTGCTATCTTAGAATTCCATGACGTGCCAGGACCGTCACCGGTCCTTAACGTCTGGACCAGCCTGACAGTCTTAGCACGTCATGTGTCATTAAGGGGTTAAAGGACCAGAGAGGTGTTTAACATATTATGAAGAAAAACATTGCATATACCTCTGATCCTTAAAGGGTAATTACTCACCAGCTAGAGATAAACCAATATATTACCTATAACTGAAGGCTCCAGGTCTATGAACACAGCCCTGGGAACATATTTTCCAGAGTCTGATGCACTGAAGAAGGTTTCTTCAGCAGTATTAGCTGAATCAGTAACAATGGTTCCATCAGGCTGTATTCCATGTTCTAAGCAGTACAGTTCCCAACAAGAACCACCAATTTGCACACCAGCTTGGCCTATATGAACAGATATGCACTCCCTCTGCAAAAGATATAGAGAGTTACTGGAAATGTTCTTAAAGGGGAATTATACTCAAGCATCAAGTGGCTCTTAATTTAACACAAATATTCTATATAATGCCATTTAAAGGGGAACGGAGTCTTTGAAAAAGTTGCTTAGGCAGTTGTCTTTCAAATGGCATTCAGTTATATCTATATATTTTATTTGCTTCACCTCTTCTGTAGTCCACACTAAAGGATAGTGACCCATTTGAGGCACTCATGGCTATTGAAGCCTATTGTTTTTGTTGTCAGGTGGTGAAACAAAGGAAGACTTCAGCGGAGATCACTGAATGAATGAAATTGTAGGCATAATACAAAACATATAGATATAACTTAAAGGCACTTACTGCTTAAAGGGCACCTACCTAAGTAAGTTAATATGACCCTAGGTTATAGTTTCTTATAAAGGCAATCATTAAAACTAAACCTGGTTCACCTTTAAAAGGGGCAGTAAAAGGTGAGGGGAAGGACACAAACCTAGTGATGCAACTAGAAAGATATGAGAATCTTTTTCTAGTTCACAATCCAGAAAAATTTGCCTAGTGCTTCCTAGCTGTAGGTATGGGTGACATCATCTCTTTAGGCCATAACCACCTCACAGAATGCACCAAAACACATCATGCTGCAACTTGGATGCTCTCATGCTTTGAGAACATCCTGGTTACTACATGATGATCTCTACTGTTGCCTTTTACTGCCACTCAGATTGTTTACACCTGTGATTATAGAAGATACAATGTAATTTGCATCATTCAATGAATGGTTGACCCACATGGGCATTGGCCAATAATATATCGCCATATGGGCAGGGCTTGTGGCACAAATATTCCATGCCCTTTACACAAGTGAACTACAAGGGAAATGCAAGACAATGGAGGCAAGTCGGAATGGGTAGCTTGACAGAGAGCTGCCAAGTTATCTGTGTTAGCTTTGCCTTACTGATTGCTTCTGGGAGATCACTAAGAGCTCCATTAAAACACTGTGTTGGAAAATTTGTGTAGGGATGTTTTTATTTGAAATGTGAGCAGGTTTAACATTTTACATTCATCCAATGAATTTGTACCCCTAGGCTTAGATTCTGTATATTACACCCATCAACACTTCCTGAGCATATTTTTATCCTGTGTATGTATACACAGACACCCCACAATATCCATCTGATTAACTCTTGCACTGCCTTTGTTTCTTTCTCTTTCACCAGGAACATGCATACTTAGTAGGCCTCTAACAAAGTTACTTTAATCTTGGAGTGACCAACATGAATCTTTCTGGTTGTCCTTGGACTTTACCTCCCACCATCCTTACTGACAATTGGTTGGTTGAAGATGTTGGGAGCTAAAGGTTACCCACATCTGATTTAGTATGTGTAAATTGTAGCTGCAAGTGTTCTAATAGACTGGCATATCTACCATGTTCGTTGTTGATTTCTTTTATTGATAAATTGTTGTAGGAATTATGCCAACTTTTAGAAATGAGCTTTTAACTGTCCTTTGACTTCTTATAAAGTTCAGGGTCTGTATCATATATTACTGCCTGGTACTACAAATCCCAGAATGCATTACTCCAGTGCTTTGCCATCTCCAGGAGGTGTTAAGCATAGAACAGTTATATATACTAGGTTCACCACACTTCATAAGTCTTTACAATATTAATATAGGGTCCAAGGCTGCTACTTCATACAAATGTAGCTTGGATTGTTATCATGAAGCTGTAGAACATTTATAAGAGAAAGGTAAAGTGAGCAATTAGAATCAAAATATGCACACAGAACAAATAAGTTGTTTAAAACCAGCCAATGGCTGGTTGGGGATGATGTGAGTTGTAGTCCCAAACATCTGGGAATCCAACAATTAACTACTCTTGAATTTAACATTTGGTCACCAGAAGGGTGTGGGTAGTCGTCTGCTACTCTGCCCTCTTTCACCAGGACCCCAGTTCTAACAGGGCCCAACATCCAAGGGGCCCCATTTGCCTCATGGGACAATAGGTTGTAGGTATCCCTCTGTGAGAGGGGCCCCAGAAGTGCTTGCACAGGGATTCTCCAATGACTAATTACATCACATGCTGGCATTCAGAGGGTTAGTGAGAGCTCAGCAAGGATTAAAATGACAATGAATAAGGTGAAATAGCAATGCTGTTATCATAAGAATGATTACCCATTTTTGTATGCTTCATTTGCCAGCAGAAAGCTCTTTTTAAAAGCATAGCAATCTAGATAAAAATGTTAACCCTTTGTGTTCCAGAGGGGTATACAACATGTTGAATACCCCCTGGCACTCAAAGGGTTAAACCAAACCATGTAACCTACTCAAACCCCTCTAAAACCTAGAAACCACAAACTATTCGTGTGTAGCTTGTTTATTTTCCTTCAAAGACATTTCCCACTGTTATTATTACATTTGAAATAAGTCTGAGGTAAAACAAACTTTATTTAAACAGCCACCTGTCTATTATGTACTATTACCAAACTGCATTCCATAGGTGAATTACCAGAATACATATAATTTCCAAAAACATAAACGGTTATATATTTGGTTTTCTACAAGGACAGATACACACTTACCATGGTAGAAAGCAAACAGAAACTTCAGGAATCCATACACACCCTCTCTTAATTTGGTTTTCTCCCCAGCTGGGTTATACTGCAAGGAGCAACTCTTAACCCTGTAAGTGCTGAAGGAGTGAGCAGCACATTGCAAGACACTTGAAGCACATGGGAACTCTGTAATCTGACATTTTATTGCATCAAACGAGCAAAACCTCTGCATAAATATATCCTGGTTATTCGTTAAATTTTTTGGTATTTGTATGGGAAGAGATATATTTATTAATAAAGGGGAAATAGGAATAAGTTTCTCTTAATTAATTTTAAAGATTGGCTTACCTAGATAGTGACCTTCACAAGACAGTCATGTGTATCGATTAATATATTGCATTATATATGCAGTTACTAGTACATAATGATATCTGTTGAAGTTTTCCTTTGGTTCACACCTCATCTCAATGAGTAAGTTTCAATAGACATGAATGGCTTGTAAAGTAGGCTGACCAGACCTCACCTTTAACAGGGGACGCATAGGAAAAATGCATACTGCAGGACTGCTTTAATTTCAGTGCAGTCCTGAAATATGCCTATTTCCTATGTGTCCCCGGTTAAAGGTGAGGTCTGGTCAGCCTACTCTAGTTTATATCGACAATATACACGTCCTTTATCATGTTAGTAAATAGGTTAACCCTGTAAGGACCAGAGAGGTGCTCGAATCATTTCAGAGCATTACAATGTACATCCCTCACTCTTTAAAGAGTTAAGTGATGGTCTAGCTTCCTTTGTAACCTTGTGCTTCCTTAAGCAAATCATAGTGCCTAGGATAGGCTCACCAGACCTCACTTTTAACTGGGGATATATGGGAAATAAGCATATTTCAGGACTGCACAGAAATCAATGCAGCCCCGCAGTATGCATTTTACATGTCACTGGTTAAAGAGGAGGTCTGGTCATCCTAGCATAGGAACCACAGAATACGATATTCATTGGAGCAATTCCTCTCAATGAAAAGGCTCCGACACCTTAGTAGAGGTGAGCTCAAACCGGTTATCATGTGTGCACCCCCCATGGTGCAGTTTTCTAGGATTTCCACACACAAACACAGGTGACTCAATCAGTGGCTCAGTCCTTTTGAAGGATCTTCCAGAGGTACTGGCATCCACTTCTGAATTGACCTGAATTGAGGAGGTCCTGAAAACATGCACTGTTGGGGGAGATTGGCATGCTTAATAACAGGTAGAAGCTCCCTTGACTAAGTACTAGTGATGATCGAGCACCCCAATGCTCGGGTGTTCGGGTGCTCTGGCCGAGCGCCCCCGGAGGCTCGAGTGCTCGGCCGAGCACCCGAGCCCCATTGAAGTCAATGGGAGGACTCGAGCATTACACCAGGCACCCCCTGCTCTGATGAGGGGAGGGTGCCTGGTTCATAGGAAAAGGTCAGAAAATGATGGAAACACCACAGAAATGGTTCAGGGACAGCATAGGGAGGATGTCTGGATGCATCTTGGACTCCAACGTCGCTGCTGGGAACGATGTTTCGCCTGTAGTACGCCATTTTTACAGACTGACCGTAAAACACACAAAAAGGAAGATAAAAACGACTTTAGGCGAAAAATTGTTACCAAACAGTATTTGCTGTATATTTACTTGTATATCATCTGCAAATTGTGCAAAAAATTTCATTGATTTTTCGGAACTGGGGCCATGATTAAGAGGGAAACGTGCGCAGCGTAAAGCAGGTGTTCAACGTGGTTATGGCCCGGGTAAGGTACAGCATTCAGGAACGGAGGCCGCAGCTACCACAGGTTTTACAACATGTCCGTTTGCCCTTGTTAAGTCCAAAATTTATAGTCGGAACAGTGGGGTCTGATCCATTGAGTAAAAGTGATGAAGTGACTTAGTGGATGAAGCCAAGAACTACCTTCTGCTCTGTCGAACACCCCAGCCCTATTTAATTCAATGGGAGGACCTGAGGCACTCCGATACAACCTGTATATCACAAAATGGAGGGCCTCATTCACATTGTGGTACAATAGTTCAGGTAGTGGTCCAACACTCATAAAGCCTATGCACTAAGTGAAAGGGCTGCCAAAAATTAGACTGAAATGTCACTCCAATACACCCTTTATTACACATAAAGGAGGGCATCATACACAGCCTTGAAAAATTAGGATTAATGGCCTGCTGGTGACCCTCTAAAACATTAGGGGCGAGGGCATGCCGCTAAGCTGACCATCTAAAACATTAGGAATGAGGGTCTGCTGCTGAGCCGACCATCTAAAACATTATGGGTGAGGGTCTGCTGCGGAGCTGAACATCCTAAACATTATATGCGAAGGCCCGCTAGTGAGCTGACGCTATAAAACATTATATGAGAGGGCCCGCTAGAGAGCTGACCCAATAAAACATTATATAAGAAGGCCCGCTGGTGAGCTGACCTATACAAAAATTGTCAAACAGGGCCCGCTGGTGAGCTGGCCCTATATAAAAATTATATCACAGGGCCCGCTGGTGAGCTGGCCCTATATAAAAATTATATCACCGGGTATATGGAAGAGGAGGAGGAGGATGAGAAGATTAAGAGTCAACCATATACCCGTTTTTTGGGTGGAAGGGGTGAATGGGAATACAGAGTATTCCCATCATTGTAAATAACATATATAAAATGACTTTATGTTCACCCGGGGCTTTCCTCCAGTGGAGTGGAGAAGTCAGGGGAAATCCAGGCCTTGTTCATTTTTATAAGTGTCAACCTATCAGCATTTTCGGTGGAAAGGCGGATACGCTTATCTGTTATGATGCCACCAGCAGCACTAAATACCCGCTCAGACAGAACGCTGGCGGCAGGGCAGGCCAGCACCTCCAAGGCGTAGAGTGCCAGTTCATACCACGTGTCCAGCTTGGACACCCAGTAGTTGTAAGGCACAGAGGGATCATTGAGGACGCTGACACGGTCTGCTACGTACTCCTTCACCATCTTCCAAAACTTTTCCCTCCTTGTGACACTAGGCTGCGCATCAGGGTGAGGGTGCTGGCGGGGTGTCATGAAGGTGTCCCACGCCTTGGAGAGTGTTGCCCTGCCTTTGTCGGAACTGCTGTGTGCTCCCCTTTTCTCCCCTTCTCGGTTGGCCAAGGTAGCACGTACTCTGCCGCCAGCGTTGTCAGATGGAAAATTTTGGAGCAATTTTTCGACAAGAACCTTCTGGTATTGCACCATTTTGCTTGTCCTCTCCACCGGAGGAATGAGAGATGAGAAATTCTCTTTGTAGCGGGGGTACAGAAGGGTGAACACCCAGTAACCCGTGTTGTCTAAAACGCGTATAACGCGTGGGTCACGGGAAAGGCAGCCTAACATAAAGTCAGCCATGTGTGCCAGAGTACCAACAGGCAAGATTTCGCTGTCCTCACCAGGAGGATGACTCTCAATCTCCTCATCCTCTTCCTCCTCTTCTGCCCACCCACGCTGAAGAGATGGAACTAAAGTTCCATTGCTACCCTCTGTAGCAGAGGCAACCGTGTCTTCCTCCTCCTCCTCCGCCTCCTCCAATTGTCGCTGAGAAGACGAAGTGAGGGTGCTCTGGCTATCACCTTGTGTAAGCTCTTCCTCCCGCATTTCCACCTCTTCCACATGCAAAGCGTCGGTTTTAATTGTGAGCAGCGAGCGTTTCAGTAGACACAGAAGTGGGATGGTTACACTGATAATAGCGTTATCGCCGCTCACCATCTGTGTCGATTCCTCAAAATTGCGTAAAACCTCACAGAGGTCTGACATCCATTCCCACTCCTCACTTCTGATTAGAGGAAGTTGAACGGAGAGGCGACGACCGTGTAACAGCTGGTACTCCACTACTGCCCTCTGCTGCTCACAAAGCCGGGCCAACATGTGGAAGGTGGAGTTCCAGCGCGTGCTCACGTCACACAGCAGCCGGTGAGCTGGCAATTGTAAGCGCTGCTGCAGCTTCAACAGGCCGGCTGAAGCTGTAGATGACTTACGGAAATGTGCACACACGCGGCGCACCTTCGTCAAGAGATCATGCAAATTGGGGTAGGTTTTTAGAAATCGCTGAACCACTAAATTAAATACATGCGCTAGGCATGGTACGTGTGTGAGCTTGCCGAGCTCCAAAGCCGCCACCAAGTTACGCCCATTATCACACACAACCATGCCTGGTTGCAGGTTGAGTGGCGAGAGCCACTGCTCGGTCTGGTGACTAATCCCCTGCAACAGCTCTGAGGCCGTGTGCTGTTTGTCCCCAAGGCAGATCAGCTTCAGCACGGCCTGTTGACGCTTCCCCACTGCAGTGCTACACTGCTTCCAGCTACCGGCTGATGGGTGAGTGGCGCTGCGCGCAGAGAATTCGGAGGTGGAAACGGAGGAGGAGGAGGAGGAGCCAATAACGTAGGTTCTGGCGGAATCCCTGTTGGAGGTAGGGCCCGCAATCCTCGGCGTGGGTAGCACCTGTGCCATCCCAGGGTCCGAGTCGCTCCCAGCCTCCACGACATTCACCCAGTGTGCCGTCAGGGAAATGTAGCGTCCCTGGCCACAAGCACTTGTCCATGTGTCAGTCGTTAAGTGGACCTTCCCAGTAACTGCGTTGGTCAGGGCACGGGTGATGTTAAGGGACACATGGTGGTGTAAGGTGGGGACGGCACACCGGGAAAAGTAGTGGCGGCTGGGGACTGCGTACCGAGGGACAGCTGCTGCCATCAGGCTGCGGAAGGACTCAGTCTCCACAAGCCTAAATGGCAGCATTTCGATGGCCAGTAATTTGGAAAGGTGTGAGGTTAGTGCTATGGCCTGTGGGTGGGTGGCTGGGTATTTTCGCTTGCGCTCAAATGCCTGGGGTAACGACATTTGGACGCTGCGCTGGGACAGGGAAGTGGATGTGGTCGCTGATGGTGCTTCAGATGGTACAGGTGCAGGGCGGGAGGTATGCGGGCCTGCACCTTCGACAGGCGATTGGCCGGCACCGAAAACAGGGGAAGAGGAGGCAGTGGTGTGGCCTGCAGACACAGATTGGCGATCCAGGCGTTCCTCCCACTTATTACGGTGCTTGGATGCCATGTGTCGGATCATGCTGGTGGTGGTGAGGTTTCTAGTGTTCATGCCTCGGCTCATTCTGGTGTGGCACAGGTTGCAAACTACAATTTTTTTGTCATCCGCACTTTCCTTAAAAAAACGCCATACCGCGGAACACCTCGCCCTTGGCAAGGGAGATTTACGCAAGGGGGTGCTCCGTGGAACATTTGCGGGCCGGTTTGGTGCGGTCCGCCTTCTTTCTTTAGCCACACCACTGCCTCTTCCAGCCTGTTGCGGTGCTGCAGATGGCTCACCCTCAGGACTGCTGTCATCGCTCGGCTCTCCACCTTCCCAGGTGGGGTCAGTGACCTCATCGTCCACCAAGTCCTCCTCCACTTCCTCACTCTGATCATCCTCCTCATTTCTTGATCCCACCACATACTCAGTCATTGACAACTGTGTATCATCCTCCTCATCAAGGTCTTGAGACAGTAATTGTGGTTGATTTGATGGCAACTGTGTCTCATCATCATCATCATCCACTTCCTTTGACCTTAAATGCCGTTCCCCTCTGTCATCTTCTTGTGATTGGGTACCCTCTAGAGGTTGTGAATCAGGGCACAAGATCTCATGTTCCTCTGCAAGCGTGCTTGGAGAGAGGTTCAAATGAAGGATTGGTAATGAGACGAGCTCCTCACTATATCCCAGTGTGGGATCACTTCTTTGGCCAGACCCTCTATGGTGGGAGGAAGGATGATCAGGGTGAGGATTATGTTGACCAGACTCTTGGCTACTGAGAGTGGACTTGGTGGAAGACAGGGTGGTGCTTAACCGACTGGAAGCAGTATCAGCTGAAATCCAACCGACCACCTGTTCGCAGTGGTCTGACCTCGAGAGTGATGTCCTGCGACGCCCTGTAAACTGAGACATGAAGCTAGGTATGGTGGATGTCTTTCTGTCTTGTGCTCTGGCACCAGGCACAGTTTCTACGCGTCCTGACCCCCGCCCTGAACTATCAGGATCACGTCCACTTCCCCGTCCCTTTTTACCCGCCTTCTTCATATTACATGGAATATATGCCGCTAATCTGCGGCTAGGCACACTAAACAGAATGTGAAAATAATCTGCGGCTAGGCACACTAAACAGAATGTGACGCTAATCTGCGGCTATTTTCAGTGAACGGAATATGTGACGTTAATTTTAATATTTGCACACTAAACAGAATGTGAAAATAATCTGCGGCTAGGCACACTAAACAGAATGTGACGCTAATCTGCGGCTAGGCACAGTGAACGGAATATGTGACGTTAATTTTAAAATTTGCACACTAAACAGAATGTGAAAATAATCTGCGACTAGGCACACTAAACAGAATGTGACGCTAATCTGCGGCTAGGCACAGTGAACGGAATATGTGACGTTAATTTTAATATTTGCACACTAAACAGAATGTGAAAATAATCTGCGGCTAGGCACACTAAACAGAATGTGACGCTAATCTGCGGCTAGGCACAGTGAACGGAATATGTGACGTTAATTTTAATATTTGCACACTAAACAGAATGTGAAAATAATCTGCGGCTAGGCACACTAAACAGAATGTGACGCTAATCTGCGGCTAGACACAGTGAACGGAATATGTGACGTTAATTTTAATATTTGCACACTAAACAGAATGTGAAAATAATCTGCGGCTAGGCACACTAAACAGAATGTGACGCTAATCTGCGGCTAGGCACAGTGAACGGAATATGTGACGTTAATTTTAATATTTGCACACTAAACAGAATGTGAAAATAATCTGCGGCTAGGCACACTAAACAGAATGCGACGCTAATCTGCGGCTAGGCACAGTGAACGGAATATGTGACGTTAATTTTAATATTTGCACACTAAACAGAATGTGAAAATAATCTGCGGCTAGGCACACTAAACAGAATGCGACGCTAATCTGCGGCTAGGCACAGTGAACGGAATATGTGACGTTAATTTTAATATTTGCACACTAAACAGAATGTGAAAATAATCTGCGGCTAGGCACACTAAACAGAATGCGACGCTAATCTGCGGCTAGGCACAGTGAACGGAATATGTGACGTTAATTTTAATATTTGCACACAAAACAGAATGTGAAAATAATCTGCGGCTAGGCACACTAAACAGAATGCGACGCTAATCTGCGGCTAGGCACAGTGAACGGAATATGTGACGTTAATTTTAATATTTGCACACTAAACAGAATGTGAAAATAATCTGCGGCTAGGCACACTAAACAGAATGCGACGCTAATCTGCAGCTAGGCACAGTGAACGGAATATGTGACGTTAATTTTAATATTTGCACACTAAACAGAATGTGAAAATAATCTGCGGCTAGGCACACTAAACAGAATGTGACGCTAATCTGCGGCTAGGCACAGTGAACGGAATATGTGACGTTAATTTTAATATTTGCACACTAAACAGAATGTGAAAATAATCTGCGGCTAGGCACACTAAACAGAATGTGACGCTAATCTGCGGCTAGGCACAGTGAACGGAATATGTGACGTTAATTTTAATATTTGCACACTAAACAGAATGTGAAAATAATCTGCGGCTAGGCACACTATTAAAATGGCCCTTTTTGTCGCTGCGTTGTACACTATTTGTCCCTGTGCACCTAGTACAATGTCACCTAAATATCCCCCCCACAAAAAAAATATGAAATTGTGCCCCCCCCAAACAAAATATAAATGCTGCCCCCACACACAACAGTCCTAAAAAGGACTTTTGGGTCTTGATATGGTGTTCCAACACTTTTATTCTCCCTACACTGACTTTCCCTTCCTATCCTCATCTCTCCCTGGCTAAGACTGAGCCGAACTCGCTGGTCGGGTGCTATACAGCACCCGATCACGGGTTCTGGCCAGCCAATCAGTGTAATGCCAGCAGCCAACATGGCTGCTGGCATTACACTGATGTCAGAGCCTCCCCGCACGTTTATTGGCTGCGCAGCAGCCGCGAAACTTGCGGGGAGGAGACCCGAACATGGCGGGCGAGCACATGCGGTACTCGTACGAGTACCGCCATGTGCCGAGCAGAGAGATGCTCGAGCCGAACCGAGCTTCGGCCGAGCATGCTCGCTCATCACTACTAAGTACACATTCCCCTATGGAACCCAGTATAAACCAGAATTCATTAAATGGCTAAATGCACAAGGAAATCCCCTGAAGTCCTTATGTGTTTGTAAATTGTTAGTAGCCAGATCATATCCTGTTTACACTTGAGTGACCAGACCTCACCTTTAACCGGGGACACATCGCTAAAATGCATACTGCATGACTGCTTTGATTTCAGTGCAGTCCTGAAATATGCCTATTCCTATGTGTCCCCAGTTAAAGGTGAGGTCTGCTCAGCCTAGTTTACACTCGTGAGTAATTATTGGGTAAATCATTAATTCCCCATCTGCCAGACTCAGGCTGGTGGATCTCATAGAACTGTAGTCTGATTTGTAGTCTTATTCCTTTATCAGTCCGTTCCATTGTAAGTATTTGGACACCAAAACAACTGCAAAAGTCAAAAGGGCAGTATGCTTATAAGTGATAGTCAAACTTGGTCCTCAAGTGCTACTAAAAGTACATGATTTCCTAATATCCCTGCTTGAGCACAGGTGGATCAATGAAAACATGTGCTGGTTGTAGTTTTTGAGTACCAAGGTTTCCTACCCCGATGTACATAAATATATATCAAATATTGTCCACATTCAGTCCTCATGGGCTACCAACAGTATAGGATTTAAGGATTTCCCTGATTAAGCACAGGTAAATCAATCAAAATGAATAAGCCACTGATTAATTAATCTGTGCTTAACCTCTTAAAGACAGCCCAATCCAGTGGAAAGCGCCCGTTAAGGACAATTTTTTTCATTGCATTGAATTCTGAGATGGCAGAGCGGAGTGCAGGTGCACTGCCATCCCAGAATTTCTTGACATGCCAGGACCATCACCAGTCCTTAAAATCCGGACTGGTGTGATGGTCCTGGCACTTCACCGAACCCTAAGTTGTTAATCAGAGAAATCCTTAAATCCTGGCCTGTTAGGGCCCTTGAGGACTGAACTTGGATAGCCCTGTTGTAATATAAAATTAATAAAATGTCTTGGATTTAGGCTGGAGAACTGGTCTGAAAGTTAACAAATTACCTAATGAGGGATGAAAAATACAGAGAATGGATTTACATGACATCCATCCACAGCCACGTTAGAGATCTTATGGGTTCTGTACAATGGTCCCCTTTCTCTGTCAGTTATGGTTTTGCTGGTTCCTTCCTGAGGAAATGTTTGTTTAGTGAAATTTCTTTTCTTATATTAAAGTCTTTTGGAGTTTAAAGCAAATTATTTCATAGGTCAAGTCATCGTCAATTTTCAATCATACTATGGTGCCTGAACATGGACATGATCATTTCGACCCACAATTAGGGGTGGGCAAAAAATCTGAGAAATTTCCCACAGGAATGTTTGCGGAAAAATAACAATTTCTATTTTCACCTGCCCATAGAAAATACATAACATTGTTAACTTTTCGTCACTGCCAATAAATTTCCTGAGAGAACATTTCCATTTCTCACCTATGTTTTCTATGACAGCAACATTTTCTGCTACTATATTACTTCTTCTGAGGTCTAAGTGGAGAAATAAATAGCTGAAAGTAAAACTTGTGAGCCCTGAAGCAACATATGCCTTGAAAAATTGATAGCAGGCTGAATGGATTTGCCCTTTGCCCACATCTCTAACTTGCTTCTCAAGTAACATTAGCACAAACAATCCTTGAAAAATAACTGCGGCTTGGGATATTCCAGCAGGGTGCAACATATGACCTCCATTCTTTAAAGCCTCTGTTTTCAACAAAAGAAAAGGGCAACATGTTAACCGCCAACATTATGGCAAATTTACTATTCCATAAGTGTACTTTTACATTATTTTTGTGTAGGTTTTGATGTCTTTCTAAGAATTTAGTAAGTGTGGGATGACAATACATAGTGGAAGAACTGTGTAACTTTATTGCTTTAATGCCATCGCTTATGGCAACATGGGCTTTAATGCCATCGCTTATTGCAACATGGTGTTGAGAAAGCAGTCTTCCCATTGATTTCAATACAATGAGCTAGGCAAAATAAATGAAAAAACAATACATTTTCACAGAAAAAGTGTCCTGCTACTCGAAAAGTGCCACTTTTGTTTTGCGTCTCTTTTTAAAAGAAATATTTTGCCCATCCCTTCCCACAAGCAATATACCCACGATATTTTCTTTTCATTAGATGAGACAGATGTGCTATTTATCCCACATCTTGACTCACTGAGATTGGAGTTTATTACTTTACACTCTGTATGTTTCATTAGTTGTCTCTTTCTATTCATGTTTTGTGAGGTCTCCCTGGATTCCGAGCTCCCAAGGCGAACACTGGGTAAATCAGGCAGTAAACCAGCCCCGGCCCAGATCCTCCATGTGTATACGTTCAATAGGCAAGCACATAACAGATGTATAGCATATGTATAACACATTGTATAACACTAGTCCTGCACCACACACAGTTATCAGTTTCTGCTCATAACCCTGACCACCAGATCATAGACAAAAGAAAAGGGAATTTAATAGGGACCCACTCGTGCTTTGAACAAGGAGAAGAGGAATACTAACTGTGATTTTTAAGGCTGAGGGGTTATTCCTATATATAATCAGCCCAAAAGGTGAGACTAAGAAATAAAGAGAATATAAACCCCTTGGTTCCCAAAGAATTCTCCAATGCATTGGAGGTGTCGCTGGCATTCAGGGGGTTAATTTATTTTTATTAACTCCATACATTCCAAAGAGTTAAACAAGAAAAAATTGATAGGAAACCTCTCTAGCAGGTGGGGACTAAAACTACCATCTACTGGCTGGTTGGAAATGATTTGAGCTGGAGAGTCAGAGATTGTGTAACTTCTCTTTTTAATCCTTTGAATGCCAGAGGGGTACATAATACATTGCTAAGCAAGTTCTCCTAAAAATTCAAAACCGTACACCATTGGGTTCATATGATCTGTTAGTGATGTCTAGAGCATGAACATCGGAGACCCTCTGAAAGGAAATAAGACAGAGAAGTGTCGTAAGTTTGGCGAGAGTTATTTAAGGGATAATTTATCATTAGGTGGCAAAGAATCAAGAAATGATAAGACCGTATTTTACGTCCCAAAGATCAGAATATCTGGATGATGGAGGTCTAGATATACGGATTCCTTTCATAAGTTTGCAAACCAGGGGGTGTTGCCCCGCTGGGAAACCTTCAACAAGGTCGTGAGATGCAGAAATAGCGGACCTATAACAGTTTATAGTTCTGTACGCCTTGCCTTGTTGGAAACAGGAAGAGAGGAAATTCATAATAGATTCTAAACCCGAAGAAAAGGAATCCGCGTTCCTGGGGCCCATGGGGCCCATGCCTCCGAGATGAGGAATCGAGATGTGTCTGAAAGTTCGTCGTTAATTTTTCGACTCCCGAAATTAACCAGGCCAAAAGGTGTAGTTGATTGTGATGTAGAAGGTAATGTGTATTGCCTACCGGGTCCATGAGAAGTTGGGGATACGGAGATAGGTACAGAGGAACGTCCGCTGACATTTCAAAAAGTGTTGGAAACCAAGACTGATCTTTTGTTTATGAACCTGAAGGATAACTGTGGGTATCATGTTGAACAGAGGGAACGCGTAACAGCCGTGAGTGGGCCAAGTTTGAAGAAACGCATCTATGGCTAGCGCCTCCGGATCTGGTCTCCAGCTGAAAAAGATTGGTAGTCGAGTATTCAGTCTGGAAGCAAAAAGATCCAGATGTAAGGGGCCCCAAATCGAGTTTAGGACCGAAAAAGTTGACATGTTGTCACGGTTTGTTAAGACTCTCAGATGCAGAGTTAGGTAAAAACACAACTTTATTGAAAAGTTTAAAGGCAACCCCGTAGGGTATCATACACGTACACACATATTTCTTTATTAGACAGGAAAGCAATAAGTTCAATAGCAATATAGGCTCTACCGGCCTTGCCAATATACCGGGCAAGGCAGCCAGGAAATAGGAACTCGTGAGAAGAGGCTCTACCGGCCTTGCCAATACACCTGGCATGGCAGCCAATAGACAGGAGACAGATACAGGCTCTACCGGCCTTGCCAATACCGGGTAAGGCAACCCAAGGGAACAGGATAGGTTCTACCGGCCTTACTAATATCCCGGGCAAGGCAGCCAATTGACAGGAGATAATTACCGGCTCTACCGGCCTTGCCAATACCGGGTAAGGCAACCCAAGGAATAGGTCAGGTTCAACAGGCCTTACCAATATACCGGGCAAGGCAGCCTGGCAAGGAGAGAATTGCAACCACTAGCCTCAGTGACTGGAAGGTGGTAGCAACAGTCACAGGGATGACAAAGAGGCTAAATCAGCATACGTGGCCAGCCAGCAATAACAGGCAACACCCAGACCAGCGTACTGGAAGACAGTAAGCACCAGCAATCGAGACAGTGGATGGATGTGGAACGAACTAGTGCCCTCACACTTGTAACGCCATCTATAGGAAGGAGCACCCAGATGTTGTGGAGCGAACCAGTACCCTGTACGTGGAACGCAAAATGATCCTGAGAAGTGAACCAGTACCCTGTACGTGGAACGCTAAGCGATACTGATATACTGCCGAGTGGCTAGAGAAGCGAACCAGTACCCTGTGAGTGGGACGCTAAACAATACTGTTATACAGTCGGGTGGCTTGTGGGGTGAACCAGTACCCAGTACGTGGAACGCTAAACGATCAGCAATATTTCCGGGTGGCTTATGGAGCGAACCAGTACCCCGTATGTGGAACGCTAAACAATACTGATATACTGCCGAATGGCTAGAGGAGCGAACCAGTACCCAGTACATGGAATGCTTAACGATCCTGCAATACAACTGGGTGGCTTGTGGAGCGAACCAGTACCCCGTATGTGGAACGCTTAATGATCCTGCAATACAGCCGTGAGGCTTGTGGAGCGAACCAGTACCCCGTACTTGGAACGCTTAATGATCCTGCAATACAGCCGTGAGCCTTATGGAGCGAACCAGTACCCCGTATGTGGAACGCTTATCGATCCTGCAATACAGCCGGGTGGCTTGTGGAGCGAACCAGTACCCAGTACGTGGAATGCTTAACGATCCTGCAATACAGCCGGGTGGCTTGTGGAGCGTACCAGTACCCTGAACATGGACGCTAAATGATGTTAGGAAACAGCCAGGCAGCTGTAAAGCAAACCAGTACCCGTGTACTGAATAACCGTCAAGATAGAAATGTCGCCAAGGCGACTCAGGAACGTCAGACAACTGTAGGCTGTAACGGTTTGTTTTGACACTCAGACCAGTAGGTAAAATAAAACAATCTTTTATTGAAAGAAAATAAATACAAATGATCGCCCTCTACAGTTGACAGCAACAATTGCAAGTGAATACACAGTACACATAGATTCACTATAATGGATAGAAGGCACCCAACATAGGTACAGAAAATAGGGAACTGGCGCCTAAAGGGTAAATGAGAACAATTTGTCAGTCTCAGCTGTGGGGTTTGGCACGCCCGTATGGTGTAGTGATAAACTGAGCAAGTATGCACAGCACAGAGTTCATGTAATGACGGGTAGTAGATGTTCAGTGACCAACGTGAGCTATAGCAGAACAGTGACCCAAAATAGCCCCCGCGGGCGTTCGCCAAGAGACCACTGAGACTGCAAGTGCAAGAGTATGTAGCCCCCACGGGCGTGATCGAGACTAGCCTGAGATGCAAAGCTGGCGTATTAGCCCCCACGGGCGTATAACTGGAGACCAACGTGAGCACAACACGAGCCAATAGCCCCCACGGGCGTTTACCTTCGGATCTTGCAAGAGCTTGGAGCCTAACCTTGCCACCAGTAGCCGCACCGGATACCTCCGGTATTAACCGTGAGACCGAGAGCCAGAGACGCCCAACCGGACCAACAGGATAGACTACTCTGCAAACGTAACTGGGAGTCGCCGTCCAAGTAGCGGCCAACTCAGCAGCAGTAGACTTACAAGGTAACGGCTCTGTAATCAGAAAGGAGGTCCGGCAAGAGAGAAGCGGCACTGCAAAGGTTAAAAGGTACGTTTGAATCTCCCAGGCTCGGTATGGTAACTTAGCTCTGCAGCGTATAGAGGCTCGGTACAAGGAGCACAGCTTATGCAAGTCAGCAAGGAACTCTGCACTGAGGGATGGGTTGCACAGGAGTGTAATGGTCACACTAGTTCGGCACAGCAACGCAAGATTCAGAATGTTGCGGCGGTGACACCAGGCCAAGCAGGTCGCTGGAACAGGCCGCGATGATCTCGAAGCAGGAAGTCAGCCAGCCGGGTCGTAGCACGTAGAAGTGTCTCAGACAAGCCGGGTCGTAGCACGTAGAGGATTCTCAGACAAGCCGGGTCATACACGATCAGGAACACTGGAGCGTAGTCAGGACAGACCAAAGTTGGTACACAGGAATCCGGATACAGGAACACAGCAACAGCAGGTCTGGCTCAGAAACACCACGAAAGGGCATCTGACAGATGTAAGAGTCAGGTATAAAAAGGTCACCAAGGGGCGGGCCAAACCAACTGAACAAATCACAGTCTGCCACAGATGAGAGTGACAGGATAATCACAGGCACTGTGATAGTACCCCCCTCTCAAAGACCCCCTCTCCCTGCTGGAGGCTTAGGTTTCTGAGGGTATTTAGAGTGGAAGTTGCGCACAAGTCTGGGCGCATGGAGGTCCTTCTGGTCAACCCAAGAGCGCTCCTCCGGGCCATAGCCCTTCCAGTGGACCAAGTATTGCAACTTCCCTCTAAGTCGCCTAGAATCAACAATGCTCTGAACCTCATATTCCTCTTGCCCCTGGACGTCCACCGGCCAAGGAACTACCGGAGTAGTAGTGTAACGATTGCAAACCAGGGGTTTTAACAGAGACACATGGAACACATTGTGAATATGCATAGACGGTGGAAGTTCCAATGCATAGTAGACAGGATTAATTTTGCGAATAATTTTAAATGGACCAATAAACCGGGGAGCCAGCTTATTCGAGGGGACCTGCAGATTGAGGTTTCTGGAGGAGAGCCATACCCTATCCCCAACCTGGAAAGAGACCGCTGGCAGCCGTCTACGATTGGCATATCGCTGATGCCGCTGGAAAGACTGACTGAGGGTCCTTTGCACCTGTGCCCAGGTGGAACGGAGCTGCTCCATATGCTCATCCAAAGCCGGAATCTGCTGTGACTGGAACGAGTCCGGGAGCAAACCTGGCTGGAACCCATAGTTGATTAAGAACGGGGAGCTCCCGGACGATGAGTTAACTGCACAATTCCTGGCAAACTCCGCCCATGGCAACAGGTCGGCCCAATTGTCATGATGATCAGTAATAAAACAGCGCAGGAACTGTTCCAGTCCCTGATTGGCACGCTCAGCGGCTCCGTTGGTCTGGGGATGGTAGGCGGAGGAGAAGGACAATTGAATGCCCATTATACCACAGAATGCCCTCCAAAACCTGGACACGAATTGACTCCCACGGTCGGAGACCACCACTCTGGGTACCCCGTGCAAACGAAACACTTCTTTAGCAAAGACCTTAGCCAATTCCTGAGCAGATGGAAGCCCCCTGAGTGGCACAAAATGAGCCATTTTGGAGAACCTATCAACCACCATAAGGATAAATGTATACCCCCTCGAGCTTGGCAATTCTCCCAGAAAATCGATAGATATATGAGACCAGGGCCGTTCTCCATTAGGCACAGGTTGAAGCAAGCCCACTGGGAGATGACTGGGGGTCTTAGCACGGGCACATGTGGCACAAGCGGCAGTAAAGGCGGAGCAATCGGCTCTGAGCGTCGGCCACCAGAATAATTGCGAAAGAGACCATACCAGCTGATCCCTGCCGATGTGCCCGGCCGCCCTAGACGAATGATAGGTCTCCAATAGACGAGTGCGAAAAGGCTCATCTACAAAGCATTTACCAACTGGAGTCTCAGGTGGAGCCCTAGCTTGAGACCCCAAAATCTCCTCTCCCAGTGGCGAAGTTATACTAGTGCGAATAGTAGCCATAATACGGTCGAGCTGAATAATGGGTACCGGTGCTTCCTCCCTCTCAGTGTCCAACGCGAACTGTCGAGACAATGCGTCTGCCCTCACGTTCTTAGAACCCGGGAGGTACGATACTACAAAGTTAAACCGGGACAAAAAGAGTGCCCACCTGGCCTGTCGAGAAGACAACCTCTTTATCACGGTGCCCGTGATTTGCTGCAGTTACTTGTCTGTCACCAGTAGGGGGCTTCTATTGGCTGTCTGCAGATAGCCCGCCTCTTATTGACTATTTAAACCTGGATTGGGCACCATTTGAGTGCCCTTTCGTGTTGTTTCTGACCTTCTTGCTATCACTATGCTAGTGATAGCTGGGCCTCTGTTCCAGTGTTCCTGAGTTCCTGATCTCATGTGTTCCTGAGTTCCTGATCTCTACTGTTCCAGTGTTTCCTGCATGCTGAAGTACTTCCAGTCCTGGTTCCGGCCTAGTCTCTGGTGTTGCAGTTCCTGCTGAACTTCTCTGCTGTTTACTGACCTGACTGATCGTTGCTGGTTCCTGTCATCTCATCACCTGTCTTCAGGATCCTGGCGACCTTCTGCCTGGTCGCGTTGGTGACATTGTTACAAATCTGTGTTGGTCCCAGCGTGCGGACGCTGGTTTGCTCCTAAGCCTTGCGGCTATACAAACTCGCTTGTTACACCAGTGTGCGGTCACTGGTTTGCTCCAAAGCCTATCAGCTATACAATTCTGTGTTGGTCCCAGCGTGCGGACGCTGGTTTGCTCCTAAGCCTTGCGGCTATACAAACTCACTTGTTACACCAGTGTGCGGTCACTGGTTTGCTCCAAAGCCTGTCAGCTATACAAATCTGTGTTGGTCCCAGCGTGCGGACGCTGGTTTGCTCCTAAGCCTTGCGGCTATACAAACTCGCTTGTTACACCAGTGTGCGGTCACTGGTTTGCTCCAAAGCCTATCAGCTATACAAATCTGTGTTGGTCCCAGCGTGCGGACGCTGGTTTGCTCCTAAGCCTTGCGGCTATACAAACTCACTTGTTACACCAGTGTGCGGTCACTGGTTTGCTCAAAGCCTATCAGCTCTACAAATCGGTGTTGGCCCCAGCGTGCGGACGCTGGTTCGCTCCTAAGCCTTGCGGCTATACATACTCACTTGTTACACCAGTGTGCGGTCACTGGTTTGCTCCAAAGCCTATCGGCTATACAATTTTGTGTTGGTCCCAGCGTGCGGACGCTGGTTTGCTCCTAAGCCTTGCGGCTATACTACTCGCTTGTTACTCCAGTGTGCGGTCACTGGTTTGCTCGCTAAGCCTAACGGCTATACTATTCAGTGTTGTTTCCAGCGTGCGGACGCTGGTTTGCTCCAAAGCCTTGCTGCTTAACGATTCTGCTAATTTGCCAGTTCCATCTGACTGCTGCTATTATCTCTGGGCTGCCCTGCCCGGTATTGGTAAGGCCGGTAGAACCTTTTGCCACATTCCATCTGAGGTTGCCTTACCCGGTATTGGCAGGGCCGGTAGAGCCTACATTGTGTATCTATTGAGGCTGCCTTGCCCGGTATTTGGTAAGACCGGTAAAACCGTTATGCTATTCCATCTGCAGGTTGCCTTACCCGGTATTGGCAAGGCCGGTAGAGCCTAAAGACTGTCCTGTCCGGTATATTGACAGGACCGGTAGAGTCTGCCTTCTGTCTGTGCTATATTCTGTATATATATATATGTATGTTATTGCCATCCTAAGTTATCATTTATTATTTCAATAAAATTGATTTTTTTTACCTAAAACTTGTGTCTGAGAGTCATAATAAACCGTGACACTCTTAGCCTCAGAGAGATATGTCAAGTTTTTGTGATCGGTCAGGATCAGTACTCGGTTCTTGGTACCTTCTAACAAGTGACGCCACTCCTTCAGTGCCAGAATAATAGCCAATAACTCCCGGTCGCCAATCTCATAGTGGCTCTGTGCACTGGACAATTTCTTAGAAAAAAACCCACAAGGTTTCAAGGTACCACCTCCCACAGGACGCTGGGAGAGTACTGCCCCAACCCCAACCTCAGAGGCGTCAACTTCCAAGGTAAATGGCAGGGAGGGATTGGGATGGGACAGTACTGGGGCAGACGCAAAGGCAGATTTTAAGGTGTCAAACGCATTATCAGCGGCCTCGGACCACTGAGAGGGAGTAGCGCCCTTATGTGTTAAGTCAGACAAAGGTTTCACAATTGTGGAAAAATTACGTATGAATTTTCTGTAATAGTTGGCAAACCCTAAAAAGAGCTGAATCGCTTTTAACCCTTTAGGGGAGGCCATTGTAATACTGCTGCCAACTTGTCCTGGTCCATAGCGATTCCATCTTTGGAGATTACGAACCCCAAAAATGGTACTTGTGACACATGGAATTCGCATTTTTCCAATTTACAAAACAGCTTATTCTCCCTGAGTCGCAACAAGACTTCCGTGACATCTTTAATATGTTGGGAGAGAGTGGCTGAATGAATCAATATATCGTCCAGATATACCACCACGCAGAACTGAAGCATGTCACGCAAGATATCATTAATCAGCTCCTGGAATACCGCAGGTACATTACATAAGCCAAAAGGCATTACCAGATATTCGTAGTGCCCAATTCTGGTATTAAATGCCGTTTTCCACTCATCACCTTCTCTGATTCTAATTAGATTGTAGGCGGCCCGCAAATCAAGTTTGGTGAAGACAGAAGAGCCCTTCAATCTGTCAAATAACTCGGTGATGAGTGGAATAGGGTATGCGTTCTTGGGCATAAGCTTATTGAGCCCCCCGGTAATCAATACATTGCCTTAGTTCGCCATTTTTCTTTTTTACAAAGAAGAATCCGGCACCAGCCGGAGACATGGACTTGCGAATAATTCCCCTACCAAGGGCGTCCTCAATGTATTCCTCCATTGCCCTGTTCTCCTCGCATGACAGTGGGTAAGTTCGTCCCCTCGGGGGAATCACACCTGGAGGCAAATCAATAGCGCAATCATAGGGTCTATGCTCAGGCAATGCGCTAGCCTCCCCCTTGCTGAATACGTCACTGAATTCCCCATATTCAACTGGCACAGCAGGAGAGGTACACATAATTTTGACAGGAAGAGATAGGCAGTTCTTTTTACAGTAATCGGACCAGGAACTAACCTCACATTTTTGCCAATCAAATTGAGGATTGTGCAGAAGCAACCATGGAAACCCCAAAATGACTTCATGGTGAGGTGAGCAAATAATTTGAAACTGTACCTCCTCCTTGTGGAGTGCTCCAACTGACATAGAAATAGGAATGGTTTCCATTGTAATAAAGGCGGGTTCCAATGGTCTGCCATCAATGGCCTCTACTGCCAATGGAGATTCCTTTTTGCATAGAGGAATATTTTGCGAAGCCGCAAAAGATTGGTCCATAAAGTACCCGGCTGCTCCAGAGTCTACCAGCACCAAGGTTTCTGCGCCCTTGTCAGCCCAAGAGAACGTCACCTGGATGGTGGGTTTAGCAATATTTGAATCTAGGGACTGTTGTACACCACCTAGGGCCTGTCCCCCAAGGTACCCTAGGTGCGTGCGTTTCCCGGCCTCACCGGACAATTGCGCAAAAGGTGCCCCTGTTTGCCACAACATAAACATAGGCCTTGCCTTTTACGAAAAGACCTCTCTTCTTTGGAGAGTCTAGTAAAACCCAGCTGCATTGGCTCTGCTGCCTCTCCTGGACGCTCATTAGGAAAGGGTGGAGAGGGTGGGTCAAAAGAACTGCCCATGTTTTCTGGAAGTTGCCCTTCTTGCCAACCGTCTTTCCCGGATACGAGAGTCAATGAGCATTACATAATCAATGAACTTGTCCAGGTCACTAGGTACATCTCGGGCAGCTATTTCATCTTTAATTGGTTCAGAGAGCCCCTTAGCAAAAGCTGCCAATAATGCCTCATCGTTCCAGCCCACCTCCGCTGCCAGGGTCCGGAATTCTATCGCATAATTGCCCAGCGTACGTTCGCCCTGTGGTATCTCCATTAGCCTTTTGGCAGCGGAGGCAACTCTGCCAGGGACCTCAAACACACGGCGGAATTCTTTACGAACTCATTAAAGTTCAGCGTGCAAGGTTTGGCACTTTCCCACAAAGGGTTTTCCCAAGCCAAAGCTTTGCCTGTTAGTAGCGATATCATGAATCCGACCTTGCTTCGGTCGTTAGGAAAAGCCTGGGGCGTTAATTCCAAATAGATCTCCAACTGATTAATAAAGCCCCTGCATAAGGAAGGCTTGCCATCATATCTCAATGGTAACGGCGCCGCTGCCGTTAAGCCTCTGACACAAGTAGGAGGGGCTAGAGGCGGATTGTCCGGTGTCAAGACTGGGGAGACCACCGGATTCGGGTTAGGCTTGTCTAGATGTACCGTACGCTCAAGTAGGGTCTGTAGAGCCAGTGCCAATTGATCTAAGCGCTGCTCATGGACATCCATTCTCCAGTGGATGTTTTGTGTGTTACTTTCACCCTTACTGTCTGAGGTCATGGCCCTTTCGTACTGTAACGGTTTGTTTTGACACTCAGACCAGTAGGTAAAATAAAACAATCTTTTATTGAAAGAAAATAAATACAAATGATCGCCCTCTACAGTTGACAGCAACAATTGCAAGTGAATACACAGTACACATAGATTCACTATAATGGATAGAAGGCACCCAACATAGGTACAGAAAATAGGGAACTGGCCCCTAAAGGGTAAATGAGAACAATTTGTCAGTCTCAGCTGTGGGGTTTGGCACGCCCGTATGGTGTAGTGATAAACTGAGCAAATGTGCACAGCACAGAGTTCATGTAATGATGGGTAGTAGATGTTCAGTGACCAACGTGAGCTATAGCAGAACAGTGACCCAAAATAGCCCCCACGGGCGTTCGCCAAAAGACCACTGAGACTGCAAGTGCAAGAGTATGTAGCCCCCACGGGCGTGATCGAGACTAGCCTGAGATGCAAAGCTGGCGTATTAGCCCCCACGGGCGTATAACCAGAGACCAACGTGAGCACAACACAAGCCAATAGCCCCCACGGGCGTTTACCTTCGGATCTTGCAAGAGCTTGGAGCCTAACCTTGCCACCAATAGCCGCACCGGATACCTCCGGTATTAACCGTGAGACCGAGAGCCAGAGACGCCCAACCGGACCAACAGGATAGACTACTCTGCAAACGTAACTGGGAGTCGCCGTCCAAGTAGCGGCCAACTCAGCAGCAGTAGACTTACAAGGTAACGGCTCTGTAATCAGAAAGGAGGTCCGGCAAGAGAGAAGCGGCACTGCAAGGGTTAAAAGGTACGTTTGAATCTCCCAGGCTCGGTATGGTAACTTAGCTCTGCAGCGTATAGAGGCTCGGTACAAGGAGCACAGCTTATGCAAGTCAGCAAGGAACTCTGCACTGAGGGATGGGTTGCACAGGAGTGTAATGGTCACACTAGTTCGGCACAGCAACGCAGGATTCAGAATGTTGCGGCGGTGACACCAGGCCAAGCAGGTCGCTGGAACAGGCCGTGATGATCTCGAAGCAGGAAGTCGGCCAGCCGGGTCGTAGCACGTAGAAGTGTCTCAGACAAGCCGGGTCGTAGCACGTAGAGGGTTCTCAGACAAGCCGGGTCGTAGCACGTAGAGGATTCTCAGACGAGCCGGGTCATACACGATCAGGAACACTGGAGCGTAGTCAGGACAGGCCAAAGTCGGTACACAGGAATCCGGATACAGGAACACAGCAACAGCAAGTCTGGCTCAGAAACACCACAAAATGGCATCTGACAGATGTAAGAGTCAGGTATAAAAAGGTCACCAAGGGGCAGGCCAAACCAACTGAACAAATCACAGTCTGCCACAGATGAGAGTGACAGGATAATCACAGGCACTGTGATATAGGCGAACTGGACAGGAACCAGCAGGAGGAAGCAGGAACCAGCATACAGATGATCAACCGGAATCAGGAACGGCGGCGGCTACTGGCAGCAGGAGGCGGTGACACCAACCGGATCAGACAGAAGCAGGAACTACTAGACAGGTAACACTGGAACAGGACGAATACTGGAGCAGGAACACAGCAGAGGCCCAAGGATGCTCAGGAACGATTAGTAGACTCAAGCAACATAGAGACAACACAAAAGGGCAAGCAAAGGGCGCCCAGGCTAGGTTTAAATAGGCAATGTAGGGCGGGCTGAAAGTAGCCAGCCAATAAAGAGCCCCCTACTGGTGATAGACACAAAAGGAGAGCAATCACGGGCACCGTGATACATGTGGAGCGTTCAATCGCTGGAGTCAGTTAGGTATCTGGAATTCCAGTCTGCAATGACATTGGACAGACCTGGTAAGTATTCTGCTTGGATAGAGATGTTTTTGTCCAAGCAAAATTGCCATAGTTCTTTCGCTAATATTGCTAGAGTTCTGGATTTGGTGCCACCAAGACGATTGATATAACAGACCGCTGATATGTTGTCCATCTTTAAAAGAATGCAACAATTTGTCATATGTTTTGTAAAACGTTTGACGGCAAATGAACCTGCTAATAATTCTAAGCAGTTTATATGCATATTCAGTTCCGTGTGGGACCATTTTCCGCCAGTGGAGAGGTCTCCACAATGAGCCCCCCAACCCAAAGTACTCGCGTCGGATCCTATTGTTAGATCTGGGGACGTTCCAAAGATTGCTCTCCCATTCCATGCTTCCATGTGGTCCAACCACCATAGAAGTTCCTTGCGACCGTCGGAAGACAAAGGGATCAGGTCTGTGTAACCGAGTCTTCGGCGAAGGTGTAAAGTCTTCAGTCTTTGAAGAGCCCCGTAGTGAAGAGGTGCTGGAAATATTGCTTGAATAGAGGTAGAGAGAAGACCCACCATTCTTGCTATGGACCGAATGGATACGACGTTCTTCTGTAACGTGTTTTTGATCTCCCTGTGTACGTTCCTTAACTTGTTCCGAGGAAGCCGTAGGGAAGAATGTATGGAATCTACTACAAAACCCAGGAATTCGAGTGATTGGGTGGGTTGAGTGATTGATTTCTTCCAATTTATTAGGAAACCGAGATGAGTGAGAGTATGAATTGTTAAAGATAAGTGTTCTTTGAGAGTTTGAACGTCTTGAGACATGATTAACATGTCGTCTAGGTGGATGATAAGGCGGACTCCTCTGCTTCGTAGGAATGAGACAATGGGTTTCATGAGTTTTGTGAAACACAATGGGGCTGAAGAAAGCCCGAAAGGGAGGCAAGTGAATTGCCATGTTATCCCTTTCCAGATGAATTGGAGGAGTGACTGTTGGTGTTGTGCAATGGGAATGGTAAGGTATGCGTCTTTTAAGTCCAATTTCACCATCCAATCTAGAGGCAATAATAGGTCTCTGAGACAATGGATGCCCTCCATCTTGAAATGGCGATATAGGACAAAATAATTTAGGTCTCTTAAGTTTATGACCAGTCGAAGCCCTGAGTCTTTTTTGTGAACCAGGAATATGTTGCTGATGAAGCCTGGTTCTAACATGGGAGCGCGAATAATCGCACCCTTTCTTCGGAGTTCTGAGATCTCTAAATCCACTAGAGAGAAATCCTCTTTTGAGAATTGGATAGAATGTGGGATTTTCAATTGATGGGGAGTGGAATACAACTCTATATGTTAACCTTTGACCGTCTGTAATACCCATTGATCTGATGTTATTTGACACCAGGCGGGGAAAAAATGGGTGAGTCTGCCACCCACTCTTTCCCCTGGAAGTAAAGGAAGTGTACTTACCTGAAAAAGGTCTTGAACAGGAATATCCCCTGGGGTTCTTTGATCTCCAGACTCTACCTCGTGGAGGGTAGAAGGTAGGTTGGGTTCTATGGTCTTGGGTAAAGGTACTCCTTGTCATGACATTCAAGTCTTGTTGGTTCCTAAATTGCGTTCTGTAGGAACCGGAGGTTCGGCCGGGAAGTCGACCTCTTCCCTTCCCGGCCCTGGCAAAAACACCTTTGTTAAACACCTTTCTCATAGAGATCTGGGCCTTATCTAGTGCCGTGAAAGTGTTCACAAACTTTCCACGGTTTTTAATAAATGATTCGCCAAATAGGAGTCCATTGGCGAGGGGGCCAGCTTCAGAGTCTGCCATTTCAGACAGTTTGGGATCTATGCGAAGGAGGATGACCCTTCTACGCTCTGCGGACAGTGCCGTATTGGCATTCCCCAGGAGGCAGAATGCCCTTTGAATCCAACCCCTGAGGGTAGACAAGTCAATTTGAGAAGAGGAGGACAAAGCTTCCTCCGTCATGTTGAATATTTTGGCTAGAGGGCCAACCAGGTCCAGGAGTTTATCCTGTCACTGTTTTAATGATCGTTCGACACCCTTCCGAGGATCCCTGCCTGATTTGGGCATACACTTTGCCATCTGTGGATCCAGGGAAGGGGTCTCACAGGTTTTGTTAATTGAGGGCCTGGGACACTCAGATCTTAGCTTATTTCTGGCTTTGGGATCTAGAGATTTACGGTTCCAGAAATCTATATATTTAGACACATGGTCTTTAGGGATCCACTCCGCCGACCTGGGGTGTTTGATTGTACCTGGGTCGAAGAGGGGGAAACTTTGCTCGTCTAATATGACATTTTCGTCTGAGTCATCTGTGTCAATGTCTGGAGCCCTATTTTCAATTGTAGGAGGAACATAATTGGAGTCCGAAGATTCTCTGTCATTATCATCAGAAGATGAATCCAGACAGTAAGAATCTGGTTTGGACTTAGTCCTGCTTCTTTTCCTCGGATATCCATCCTCCCGAGAAGAGGTTCTGATTTGTGGTGACGAACCACGTGTCTGGGTACCAGATTTTCTGGGTAATTCAGTGGAAGAACATGACAGTTCTATTTCATCAATATGTTTAGTTTTCCTCCGTCTTTTCCCACCTTGAATGGGTTGTGAGACTCCTTCAGACTGTGATTTATGTAATTTGGGGACCTCCTTACTTGGTGATTGATCTACAGATTGATTAATAGTTTTTTGATTGAAAGCTTCTCTTATAGAATTAACAATAGAGTCAGACATTTGTGACATGCAGGAAGAGATGGCATTAGAAACTGTCTTATTGACAGACATGTCCAAAATTTGTTGGAAGTTGTCATGAGATTCATGAGCCAAAACCATTTCTTCCTGAGAGTCAGAATGAGGGGAGGTAGAATCCTTCCTCAAAAAATGGGAAGGGATTTTGGTCCCTTTAAAGGGGAGTGGCTGGAGGTAAATTATTCCTGTGAGACATGTTAATGTGTAAAAGTTTGTAAATATTCAACTTTACACTGACCAAAAATTAAATAAACTGTTAATGTTGTGGAAATGTAAATAAATTATCTTTAAGAAAGGTTATAAACTTGAGGAGAAGGGAATTTTGCAGCATAAATACCAGACAGTTCAATTATTTAAGGTAGAGCACTTTGTATGCGACTGTCCGTTCGTGAGGTAATTTGAAAGTGGCACCTGTACGAAGCTGGAAGGTGCGCATGAGCAGAAAAGGGGCCACGCATGCGCATAGAGAGAGTGCCAGTCGCTCGCGCCCAAAACAAAGATGGCCACAGCGACGTATGAGTCAGCCGCAACGAAGGTAACGGAACTGTGCTAGTAAAGTAACGCGGAGATCAAAGAAAGGGAGGAGAGAGGATTAGAAGAAGCGTTGCTTGCGAGGGGAAAAGGAGATATTTATTAAGGGTGACCAAGACCCAGAGCGGAGGAAACGGTAAACGAAATACATAGAACAGATAGACGCCCTGGGATATTATAAAGGCAGTGTATAAAATATAGAGTAGATAAATATAACTGAATACAAATATACATGCACTGGATATTAGAGGGATAATACTTATCTGCTGAGCAGCAAAGAAAAGAGGATGAGGAAATACAAGATGTGATAGTTATACACCTGTGGGGAATATGATTGGTTACCTGTAATGGGGCGGGGTTATCAGACTAATAGGTTTTCTTTCCATTACTGTAAGTTAACATGTTCAAGCTTTGCTGCTGAGAAGTAAAGTTAAGAGAATTGCATAATATGAGCCTCTGTGTCTTGTCATAAAATCAGCATTTCTATTAGTGCTGCATGGCCTTGAAAATGTAACATAGCAGTTGATAAACATGTTATGCAAAGAAGATTTGTAAGAAATGCATTAACCCCTTCTCGAGTGGGATGGGACCGTATTTTATACATCCTCATACAATCATATTCACAACTTGCATTTTAGAAAGGAAATAGAAGTATTTAGCCAGCCTATCCTTTTGTCCTCTTCCTCCTATCATTGTGTAGTTGCTCCACACAAGAAAATGGATGGATTGGGCAATGCCATAATCAGTCTATGTTCTAGCACAAAGATTCTCAATTCCCGAGGGGGAAAAGCACCAAGGTGTGATAAAGTGGAGAGGACTTATCTAGTGTGCTAAATATCCAATATCTAAGTTATTCTATGGAGCCAATGCACTAAAAATGATCCAACTTAAGACAACCTAATGCATTGGCTCCACAGAATAAAATAGGGATGGAGAGTTTATCACACTGGGGAAGTCAGCTCCTCTTCTTTATCACACATTAGTGCATAACCCCCCCCAAGGCCTCAGAACACATCAACAGGCCTGGTTTTAAAGGCCTGGCTAAGCACAGGTAACTCACGCACAATGACTGATCCACTGATCACCTACATGTGAAGAAGCAGGGATATCCTGAAAATCACTGTTCTAGCAGATTGTGATACACCACACTCAGAAGATATCAAACGGGCAAGGATAAGTACAGTATTATCTATCAAATATCATACAGTTAAAACAAGCAAGAGTTTCACAAAGACCATGTGTAGGGACGGATGAACTGTTTAATCTCAAAAGTGATACAGGCAAAAACAAAACTTCCCTCCATGTAGGAAATTATTAAAGAAAAGTACATTTTCCCATTTTGATCATTGCATGAAATCAGTGGTGTGTATGCATTTCCAACACATGGAGAACTTCCTTTGTATTCCTGCTGAGATAATATAAGAGGGTGTCAGATTCCCACATCTTGTTATTCTTTGTTTTTGAAAGAGAGAGAGAGAGAGAGAGAGAGAGAGAGAGAAAGCAGCAGCATTTTGGAGCTTGAGAAGGCAGACAAATAAAGCTGGTAATAGGGACTGTTAATAGAAAAATAAATAGTTTGACTGATATATGACAGGGACCCAATTGTGAGTTGTGACTGAGGCTGACAGATACTAGAAGAGAAGAAGACTTACTGTTTATGACAGTATTTTGTAAATATTACTGATTGAATCCAGAGAGTTGAGGCAATAATGTGTTATTCATAGTATAGATCTTAAGAATGTAAAACAAAAATAAAAAACAAAACAAATCAAAATTAAATTATAAAAATGAAAAGAAAAAGGAGCCTAAAAAGAGGAATAAGAATAACTCATCTAAGTGAGAACCAGGGATAATTGCAAACAAACATGCAAGACGCAAGTGAGCAAAAATCCTATTAGGGAAGGTTATGACATAAAGTGTAACAATTAGAAGTGAAAGAGGGTGACAACAAATATGAAGATGAAAAGGGAAGAAAAATGAAAATTGCAAATACAATATCACCACAATATCACAGGGTGCTTATGGGCAATTATAAAACTTATGGCGCGATGCAGGAAATGTGTGCAATCGCTATTTCCTGTATGAAAACTACTAGGGAATAGGTTTGCGCACGATTTTGTTGAATTGTGCATGAAAAAATCAAGATTAGCGAATGCTGCGTATATTTATTTTTTGTGGGCGTGGCTAAGATTAACAAATTTGTGTGAATGGAATAGTGAATGCGCCTAATGCAGGAAGTGCTATTTTGAATGAATTTATATGTCCGTGTACTGTTGTCGTAAAATGGAATTTTTTATCTGCAATTCAAGAAGCGTTCAGTATTTAGCTTCCTGCGTGGCAGAGGAAACGGATCCTGACAGCTGGTGCCAACAATTCTGGAAACCAAGGATGTCTTGTACAATAAGGTGAGCTCAGAATGACTGACTCACCGTCCATCCTACTCTTCCTCAGAACCCTGGGAAGGAGAGGAAGTGGAGGAAATATGTAGGCCAGATGAAATCTCCATGGAATTGACAGAGCATCCACAGAGAACGTCCGAGGATCCTTCCAGTGTAAGCAAAAGAAATGAACCTTCTGGTTGTCCCTGATGGCCATCAGGTCTATCATGGGAAGACCCTACTTCTGCACCAACATGTCAAAAATCTCCTAATGGAGTGCCCACTCCCCGGGGTCCACAGTTTGGCGACTGAGAATATCTGCCAAGATGTTTTGTACCCCTGGAATGTGCACTGCGGAGATTGCAGGAACGTGCACCTCTGCCCAGGCTAAAATAGCCTTTACTTCCAAACAAGCAGCTGCACTTCTGGTGCCACCTTGCTTGTTTATGTATGCGATGACTGTCACATTGTCTGACTGAAAAAGGACTGGGAAACCCCTCAGATGAGAGGTCCAATGCCTCAAAGCATGGAGAATCGCCCTGAGCTCCAAAATGTTGAGGGGAAGAAGGGTTTCCTCCATCGACCAACAACCCTGAACACTCAGATGACCCAGAGCAGCTCCCCAGCTGAACAGGCTGGCATCTTTCCAACCACCAGAGAAGAGCTAGTCTTACTTCATGAGGAAGAGAGACATGGTGATCCAGAAGGGCCAGGTCCCCACAGCACACAAGGATTACAAATAACTGAAGCTCTCTGGTGTGAGCCATGGAGTACGATATCACCTCCATTGTAAATATCATCATCTTGCCCATCAGAGATGAGAACTTTCTCGCTGGAGCGGAAGTCCACTCCAGAATGTGAGACACCTTGGACTTGATCTGCTGCACAGGGTCTTCTGTCAGGAACACCATGCCATGATGAGTGTCAAAGCGGAGACCAAGGAAGACCAGATCCTGAGAAGGAACCAGAGCAGATTTGTCCATGTTCAGGATCCACCCGTGTTGGAGGAGAACCTGAGCACATTCCCGGACTTGACAGTCCAGGAGATCCCTGGAAGGAGCCTACAGCAGAAGATCATCCATGTATGGAGTCACCTGAATTCCTTTGGTGTGTATGAAGGCAATCTATGCCCCTAAGACCCGAGTGAACACCTGAGGAGCAATGGTGAGCCCAAACGGCAGGGTGGTGAACTGGAAGTGCTCTGTGTTGCAAGAGAACCTGAGGTACTTCTGACTGTCTGAATGAATTGGAATGCGCAGGTAAGCGTCCTGCAGATCCAAAGAAGCCAGATGTTCCCATGGACACAAAACTGCAAGGACAGAGTGCAAAGACTCCATCTTGTAGTGAGTACAGACCACAAATTAATCGAGATCCTTGAGATCCAGTATAGGACGGCAGCCGCTATCTTTCTTGGGAACAACAAAGAGGTTGGAATGAAAACCAAAACCTATCTCTGTCTGAGGTACCAGAGCTAGGACTCCCTTGTCCAAGAGAGCCTGAACTGCCCCATTGAAAAGACTGAGCTTTTCCTGACCCTGAGGGGAGCGAGAAGGGAAGATCTGAATGGAGGTAGGGATGTGAAGGGAATCCTGTAACCTCCTGAAACCACCTGTAATACCCACTGATCTGCAACAGAACCTGTCCAAGTACTCAAAAAATGTTGCAGGCAACCACCCACAGGTGAATGCGGACCAGGGTTCGCAGAGTCATGCCGAAATAGGTTTGGTGGGTTTGGGATTTGTGGAGGTGTGTTTTGACCTCTACTGCTGCCTGGACTTGGTGGTGGAAGGCGGCAACGGGTTCAGCCTTTGTGTCTCTCTTTGGCAAGAACAAAAGGAACGTTGTTTCCTTGCTAGAGGATTGCGCTTTGGAACCTGAGGTAACAAAGTGCTCTTACCCCCAGTGGCTTCACTGATGGTGTTCTTCACTTCAGGGCCAAAAAAGGGACATACCCTCAAAAGGTAGAGAGACCAGTGATTTTTTTAGAGCTCAAGTCAGCAGACCAAATCTTAAGCCACAGGTTGCTCCTGGCAGCTACAGAGAAGGCGTAGGTCTTAGCCTCAAGCCTAATGGCATAAAACAAGGCATCAGGGATATGCTGAGCCTCAGAAATATTAGCCAAAATGGGCAAAAGGTCCTCTTTAGGGGCATCTTTGCTGACAGCATTAGTCAGCTGTTCTGTCCAAACAGCATTGGCCCTATTAACCCATGCGGATGCCAAGGTAGGCCTCAAGGACGCACCTATGACAGCAAAGATAGCCTTAAGGCTAGCCTCCAGCTTCCTATCTGTCAGATCTTTGAGTGCCAAAGCATCTGCAACTGGCAAGGCAGTAAACTTAGAAAGCCTAGAAATAGGGGAATTGACATGAGGCGGCATAGCTCACTGAGCCAAAGCTGTATCAACAAAGGGTGCAGCTTAAAAAATTGGAAAGAGTGAGAAGCTTGTTATGGATCTTCCTCTCATCCAGGATAATTTCATCCAGAGTAGGGTTAGCGGAAAAACAGTACAGATCTTCTTGAGCTTTGAAAAGACATCAGAAGCAGACTGGTTTTATAGGGTTAACAGGAATGTTAAGGGTAGACAAAACCACCTTAATGAGACCTTCAGCAGAGGGTTCAGGGTCAGCCTCAAAGGGGTTGCCATGAAATTTGGAAGATGCCCCTTCTGAGCACACACCATCCTCAGACTCCTCAAGTGATTCCCCCTCAGAGGAATCAGATAAATCAGGAATGCCAGGGGCCTTAGGGACCACAAACCTGAAGAAAGTGGGGGGTTTCCAGGATTGGAGAACCCTTGAAGAGAAAGAGGAAACTGTGCCATAGAGGACTTTAAGTCCTTGACCCAATGTGGCTCTTGTTCATGGCTGGAGGGGCCTGTCGGAGAAGCAGCACATGAGGGGCATAAGTGACCTGAGTAATCTCATGGCATGAGGAACAATGAGCAAGGGGGGTTAATGATTCCCCTGAATCCTTAGACTTAGGTCTAGCCCCATGTCCCTTATGATCCGACATCCTAACAGGAGAAAATATTGTCTACAGTAGTGGAGATCCCAAATACTGTCACCCAGATTATAAAGTTCACCCCAGAAAGCCTAAAAGTACTTATCTTGCGCGCGAAGAGTTCACCTGTGGAGGAGAGTAAAGAATCCAAGCCCTGCATATAATACTCGTGTAAAAAGAGAAGGAAAATGGCGACCAAATCAGAGCCAATCAGAAAACAGCCCGCTAAAATGGACTTCAATGGGAAATGTAGTTCTCCCCATACGAGTATCAAAAGCAGAACTAGGATCCCACCAGGGACCCTCAAGACACCGAGGATGGTCACCAGAGAGTAGGGCAAGGGTAGACAAGAAGAATAAGCCCTCTGTCAACTCAGTACACGGAGTGGTTGCAGAGATATGTCCCCAAGCAGCCTGTCCCATAGAGATCAATGGAGCATTGTGGCGTTGCAGTAAAGCTTGCATTAAAGGTGCGGAATTCAAATAAAGTGTGAAAAATAAAAAATGCCTGAAATGTGCCAAAACACTTTCAGAATACCTAATAAAGTTAAACAAACACCTTAATCCAAAGAAAAAATTAGATAAAAAGACCCCAACTCAGAATAACATGCATGAAAGGGGATACATTTTACCACAGAGCACAAAATGCTTCAAAAACCTCAGGAACAGAATAATGAAATACCCAACATGAATGCAGGTGTTATGAGTAACTCCAGAAGGGCCCCTGTGCAGGGGAGATCAGTGGGACATGTGGACCATGGCACTGAAAGGGTTGCTCACCTTTTTGCAGATCTTCTTTTCTTCAGATCACTATTATAATGGAAGAAGCTTCAGAGAGACTCCTTCTGGAGACAGAGAGATTGGATCAGACACCCATCTACACTGTCAGAAACCGGTACTTTTGGAACTGGTAGTGACGACAGATGCTGTGCTTTGCCTAGTGAACGAGAAGGAGAGGGACTCCCCTTGCACCTCTGGTAAAGTACTATGGGGTTTTTGGGTGTTGCGATTCATGACGATACGGCTAGTTTTAGACTATATGTATGTTTTAGAATAAAAACTATTGTGATGGATATCGGATGATTCGGAGTTTGTACTGAGAAGAGAGCTTACCACACTAATATAGTGTAAGTAAGATCAGTGGGGTGGGTAGTTCCCTCCTCCCATACATATTACGCTAATGTGAGGACGAATTTGTCGTTGAAGGTGTTGTGTTCAATTGAAAGTAGTGAAAACTGTGAAAGAAATCCACCTGGTTTTATTTGCTGATTGGAAGTGTACAGAGGTCAATATAACCAAGAGTGCTGAAAACGGAAAAAGAAGGAATCCTACATGCCGATTGTTGATTGACAGCTTGTAAGTAGGATTCGAAGAGTGAGTGCCTTGAAAGAAAGGAAATACTACCCTATGATCTGTCCCATTTTTAGGTCTGTTTTCTGTGGTCTATCATTAAAGGGAAGAGTGAGATTCCTAATGGAGGACTTAAGTATATGCATGTTTACCTCGATTCAAGAGATTTGAAACAATTATATGCCCTGCATGCTGGTGTATGTGTGTTATCACCAGAATAATCACTTATTGTGCATATTTTTGATATTTTGGGTTATACTTTGATATCTCTTCTAATTCTTAAATTGGAATTTATTATTGATCCACTATTCGATAGATTATATATCTGCTAACAGTTTTATTAGATATTAGGTTTTATAACCCTGTTACCCTGTCCAAAGTAGTTAGGACCATAAGATTGGAGATATGCGCGGAGACTTGTGAACTTGTTTGTAGTTTGGTGTGCTATTAGCATCCGCTGCAATCCCCATTCTTCTTTTGTCTTACTGTCCATTTTATATTATCTGATTCCTTTTGCTGGAGAGATTTCTGGAGAGAAAGACATGGGCAGCATGGTTCTCTCCCAGGACAGCACCGGTTAACTGAGCATTCGTCCAGGGGAAGTCAGTAATGGTAACCCGCCTAATGGAGGAATTTGGACACCCCATATCTAAGAGAAAAATAATAAAATAACTAAAAACTAAGCAGAACTGTTCTCAGACTCCTACTAGGTGTGAAACAAATATTAACTGGAGAGGGGAGTGGCTAGGTAGCCTGCTATGGAGGAGGGGGCGGCTCCACCCTGTATTTCTTGAAGAATTGTTCCAGCCTACTGGGGGAAGCTGTCGCCTGTAAGCTATATTGGATGCTAGGATGTTTGTCAGAAGCTGTCATGCACAGTAGAGACTGCATGCGTTTGGGCAGTCTCTACTGCGCATGGTTGTATCGGATGAGTGAGGAGACACAAGAACTCATCGCGTAGGGCTGTGAGATAGCAGCCTCTTAACCCTTTGAGTGCTGGAAGGGCGTGCAAAGCAATGCATTGCGTGCCCTTCTGGCACTCAAAGGGTTAACATTACCCGGATCTTGGCCCCTGTACACGGGCTTTTACACTAGTGTGTATATATATATATACACATATATATATATATATATATATATATATATATATATATATATATACACACACACATATACACACACACACACTCACATTTACATTCAATTCCTGGTACTCCCACGAGGCTATGGAGATTGGATGAGTTAGACCTTGAGTAACCAAGCCAGCTTAAAGAAGATAAGATATATGTGAGGGAGAGCAAACTATTGGCCCCATTAGTCTACCTGATTAGATTTGGAAGTGGAACCAGGATTTGAACTATAGGGCAGCATTAAGATGTAGCCAGTGCAGACAGAGAGGCCAAGACAACAAGGGGAGCCATACCAGAGAAACACCTCAGATGGGCAGGAATCAGGGGTGTCCGTAGAAATTTTTCCAGAGGGGGGCATAGCCATAATATGGTCCTCAGGCCAGCCCATCCCCCTTTGTTTATATGGAGGGGGCAATTGTAAGGGGGGCACCCATGGTAGGAATAGACATTATGAGAGCTGTCCTTTATAAAATCTGATTGGGTCTACCCTTCTGGAGTGTGGTGAAAATACCCACTCTATTGCTGTAAAGCAAGACACAGAAGAAGAGATTATGCATGTGTTGTGATTGATGAGTGGGGTCACGTGCATTTTTATGCCTTTTGTTTTCTTGGAAAAGAAAGCACTTACAGCTGTAAGTGCTTTCTCACACACGGTCTTCCAATAGGGGAAAAACATTCTTACAACCATGACTTGAAGGGGTCGGGTGCAATTAACAATGGCTGGGGCAGCTACTGCTTTATCAGCAGCACTAGTGGCAGGACAAGGCTTAATGGAATATGGAACCACACCTAGCTGTCCTACTCCCACAACACTGCTGGTAGTACTGATTGCCATGTTGTTAACTGACCCTGTCATAGATAATAGTTGATTATGATTAGTCTGATATTGGGATCAATAAAACTAAATTGTGTTTATAACAGTTAAGAAATTTTACCATTTCGCTACTTTGTTTTACTATAGGATGGTGCATACAAGCTCATTTGCAGAAGGTGTTTGCTTTGTTAGTGCTTCTAGTGTATAGGATTGTTTAGAGCCTTTTCATATTTAGTTACTTTTTTTCCCCATTCTTGACACCAACCTTCTGTAACTTTACATGAGTAGAGCAACACAATACAAGTGGAAATTTTTAGGCCAGAACAGATAATTTTAAGACAAAGCAGACACATTTTATTGGAGAAAAAGGCATGGCAAAGCTTATTCACAAGTTTTACATGCGTGTATGAGGATACAAGTGAAAAGACTCCAACTAGTGTGTGTATCTATGCAAGACTAGTAGTATGTAATACTTTAATTATGTCAAGCATATTTTATTAGCTCACACCCTGCTATCTATACTGGATTTACTAAGTCATACATTTCTGTATCATTTATGGTATATGCATACTCTATAGCTGTATAGTATATTTGAAACTTACCCCCCCCTTTATTGTACTCCCTATATTCTAGAAGAATTGTAAGACCATTCTACATATTCAAAATCAGGGATAGGTGAACTAGAGCAGGTAATAACTGCTCCCCTGAGACTATATGGGAAGGTGTAATCTGTTACACTAGATTGTTTATTCTGCTGCTTTCACAGAAATACATCTGATGTCTCAGCAGAACAAATCACAACACAAAATGTTACACACTTACTGCTGGAGATGCCAGTTTACAGCTACATCTTCTCTACCCCCTCCCCCATTCACTTTCTTCCAAGAACATCCATCACTTGCGGCTATTTGCGATTATTATTTCTGGCCCATTCCTGTCACACTGAACAGGAGCTTTAAGCTCCTATCCAGTAACCCTCTACCCCTACTCAGAGGTCATACATCCCCACCATCGGACATAGGGCTCACATATGCAGGAGAAAGTGGGCTACTTCAGTCTTACTGTATTTCACCAACTGATTCAGCAGTCCTCCAGCTTTGAAGAAAAGAGGGGAAGAAGAGAAGAGGAAAAGAAAGAAGAAGAAGAGGGAAAAAAAAAAAAAAAAAAAAAAAAAAAAAAAAAGCCATAATTTCCTCTCATTCCTGCCTGTATGCAAAATGCTCCGAGGCCCAAAAAAAAAATCTGTGCTGTTAACAAGATAGCAGTCTTTGGGTGCCACAAGTGGTGAGAACTCATGTAGAAAGAGTGGCAAGTCGTGTCTTTTTCATGGAAGTTCCTACATGAGAGGAGGAGCTGGTGGGGATTAAATATACATAGACATACTTCTCATCCATTTACACAGAAATGTCAGTCATTTCATAGGAATTGGGTAGTATGGAGCTATTATGGCTTTGCACCCCATGAAGGGGGGGGGGGGAATTGTTACTATATATATATTTTTTTTTTTTGACAGCTATGAAGTCAACTAGACCATACAGAATTTGCTCCAAATACCTTAAGTACCCCTGCTTGTGGAAAAGGAGCTAGTAAAAGAGCTAGAGTCATAGTTTACTCATTTGCACAAACTGGGAAATTCTAAAGAGATTTTATTGCAGTAGCTTTTAATACAAACAAAGACATGTTCAGGTCTCAGGAAATGGAGTATTCTTATAGATGACAGCATGAAGCTAGTCAAGTGTGTGCACAGATAGTTTGTGTTCTTTAAAAATAAGTGGTTAGATGGGGGGGAGGGGGCAGGAAGAGAAGAGAAGGAGATACCACACAACCCTGAAGTACATTTGCTAGTTTCAATAAATTTTGGATACTAGCAGAGTAAGTGATACTCTCTACTGGCTAATTGAAATGCTTTAGAGTTCAAAACAAAGATCACTTAAGTCATTTTGAGGTCTCACTATAAAGTCATTTGGGCAGTCAATAAAAAGGCACTTGGTTAGTCTCCTGCTTTAGCCATTGACTATAAAAATGTACCACCCTTTACCTAAGGTGTCTATAATACTAGAGGAAGTAGGATAGGGCAAGCACAGAATAAAAGGGCAGCTTTAAAAGTGATGAACTGGGAAGTGACAGCAAGAGTTACTTCACAACTTGGAAGTAGAGTAGTGTTTGAGAAGTCAGGTACAGAACGGCTTTTTAGCCAGCGATTCAAGCTAGCCACAGAACAGATGAGGATTTAAGGATAACAAGTATCAATTAACTAGTCACCATGTTCTGAAAAGCAGAGATACTAAAAAAATCTGAGCAGTTTGCATCTTAAGACTTGATAATCAGGACTTTAGCTTCATCAAGTGTGATCAGTAATGCTAGATACAATTTTGCACTGTATTTATACAAAAGTCCAGTTATTTGCTTTATCCCTTGTCAAAGACTTGTACCATTCGTTACAAGACAGTTAACTTTGATACCAGAGAAGCCTTAAGTGCATTGCAGACAAGTCTAGCACTAATTTTAGTTTGTGAGAGTTGACAATTAACATTTTTAGACCTAGAGTGGTGTGCAATGCATTATACCCCACTAGCCTTCAAAGAGTTAAATAAGCTACTTATTAGGAGATTAAAGAAAACACAAGCCAGTTAAGCATTAGTTTATTTTAATCCAGAATATTCTTATAAACCACATACAAAGTTTATTCAGTTACCTCAAACTAGGTCAGTATTTGCTCATTTTACAGTAGTAGTTTGTGCCATTACAAGTTTAAATCTTGTGTTCTCAGTATTCATCCTCCTCTTCCTCTCCACCATCTCCTGATTCTGTCCCCACCTCTTCATAATCTTTTTCCAGAGCAGCCATATCTTCTCTAGCCTCAGAAAATTCCCCTTCTTCCATTCCCTCTCCCACATACCAGTGCACAAATGCCCTTTTAGAGTACATCAGGTCAAACTTGTGGTCCAACCGGGCCCAAGCTTCTGCAATAGCTGTTGTGTTGCTCAACATACAGACTGCACGCTGGACTTTGGCCAAGTCCCCTCCTGGCACCACCGTAGGAGGCTGGTAATTAATTCCCACTTTAAAGCCAGTAGGACACCAATCAACAAACTGGATGCTCCTCCTGGTTTTAATGGCAGCAATTGCTGCATTCACATCTTTGGGCACCACATCACCTCTGTACAAGAGACAGCAAGCCATGTATTTACCACGTCGTGGGTCACATTTCACCATCTGGTTGGAATATTCAAAGCAGGCATTGGTTATCTCTGGGACAGACAGCTGCTCATGGTAAGCCTTCTCTGCAGATATAATGGGCGAGTAGGTTACTAGTGGGAAATGGATTCTAGGATAAGGCACCAGGTTGGTTTGGAACTCTGTTAGGTCAACATTCAGGGCACCATCAAACCTCAGAGAGGCTGTGATGGAAGAGACTATTTGCCCTATTAGCCTATTTAAGTTGGTATAAGAAGGACGTTCAATATCCAGGTTGCGGTTGCAAATATCATAGATTGCTTCATTGTCCACCATAAATGCACAGTCTGAATGCTCTAGAGTTGTGTGGGTTGTCAGGATTGAATTATATGGTTCTACCACTGCAGTGGAGATCTGTGGTGCAGGATAGACTGAGAATTCAAGCTTAGACTTCTTGCCATAATCAACTGAAAGTCGTTCCATCAGTAGAGATGTAAAGCCGGAGCCTGTGCCTCCTCCAAAGCTGTGGAAGACCAGAAATCCTTGAAGGCCACTACACTGGTCAGCCTGCAAGCACAAAGTCAACATAAGTTTATTGCATAAGAGGCATATCAATATAGTGTGTTTACAACACAAATTTTAAAAGGGTTGTGTTGGGGTGCTAATTCATAGTTTTATATTTCAAAATCCCTTGCAAAGAGTTGCTATGAAGATGTTCATAGCAGAACCATTGTCTCAACGGGCAGGCTTCTCGCACTGGGCTTAATCTAGCCAATGGTGATCAAGCATGGGAAAGCTTTTGGCGTTAGTGTTAACAGCAGCAAGCTAGCAGCACCAGGGGTGGTGAGGGGAAGAGAAAGGTTTCCCATTGAAATAAGTGGGCTTTTAACCAACTGCAAGTTTAGTCACTAATGCATCAGGTGGAGGGAGAGAAGCCTACAGTTTTGGCAACGTCTTACGTTGCAAGATTAGTGTTCCAGTAGACAGACTAAGATTCCTTCATATGCACCCTACTAGGCTGACCAATATTACACATAAGGAAAGAGGTACCCATGTCCCAAGCTTGTGGTACTCTAAAACCAGAGGCCAATATCTCCAAAACAAGATTTGGCAATTTAAAGCAGAAAGGTAGGACCAAGGGTTGTTAGCCATCTTGCAAACAAACACTATACTTGCCATTTTACGGATTCTGTCCAACACAGAGTCAACAATTTCCTTCCCAATTGTATAATGGCCACGGGCATAGTTATTAGCCGCATCTTCTTTGCCTGTAATTAGTTGCTCTGGGTGGAATAATGAGCGGTAGGTTCCTGTTCTGATCTCACCTGTATGATAAAAGAAGGAATGTTTTAACTGATGTTTTATAGGATTGGCATCTTCGAGATTTAGAGAATACATTTGTAATCTTGCAGGTTAAAGGATTTGGTCCTGTATACACATTTAGAGGAATATGATTGAATTATGCAACAGTTCAATCTGTTACGGCAAAAGAAATATCTGAGATAAGATAAGTCACCTTTTGCATGTTATTAGATCCATAAGGGCACCAATACTTAAGGCCATAATGTATTTTATCATTGTATGCCATTCACAAGTGGAGACTGCTTAGACAGATTAGTGCCTCAGCGCAAGGTCCATTTTATTATGCCTTTGAAAGAAGCAGCGAGTCCTAATGGCCTGATTTAACTAGAGAGTTATTAGTTGTAGATAAGCCATCGAAAATATTTTTACATTAGCACCCCATGCACAATAGCAAAGTAACTGCTCAGATGTTAGCAGCAGGGCACCCAAGCCAGAGTCAATGACAGCACAATAGCAGCAGCTAAAACATTACTGCAACCATCCAAGACTGGACTTTTCTGGGGGTGTGGAGGTTGCATGCATTTTTTTTTTTTTTTTTAAAAGAGGTGGCCAGTACAGTGGACCAGAGAAGGATGCAACATAGCAAGGAACGTTCATACTTGGCAACTCTACAGAGCTGCCTCAGACTCCATTTTAGACTTCGTTACCAGGTCTGAAGGGGGGGGGGGTGATTCTCTGGCTCCCCATGTTTCCTGGTATATATACCCCCCCCCCCCCCAAGCTTGTTTTTTTACATTTCCTAATCCATTTCAAGGCAGACTGCTTTTCTGCTTCTAAACCCTGGTTAAGCCACCCATATAACATGATCATTTGATCCCTCCCATCCCCACCTGCCTTGATTCTAAGGTAGCACTGGAGTCAACATTTCCAGGTATGGTTCTGGTCATTCAAGTGTTAACATGGCATCTCAGCAAGACTAAGCAACCTACAATGCAGGTTTCTGGAGCAGAGGTATTCATATTTTTTTTGCCATCCATGGCTCAATGGTTCTCAAACCTGACCTCTGGGACTGCTAACAGATCAACATTTCCCTGCTTGAGACAAGAGGCTCTGGTATTTTGATTACTTCACATGTGCTTGAGCAGCTAAAACCTCAAGACAGCATATATCCATAGAAGATAATCAGTTGTTCCCCCACACACCATAAGAAGTGGTCTTGTGTTTGTGCATGGCCCCCAGGACAGGCTTGAGATCCTCTGTTTTAGATAGTCTTAGTGACATGACAAATCCAGCTCTGCACACCAACAGGAGGGGGAGAGATAGCAGCTGGATTTGTCATTTAAGACTCCGCTGGCATAAATATGACACTATTATAGGTTAAACATGTGTTAAAGGCAGGCCTTCTAATTAAAATGTTTATAGGTTATATTACCGATAACAGTTTGCTCAAGATCAACAAAAACAGCTCGAGGCACATGCTTTCCTGAGCCAGTCTCACTGAAGAATGTTCCAAATGACGAGTCCACCACGGCAGTGTTCCCATTGGGTATAATACCATCTGGTTGGATCCCATGCTCTAGACAATACAGCTCCCAGCAGGCATTGCCCATCTGCACTCCTGCTTGGCCAATATGTATAGAGATGCACTCCCTCTAATAAACAAGAAAAAAAATTATAGTTTAGAAATGGGGGTGGGAGGTGGAAAGAGAACAAACTTGTATTTCTCAGCTTTCTATGTCATGCTAGTCTCTAAAAACATGTTTTTTGTAAATGCCTGAACTAGACTTATGCTCTGCAGGCCTCTTATCCCTCAGTTTTCTAGAGCTCCTGTTACAATAGCAATTGTGATGTTCTAAGTAGTGATTGGCCCGCATTGTCTGATTAGACTGAGAATGTAAGCTTTCAGGATAGAATAATGGGTGCCATTCTCAAGCATGAAGTATTTATTACTGCACCAAGCATTAAACATGTCTATGTAGGACAGACTACATATGGGAGAGAAAAAAAAAAAAAAAAAAAAAGTCCATATTTAGCACTTTGGAGTGCCCAAACTGTCCAATACAGTTGTGCTCCTCTCTGGCACTCAAGGTTGAAATATGAACACATGCAGGCTCATTAGTGTCCCTTTAAAAGGACCCCCTTCCAGTCATCTGATTTATATAGCTCTCATTACATTGGTACTGTTGCAGCCCTAGAGCAGAAGTAGAGAGCTAGTGGCTCTCCAGCTCTTCTTACCAGCTACCCTACCAATAGGCGGGTGATTAGCCATTGTAGAGAGGTTGCCTTGTGGTCCAGACTAGACTATTGATGTGGAAAGCTACAGTATTACCAGAGTCTTAGTACAACAGTATGATATTTGGAGATTCCATTATGCCTCTGGCTGGAGTTTCTCCTCTAGAATGCAGGTCATTAAACAACCCCCCCCCAAGCAGTAAGAATATGCACACAATCCACTCGTTTTATCAGAAGGGACTCCATGCAGAACTTCTAGAAGGGTACTTTTTTTGGTGTGTGTACGCGCATTACAAGTCAATAAAAGCCAGCATTTTACTACACAGAAGAAACGCCAGAGAAATGTGCCACTGACTGAAGGACTCACACCCCCTCTAGTGAGCATATGGTTAACAGTAGAGGGTGTGAGTCCACTCCTTTTGTGGAGTTGGTACAAACATTGACACTTCAATGTAGAACCAGTGTACCGGTTAGGGATTAAAGGCAGTATTCACAAAGACAGTCAATTCGGAACCATAGGAGATATGAATTCCCCCTGATTTAAGTAGGATTTTTAACCCTCTCACAACTGAGAGATCTGACAATGCATTTGAGACCTTTCAAGTATTCAAAGAGTTAAAGGTTGCCAGAAGAACCTCATGTAGAAAGAATATAACGCAACCCAACAGCACCACAGGAGACAAGTTAAACTGCCAGTGATTTTTGTACACGTGTATTGCAAAGCACTGTGTTTGAGGCCTCTAATATTCAAGATTAAAAGCCCATATTAACCCTCTGAGTGCCAGTTGGAGTACACAATGACTTGCATAGCCATCTGACATTCAAAGGGTTAAGGCATTAGTCATTTTAGAGTGTTTCCTATCCCCCTAGAGCGCAATTCTAGAGCAGACTAACTGCATCTCTTTAACACACATCTAATAAGTTTGAGGTCTCCATATAGAGTTGGATAAGTGAAGTAATTGCTTGCTAATCTAGCCATTACTGCATGGGGGGGGGGGGGGGGGTTATAAGTCTTCCTCACCAATCGGTAAACTGAGGGCATCAGTTGAGGACTACAGTTCCCATCACCTCCAACAAGCTATTGGAGTTTGAAGCAATAATATACAAGTACTATTAGTAAGGACAAGCAGTTTTGACTATTCAGACATTAGAAGCCTCTAGCATGCAGGGAGAGGGCTAACCTCTATAAAAAGAGATAGACAACTGAAGCTTAGAAAGCATTCAAGAAACTAAAAAAAAAGTAATTAACAAGTTACACTACAGGACATATAAAAGACACTATAATTGGTTGGCTAGCACAGTTAGTTTTCTCCAGTACTTCACCCCTTCAGCTTCCAGAATACAGCACTTAACTCACCACATAAACAGGTTTTTTTTTTTTGTTTTTTTTTATTGCTAAACACACTGCATTAACAATAAATACTTCCCAAAATCATAAACCAAGCAGATGCTTTGACAAACTCACCATTGTTCCACCCTGTCTACCACAGTACAACACCTAGAAAGAGACTGCCCTGCCCAGCGCTCAGGCTTCACTTTTCTTTGTGCAAATTAAACAGTCCCAGCTGTGGGGAAAGGGAGGACCTTCCTCTTAAAGGAGCAGGCATCCATCTGCTCATAGGAGCACTGATGTCACAATTAAATGAGTCAGCTGCTCTCCCAATGTTAATAATGTATCACTGGTCACCATATTTATAATGGAATGTGAACAAAACAAAGTGACATTAAATCCTACAAGTGAATATTTTTCAAAAGTATTTCTTTGGTATGAGAATTCTTGTTATAGATGAATATGAAAAGAGATCAGAGGTTACATATTGGCTACATTTGTTATCAAACCTTTTTAAAAATGCTAAAACCTTTAACCCCTTGGCTGCTAAAGATATCTTCAACACATTTCAAATCAACTTGTTAGATGTCTCTAGCACCCAATAGGTTAAACAGATAATTCATTTAAGATTAGACCCCTTCTTTTTTCCTTCCCCTAGACCAGGCATAGGCAATCTTTTGGCTCTCCAGCTGCTGGACACTGCAAATCCCAAAATCTCCATCCATTCAATGCTTGGTTGGGGATGATAGGAGTTGTAGTCCCCAACAACTGGAGAGTAAATTGTAATGTGACAAGGTGTCCATTAAATGCAGTATGCTTATGAAAATCTCATCCTGCAGGACTTTAGAGTAATCACTGCAACCCTGCAGTATGTGTGTTTCATACGCATCCTACATTAGAAAAGAAATCTGGGGGTAGATTCACTACAGTTCAATGTTATGGCGATGTGTGTCTGTCAATGTGTGGCAAGCACATCATCTGGGCAATGCAGACACGCATGCCATATGCACTAAGAATCAGTGGTGGAGAATTTCCTCATTAGCATGCAGGGGTTGTCGAACTGCTGGCAATGCCCTCCCTTACACATTGCCAGCAGTTTGACAACCCTGAAGTCTGATTGTATCCTACTTGCCCACTGAGGGAGCGGAGAGGATCCACTCAGACTTCAGCATCACATACAGCATTGCTCGCTCACCCTCTCATTGCCATAAAGATGTGGTTTACACACCCCAGGGCTATTGAAAGGGTTTCAAAATGAGAGCATAGCAGATACGTTTTCTATCACAGCTTCTCTGCCCTTTTTATTCACTGAACCAGCTGAAAAGGCTATTGCCAGATCAGCTGATTCAGGTAAACACAGAACTCGAAGGCACACTCTACTGAGTTCCTTGTGCCGCAAAGCAATGCGATGAAGACCTCTCTAGCATTCAAGGAGTTAAAATCTCCATTTAATTCATTGATAATTTGGGGAATTTTTAGTTCTCCCCTATAGTGCAAATAGTTTGCCCCAGAACCTCGCCACTTTTTTTTTTTTTTTTGCACATATGACCTATAAGGTTACTGGTATATCCTGAAAAGATTCACATTGAGTATTGTTTCCTAAGTCTTTTCAACATTGAATGAGTTAATATGGTAATTTATAAGTTGCACTATAGGGGACATTAAAAATCCCCATATGGGGTTTTTAAAGGGATAGTAATACGTAATATGTATGGAGTGTTAATTACACTGGAGAAGTCATCTACTCATCTCAACTTTATTAAAACTCAGTGCATAACACCCAGGAAGAAATTGAACACTGCTGTCCCTCAGCCCATGCAAAAACAGCACATTCAACAACATGGATCTCAAAGGAGTAGAAACCTTTTTAATGAAAAAATATATTGTAGTTTATTTTTCTGTTGAGTAAAATAGCTCAAAATTTATTACAGCTTAAACTGATTTGACTTACAATAGCTTGCCATTTTCTATTGTGGTCACTAGATTGCAATGTTACTTTGAGTCATAATCTGTGATTCATGGAGGGAGAAACACTAAGGTGTGATAAAAAGATGGCGTCTCCTGTGTGGTAAGCTCTCTAGTTCCTATGTTATTCCATAGAGTTCATGCACTGAGATCTCTAAACGTGATATGTCTTAGTGCATAGACTCCAGAAAATAAAACAAAACAGTTTAATTTATCTATCTATCTATATATATATAATTAGATAAAGTTTACGGCTACTTTAAGTTCTATCAATCTATCAAGATATGAAAACTTTTAGCTATAAATGTTTCATATAAATTACATTGTATTTTGACATAAGCTCCTCTCACATGGATGACACCAACACAGATATGCTGCATTTGGTTATGTTACCCTTTGTGAATTATCCTATACTGGACTATGATGCCTTTTACATGGGTAGTTAATGTCTCATGAAAACTCACGAAGGTCTATCATACTGTATCTTTACTGCATTCACAGGAAAGCAGTAAAGATTCATCATGGAAGGTGTGTATGGTGGCCTATGGGTTCACTGACAGAACTTGTTGGAAGTTTTGATGTTCATCATAACCTCTATGAATGACTCACATTATATTATTATTGGCTGGTGCTCATGCACACCAACTGTCAAACACACTCGTCCTTCATTTGGAGCAGCAGGGGAATGCAGGAGAAGGTGAGTATAACAACAGTGGTGACAGGACTGTTACAGTATGGTGCAACATTTCTGTGGCCAACGGTTCTGTCATCTGTGTGACAGCCGTTAGTGTTCCTTTAACCTCTTCTTAAAATTAAAGGAACACTAAAGTGTTACATTTAAATACCCTGTATGTCATGCTAGCATCTGTAAAACCTCCTATTTGTTAAGAAAAGCTTAAAAATGTGAATAACAACCCACCACAATTTTAGTGCTACCAACCTGAAAGCAGGACATTTTGTGTTTTCAACCAGGCTTCGTTTTTCTTATCTGTTACAACTGAATTCAGATTTCCTGTACTTACAAGAAATAAGACATTTAATGAACAAGGTATAAAACTCAATATGGGTGGTCTACTAAGATGAATTAGAACAATTCTGGGGCAAATCAACTACATCATAATGAGCAAACAAAAATTCTACAAATTCCCATTGATTTAAATGCATGCATTAGATACCTCTCTGTCATTCTTGTGGTTTAAAGACCCACTTCAATCAATTGGACTTATCCCCTAGAGTGTGGCTGGTTTGCTCCAGAATTGCTCCAGTTCTACTTAGGATGTCAGCCTCAGGCCTCAGTTCAGTAAGTCTGCCAGAACTTGAGGACCACGGGGCATTTATTTATTTTTAGTTCCAATTCAGGGCCACCCGAGACGCGTGCAGCTGTGTGGGGAGCCCTGAATTTAATGACGTGCCAGGACCATCACTGGTCCTTAAGTGCCAGACAGCCATGATGGTCCTGGCACGGCATTGGACGTTAAGGGATCAATAAAGTGTTTACTTGTACTATATATAAATATATATATATATATATATATATCCTATATTATAATTTGCTAAGGATGTTTGTCAGAATCCGTCATGCGCAGTAGAGACGGCTGCGCACGCTGCAGTCATGAGCAGTACAGACTGCCCGCGCACGGCTGATATAGAGTGGGGTGCTCCAAATTCAGACCACAGTCCTCTCTGCGCACTCAGTGCGCAGAGAGGACTGCGGTCTGAATTCAGAGCACCCCACTCCATATCAGCTGCAGTGCGGGCAGTCTGTACTGTGCATGACTGCAGCGCTGCCAGTGTTGGCCCGTGTACATGGGCTTTAAAACTAGTATCTATATAAACAGTGTATATATATTCTGTATATAAATATATGTATACTAGTTGAAGAGCCCGTTACATGGGCCACAGCACCACTGCCAGCCAGTTGCAGGCCAATCATGTGCAGTAGAGACTGCCCTCGCCGCGTCTACACCTTTTGTAAAAATCTTTATAGAAAACAAGGGGCACACTAACTGGAAGTCCGAGGCACCCTGGCTGAGAATCACTGACCTAAAGTGATCCAAGAGATGAAGCTCCTGCTCCTGTCTATTAGATGTAGCTGGACACAGAGAAGAAGAACAATTCCTTTTTTATGTGAAACTCAAAGACAACCTTATGGGGAAACCCTATGGGAGTCCTCAGAACTGCTTCTGTCTGGATGGAAGGCCACACAAATGAGGTTTATATGATAAAGTCTGAATTTTGGCCAGCAGCCGAACTGACACAATAGTCAAAATAAAATAAGTCTTAAAGGGATAGTAATACTTAAAATGTAAAAAAAAATATGTTGTAGAGTTTATCCCCCTGAGTAAAACAAGAGTACTCCCACTGTTGAACGGTGTTTCATTCAAAAGTTATTAATTTTCAAAGTTGAATTTTTTAGGTGCAATATCACAGTGGCCTGAAATCGTACAGTGGCGCTGTTGCTACACCATCTTATGGAGATTTATGGTCAACTGACCAGAGCTGTCCATAGGATCGTGTAGCAACAGCGCCACTGTACAATTTCAGGCCACTGTGATATTGCACCTAAAAAATTAAACTTTGAAAATTAATAACTTTTGAATGAAACACCTTTCAGCAGTGGGAGTACCTTTGTTTTAATCAGGGGAATAAACTCTACAACATATTTTTTTTTACATTTGAAGTATTACTATCGCTTTAACTGTCAAGAGATGCAAGGAGACAAAACACAAGGGCTCAAAAGGAGCCTTTTAAAGTACTCCCAGATTCAGGTTCAAATCTCATGGAGGAATGAGATTCTGAAAGACAGGGTAGGCAATAGGCATGAGCCACCCCTTGGATGAAAGTTTTCAGATCGGGTAGTAATTATCACGGTGCCCGTGATTGCTGCATTTCCTTGTCAGTTACTTCTCCATTGGCTGCCTGCCTTCAGCCCACCCTGTGTTGCCTATTTAAACTGAGCTTGGGCACCCTTTGGTTGCCCTTTCGTGTTGTCTCTATGCTACCTGCACTTGCATTGAATTCCTGAGCTTCCTGGGCCATTTCTCTGTTCCTGCTCGTCAGTGATTGCCTGAGTTCCTGTTCACCAGCTTCCCTGGTTCCAGCATCCGTTCCTGATCCGGTTGGGGTTGCTGTCTCTACTGCTGTTTCCTGCTGCCGTTCCTGATCCGGTTGACTGCCTGCAGATCTGTTTCCTGTCCTTCAACGGCTGTGTTCCTGCTCCTGGATCGCCTGCAGTGGGCTCCTCTCCTCCAGTCGCCCTGGTGACATTTTCATTCACTTGTGTTCCACTCTCCAGTACGCGGGTACTGGTTTGCTCCACATACAACCAGCTGCTGTTGCACCGGTAGAGTTCTAGGCTTACTCCAGTACGCGGGTACTGGTTTGCTCCATGTATAACCGGCTGCTGTGGCACTGGTAGAGTTCTGGTTACTCCAGTACGCGTGTACTGGTTCACTTTATGTATAACCGGCTGCTCGTTGTCATCTGTCAGCACCGGTGGTGATTGGGTATCTCCAGTATGCGGGTACTGGTTCGCTCCACATACAACCGGCTGCTGTCGCACTAGTAGAGTTCTAGGTTTCCTCAGTACGCGGGTACTGGTTTGCTCCATGTATAACCAGCTGCTTACTATCATTTGACAGCACCGGTGGTGTTCGAGGTTTCTCCAGTACGCAGGTACTGGTTCGCTCCACATACAACTGGCTGCTGTTGCACCGGTAGAGTTCTAGGTTTCTCCAGTACGTGGGTACTGGTTCGCTCCATGTATAACCGGCTGCTTACTATCATCTGACAGCACCGGTGGTGTTCTAGGTTACTCCAGTACGCAGGTACTGGTTCGCTCCATGTATAACCGGCTGCTTATTATCATCTGACAGCACCGGTGGTGGTTGGGTACCTCCAGTACGCGGGTACTGGTTTGCTCCATTCAGCCGGCTGCTTGTTGCACCGGTAGAGTTTCCTCCTCCAGTACGCAGGTACTGGTTCGCTCCATGCTTAGCCGGTTGCTGTTCAGTCCTAGACAGCACCGGTAGACTTGTTGTTCCTCCAGTACGTGGGTACTGGTTCGCTCCACGTATTAACCGGTTGCTTGCTGCGTATTCCTCAGCACCGGTAGAGGTTGTGTTCCAGTCCAGGCTGCCTTGCCCGGTATTGGTAAGGCCGGTAGAACCTATTCCACATTGTACCAACTTAAGGTTGCCTTACCCGGTATTGGCAAGGCCGGTAGAGCCTATAACTAACTATTCGTTGTACCAGTCTCCAGGCTGCCTTGCCCGGTATATTGGCAGGGCCGGTAGAGCCTATTACTATTCATTGTACAAGTCTCCAGGCTGCCTTGCCTGGTATAATGGCAAGGCCGGTACAGCCTTCTTTTCTCCTTACTAGTCTGAGGGCTGCCTTGCCTGGTATATTGGTAAGGCCGGTAGAACCTTTTCCATCTGTGTCATCTAAGGTTGCCTTACCCGGTATTGGCAAGGCCGGTAGAGCCCGTGTCACATTCCGTATACCACTACTCTTGCTACTATGTATTGACATTAAATGTTATTTGTGTATGCTACTTACATGGGTATCCATTAAACGTTTCAATAAAGTTGTGTTTTATCTTAACTCTGTGTCTGAGAGTCATAAAAACCGTGACAGTAATGCAATATGCCTCTGGAAAACAAAAGAAAAAGATGAAATCTGAACCTTAAATGAACTAAGACCTAGCCCTTTCTGAATATTCTGAAGAAAAGCCGATATAACCAGAAGTCGAAAAGGTCACTGCAGCAACCCTGATCCTCAGCCCACTTATAGAACAGGGACCATACCCTGAGATAAGCCTTAGAAGAAGGCTGTAGCATGACAGCAATGACAGAGTGAGAAAAACCCATCTAAAGATCCTGGCCTCAAGAGCCAAGCTTTCAAACCCAACCTCTCCACATACAGATGTCATAGCAGACTCTGTGATAAAAGGTTCAGAGCTGAAATAGCTCTGCTGCAGATTGTTTGAGAAGATCCAAAAACCAGGCCCAATGGGGGAATCACAATGACATGATTGTGCTCCATTCTGACGTTTCTCAGCACCATGGGAATCAGAACAATGGGAAGGAACACATACTCCAAAGAATCTCTTCATGGAATGACCATTGAGTCTACCTTGGGAGTTAGAGGATCCCAGAACCTGGCACAGAACTGAGAAACCTTGCAGTTCAGATGAGAAGCCATTAGCTCCTTTGAAGGGTGACCCCATATTAGAACTATGGAGTCAAATACACTCTGGTTGTGCTCCCAACCAGGATCCAGATGCTGACAACTGAGAAAGTCTGCAATGACATTGTCTACCCCTGGACTGTGAATGGTGGAGAGAAGCTCCATGTTACCCTCTGCTCAAATAAGAATCAGCTGAACCTCGTACTCCTTGTCTCTTCATGTAGGTCAATGTAAGAGACCACCGGCACATTGTCCGACTTGATACACACCGGGAATCCCTGAAGGGGCTAAGACCAATGGCACAGAGCTAGGCGAATCGCCCTAGCTCCAGAATATTTATGTACAGAGTACTCTCCAACCTGATCCAAAGAGCCTGACCTATCTTTTATGTCTAGAGAAGCCAGAAATTCCCCTGGATACAAGGCAGCAATGGCAGAGTTCATGGACTCCATCTTGAATGTGGAGCAAGCACAAAGAAGTTAAGCTGTTTCAAGTACAGAATAGGACAACATCCGCTCTCTTCCTTTGACTATGAAAAAATTGGAGTAGAATCCTTTTACTTTTCCTTGAGAAAGAACTGATATTAACACCAGCATATCTAGCAGTGAAGCCACCATGTAAAAAAATAGCCAGCTTCTCTTGGGATCGTAAAGAACTCTGGACAAGAAGAAACAGTGTGGGAGAAGAGGTCTGAAATCTTTGCAGTATCCTTCCAAAATTACTCACAAAACTCACTGGTCTGCCATGAAAATGGCCCATGTTCTGTGGAAAAAATGGAGGTGACCTTCTAATGCCTGTGACAGACCAAGCCCCTGAAAGCCATACTGAAGGACATGCCAGTTTTTGGCTTCTGCATGGGCTTCTTGCCCATCCAAATCTGCTTGGGTTTTGCATTGGGACATACCTGGGATGCTGAGGAAAGTGGTGCCCTGGGAGCGTACCCATACAGGAGGGGTAACGCAAAATACATGTCTTCCACGGGGAAAAAAAGGAATGTTTAAGAGTAACCTGAGGCAAAAAAGGTACTCTTGCCTCCAGTGGCATGACTGATAACCTTGTCCAATTCCAGGCCAAAAAGCTGTATGCCCACAGACAGGAGAGATACCAAGGATATCTTGGAGGACTGGTCGCCTGACCAGATTTTAAGCCACAAAGTACAACGCATGACCACAGAGAAACCTGATGCCTTTACAGTAAGCTTAGTGATGTAAAAATCTGCTTCAGTAAGGTAAGCATTAGCTTCAAGTATCTTACAATTAAGGACCATTAGGTCTTCCTTGGATGTGTTCGCTTCGACGGCATCCACAAGCTGGTTCCCCCAGACCATCATAGCCCTAGTGACCTATTCAGTGACAAAAGTAGGGTGTAAAGTTGTACCAGAGGCCTCAAAATTCACCTTCGAAAAGGGTATAAGAGAGAAATATGCCAGTTAATGAAGAACTTCCTGTCAGTCATTTTCCATTCCTCTATAAGAAATTGGTCCAAGCAATGGTGGCGAGAAAAATCCACAACCTCCTTCTTGCGTCTCTTATAAAAATATCTGGGGCAGAGGAACTAGAATTAGAAGCATCTGATACCTTAAGAGTCTCTATGGCAGCCCTAATAAGACCCTCAATGGAAGAGCAGGTGTCTTTCTCATAAGAGTCCCCAGCAGAGAAGGATGAATATGTCTCCGGGATCAGTATGCCCTTCCTCAGAGAAAGAATCCACAATAATAGGGGTATCCACCCCACAACATATCTGAGGTATCCTTTAGCAGGCACAGGGTGTCCCATGGGCCAATAATTGACTTGATAGAGGAGGCAATAACACTAACTAAGGAAATAAGGGTCTTAAATCATGTGAGCTCCTGGTCAGCAGGAGAGGGTCAAGATAACTAAGCAAGGGCCACAAAGCAAAGAGGCATGGAGCACCAGAAAACGCCATAAGAAGCCCAATCTGGCATGAGGGTTAAAGGGTTAACCCTCTGAGTGCCAGAGGGGTATGGAATGTATTGCAAAACAATGCATTCCGTACCCCTCTGGCACTCAAAGGGTTAAAGGAGTTAGAGGGACTCCTGAATCCTTTATGGCCTTGGACTTACCAGTGTATCCCATGGGGTCTGACATAATCAGAAGACCTCATATCCTGAAGTATAAAATAAAAATAGAAAAAGTAGAATAAAAGCACTCAAAAAGCTTCAAAAGTGGGAGGGGGATACTTTATCATTCAATTACTCTTGAACTACAATTCTGACAGTATTGATATAACACTCTCCATAGCCCAAATACTATGAAAATTAATTGGAGCTCCTTTTATTGTGAAACATTATTGTTCCTTTAAGAGAGCCTCACCCTTGCTGCCTGCTCCTGGAAGAACACTTTCCAAACTGTGCATGTCTGGTTGGGGTGAAGTATTGTAGAAGGGAGTCTCTGCATTAGAGTTTTTTTTTGCAAGAGCTCTGCCATCCAGAGGATGGGACTTCACCTCATGGTTCCTGTAAGAAAAATTGTATACAGTGTGTACACATACAAAACACATGCATCAATTATAACAGAATACTCAACAGTATAATTAAAATAACAAGCAATGTTGTGACTTCAAATAAAGCACATGTAAGAGTTAATGGCATTAATGAAGACCTAAAGGTGACACTCCAGAACAAATCAGCTGCACAACTGGGGACAAATAAAATTCCCTAAAATGGGTATTGCTTTAAATAGAGGTTTTTAACCCCTTAAATGCTACAGAGGTCTCCAACACATTGTTTAACAATGTGTTGAAGACCTCAGTAGCATTCAAGGGGTTAAATTCCCAACAAAAGCATTTGGAAATGATATGTTTACCATACGGTGTAGTTGGATTGGTTTAGCTTACTGAATATTGCCTCTAGCATCTGGAATTCTTTTTAATAATGGAGAGATCTGGCTTACTCCTTCAGGAGTTCAGGACAACCACATTTTTGGGCTAGAATATACATTGTTTCAATGGTAAAGAACAAAGTCCATCCAAGTATGGTGGCCCTCCACATTCCAGAAAACCATTTTGTGTGGTATTTGTCTTTAATGCATGATTGGTACTTTGGTACTAATACTAACCCAATGAAGTATCCCATTAATCGTTCACAAGTGTAACAAAATCCATCACATTGGGTGGCACATAAGGAATTTTATATGTGCAGGTCTGGAACACAATTCTCTTAACAAGAAAATGTACCCAAAAGTTGACAGCTTCCTTCTCTTGTCCTTGTGGCCAGAAGTAAGAGCTGAAACAGTTCAAAGGTGAAGGTTTAAGGTTTAAGTGAATCATCTCACTCATGTATGTTCCATCACATCCACTGTTGCTTCAGAAGAGATGTAGCCCTATATTGTTTCCTTAGAAGCAAGTGACTTATCTTTCAATTGTAAAAAGCAGATTATATTATAAAAGTAAGACCAATGGGTTATTCCTCCTGCCGAGCCTCACTGATTGCAACTCAAACAGAAACTCACACTTAGTGGGAGCAAGAATCCTTGGTTATTTGCTTGCTTATTGCTTTCTATCAAGTATGCTTTCTATCAAGTATGTAATATATACATGCAGAAGACAGTTTGTGGGAATGAGATATGATGGACAAACCTCACTGTTAAGCTCTTTCTGGCAGGATCAGGATTGCAATGTTCCATTGGACAGGTCCTTGTCAGTGTCCCATCTTCTGTACTTCAAGTTGCCAGAGCAAGGTATCAGCCTATAGGACCCAAACTAGGTAGGACACCTGCAGGAGAGGGAGTACTAGGGAGTGCTGCTGGAGAGCAGAGCTGGCACTAAGTAGGCTGTCTACTGGGAGACCTTGCAACAGCTAGGGTTGAATTAAAAGTGTCAGCTGCAAGGTCGGATGGCAAACCCCATTAGAGCTGTAAATGAGACCAGGATAGTCCCACAATAAAAAGCACATTCTCTACTGCAGGAGTAGCAAAACTCTTCTAGAACTACACCTGCACAAATACAATACAATAGAGGTAGACAAGACATTCACAGTGTGTGGCTGTGTAGTTGTGAGTGGCTGTGTAGCTGTGTGAGGGAGCTAAGAGAATGATAGTCAGATGGCAGGGAGAGGAGTGGAGGTTGGCGGTATGAGGAGAGGTGCAGCAGAGGAGGAAAGAGAACAGGGGATCCCTGGTCAGGGAAGGAGGAGAGAGAGAGAACAGGGGGACAGAGGGATACCCAGCAACAGGTAGATACACAGCAGCCAGGGACAGACACAACAGTGGGAACAAGAGGGGATGTAGTACAGGAACATACACATCCAGGGACAGCACAGGTAGGGCCTGACCACCAAAATGCCACATACCATTCCGTTACATCCCAGATTGCACTGGAGGAGGTCAGACTGCAAGTCCTCATGTACTGTCACAAGGAGAACATGGCCCTGGTGCATAGCATCCTCAACAGGGAGATCATACTCTTCACCGCAGAAAAGCCTAGAGGGATTGGAGCAAGTAAGAAGCTTGACTGGTGTAGGTCCATTATGCAGTCAACCTGGTGTCCAAGTATAAACGCACCACAGACTATATCAAGAAGTGCTGGACAGACTGCAAACGAAAAGACAAAAACAAGACGGGAGACCTGGCCCTGCATGAGAGAGGCACCAGAGGTGGCCCACCAGCAAACATCACATTCACTGCATGGGAGGTGCTCCTACAAAACTTTTCCATGATGGCTGTTGAGGGTATCCAAGGTGGCTGATGACAGCACCCTCCAGCCTCCCAGTAAGTCAGTATGTCCATAACTGTCCACCACACAAAGTCTCTTAACTAGTATGGCACAACACAGAGGCAGCTGAACACATGGCCAGCATTGAGGTCCCGAAGTTGACCAACACATCGCTGACAGGGTTCAAACAAGGAGTTAATACTGTAGATCCAAAACCTAAATGTGATGCAGTAAGCAGGCCAAATCATGTCCAAGTACATGTCTGTTACTCAAACATACTTACCTCATACAAACAATGATTGCTATAACGTTGTAACACAAACATCTGTTCTTAAACAATGTTAACATGTTGCCATAGGGATGTCAACACTTAACCCTTTGAGTGCTAGAGAGCTACACAACACATTTCTCTTCAATGCATTGGGTACCCCTCTGGCACTCAAAAGATTAACAGATGATAAACACACTACACTAGGGTCATGTTGCACTGGTCTGCAGGGTTCATCACACCCATGACAGTTGAACATACAGAAACTGATTGCATATCCAACACATATGCAGCATGCGCAATAACATTATGGTCTCAAATCACACATTTGCAGTGTGCCACAACCATGACAACAACGCTGAAACAATGACAGTACTGCAAACAGGCAAAGCAACTCGAAAAACAAACATTGACAGGGGAACACATCAACACAGTGTCACAGCTTGCCTTGGTTTCAGCGGCCATTCATGCCGCATGGATGACACAGGAAGATGGCAGTGGTTGGACGCATCAGAGCAAGATGCGTCATTTGCAGGAGCGAGGCTTCAGAGTGTAGCAGGCCTCTGTTTTATGCCCTGCTTCCTGTAGTCTCCTCCTACCTACTTCCTTCCTCTGAGCCTGCTCCTCCTACCTACTTCCTGAGGAGGGGTTTAAAGGGAAGTCTGAGTCCTGACTCAGTTGCCCTTGCGTTGTTGTACAAAGCAGTTCTGTGTCACTGGGCTCTGTGTATGACATGGCTTGTCTGACTATCCAATCTGGTACTGACCTGTGGCTCTGTCTGACTATTCTCCTGCCTTATCCTTATAGTGGACACCCAATCTGGTGCAGACCTGTGACTCTGGCTGACTACCTGAACTGTGTATGACCTGGCTTGTCTGACTACCTTCTCTGGTGCAGACCTGTGGCTCTGTCTATTTTCTTGTTTGTCCCCTGTAGCTAGCAGACACCCAATCTGGTGCGGACCTGGGGCTATCATAGACTAGCTATTTACTGGTTGCAGGCGTGGATCTAGCTTCCGCTTTCTCCATACTGACTGCAGGCGAGAGTCAGGTATCCTCTGCTACATTGCTGACTGCAGGCGTGAGTCAGGTAGCTCCTCACTACGTCGGATCAAAATCCTGTGTTCCTGTTCCTGCTCCCGGTTCCAGCAGAGACTACCAGTGGCTGAGGCCTAGTCTCCAGCAGTGTGGCCAATCTGGGCAGTCTACTATTTCTGATAGCAGTGCTTGTTGGCATAGGATCCTCTGCTTGTTCTTGCTATATTACTATTGTGTACTACCTTACTTATATTTTAATAAATTGCATTTTACTATACCGTACTGACTCCTGAATATCTCTGGGGAACCGTGACACACAGGCAGCTAGACAACACGTTTCACCCTCCAGGATAACCATAACAAACACACATTCAAAATGTGATACAGTAACAAACACTCAAACTCGGGTTAGCAACATTGCCAAACCATACCCTTAGGGAACCACAACACACGTCTTAACAAGCACATTATACATGATTGTGGATAATGGTAATGGTGCTCACAATATCTGTGTATCCACAGTTGACAACCCCTAGATTCAAACATATGTGTCATCTATGTCATATAATATGTTCTCAAATGTATGCATACCTCCTTGCCATCCCCACTACTCTGGATACATATGATAACGAAAGCTCAACCAGTGTAGGCCACTTCTATCAATGTACAGGACCTTGCTGAGTTGTTCAATCAATGAGTGCCGGGATGACATCCCATGTATTGCAACGCAAGAATGGGATACTCAAGGGCGCACATGTCAATGTCATCGTCTTGCATCCTTCTTTTTTTTTTGTTCTCTCAAAAGCTTTATTGAAAATAAAAATCAGTACAAATCCAGATATAACAAGTGTATCAAGTACATAAGTAATACAATAACACAAGCTTGCATAGGAAGTATCATGTGAATATCAGTCATAATCAAGTAGACTCATATACAATGTTCTGCAAATAAAACACTCGTATTTTAACAATCTTGAGTCATCAGCTTGGTAAGCAAAGGAGCAAGGACATAAGAAATCAAGAAGGACATAAAAGTCAGAGAGCGTAAAAATATAAATAGAATAGAAACAGAATCAGTGAGAAGGTATGAACGGGAATAGAAAAAGAGAGAATGAGGGTGAGATAAGAAAGAAGGGGAGATAAGGAAGGAGGGGAGAAGGGAGGGGGCCAAGACTCCTGGTAACCCAGTTTTAAAAGTAGGGCTGGTGTTACTCATCAAAAGGATGATGTTATTTGGTAGAACATTAATTAATACCTATTAACACCTATTAACAGTCAGCAGAGAAAAGCCTTTTCCGATATCAACGAGCTTCATCCCTAAAGCTAGACACAGGCAGAACAGTCACCTCAGAGGTTAAACTCAGGCATTGCACAGGTTCTCAAAGGTAACAGAAAGCATCCAGCGAGTTAGTACTTGACCTTATCCACGCATTGAGAGCTTGAGCGAGCCAGAGACAACCTACAGGCAACCAGAAAAAGCACCTTGGCTGCATCTATCAAAATACATATTAACCTGCGTTGGGGTAGCCGGAGGGGGACCAGTGCGGTAGGATCAGAGGAGAATTCAAAGTCTTTAGGGAGCAGGTTGAAAAGGAAATTTTCTGGAGTCAAAGGGAGAAGAATCCCCGTGAACTAAGAAATCTGCATTTTAACAGCTGTCCAGAAGGTGGCAATAACAGGGCAAGCCCACCATAGATGTAGAATAGTACCTACCATTGCCTGACATCTTCAACAGAGAGGAGAAAAATCTGGATAAAAGGTGGAAAGCACTTGATGAGTTCTGTACCAACATGAGATCAATTTATAATTCATCTCCCTGGTAGGGATATCTCTGGACACCAACACTGTATTCCAGAAGATTCATCTCCACAAATCATCAGTCCAGTTTAGCGCCACTCTCGCTCCCATTGAAGCCTAAATTTTGGCATATCAGTTGCTGTGGCATTATCACGGTGCCCGTGATTCGTGCTAGACTCTGTCTATCACTTGCTGTAGTTCCTCATTGGCTGTCTCATTTCTCACAGCCTATTTAAACCCAGGTTGGGAACTCCCAGATTGCCCTTTCGTGGTGTTTCTGACATCACTTTACCTGATCTGCCTTGTCAGGCTGTTGGGCCTGAGTTTCCTGTGTTCCAGTGTTCCTGTGTTCCAGTACTCCGTTGTCCCGGTGCTCCTGTGTTCCAGTGTTCCAGATTATTGTTCCTGAGTGTCAGTGGTGCCTGTCTGCAAGTCTCCAGCCGGTTCCGGTCATCTGTCAGGACGGCGGTGCTCACTCCGGTGTACCCTCCTGTATTCTGGCATCTGACTTTCCCTGCTGTCGCTGTGGTGACATTGTTCTCTTTCGCTCTGGCAACCCTCCCTGTTGGTTCCAGTGTGCGGACGCTGGTTTACTTCATTAATCTGGTTGCGCTCACACTGTTGGTTCCAGCGTGCGGACGCTGGTTTACTCCATTTATCTGGATGCGCTCACATTGTTGGTCCCAGCGTGCGGACGCTGGTTTACTCCATTAACCTGGTTGCACTCACACTGTTGGTCCCAGCGTGCGGACGCTGGGTTACTCCATTAATCTGGTTGCTCTCACACTGTCGGTCCCAGAGTGCGGACGCTGGTTTACTCCATCAATCTAGTTGTGCTCACTCTCTTGGTCCCAGCGTGCGGACGCTGGTTTACTCCATCAATCTAGTTGCGCTCACTCTGTTGGTCCCAGTGTGCAGACGCTGGTTTACTCCATTAATCTGGTTGCTCTCCCACTGTTGGTCCCGGCGTGCGGACGCTGGTTTACTCCATTAATCTGGTTGCTCTCACACTGTTGGTCCCAGCGTGCGGACGCTGGTTAATTCCATTAACCTGGTTGCGCTCACACTGTTGGTTCCAGAGTGCGGACGCTGGTTTACTCCATTGATCTGGTTGCTCTCACTCTGTTGGTCCCAGCGTGCGGACGCTGCTTGCTCCATTTCACCTGGTGGCATAGTTACTGTTGGTCCCAGCGTGCGGACGCTGGTTTGCTCCTTGATTACTCAGATCCTGAGGACAGGTTGCTGTCCAACTCCTTACGCAGTTGTCTGGTATTCACAGGCTAAAACACTTCTGCTGAGGGAGATCCTTGTACCTTTCCACACTACTGTCATTGTCACCTGACAGCAAGGTCTTCTCTCCTCGGCTGCCCTGCCCGGTATTGGTAAGGCCGGTAGAACCTAAGTACGTTACCATCCTTCAGGTTGCCTTACCCGGTATAGGCAGGGCCGGTAGAGCCCGTTAACTGCGTTTCCTCAGGCGCTCTGCCTGGTATTGGTAAGGCCGGTAGAACCTATTCTTGCTGCCACCATAGGTTGCCTTACCCGGTATTGGCAGGGCCGGTAGAGCCTCTATCAGTACTCCTTGGGCTGCCTTTCCCGGTATTGGTAAGGCCGGTAGAACCGGTACATGTCATCTCACGGTTGCCTTACCCGGTATAGGCAAGGCTGGTAGTGCCGATCACCATTTACAACTGTCACTCGGTTGCCTTGCCCGGTATTATTGGCAAGGCCGGTAGAACCTATATTCTGTCATTTATTGTTGTATTGTTATATATGTATGATACCCTACGGGGACTGCCTTAACTTTTCAATAAAGTTACGTTTTTACCAAACCTTAAGTCTGAGAGTCTTCAAATACCGTGACAGGCATGTAGTAAGAAACTGTACATTTTGGAAAGAGGCCATGTACGGAGAGATGTGCTGCAAACCAACTGCTCAAAAGGAGTCAACTCCCGGGGGAGTATCCTCTCAAAACGGTACCAAGCAAGTAGTGTTGTAATTGATGGTATTCCCATCTTTCAGTTGCAAGGATATCATAGTTCCTAATGATATATTCCCACTAGACAATTACAGTGTCTAAATCCAGTGAACCCAGAAGGTGCAGACTCACTTCACTCCACCTGCAGAAAGCATGAGAATCCAATCCTGGCCTAAAATTCGGGTTACCTCTAATGGGCAGGTTCGGTGAAGGGAAGGGGGAGAGCTTATATTTAGTGTTCAGTGCTTTCCAAACATCTAAAATACAGTGAAGTACAACATGAGACTGTAGATGATGGGGAACAGAGTCATCCTCAAAATAAAAGAGGCTACCCATGTCAACGCCAGCCGCATCACAGGTACAACAGGATACCCATTCCTTTGGATGCAGCAATGACAATTCCAAGCCTCTCACCAGAACTGCTGCATGCCAGTATAACTGAAAATCCGGTAGCCCAATACCTCCATCCATCATATCCCTCGAAAGTGTAGCCAGGGCCAGTCTAGGTTTCTTATATTTCCAAATAAAACCTGAAATCTCAGCCTGTAAGTCAGACAAAAAGGATCTTGGAAGGGAAGTAGGGAGGGTTTGGAACAAGTACAAGAGTTTGGGCAAAATTACCATTTTCACCCAATTCACTCTACCAAACCACAAAATAAACAAATGATTACATCTTGGAAAATCTGACCTAAGAGTGCCCAAAACAACCTGGCAGTTTGCCTGGAATAGGTCTGAAGAGGCAGACGTGAGATTGATCCACAGGTATCTAATGGAGGGGGAGCTCCAGCTGAAGGGAAATCTAAAATGTAAAGCGGCTACAGCAGATGGAGGCAAGGTAAGATTAAAAATCTCCAATTTAATTAAATTAATGTTAAACAAAGAGAGATCGCTATGAGTCCGAATGACTTCCAGTAGCACAGGGACTGACATGCTTGGTCTGCTGATCAGAAGTAGGATGTCATCAGCGTAACACGCAAGTTTGTTATTAGGCAGATGAGGCGAAATCCCAGTTATTCATGGGTGTCTATGTATGCAGTTAAGGAAAGGTTTCAGGGAGAGTACAAACAATAAAAGCGATAGGGGACAACCCTGACGGATTCCATTTGAAATGGGGAAGGAATCTGAAAGAAGAAAGTCATTTGCACAAACATGAGCGCTAGGAGAGGAGTATAAGCCGAAAACAGTGGTCAGAAGATTTGGCCATAGGCCAAGATATTTGAGTACTTCTCTCAAATAAGCCCAATTCACCTGTCAAAGGCTTTCTCTGCATACACCAAGAGAGCCAAAGCAGGGATCTTTTTTACTGGCCGACAAATGGATCAGGGAAACTGCCTTGATGGTATTTTCTTTTGCTTCCCTACCAAACACAAAGCCCGCTTGATTAAGGTAGATCAAATAGAGCATGAAAGGCTGCAATCTGTCAGCCAAGAGCTTTGCGAGGAGCTTGAGGTCCACATTTAGCAAGGAAAAGGGACAGTAACTGCTGCACTGGGAAGGGTCCTTACCGGGTTTTGGCAATACCAAGATGTGGGCCTCCAGGGCCTAAGTAGTGAGCTGGTTCCCCTGAAAGAGGTCAACAAGTAGGGCGAGATCATCGTCTCAAAGGTCCTATAGTAGGAGCCAGGGAAACCATCCAGTCCTGGACTTTTCCCCTTAGTAAGACTCTGAATAGCCTTAGCCAACTCAGTCTTGGTAAATGGGCACTCCAGCTCCTCAACGTCAGCTGAGGAAATGTGAGGAATGCCTGCCCTGGAGAGGAAAGAACAAATCTAATATACGACGGAACATTCGTAGCAGGCGCACCACTTTCTTGCAGGTTATATAGCTTCCGGAAAAAATGAACAAAGGAGTTAGCAATCTCTTGAAATGTGGTGACTACACCACCAGAGGCAGACTGAATCTTGGGAATAAAATTAACAGATTGTTTGGACTGCACAAGTCTTGCCAATAGCCTCCCGCATTTATCACCTTGCAGGTATTTGCGATATCTGTACCACATGAAAGATTTGTGCCTTCTGCCTCTAAAAATGTCTGCCAATTTGAGCATGGCTTCCAATAGGCACGTTAAGTCCGAGAAGGACAAAGTTTTCTTATGTTTCTGTTCCAGTACGGAAATTTCAGCTAAGAGGGATCTAATGTCTCTGGTCTGCTGCCTTCTTTTATACGCAGCTAATTTGATAAACTCTCTGCGTATAACGCATTTATGCCCTTCCCAAATACTAGTAGCGGGGACAGATTCAGTAACATTGGTGTCAAAGTAGGAATGTACCTTCTTTCCTATAAATGCCACATCAGACAGAGAGGAGAGTAGAGTCTTGTTCAAACAACAAATAGGTATCTTAGCAAGGCAATATGGTAGAGTGAACCGGGTAACAACTGGTGCATGTTCAGCCCATACCTTAGTGGAAATTTTTGTGTCTACCAGCGTGTGAGCCATGTATTGTGGGACAAAAATATAGTCAATGTGGGAATAGGAGTTATGCAAACCTGAGTAGTAAGTATAATCCCTTTCAGTGGGGTTCAGTGTGTGCCAAGTGTCCACTAATTGGTAAGTGTGAAATAGAGAATGGATTTTACAGAGATAAGCATTACAAATGGAAGAGAACCCTCTGGAACAGTCCAGGTGCGGACGTAAGGCAATATTGAAACCGCTTCCAAGCAACAGCTTACCTTGTGCAAACTCATCAAGCAGTTGGAGGGTTGACCGCAAAAAAAGTTAACTGATTGGTGTTTGGGGCATATATCACCGCTATAGTGACTAACGAATTAAATACAAGGCCTTTTATGAAACGGTAGCGACCATCCTCATCAGTCTTAGTCTCAACCAAGAAGGATTTGGGAGTAATGGTAGACAATAGACTTAGCAGTAGCGTGCAGTGCCAGCTGGCAGCTTCAAAAGCCAATAAGATATTGACATGTATTAAAAGGGGTATTGACTCAAGGGAGGAAGATATTATAATGCCTCTTTACAGGTCCATGGTAAGACCCCACCTAGAGTATGCTGTTCAGTTCTGGGCGCCCTTTCTGAAAAAGGACATTATGGAACTAGAGAAAATGCAGAGGGCTACAAAACTAGTAAGGGGAATGGAAAGTTTTAGTTATGAAGAAAGGCTAGAAAAGTTAAACTTGTGCACACTAGAGAAACGGTGTATTAGAGGGGATATGATAACACTATACAAAGGGATCTCCAAAGACCTGTTCATTAACAGAACAGTACAAAGGACAAGGGGCCATCCGCTTAGACTTGAGGAAAGGTGATTTCATCTACAACAGCGGAAGGGTTTTTTTACGGTAAAGACAATAAAGTTATGGAATTCACTGCTTGAGGAGGGGGTGCTCTTGAATACATTAGATGCCTTTTAAAAAGAGCCTGGATACTTATTTAAAAGAGCAGAACATAGAGGGCTATGTATGTTAGTATTGGAATTAATATTTAGTTAGTGCTTGATTGATCCAAGGAGAAATTTGATTGCCATTTGGAATCAAGAAGGAATTTCCCCCCCCATTCAAGGCAGAATTTGAAATTGCTGTATTGAGGGTTTTTTTGCCTTCTTTTGGATCAACGATAGTAAACAGGAATAGGAAAAGGGTTGAACTAGATGGAAACAAGTCTTTTTTCAACCTAAGTTACTATGTTACTATGTTACACATCCCAACACAGGCTCCTATGACATAAAATCACCACACCCCTAGTCTTGTTTGCAGCTGCAGAAGTCCAACATTTTGGGTATTCAGCATTTGAAAAACATGGCTGAGCAGAGGCCTGAAAAGGAGTTTCTTGTACTAGAACCAGATCTGCCTTGTGCCAAAGAAAATCCCTTAGGGCCATATTTCGTTTCTCAGAGGAGTTCATCCCACCTGCATTGACAGAATAGAGACTAATAGGTTAAGGTTCCATGGAAGAGCAGAAGTATCACAGTATATGAGCAGACTTCCCTGTATGAGTCAGTAACAGGGGAAATTAGGTTTCGGAGTCTCGCACCCAACGAGGAAGGAACAGGGAAGGAAGGGCAGGGAAGAGGTTTAGGAAGGAAGGGAGGTATTTAGTAGATCGAAAGACGAGCAGGTAGAGAACAGATGTTGTCTAAAGAAACCGTGACAAAGTCAATATTGTAAAATGCTCAGATGAGCACAAATATAAGGAACAGATTGAGCCCAGAGGCACAGAGGGTGAAGGAGATAAAAGTATCTCAGTACCTGGAGGAACAGCAGAAGATTCCAGTCACACACCAGAACAAGGATGTATCACCATATAATAACTATAGAATCAACACATTAGTAAGTATACCCAAGGTTGAGCTTATGGGTAGTATGGGTAGTGAGGGGAAAGGAAGAGAAGGAAGTATCAAAGAAAAAGAGCAGTCAGTCCCTCTGGTATGGAAAGCAGTGGAATGCTGATATATGACTGCTTTGAAGGTCAGTACAAGTCAAAGAAGCAAGACAGTAAAATATACCAACTTCTGTAGAAGGTAGAACTAAGGTTGGTCTCCCAACAGTTCAGGAAAGAGAGAGTAGGTATCACGGTGCCCGTAATCCTTGAGCGACATTCTTACTTCCTGGTTTACACTGGCTGCATTCTTATTGGCTCTGGATTATTGCTCCTCCCAGAGCTTGCCTTTAAATACGCCCTCCTGTCACTATACTGGTGCCCTGTCGTGGTGTATCTAGTGATCAGAAGCTCTTGTTTCCGTTTCCGTGTACGACCCGGCTCACCCGACTACATTTTGTTCCTGACACTACTGTATCTGATTCCGTTGCTGAACTTGGACTGACTGACTAACTCCTTGTGTACCGAACTGGCTTGGCTTAGTATCTGATTTCGTTACCGACTAAGGACTGGCTGACTAACCCCTTGTGTATCGAACCGGCTTGGCTGAGTATCTGATTCCGTTACCGACTAAGGACTGGCTGACTAACTCCTTGTGTACCAAACGGGCTTGGCTGAGTATCTGATTCTGTTACCGCCTAGGTGTAACGGTTTTTCAGACACTCAGACAGAGGATTTAGAATAAAACACAGTTTTATTAGAAAAAAAATAAGAACAAGATCGCCCTCTACAGGCAGTACAGTAAATAGCAGAATGTAGGCTACATATGCCTTCTCAGGACCAGGATACAGGAACAGGGATAATACATATACTATCACAGGACAGGCATAAAACAGTGACTGGCAATGAATAGTTAAGTACAAAGAATCATCAGTCTCAAATGTGGTGTTAGGCACGCCCAAGGTGATACGAGGCAGCTATAGGTGCTAGATCACACAACACCTTAAGTCCGTTTATGTAGAGAGCTGCTAGATAGGGCTGAGTCAGAAGCAGAAGCTGCAGGGTAGTTGGTAGATAGCCCCCACAGGCGTATAACGGAGACCAACAGTATGATGATAGCTTGAGCCAATAGCCCCCATGGGCGTATAACGGAGACCAACAGTATCGTGATAGCTTGAGCCAATAGCCCCCATGGGCGTATAACGGAGACCACCGTATTGTGATAGCTTTTTAGCCAATAGCCCCCACGGACGTATAACGGAGACCAACAGTACTGAGACCGATTGAGTCAATAGCCCCCACGGGCGATAACGGGAACCACCTGTTGCTGCAAGTGCTTGAGCCAATAGCGCCTCCCACGGGCGCATTAACAGAGACCGACTGCTCTGTGGATTACAACGAGCCGCCGACTAACTGAGGCCCACAACACGGCCGACTCAGCAGAAGCAGTGGATAAGGTAACGGCTCAGCAAGGGTTAACAATAGCAGCAAGGTTGAGGAGTAAGCACTACAAGTGATCGGAGGCTCAGTGAGTAGTGGAATAGCACAGCAAGTGCCAAGGAGACTCAGCTATACATAGTACAGTGCACCAGAGGAACGGAAGACTCAGCTCAGGAGACACGGCTCAGCAGGAGTTAATGCAGCAATCTTGATCGGCTCTAACACACACTCTGCAGTGATCAGAATGTCGCCGAGGCGACAACAGGAGCTGTAAACAGGAACAGTAGCAGTCCGGTACAGGTCAATGAGCAGGAAGTCAGCCAGGCCGGGTCAGATCATGGAGGAGATTCGCAGACAAGCCAGATCAGCAACAAGCAGGAACTTCAGCCAGGCCGGGTCGGATCACGGAGGAGATTAGCAGACAAGCCAGATCAGCAACGAGCAGGAACGTCAGCCAGGCCGGGTCGGATCACGGAACAGGAACACAGAAGCGTAGTCAATACAGGCCAATTCGGTACACAGGAGATCAGGAACGCAGGAACACAGCAACAGCAAACTGGCTCTGGAACACCACGAAAGGGCTCCTAACAGGTGCCAATGGACAGAATAAAAAGGTCACCAGGGGCGGGCCAACCACGCTCAACCAATAAGGGAGCAGCACAAGTGAGAGTGACAGAAATCACGGGAACCGTGATACTAGGACTGGCTGACTACTCTGTGTATTCCGACCTGGCTGGGCTAGTGTCTGGTCGTCCATTTAGACTGGCTGTATCCTCCGTGTGTGCCAACCTGGTTGAGTTGCTGTTCTCATCGCTAACGGGACGGGCGGATATTCTCCGTGTTCCGATCAGGGCGACACAGATTACGTGCTCGCTTACTGCATTGCGCCTGTCAGGCCTGATTGCTCCTATAGTCATCTGGAGCTTGCATGGGCCCAATCACTCACCAGTGTCTGTGTTGCCTCCGGTGACCCTGTAGCAGTAGGGTCCAGTCTAAGCCAGACCTGCCCGAGTTGCCTATACTTACCCTAGTGGTCTAGGGTCCATATACTGCCAGTGTCTAGTTTCTGTTGCCTCCGTTACCCCTAGCTTGCTAGGGCCAAGTCGCTGCCAGATCCCCGTCTATGTTGCCTCCGTTAACCCTAGAGTTCTAGGGTCAAGCCACTGCCAGAGTTGCTTCTGTTTTGCCTCAGTATCCCCTAGCCTGCTAGGGTCTAGTAGCTGCCAAAGTCCTGTCGATGTTGCCTCATTAACCCTAGTGTTCTAGGGTTTTACTGCTGCCAAAGTCCTGTCGGTGTTGCCTCATTAACCCTAGCGTTCTAGGGTTTTACCATTGCCAAAGTCCTGTCGGTGTTGCCTCTTTAACCCTAGTGTTCTAGGGTCCACTTGCTGCAGAGTCCTGACCGTGTTGCCTCCGTTTACCCTATCTAGGGTCAGTTCTCTGCCAGAGTCTTTGCTGCCTCCGCTACCCTTAGTCCGCTAGGGGATTGCCCTGCGGCTACCCTTCGCTTGTGTCACCTTTTGCGGAGTGGGGCTGTTGAGGAGTTCCTCATCCTTGAAGCTTTCTATTGTATCCTGCCTGCTAATCCTAGCTATTCACAGTGTTCTCATATTACTCTGTGTGTATTCTCACCCTGACCTGTGTCAGATTTGGAAGGTACTTGGTACGGACCTAATCTGGACCTGAGTGGGGTATTTGCTTATTATTTTTCAATAAAGCATTTTTAACCTTACCTGACTGTCTGAGTGTTCTTTACAAAAACCGTGACAGTACGAAAGGGCCAATGACCTCAGACAATTCAGGTGAAGGTAGCTCCCAGAACATCCATTGGAGAATGGATGTGCATGAGCAATGTCTAGATCAGTTGTCACTGGCAGTACAAACCATCCTGGAGCGTACCGGTCACCTAGACAAACCTGTGCAGGCATCAGTGGCCACCCCAGTTTTGGCACCAATGTCACAAAAGTTGAACCCCAGTATGCCTAACAGAGGGTTGTCAGCTACGGCTCCTCTACCATTGAGATATGACAGGGATCCCACCTTATGCCGGGGATTCCTAAATCAGCTAGAAATTTATTTGGAACTGGTACCCCAGGCTTTTCCGAGCGAGAGAAGTAAGGTGGGATTCATGATCTTGTTGTTGACTGGTCGAGTGCTAGCCTGGGCAAACCCAATATGGGAAATGGGCAAACCTATCATGGCAAACTTTAATGAATTCATAAGGGCTTTCTGTAGTGTATTCGAGGTTCCTGGGTGCGCCACCTCTGCAGCAAAACGATTAATGAGAATCCAGCAGAGCGCACGAACAGTTGCAGATTATGCGATAGAATTTCGCACACTCTCTGCAGAGGTTGGTTGGAACAATGAGGCACTTGTAGCAGAGTTTGCACAAGGCCTAGATGACAAAATAAAAGATGAAATAGCTGCTCGAGAGTTACCAGATGGGCTGGACAGATTCATTGAGATCACTACACTAATTGATACCCGCATAAGGGAGAGGAGTCTCTACAAAGACCGCAAACAGAGGCCAACTACTGGTGGGTTGCCTAACCTAAATTGCCCACCCATACCTCCCTCTCCTCCCACACCTTCGGGTACCATGAACGGTAGTAGTGAACCTATGCAGTTGGGGTTCACACGCTTATCTAAGGAGGAACGACTGTTCCGGCACAGACAAGGCTTGTGCCTGTATTGTGGCAAGTACCTAAACTTAATATGCTTTGTCTTATGAGCTGAATCTCTTCAAAGCATATTAAGGTTAGGTACTTGCCAGAAATTAGGTACCTTGGCATTGGTGGCAAGCTTAACAGTCTATGGCCATATAATGTAACTAAATCCTCATCTTTTATATAGTAGTTAGGTACTTGCCAAAAATGAGGTACCTCGGCGTTGGTGGCAAGCTTAGCATTCTATGGCCATATAATGTGACTAAATCCTCATCTTTTATATAGTAGTTATATGCAGGCACAATGCCGCAGAGTAAAGGGTTAAAGGTGATGAAAATTTGGATGTGCACCAATATTTTGTGTATTTGCTTTTAGCATAGCAATAAGGGTCGTATGGCCCCACACCACATCCACAGTTAAGCAGCTGGATGCATACACAGAAATACAGCAGCCTGCAGTCCCAACCAAGGTGGGAAGGGAACACTTCCCAGTGGCCACAGTATAACCCATGGACACTTGATTACCACCATCTTGGTCTCATAGGTGAGCCACAGTGACCACAACCACCTAGTGAATACACACCACCATCACAGACTGAACACAAATCCGCAGTCAGTGAGGAGACCATAGATATGGTGGGGAATGCATCATATGCTAGCCCCCTCACATATACCTTATACATTTGCCTCACCAGCACCTGCACAATCAGAGACACACTCAGACCATGAGGGAACCACCGAGAGAGGCACCAGAGGTGGTCCACCAGAAAACATGAAAATCTTGTATTTTAAACGAGTTTAGTAGAGTGGGAATCAGACACATGTGAGTGTTAGAGGACCACACCACACTCTCGCAGAACAACAGTTTATATACTGAAAGTTAAGCCTTAATTGTAGTTTTCATAAAGAAGAGTCAGAAGGAGATACAATCACAGAACACCAAATTTGAAACAGCCTCTACTATCATAGCCTCTAGAATATATGCTAGATTGTATATGTTTGGAGAAAAACATCACTTACCCTGCCAGAAAGTAAGGAAATAACCCATAGTTGTTAAGGGCATAGACTCCCAGGTAAGAACCTTAGCGCCAAGTGAACTAAGCATTGGCAACACGTTTAAGGTAAAGTAGGACCTAGGATTATGGTTAATAGATCACAAGATATTTAAAGGATGTGGTCAATTGCAAATTATGTGGTATAGGAAATAAAGTTAGGTTAAAATTGTCACTATGGAATAGTATAGATTTGTGCCAGTTTACACAGAGTCCATAGAACAAACCAAATGTCTCAAGGAAATGAAGGACTCTGACCAAGGATAGACCTGGTTTGCCAAGATAAAGTAGTAAGTCATCAGCATTTAAGGATACCTTCTCCACCAGGACCTGACTTCCAGTCCCCAAATCATATCATGTGATCTTATGAAAAATTAAACAAAAAAGCAGGCAGCCCTGACACTACTGTGGCATTGAATAGGATTTGAATCCATTTGAGAAAAGTAGGGTCTAATATTATATCTAGGTAGGATATGTCACAGAAAGAGCCACTCAACAGAGTCAGTAGCTTTCTCCAAGTCAAGGGAGAGTATTATCAGTGTGCCAGAGTTAGAAAATGGGGTTCAAAGATTAGAAAGAAGTCTCAAGGGATTAATATAATTGGACTTATTTGGGATAAGTAAAGATTTTTTTGGATGAATCAAAAGTTCTTTAACACTAATAAGCCTGTTAGCCAAGACCTTAACATCAACATTAAAAAGGTAGAATGTGCGGCTGTCACGGTTTTTTAAGACACTCTGACCATTGGGTGAATAAGAACACAGTTTTATTAAAATAAGATAAGGCAATAACACGCCCTCTAGTGGTGGTAATTATACACAGTGGTAATAGATAGATACAATGGTAAATGCACAAATGACTGATAAGTACAATTACACAGTAATAGAATAGCGTATACCCCTCAGGGTTTAAGTCCTTGATAACAGTCAGTCTCAGATGTGGATGTTTGGAACGCCCAGGGTGTTATAAGGCTGTGCTGGAGACCAAGACTATCACCGGCAGGATACTGGACTGCCTCGCCACGGTGTTCAGTAAGAAGCACAAGAGTCCCCGTAGCCCCCTCGGGCGTACCTACTGGAACTGCTTCAACTAGTGCAAGTGCAGAAGGCCCCCACGGGCGTGATTGGAACCGGCCTTCAATGCGAGAACTGCCAAGCCTCCTCAGACTTAACCAGACAACGGGATAGCACCCGCTAGAGCCGACAGCCCCCACGGGCGTGATAACCGGAATATGAATGCTGATGCCTGTGCCTGCCACCACTCGGTAAAGCGGAATCGCTCAATGAACAAGAGAGAGAGTCTCAGGCGCCCAACCGGCCCAAACGGATGTAAACACTCTGCAAGGATGTGTGAAGCTGCCGACGAAGAGCGGCCAGCTCAGCAGTAGTATTCACCGAGAAAGAGACTCTTACAGGAGTAGCGATAGAGTGGAACCCAGCGGCACTGCTAGGGTTAATTAGCACATTTACTCGAGGCTTTTCAGCGGTATAGCAAGGCTCTGCAGTCTGAGGGAGGCGCGTATACGCACAACTCTGCAACGGAAAATGCACTGCACTGATCGGAGTACACCAGGCAAGGCAGTCACACCAAAAGCTGGAACAGTAGATAGAAATGTCGCGGCGGTGACAACTGGAACACAGGTCACTATAGAAAGCAGGAGTCGTTCTTCGGAGCGGGAAGTCAGCCAGGCCGGGTCGGAGCACGTAGAAGGCAGTCATACAAGCCGGGTCGTACACAAGCAGGAACGTCAGCCAAACCGGGTCAGGATCCAAAGGTGGTAGTCAGACGGGCCGGGTCATACACGAGCAGGAACACAGGAGAATAGTCAAGACAAGCCAAGTCGGTACACAGGAATCCAGAACACAGGAACACAGCAACAGTAACTGGCACAGAAACACCACGAAAGGGCGCCTGACAGTTGTGCTAGCCAGGTATAAAAAGGTCACCAGGGGGCAGGCCAAACCAACACAGCAAATCAGTATCTGTCATAGATGAGACTGACAGGAATCACAGGCACTGTGATAGCGGCAAGGGATACATAGCCTCAGGTGCTTCCCCCTCTTCAGGAATGATAATTATTCTAGCTTCTCATGTAGAAGGAGGCAACTGGCCAGTCTCAAAAGATTCATTGTAAGTCTTAAAGGGATAGTAATACTTCGTTTTAACTTTATTTTATTTTGTAGGCATTAAAAAACATGAAGAATGATATAAGTCTTATCTCTCAAACCTTTATGGTTTAAGAGATATTCACAAACAAAGTATCCCCCCCCAGTTCAACCAGATCAGAAGGGAGGTGCCCAGGTAGACTGCAGAGAGGGACAATCTTCAATTAAGATAAGGGAAAAAGCTGAAAAACTTGTCAAGAGGGGAAGGGCTTTCATTTTCATACAAAGAAAATTGTCCCCTTCTGTTATCTGTCTGGTCATACAACCAGATTCACATCTGAGAAGAGATGGCTTACACTAGGTAAAAGGGGAGGGAGGGGAAACTTTGCTTGTGAATATCTCATAAACCATAAAGGTTTGAGAGATAAGACTTATATCATTCTTCATGTTTTTTTAATGCCTACAAAATAAAATAAAGTTAAAACAAAGTGTTACTATCCCTTTAAGCAGCATATTAGCAAGTCAGAGTAGCATTTAAACTACAGTGCCGGAATCAGGGCCAGGGGATTTAGAATTAGCAAAATTTGTAATGGCTGTCTGGACCTCTTCTAAAGTAATTGGGGCATCCAATGACCTGTGACAATTATTCTTTGAAGCATATATTTAGACCCTCTAGATCAGAGACCAGGTTGCCCTGGAAGTCCTCAAAAAGGGGGACCGAACAGGGCTCATCATCCTCTCAAGAAAGCTTTTCTAGTAACTTCCCATTTTTGTTCCATGTTCAAAGATACACTAAGTCTGAGAGAGGATGTCATTTTCAAGATATTAAACTTGCATGAAGATCAGCGCCTTCTGGTGGGGAGACCAGGCCTGATAAGACTTAGAGGAGGTATGAGTGACTTCTCTAACCTAACTCACTGTCTCTCTCTACATGCAAAGCTAATCAATTAAATATATGCACCCCAGAGAAATGGCTTCAGGGAATCCCAGACCATAGCTCTAGGCACTGACTTAGCATTTGCCTCCAAAAATACTTCCATTTACTTCTGGACCCCAGGCTTCATCAACCTGTCAGACACCCAGAGGGGACTAAGTCTCCATGGCATATTCTGGATTGGCGCCAGGACCATAGGGATTGACAACTCCAGTGGCGAGGGATCAGAAAGACGATGGAGAAGGTATTCAGAAGACAGAAGCTGGGATATTAGTTCAGGGGAATCAAAGGTTCATATCTGGAGCTATCTTTGAATTGACAAAGGATCCAATGAGGTCCGGGAAGGTGAGAATGTGATCTAGCCTAGAAAAACTGTCATGAACGAAGAGTAATCCCTAGCCATGGGTTGGAGCAAATGCCAGACATCCAGGAGTCTAGATGGCGTGAGGATAGTGACAAATTGGGATAAGGTGGTAGTAACCTGCCCAGGTCAGGATGAAGAATCTGACTGGAACCTGTCCAAGTCAGGTTCAACACCAAATTAAAATCTCCCCCCAAGATCACGTAGGGGATATTGAAAGTGGATAGTTTGGAAAGAATATTCTTAGTAAGCTAATTTGGTGAGTATTGGGGACATAGAGTGATGCCAGTAGCAAGTCTCGGCCCATAAGATTACCCTTCAGGATCAGTAACCTACCCCCCGGGTCCAAATAACAGTCTACCAACCTTAAGGGGAAGTCCTGTAGTAATAAGATAGTGACCCCCTCCTTATTTCGTGGGTGCAGATGCAAGGTATGCCTGCTGTTAACCTCTGTCATGTAGGTCAGGAGACAGATTACTAGAGAAGTGTGTTTCATGGAGAAATGCTGCCCCCATTCACTTACATTCTTGATGGTTAATCCATGTTTCCTATCTGTGTTGAGGCCTTTCACATTCAGGGTGTGGCAACGGATTGCATCCATGGTGTCGCAGGGTAGAAGAGGCGGGAGGGTGGAGGCACAAGGGGAGAAGGCAAGGTGAGATTAAGGGAGGGAGAAGGGGTAGATGGGTGGGGAGGGGGGGCCAAGGAAAGGAAGAGAAAAAAAAATAAAAAAGGAGAAAGGTGGGAACTCTCCAGGTGGGTAAGGGGGGAGGAATTCATAGAGGGGACGGGGGAGTGTGGGAAAATGGGAAGACACTCACAGAGACACACATGGAAAACAAGTGTGTTTCAGAAACTGTAAATATAACGGACTTCCAGTACCTCTACCCACAAGGGGGGAGCTGGAGATCCAGAGCCCAAACAATCGGGCTGAATAAAGCTGTACAGTACTATAGGGCGGGTTCCCCCCCCCCAGCACCAGGGTTCAGCACTGTCCCCCAGTAGGGGAAAGGGATGGCGAGACCCAGTCACCCCAGGAAAGGGCAGAGAAAGAGAAGAATTGGAAAGAACAAAAAGTCAAGGAGCAGTTTAGGCTGCCAAGGACACCACGTAAGAAGCAACAAGAGCCTGCGAAAAAAGCAAAAAAAAAAGGGGGATTGCAGGAGTAGTTATTGGTAGTCCACCGCATGCCAATGCTAGGGACCCAGAATCTGGGAGTTTCTTTCCAAAATATCCCACTGTAGCCAGGGGTAAGAAGGCATCAGGGGGGAGCATTATGAACATTGGATGATAGTGGATAGAGCTCACAGGGATGTTAGCACCTGGGAGGGCAGGAAAGCCCACCCCCTGACCCGGGTCAGCATGGCAGTTCTCGGCAGTATACAATAAAGGTGATGGGAAAGCATAGTAAGAGTAGGGGGGATGTAGTGGAGGGAGATTAAGGAATGGCAGTCCCCTGGTCCACCGGCCTCCTTGAGCTGAGTGTTTGACCTGAGTCCAACGAATTAGTAGGAGAGCAAGGTGGGAGAAGGAGACCTTCCAGACAATGATATCTAGTCAAATAGAAGGTGTAGTAGAATACACTGCTTTTAAAGAGCCCCTGCCACACCTTCTATTGCTTTACAAAGTAAAAGGGTGCCTTTGAATGAATGAAGAAAGTCCCCTAATTAAGTCAAGGGCATTCTTTAACTCTTCAAGTGCCAGGGAGGTGATCAATGCATTCCTTCAATGCATATCCTACTGGCAACAAAAAGGTTACTAGTGAACATTTTATATGTTACACAGTAACATAGTTGATGAGGCTAAAAAAAGATATGCATCCATTAAGTCCAGTTTATGCCAAAACACCCCTGAAGAGAAAGACAAAAAACAAAGAAAAAACACTGAAGCCATTTCCAGTTATGTCCTAAGTGGGTAAAATAGTGTCTTCCGTATTCCAAATGGCAGCCAGATAGTTCCCTGGATCAACATCCTATCTGCTTTGAAGCCAACTGTAGTAATTCTCAATACTGTTCTGTGCTAGATAGGTACCCATTACTTTTTTGAAATCATTTACAGCACAGCATCTTGAGGCAAAGAACTCCATAACTTTTCCATCCTTACTGTAAAAAATCCCTGCCTATGTTTTAGTTGAAAGCACCTTTTCTCTAGTCTTAATGGATAACCTCTTGTTCTTAGCTCAGTTCTTTGAATAAATAATTAATTGGAGAGTTCTTTGAATTGACCTCAAATATATTTGTAAATGGTAATCATATCACCCCTTAGATGTCTATTCTCCAATGTAAACAAACCCAGTTTGGCTAGTCTCTCTTTATAACTTAGATCATCCAATCCCTTTATCAGTTTTGTTGCACGTCTCTGCATTTTTTCCAGTTCAATGTCTTTTTTAAGAACTGGTGCTCAAAACTATACTCCACATACTAGATGAGGCGTTACCAATGATTTATATAGAGGTAGAATTATTTTTGTATCCCATACAAAAAAATAATACCCCTTTTTATGCAGGATAGTACCCTATTTGCTCTTGCAGCAGCTGAGTGACTCTGCACACTGCTGTGAAGTCTATTGTTTATAGGCACCCCTAAATCTTTCTCTAATGAGGATTCCCCAAGTTGTTTCCTATTTATTATTATTATTTCTTGGTTTGGATCTTGCCCCCTTTTTGAACAATGGTACCACATCCTTAAGTACCCTTGAGTGTACTATCTGGTTTAGGTGCTTTATTCGCCATAACATTTTCCAGGCTCTTTTGGACCTTGTCCTCAGTAAGCCATGTACATGATGAAGGACATTCTGTGGTTTTGTCTGTTTGCCCATAGCCTGTCATTGTTGCTTCCTTTGTAAATACAGAAGAAGACAATGTGTTTAAGGTGTCAGCCATTGCATAATCCTAACTAATCAATTCCCCTGTCTCAGCCTTAAGAGGACCAGTATCAACCTTACATGTTTTAAATGTATTATACTTAATACTTGCAGAATTGTTTGGGATTTCTCTCTGTTTTGCAATACTTCTCTCATTTTCAGTTTTAACTAGCCTAATTGCTTGTTTGCAGATGTTATTACATTCTTTATATTGTTTTCAATGATCCATCTGACTTAAACATAAAAGCCTGCTTCTTATTTCCCTGCAAACCACGTTGGTCACATTTGCTCCTCTTGTGCTTATTCCCCAATAGTATATATTGACATGCATTTTTATCTAAGAGTAATTTAAACAAATTCCATGATTCTTGTGCATTTTTATCTTTGAAGATTACATCCCACTGAATATCTTTTAATACTGCTTTTAGCTTTGTAAAATTAGCCTTTTTTGTCACGGTAACCAATAATAGACAAGGAGCCAGTACAGTAATGAAACATCACCTTTATTAAATGAGACACACGTAATCAAAGAGCAATGCCAGGCGATACCCTCAGAGTGAGAGGAAATCCTAACTCAGAGCAAGCGGTTCCTACCAGGAATAGGAGTCTGCTCAGGAAAGGTCACAACCAAATCCCTTAACAGAACAGGTCGCAACAAATGGAGAAGAGCACCAGAACCGGGGTTAGGACCCAGCCAAGTCCCTTAACAGAAGCAGGTCACAACCAGCGGAGTATCAGACAGACTAGGTCTATAGTCAGTCTCAGAGAGGTTACTGGGCAGGTAACACAAGACGAGTAGTCGGACAGAGCCAGGGGGTCAATATCGGAGAGGGTAGTCAGCCAGAGCCACAGGTCAAAAGCAAGTGGGTAGTCAGACAAGCCAAGGGTCAATGACCAGAGAGTCATACACGGATCACTGGAGCAAAAGCAAGGACTGCACTGGAACACCATGTAAGGGCAAATGACTGTGGTGTCCAAGCAGTTATTTAATGGTAGGCCGGAGGAGGAGCACTAAACTGCCTCAAGTATTTAAAAAGGGTGGGAGCGATGTCATAGAATGCTGCCCAATGATGCGTGCCTGTTTGAGGACATCCGGGGATGCAGAAGCAGACCGCAAGAAGACGCGGACGAGAACCGCCGCGAGGAGGACAGAAGTGGCCGGTTTCTCAGCTGCGGCTGCTACAGGTAAGGGACTGTAACATTTTTAAAATTGAATGTTTAGAATAAACCCTTGCTATTGGGTTTCTCATAACAAATTTCAAAGCATACCATGTTGTGGTCACTGCTGCCTAAATGTTCCCTTACCTGTATGCCGTTCATCATGTCAGATTGTTTGAGAGCATTAGGTCAAGCAAGGCCTCTTTACTAGTTGGGACATAAAACCAATGGTACCACCCTGTGTGTACCGTTCTGTGTTTATTTTTTGCCCTACAGACAGTATTACTGGGTGCAGCTGAATTGAGCCAGAGGCATATAGCTGCCTAAACCAATGTGGTATTCAGTGGCTTTCAGGGATTTCAGTAAATTTGAAAGAATGAAAATGTGAAAAAGAGTTTTGTTTTTTGGGGGATTTTTTTGCTACAGTGCCATCTTCTGGCAATTTCATAGCAAGTCATCCATGGGGTAGAAATGTCAGTGACCATTCATGAAACTGGAATTTTGTTTACTTTTAATGAATATTCTGTAAGTAAGGTTAGATGGTTTATTTTGTGTTATTGTATGCCTATGTTGTAAAGTGGTGCAATTAATACTAAACTTAGAACTTAGTTGAACACAGAAACAATATACCTCAGGACATTTGTTTGCCATTCACTTTATTTTTTCATGTTATGACTAGTTGAAGAGCCCGTGTACACGGGCCACAGTGCCACCCTGCAACAGTCGCTGTACAGTCATGCGCAGTACAGACTGCCCACGCCGTGGCTGATAACGGAGCAGGCCGCTCCGAATTCAGATCGTAGTCCTCTCTGCACACCTGAATTTGATGCGGCCCTCTCCGTTATCAACCGTGGTGTGGGCAGTCTGTACTGCACATGACTGCAGCACGTGCAGTCAACTATACTGCTCAAGACAGCTTCTGACAAACATTTTAGCTAATTTTCCTCTCATATTAATGCCATTACTAAATCCTGTTGCTTTCTTTTGCGTAACATTGCAAAAATCCGTCCCTTCCTCTGTTCCTCCACAGCTAAAATTCTTATACACGCAATCATCCTCTCCCGCATGGACTATTGCAACATTCTTCTGTCTGGCATTCCTGCTTCCCATCTCCAACCACTTCAATCTATACAGAATGCTGCAGCATGAATTACTCTTCTGTCACCTAGGTTTGTCCCTGCCCCACTCCTCCTCAAAACTCTCCAATGGCTGCCTATCAAACTCCGGATATCTTACAAAATCTTACTTCTCTCTTTCAAGACACTTCTCTCCTCTACTCCTTCTTACATTTCCACTCTGATGTCCCGTTATACCCCATCCCGCCACTTACGTTCAGCCAATGACTGTCTTCTCTCAGCTCCTTTTGTCTCTACAGCTCTGTCAAATATCAAACCTTTTTATCTTATTGCTCCGTATCTATGGAATGCTCTACCATCCAACCTGCTCCACTGCACCTCTCTGGTAACCTTCAAATCTCACTTGAAAATGCACCTCATGGATAAAATCTCAACATGCTAGAAGGCACTGATGTTGTACAATGAACGCTCTTATAAATGATTTACATTACTGATGTCCTCTATTATCATCAGAATTAGCACTGTATTCAGCACTTGACCCTAATGTACTCTGTATGTCTCCCATTACCACTTTAGATTGTAAGTTTTCGGGCAGGGACCTCGCACCCAATATTTCACTCTACAAAGCACCTATAATCCTGTATTGTTTAAACCCTGAAATTGTAAAGCGCTGCGTATACTTCTGACGCTATATAAATAAACATATTAATTCATTCATTCAATTATTTTATAGGATTTTAGTCATCTTAGGGGAAATCAACACACCTATGGTATCATTTGAAAGTGCAGGGTCTGCTGAAAAAACAGTGTAAGACGTGTTTGTTTTTGTTTTTTTTTTACAGAAAAGCAACAAAAAATTATTTGACTGCAAACTGCAACAAAAGTGTGAAAATATACTTAGAGCTGGGGGAGTGGATAAAAAAGCTTAGTGGCAAAGTAGTTGATAGTTCATAATATTTTAGTGAGCTTGAAAACTCAAAGGATTCTTTTACGAGTGTTCCATATAGCCATACCTGGGAACTTTCAGTTGAGGGCTACTAACAAAAATGACGCTAATCGCGTCAAAAAGGGGCGGGGCTTAACTCAAGTGTTGGGGGGATTTAACCCTTTGAGTGCCAGAGTGGTGCTTTGCAATGCATTCCGTACCACTCTGGCACTCAGAGGGTTAAATGTGTCACACAGAAGGCTGGGGACGGAGGCACAACGGGAGAAAAAGCAGATGTTGCAGAGTTTCAATAGAAACTCCCCACATCCGGAGGAATCTGCCTCTGCCCCGGAGACCTGGTAAAGCTCTGTCAGAACCGGAGTCTCCGGGGCAAATCCGGAGAGTTCCCAGGTATGTCTATATTTCTCCATGCTTTTTTTCTACAAGTCTTTGGTGAAACACAAATTAAAGAAATACAAACACTAAAAAATTAAATCCGTTGAAATATCGTTAGCTCCCATGTACCTACTGCTAGCATATTTAAAATTAGTTATTTACATGTTACATCTCTAAAATAAAATTTTAAAGGTATAGTAATACTTCGTTTTATCTTTATTTTATTTTGTAGTCATTAAAAAAAAATGAAGAACGATATAAGTCTTATAAGGTTTGAGAAATATTCACAAGCAAAGTTTCCCCTCCCGCCCCTTTTACCTAGTGTAAGCCATCTCTTCTCATATGTGGAATTCAGTCCATAGACCAGACAGATAACAGAAGGGGACAATCTTCTTCCTATGAGAACAATGAAAGCCATGCCCCCCTTGACAAGTTTTTCAGGTTTTTCCCTTATCTTAATTGAAGATTGTCCCTCTCTACAGTCTACCTGGGCACTTCCCTTCTGGCTGAGCAGTGTTACATCAGTAAAAGGAGGGAGGGGATACTTTGTCATTGAATTTCTCTTGAACTACAACTCTAACAGAATTGAAATAACACTCTCCAAAGTCCAAATACTATGATGATTAATTAGAGCTGCTTTTATTATGAAACATTATTATCCCTTTAAGCTTTCTTAATGCATGTGTTAATTGACCTGTTCAAAAATCAATTTTATAATGTTGTCTGTACTGTTTGTTTTGAGATAGAAAAGCTAAAGTCATTTAACTGAGGAAAATAGTTCACAGCGCTAACTCACCATAATATATTTACATAGTTAATACACTTAGAAAAGAGTCAATGGACTAAGGTATAGATATCAGCAAGGAATGTCTTGTGATTGTAATTAGTGCTCACAGTTCTTCTTATCTCACCCAATTAATAGTTAACCTTGGACAATAAATGGAGGCCCTGTAAAGATATCTGTGCTCCCAGAGAGTATTTGTTACACTAGATTTTAAGTCTCTGAAAAACACCAGTTACTTTTTTAGGTGGTGGTGTTCCTTTAAAGGGATAGTAATGTTTCATAATAAAAGCAGCTCTAATTAATCATCATAGTATTTGGACTTTGGAGAGTGTTATTTCAATTCTGTCAGAGTTGTAGTTCCAGAGTAATTCAATGACAAAATGTCTCCCTCCCGCCCCTTTTACTGATGTAACACTGCTCAGCCACAGCAGAAGGGAGGTGCCCAGGTAGACTGCAGAGAGGGACAATCTTCAATTAAGATAAGGGAAAAACCTGAAAAGCTTGTCAAGTGGGGCAGGGATTTCATTGTTTTCATAGGAATAAGAGTGTCCCCTGCTGTTATCTGTCTGGTCTATGGACTGGATTCCACATCTGAGAAGAGATGGCTTACACTAGGTAAAAGGGGCGGGAGGGGGAAAACTTTGCTTGTGAATATCTCATAAACCATAAAGGTTTGAGAGATAAGACTTATATCATTCTTCATGTTTTTTTAATGCCTACAAAATAAAATAAAGTTAAAACGAAGTATTACTATCCCTTTAAAGATGAATTTAGTCTCTGCATTCTCAGCTGTTTCTCATAGCTCCCTATCTAAACTAGAGGCCTTCCTGTAAAACAGTGTTACTAGAATTGCTTTTCTAAAGATCGCTGCTAAAGTTTGTCTCTAGTTAGAAAACAGTGCTCTTTTGTTGGTTGGACCAACTCCAATTACAATGTATGTTGATAACAGGGTCATATGATTATTTTTCATATTCAACAATCCTATACAATAATTCACTACACAGTTTGTAACGACTCAGTCATGCGCAGTAGAGACTGCTGCGCGTGCTGCAGTCATGCGCAGTAGAGACTGCCCGTGACAAGGCTAATACAGAACGGGGCGCTCTGAAGGAGCATCCAGCTCTGTATCAGCCACGGCGCTGGCAGTCTCTACTGAGCATGACGGCACCACGACCTGCTGGTACTGAATCAACTGCGGAGTGGCCAGCCTCTACTGTGCATGACTGCCCAGCGACCGGCTGGCAGTGGCACTGTGGCCCGTGTAACAGGATCTTCAATTAGTTTAAAATAATCTGCTAATATTTTGGATGCCTGCCAAATGTATGTATGTAGCATAATTTATCTAGAATTATACATGAGCACAATGCTTTCCAGAAACAGAACTGATAATACAATAAAACATATAAATGACAGGGATAAGCGCAAAAACAATTAAAATGCAAACTTTGCATTATTATGAGGCATGAGTGCAACCAAGTGAATCATAACTAAGAAGGGAGTCCCTCTCCAAAGAGTATAAAATCTAATTGTTAAGTGATATGATAAAGAGCAGGATGAATAAAAGGTGGTTTTAGGGGAAATGCAGAGAAATTTAGATGAAAATGCATGTGCTCATGAAGAAAATGTTGTTTCTGACATGCTTCCTAGAGAAGGTATGCTTCCAGGAGTTGTTTGAAGGGCGTGAGTTATAGACAGTATATTCCAATGTCAAGGATCAGTGAAGCTGATAGATGACTGTAGCAGCGTGTGGAGTGGGCAGAAAGAAACCTTATCATCTTAATTACCCTTATCTTGTTCATTTACGAGATATGCTAAATAGCCCCTGTGTGATCCTGTGGGTACTGGGGCTATGGGGACAGAGCAGTCACTGACAGCCCAGCCAACCCCTAAGAACCACTTTGAGTACGTTATTTGTTGAAACATTGTTTAACATTGCCGGCATAAAAGTAAAGGTTGTGAATATATTTGTGGTAGTTGCTTAAAATGAGAGATGTGTCAAGTGTAGTTATCCTAGTCCTTCCCCTCTTTCACAATGTCTCCACATGCTGTGCACATTGCAGTCGCTACACAGTTCCTTCTTGCTCTCAAGGTAAATAATATTCCAACACACCCATGATTTTAAATTAGGTGCAGAAGGAGAAGTGGAATAGGCAATCGTCTTCACACCAGATGTACCTGACGTGGTGGGGCTTGTTGTGGCTCTGCTGCTGCCTCAGCAGCACTAGGTCTAATGGGAAGTGGAATCACCATCACACCACTACCTATCTCATGTAACTATTACTGATCTCAGTGCCATGCAGCAGCCTAATCATCCTGATGCTTAGGAATTACATCAGTAGACAATGCCATATTGTCACTAGTGGTGGGTGCCATTAGGTGGCATAATGTTTCTATATATATAAAATGATGATTCCTAGGAATTAAAGCTAGACAGGTTATTTGCATTATCTTGTCTGAAGTCAATTCAACCTTGCATTATTATCAGAGTATTATCAAACATTAATCAGTGGTCTTAGCAGTTGACCCAACTGTGGTAGATGGTAGCAGCCCTTCAAATCCCTCTTCCATGCTGCTGTTAAAGTGGAACTGCCACCCCTGAATAAATTTGTCCCAAATAAATACCCATCTGGCAACTAGCTGCTCAATAGCGCTAGTCGCCAAAAATATTACCTAGTGTTTGAGAATTGTACACTGTTCCTGGACTGACAGGCAGGAAACAACGCAGACATCTTTTCATAGTGACGTCTGTGCACCTGCTCTATCAGTCCCAGCCTGCTCTAGGAGGCGTTGGTAGGAGCCGTTCGGCTCCAAAAGGGACTGACAGTGCAGGCACGCAGATGTCACTATGGAAACATGTCTGTGCTATTTCCTGCCTGTCAGTCCAGGAACAACATACAGTTCTCAAACACCAGGTAATATTTCTGCCAACTAGCGCTTTTGAGCAGCTAGTCGACAGATGGGTATTCATTTGGTACAAATTTATTCAGGTGTGGTAGTTCCGCTTTAATAGTACATGTGCAGTGGGCTTCCCTGTCTTGCATGTTATTGTCCACTTTTGCTACTTGACACCCAGATGTATTAGGTGCTCACGTTCTAGAAATTTAATTTTATGAACACTGCTGCTTGATAGCCTTGTCCTACAGTCTATAACAATATAACCAGCTGTAGTTAAAGCCCATTCAGACTGTATGCTTGCTTGTGGGAAACTAAGGGTTTCCATGGCATTATGTGTCAGTGCTGACCACACACACATTTTTGTATGTCAGCAGTCAATGAGGATCTTTGTTTTAGCTTAGAATGCAGCTGTAACCATATCACAAAGAGTGGGAGTGGGACACCTAGGAGTTATATGGGGTTCATGTGTATCTGTTACCAATCTATACTCTGGGAAGAAGTCCCATAGAGTCATGTAGAGATGTGCCGCCACCACATCCAATACAAATGTTAGATTGCCACGCCTGTGACACATGAATTGCTTCCTGTAATAGTGAGAAAAATTATGGGATTTTTTTGATGTTCTTGTTGCTGATGCTGCTGATGGTACAAGCCCTTTGCTTATGTTGTTTTCACTATGCTTGCTACTTTTTTTGTTGCTACCTTTCTCTTTCTCATCCTCCACAATGCAACCTTTCACTTGATCTATAAGCATATCTTTATATTCCTTCATGGAGTCCGGTTCCTCAGAGAAATGCGGCTGATCATGCTTTGGCTCAGACTAATCACACTTGGCACAAATTTAGAAGTGTTATGTTTAAATCAGAGGTCTAGGAAAAAGAAGTCAGAATGTATTCTTTATTGCTTTTAAATGCACATGCACACTATGTGAGGATCCTGTTCAGGATCCTTTCTAACATGTCATTCACTTGACTGTGTTGTTGTTATTGTAAGATTCATCAGCCAAGCTCCTTTATTTTTATCTGCAATATATATTTATTTTATCTGCAATACATATACATGCTTAGCTCCCCCTGTCCCCTCCCTCCCGGGTAAGTTTTTGGAGGTTCAAATGCTGTCCAACTGCAATGTTTTCACATCAGGAGTTTTAGAAGTTCACAAAAAAAGCAGATCAAATTAATCGTCATAGTATTTGGGCCAAGTAGAGTGTTATTTCAATACTGACAGAGTTGTAGTTGAAGAGTAATTGAATGAAAAAGTCTCCCCCTCCCGCCCCTTTTACTGATGTAACACTTCTCACCTTGGAGCAGCAGATGGCTTGCTGAGAGGAACAATCTTCAATTAGCATAAGGGAAAAACTTGAAAAACTTGTCAAGGGGGGTAGGGTTTTCATTGTTCTCACAGTAAGAAGACTCTCCCTTGCTATGAGCTGTCTGGTCTGTGGACCAGATTCCACATCTGAGGGGAGATGGCTTACACTAGGTAAAACGGGTGGGAGGGGGAAACTTTATTATTCATTAACTCTTGAACTACAACTCTGACAGTATTGAAATAATGCTCTCCAAGGCCCAAATATTATGAAGATTAATTGGAGCTGCTGATTTTGTGAAACATTTTATCCCTTTATCCGCTGACAAAAAGACAATGGCAAGAAAAGCAAACTCATGTGAGATAATGCAACTATTAATGGGGTACTCTATATTATTAGGTGTGTTTTGGGAGAGTAGTCATGAAACAGAAGATACATTTTAAAATGTATTCTACCTCTTTCTTACATGTTTTTGTCTATGGAAATGGGGCCAAGAACATGAATTTGGTTTTGTTTATCACACCAGCCCTATATAAATAATAATAATAATATTTGGTGTAATAAGGGATTGTACAAAAATGGTTTCATCTTTCTCAAAAGGGAACAGATGTTCTCAGCTATCTGTTCAGAAGGTTTTTTTATTAGGTATTTAAACTAGTAGAGGGGGCAATGGAATGATACAGGTTAAATCCACTTGCCCCCTATAGCATTGCACAGATGAATTTGACAGGGTATGTCTGTGGCTCATATATCAAAAACCAGTAGAGTTTGAGCTATGTGTACAAAGGCCCGCAGTTTAGAGAATAAGATTCCTACAAACTGTTATAATAACAAGTAATTATGCCTTCTTCAGGATCATGTTCCGCCTGGACAATGCCATGGGGGGAAGGGGAATCCCAGGGTCAGAGGAATGTTGTGGGCTCCCTTGACTTCTCGTCTGGATGCTCTGTATTGCTTCCCCTACCACTCCCCTAATGCTAGTCCCACCAGCTGCTTTACCATCACTGTTACTACTACTAACACCAACCACATCAATTTCAGTCCCTAAATCTTCCTCCTCACTAGAAATACGATCACCATCTCCTTCACTCCTAACACTTTGTACAAGCTGCTGGACCTTCTTAGTAGTAATACTAGTGGCAGGACTGCTTCTCCTCCTACTGGGAATTACAAGAGACACTGACAGCAGGTTCAGCACTGGTATCAGGCACAGCACTGGCAACAGGTGCAGCACTTGCAGCAGGCACAGATAGCTGACCTGTTCTGCTCACTCTACTACCCTCTTCTTCCTTTGCCCTTGACAAAAATGTCCCCAGGATCCCTAGGGGTGAAGTAGGGGGGACTGGCCAGCATTAGGACTGAGGAACCAGGGCATCCAGACCTTTTCATGTAGGTGGTAGTGGTCACTTCCTCCTTCTCATATTCACTGGATGCATACAGTCCTTCCAGGTCCTCCTTTTATTGTTATTACACTTGTTCATAGTGATACCAGTCACTATGAGCCTCTCCTGCCTCAATTTTGCAAAATAACTCACAGCCAACAGCCTAGCACCTCTCTCTCTCTTGCTCTGTAGCTGCTTGTAATGTGTTTCACTTCCTGGAAAACTGCACATTTATATAGAGCAAAGGCAAAAAACATGTAAATAAAGGGGCAAAAACTTTCTAGCCATTAAAAATTATAGAGAAAAATGTTTAAAGCGGATTTTCCCTTGAAAAAGCAGACAATCACGTGGTTTTCACAGATTTTTTTCATGGGAATAGGGTTGCTACCCGGACGGTATTTTACCGACACAGCCGGTAATTAGCTCACTGGGGCTGGTGCCAGTATAACTACTATACCAGCAATTGAAAAGCCGGTATTTGTGTGCGTCCGGGGTCTGGACTCCGGAGAGAAGGGAGAGAGAGCTGGTCTATGAGCTGCTGGCATTACAGGACATGCTTATTGGGAGATATAGATAATACATCATCCTATCAGTCATTTTATTATTGATTCAATATAAATGGCAGATGAATAGCACAAGCTAGTGGAAGCCAGGCAGCTGACATGAGCCTTTATCGCAGCCCAGGACAGCGGGGAAGGCGGACACATGATAGTGCTTAGCTGATAGAGGAAGAGGCTAAGCCGGGCCAGAGCAGTGCAGGCGGGAGGCTAGGATCACAAAAAGAGAGGCATAAAGTCGTCAATGCTCCCTGCCGCAGGGTTGTGTTCACATGTACGTTCAGATGACTATCCTATATAATAATTTGCTAAGGTTTGTCAGAAGCTGTCATGCGCAGTAGTGATGGCTGCAATCGCTTTAGTCATGCACAGTACAGACTGCCTGCTCCGTGGCTGTTATGGAGTGGGGCTCTCCGAATTCAGACCAGAGTTGCACAGAGAGGACTCCGGTCTGAATTCGGAGTGCTTTGCTCCGTATCAGCAGCGGTGCGGCCACTATCTACTGCTCATGCTTACAGAGGTGGAACTGTGGCACGGGCCTTTCAACTTGTATACAATTAATAGGTGAAATTTCGTCCCTTGGATGCTCTTCTGGGGATAGCTGCAAGTCTAGCCATGATGTATTCTCCAATCTGCCTGACTCAGGTATGAGAGTGCTCTTTTCTTACTAACGGCTGAGGGGGACTATTTTCTCCCCCTGTTCTTAACAATGTGGGTAGTCAGACTATCTCCACTGCAAGCAGGGTTTGAGGACAAGTGGAACGGATCGTGTTACTTGTGTAGCAGGTGGGAGGTACCACCTAAGTTTAGGAGAAGCAGATTATTAGAGTTCTTATTACTTACAGTACTGATGATTAACAGAGGGCATTTAATACCACTGCCTTGTTGATCACTGCCCCCTCAGTAAGGAATAGATGAATTATTGCTGTTTACTTTTTCTGTACACATGATATGCATAAAACAAAAAAATGAGCAATTCAGAGGCAAACCATAGCTGAAAAAAAAGAATTCCCATTCGATTTAAATTGGTATTTTAACTCTTTTTGCACTAGAGAGGTAGCCATCTAATTGGAACTAAGCGCGTTGGTGATCTCTAGTGTTGAGAGGATAAACCCCATGCAGTTTTTTCCTTTCTGGATGAAGTTGGTTTGCTTCAAAATTGCTCCACTTTTGAGCATGGGTCGTATTCATTATGCTAAAGAGAAAAGAGGTGCAATTCTGAAATATACCAGCGTGTGTGTGTATATGTCTGACTGTGTGTGTGTCTGTCTGTATGTGTATACGTTTGTGTATGTCTGGATGTGTATATGTGTGTGTGTATATGTCTGGACATGTATATGTGTGTATGTGTCCATCTATACGTGTGTTTGTGACTGTGCATATGTGTGTTTCTGTGTGTATGTGTTTGTCTGTATGTGTGTGTCTATGTACATGTATGTGCGGGTGTGTGTCTTTTTGTGAGTGTGTGTATGTGTATGCCTGTGTGTATATTGTGTATTTGTGTGTGTGTTGTGTGTACATGCATGTAAGTGAGTTTGTGTGTGCCTGTATGTGCGTTTATGTCTGTGTTTGTGTATTTGAGTGTGTATGCAAATGTGTTTTTGTGAGTGTGTGTATGTGCTGTGTGTGTATTATATACATGTCTTTTTAAAGAAATCAACATTTTTAATGTTTATTTTGGAAGTGGACCTGTCACCCTAAGGTAAGTTCAGTTATATTTAAAGGGAAAAAAAATGCCTATATTTTGTATTAGCCATGTGTTTGTCACATATATATATATGTATATATATATATATATATATATATATATATATATATATATATATATAGTCTTTGAGAGATTAACCTTTATTTGTTGGTGGCATTGTGTGGCACTGTACTCTAACTACATTATGTGCTGAGACAGTGGGTGAATGAAGAACTATGGTGTAGATAGATTGGTTGCCATCACTGTCAACTTCCCTGCACATGCTATGGGGCAGGCACACTGGACTTGCAGGCATTAAAATCTAATGCTGGGAAAGTATGTCCACTGGTATACACTACAGTGATCATACCCTGCAGTGCATACCCTTAGAGTGCAGCTTTTGGTGTTAGAGGCTAATGCCATATAGCCCCACACTTTAATACCTGTGAATTTCATACTCTTGTCTTGAGCCCCTGGAGAGGGCTCATGTGCTATGACTGGGGGGATATAAATGACACAATTAGTATCATAAGGGGGGGGGGGCTTAATTTGGCGAGTGTGCAGGGATTATCGGTATTGTACTTGTGAAGTGGCCAGGAAGTGGGAGGAACAGGGTGGAAAGGAGGAGTAGTAGAAGGAATAGAGTGGGAAGGAGGAGAAGTGGGTGTGAAGTGGGAGGAACAGGGTGGAAAGGAGAAGTAAGCAGAGTTTCACCAGACACAGTGCTTTATGAGAACTGAGCTCCTGGCACCTGGTACCTGTAATGAGGAGCCTGAAGCTCAGTTTTGTAAAGTCATGCAATATTGAGTGGTTCCACCCCTTTTGTGGCTCCTCTCTTTTTCAGCTCCTCTCTTTTGTGGCTCCACCCTCACAGACCCAAAACTATGGCCGGTATTTTTTTGAAGAAAAGGTGGCAACCCTATGTGGGAACACTACAAGACCTTTCGCCCAACCCTAATAATAAGCTATGAGCAAACAAAAAATGTCTTAATAAGGAATCTAATCATGATTTCTTTATTTATGAATATAAATATTGTAATGGAATGCTGTAATAATGCTTTTGTTATAATTGCTTTTCCTGATTGCTTATAGGTAAGGTTGCCATGTCATCCCTTTAAAACTGGACGCATACAGTATGAAGAATGCATTCTGCAGGGGTACACAGAAGCCTTTTGCAAGCCTGTAGTAATCACTGCATCTCTACTAGGGTTGCCACCCAGCCGGTATTTTACCGGCAGGCCGGTAAAAAATTGGCTTCTGTCCAATGTTAAGTCTATGGAAGGAATGCCATGGCCGGTATTTTTTTGAAAAAAATGTGGCAACCCTAATCTCTACAGAGTGCATTCTTCATATGTGTTTGTTTTTAAAGGGATGACATTGCAACCTTACTTAGAGGACATTGTTTTAGGTAATCATGTGACTTGTATCTGCTTCCTGAAAATCACAGAACAGCAGTCTGGTAATGCTTTATTACAGAGCTTTACCTAGGGGCTAAACTATCATTTGTGTAGTGGAATGAACCATGGCCCAGTCATATTTAAGGGCTCACTGAATTCTGAAAATAGAAAATGGTGTGGGTTTTTAAGTAGTTTGCAGGATTGCCACCTTTTCTTTAAAAAAAATATCGGCAATGGCATTCCCTCCATAGACTTAACATTGGACAGAAGCCAATTTTTTACCGGCCTGCCGGTAAAATACCGGCTGGGTGGCAACCCTAGTAGTTTGCAATGAAATGGAGGCCCAATAACTATTTTACATCAGAACCTTCATTCATTAGGCCTGCCATTCGAAGAAACATGCAGTTCCAGTGATTACTAGGGTGACCACATTTCCGTTCTGCTATTCCGGGACATGTGGTCACCCTACTCCTCTTCATCTCCACATTGCCCCTTGATGCCCTACCTTGAGTCCCTGGTAGTCTAGCGGTGTGGAAAGTGCTCTGTGCCTCCTCCGGCACAGAGCTGAAGCTCCCGCGCGCTGTGCTCAGTAATGCAGAGCGCTGGGAGATGATGTCATCTCCCAGCGCTCTGTATTACTAGAGCGCTTGCCTCCAGGAGATCAACTGGATTGCCGCCCTGGATGTCAGCCTGCAAATGGTGTGTCACATCATGGACGCTGCGAGGGAGCGCTGATTTATGCTACCAAGCGCTCCCTCGCGGTGTCCATGATGTGACACACCGCTTGCAGGCTGACATCCAGGGCGGCATATATAAAAAAAAAAAAACACAACAAACACTGGGAGGTCACTGAGAGAGTGACTGTTTGTGCTGCTGTGTGGGTGGCTTGGCTTCATTCCGGGACACTTCATTGTCCCGGTGGGAGATGACCCGGGACGCGGGACATAGGCTTAAAATAAGGGACAGTCCCGGACATTCCGGGACCCGTGGTCACCCTAGTGATTACACCAGTCTAGTCAGATAAGGCCTTTAGGTTAAGAGATAAGAATTACATAATTTTACTTAAAAAGAACAAGAGCTCCCCATTAATGCAGTATATTTATGAAACATACATAATGCAGAATACCATTGGTTTCCTTACAACCCTGCAGCAAGAATGTTTTATTAAATGTCATGCTTTTACTCAAACCGAACTGGAGAAATTCTGGCCAAAATAAAATTCCAACTGATTAACCCTTTGAGTGCCAGAGGGTTGTTGCGTACCTCTCTGGCACTCAAAGGTTTAGGGACCAGTGGAATATGAAAAGTGTTGTGAAGGTCCTCAAATGGTGCTCTTTAAATGCTAGAGAGGTTTCCATTCCCATGCATTACTTAGCAATGCTTTGGAGACTTCTCCAGCATTCAAGGGGTTACAATCTCCATTTTCAATCCATATACATTTTGAGAAATGTTTTGTCCATTGTGGTGCATTTGGTTTGTCCCATAAATTATCCAGTTAGTACATCAGCCTCTGTATGTACTTAGAAAATATAATTATATGCATAACATGAAATGAGATTGTAATTTGATCAAGACTGAAACCAAAAAAAATTATAATTTTCTGCTTATATTATCTAATCTTGAGGTAAGCTGACCCATACATCCCAAGTGTCCCTTTTAGGAGGGACAGTCCCTCTTTTAGACCCAAATCCCTCTGTCCCTTTTTCCCACCCTGATATCCCTCTTTTTTAGGAAATTAGACTGTGTGGTGTGTGTATATAAGTGTATCACATTGCTCCACAGAAATAAAACTCATATTAATCTTCATTACACGGGTTTATAAACTAGTCTGTGTAAATAGAAAACCTTTGGTCTTGTTAGAAGTCATTTATTAGGTTACACAAGTAGGTATCAGTAGGTCATGAAATAGCCTAAAAATTATTGATAATGCCCTGCTTATCAGCCACGCCCACAGCAACACCCCCTAAAACATGTGTCCCTATTTGGCAATTTGAAATGTTGGGAGGTATGCTGACCCTAAAGGCCATATTAGCTAGCAAAAGCAGAGCAGTTCTGTGGTAAATCACCTGCACCATAGAGAGCAATGAAGAAGCCCCATCCATTTAAACTGGGCTTTTAACAAAGAACTGGAGATCTTTTTCTTTAGCATGCAAGGGGTTATTAGCCTGGTTTAACACAATGGATAATGAAGGGTTTTCATGCGTTCCCTGTAGTGCCACTGGTTTGCCCCAGAACTGCTCCACTTTTGTTCTGTGCATATGGCTGTAAGTATTTTCTTCTAGAAAGATCAGTCATTGAAACTGAAAGGGTTAATTCAACCTGCAATTAAGCACTGTTGTGTAAAATGACATTCATGTGTTATCCAATCAGGAGATGCTCATTAACTTGGTTTATAAAGCTAGCGGAAGCATGTGCAATTCTTTTTGTTGGTATCAATAGGGAGGGTTGTTGGGGTAGGAGTTAACTGATAGTCATTAGCTTTCTTTTTTTGGGGGGGGTCTTTCCAGGCAATTCTATTGAAATTATGGTAAGAAATGTCATATTCTGAGTATTTATTCAGCTAATTCCAAACTTTCTTCATAACTGTAGAGAGATTGCTAAAATCTGGTTGTCTTTGTTTAACTCATTGAATGCTATATATGTTTCTGTGTGGTGGAATGCTGTGAACTGAAAACTCCTACAGAATGTTTCCCACACCTTGTCTGTAACTTTAATTTTCTCCTTTATATGCAAAGGTGTGTGTGTGTGTGTGTGTATATATCTCCTTGGCACTCAGTGGGTCAAAACTAATCTGGTTAGCTTTATTTAACTCACTGCAGACCAGATAGGGTATGCCATGCATTGTTTTGCAATGTGGTGTATGTGCCTCTGGCCCTTAAGGGGTCTTGAATTGTGATACCTGGCTAAAACGTTCCTCTATGAAAGTGATCACATGTATATGCCACCTAGTGATCTGTTATCTAAAACTTCTTGCTCTGTGTCCTTAGTCTCATATCTGCCCAAATGACTTGGTAAGTGTTCAGTGGCTGACTAACTCAGTCTACCTAATGTGAGACATTATTAAATGTAGGTCTTGATGTAACAGTAAGGCATACATTTCTTAATGCAGGACTTCTTGCCACTAGTTAAAACAAATTGTCAAATGGATTCACTAATTTTGATTTATGATAAACTTAAAGGCTGTTGAACTACAGCTCTCATTCTCAGCTGACACTTCAGTGCCTGAGAATGAATGAAGCTTTAGTCCAACCACTGCTAGAGGGCTGCAGTTTTATCATCCATGAGATAGAGATCACCTTATCTACTAATGAATCCTTTAAGCCCAGATAAGTTCAAAACATGGCTATTTTGAAGCTGCTGTAATTGACATGTAGGTGTACATATAATACCCTGCTTCCCTTAATCTGTCAGGAAATCCAAACTGCCGCAGGTATACATGGCTCACTTGCGCAAATTGAATTCATATAGAGATGGACATGCCTAGGAATAGGTGAAAAATTTCACCTTTAAGAAATACATGAAAACAGCACTTCTCTCATGTGGGAATTACTATGGGGGGGAGAAAAAAAATTTCCACTATACATATACGGACTTCCCAGCTTCTCACTGCACCGGTAGCTACAGAATTGCATACTCTTACCCTTGTCCCATTGTAGCCATAAATCATTGCATAATTAAACCCTCCATCAATGTCTCACAGTAGCCATAGATCCATGTGCAATGATCTAGTCATTGCTCCACAGTACCTATTGACTGTACCATCCTTGTCCCACTGCAATAGTAGCCATAGGGATGGATAATATGATGGCCCTCCAGCTAGTTCCAGATTACAGCTCCCATTCCCTGCCAGCCAATGGCTGTCTGGGAAAGGTGGGAGTTGTAGCCTGGCATCAGTTGGAGGGCCTCTTTTACCACCATTGCCATAGAACCACACACATACTGCCCCCCATTCTCCCCCACTGTGCTAGTAGCCATAGAACCACACATACTACAAAGTCTGAACCCCAGTAGGATGTTCTGAGTATTAGTAAAGGTATCACAGGAAACTGGCAAAAACCATTAAAACTGAGTTTTGTATGTGGTAACTTCTGCAGCAATTTCTGGTCTTAATTGGATTCCTTCTGGGGAAAACTCACCCCCCCCCCCCCTGCAGCTGAACCCACCATCACAAACACTTTCCATGGAAGCCTACCATTTTCTAAGGCACTTCAGTGAAATGAGTTTGGTTTTTCTCAGAGTAACAGTCATGTTTCCCTCTGGACATAAACAGTATTGAAGATTCTTTGCAAACCAAATTAATGCATGATTAGTCATTCATGGTGACAAATAGGATTTTATACCCAGACTAGTGGTGTGGGTAGGATATATTACAACGTATTGGTGTTCCCTTTTAAACAAGGGGTAGGCAACCTTTGGCATTTTACCTTTTGGTAACTCTATGCCAATTTCCCCTTATCCCCAAACTGTTGGCTGTTATCTTCTAAAGCTGGAATGTCAAAAGTTGCTTACTCCTCCTTTAAAAACTTAGCTAGTTGGCTAAGGATGATCGGAATGCTCTCTAACTGAAGGGATACAGGCTGTCAACAGTTATTCGGCTGCAGTGATTATTTTATAAACTGGTATTAACCCTTCCAGTGCCAAGGGCTTGGGCCATTGACTTGATTTAGGGACAGGACACTTGTTCAAAATTTGTGCTATCTGTTTAGGTATGTTTCCTGTAGTTCTTTCTAGCTGTATATATTCTATAAATATCTATAATTATATTGTGGTGTGTGGGTGCTGTGGAGAAGAGATTTAGCTTTTTTGCATCACAGGAAGCAAATTTCATTGAGACAATCTGATCTTATAAATACAAAAAGTTAATTTTGCTAGTCATAGATTATATCTATGTTGGCTGTGAAAACTTTATTCTTAAAGTCCTGAAGCCTGATTCTTCTGGGTATACATAACAAAAATGTCTTTGCAAGCATGCATGGCCTGCATGGACTCCTAATGTTTGAGTGAAAATGCATGTTCAACTGGCTTCATGGTAAAACAACTAAACTACATAAAAGTATATCTATATCCTAAATGTAGATTAACTTGTAAATTGGAACCTGGCTGACCTTTGTTCTGGGAAATGAGACCATCTAGAACAACTTGCCAGCCACAAAGACTCAATAATATGATCTCTACCCCAAGTACAAACTGGCATGATGCAGAAATCCGATGCCTTTTTTATCCTAGCACTGTGGGGAACATATGAGGAAAGTGTGTGTAACCTTATTTCAATACACAGAAAGTGGAGGATGAGGAAGCATGAAAATACCACTTCATGGGAATTTTTGTGCACTGTGCAAGTGTCATTTCTCTTGTTCTGTATTTTAGGTGATAAAATACTAGACAGGTAAACTTGTTATATATGCTGCCTAATTTATAGAAACCTACTGAAGTGTAAACAAACATTAATGGGAGTTTGCGTTTTATTCCTGTGAAAATACTTGTATACACACCACATAATCTGATCCCCTAAAAGAGGGACACCAGAAAGTGAATTAGGGACATGGAGTTTTTTGCTTCAGAAGGACAGTACTCCCCTAATAAGGGACATTTGGGAGATATGAATTACTGTTCATGCCTTTTATCCAGTCCCTATTAAAAATGAACCAGTTGAGCACAAATACTGACAAAAAAAAAAAAAAAAAAAATTCTAATGAAATAGCAGATTGTCCATATAAATGTGGCATCAACAAGCTGTGTGTGTGTGGGGGGGAATCCTCTGTGGGTGGACCAAATTAGAGTAAAAACACTGAACAAATGTGTACAAAAAACGCCAATAGATGCCTATTTTCATATTGCTACCCAGTGGCCACATGAAATTCCATTGACTTTAGACCAGTTAACCAGCCATCTTCAGTCTTGTTTTCTTTTCCAATAATCTTCACTTGTGGTGGTGGTCATACCTAGCCAACTGGCTTCATCTAAGCAGCAGCATGTCTTAGATCTTCAATTGTTTCAACCTCTTCAGGATCTAGACTGGGTAATTAATAAAGGAAAGTTGTGCATGATCCCTACTTAATGCAAGAGGCTTCTATAGGTTCCTTCCAGAGGAAAAAATATCAACTTCTGCATTTTGTCAAGTGCATAATCTGTTCCAATGGCTGTCTTCTCATGATACCCGAGAAGATGTTCATTAGAATGATCACAAGGCTGCAAAAGTTAATTGGATCTTGCTTCCAGTACCTCTTTAAGTGTAGGAAAAAACAGAATCCATAAGGGGTCTCATTGGTCTGTCAGCAACATGAAGCCCATCACAATGGTTATAGATCTACTAGTATAGGGTGCAGTGATGAAGTCTCACTGGTCTCCTGCCATTCCACCTACCTGGAACTGCTAGTCCCTTTGACAACCCTGAATTACATGGATTTTAGCATTTATATAAAGCTTTTAATGTGGTTTGTTTAAAAAGATGAATCCTCTGTCTGACTTCTGCATAGATTACCTACTAGTCCTGTGGGCAGTAAATGACTGGATCAAACCCAGGCCACACTGGGCCCTTGTTCTTCAGAAGTTTTTGCCTAACAGAAAAAAGGGGACCTACTTCATCAAGTATTGGTATACCACCATCAGCAAGTTGACACTTTGAAGCTTGGGTACTGAGCTTTAGCCAGGTCAATCTCAGGTTAGTGCTCTTGGTCTTTAGTCAATGGTTACCACTAGCTAACTTCCAAAAGAGGTCTTAAATTTTGTGTGTCTCTGATCATATAGATGTCATACAGGTTTGTTAAAATATGACTTTTCCAGTTTGGGTGGGGCTTCAATTTGGCATAGAAACATAGAAACATAGAAGATTGACGGCAGAAAAAGACCACCTGGTCCATCTAGTCTGCCCTTTAGTATTCCTTTATTGTTATCTTAGGATAGATACATGTTTATCCCAGGCATGTTTAAACTGTGTTACTGTGGATTTATCAACCACCTCTGCTGGAAGTCTGTTCCAAGTTTCTACTACTCTTTCAGTGAAATAATATTTTCTAATGTTTTTCTTGATTTTTCCTCCAACTAGCCTCAGATTGTGCCCCCTTGTTCTTGTATTCAGATTCTTATTAATCACACTTCCCTCCTGAACCTTGTTCAGTCCTTTAACATATTTAAAGGTTTCAATCATGTCCCCCCTTTCTCTTCTTTCCTCCAGACTATACATATTTAGATCTCTGAGTCGTTCTTGATAAGTTCTATGCTTTAGACCTTCCACCATTTTTGTAGCTCTTCTTTGAACCCGCTCAATTTTAGTTATATCCTTTTGCAGATGAGGCCTCCAGAACTGTACACAGTATTCCAGATGTGGTCTCACTAGAGCTCTATACAGAGGGATCACAATCTATCAAACCAAGGAGTGGAATAAACTAAGGAGGAATGATCATTGTTCAGATAGTGAAGACTGCTGTTGGTGTGGTTTGAGCAGAGAATCCTATTTGCCGATACAAACTGAGTGGATCTGTTCCTATAATAACTTTTATGGCTTTTGGATCTTTATTTGACCTTGACTAAGATCTTTTTCCTTAACTGGATACACAGAAGTATGCATCTCTTGGCCACAAACTTCACAGGTTGTGTGCACATCCTCAATCATGCATTTCAGCCTCTTCCTTTGGGACCAATGAGGGAGTAGCAGGTGTCTTCAAACTCCTATTTTGTTCCCCCACTGACTTACAGGACCTCCTCATCCAGCCTTTATTGGCAGGTCTGCTCTCAGGGGAGCAGATCTGGCATGGTGTGCATTGCCTCTTTAAGTGGTGTATTCAAAGAATACAAATCATTTTAAGGTCTAAAAATGATGAAAGTGTGTGATGGGGTGTTCAGGCCCCCCCTCTCTCTCCAACTGAATCAGTGGGAATCTGAGTGGGTAACAGGAGAAAAAGTGGCACTAATTTCTTGCAAGAATGTAAAGTATCTCACCACTGTAAATGTTCAGATGGTGAAAAGGTGCTGACTTGATGAGATGAAATCATCAAATCTTAAACAAATGAATCCAATGAACTCAGTTCTCCCATAAAATAACTACTTTATTTGGATGTAATAGTCCCATGCATTTTGTACTGTGCTTAATCATGGACTATGATTAAGCACAGTGCAAAATGCGTGGGACTATTCAATCTGTTCTGTGTTTCCAAATAAGTGATTTTATGGGAGAATTGAGTGCAGTGGATTCACTTGTTTAGTGGGAACTTGTCCATTGCTGAAGTTAAAGAATGAACAAATGTCTCAAAGTGAAACATTTTAAAAATGACATACTTGGTCTCATTTTAAAGAGCAATAATGGATGTGATAGATGCAATATTCATGATGCTTATTGCCACAAAAGTGTTAACTAATGCTCATTCAACTTCACAAGCCTCCCCTCTGTGCTAGTAAGTTCCAAGGACTTGAAAGTTAATGGAGAACTACTGCATAACCAACATTAAAAGTAGCCTTTACAATACCTTATCTGGACAAACTTCTGAAAAGCACCAATTCAGGAAACTCCCTTCATATAGGTGTCTCCCAGAAAGTTGGATAAGCTAGGGGCAGCTTATGAATCCATGCCACCCACATACACAAAAATGGACTTGTATTCTAAAGGGGGTCAAAGTTAACCCTCTGGCAAGAAGTTTGTCTCCTAGAGATGGTAACAGAGGATCTAAGTTATGAATTTTCAGCATTGCTAGAACATGTAAGCAAGAGACATTGACACACCTACTAATGCATTGTGAAGATTATCTAGGGGATCTCCAGCACAACCTTGTATCCTTCTACTACTCAGATTAAGTGTTTGTTCCTGTCAATTTTAGTTTAACTTGGCTACATGGCTATTTTATCAAATTGTGTGTGAATACAGGGGAAAGGGCAAAAATAAGTGTCTGGAGAACACCTACAGGATGAGTAGCTACAGAGCAGTGGGGAAGAACTAGCACATTCAGAAGGCTTTTGAAGAGCCATTAGGTTGGCACTTGAAACATCTGGCCATTTACAAAGGAAAAGCAGTCTGTTTTCTTTGGACATCACAGCCAATGCATATAAAGACAGAAGGGTGAGTGCCCTGATCAAATAAACCAAGCTATGGATGACACAGTAAGGTTATAAAGAAATGATCTGCTCCTTCAGCATTTGTCTACACTTTGGTGTGGGAACAGTAAAATTTGTGTGTCCAAACTAGTCCTTCATCCTCCCCTACATGCACATTTTCTAAAAGGCCTATCAAAGCCTGGATCATCATTATGCTGTAAAACATTGCTTTTGTATTACAAGGATCAGTCTACATTGATGCAAGTGGGATACTCTTAACTGCGTTCTAGGGGATATCTGGGACCTGGAAAGAGTATATAATTTAGGTAAATTAAAAATTTGTAATTAAATCCTGCCAATCCCTCTGCCACCCTATGTGCTGGTCCAAGATTATCAAACTTCAGGCAGAGCCCATAAGGTGGGGACAGGTCTAATGGCACAGAAGTATGGCGTTGAACATAAATGACTAGCATATGATAGAGAACTGTGAAGGTGCTACAGTAGGTCCTATACCTAGTACAACTTTTTAACAGTCTGAAAACTTATTTTGGTAACAGGTCCACATTGAGCCGCCTATTTACAATCCAGTTACTTCATGAAACCTCCTCTTAGTATAATATTGAGCCATGATGTATCAGTGGGTTTTCTGGTTTGAAAATTTGCTTGTTGGTAGCAGTTACCTCAACAAAACAGTGATGACTTACCCCATTCTCTATAATGGCTATCAAGACATGAAACTTTTCTATCAAAGATGGACAGTGAGCCAGTCCTAATGGGAAAATGGTGCAACCTCAAAGAGCTGGCTTTGTTTTAGGGCTTAGACTTTCCATGTCCTGCCCTCAGTGGAAGATTCAATCTTGGACCTGCAGAATTATTAATCCTGATCAATTTTATTCGACACTTTGAAAATTGGAAGGCTTTAGCAACCTAGGAATGTCGGGAGGAGGCTTTTCTTGACCTGTGAATAATGTATCCAGGTTATATCTGACAATCGGAGGACAAAACTGCAGGGGGGGGGGTATGTAATACAACAATGCGATTCTGACTTGCTGTCTGGGGCACAGTTGGAGAATGCTGATTGGTTGAGGTGGCAGGGGGGTGGAGCCCCCTGGCTCCTTGACTACTGCTGCCAGTGGTGGTATGTTAGTCACTGGCTTGGGAGGCAGGGAGCAAAGCCCCCTGCCTCAACAAACTGCTTGCAAAAAGTCAGACCTTTTGGTGGGGCATCAGGACTGCTACTGATCTCAATAGGTGACACAGAAGAGCAAAATAAATCCCTGCTTCCATTCCATCCAAAGTAAGAGTGGACGATATGGAGAAACCCTCCCTTGTCAGAAACGTCCCTCATTGATGTGAAAGGGTTTCCTGATCCTGCAGACTCCTACCCAGTAGCAGGGGTAGGATGGAAGCAGGAGAGCCCTCTTGCTCCTCTGTCTCCTTTATTGATCTCTCAGCTGAATCGGCAGGGAGATCAGGAGGAGGGGGTCCTGATGCCCCACCATGACTTCTGCTGTTAATACCAGCACATGCCACAGAGGTATCAAATGTACCTCCCTGACACACAGAAAAACATTACTACATGTTTTAAGCTGTGCCACACACCTGCTAGTAAATAGAGCTATAGCTATAATTTCCTTAATCTTTGATACAAATAAGGAGTTATATTTAAAAGAATACATTTAATTCTTCTAAACAGTGTAGGTAAGGTCCACCCTTGCACAAACCTGTTTACGTAGAGGGTTTGACTGGAGGATGCATAGCCACAGGTAAAATATCAATGGTTTGAACAGAGCAGTATTGTTTTAGCGGTCAAAAGTCTTATCATGGACAACTTGAAAGCTGTAACAATGGTGGTATGCTCAGTAAGTTAAAGGTGCAGTTCTGGGGCAACTTTACATCTGCACAACAGCATGATGTATATACACTTTATGAAAAATATGTTAACTAAAATAACAATTCTGTACTGTACATTATCCTGTCTTTCAGAGGGAATGTATATCTGTCCATGTTGGCCAGGCAGGAGTTCAAATGGGAAATGCCTGCTGGGAACTTTACTGCCTAGAACATGGGCTTCAGCCAGATGGTTTAGTTCCTAAAGACCAGTCAGAAGGAATGGTTGATTCTTCCTTTGGAACATTCTTCAATGAAACTGGGTCAGGAAAGTACGTACCCAGGGCCGTGTTCATTGACTTGGAGGAAACTGTTATTGGTAAGAATGGTTTTCATTCCCCTTTACGAGAGTGGGTGGGTCTGGGTTTGGATACTTGGGGGGGGGGGGGGGGTATATGTATATGTGAGGATGGCACATTGCTATTCTGTGCTGTCAATATATCAATGAATATAAGCAGAACACCTGTATGAGATGTAGGTTTAGTTTCAGACAGTGACAGGTCCACAAAATGGGAGTCTTGTATTATAATGGTAGATAGAAATGTATGTGGCTTATGTAGATTATGTAACATTTTTGCAATATAAATGGATGCTTGAGCATGCTTTCTCTTGTCTAGACACTGTATTTACAAATGATCAATATTTCTTCTGTGTCCCTATCCATGGCGATAGAGATTAATGGGGTGAGTCAGCGCCCCCCCAGCTGGCATAGGACCAATTCTAAAATATAAAAGGAAGCCTTCCGCTCCTCTAGGCAGTCATCTTTGGTCCTACGCAGCTGGGGTAGGGACACAGGGCAGTCGTCTCCTACCTGTTTTTAATTTTCCTTCTATGGCCGCATTCCTGCTGCTTGGGCCGGGAGAGGTTACTGCTTCTCCCGAAGAGCTTGCTCTGTTGTGAACCAGCAAGCTGTAGGTGGTTCCAGTATGCGCCTTGAATCTCCCTGTGCTCGGGTGAGATTTGGCGACTGCAAACGGAAGTATCTGGATGACGTCATTGGCAGGCGTCCAGAGGGAAGCAGGAACCACGAAACTGAGAACCGGTTGCAGGATACCTCCTACCGGCATTTCTCTCCTCCTGCTACTGATCTGCTTACATGCTGGGGGGAAAGGTAAGGGCTGTGAGCCACCCTCTATTCATTTTTGATGTGTTCACGGGGGAGGGCCTATACGTTCCAGAGTGGAACACACGCCCAGGGCCTATTATATTTAAGAGACCAGTTTTTCCTATGGAGCTCTGGAGTTAGGTGTATATTTTTTAATGTATCTTTTAGGACAACTTGTTAAGTTTTATAGATAATGGTTTTTATTCTGGTTGAATCATGTCCTCCACCTCAAAGAACTTGCCTGCTAAAGACAAAGACAAATGACTATTGACAAGGATGATAAAGTTACACAAAAAGTTGACATGTTTAGGGTGTGATTTATTATCCACAGAAGATTCTTCAAAATTATGTCCTGATTGTCTGAAGAAAGCTAATACAGACGTTCCATCCTAATTCCAAGATTGTATTTTTTTTTTAACATGGATGAAGGATTCTATGCAGCAAACCTTATCCTCATTTCAGACTCTATCTATTTCCTGAAAGGCCTAGAATTTAAGATCCTGGGGAAGGTGCATCCTCTATGCATATTGAAGAGGACAAATCCAGCCTTTTTGAAGATCTGACTACTCTTCAGAAGCGGAAGGAGAAATACAGGATGACGAAGGGTCTTTCAACATTGAAAAAATGGAGCTTTTTCTAAAGCCTGCGAAAGACCTTAGGCTTAACGGAGGAAGTTGCTGAAACATGGAATTTTGGATACAGCGTTCCTAGGTAAGAAGATTCCAGTTTTTCCTGTCTATCATTCTGTATCTGACTTGGTGAAAACAGAATGGAAGAAAGGGGACAAGAGAATAACAGAATCAAAGATTCCATTAAATGTATCCCTTTAAGGAAGAAGAGGCCTCAGTCTGGACAACACCTCCTAAGGTAGATGCTCCTATTGTTCAACTGACAAAGAAAACCACCCTGCCTATGGAGGACTGCTCTTCATTAAAATACCCTATGGACAGGAGACTTGAAGCTACCCTAAGAAAACAGTTCTCTGTTTTGGGACAGAGTATAAAAGCAAGCAACAGTCTTGACATGTGTATCAAGAAAAATAAGAATATGGCTAACTGAGCTTGAACAGAAAATAGTCTTCTGTCTCCAGGTGTAAATTAATGAAAGAGGTAGCCTTTATCAAAGGCTCAATGGGATATTCTTGTGACTCCTCCTGGGATGTGATCAGGTTAGCAGCCAGATCTTCTTTGTCTATTACAGCCAGAAGAGCTCTATGGTTAAGATCATGGGGAGCTGACCCATCTTCAAAGAACAAGCTGGTGTCCCTACCCTTTTCAGGATCCACTCTGTTCGGAGAACAACTAGAAGAAATAATTAAAAAAAAAAAAAAAAAAAAAAAAAAAAACAGTTACAGGGGGGGAAAGCTCCTTTCTTCCGCAAGACAAAAAGAAGAGCTTCTCCTTCAAGAGCATATTTTTCAAATAGAAGGTCCTTTCGAGAGTCAAAACGTTTCCAAACATCAAGAACATATGATCAGAGGAAAAGTAATTATGGTCAGTCCTCAAGAGGCTCATTCAAGAGAACAGGAATCAGAAGTGGTCAGTTCAAGAAGGAAGCCTCATGAAGTGTGGAATACCCTGCCTCTAATTCCAGTGGCTGGTCGCCTGGAAAACTTCCTACAAGCCTGGAGGAACCAGACAAGTGGGTAATTCAAATATTAGAAGCGGGGTATTTTTTTGGAATTCAACCGCATTGCTCGGGGAAATGTATTCAGAACCTCAAAGATGCCAAAAGACCCCATAGCAGCAAGGGGTCTAGATTCTGTTCAAAACCTAGCCCTCAGCAGTGTAATAGAGCCTGTACCACTTCAAGACAAGGGGGGCTTCTACTCTATAATTTCTGCAGTTCCCAAGGCATCGGGGGGGGGGGGGGGGGGGGTTTCAGAATTATTCTCTATTTCAAGACATTGAACTCAAACATAAAGAGGGCAGCACATCATCAATAATCTAGACTCTTCATCCAGCAGCTTTTCTAACAACTGTGGATCTCGGAGGCTTATTACCACATCAAGATAGCCCCAGGCCATCGCAGATTCCTGAGATTTTGCTTCATGGCACAGTGTTGGCAATTCAAAGCTTTGCCATTTGGTCTCCTCTCCTCCTTTTCATAGATCCTAGCTGTTGCCCTAGAGACCCTGAAGCGAAAAGGAATAACTATCCTCCCGTACCTATCCTCCCGTACCTAGACTATCTCATTGTATCCCTATCCAAGGTTTGTTCAGAATTACATCCAGGAAACTTTGCATCATTTACAGGACCTGGGTTGGATAGCTAATTTTCAGAAGAGCCAACTCCAACCATCTTGGCATCTGGATTTTCTGGGCATGACCTTCGACACCAGAGTCAACCAGGTGACAATATACTCCAACAATAAAGGGGATAATCAACAGTCAAGTCCTTCAGAAGACAGCAGATACACACTGCTTACGAATACATGAGGATTCTAGGCATAATGAACTCTTCCACTCACATAGTACCATGGGCCAAGAGTCATGTAAGGCCCCTTCAAAACTTGTTCCTAGCCCATTGGAACAAGGACTCGGTCAACACCTCTGAGGATGCTCTTGACTCTTCGGGTAAAGTCTGAATTACTATGGTGGACAAACCAAAGAAATCTGGAAAAGGGAACCTCTCTTCAGGATCTAAACTGGCAGAAGGCATCAACAGATGCAAGCCTGTCAGGATGGGGAGGTTGCTGGAACATCTCCATTCAAGGGACATGATCTCAGCAAGAAAAAGCCCTACACATAAATGTCCTAGAACTCGGGGCTATTCTACTGGCCTTAAAAGGTCTAAAGAAGTTTATCAAGAACAAACAGTCCAGATCATGTCAGACAGTACAGTGGCAGTTCTTTACATAAAGTACCAAGGAGGGACAAGGAGCAGAGCCCTGAACCAGGAATCACAGAAAATATTGAGGTGGTCCGAGAAGAACCTAATGACCCTATCAGCCACCCACATAGCAGGTGTCCTAAATCTCCAAGCGGACTATCTGAGCCAAAACAGAATGGACCCAGGAGAATGGTCCTTCAACGGAGAAGTGTTCAACCAGATTGTCAGGAGATGGGGAAGGCCAGTGGTAGACCTCATGGCGACCTGGGAAAACAAGAAGTGCAACACCTTTTCCAGGACAAGGCATCCAGAAGCTCAGGGGTTGTATGCCATGGCTCATCCTTGAAACTTTCCTCTAGCATACATCTTTCCGCCAACCCCAATGTGTCACGGTTTATTATGACTCTCAGACACAAGTTTTAGGTAAAAATCTATTTTATTGAAATAATAAATTGATAACGTAGGATGGCAATCACATACATACAGATATATTCAGAATATAACAAGACAGAAGGCAGACTCTACCGGTCCTGTCAATATACCGGACAGGACAGTCTGAAGTAATAGAATGTTAGGCTCTACCGGCCTTGCCAATACCGGGTAAGGCAACCTGCAGATGGAATCGCATAACTGTTCTACCGGCCTTACCAAATTACCAGGCAAGGCAGCCTCAATAGATTCATAATGTAGGCTCTACCGGCCCTGCCAATACCGGGTAAGGCAACCTCAGATGGAATGTGGCAAAAGGTTCTACCGGCCTTACCAATACCGGGCAGGGCAGCCCAGAGATAGTAGCAGCAGTCAGATGGTAATGGCAAATTGACAGGATCATAAGCAACCCAGTGTATACACACTGAGACTAACAGGGGAATCGTAAAGCCGCAAGGCTTTGGAGCAAACCAGCGTCCGCACGCTGGGACCAACACAGAATTGTATAGCAGATAGGCTTTGGAGCAAACCAGTGACCGCACACTGGTGTAACAAGCGAGTTTGCCTAGCCGCAAGGCTTAGGAGCAAACCAGCGTCCGCACGCTGGGACCAACACAGAATTGTATAGCCGATAGGCTGTGGAGCAAACCAGTGACCGCACACTGGAGTAACAAGCAATGTCGCCGACGCGACCAGGCAGGAGGTTGCCAGGATACAGGAGACATGCGATGACAGGAACCAGCAACGATCAGTCAGGTCAGGAAACAGCAGAGAAGTTCAGCAGGAACTGCAACACCAGAGACTAGGCCGGAACCAGGACTGGAAGTACTTCAGCATGCAGGAAACACTGGAACAGTAGAGATCAGGAACTCAGGAACACATGAGATCAGGAACTCAGGAACACTGGAACAGAGGCCCAGCTATCACTGGCATAGTGATAGCAAGAAGGTCAGAAACAACACGAAAGGGCAACCAAAGGGTGCCCAATCCAGGTTTAAATAGGCAATGAAAGGCGGGCTATCTGCAGACAGCCAATAGCAGCCCCCTACTGGTGACAGACAAGGAACTGCAGCAATCACGGGCACCGTGATAGTGATTCCAAAGGTTCTAAGATCAGGCACGAGGGATCAAATATCCTCATAGCTCCGGAGTGGCCAAGGAGAGTGTAGTTCTCAGAATTAATCAATCTAGAGAGAGAAGATCCATGGCCACTTCTGATCAGGTCAGACCTCCTTTCCCAGGGTCCAGTTCTTCATCAAAACCCAGCCTTTTTGAAACTGAAGGCCTGGAGGCTGAAAGGAACTCCATTAAGATCAAGAGGACTGTCAGATGCAGTCATAAATACAATAGCAGAAGGTAGAAAGAAGTCCACCTCCAGGATATACTGCAAGGTTTGGAAAGTCTTTTCAGGATGGTGTGCATCTGGAAAAAGATCTTTCATAAAAACCTCCAATTTTGAATTTTTTTGCAGCAAGGGTTTGAAAGGATTAAAACCATCCATGTTAAAGGTACGTGTTTTCAGCATCATCAGCCTTCTTAGCGAAACAGTTTGCAGAGGATCATTTAGTAAAAAGATATCTAAAGGCCATAACCAGAGTTAGACCAAGAATAAGAAAAGTTATTCCTCCATGGGACTTGAATATGGTATTGGATCAGTTGTCTTCATCTCCTAAGTTTGAACCTCTAGAAGAAATACCTTTTTTAAAGATGCTTACCATAAAAACAGCCTTCCTAACTGCAATAACCTCTGCGAGAAGAGTTTCAGAAATTCAGGCATTATCTTCTAAGCCATCAAAATAAAATGGTGTTGAGAACGAAACCTACTTTTAGATCAAAAGCAGTATCGGTTTCATCTAAACCAAGACATCATTTTATCATCTTTTTGCCCAAATCCAAAAGGGGAATGTGCAGTTTCACTATCTGGACTTAGTGAGGTGTGTTTCTAACTACCTTAATAGAACAGAAGCCTTCAGGAAGACAGATTCTTTTTGTTCCATTCCAAGGGAGATACAAAGGGTCACCAGCTTCAAATACATAAGGATGACCTATTTGGAAGCAGGGAAGATTCCTCCAAAGATCCTTAAAGCACATTCGATCCGAGCAGTAGCCACCTCCTGGGCATCAAGAGCCTCTGCTTGTAGAGCAGCCACCTGGTCCTCTATTTCCACCTTTATCAAGCTCTATCAAATTGATGTGAATGCTGCAAAATTCAGGAGGAAAGTCCTGGAAGCCGCAATCCACGGTAAGAATGTCTTATCCCTTCCTTTTTCTTTATGGCGAATCATGTGTATGGGCAGACACATGATTGATTTTATTTATTTAAGGGACATGGATTTCAGACCCACCCATCTTTCCTTTACTGCTTGGGTATGTCCCCATTAGTCTATCGCCATGGATAGGGACACAGATGAAAGGGAGGAATTTTTCTTACCGATATTTCCTTTTCTGTGTCCCTCCATGGCACCCCTGCCCTTTTTTAACACATATATATATTATATAATATAATTTTTTTTTTTTTTTTTTTTTGCTTTGACAAATGACTGCCTAGAGGAGCGGAAGGCTTCCTTTTATATTTTAGAATTGGTCCTACGCCAGCTGGGAGGCGCTGACTCACCCCATTAGTCTCTATCACCATGGAGGGACACAGAAGAAAAGGAAATATCGGTAAGAAAAATGTCTCCCTTTCTATTTTATACAGATGAGATACGGAATGGGACATACAGATCATTATTCCATCCAGAACAACTTATAACCGGGAAAGAAGATGCTGCTAATAACTATGCACGGGGTCACTACACAATTGGCAAGGAACTGATAGATTCTGTGATGGACCGGATCAGAAAAATGGCACGTAAAGACTTGTGTATAAAAACTCCTCTGTACTGTATGGCTTATGTATTCAGCATCTTGTATACCTATCTGGGCTGTATCACAACTGGCTGTAGAGCAAGTTTTTAATGTTTAATAGATGGCTGGTAATGTATAATTCAATGTCACCCCCCCCCAACAATTTGAGGCTATTCACTTTTAAATGTAGTAACTGCAACTCTGATCTAGATTTTGAAGAAATATTGAAAAAGCTGACTTTTTTTTTTTTTTTTTCTCCTCTTGCAGGCTGACCAGTGTAGTGGCCTTCAAGGATTCCTAGTCTTCCATAGTTTTGGAGGAGGTACTGGCTCTGGTTTTACTTCCCTGTTGATGGAACGACTTTCAGTTGATTATGGCAAGAAGTCAAAGCTTGAATTCTCAGTTTATCCTGCCCCAAGAATCTCCACTGCAGTGGTAGAACCCTATAATTCAATCCTGACAACCCACACAACTCTAGAGCATTCAGACTGTGCATTTATGGTGGACAATGAAGCAATCTATGATATTTGCAACCGCAACCTGGACATTGAACGTCCCTCTTATACCAACTTAAATAGGCTAATAGGGCAAATAGTCTCTTCCATCACAGCCTCTCTGAGGTTTGATGGTGCCCTGAATGTTGACCTAACAGAGTTCCAAACCAACCTGGTGCCTTATCCTAGAATCCATTTCCCACTAGTAACCTACTCTCCCATTATATCTGCAGAGAAGGCTTACCATGAGCAGCTGTCTGTCCCAGAGATAACCAATGCCTGCTTTGAATATTCCAACCAGATGGTGAAATGTGACCCACGACGTGGTAAATACATGGCTTGCTGTCTCTTGTACAGAGGTGATGTGGTGCCCAAAGATGTGAATGCAGCAATTGCTGCCATTAAAACCAGGAGGAGCATCCAGTTTGTTGATTGGTGTCCTACTGGCTTTAAAGTGGGAATTAATTACCAGCCTCCTACGGTGGTGCCAGGAGGGGACTTGGCCAAAGTCCAGCGTGCAGTCTGTATGTTGAGCAACACAACAGCTATTGCAGAAGCTTGGGCCCGGTTGGACCACAAGTTTGACCTGATGTACTCTAAAAGGGCATTTGTGCACTGGTATGTGGGAGAGGGAATGGAAGAAGGGGAATTTTCTGAGGCTAGAGAAGATATGGCTGCTCTGGAAAAAGATTATGAAGAGGTGGGGACAGACTCTACTGAAGCTGGGGAGGAGGAAGATGACGAATACTGAATACAGCTAGCTCTAAAGGTTTACAGACGTTAGTGAGGCTTGAATTATTGTGTGGTCTAAATGCAGGAAAATACAATAAAGACTGCTTTTCCTGGATAGAATAAGCACTGCCATTGCAAGTAAAATGTTTCAAAGTGCTCATGTTGTTTGCTACTTTTGTTATCAAATGCCTTTTTAACCAGTATTTGTAGTATAAAGTAGTAACCCTTGGGTTACAATGCATAATTATGTAAGTATACTGTATGCTTGGCAAATTAAAAAAAAAAAAAAAAAAAAAAAACTTCTGTACATTGTGTTTCTGTATGCAATGGTAAGTGCTTAGATTCACAATATGAAGGGGTAAGGGAAGTATAAAGGTGGCAGTAATATAGGGAAGAAAAAACAGGCCATTAAAACACACTTTTTGGCTTTCCTTTTGAAACAGTCACTGGAATAAAATGTTGGCATGACTAACTCTATATACATGCTGCAATCTACAGCCAATATTCTGGGGTATACACCATTGTGGCAGATGTGAGCAAGTAGCCTCTTTGGAAGCTCAAGTTAAAGAACTTGAGGCAGGCTGCAATAATTTGGGAGACTGCCAATCTTTAGGGGGTGGGGGGGTTGCTGCTAAGAGTAGAAGGAAACTGTCATAGGCAGTACTAGGGGTGGACATTATACAAGGGAGAACACAGCTAAATGATTTGGCTAAATGTAGAAGGGATGGGCAGAGGAATAAGGACACCTATTTATAAAACAGACTGCTTTGTGGAGTGGGAGAAAGGCACCTCCTAGTATTGTAACTGGGTTATAGACCCTTACAATGTGTAGGTGCCATGTAGTCTAGCAGGCACTCTATCAAGCCCAATAATTGACACTTATTCCTGTTTAAAAACTAACAAGTTAAAGTAGAGATGGCAATTTTTTTATTTTTATTTTAAAAAGCAATCTATGGTACCCCTGTATTGTATTACCAAAGCAAGTAATGAGGGTCCTTTGTAGGAGAAAATAACTTGTATAAACAAATGTGGTGTCACCAGCTTGGTCGGTTATTTTACTTAAATTGTTGGTATAAAAGGATTTTATTTAAGATTATGGTTGGCAAGGGATTTTTTTTCTGGCAGCTGCCAATGCAGCCACCACAACATGCTGGTGGCTGTCACTGAGGCCACAGGCATGTTGTGGTGGCCATACTGACATTACATGCCTGAAATGGTAAGGGGATTAAGATGTACAAAAATTGCATGTGCTAGGTGCCCAGGGGGTGTCACTCGGGTTCAGCTCTCACTCAGCCCAGGGCCATCTGAGGTTGAGCGTTAGGGGAGTGACTCCCAAAGTCTGCCTCCCAAATGGTTAACATCATACCCCTTTTGACTCTGTCCATCCATTCTACTGCCACAGCTCTTCTGCATGCTTGTCAGCAGAGGCACACATCCATATGGAGTTGTGGCTGGCTGACTTATCAGTGGCTGGCTGAGACACTTCAAGCAGGAAGCCTCAGCCAGTCAGATTTTATTTAAAATCTGCCACCATTTCAGCTTTGTTTAATGGTGGCCACGCTTGAGAACCCCTAATCAGACCATATTCTGTTAGTAAATAGTTTATATATTACTTTATTCATATTGTGGCTCATGCCATATTACTTGGTGCTGTGAAGGAAATCCATTGCATGAAATAGTTTGACTGTATATACTGAAGTTTCCAAACTCTATTAGAAAGTTGCAATTAAGAGCCATTAGCTCTTAATAGGAGGGGTTGAGCATCTCCTGGCTGTCCTGGTACTGTGAGTGGGAGAAGGTGGTATGAATTTCAGTGATTTAGTGCATAAGCTAGTAAAGGAACTTAACATAGTATGTTCTGAAGTAGCACCTGTGCTACACCAAAAAAGGCCAATAGGAGACTAGGTAGTTAGGTGTAGCCAAAAACATGGGGGCCTGTTCTAGGGCACCCCTGACTGTGAAGGCCATCTTTATAGGAGAGAAGGATTGCACATTTTGTAGAAAGGGGGCTACTGTGCTAGGTCTTACGATGTGTAGAAGGCTGGAAGACTTTAACATACAGAAAGGGGGAAGAGGCTTGTTAAAGACAGGATTGGGTAGATGGTATAGAAGAAGCAAAAAGGTGATAGAAGCTGGAGGGGGATGGGTGAGCTCCTTAAATAAAAAGTTGCCTATATTTGATAAAAATATGGTTGTTTCAAAGAATGCACCCTTTCAAAATGGCAATAACACAAAATAAGTGCTTGTAAATGCTCAAGCTGGTAAAACGGGTTAATTGGAACGGACTGCAGTGAAATGAGCAATATGATCTAATTGATATTACTGATGCATGTGCCTGGGCAGTCAAGGTAGAGGCTCACTCACTTTTGGGTGGGATAGGGTTAATAAGAAGCATATAAGAGAATATATTAATGAAGGGTTCAGTGAAGCTGTAGGGGCTCTGCATTGAAATATGCACTAAGGGCATAAATTAATAGAAATGTTTATTATAAAGGGAGACTACCCAAATTGTTTTACATTAGAGAAGAGAGGTCTAAGGGGTGGTGTAATCCTTTATAAATATATACATTTGCAGAAAATAAAGCCTCTGAGACACTATTTGCTTAAGAAGCTGATCAAAAATGTGGTAATTTATAAAGATTAGAGAGGAAAAGTGCTTTTGACTAAATGATGTGTGTGTGTGGTGGTTTTTTTTTTTTGTTTTTTTTTTTTTGACTCCTTAAGGACTGTGAAAATCTGAGGTTGAAGTCCCTAAAGGACTGGAGCAATTTTTCTTCAACAATATTTTCTCTTTCATTCCTTTTGTATACCCATACAAATTATATACTGTGTGTAGTAGAAAAATAGTAAGTAAAATGTTTCTTGTACTTTTTTTTTTTTTTTTTTTTTTCTCTCCCCCCATTTTCCTGTCAGGATTTGTATACTAGAAGTGAATTACAAAAACCACCCTAAATATATTTGCTTCTCTTGACTGAGAGTACCCCATATACCTAGTATTTCAATCCCTTTCTCACATTTACAAGGTAAATATTACAAGATGGACACCATTATTTCCAACCTGTAACTTTTCAACATTTGCCATGTGAGTATCATAGCTTAGTTGACTGCCAGAACCCAAAACTGTCCCACAAAAATAGGATTTTAGTCTTACCTGTTAAATCCTTTTCACTTAGTCCATACAGGTTACTGGTACACTGGGAGGCGATCTGCCCCTTTAAGTAGGCAGGAACATTCATCTAAATGTATGCAGGGGGCAGAGCCTCCCCTCCCTCTTAGGCTGCACCTCAGTCAGAACAAGCCAGAATGATTTGAGACACTAACACTGACCAGAGATAGGAGAGAAGAAGACCCCTGTGAGCATGCCCCAAGGACTCCCACGGCGTGCCACAGGAGAGCCAAGCATGGTCCCTTGACAGGGTGGGAGACCAGTAACCTGTATGGACTAAGTGAAAAGGATTTAACAGGTAAGACTAAAATCCTATTTTCACTGTCGTCTAATACAGGTTACTGGTACACTGGGATGTCCAAACATTGAGTTTTCCCAGAGGCGGGAAGGAGGCAAGGACCAGGCGCAAGGCCCCTAAAGTCACAGAACCTCTATGAACCAACCGGTCGCATATCCAAACTAGCAGAAGTGTCAACGGACACCAACTAGGGGTAAGAACAAACCCCAAGAACAAAACACAGCACATTGAACTGAGCCAACAGGGCTCAACGGTAAGGAAGCACTGAGAATCTTAGAAGAAAGAAGATCCTAGACGGGCAAAACTGCCTCCAGGACCTTCCTCCCAAAGCTGGCATCAGCCGAAGCCAGCACATCCACACGGTAGTGCTTTGAGAAGGTGTGCACAGAGGACCAAGTGGCCGCCTGGCACAGCTGATCAGCGGACGCTTGATTCTTAAAGGCCCAAGAGGCCCCAATTGATCTGGTGGAATGAGCAGTGACCCGAAAGGGCACACGTTTATTCCGCAATTCGTAAGCCTTACGAATAGTAGACTTTATCCAAGATGCAATGGTCACCTTGGATGCCTGTCTCCCTGCCCTAGGTCCCTCAGGAATGACAAACAGAGCGTCAGACTTCCTGATAGACTCAGTGCGATGAACATAAAATTTGAGACAACGCACTACATCCAACAAATGAAGATACCTCTCCTTGTCAGAGGAAGGGTTAGGGCAGAAAGAGGGCACCACAATCTCCTGATTGATGTGGAATTCGGAGACAACCTTAGGTAAAAATTCCTTGGAAGTGCGAAGCACAGCCTTATCCTTGTGGAACACCAGCTAAGGAGGTTTACAAGACAAGGCTTGTAATTCTGTCACCCGGCGAACTGAGACAATGGCCAAAAGGAAGGCCATCTTCCAGGTCAAAAGGCGTAAAGGAATAGTAGCTAAGGACTCAAATGGGGGACGTTGAAGGACACCCAGAACCAGATAGAGGTCCCACTGAGGAGGTGGACTCCTGAAAGTGGGCCGAACATGAGGCACACCCTGGAAGAAAACTTTGACGTCCGGGAGAATGGAAATGCGCTCCTGAAAAAAGACAGACAGAGCAGACGTCAACCTTGAGAGAACTAAGGCTGAGCCCTTTCTCTACACCGTCCTGTAGAAAGGCCAGGACAGTAGGAAGATGGAAATCAAGTGACAGATCCCTGTCAGCACACCACGCAACAAAAGTTGACCAGACTCTATGATAAATCTTGGAAGACACTGGCTTGCGAGCTTTAAGCATCGTAGACACCACAGAAGAGGAAAACCCCTTTTTCTTCAGAATTGAGGATTCAACCTCCAGGCCATCAAATGAAGACGATGAACATCCTCCTTCCACAGGTACCCTTGTAGTAGGAGATCTGGACAAGCAGGAAGCAGAAAGGGTTCCACTACAGACATTTCCATCAGGTCCGGATACCAGGACTGATGAGGCCAGTGTGGAGCGATGAGGATGACCGGACAAAGCTCCACCTTCAGCTTCTGGATGACTCTGATCAGCAGAGGAAGAGGAGGAAAGATGTAGGCTAGGGGGAAATACCAAGGTATGGACAGGGCGTCCACTGCCAGGGCCAGTGAATCCCTCCACTGGGAGCAGAACACTGACACCTTCCTGTTGTGCCTGGTAGCCATCCACTACAGGAACCCCCCACATCTGGGTTAGAAGGTGAAACACCTCTGGATGAAGAGCCCACTCTCCGCTGTCGACTGTGTGACGACTGAGGAAGTCTGCCATGACGTTGTCTATGCCTGGAATGTGTACTGCTGAAATGACGGGAACATGTGCTTCCGCCCAAGATAAAATGGCTTTGACCTCTAACCAAGCGGCGAGACTTCTTGTTCCGCCTTGTCTGTTGATGTAGGCCACTGCAGTGGCGTTGTCGGACTCCACTCTGACTGGACAACCCTCCAGTTGAGACTCCCAATGTCTCAGGGCAAGGAAGGTGGCACGTAGCTCCAGAATGTTGATGGAGAGGAGAGATTCCTCCAATCCCCACTTCCCCTGGGCACTGAAGCGACCCAACACTGCCCCCCATCCCAGGAGGCTGGCATCCGTCGTGACAGTGGTCCAATAAGGGATCTGGAAGGATCTCCCTTTCAGGAGATGACAGGTCCAACCACCACTCCAAGCTCAACTCGACATGAGGAGGCAGAGAGACTGACAGGTGCAGATGGTCTGGATGATTCCTGCACGTCTGGATCACAAACCTCTGAAGTTCCCTGGTGTGTGCCATGGCAAATGGCACCGCCTCTATGGTGGAAATGAACTTCCCCACCAGAGATGTTAACTTCGGAACTGGAATCCGCTCGAGAGCCAAAATCCTTGATACTCGGAGAGCAATCTGATGAGCCACCTCTTCTGGGAGAAACACCATGCACTTCTGAGTGTCGAACAGGAGACCCAGGAAGAGTATCTGCTGAGATGGGACCAAGTCTGACTTGTCCAGGTTCACAATCCACCCGTGTCGAGTGAGTGTCTGAATACAAGCCTGAACCTGCTGGTGAAGGATCTCCGCAGATGAAGCTTTCAAAAGTAAATTGTCCATGTAGGGAGTCACCTGGATGCCATCTTGATGGTTCACCGCTATCAAAGCACCCAGGACTCTCTGAAAAACCTGCGGGGCTGCAGTCAGTCCAAAGGGAAGAGCCGAAAATTGAAAGTGACCTCTGTGGCAGGCAAACCTGAGATACCGCCTGCTCTCCAGATTGATAGGGATGTGCAGATAAGCATCCTGAAGATCCAGGGAGGCAAGGAACTCCCCCAGGGACATAGCAGCTATCACAGAGCGCAGGGATTCCTGGCGATAGTGGGTACTCACAACAAATGAATTGAGATCTTTGAGGTCCAAAATAGGACTAGCGCCACCTTCCTTTTTGGCTACCACGAACAGGTTGGAATAGAATCCTGAACCTGTGTCCTCTGTAGAAACTGGTTCCAGGACCTCTTTGTCCAAAAGATCCTGAATAGCGTCGTCGAAGAGACGCCTTTTTGTAGGTTCCTGAGAAGGACGAGTAAAATGGAACCGAAAAGGAGGGAGAGAGGAGAAAGGGATCCTGTATCCCTCTGACACCACCTGAAGAACCCAAGGGTCCGCCACTGACTCCTCCCAAGTCCAGCAAAAGATGTGAAGGCCCCCACCTACAGCTGGATGCGGACCCGGGTTCGGTGAGTCATGCCAAAGCAGTCCTTGGAGGTCTTTGCCTTGGGGGCAACTTTCGGCTTCTAGGACTGTTTGGGCTTGGAGGAGGAGCGCGAAGCAGGCGGAACCGCCTGGGACGCAGAATGTGTCTCGGTTTGGAAGGAACGAAAGGACCGATTGCGTTTGGCTGGAAACTTCTTTTTAAATATTGAGGGTAGAAGAGTACTTTTACCTCCAGTAGCCTCGCTAATCAGCTCCTTTAATTCAGATCCAAAAAGGGAAGTCCCTTGAAATGGCAAAGAAAGCAAAACTTTCTTGGAAGCGTGTCAGCAGACCAGATTTTTAGCCAAAGGGCGCGTCTAGCCACCACAGAAGAAGCGGAGGCCCTTGCCATCATGCGAACTGTGTCAAAAGCAGCATCAGAAACATAATTCTGAGCTTCAGAAATGTTAGCAAGGAGTTGCAACTGCTCTGACACTGGCGCATCCTGGCGAACCGCCACAGTAAGCTGTTCAGTCCAGACCGCAATGGCCCGGTTAACCCATGCCACAGCAAAAGCTGGACGCATGGCTGTACCAATGGAGGCAAAAATGGACTTAAGGCAAGTTTCTAACTTTTTGTCCGTCCAATCCTGTAAGGCAGAAGCATCAGATACAGCCAAAGCAGTAGACTTAGACAATCTAGATACTGGAGCATCCACCTTAGGAGGATGAACCCATTTAGCCAGTTCAGTCTCAAGAAAAGGATAAAGTTTGGCAAACTTTTTTGAGTTAAATAGTAGAGTTGGTGCTACACGATATACAATAAATCCAATAACAAACAGAAACGGACTCACCGGCAATCCACTGGTGTTCACCGTAGAAGAGGCGCTCCCAACGCCAAACAGTTGAACTAGAACAGTACGAATCCGGAAGCACTCTTGGTATTGCAGGAAATGAAGGCGTGACGTGTAAATGAATGGGTTACTCACTTGTTGTGGGCAAATTAATAAAAGATGAAACTTTATTGCAATATAAAAATAAAAAACATATAGCTAGACATGGACCACAATACGAGGGAGCATAAAAACACTCTAGCGCATCAGCGTAAGTTACTGCTGGTAGTCTGACGCGTTTCGTGCTAAACTGCACTTACTCATAGACCCAGTGAACAATCCCCAAAAACTCTATTTAAAAGACATTCCCAATTAACTTGATTGGACACTGATTTAAAAACAAGCAATGACATAAGACCAATCAAACAAGAGACCTACGTCCCAGAAAGACAGCCCCATACACATCAAGTGTTTCCCTGAAAAAAACGAATCAACATTGAATAATATGTATCGACCTCACATGGCCAAAAAAATGAAAATAATAAATAAATAAAACAAGAGAAGCACTCAAGGTTAGAAATGGGGCGGAATGTCTGGAACTTACACAACTCAGCATAAATATGATCAGCATTTATTTAAAAAAAAAAAAAATAATAATAATAATAATAATAAATTCCAAATGAATTTGAAAAAATAAATTACAAAAAGTAATTTCCAAAAAATAAATTTCAAAAAATATGTCCTACATCCCACTCAGCATTAAGACCAGACGGGACCCGGGTATTGAGGGTAAGTATCCAGAACGCCTCTCGTTCATCCAGACGCCTGGACAAATTACCTCCCCTCCAGGGTAACCGTATCCTTTCAATGTCAACAAATTGTAAAAAAGAAAGGTCCCCCCCATGCATGTCGTGAATATGCCAGGCTATTGCTGAATCTAATATATGCTTTTCTGTCTGATAGATGTGTTCTCTAATCCTCTGCCTAAGCGGACGTGATGTTTGTCCAACATATTGCACTAAACAGCGAGTGCATGTAAAAAGGTATATAACACAATAAGTGCCACAATTGATATAACTAGTAATGCCAAATTCTTTAGCATCACTAGAGCCTTTAAACTTTGTTGTTTGACTAATATAGCGACAACACTTGCATCTCGCTGATACACATCTATAGGAGCCCTTATGCAATAGCCAGGTTGGCTCAGACCTGGATGTAAGAAACAAACTAGGTGACACAATGTTGCCAACTGTGATACCTCTCTTGGCAACAAAACTACATCCAAGTCTGAGCCCCTCCTGCAATTGCTCATCTGCATTCAAAAGCGGTAAATATCTAAGAACTATATTGCAGACTTGTCTATATTGCGCACTGAAAGTAGTGATAAACCTAAATTTATCGCAAGGGCCCCCATGTGGTTTTGTGGTCTCCTTTAATAAATCCTCCCGAGGTATACTTGAAGCTGACTCAAAAGCTCTTGACAAAAGATTTTCTGGATAGCCCCTTGCCCGAAACCTCCGTCTCAAGTCACAAGAGGATTTTACAAAGTCCTCTTGAGCAGAGCAGTTCCTGTGTAAACGCATGAACTGCCCCCGTGGAATATTGGTGATTTGAGAACGGAGGTGCGATGAACGGGCATGTAAAAGAGCATTACCCACCACAGACTTCCTGTTGTTCTTCGTAACCACCTTTCCCAAATCGCTTCTACCCATAAGCTCCAAATCCAAAAAGGAGATAGTGACAGGTTCAAAGGAGTGGGTAAAGCGCAAATTGCACTGATTGTTATTAAGACACTTCAAAAACAAAAGAGCTTCTTCCTCACTCCCCGACCAGATGAACAAAAGGTCGTCAATATACCTCCCGTACCACACAATTCGCCCCCGATGGGCATCTCCTACTCCAAAAATGTGGGTTCTTTCCCACCAACCCATGTATATGTTGGCCAGGGATGGGGCAAAACTAGCACCCATAGTAACTCCACACTTTTGGAGGAAGAAAGACCCATCGAAGGCGAAATAATTGTGGGACAGGAGGTATTCCACTGCTTGCACCAGGAACACCATTAGGCTCTCAGAATACTGAGAAAAGAGCTCTAACTGTTGTTTGAGTGAAATCAAAGCCTGGCTATGAGGAATTGAGGAATATAAGGCAATCACATCAGCTGACAGCCAAGAAAATTCACTCCGCCAAACAAAGCCCGACAATTCCATCAAAACCTGCTTAGTGTCCCTGAGAGCACAGGGCAGAGCCTCCACCACAGGCTTGAGGTAAAAGTCCACTAGGTCTGAAAGAGGCTCATTTAATGAGCCAATGCCAGAAACAATAGGTCTCCCAGGAGGGGAGACCAATGATTTGTGGACCTTTGGAAGGTGGTGGAAGATAGGTGTCACTGCACCCTCAGGGACCAATGCCATCTTCTCACGTGAATTAATTACCCCCAGGGTATCACCTAATCGTACAACTCTGACAAGTGACTGTTTGAATACATTTATAGGGTCAGAGTTCAAAGGTACATAGGTATTAAGGTCTTGAAGCTGACGCATAGCTTCCTTATGATAAAACTCAGCATCCAAGACCACTACAGAACCCCCCTTGTCCACCATTTTTATAACAATATCTTTATTATTTTTAAGCTGAGAAAGGGCCTCCTTCTCGGACAAGGAGAGGTTCCTAGTAGCAGTACCTGGAGTTAAAGATCGATGTAAAGCCAATAGATCTCTCTCAACCAATTTTTGGAAAGTGTCCAGATGTGCCCCTTTAGCATGTATGGGAAAAAATCTAGAAACAGGACGAATACCCGAATCAGTTCTGAGCATCTGGGTACTAGCCAAATGACTTGGAAGCTCACCACTCAGATGCTGTAGATCAATTATCTTGAAATTTGTGGTTTAACAAGGAATGATCTATAAGAGAACTGGGGTGGACAGCCGGAGAAAAGGACTCTGACTCGCTACTATTCCGAAAATATTTATAGATTGTTAATGACCTGACAAATCTATTCAAATCTAAAATCGTGTGAAATACATCAAAATTTTGACAAGGCACAAAATTCAATCCTAACTGCAAAACCTTTTCTTGAGCTGCCGTCAGAGTCACTTTAGACAGATTGATAATTTTCAATTATTGCGTGGATAAATGTTCCTCCTTGTACGGTGAACTCTTCCTTCTTCTGCGGCGTCCACCTCTCCTTGTTGGAGTTTTTTGTTGTTGTTTCTCCTCTTCTTTTTCCTGCCTTTTATCACAGGAGTTTCGTTTTTTGACTGCTGGTTCAAAGCATCCAAATGTTCCAGACTCTGATCACCACTGGATGCAATTGCTGCACTATCCAATTGATTGTTTACTGAATTTTCCGAAATTCCACAACTTGTAGGACTTTCACAATAGTAATCTGAATCTGAAAAGCTAACCTTCCTATCCCCTAACCTAGAAGAGGATCTCCTTCTATTAGTATACGATTTGGGTTTGTGCCAAATATAAACGGAATTCTGCTCATAATCCAATTTGTCACGGATAAATTTGCGTTGTTTAAAACTCAATAAATCACTATCCAACTTATTGAGAGAAATCTTCAATGATTCATCCAATTGACCAAATGAAGTGTCATTGATATAATCCTTCATTAATAACTGTAGCTTAACAATATCTTCTTTAATGGTAATAGATTCTTGCATTTTATATTCAACTAAAAGCTTCATCAAGGTGAATGAACAGTCCATTAATACTGTGTTCCATTTATTAATGAAAGCAGCATCTTTCGTCTCAAATGTTGGAAACTTCTTTATCCTTAGACCCCTGGGGATTCTCCGTACCTCCATATATTTATTCAGAGTGTTGATATCCCACCATATACGAAGATCCTTGCTCATAGCTTTTTCCAATCTTTTAAACAGGGATTTCAAATCGAGACCCACCAGGGGCAGACATGAGGACATTTGATCCGCTTCAGAGAGCACATCTATACGCTGCTTTCTCTCATCCGCATTGATAAAATCGCTGAGCGCGAATGTTTCAGCTACAACCTCCGTTGCCATGTCAAAAACTATATGTATTTAAAGAAAAATCCAGTGAGCTACCCAATATAATATAATAAGCCCCAAAAAAGGGGGGGAGGGAAATGAGACTGTCCGTTGAACTTTAATGTATCCAAGCACAACATACAAAGTATCAAAATAAACTTGAATATTCAAATGATGTTGAAGAGATGCTTTATCGGAGCACATCAAATGGAAGTTTGAACAATTGGCTTAAACAGTAGAGTTGGTGCTACACGATATACAATAAATCCAATAACAAACAGAAACGGACTCACCGGCAATCCACTGGTGCTCACCGTAGAAGAGGCGCTCCCAACGCCAAACAGTTTAACTAGAACAGTACGAATCCGGAAGCACTCTTGGTATTGCAGGAAATGAAGGCGTGACGTGTAAATGAATGGGTTACTCACTTGTTGCAGGAAATTAATAAAAGATGAAACTTTATTGCAATACAAAAATAAAAATAAAAAACATATAGCTAGACATGGACCACAATACGAGGGAGCATAGAAACACTCCAGCGCATCAGCGTAAGTCACTGCTGGTAGTCTGACGCGTTTCGTGCTAAACTGCACTTACTCATAGACCCAGTGAACAATCCTCAAAAACTCTATTTAAAAGACATTCCCAATTAACTTGATTGGACACCGATTTAAAAACAAGCAATGACATAAGACCAATCAAACAAGAGACCTACGTCCCAGAAAGACAGCCCCATACACATCAAGTGTTTCCCTGAAAAAAACGAATCAACATTGAATAATATGTATCGACCTCACATGGCCTCAATGCTTCGGATTCGTACTGTTCTAGTCAAACTTTTTTGAGACTGAAGAGGACTTATCAGGATTTTTCCACGCATCAGAGACTAAGCGTTCAAGAGTAGGATTAGTAGGAAGACATGTAACAGACTTAGAAGGTTTCTGAAACACGTCCGTTGGGTCAAGAGTGGATTCCTGACGCAAGGGAAGATTGAGGGTGGTCAAAACAGCGCTGATCAAACCCTCCGCAGAGAGTTCAGGGTCACATTCATAAGGGTCCCCAATGGATCTGGTAGACTCAATAACAGTACCATCCTCATCATCAGAATCCTGCAACAATTCTTCCTCAGAAGAATCAGAGACGTCAGGGGCTCCCTGTGGCTTGGGCAGGGAGGTCCTGACAGTGGAGGGGGTCTGCCATACTTGAAGAGCCCCCTGAACCTGAGAGGGAAAGAGCTGAAGAGTGGATCTGAGATCCCTAGTTGCAGCCTTGAACTCTTTCACCCATGTTGGCTCAATAGCGTGACTGGAAGGCCCTTGGTTGCTGCCATGACCTTCCACACAAGTTGGGCACAGATGACCAGAAAATTCTCTGGGTAGCCCTGCGTGACAGGAGGAGCAAAACGCAATGGGAGAAACAGATACCCCAGCCCCCTTCGTCTTAGGTCTAGTCCCAGGCTCAAGTGGAGTAGACATGCTCACATTGTCAGATATACCCCACAGACAGGAATCACCCGATTAAAGTGTGAAAGATTAAATATTCACCCCAGAAACGTTTAAAACTAAACTTATCTGGCAAGAGAAGGGTTAATCAGCAGAGGAGAGAGAGAAGGTCCGGTCCCTGCGTAGTATACTCGATGAGAAGAACTCACAAAATGGATGCCGCAACGGGAGCCAATCAGAAGGAGGGCGCGAACTGAGTGCTCATGGGAAACGTAGCTTTCCTCACAGAGTACCCCAAAACAGTGACCGAAGTCCCCCCAGTCCCCCAACACACTCAAACATACAACCGGATGATAGAGCAAGGGAAGACAATTAAAATGAGCCCTCTCTGAAGTCGCTATGTGAAGCGGTTCCAGAGATATGTCCCACAGAGTGTAAGCCAATAGAGAGTAAAGAAGCAATGGCGTCTATGCGGGAAAAGCGCGCTTAAAGGCGCGGAACATTATTCTAATAGATTTTACCCTTAAAGTAAAAGTTCCATAACATATAGCAAACAGATATACTATAAGAGAAAACATTATCCAACAATGTAAATGCCCATAAAATAGACAAACCCAGCAGAGAGAGGGTTAAATCCCACATAAACTGCTCCAAAACTCAGACATACACCAATACTAGCATTAGTAAAGTATATAAAAACACCCAATGAGCGCTGGGGTGCACAATGAGAACTCCCAAACACAATCCCAATGAAGGGACACTGGGGGACAAGTGGACCTTCGGCACTCAAAGGGTGGCTCACCTTTCTGCAGGACTTCTGTCTTCAGGTTACCAAGATATAAAGGAATCACCACAGAGGATAATTCCCCCCAGGGAAGTTACTTGAAATCAAGTTATTCCCTCTTCAGGGCAAAAGATCCACCAGAAGTACCCTGGAATCTGTGCTATCCACTTTAAAGAGGGCATTTGACAGCCTTGGTAACCCGCCTAATGGTGGTATTCCATATTTGTAAAAATAACAAAGAAACTAAAACTTGAAGAGAGCTGTTCTCTGCCTGGTGTGAACACACCGAGGAACAAATCATTCTGGCTTGTTCTGACTGAGGTGCAGCCTAAGAGGGAGGGGAGGCTCCGCCCCCTGCATACATTTAGATGAATGTTCCTGCCTACTTAAAGGGGCGGATCGCCTCCCAGTGTACCAGTAACCTGTATTGGACGAACGTGAAAGTACGTTTCTGAAAAGTAGACAACATAGGGTAAATTTTGGACTTTTTTATGCAGCTAATTTTCCAGAAATGTTCCAAAACTGCAGTAACATTGTTTGTGTGGTGGTGTCCTCAGGGTTTGTGGGAGCTACTAAACCCGGTTGGAACATGTACTCTTCCTTTTACAGATATACCATTTTTACAACTGGTGCCTTGTCTCATTTAGGGCTGTTTGGCAATGCTGCAATGAATTTTACCTGCAAATGTATATGTTGTAGAAGAGTGCACATCCCTGGCTTTCATTCTATATGCATTTTATCAATTTTGTTTTGCTGCCACTCTACCACCAATCGCTCCCAAAACCTGCAGTAAGGCAGAGAAACACCATTTTTTTCACACTTATATTTTAGTGTTGCTCTGGATTTCAATCAAATTATATTTGCAGATTTTTTTTTTTAAGTGCTTTACATTAGTGGTGAGTTACATCGCTGGAGTATGGCAATGTACCATATGCATAGGTTTGGGGGAGCTACTGTGCCCGGTTGGCAACATGTGTTTCCATTATCAGACAGAGAAAAAAAACTTGGGGTGCTTTGTTCCCATTATATTTTGATAGTGTTAGATCTAAGGAGGGAAGTGGTCAAATAATAAAATAAACTTTATAGCACTACTGTATTGTGCCTGCATCATATTGTTTGAAGCAGTCACCCATGCAGGCCAATCAGGACGGTGGTGTCTGTCCATATTCCCTTGCTGTAGCAAACTGTGCAGCACTTTTGTGGGTTTTTCTTTTGGGGGGGGGATTTTATAAATAAAGTGTACTACCCCAGGTCTTGGTGAAATTATTTCTGTTGCCCCTTGAAACAAAAACCGGGGGAAAAAAAAAAGATGGAACTGATACTGCAGAAAACTAAATTTTGGAGTGGGGTTTACAGATTTGAAAATAATAAAAAAAAATGTATACTGCAGTCTGTATCCTGTAAATGGCAAACTTTTTCTACTATGCCCTACACTTTCTCATGGTAAGGTACGGCTACAGGAGTTGATCACACAGATCAACTCCCCCCCCCCCCCATGTGCTTGTTATAGTTTCTGATGCAGTCTGGCTTTCTCAGTACCTCCCTTCTGCCACAGATTTGTCCTCATGGATGGTGGGAAGCATGTGTACTTCTTTTCTGTCCTTTAAAGGGATAATAATTAGTGTTGAGCGAGCATGCTCGGCCGATGTTCGGATCGGCTCGAGCATCGCTCTGCTCGGCACATGGCGGTACTAGTACGAGTACCGCATGTGCTCGCCCGCCATGTTCGGGTCTCCTCCCCGCACGTTTCGCGGCTGCTGCGCAGCCAATAAACGTGCAGGGAGGCTCTGACATCAGTGTAATGCCAGCAGCCATGTTGGCTGCTGGCATTACACTGATTGGCTGGCCAGAACCCGTGGTCGGGTGCTGTATAGCACCTGACCAGCGAGTTCGGCTCAGTCTTAGCCAGGGAGAGATGAGGATAGGAAGGGAAAGTCAGTGTAGGGAGAAGAAAAGTGTTGTTGAACAAAAAAAAAGAACCAAAAGTCCTTTTTAGGACTACTGTGTGTGGGGGCAGCAGTTTATTTTGTGTGGGGGGAAAAAAAACAAAACAAAAAAAAACCATATATTCTGTTTAGTGTGCAAAGTTGCAGATTAGAGCACATTCTGTTTAGTGTGCAAAGTTGCAGATTAGAGCACATTCTGTTCAGTGTGCAAAGTTTCAGATTAGCAGCACATTCTTTTTAGTGTGCAAAGTTGCAGATTAGAGCACATTCTGTTTAGTGTGCAAAGTTGCAGATTAGAGCACATTCTGTTTAGTGTGCACAGTTGCAGATTAGAGCACATTCTGTTAAGTCTTCAAACTGTAAAATATCAAAGTCACATATTCCATTCAGTGTGCGTCGCCGCAGTTTAGCAGCACATTCTGTGTACTGTGCACAGTTGCAGAATAGGAAAAAATACTGTTAAGTCTTCAAACTGTAAAATATCAAAGTCACATATTCCATTCAGTGTGCTTCGCCGCAGTTTAGCAGCATATTCTGTGTACTGTGCACAGTTGCAGAATAGGAAAAAATACTGTTAAGTCTTCAAACTGTAAAATATCAAAGTCACATATTCCATTCAGTGTGCTTCGCCGCAGTTTAGCAGCACATTCTGTGTACTGTGCACAGTTTCAGAATAGGAAAAAATACTGTTAAGTCTTCAAACTGTAAAATATCAAAGTCACGTATTCCATTCAGTGTGCGTCGCCGCAGTTTAACAGCATATTCTGTGTACTGTGCACAGTTGCAGAATAGGAAAAAATACTGTTAAGTCTTCAAACTGTAAAATATCAAAGTCACATATTCCATTCAGTGTGCGTCGCCGCAGTTTAGCAGCACATTCTGTGTACTGTGCACAGTTTCAGAATAGGAAAAAATACTAAGTCTTCAAACTGTAAAATATCAAAGTCACATATTCCATTCAGTGTGCTTCGCCGCAGTTTAGCAGCATATTCTGTGTACTGTGCACAGTTGCAGAATAGGAAAAAATACTGTTAAGTCTTCAAACTGTAAAATATCAAAGTCACATATTCCATTCAGTGTGCTTCGCCACAGTTTAGCAGCATATTCTGTGTACTGTGCACAGTTGCAGAATAGGAAAAAATACTGTTAAGTCTTCAAACTGTAAAATATCAAAGTCACATATTCTATTCAGTGTGCTTCGCCGCAGTTTAGCAGCACATTCTGTGTACTGTGCACAGTTTCAGAATAGGAAAAAATACTGTTAAGTCTTCAAACTGTAAAATATCAAAGTCACATATTCCATTCAGTGTGCTTCGCCGCAGTTTAGCAGCATATTCTGTGTACTGTGCACAGTTGCAGAATAGGAAAAAATACTGTTAAGTCTTCCAACTGTAAAATATCAAAGTCACATATTCTATTCAGTGTGCTTCGCCGCAGTTTAGCAGCACATTCTGTGTACTGTGCACAGTTTCAGAATAGGAAAAAATACTGTTAAGTCTTCAAACTGTAAAATATCAAAGTCACATATTCCATTCAGTGTGCTTCGCCGCAGTTTAGCAGCACATTCTGTGTACTGTGCACAGTTTCAGAATAGGAAAAAATACTGTTAAGTCTTCAAACTGTAAAATATCAAAGTCACATATTCCATTCAGTGTGCTTCGCCGCAGTTTAGCAACATATTCTGTGTACTGTGCACAGTTGCAGAATAGGAAAAAATACTGTTAAGTCTTCAAACTGTAAAATATCAAAGTCACATATTCCATTCAGTGTGCTTCGCCGCAGTTTAGCAGCATATTCTGTGTACTGTGCACAGTTGCAGAATAGGAAAAAATACTGTTAAGTCTTCAAACTGTAAAATATCAAAGTCACATATTCCATTCAGTGTGCTTCGCCGCAGTTTAGCAGCACATTTTGTGTACTGTGCACAGTTTCAGAATAGGAAAAAATACTGTTAAGTCTTCAAACTGTAAAATATCAAAGTCACATATTCCATTCAGTGTGCTTCGCCGCAGTTTAGCAGCATATTCTGTGTACTGTGCACAGTTGCAGAATAGGAAAAAATACTGTTAAGTCTTCAAACTGTAAAATATCAAAGTCACATATTCTATTCAGTGTGCTTCGCCGCAGTTTAGCAGCACATTCTGTGTACTGTGCACAGTTGCAGAATAGGAAAAAATACTGTTAAGTCTTCAAACTGTAAAATATCAAAGTCACATATTCTATTCAGTGTGCTTCGCCGCAGTTTAGCAGCACATTCTGTGTACTGTGCACAGTTGCAGATTTGCAGCACATATTCCGTGTAATATGAAGAAGGCGGGTAAAAAGGGACGGGGAAGTGGACGTGATCCTGATAGTTCAGGGCGCGGGTCAGGACGCGTAGAAACTGTGCCTGGTGCCAGAGCACAAGAAAGAAAGACATCCACCATACCTAGCTTCATGTCTCATTTTACAGGGCGTCGCAGGACATCACTCTCGAGGTCCGACCACTGCGAACAGGTGGTCGGTTGGATGTCAGCTGATACTGCTTCCAGTCGGTTAAGCACCACCCTGTCTTCCACCAAGTCCACTCTCAGTAGCCAAGAGTCTGGTCAACATAATCCTCACTCTGATCATCCTTCCTCCCACCATAGAGGGTCTGGTCAAAGAAGTGATCCCACACTGGGATATAGTGAGGAGCTCGTCTCATCACCAATCCTTCATTTGACCCTCTCTCCAAGCACGCTTGCAGAGGAACATGACATCTTGTGCCCTGATTCACAACCTCTAGAGGGTACCCAATCACAAGAAGATGACAGATGTGAACGGCATTTAAGGTCAAAGGAAGTAGTGGATGATGATGATGATGAGACACAGTTGCCATTAAATCAACCACTATTACTGTCTCAAGACCTTGATGAGAAGGATGATATACAGTTGTCAATGACTGAGTATGTGGTGGGATCAAGACATGAGGAGGATGATCAGAGTGAGGAAGTGGAGGAGGACTTGGTGGACGATGAGGTGACTGACCCCACCTGGGAAGGTGTAGAGCCGAGCGATGACAGCAGTCCTGAGGGTGAGCCATCTGCAGCACCGCAACAGGCTGGAAGAGGCAGTGGTGTGGCTACAGAAAGAAGGCGGACCGCACCAAACCGGCCCGCAAATGTTCCACGGAGCACCCCCTTGCGTAAATCTACCTTGCCAAGGGGTAGGTGTTCCGCGGTTTGCAACCTGTGCCACACCAGAATGAGCCGAGGCATGAACACTAGAAACCTCACCACCACCAGCATGATCCGACACATGGCATCCAAGCACCGTAATAAGTGGGAGGAACGCCTGGATCGCCCATCTGTGTCTGCAGGCCACACCACTGCCTCCTCTTCCCCTGTTTTCGGTGCCGGCCAATCGCCTGTCGAAGGCGCAGGCCCGCATACCTCCCGCCCTGCACCTGTACCATCTGAAGCACCATCAGCGACCACATCCACTTCCCTGTCCCAGCACAGCGTCCAAATGTCGTTACCCCAGGCATTTGAGCGCAAGCGAAAATACCCAGCCACCCACCCACAGGCCATAGCACTAACCTCACACCTTTCCAAATTACTGGCCATCGAAATGCTGCCATTTAGGCTTGTGGAGACTGAGTCCTTCCGCAGCCTGATGGCAGCAGCTGTCCCTCGGTACGCGGTCCCCAGCCGCCACTACTTTTCCCGGTGTGCCATCCCCGCATTACACCACCATGTGTCCCGTAACATCACCCGTGCCCTGACCAACGCAGTTACTGGGAAGGTCCACTTAACGACTGACACATGGACAAGTGCTTGTGGCCAGGGACGCTACATTTCCCTGACGGCACACTGGGTGAATGTCGTGGAGGCTGGGAGCGACTCGGACCCTGGGATGGCACGGGTGCTACCCACGCCGAGGATTGCGGGCCCTACCTCCATCAGGGTTTCCGCCAGCACCTACGTTATTGGCTCCTCCTCCTCCGTTTCCACCTCCGAATTCTCTGCACGCAGCGCCACTCACCCATCAGCCGGTAGCTGGAAGCAGTGTAGCACTGCAGTGGGGAAGCGTCAACAGGCCGTGCTGAAGCTGATCTGCCTTGGGGACAAACAGCACACGGCCTCAGAGCTGTTGCAGGGGATTAGTCACCAGACCGAGCAGTGGCTCTCGCCACTCAACCTGCAACCAGGCATGGTTGTGTGTGATAATGGGCGTAACTTGGTGGCGGCTTTGGAGCTCGGCAACCTCACACACGTACCATGCCTAGCGCATGTATTTAATTTAGTGGTTCAGCGATTTCTAAAAACCTACCCCAATGTGCATGATCTCTTGACCAAGGTGCGCCGCGTGTGTGCACATTTCCGTAAGTCATCAACAGCTTCAGCCGGCCTGTTGAAGCTGCAGCAGCGCTTACAATTGCCAGCTCACCGGCTGCTGTGTGACGTGAGCACGCGCTGGAACTCCACCTTCCACATGTTGGCCCGGCTTTGTGAGCAGCAGAGGGCAGTAGTGGAGTACCAGCTGTTACACGGTCGTCGCCTCTCCGTTCAACTTCCTGTAATCAGAAGTGAGGAGTGGGAATGGATGTCAGACCTCTGTGAGGTTTTACGCAATTTTGAGGAATCGACACAGATGGTGAGCGGCGATAACGCTATTATCAGTGTAACCATCCCACTTCTGTGTCTACTGAAACGCTCGCTGCTCACAATTAAAACCGACGCTTTGCATGTGGAAGAGGTGGAAATGCGGGAGGAAGAGCTTACACAAGGTGATAGCCAGAGCACCCTCACTTCGTCTTCTCAGCGACAATTGGAGGAGGCGGAGGAGGAGGAGGAAGACACGGTTGCCTCCGCTACAGAGGGTAGCCATGGAACTTTAGTTCCATCTCTTCAGCGTGGGTGGGCAGAAGAGGAGGAAGAGGATGAGGATATTGAGAGTCATCCTCCTGGTGAGGACAGCGAAATCTTGCCTGTTGGTACTCTGGCACACATGGCTGACTTTATGTTAGGCTGCCTTTCCCGTGACCCACGCGTTATACGCATTTTAGACAACACGGATTACTGGGTGTTCACCCTTCTGGACCCCCGCTACAAAGAGAATTTCTCATCTCTCATTCCTCCGGTGGAGAGGACAAGCAAAATGGTGCAATACCAGAAGGTTCTTGTTGAAAAATTGCTCCAAAATTTTCCATCTGACAACGCTGGCGGCAGAGTACGTGCTACCTTGGCCAACCGAGAAGGGGAGAAAAGGGGAGCACACAGCAGTTCCGACAAAGGCAGGGCAACACTCTCCAAGGCGTGGGACACCTTCATGACACCCCGCCAGCACCCTCACCCTGACGCGCAGCCTAGTGTCACAAGGAGGGAAAAGTTTTGGAAGATGGTGAAGGAGTACGTAGCAGACCGTGTCAGCGTCCTCAATGATCCCTCTGTGCCTTACAACTACTGGGTGTCCAAGCTGGACACATGGTATGAACTGGCACTCTACGCCTTGGAGGTGCTGGCCTGCCCTGCCGCCAGCGTTCTGTCTGAGCGGGTATTTAGTGCTGCTGGTGGCATCATAACAGATAAGCGTATCCGCCTTTCCACCGACAATGCTGATAGGTTGACACTTATAAAAATGAACAAGGCCTGGATTTCCCCTGACTTCTCCACTCCACTGGAGGAAAGCCCCGGGGGAACATAAACTCACTTTATATATGTTATTTACAATGATGGGAATACTCTGTATTCCCATTCACCCCTTCCACCCAAAAAACGGGTATATGGTTGACTCTCTTCCATATACCCTGGGATATAATTTTTATATAGGGCCAGCTCACCAGCGGGCCCTGTGATATAATTTTTATATAGGGCCAGCTCACCAGCGGGCGCAGTTTGACAATTTTTGTATAGGTCAGCTCACCAGCGGGCCTTCTCATATAATGTTTTATTGGGTTAGCTCTCTAGCGGGCCCTCTCATATAATGTTTTATAGCGTCAGCTCACTAGCGGGCCTTCGCATATAATGTTTAGGATGGTCAGCTCCGCAGCAGACCCTCACCCATAATGTTTTGGATGGTCGGCTCAGCGCACGTTTCCCTCTTAATCATGGCCCCAGTTCAGAAAAATCGAGGAAATTTTTGGGAGAATTTGTCTTTGCGCACGTTTCCCTCTTAATCATGGCCTCAGTTCAGAAAAATCAAGGATATTTTTTGGAGAATTTGCCTCTGCGCACGTTTCCCTCTTAATCATGGCCTCAGTTCAGAAAAATCGAGGAAATTTTTGGGAGAATTTGTAGATGATATACAAGTAAATATACAGCAAATACTGTTTGGTAACAATTTTTCGCCTAAAGTCGTTTTTATCTTCCTTTTTGTGTGTTTTACGGTCAGTCTGTAAAAATGGCGTACTACGGGCGAAAGATCATTCCCAGCAGCGATGTTGGAGTCCAAGATGCATCCAGACATCCTCCCTATGCTGTCCCTGAACCATTTCTGTGGTGTTTCCATCATTTTCTGCCCTTTTCCTATGGACCAGGCACCCTCCCCTCATCAGAGCAGGGGGTGCCTGGTGTAATGCTCGAGTCCTCCCATTGACTTCAATGGGGCTCGGGTGCTCGGCCGAGCACTCGAGCCTCCGGGGGTGCTCGGTCAGAGCACCCGAACATTGGGGTGCTCGCTCATCACTAATAATAATGTTTCAGAATAAAAGCCGCTCTAATTAATCATCATAGTATTTGGAATTTGGAGAGTGTTATTTCAATTCTGTCAGACTTGTAGTTCAAGAGTAATTCAATGATAAAGTCTCCCCCTCCCACCCCTTTTACTGATGTAACACTGTTCAGCCAGATCAGAAGGGAGGTGCCCAGGTAGCCTGCAGAGAGGGAAATCTTCAGTTAAGATAAGGGAAAAAACCTGAAAAGCTTGTCGGGGGGTCGGGCAGGGCTTTTATTGTTCTCATAGGAAGAAGATTGTTACCTTTTGTTATCTGTCTGGTCTATGGACTGGATTCCATATCTGAGAAGAAATGGCTTACACTAGGTAAAAGGGGTGGGAGGGGAAACTTTGCTTGTGAATATCTCTCAAACCATAAAGGTTTGAGAGATAAGACTTAGATCATTCTTCATGTTTTTTTTTTTAATGCCTATAAAATAAAACTAAGTATTACTATCCCTTTAAACTTAACTGCCAGCAGTTCTTGTTGGCACAAAGCAGAGGATGTCCCCTTATTTTTTTTTTATTAGCTAGAAGTTCTTTGTGTATATCCCTGCAATTGTGCCTAACAGTGCCACAGGCCATGGTGTCAAAATAAAAAAGTGACTTAAATAAAAGGGGGCTGGTGTAGTAGTTGTCAATATAAAAATGATATTCTTTATTTAATAAGGGGTATATTAGTTCCCAAACTATTTTCCCATTTGTCCCCAGAGATTTGGGGCAACCAGGAGGGTCAAGTTGGCTGTCCTTGATCTCATAAATTTGAAAAGCCTGGGTATAGCCTGTGGCAATTTTGCACAATTTATAAAATTTTACGTGAATTTGGAGTGCTTGGAGGGGATGTATTGCTTGAAACCTAACCTGCCTTTATATTTCATAAGGGATTCATCTATACTTATGTGTTTTGAGGAGTATATACTTGTGCAAACTTTTCCTGTAAATTATTTATTAGGGGTGTTCTTTTGGGAGGCACAGGGTATTATCACTAAAATGCATAAAGTGCAAAATCATTTCATATCTATTCCTGGTCATTGTTTTGGCGAATATAGTGGTATTATATATGGGGGTTTTACTCCAGTAGGATCTAATACAGTGTTTTTTTTTATTTTTATTATTCCCATTGTCATTGTTCAATTGTTTTTGAATTCAAAAAGGTCTGTGGGTTGCCATATTTCTTCTTTGGAAGCAAACTCTGATGGATTGGCAGCAATATATTAGGCTGCATATAAATTGGGTTGTGACACAATTTCCCCCCAAAATAAAGAAAAAAACTGAACATGGGTAAATCCTGCCACATCCACTTGAATGCCTGGGTTGCCTGTGAATTCAGGAATTTGTGGGCATAAATTGGCTGGTGATATCCATTCATCAGCAGGAGTGGCAGGTCTTGGGGCATTGCGTGCTCCTTCTTCTTCTTCTTTTTTTTTAACGGAAGGCCCAGCTTCATCACGAGAGCTGCTCTCACTCTCCGAAAACTGGGTGATGTTGAAGTCTGACGCAGTGTCTGTGGCTTCTGAGTCAGACTCCAAAAAGGAATACACCTCTTCTAAACTGTACCTCCACTATATTGTATACACCTACTCTAAACTAAAATTGCTAACTACTATACCCAATTCTAACCCCAAACGGTCACTATTCCTATACATTTTTTTTTTTTGTATTTTCTTTCCTACACTACTCCTAAATCTATCCCTAAGCTTTACCCTAACACACATATTCCCTGAACCTACCCAACTACCTATCTAAACTAGCTTATAATGCAAACTAAATTTTTAAATAAGCTTTTTTTTTTCCCCCTACGCTACTCCTAAACCTAAATCTATTCCTATTCTCCTCGGCATGTCTTCAGGATTTCCCTGTGTGATCACAGAGTTAATCTGAGGTTAATCATTTAATGGGACCCTAGCATTTAAAAACTTTGGAGAGCTTTTATAATACCTTATATTTTATATTATCCCTTATTTCTAGAAAATGAGTTTATATATATTTATAAATTGTTAATGAATACACCCCATGCACACCCTTCCTGTATTGGCCTTACATTACCTACCCTGTTCACTTAAACTTAACACTTTATGTGCTAGTGAAGATGGGCAATGTATTGCATTGCAACTTCATGGTGTGAGGGAGGTTACATAGGTCTAAAACAGGAAGTGCCTAGTAATCATTTCTTAACCATTTCAGTGCCAGAGGGGTACGCAACGCATTGCAAAGAAACTACTCCAAATAACTCAAAACTTTTTAATTTTTAATTTTTTCTAAATTAAAAAATGGCTAACCTTATAAAGCACTGCGTACACATGTGGCACTACTTAAGCACTTATATAAGTGATTTTTTTAAATCAAAGTTGTTTTCAGGTGATCAGGTCCCTTCAACACTTTCAGTGCCAGGCACTTGTGTAATACTTTTGCAAAAAAAAAAAAAGCCCCCGCTCACACATTGTCAATGTTTCCAGACCCTCATGTAAAAATAAAAAATAGATATACACACACATACATATATATATATCTATACAATCCAAAGAGGAGGCACTCACGTTTTCCAACCGACATCTGCCTGGGTGCTTGTGTTTGAGCAATGACATTTGTCCAGACTGTACAGAACCACACACACGTCTCCAACAAAATTAGTGACTAATGCAGGTGTTTATTTCATCAACGTTTCTGGTGCAACGTTTCAAAGGCTGCTGTAATGAACCAGAAACGTTGATGAAATAAACACCTGCATTTGTCACTCATTTTGTTGAAGACCTGTAGGTGCTTCTGTACAGTGTGGACGTGTATATAATATATATGAATTTGCGTGTGTAGCATCAGGACCCCCCTGATGCCCCCCAGCTATTGACTACCCAATTTAGAGTGCTGGATGACCAGTAGTGGTAACCATGCAGAGACTTGACGCTATAACTCTATGTAACCCAAACTTCTGTATTGAGAGGGCGGTATCAAGCAAAGCCAGCTACATTATCTGTTGTTACCAGTGACGTGGGAGACTTTCTCAAATCCTGCTCATTAACCATGTAAGTTTGGATTGCACAGAATAATCCATGTTGATCTGCAATGCACTGAAAACACTTCTGGAACTCACATATACATTACTTGCTTCCTTAACTTTCTTCCACTGTCCACTGATAGTCCTAGAACACCACATTCAATGATTCATCCAAGCCTTGGCCCATTGGTAGCAACAGAATGACACATACTGTCTGATAGTCCAACCTTGTTCCACTACCCCATGGTAGCTATAAACCCAAGCATATGCTGTCTGCTTACCTTGCCTGTTCAACTATGCTACTGATAGTCTTCATAATATGTATAACACATTTTATTTAACTGCATGAAAATGTCAATCTTAATTCTTCTGTGTGCTTACCAATTTGGGACCCCAGGGAAAGACATACATTTTTGCATCTATACATATATGTGACATTCATACTTTTTGTTTTTTAAAAAAATTAGGCTAAGCTTGCTTAATATGTTGTATAGTAAGCATTGCCTTTAGTGTACATTTTTGAAATGTTGTGAATCCCCAACTTTATCAAAATGTTCTTGCTTCATTATTTTAGGTAGAAAGAAACCTCTGCCATTTTCTGATTCTTAAGCTGGTATTGTACTTTTAGGAATTATATGCTTTTATATAGTTGCTGAGCTGGTTTTGGCAATAATTTTACCATGTAACCAATGGAATATATTTTCTTAACTTGTACTTGACATAGCTTGCCATAGATGCAAAATTTACTTCTGAGGCATTGTTAAAAGGTGAAGGTGTGTGTGTGTGTGTGTATAATACACACATATATGTATAACTGGAAAGTTACCTACAGCAATCATAACTAAACTGATGGGTAGCAGAATTGCTGACAAAGCATCTAGCCTCCTGAGTACTAATTAAATATCCACAAGGGTTAATTATTCCCCTGTGCAAAGTAGGCAAATTCTAGCCATCCGACCTGTTAGGTGTCTCTGAAGCAAAAACTGGGAGTAACTAGCATAAAATGTTATGGAGACATTAACCACTTCGCTGCTAAGGACATGATGGGCCCTGTCCTCAGCTTACCCACCAAAACTGCTAAAGACACAACCCATCAACTCCCCTACAGTGAGGCAGTAAAGGGATTAATTGTGGGACCAGGGAGTTGTCTTCCAGCCCGCCCCTGGTCCCATGAAGACATCCTCCAATTCCTAGTTCGACCCCTGTCACTGATGTTGTCATGCATGTGCACAATTATGTCGCCAAAGCACCACAGTATAGCCAATTATAAAGTGTTTTAGTTTTTTTGGGAAGGGGTGAGGGTTTTTGAGAGACTATATCTCCCCCCTTCAATGGGGTTGAAAGAAGGTATTCATGTAAATTATAATTATGTGTCATGTCAAGATCTCCCAATATTATAATACACCAGTGATGGCATACCTGTGGCACAGGTGCCACCACTGGTACTGAGGCCTTTATGATGGCAATTTGGAAGGAAGCCAGCTCCAGCCCTTTTCCGATCTGATATTTTTTCCCAATTATGAGTGAGGCAACAGACGCACATAGAAATGAAGCCTCACCTTCCTCCACCAACAGAATCTGGATTGGCTCACATTTAGCTTCCTGTTATCACATATTCCCTTCCCTCCCATCACAACCCTTTTCTTTCACTCTTCTTACATAGCACGTAGAGCCATTCACTTCTTCAACCGTTTAATCATTTAACCCAACTAGTGGCTTCTTCATGCTCCTGTCCTGTAGCCAAACACAACATTTATCTCATTAACCTTAAATTACTAGGTGTGCGATGGATATTTTCTCATCAGAGTGTGAGTACCAGCATATGTTTGTTTTGTTACTCTATCCTGTCAGTGAATAATTTATGGTTAATAACTACATCAGTTGATAAAACTAAATGGGGACAGTCTGGAACATTGTATGTTAATGGGTAGGTGTCAGTTGTTCAATTTCAACTCACATCATGGACAAACAAGATCTTCATGTTGTTTTGCTTTGCTAGGTATATTGTGGGGTGAAATTAGACAACAATGTATGTGCTGTGTGTTCTTACCCATTCTCAAACACCTTACAACCAAGTAATATGTGCAGGAGTAGTATTCACTACCACTTAACCTGTCAGAAACCAGAAACGTTCAGAGACATGGATGCTCAGGCACTCTGCATCCATCCCCATGGTTTGGCTAAGTGTGGAAGGGGATGTGGCTATAGATGGTGGAGTAACAGCTGCTGGTGATGGCTCTCCAGCTTCCTCTGCTTCCCGATGTCCATTGTCTCCCTCAAGGTCTATTGCATGTTCTTCCACTGCAGGTGGTGAGGTGTGTTGAGAGCCAGGTATCTGGATGCCAGCATGGGAGGAACCTAAGGATGCCTGTGCCACCAAAGCATCTATGGACTCCATACTTGCCACAAATGATTGGTCTCCACTCTGTCATGGTAGTGGGTGGCAGGCTGAAATGCATGGTTGGTGGTGATGGAGACCTTCTGCTTGTGCCCTCTCCTGGTTCCTCAGGGGGTATGTCACTGGAGGGATATGCCTCCTCCTCACTGTCCTCCTGCTGTGCTGCAGGTATGGATGCTGTGTGGGTAAATGAGATAGTGTGAATACCTGAGCTATGACAAGAAGGATGTAAGATGATGACATTACCATGTGAACCCTTGAATTGCAGGAAGGTGTCCCATGCCTTGCATTGCAATACATGAGATACCATTCTGGCACTCATTGATTGATGACCTTGACAAGATCCTCTACATTTATGTAAGCAACCTACAGTGGTTGAGTTTTGGTTATCATATGTATCCTTTAGAGTAAAGATGGCAAGGAACACACACACTTTGAGTGCCAGATTGGTACCCGATGCATTGTCAACCAATGCTCTGGTCATCTCTCTAGCACTCAAGAGGTTAGGTGCTGTCCTCCCTGTTGCTCCATGTAAAACATTGTGAGAGAACATAAAAGATATTTGTATAACATGATGGCGAGCATTGTTTCTGTGCAGTGGGTATAGCTGATCTACACAGCAACGATGGGGTTAAACCTGGACTTGGACAATATTTGTCTTGCTTAAACCTTCAGATTTCTGCTGGGATTGTACAGTATTATGTTCTTGTTTGAACCCTAATAGCATTGTGCTGGTGAACTTGTGTGAATCAATGATGGCCATGTGTTCAACTTGCACTGTTGGACCATACTAGGTATGAGGGTTGGTGTGGTATATATTTATGGAATGATGCACTTACTGATTGTCTGTAGGATGCTGTCCTTGCCGGTGTCACATCCTCCAGGGACCCCCTAAACAGCGGTTGATGACAGATTCTGCCTCAGCATCTCCTCCCAGGGGTTGAAGGTGATGGGGTCAGGGGGACCACATCCAGTGCCTCTTCAAGCTCTCCCATTTTGTTCTTCACTCATCTCTTATGGTCACCCCACCACTTCTTTAATGATTCCATGGTCCGCTTACAGCCAAAGACTTCATTGCCCTTGGTGAGGACCTGATCCAAGCAGCCTGCTTCTTTGCACTCAGACCAATGACCTTCTCTGTCAGGAACAGGATACTCTCCCTTTCCAAAATGCTCTGTACGAGGACCCTATTCTCCTCTTGGGAGTACTTCGGGTCCCTTAGCCTCTCATACTCAGCACCAGCTTGGGACTTATCAGAGCTATAGCTTTAAGGCTCTTCCTGAAATGACCCTGACAGCATAGGGTGCTCCCCAACATCTACCACTTGCCCCACTGACAAAGCTGTCCCTGTCCTCTGTGTGCCTTGCCTTCCACAGGTACTCCTCCACCCAGCTGGTCTCCCTCTCCCACTCCTTCCCTGACCGGGGATGCCCTTTTGACCTTCCTCCTCTCCTGTGCCTCACCCTGTCCCACTATCCTCCTCTCCTCTCCCTACATCTTACACCGACTCACACTCAGGCACTCACACAGGCCCTCATAGACACACTCAATCACACTTCTTTCACTCCCTCGCTTGCACACTGTATAAATAAAAGTTAAAGGGATAGTAATACTTCATTTTATCTTTATTTTATTTTGTAGGCATTAAAAAAACATGAAGAATGATATAAGTCTTATCTCTCAAACCTTTATGGTTTAAGAGATATTCACAAGCAAAGTTTCCCTCTCCCGCCCCTTTTTCCTAGTGTAAGCCATCTCTTCTCAGATGTGAATCTGGTTGTAAGGCCAGACAGATAACAGCAGGGGACAATCTTCTTTGTATGAAAACAATGAAAGCCCTCCCCCCTTGACAAGTTTTTCAGCTTTTTCCCTTATCTTAATTGAAGATTGTCCCTCTCTGCAGTCTACCTGGACACCTCCCTTCTGATCTGGCTGAACGGGGGGGGGGGGGATACTTTGCTTGTGAATATCTCTTAAACCATTCATGTTTTTTTAATGCCTACAAAATAAAATAAAGATAAAACAAAGTATTACTATCCCTTTAATGTGTGAGAAAAAAAAAAAGATTTGTGGGTATGTGTGTATGCAAGATGTGCCATTTTGTGTAGATATTAGCGTAACTCTCTACGCTCCCAGCTCCCAAAGGAAGCAACAATGACAGCCTATGGGCAAATAGACAAAACCACAGAATTTCCTCCATCATGTACATGACTTACTGGAGACAAAATCCAAAAGAGACTGGAAAAGATTATGATGAATAACGCACCTGGACATGATAGTATACATCCAAAGGTACTTGAGGAACTTAGTTCAGTAATAGAAAGACCATTACACATAATATTTATTGATTAATTTTCATCAGGCATAGTGCCCTGTGATTGAAGGACAGTTGATGAATTTCCATTGTTCAAAATGGGGGAAAAGATCTAAACCAGGAAATTATAGACCTGTGAGCTTGACTTCCACAGTGGGTAAGATATTAGAAGGGTTACTAACTGACAGTATTCAGAAATATGTGAAGACAAACAATATTATTAGTAAGAGGGAGAGAATAAGAGGGGGAAGATGGATCAGCATGCAGCATGGCTCAACATATCCCCTGCATCTTAGTAAAAAAGATGCATGGACCACAGCTATCATTTGAAAGGACATGTCAACCAGTTCCCCCACACATGACCCTGCACAGAAAATGAAGCCATGGGAAAAAGATGCCATGGGAGGGAAAGTCATAGAAATATATACAATAGGGCCGCTGATCACCGGAGATCTGGCCAGGACAATGTACCCTTGACAAAGCACAAGGCCGGTGGTGAATGGAGAGAAAACCCTCAAGGACCAGAGGGATGCTCTAAGAACTGCAAAGCAATGCACCACATCGCACCCCCCCCCAGAGCCCCCAAAGGGCAAAGAGATCACATAATTAACAAGCACAGGTGTAGGGGTAAAATACAGCAAAATAATACTTTCCAACCAAGTACAGAAACCAATTGTGGAGTGGGGAAAATTAGGAAGGTCAAGCAAATGTAAATGGTCCTATCTGGAGGCTATGAGTCCGGTTGGTTCTGGATGTGCTGAGGGGAGTATGGTAAACTACTGGGAAGAGGCTATGTCAAACAAGGCTTATGGTAGCAGGCAGGACAAGGCTAGCGACCATTTAGAGGGCCATTGCAGAGGTTCCCTAAGGGACAAATGTGTGTAAGTGAGCCAATAAAAAAACAAAAAGGGAGGATTAAGGGAAAATATAAGTGGGGTAGTAGTGCACAACAGGAACAGGCCTGGTGCTTGCCCTTAAATGTTGGGTGCTGAATTATTGTATGGGGCCCAAACTGAAACAGGAGAGTGGAAGAAGCGTGAGTGTGGAGAAAGGAGGTGCTCCGCCCCAATCTCACTCAGTGAGACCTGTACACTGGACTTGACACCCATGTCCCCTAGCGCCCCTGTACCGTAGGATGTCTGTCTTCTTGCTTGATGATGGTTGCACTGGCCCCAAGAGGGGTTGGAGTAAGGCTTCCATGTGGGTAGGTGCAGGGAGGGCCCATCAGCGGCCCAAGACTCACTCTGTTGCAACAAGTTGGACAGGGCACCACTCTTCTCTGTGGGCCGAAGGTTGTAGGCACTTCCACATAGGCCCCCGGGCCTCCCTGATTGATAACGCGCGCAGCACTCTGGATGCTCCCAGAACCTCAAAGTGGTGCAGGCAAAGGCTGCTGTGTCTCGGGCCATGGGAGAGATATCTGCTGGGCCCACTCGCCTGTCGATGGAGCCTTGGGAATGTATTGGGGGCACGTCCTCACCCCTTCAGGGCCTGTCTCAGGTCCAGGAAAAGTCTCTAGTAGAGCAGGTGGGTCCAATAGTAGTAGAGCTCCCACGTTGCAAGTCCATCCAGCTCCTTCGGTTTGTGAGGAGTTTTATCTTCCTTAAAAGCAGAGGAATCTGAGGTTTTTGGCTTCTCGTCCTGGGCTTTAGATGCAATAACTATGCAGAATAGCGAGTAAAGAGCAAACAAATATAAATATGCATGCATACAGCCAAATAGCATTAAGTCTAACCCTCCATCTGGCCTCCTTAAATAAGCTGCAGTGATTCTAGTGAACGATTTGGAGTGAGTTCCACCCATGGAATGTGTCACAGATGGAGTGATTTAGGACTATACCACTTGAAATATTGATCACTATGTCGTACGTTGTGTGACATAATGTAATAGTTTGTGTGGTGTAATACTGTAAGTCGTGTAAAGGGATTTGATAGTTGGGAGCCAGAGTGAAGAGAAAATATCGGCTATGCCCAGCACTCTGACTTGCTTATAATATACTTCAGATCTGTAAGCTGCTCATGCAGTACATGATAATCTGCTGTTTTCTTTCCTTGTGGGTAAGGATGAAGCAACATAGAGCACGGCACATACAGGCATGATCTTTGGCAGTTTGTCCCATGTGACCCTTATCTATTGGCAGGTATGTTGAAATAGACATATGTTCCCAAATATGTATGAATGGCACTTTCTGCCCAAAATAATAAAAAGATGGAAGCACTGAAGGAGATATAAAACTAACATCTGTCCTCCAGCTATGTAGGAACAAATAACTGCATGTAGAGCTAGAAGTTCTTCTCTGGCTGTCAGACTTAAACTGGCAGCAGTGATTTTGGATACCAAGGCTAGTGCCTCATTACTCCAAATTAGCTAATTGAGTTTTTGTTTGTTATAGTTGCAGTGATATGTACTTCTTGATCTGTGTTGCTTTTCCACAGTTGAGTTTGTTTCACAGGACTGTCACTGTGATGGGTCACGGGTAGTGATAAAATCGATTTGCAGAGATTGTTGCAAGTTTCTTGATCAGTGGGTTTGTGTTCTGATCCAGCTGTTCACAAAACCTGTTGTTGAGGTTTTTCATATGTTCATCTAGCAGCTCTATGCCTATTTCCCTGTGTTAAAGTCTGTTGTTCCTGTGAAAAGGAGCTCCAGATGCAATCCTTAGGGCCTTGTTCTGTACTTTCTGTAGGGATGATCTGTATTGCTCCTTGCAGCTACTCCATACTGGAGAGACATATGTCAGTGTCGGTCTGATAATTGCCTTGATCACTCTGACTTTGCTCTGGATAGGCATGGTCCTGGTCTTCAGTAGGGGATACAATGCTGCTAGCTTGGTGGGGCGGAGCTGGCGCGCTACCAAGATGGACGCGTTTTAGACTAGCTCCGGACCATACCAGGAGTTTACAGCGTTAAACATGCAGATTTGTGTCTGCTACTGCTTATAACTTATGTGAAGTGGTGAGCAACCTTATAGATGCCATTCAAGAATAGGAGAAGTGCCAAAGCACAGTGTTCCGGTACGCCATCGAGTCTTGAACACGTCTCAGGTGCTCAGCGCTCCGGAGTGGTGAAGGCCCGGAAACGAGGCACGCTAAAGTCAGAGAGCGGCCCTGCACTAGACCCTACCTCGAACTCTAAGTATCTTCATCAGAGTACCATGACCGAGGTGGACGGTGGTGTGGATATGTCCGTCCTGCCTACCAAGGCCGATCTAATAGCCATGTTCAGCGACATGAAAGCTTCATTCCGGAGGGATCTGCAGGAAATCCGGGCCGAGGTGTCGCAGCTTGGGACCCGTGTTGGCGCCATTGAAGATGATAAAGTGGAAACAGATGATCAGTTCCATTCTCTGGAGACCAGGATCATGGAGCAGCAGGATACTATCGACCATCTTCTGTATAGATTGGACGACATTGATAACCGGGGGTGACGGAACAATATACGCATTAAAAATATTCCGGAGGATATCCCCAATAGGTCTCTGGACTCTATTTACAGGACATCTTTCGTCCATTACTGCATATTTCAGACACTCAAACTGTGAAGGTGGATAGAGTGCACAGGGCCCTCAGACCACGCGGGGGCCCGAGTGATTGCCCGAGAGACATCATTTGTTGTCTGCATAACTACAAGTACAAGGAGATGGTAATGAAGAACAGCAGAGCGCAACCCGCTCTGTTCTTCGAGGGGATAGAATTTCAGATTTACCAGGACTTGTCCCCGTATACTCTGCAGCAGAGAAGGTCTCTTAGGCCCCTCACTGAGCATCTCTCTTCTCTATCTATCAAGTATCGTTGGGTGTTCCCTTTTAACCTTCAGGCCCACCACAACGACACCACTGCGTACATCCGATCCATGGATGAGGCGGATACCTTCTGCATGGCTTTGCAGATCCCACCTGTACCAGAGAAGAGTGCGGAGGAGAAAGACAGGCAAAACGCTACTCGGGCAGGGGACGCTATGGCTCGAGATCACAGATGCAGAAGGCCTGAGAAGTCCGAACCGGCATCTAAGGAATAACTGGTGGCTGCATCTCCAGGTCTCTGTGGCGAGGCCAGATGATCTGTTCTGCTGCTGCATCTATTCGGGATGATAAGTACCATTTTGAACTTTATCTATGCAGCCCTCACGGCTCCTCTTGGTCCATGAGTGAAGATTGTGTGACTGGACATGTTCTGGGGATTCTGGGGGTTGATTTGCCGAATGCTGGATTGTAGAATGTTGGCTTGGGCGGTGGTCATATGCTTTGATACCCCCGTCGGCTATTCATTTGGCCCCACTGTACACCCTTTGCTTGTTTCTAAGCGCTGGGCGTTGGAATCCACCATACTCTGGGGCCGGTTGAATGGCGGACCAGCACGGGTTTGGGAGGCAAGTGGAGTGGGGTCATGTGGAGGGTTGGTCTTAGTCTTTTCCCTTGTGGTTGGGGGTTTGGGAGATGCTACCTGGAGGATTACAGGGGCTGGGGGGGGCGTGGGGTCTCCCTTCCCTTCAGCCTAACCTGCTCTAGCTGGCCCCCGTCGAGGACTTGGCCAGGCTTCTGGCATGGGTCGCAAGAGGGAGTGCTATAGCTTACCCTTTACACGGAAGTATTGGGTCCCGTCCCCCTCTGGAGTGAGATCCTATAGGGGACTACATACATGCTATTTTCAGGCCACTTTCTTTTATTGACTCCCAAGACGGGACCGTCTGGCGGCGGCTGTTGGGTAGGGGAGGCTCCCTTGTTGATGATACCTGGCCTTATAGGCTTAAAATTTACTTCCCAGGACTCGGGTTTATGTTCATTACTAATTGTTCATTACTTGTGGATGCACTGATGGAAGGGGAGGTCGGAGGGGGCTCCGGAGATCTACGGGAAGCCAGGGGGGGCGATACGCTTCCCTGGTGACCCGAGCTCCGTACGGGACGTATGCAGTTCTGTTATAAAATGTTTTTCCTCTAATGTTGATGATGTTGCTCATTACTGTTAGCTGACATAGGTGTGTTTTCACTCACTGAGCAGGGGGGGGCTGGCGGGGTGCTTGCCTTGCTGGGTGCCGCGCGGGCCCTTACCTGTTGGTTTAGCTTGTGTACGTTTACTCCTTGGCGTGGTCACAATGGCTTTGCCATATGTATTCTGGTTCTAGAGAGAATAATATTTGTTCCCTCCTATCTGGTGGTCCTTCCCCCTGGTCCCCGCAGATGGAGATCCTAGTTTGGGTGGAGGGCATCAGAGGCATCGGGGTCCTTACCTGCTGCCGTTGATGCTGTCTCCTATGTTGAGTACAGTTTCTGTCTGGTTTTCAATTCCTTTGTGTTACCCCTCCCCATCTATTTCCCTTCTTCTACTCTTTCCACTTTCACTTTTTTCTTGGGGCTCCTTGTGGGGTCGCGGCTCGGCCCTGGTCGTGACGTCCGGTCATGAATGATCGTGGTGCTGTGCGCTGCTGCTCCTATAATGTGAGGGGACTTAATGTACCAGAAAGACAGAGTATGTTGCTCCTGGAGGCCATAAGAGAACGTGTTGGGGTACTGATGATTCAAGAGACGCATTTCACTGGAGCTAGACACCCGCGGCTTAGTCACCCTCACTTCCCGCATCAGTGGTATGCTACTGCAGGGTCCAAATGCAAGGGGGTAGCCACCCTGGTTTCTCGTTTCGTCCCTTGGGAATTTGTATCTAGTTATGCGGATCCGGGGGGACGCTTCCTTTTGGTCAAGGGGAGAATACACTCTACCTTAGTGACGCTGGTTAATGCATAGTTCCCGAACACGTGGCAGCTCACATTTTTATGTTCGCTTTTGGATAAATTAGACTCCTTTCGTGAGGGGCTGTTGTTGATAGGAGGAGACTTTAACTTTCCTCTCAATCCTGCGGTGGATTGCATCCCTGCATCCTCCTCCTATACCACTAAGTCTATTCGTAAATTCTCCTTGCTACTTTCCTCTAATAATCTACTATCTTCCCTCAAGGTATTGGAAGCGTTGCACAAGAGTTCCCTGGACCCGGCTCTGGGAGAGAAGGTTCATGCGTTGCGCTCTGACATAGCGTAGCACCAGAGACAGGCATGCCTCAAATCGTTTATGTGGTTCAAGTATAATCATTACCTATTGAGGGGAATAAGTCAGGGAAGTTGCTGGCTAAGATTGTTAAAGTCAAGCGGTCGCAGGTTCATGTAGCAAGGATCCGGGATTCCTCAGGGTCTTTGCTGATTAAATATGATGAGATTGCAGATGTTTTTCGGCAGTTTTATACTTCACTGTATAATCTCAGAGAGGATGCTGATCCTGCAGAAGTGGAAGCTAGGCGACTTCGGATTAGATCCTTCTTGGAGAAGCATCTTCGGAGGAGATTTTCCCAGCAGGGCATCTTGCCGCTGGAGGCAGCCTTTACTCAAGAGGAGGTTAGAAAGGTACTGCGTGGACTTCCCCCTGGCAAGAGCCCTGGTCCAGATGGACTCCCTATCACTTATTATAGGGTATTCGCAGATGACCTGCTGCCAGTGATGGTGGATAACTTTAATGCTGAATCAAAGTTGGAGACTACGAATATAGGGTGTCGGGGTTTGCGGACGATATTTTGATGTCCTTGTCATACCCTGAGACCTCAATTCCTCCGTTATTGAAGCTGTTGGAGGAGTATGAAGACCTTTCGGGATCCAAGGTGAATTATTCAAAGTCGGAACTACTGAACCTATCCGTTGACCCGATGTCACTATCCAGAATGAGGAGTACATTGCCCTTTGTGTGGGCTAAAGGCTCTATGACTTACCTTGGGGTTCGCATATCCACTCGCGTACAGGACCTTTTCCAACTGAATTACTTGCCTTTGGAAGCCAAACTTAAAACGGATTTGGCATCTTGGCAGGGGCTTTGATTGTCATGGTTTGGTCGCGTCAACCTTCTTAAGATGATACTGGTCCCTAGGGTATTATATCTCCTCCAGACTCTCCCGATCAGGGCCCGGAGATCCTTTTTGCTTAGACTCCAGTCCATGATGGTGCGGTTTGTTTGGGGATCTTCCCGCTCTAGGTGTAGTGTTATGACTATGAAAAAAGCTAGGGGTAGAGGAGGGCTCGGGTTCCCTGACCTGATCCAATACCATCACGCTGCTGTTTTGGCCACCTTAGCTGATCTTTGTGATTGCTCTACCCAGCATGACTGGGTTCTTATTGAAATGGTCCCGCATTCGAATATTTCCCCACCCCAGCTTCTCTTTGTTAAGGATAAGTTTATCCCGGGGGACCTTCGGAGCTCCCCTATGCTAGGCTATCTATTGACATTGTGGCAGCGCCTGGGGAGGCGGTGGGGATGGTCGCCATACCCTTCCCCCCACCTGAGCTTAATTGGGAACCCGGAGTTTGAACCTGGTATGGAACGGGCAGCTTTTAGGACATGGGAGGAGGCTGGTCTCCATTCCCTGAGAGCTTGGGGGGAGGGGCCTGTGGCCCCATCTTTTGAGGCTCTCCGTAGCTCCCATCAGATTCCTACAACGGAGTACTGGAGATACCGACAAATTCGACATTATGTATCGACTATCTTGCGTGGAGGTCAGTTACTCCGTTCGTTAACGGAAGTGGAGGGGATGATCTTCTCACGGGAGTTCAGACTGAAGTCTCTCTCTAAGCTTTGCAAGATATTAGCGGCCAAGGATAGATCACCGCCTGGCTATGTGCTAGCTTGGGAGTCTGACCTGGGTGATACTGGTTTGAGAGGTGAGGAGACTTGGTCGAAGATATTCGCTCTCCACAGGGGCTTGCCGGCAGATGTTCCATCTCAGGAAAACCAATATAAAATAATATCACGCTGGTACCTTACACCAGGTAGACTAGCTAAATTTGGAGATGGTCGGGGGAGCAATTGCTGGCGGTGTGCAGACGCGATGGGCCCACTGGTGCACATGTGGTGGACTTGTCCGGTGGTCCAGGAGTACTGGTCGGGAATTCTTCGGTTTGTGGAGGAGATATGGGAGTTCGTAGTCCCAGCGGATCCTCTACTCTGCTTGTTTTCATATCATCCTCAGTTTCCTCCTTCCTCTTTTCCTCTAATTCATTTTCTTCTCTCTGCCGCCAGGATGGAGATCTCTGCATGCTGGAGGTCCACATGTCTTTCGCCTAAGTCCTCTTGGGTATTGCGGGTGAATAAATATAGGGACATGGAAAAATTACATGCAGTCCGGATGAACCGCTTGAGTCCCTTTAGGGAGATTTGGACTCATTGGGAGCGCTGGGACGGTGCGGCCACTGTTGCGGGGAGTGACACTGCATTGCCACACTTCAGCGCTGGAGATTGAGGCCAGGGTTGTATTCCACAATTAGTCATATTGGGGGGCGGGGGCGCAGCATCTTGGTGGGGGCGGGCGCTGCGGGCAGGGGTCGGGCCTCACCGGGAGTCCTCTTTCTTCTTCTTTTTTCCTTTTCCTTCCCCTTCTTCTTCTCCCTTTCCTTTCCCTTCTTCCTTGTCTCTTTCCTCCTTCTCCTCCCTTCCCTCCTCTCCTCCTTTTCTTTGTTCTCCTCTTTTTCCTCTCTCCCCTCTCCTTCTTCCCTCTTTTCCTTACTTATCTTCTCCCTCTTTTTCCTTCTTCCCCCTACCTTCCCCTTCCCTTTCTTTGTCCATACTACTACTCAAGGTTGTACGCTAGGATTGAGGCCGGGTCTGGCTCACGCATGGGTACCCAGTGCACATAGCTCTTAAGGTTAATACCTGACTTATAGGTCACCATCCTTGCAGGCATGATTTCTCATACAATTTATGGTAACTGGTTTCGCCCATATGTGGGTTTGGACCCACCAACCATAATCTATGTTATCCTTGATGTCACTCTATATTGTGGCTGTGTATCCTGCAAATGTCAACTCAGAGATGTCTACCTTTTAGAATGTTACTGTGCCTCACATATTGTTACTTTGTAACTTGATTGAATTTATCAATAATTTTTTTTTTTTTTAAAACAATGCTGCTAGCTTGGTTGTTGCTTTCTGTTGTGTCCTCTCAATGGGATTTCTCCATGTTAGCTTACTATCTAGGGGTACCCCCAGATAAGAGCTGCTGGTCTCCAACTTGATGGTCTCTCCGTCTAGGTGGATTTGCAGGTATTCTCTGATGTTCTTTCTGGTGAACAGCATAGCTGTAGTCTTGCTGGTGTTGAGTCCTATTTGCCAGTCTCTGTACCATGATAATAGCTTGTTCAGCGCTGCTTGGATGTTCTTTGCCTCGCCTTCTCACTGAAAGACTGCGAGATGACAGCAACGTCATCGGCATAGAGTGCTAAGTTGGTCTTGTAGAGGTCAGTTGGAATGTCGTTTGTGAAAAGGTTGAACAGGAATGGACCAAGGATTGATCCTTGAGGCACACCTGCTCAAATAGGTCGTGTAGTTGAGATCTCCTCTCGCACAGCCACATGGAATGTCCGATCTGACAGGTAGCTTGCCATTAGGTTGACTAGGTAATTTGGAAATTTCAGGTTGATCATCTTTTGTAGTAGTCCTTTATGCCATACTCTGTCAAAAGCCTTGGCCACATCCAGGAAGACTACTCCAGTTGATTTGTGGATGTTGAATCCATGACTTCTCTTATCCACAACTCGTAGCAACTGATGGTTTATTGAGTGTTCCTTCCGAAATCCAAACTGCTCGTTTAGTAGAAGGTTTCTGCTACATGCAAAGTCACTGAGTTGTGCTAGTAGAATATTTTCCAGGAGTTTTCCTAAGCCAGAGAGCAGACTTATTGGATGATAACTTGTAGGATCCCTTAGTGGTTTTCCAGGTTTTGGAAAAACAATGACCTTGGCCTCCTTCCAGGGCTTGGGGAAGTGCTGGAGTTTTACATTGCATTGGAGATTTCGGCAACGTGTTCCATAGCCGCAGGTGGTAGCTTCTTGATTGCCAAGTTTGTTATTCCATCGCTCCCTGGTGCTTTGTCGTTTGCCAGCTTCTCTGCAAGCTGAGTTCATTCAGTCCTTGAACACTTTTTAAGGCTCTCCATTTCTTCCTCAGGTGGGTGTTTGGCTAAATGCCTTGAAATACTTTGCTCCACCTCACGTGTTAGCCTGCTGGCTTGGTTAGGCATGAATGAAGCTTCAAGTATGTCTGCCAGCACTTCTGCTTTGTCTTTGTTGCTGCATGCAAGGTGAGTTCGGCCCTGTATAGATGGACTTGGTTCCTTCCTTCCAGTCAAGCGTCGGGCCATTCTCCATACAGAGTGGTCAGATTCCTTCAGCTTGCTTGCTGCAGCCTCCCATGTTTCTTCCCGGTATTGGCTTACTTGTTTACTTAACAGCCTTGTTAGTGATTTGTATTTCTCTAGTAGGTTAGGTGTGCGGTATTTCTGCCAGTGTCACCGGGCCTGTTTTTTCTCAGCAACTGCTTGCTTGAGCCCGCTTTGCAAGTCGTATATGGAGCATCGCTTTGGCACGCTGTTTGTTTAGAGCCTGTTGAACTGCAGTGGTGAAGTTTTTGACTCCTTCATCAATAGCTGCCTTTGTGAGCCAGCAAGCACAAAGTTGTTCTCTGTACAATCCCCAGTCTGCCCTTCTGAAGTCATATCTCAAGGTTTGCTGACAGGTTTCCATCTTATTTCCAACGGTTATGGCTACTGGGTTATGGTCCGAAGTCAGCTCAGCCAGAGTTTCCAGCTCGACAGATTGCTGAGGGTTCTTATGCAGCAAGATGTCCGGTACATCAGGATTGTGTCCTGCTGTGGCTGGATAGTGGGTTGGGTCAATTGGTCCGGCTATCACAAAGTCACTTTTCCAAGCAAGGTACGCCCCTTGAGGTTGGGTGTCCTGTAGTTCCAACACTGATGCTTGGCATTTAGGTCTCCTCCAATAATGGTTGCAATAGTAGAGTTCAGCAAGGCATCTATGTCTCCCAGGTGTAGCTTTGCTTTAGGAGGGCAGTATGCAGCTATCAGTCTCAAAGGTCTAGCTGTAGTTTTGACCTGTACTCCTGTAGCTTCAATGCTCCTAAGAGGTGGTAGCTCAATCTCATGATGATTGAACTGTGTGTTAACAATTACAGCGGTCCCACCTCCTCGTCCTGCAGTTCGGTCTGTACGGTATACCATATGGTTTGCTAGGCTCAGCTTGTGGCTTCTCTGGAGGTGGGTCTCTGTCAGCAGGGCTGCCCCTACAGTCCGTGCCTCCATCAGATGAAGGTGTTCATCTGTCTTCTTGTTGATGCCGTTTGCACTCCACATCAAGATGACACCATGTATTCACCAAAGAAACTTCCTTTTGATTATAAATATTCAGATCGATTTCTGGGCAATGCAAGCATTCCAGCTTATCGACAGACAGCCTCCATCAGCGGAGGAGGCTGCATAGAGAGACTCAGACTGGCAGACTGCGGCAAGAATGAGGTAATCATAGTCTGCCCGGAAGTAGGCGCGGGACTCTATTTATTCTTCTAATTTCTGTAAACAAGCTCTTAAGAATAACATTTAATGCATATTCACTATATATAAGAAAACTATTTAGACAAAGTTGTTATCACGGTTCCCGTGACTACCTGTCACTCTCTGAGGTGGTGTGTTCCTATTGGCAGCGCTTGTTATGCCCGCCCAGTATGGCCTTCTTAAACTGGGCCTCTGGCACCTGTCAGGTGCCCTTTCGTGGTGTTCCAGTACCAGTGCTTCCGTTGCTGTGTTCCTGTGTACAGATTCGGCTTGTCTGACTATTCTTCTGGTTCCTGCTCCTTGTATGACCCGGCCTGGCTGACGTTCCTGCTCCGTGATTGATCCGGCTTGTCTGACGCTCCTGCTCCGTGTATGACCCGGCCTGGCTGACGTTCCTGCTCCGTGATTGATCCGGCTTGTCTGACGCTCCTGCTCCCTGTATGACCTGGCCTGGCTGACTTTCCTGCTTGGTATCCAGCTTCCTGTGTTCCGGTTCCAGTGTGGCTTCGTCTATGTCGCTTGGCGACATTGTGAACTGTCAGACTTGTGCTTCTTAAAGCTGACCTCCCACTTGCTGAGCTTGTTGCCTTCGTTACCGAGCCTGTCCGTTAACATTTGCTGTGCTTGCTGTCTCAGATACTGGGCATCCGTTAACACTAGCTGAGCTTGTTGCCTCCGTTACCGAGCCTGTCCGTTTTCACTTGCAGAGCTTGTTGCCTCAGATACCGAGCCTCTCCATTAACACTTGATGAGCTCTCACTCTCCTTACCGAGCCATTCGCTACATTTGCAGAGCAGTGGGTTTCTGTTACCATCTACCATTAGCTCTTGCAACATTACGCTTCATTGGCGCACCGGAAGGGTGCTACTGGCTCTGGTCTTACTCGGCTCTAGCAGTGTTGGTGTATCCGTTTACGCACCACGGGGTGCTACTGGCTCTGGTCCCTTTCAGCTCTGGCAGTACGGGTATCCATTGATGCACCAAGGGGTGCTACTGGCACAGGTTCCATTCAGCTCACGCAGTGTCATTAACCCTTTCAGTATTGCAGAGTGCCGTGTCTCCGGTCCCATTCAGCTCACGCAGTGTGCCTATTCCATTACGCACTGCAGAGTGCCCTTGGCTCTGGTATTATTTAGCTCTAGCACCAGTGTTGGTCTTGCTTATCACCAGTCCTTGAGGACTACTAGGCGTTGTCTTACACACCACATCAGAGACTGATTATTTGCATTGGACTTAACCCTATCCTTACTCTGTTCCATTGCTTGTATGCATTGCTCTTTATCCATACTGTGTCTGCTATATTACCATATTGCCTTCAGTTACGTGTAATTACCTATTTCTGCCCTTAGGGGGCTGTGTTCCTCATTTATTCTAAATAAAACTGTGTTTTATTTTTTACCTCTGGTCTGAATAACCGTTACAGTTGTAAAGGGGTGATACATCCCCTTTAATAAACAAAAACAATGGGCCCAGAACTGAACCCTATGGCATCCCACTTATAACTTTAGACCAATTTGAAAAGGTTCCATTTACAACAACTCTCTGCCATCTATCATTTAACCAGTTCTCAATCCATGTACAGATAACACCGCCCAGACCGAAGCCTTTTAATTTATGCAGTAACCTGTTGTGAGGCAAATCAAAGGCTTTTGCAAAATCCAAGTATTCTATATCAACAGCAATTCCCCTGTCCAAATTACTACTTACTCTTTCATAAAATGCAAGTAAATTAGTCTGACATGATCTATTTTTCATGAAACCCTCCTGATTCCTACTAATGATATTGTTTGTCTTCACATAGTTCTGAATACTGTCAGTTAGTAACCCTTCTAGTACCTTGCCCACTATGGAAGTCAAGCTCACGGGTCTATAATTTCCTGGTTTGGATCTTGCTCCCTTTTTAAACAATGGAACTACATCAGCTTTCCTCCAATCACAGGGCACTATGCCTGATGAAAATGAATTAATAAATATTAAAGTATAATGGTCTTGATATTACTGAAATAAATTCCTTAAGTATCCTTGGGTGTATACCATCAGGTCCAGGTGTTTTATTCACCATAACCCTTTCCAGCCTCTTTTGGACCTTGTCCTCAGTAAGCCATGCACATGATGGAGGAAACTCTGTGGTCTTGTCTGTTTGCCCATAGTCTGTCATTGCTGCTTCCTTTGTATATACTGAAAGCAAAGGATGTATTTAGGGTGTCAGCCATAGCCTTATCCTCTTTATTCAATTCACCTGTCTCAGTCCTAACAGGTTCAATATCAACCTTAATTTTTTTGTTATTAATATACTTGTAGAATTTTTTAGGGTTTTTCTTGACCTTGTTTGCAATATTTCTCTCATTTTCAATTTTAGCTAGCTTAATTGCTTGTTTGCAGATTTTATTACATACTTTATATTTTCTAAATGATGCATCTGACCCATTTGACATAACACTTTAAAACCCTGTTTCTTATTTATCTGCACACCTCATTATTAAGCCACATTGGTTTCACTTTACCCCTCTTGTGCTTATTCCCCAATGGTATATATTGATATTTATCTAGGAGCATTTAAACACATTCCATGATTTCTGTGCATTTTTATCTTTGAAAATAACATCCCACTGAATATCCTTTAAAGGGATTGTAATGTCCCAAAAAAACAAAACAAAAAAAAGTCCCGTTTTGTAGAGTTTAAAATATTAATCAATACACTCCAAACTCTCTCTCTCAAACCGCTATGGTTTGAGAGATATAGGGATTCAAAGTTCCCCCCCTCTTCTCCTGACGTCAGCGTCTATCTGACAGCAGGAGATTCCGGTCCAGGGACCAGCAGGCGGCTCTGCAGCACAGCCGGAATCGCATTACTTAAAAATAATTCATTCATTGGAAAGGCCTACAAAGTGTGTTTGCAAACCAGGCACACTTTTTAGACCTTTCCAATTAATGAATTCTTTAGCAATAATGCCATTTCGGTTCTGCTGCAGAGCCTCCTCGAGTCATACAACTCAATTCTCCTGCTGTCAGCTGACATCAGGAGAAGGGGAGGGAGTGGGGAACTTTGAATCCCTATATCGCTCAAACAATAGCGGTTTGAGAGATAGGATTTGGAGTGTATTGATTAATATTTTAAACTCTACAAAACAGGACATTTTTTGGGGACATTACTGTCCCATTTATACTTCTTTTAGCTTAGTAAAATTAGCATTTTTAAAATTAAATGTTTTAGTTAATCCTTTGCTTTTGGGGTTCTCATAGCAAATTTAAAAGGATACCATATTGTGGTCACTGCTGCCCAAATATTCCTTACTTGTAAATTGTTTATCATGTCAGAATTGTTTGAGAGCACTAGGTCAAGCAAGGCCTCTTTCCTAGTTGGCTCCTCTACTAGTTGGGACATACAATTATCATACCTAAAAAATAATTTCCCTTTGTTGTGCCGGAAGTCATATTGCTCCACTCAATTTCAGGATAGTTGAAATCTCCCATTATAATTACCTTTGCTGACCTAGAAGCCTTTTCTATTTGCAGTAAAAGTTGGGCTTCCTCCAACTCCCCAATATTAGGTGGCTTGCAGCAAATCCCCACTATCATTTTTAATATGTGTACCCCCAATGTGAATTTCAACCCACAAGGCCTCTACCTTTTCATTGGATCCTTCACTTAAACTAGGTTTTCAGGTATGCTTTACATACAGGCATACACATCCTCCCCTTTTATTAACCCTATCCCTCCTAAAAAGTGAATAACCCTCTAGATTGACTGCTAAATCATTTGTATCATCTAACTAGGTTTCACACACCAATCAGATCATACTGCTCATGTGTTGCAATCATTTCTAGTTCTCCCATCTTACCAGCCAGACTACGAGCATTTGCATGCATACATTTTATCTTTTTGCCATTCTTAAAGATTTCATTCTTTTGTCAAATGTATTTGTCTTTTATCAGGCTGTAACAATGGCAAATACCTATTAGATAAAGCAGCCCATTCTCTCTCTCCACCCCATGCCCCTTCTCTAATCCCATTTCCTCAATTATACTACCTTTCCCAGCCTGTGTTGCAGCACCCTTCCGCCCTCTTTCTAGTTTAAAGTCTCCTCCAGCCCTCTAACCATCCTAACGCCCAGCACCATGGCTCCCCTTCCACTAAGATGCAATCCATCATGACTATAAAGATTGCCCCCAAGGGAAAAGGTTGCCCTGTCCTCTAGGAACCCAAACCCCTCCTGCTAACACCAAGGCTTTAGCCACACATTTAACTCCCTAATCTCCCGTTGCCTCTTCTAATGCAGAGTGTGGCACAGATAGTATTTCAGAAAATACTACCTTAGAGGTCCTCTGCTTGAAATGATAGTAATGTTTCACAAAAACAGCAGCTCCAATTAATCTTCATAGCAATTGAGCCATAGAGAGTATTATTTAAATACTGTCAGAGTTGTAGTTTAAGCGTAATTGAACAATAAAGTTTCCCCCTTCCGCCCCTTTTACCTAGTGTAAGCCCCCACTCCTCAGATGCGGAATCCAGTCCATAGACCAGACAGCTCACATCAAGGGTCAATATTCTGCTGTGAGAACAATGAATGCCCTGCCCCCCTTGACAGATTTTTCATCTTTTTCCCTTATCTTAATTGAAGATTGTCCCTCTCTGAAATCTACCTGGACACTCCCTGCTGCTCTAAGGTGAGTAGTGTTACACCAGTAAAAGGGGTGGGAAGAGGATACTTTATCATTCAATTACTCTTGAACTACAAATCTGACAGAATTGAAATAACACTATCCAAGACCAAAATACTATGATGATTAATTAGAGCTGCTTTTATTATGAAACATTACTATCACTTTAAGCTTATATCCTATGTCCCTGAAATCCTTCTTAACGGACCTCCATTTTCCACTGACTTTGTCATTAGTACCAACATGTACCATGACAGCCGGGTCATGCCCAGCCCCTCCCAACACTTTATTATTATTATTCTTTATTTATATAGCACCAACTTAATCTGCAATGCTGTACAATAGGGAATAGACATACAGGGATATTAAATAGTAAATCATATGTGAAGAACAGAAGGATCAGAGGGCCCTGCTCCTGAGAGCTTACAGACTAGAGTATTTTATCAACCAGATCAGCCACATGTCGAACATGAGCTCCCGGGAGACAGCAAACTGTTCGATTGTTGCGATCCTGGAGACAAATTACCCTATCTGTCTTCCTAATAATAGAATCCCCTACCACCACCATCTGTCTAGGTCTGCCTGAGTGTCACGTACAAGGCGGATAGGAAACCGTGTGGTGCTGGCTCAGGTTATGGTGCTAGCTTGCGAAGCTGGAGTGCAGAGCTTGTGAGCGGTGACGGCATGCCAGGTACTCCTTTGCTGCACCCGAAGCTGGCTAAAGGTGCTGGTCGCGAAACCAGATTGTTCCACCCCAGTTATGCCGGGGTACAACCAGGATAGGAGTACCTAGGAACCGTTGGAAAACCAGGCCGGCAGGACGGGCGAGATACCAAGCAGAGAGAGCTGGGCAACAGGAATGGTCAAGCGTAGCCGAGGTTCAAGCCGGGAACGGAGATCAAGAGCAGTCAGGAGCAGAGCCAAAGTATCACGGTGCCCGTGATTCGTGCTGCTCTGTGTCTGTCACTTGCTGAGTATTCGTGATTGGCTGTCTGTCATTAGCCCTCCTCACACAGCCTTTTTAAACCCAGGTTGAGCACTTCCAGGTTGCCCTTTCGTGGTGTTTCTGACTCCACTCTGCCTGACCTGCTTGTCAGATCTCTGGGCCTGTTTCCAGTGTTCCTGTATGCTACGTTCCGGTGTTCCTGTACGTTAATGTTCCAGTGCTCCAGCGTTCCTGTATGCTAACGTTCCGGTGTTCCAGCGTTCCTGTATTCCGGGGTTCCTGTGCTTCAGCACCGTGCGGGTTAACCTGTATGAGTTCCTGAGTCTCGTTCTCCAGCTGTCACTTCGGCGACATTGTTCTCCTCGCTATTGCATACACATTGTTGGTTCCAGCGTGCGGACGCCGGTTTACTCCACTAAACCTGGTTGCAATATACATTGTTGGTTCCAGCGTGCGGACGCTGGTTTGCTCCACTACACCTGCTTGCAATACACATTGATGGTTCCAGCGTGCGGACGCTGGTTTACTCCACTAAACCTGGTTGCGATATACATTGTTGGTCCCAGCGTGCGGATGCTGGTTTACTCCACTAAACTGGTTGCGAGATACTTTGTTGGCTCCAGCGTGCGGACGCTGGTTTGCTCCATTAAACCTGGTTGCGATATACATTGTTGGTCCCAGCGTGCGGACACTGGTTTACTCCACTAGACTGGTTGCGAGATACTTTGTTGGCTCCAGCGTGCGGCGCTGGTTTGCTCCACTAAACCTGGTTGCGATATACATTGTTGGTCCCAGCGTGCAGATGCTGGTTTACTCCACTAACCTGGTTGCGATATACATTGTTGGTTCCAGCGTGCAGACACTGGTTTGCTCCACTAAACCCGGTTGCGATATACATTGTTGGTTCCAGCATACGGTCGCTGGTTTGCTCCATTAAACCTGGTGGCGCTATTTACCATTAGTCCCAACGTGCGGACGTTGGTTTGCTCCTGAACATCCAGTACTGTGGTCAGTCGCTGTCCACTTCCTTGCAGTTGTCTGATTATCCCTGGCAATAGACTTCTGCTGATTTAGACCTCTATACTTATGCTCTCTGCTGTCTTAGTCACCTGACAGCTGGTCTACTTGCTCAGGCTGCCCTGCCTGGTATTGGTGAGGCCGGTAGAACCTTGACGATACCATCCTGTAGATTGCCTCACCCGGTATTGGCAGGGCCGGTAGAGCCTACTACAGTACTCCCTTGGGCTGCCCTGCCCGGTATTGGTAAGGCCGGTAGAACCTTGTAATTCACCATCTTTAAGGTTGCCTTACCCGGTATTGGCAGGGCCGGTAGAGCCTACATTCAGCATTCCATTGGGCTGCCTTGCCCGGTATTGGTAAGGCCGGTAGAACCGGTATAAGTCATCTCATGGTTGCCTTAACCGGTATAGGCAAGGCCGGTAGAGCCTGTCATTAAAACTGTCACTTGGGTTGCCTTGCCCGGTATTTAGGTAAGGCCGGTAGAACCTATTGTATGTTCTATTACTGTTGTATTGTTATGTATGTTTATCCTACGGAGATTGCCTTTAACTTTTAATAAAGTTAAGTTATTTTACCAAACCTTAAATCTGAGAGTCTTCAAAAACTGTGACACAAAGGTCAAGCCGGGAACGGAGATCAAGAGTGATCAGGAGCAGAGACAAAGGTCAAGCTGGGAACGGAGATCAAGAGCGGTCAGGAGCAGAGCCAAAGGTCAAGCCGGGAATGTAGATCAAGAGCGGTCAGGAGCAGAGCCAAAGGTCAAGCCGGGAATGGAGATCAAGAGCGGTCAGGAGCAAAACCAAAGGTCAAGCCAGGAATGCTGATCGAGAGTGGTCAAGAGCAGAGCCAAAGGTCAAGCCAGGAATGCTGATCAGCGCAGACAGACAGAGGTCCAGAGCCCAGAACATAGCCAGAAACAAACTTGTGAACGGGCGCCCTAAGCCTGGGGCAGCCCATTTAAATACTACGGCTAACCAATGGATCTGCTGGGAGAGAGGGGCTAGACTGGGAGCCGCACGAGAGAGGAGGAAACGACAAATAGAGCGCCAGGCCGGACGCATGCGCATCCGTCAAGCTGAAGGCGGATGGGAACTGCGCAACCTGATCGCGCCGAGACCCGGAAGAAGAGTCGCCGCGTGATAGAAAGAGACGCGGCCAGGGAGAGCAACCGTAACAGTGACACTGAGTCCCGGATCCCATCCATGCTAGACGGGCTGTTCCCCCGGCTGTTAGAGAGAACAGTCCTCTCCAGCAAAGGTATTCATGTGTCAACATTCCCAACATCATTACACAATGTAGCAAATCTGTTAGGGTTAGTGAACACATGAGTCTCCTCCCTATTCCTCTGTCCCCCCTTGCTATGTATAACTGTAAACCATCTGGCTACCTGCTCTTCTGCAGTTTCCACCCCCAGTACTACCTACCACCAGTTCCTGTTGCTCAGTCAGCAGACCCCTCTCAAGATTGGCTCTGTCCATTCAATTACCATTTTTCAACATATCTCGCTCACCCTCGATTAGTTATACAGTTTTTCTTCCAACATACCTCCCAACATTTCGGATCGTTAAAGAGGGACACTTTTTGCTTTAGGTTGTACTGCTGGGGGAGTGGCTGGAGGACGGGGCATTATCAATTTTTTTTTTTCCAAGACCTACTGCCACTTCTTTGTTGAACTGAATAAATGATTTAAAGTGTTAGTAATGTCCCATAAATTTTTTTTATAGATTTGTAGAGGGAAAAAAAAATCTAATTGCCACAAACCCAATCTCTCAAAACGCTATGGTTTGAGAGATATTCACAGTCAAAGTTCCCCCTTCTGACGTCTAGCTGACAGCAGAAGATCCCAGTCTGGGGACCAGCCGGTGGCTCTGCAGCAGAGCCGAAATCCCGTTATTAGGAAATAATTACTTCATTGGAAAGGTCTACAAAGTGTGCCTGGTTTGAAAGCACACTTTGTAGACCGTTCCCACAAAGTAGTTATTTTCTAATAATGGGATTTCGGCTCTGCTAAAGAGCCTCATTGTGTGGACCTACACAGATCTCCTTCTGTCAGCTTTACAGTTGACATCAAGAGAAGGGGAGGGAAGGGTGAACTTTGAACACCAATATCTCTCAAACCATAGCAGTTTGAGAGATGGAGTTTGCGGCAATGAGATTCTTTTTTTACACTCTACAAATCTATAAAATAAATCTTTATGGGACATTACTAACACTTTAAAACAAGACCAACGTATTTTATTTACACATACTAATCTATTGTCACATATATTGTAGTTTAACAAACATTAATGCGAGTTTTATTGCTGAAGAGCAACGTGATATATGTATATAAACACCACACAGCCCGATCTTCTAAATAGAGATACACGAGGGTAGAAAAGGGGAAAGTATGATTTGGGTCGCAAACAAGGACACTTGGGAGGTATGTTCCAGCATGTAAAGTTGTTGAATGAGATTGCCCCTTTCCTTTTTTCTACAAATCAATATAAAGGTTTTCATTAATCCAGAAAAAAACGGATTTACTGCTTCCTACAAAGTACTTAAACCATTAACAAACAGTTCCACGATAACGTGCCTTGATAATCATGCCCAAACTCAAAATGGTTGCTTCTTTCAGGTGAGTAGTGAAATAATGGACTCGATGACCTTTGCATAGACGCCACATATCTATTTTATTTGTCGAGACAAAGTCACCATGCTCCAAGAAAAAAACATGCCTATTGTACTCACTTATAGATTTAAAGCTAGATGTACATATCACTACAATCCACGATACCGTATCATTAAGACGAACGGCTATTAAACAGCAGCCTTTACGATAAACAGACGGCTCCACTGCTTATATTCTGTGGCCAGGAAGTAGCCATCAGTTCTCCCCCTAGCGTTTGGAACTTTGCGGTGTGGACAAGAAATACATCTTTTCTATGCGACGAACTACTCAACGCGTCTCTAGGCAACCTTCTTCCAGCAGTCTGATTGGACAGGAGACTGCTTCCGCTCGTTTCAAACTAGCTGTACGGCGGCTGATTTTGTGACATACGTTATTGTCTTCACCGTTTTTATATTACTGTAAAATGGAGGGGGAGGAGGTTATGGCGCCCCCAGCGGACCGCACCCCGCCCCCCGAAAAAGCGAAGCCCAAGAAAAAGAGCGGAATTAAAAGGAAGTCCTCTGTGTGCAGTTTGGCAGGTGTGCCGTCCACCCCGGAGGGCGAAAACTCCAGGAGGTACGGGTGTTTCAGGGGCAGCGCAGGGATGGGACATAGTTTTTGATTTTTTGGCGATGCAGAACATACTGTTACATTAATTCCCAATATGTATATATAATAAATACACTACTCTCTTTATATATGTATACAGACTCCTGAAGTAATATTCCAAATGGATTGGTAGTGGTATCACTTGAGATCAACGTCAGATCCGTTTAACTTTAAGTGTTGACACTGTCTTGACACACACACGGGTTTTCCATATTATAAGCGTGTATAATTAGACGTAGATTCATTACACTGTTTACACAAAAATAAGCTGTTTTGCCTTGTGTGTTTTGGGCAGTAGAGCCAGTGCCTTGTTCTTCCAGTTAGTCTACTACTACTACTACCTCCATTATTATTACTCTTACCATATCACTTCTAACGACGAGATTGAAGATGAGCTCTTATTCAGATTCTCTGTAATATTGTTAAAGGGTTAATACCCTTGGGCTGTGCATTTAAAAGTGCTGTTTCAAGAATATGAATTAGTAGGCAGTGGATTCAAAAGTGAAATGCATTTGGAGGGAGTCCTCCATCAGGGTTGGGAAACCTGAGAAGCATAGTGTACTAAAATGTTAAATCTGCTTCCTAAATTGTGAGCATATTTTATATACACCTCCTGTATATGCATCCCTAGTCTTCACCCCCCGGTTTTCTTTTTGTAAATCTTTGTGCAAAATACATATATGTGTAGCCTCAGTGCAGGTTTTTTGAAAACTGTAAGCAGTTTGCATGTTTAAGTCCTACTTAATTATCATAACTATCTATTTGCCAATTACCTTTGCCAGTGCTGCTTTTGATTGCTTCGAATGCCTGAAGGGTACACAACGCATTGGTTTGTGGTTGCATTGCGTACCCGTCTGGCGCTCAAAGGGTTAAAAGATCAACCTCCTGTTAGAAATTCTAAAAAAGGGGGCAGGCACAGGTATTTTATGTGCAGATGTAATTTAAAGGAACATTAGATTGCACATTCTAAATGGTATGTCACATTGAGCATAACCATTCATACTGGAAGATTTAGAATGGCATACTTGCCAAGTCCGTTACCTGCACAACCTCTTGCCAAACTCTGAAGGGTCTGGTGAAGGCTTTACTTTTACTTGCTTGGCTGCCAGGCCTACAGTATATGAGCTGGAACAATCTTCCAACCCATAAGTATTTGGAAAAGGGAAAATACAATGGCCAAATATTGGGAGAGCTCCGCTATGAATTAAAAAATCTAGTCCTGTTAGACCTTACTGTAATTCCCCAAGGGAAGGTTGCAGTATAGTTAGTTTGTGAGTTTCATGTGGGTAATTCACATAAAAAAGATAGTACTATTATTATTCTTTATTTATACAGCGCCATCTAATTCCGCAGCGCTGTACAATAGGGAATGCACATACAGAGATATTAAATAGTAAAAAATCAAATGTGGAGAACAGAAGGATCAGAGGACCCTGCTCGTGAAAGCTTACGGTCTAGAGGAAGGACTGGAAAACCAACGCAGAGTACGTCTAAGCTCAAATTGAAAAAGTCCAACTGATACTTTGATATTGTAAACCACACTCAAAAATGGGTAATTTCATATTAACAGAAGGCCTCTCCCGCCTCATTAGATGAGCATAGGTTACAGATATCTCAAGTACATTCTTCGTCATCATCCTTATCGGTCTAGGTCTTGATTACATTACCTTCTCATCTAATCTTTGCATGAGATGTAACAATACTGAAGGAAAAACACATAATGAGGAATCTTTAAGTGTAGTATTATCAGGGCACACAGCAAGAAAAGTACTTCTACCCCTTCCAAGAGTCAGGTACTTGACTGAATAAGAGGCAATCCAGACTCTCAGATTTGAACTTGCATGTATTCTGCATGTGATATACTCCATGACGGATAGGGTTTCCTCTGTGACACCTTCAAGATGTTTCATTTCAATTCTATATTCATTCCCTTGTCACATGGAGTAAACAAGGAGACAAATTCTAGAAGTAATATGCATCAAAATACACAACTCCCTGGACAGATACTTAGCTTGTGACAGGTATATACAAGCCTTTCAAACACAGGGATCCATAATGTTTTTCTTCATAAAGAGCTTTTCCTTGTTGTGAAAGAAAAAAGAAAACTCTACCTATGCAGATAAAGGAAAGAGCACTTATTGGTACTACCAATGTACATTTCTTAAAAACAACAATATAGCTCTAAAGTAGCAAAGGGTACCCTTATAAAATACAATAATTGACAATATATATATAAAACAATGGTATGCAAATTATTCAGTACTAAGCCCAGAAGAAGTGTAACAATGTACATGAAATGCGTTGGAAATTGAGTAAAAATATTTTTAGCTACTCTACTATTACAGATTGATCCAACGACCTCCGCAATTTACATCTGAATTGTCTGCTATGGAGATCTAGACAACAGTAGCAATTGTCTGGGGCCTCTGTTTGGAGATCCAGCAGGAATTTGTATAGTGGAATCTAGACTGGAGAGTTCTAGACCAGTAGACTCGGCGCAACACTCCCCGACCCTCACAGAGAATGTTGGAGACCATCACCAGTACCGCCTGGCATAGGCAGTAAAGAAAGATTGCAGGTGAAAGAGTCTAAATCCTATCATCCCTCGATTATAGCGGTAGTCCAAGGAGGAGAAGTGAGTGGTTTGGACGGCAGACTCTTGATCTGTATACTCTGCCCGTTATACTCTCCTATTTCTATGGACACGGATGAAATATTTCCATCTGCGAGTACATCTCGTCCTGAGAGGACATCGTGTCTGCCATATTCCACCAAAAGGAATCAAATGAATCTACAATCACGGATATGGGAGACTTCCTACAGGACTGTAGGTAGAGTCCCAAGTACCCATCTATATCTTTGTCTACTATACCATCTTACAAACAGCGGACTTTAATTATATACGTGGTAAGACCGGCATTATACCGGTTATTTCATTTGATATTATTCACAGATACTGTATACTATACAGACTTCCTATTCTAGTTAGATATCTGTTCAAGTGGATTATCAATTGCATTCATTGTTTTATATATTGTCAATTATTGTATTTTATAAGGGTACTCTTTGCTACATTAGAGCTATTTTTTTTGTTTTTAATACATTTATATTGGTAGTACCAATAAGCGCTCTTTCCTTTATACATATAGGTGGAGTTTTCTCTTTTCTTTCTTGGTATTTATAGACCGGGTACACACTCCTGTCAATATAGGAAATAATAGTAGCATTTATCTGTACAGTCTAAATATTATTGCTTGTATATCCTCTCCTTTATTCTAAGTACCAGCATTTATTGTGAGTGATTTTTATACTAGTCATTTTTTAGTGTCAGGGAGCGCTTCCTTTACCCTGTTTTACAGGGTGTCTTTCTTTCTTTGCCCTTTTCCTTCTTGTGTTTCCTTATCCTTCCCCACTCAGCTTCTCAGGAGTGCCCTCAGTCCACACTCCATTATGGTTCCTGCTAGCTTGCCTGTAGTGAAAAAGAAAATACAAAAAACTCCTGCTAAGAAAAAATATAAAATATTTATTGAACGCTAAAACGTAAAATAAATTTCACATTTCATAAAACAAACATTTTACATAGTAAAAAAAAAAACAAAAAACCTCCCACTCTAATCACATTCGTAATATGGGGTTTAAGAAGGCGGGAAGTTTTGTCCTTCTCATACCCCATATGACCTAGTTGCCGATCCTACGGGAAGTGTAGGAGCCATTCACCCAACCCTGCAAGAATCCACATGAGATTAGGTATTAATCTCCGTTACATGATTAGCTTGCCAGTAGTCAGGGCCAAACCTTTTAGTTAAAATAGAACTAGGCATTAGTGTTCCTTTTAATCCTAGGTTGGTGCAACCCATATTGTATGCATTATATACCTGAGTACCCTTCCCTTCCCTTCTGATTTAAAGAAAGAAAGGGAAAAAAAATAAATAAAATAGAAATACACTTTTATAATGGAAAAACATTTTAGGGTTTTTATGGCTGCCTTCCTGTTTAATGACAGAAGGAGCAATTAGTGGAGCAGAACATAGGTGGTGTGTTTTTGTGTCAGACTTTGGGTTGTATAAAGTTTGTGTGTTTGTTAAACTGTTTGATAGAAATGATGGTGTATGCATTATATTCACAATCTACCATGTGATATAAATAAAATATGGCAATTTTTGCAATGGTTTCCAAGCTACATTTTGCTTGAATGCCTTTATATAATATGCCCTGGAGTAGGGAAGTACTCGGCTTAAAGGGGCTCTATCACCCCTTTACAACTTTGTGTAAATAGTTTTCTTATATAGCGAATATGCTTTAAAATGTATTCTCTTTCCCCCCCCCCCCCCCCCCCCCGCTTGCTTGCAGAAATTAGATGAAAAATATACAGCCCCGTCTACTTCTGGGCAGGCTGTGGTTACCTGATCCTTGCCGCAGCCTGCTGCTCTGCTTCTCTCTCTATCCAGCCTCCTCCAATGACAGAGGCTGTCTGTAAGCTGGAGTGCTCTCATTGGCCAGAAATCAATCTCTGCCAATCAGAGCGCTCCAGCTTACAGACTGACAGCCTCCATGATCGGAGGAGGCTGGGTAGTGGGAAGGGAGATCCATCTGGACAGTCTTGCTGCTTTGAAGTGACCAGTGTTACATCAGTAAAAGGGGCAGAAGGGGGATACTTTATCATTCAATTATTCCTGAACTACAACTCTGACAGTATTGAAATAACACTCTCCATGGCTCAAAAACTATGAAGATTAATTGGAGCTGCTGTTTTTGTGAAACATTACTATCCCTTTAAAAAGGGGTTGTATCACCAAAAAAAAATATTTTGCCCATAGGTTTTGTTAGTAAAGTATTATTAGGGAAGCTGAAGAATGAGTACTGCATTATTCTGACCGGCACAGCTCTCTGACTGTCTAATTCTCCTCCCACCTCCCTCTCAGCTGCCACAGGGAGCGTGTTCGTTATAGCAAGCTCCGATAAGCTATAATGCTTACCGGTTGCCACAGGATGCTTTTAAATTTTTTTTTTTTTTTTTTTTTTTAAACAAAAATATTGCTAGATAAGGGTTAAAATAAGCTAAACTTGTATAGGGGTGATAGTTCCCCTTTAAGGTGACCATTTGCCTGGTTTATGTCCTCAGCGAAAAACCTTTTTGACCTTTTTTAGTCAGCGCATTCCACGAGTTCGGTGGGTATGTTTTGGGCCTACAGCAGTCATGCCACTGCTCAGCAGATGTTTACAGTGGAGGAGCGGGCATTTCTATACACTTTTGGCAAACACAACCGTGTGAATGTGGTGGCTTTGGCTAAATCCACTTTTGGCCTGAAGGTTTTACAGACCGTGCTGCCTGAATACAGCAAAATCTCAGGTATATTATGCACCTGTAAATTATTCCCAAGGTTTTAACCCCTTAAGGACTGGGAAAATCTGAGTTCGATTTGTCTTAAGGACTGGAGCAATTTTGACTTTTTTTGACTGTCTTTGTTCAACCATATTTTCTCTTTAATTCCCTTTGTACATCCACACAAATTATATACTGTTTTTTTTAAGCACAAGTAGGGCTTTCTTTTGATACCACAATTATATGAATACCTCATCATTTAATTTGATTAAAATAGAAAAAAAAAAAAAAAGTTTGCTTATATTTCCGGTCATGATTTGCATACAATTATTTCATGACAAAAACATACCCCTAAATATATTCACTTGCTTCTCCTGAATATGAGAGTACCCCCATACGCCTAGTATTTCAATCCCTTCCTCACATTTACAAGGTAAATATTACAAGATGGCTGCCATTATTTCCAACTTGTAATTTGTCAACAATTGGCATGTGAGCATCATAGCTTAGTTGACGGTGCCAGTTTTCACACTTGCATTTCAATATTACTGTTGATTTCAAGCACGGGATAGTTGAAAATTTAAAAAATATCCATTGTTTAGTATTCAGCTCCTTCTTCTGAGTACGGCAATACCCCATATGCATAGGTTTCTCAAGGTTTGGGGGAGCTACGGGGCCCAAACTGAAACATGCGCGTTTCCAGTTTCACACTTTGAATTTTCACAGCTTGCATCACTGGTACCATGTCTCATTTGGGCTTGTGTAACACTGCTCCACTCTAAGATTTCCTGCCAAAGTGTATATTTTTGGAAAGTAGACATCCCAGGCTTTCATTTTATGTATGTTTTCAAATTTTTTATGCAGCCATTTTACCACCAATCACTCGTAAATCTTGACGTAAGTTTAAAAAAAAAAAAAAGTGTTTTTTCATACTTTGACTTCAGTGTTGATGTGAATTGCAAGCACATGATAGGTGAAGATTTTTAAAAATGTATTGTTTAGTGTTCAGCTTCTTCTGAGTATGGCAATACCCATATGCATAGGTTTCTCAAGTTTGGGGGAGCTAAGCGGCCCAAATTGGAATATGCGCGTTTCCAGGTTCACTCTTTGAATTTTCAGAGCTTTCATCACTGGTACCATTTTTCATTTGGGCTGTGTAACAGGTCTCCACTTTAAGATTTCGCCCAAAAATTTATATTTCTTCTGTGTCCCTATCCACAGCAATAGAGACAAGCGGGTTATGTCACTTCCTCCCAGTTGGCGTAGGACCAATAAACGAAAGTTTAAGAGGAAGTCCCGGACTCCCCAAGGCAGTCTTTTGGTCCTACGCAGCTGGAGTAGGTCGCGGGCAGTAGCACTCACCGGGACTTAGATTCATTAGAGGCCGCATTCTTGCCGCCCGTCCGGATGGAACTCTGAAGCCTTGACTCCGCTACTCAGCCAGTCAACGATGGGAATGCTGCAGCATGGCCGTCGGGACTCCCCCTTCAAGGGGGTAGCAGTCAGGCGGTGAAGAGAATGTTTGTTTTTTTATTCTTCACAGAGTCAGAAGAGTATCACCGTCGCCAACAGGAACCGCCAAGGTGAATTCAGAGCCTGCAGCACCCAAGAATCAGATCAGCGGCAGGAAAAGGTTAAGGACCTTCTTGCTTCATTCTTATTACCTCTCATGCTGTTTGTTTCCGGCGGGCCTCTGCGTTCCAGCATGGAACGCACGCCTGAGGCCTACACTATATATTTCAGCCATTGCCATCTTTTCTATTGCCTATTTCTATGTTTAACTTCCCTGGCTCTTATTTTAACTTTTAATGTATATTTAAATAAAGTAAAGCCTTTTAAATACATTTTCATACATCATGACTTCTGTTCGCAAGTCTGGACAGACTAAGGATAAGGAAAAGGCAGATGTTAATGAGGACAAGTCTGCGCAGAAAATGAAGGCCTGCCTGGGGTGTGATAACACAATTTCAGCATCAGATTCCTCTAAACTATGCCCAGACTGCCTTAAAAGGCCGCCAATCCTGAAGTACCAGCGCAATTCCAGGATTTCTTATCCTGGATGAAGGCGTCAATTCAAGACACCTTTTCATCATTGCAGGGATCCTCGAGCAGAAAGCGCCCCAGGATGGAGGATCCAGCGGAAGGTACTTCATCCAGACCTTTGGATGTAGAAGACAGAGTGTCTAAAAAACTGCTATCAGATTATACGTCAGAGGAAGAGGGGGAGATTATAGAAGAAGAGGAAGGAACCTTTAATGTTGATAAAATGGAGCCTTTTCTGAAGAATTTACGCAAGACCTTAGGCTTGACTGAAGAATTAAAAGAACAAGGTATCCTGGATACAGCATTCTTAGGTAATAAAAGGGAAATGCCTGTTTTTCCAGTACATCACTCTGTATCAGAACTGATTAATGGAGAATGGAAAAAGGGAGATAAGAGAAGCACCATCACAAAGTTTCCAGAGGATGTATCCTTTTAAAGAAGAAGATGCTTCTGTTTGGATGACATCACCGAAGATTGACGCTCCCATCGCTCAACTGACAGAAAAGACCACTATTCCAATGGAGGATGGGTCTTCGCTCAGAGATCCCATGGATAGAAGAATGGAAAGTGCCCTTAAAAAGCAGTTCTCTATCCTAGGTCAGAATTTAAAGGCAGTCACGGCCCTGGCCTGCGTATCCAGGACCGTCAGTATTTGGCTATCTCAACTCAAACTCAACTCAAAAATAGAATCTTCTGTTTCAAGATCAAAGTTGATAAAAGAAGTAGCTATCATCAAAGAAGCTGTCGCCTTTTCTTGTGACGCCTCTTGGTATCTAATTAGACTCGGCTCAAGATCTTCATCTCTTTCTGTGACCACCAGGAGAGCCTTATGGCTAAGAAATTGGGGAGCGGATTCATCATCCAAGAGTAAGCTGGTATCTCTTCCTTTTGCTGGTTCCATGTTATTTGGGAATCAACTAGATGAAATAATCAAGAAAATTACGGGAGGAAAAAGCTCCTTTCTCCCTCAAGATAGAAGAGGAAGAGGTTCACCGCCGAGGTTTTCCTCTAGGGGCAAGAGACATTTTCGTGAATCCAGTCGATTTCAGTCTTCCCATACATACGATCAAAGAAAATCGGCCTTTACACAGCCCTCTAGGGGATCATTCAAAAAGAACATCTCCAGAGATGGTCAATTCAAGCGATAAACCTTATGAGATTCAGCGGGCTCTGCTTCCAGCTCCAGTGGGTGGACGACTGGTATTATTCATCCAGGGCTGGATACAAAATACTACCCTGGACAGATGGGTACTACAGATACTGGAAGCAGGGTGTCCGCTAGAGTTCATCAGTCTACCCAGAAAAAATAACTTCAGATACTTAGTAACACCTCAAGATGTGTTGAAGATCCATCAAGAATCTTCTCGCAAACCGGGTAATAGAACCAGCTTTACAGAATCCAAGAGAAGGTTTTTATTCAACAATTTTCACTGTTCCAAAATCGTCAGGAGGCTTCAGGACCATTCTAGACCTGAAACTTCTCAACAAAAGCATAAAGAAGAAGCCATTCAAGATGGAGACGGTGTCATCAGTTCTACAAGCAGTACGACCGCACTCCTTTGTCACGACAATAGATTTACGGGATGCCTACTATCATATCCCTACAATGCCCTCTCACAGGAAGTACCTCAGATTCTTCTTCGAGGGGCATCACTGGCAATTCAGAGCTCTGCCATTTGGGCTCTCGTGAGCCCCAAGGATTTTCTCAAAAATCCTAGCAGCAGCTTTGGAACCCTTGAGGAGAAAAGGAATCTTAATCATTCCATACCTGGACGATCTCTTGCTGGTAGCAGACACAGAAGGACAATCGATTCATCAAACACCGTTAACTCTGTCTCATCTTCAGAGTCTAGGGTGGCTGATCGTCAGAAAAGTCAGCTCATTCCATCTCAGCTTCTGACCTTCATGGGACTAGTAATAGACACAACAAACAACTTAGTAACCCTTTGACCCCCAAGAATACAAGGGATCATCACCAAGGTGAAACAATTCAGGAAAATGAATATATGGACAGCTCAGGACTACATGCAGCTGTTAAGAATCCTGACGTCTCTTCAAATTCTGCCCTGGTCAAGATTTCACATGAGACCTCTTCAGTCTCTCTTTCTATCCCAATGGAACAAGGACACCAGCAACACATCCCAGAGGATCCCCTTAACCGCAAAGGTGAAAAGGGAACTACTTTGGTGGACAGATCAAGACAATCTAAGGAAGGGTGTCTCTCCTAGATTTCCAGTGGCACAGAATTTCAACAGATGCGAGTCTAACGGGTTGGGGAGGAACTTACAACACCAACTCTATTCAAGGAGTGTGGTCTTCCCAGGAGAGGAAATTACATATCAATCTTCTGGAATTAAGGGCACTCTGGCTTTGTCTACAGGGCTTCAGCAGGTTTCTGAAGAACCAACCAGTTCAAATAATATCAGACAACATGACAGCAGTCTTATATTTAAAGAACCAAGGTGGAACAAGGAGTCAGACCTTGAGTGCAGAAGTAAGAATTCTGTCTTGGGCAGAGAACAATCTGGTCATGTTGTCAGCTCTTCACATACCAGGAAACCTGATTTGTCAGGCAGATTACTTAAGCAGGAATCAGCTGGACCCAGAAGAATGGTCTCTAAATCCAGAGGTGTTCAAACAAGTGGTCAGGAAATTCAGAAATCCAGAGATAGACCTGATGGCCTCAGAAAGCAACAGGAAGACAGAAAACTTCTTCTCCAGATCAAAGAACCAAAATTCACTGGGCTTGGATGCCGTGGCCCAAACATGGAATTTCTCACTAGCCTACATTTTTCCTCCCAATTCCAATGATCCCAAGAGTCATCAGAAAGATCAGAAGGGACAGGGGTCTGGTGATTCTTATTGCCCCCAACTGTCCAAGGAGGATCTGGTTCTCGGAGCTGATCAACTTGTCAGTACAAGAACCGTGGGAGCTTCCAGTCACAGCCGATCTCCTATCCCAGGGACCAGTGCTTCATCACAATCCGGGGTTTTTGAGACTAACGGCTTGGAAGCTGAAAGGAATTCCTTGAGATCTAGGGGACTTTCAGATAAGGTCATAGATACCATCCTATCCGGCAGGAAAGCTTCTACTTCCAGTATATACTGCAGGATTTGGTCAATTTTCAGAAACTGGTGCAGGAAAACCAATATTCACAGAGGAATCTATATCGTCATCCAATATTTTGGACTTTCTACAGAGGGGCTGCGAATCAGGCCTCAGCCCTTCTTCATTGAGAGTTCAATTATCAGCTCTTTCTGCTATATTGGCCAAACAATATGCTGATGAAGATATAGTTAAAAATACATGAAAGCAGTGACTAAGGCTAGACCCAGACTAAGACGGGTGGTTCCGCCTTGGGACCTGAACCTGGTTTTGAATCAACTGTCTACATCTTCTAGGTTCGAACCCCTTGATTTGGTCCCTTTTTAAAATTCCTTACTTTAAAGGTTGTTTTCCTAACGGCTATCACCTCCGCAAGAAGAGTATCAGAGCTTCAAGTTCTATCTGCAAAATCACCTTACATCATTTTTCACCAGGACAAAGTAGTCTTGAGAACTAGCACGGAATTCAGATCTAAAGTTGTCTCACAATTTCACTTAAACCAAGATATCATATTACCATCCTTTTTTTCCCAATCCTAAAGGGGGAAAAAAGAAGAATTGCATAATTTAGACCTAGTTCGATGCATGTCCATCTATCTTGAAAGGACCAAGAGTTTCAGAACTACTGAGTCCCTATTTGTCAATTTTTCAGGAAAGTTCAAAGGCTCTGCAGCCTCTAAAGCCTCTATTTCAAGGTGGATCACCCAATGTATATCATCAGCCTATCTAGAAGCAGGCAAAGATCCACCAAAAGAACTTAAGGCCCATTCTACTAGAGCAGTTTCCACCTCTTGGGCCTCAAAGGCTTCAGTTTCAGCGGAAGACATCTGTAAAGCCGCAACTTGGACATCCATTTCGACCTTCATCAATCATTACCAACTGGATGTCCGGGCTTCTGCGGAGGCAAAATTCGGCAGGAAGGTGTTATGTGCGGCCTTGCACACAGGAAAGGTAACCTTTTGCTAACCCCTTCACTTACATCACGAGACTCTCTCCTTTATTCTCTCTCCTTTATTCTCTATTTTATATTGCGTAGTTGGGTCAGCTACGCGGTTAATGGGGAGGTTCTTTACTTTATTTTCTTCCCACCCTTTAAGACACTGCTTTGGTATATCCCGCTTGTCTCTATCTCCGTGGATAGGGACACTGAAGAAAGGGAGACATTTTTCTTACCGATTTTTATTTCCTTTTCTTCTGTGTCCCTCCACAGTGCTCTCTGTCCATTAATATTGTTACTTATGTTTTCTCAGCTATGACAAAGGATGACTGCCTTGGGGAGTCCGGGACTTCCTCTTAAACTTTCGTTTATTGGTCCTACGCCAGCTGGGAGGAAGTGACATAACCCGCTTCTCTCTATCGCCGTGGAGGGACACTGTAACGGTTTTCAAGACACTCAGACCAGCCGGTAAAATAAAATAGTTTATTTAAATAAAAGGAATGACAAAGAACGCCCTCTACAGGCGTTAACAGGAATAGCGAGCAATAGTAATAACAGTAAATATGAGAACAGACAAGAACAGTACTTTGCTGATAGAAAATAGTCAGGCTATTCAAGGGTTAATCACAAGCAGGAACGTCAGCCGGCCCGGGTCGGTACACGGAGGAGATTCTCAGACAAGCCGGATCAATCACAAGCCGGATCGGTACACCAAACGGGAACACAGGAGCGTAGTCAGGACAGGCCAAGTCGGTACACGGGAATCAGGATCCAAAGAGAACAGCAACACTGGCTCAGGAACACCACGAAAGGGCAAGTGACCGGTGTCAATGGCTGGGTATAAAAAGGTCACCGGGGGCGGGCCAAACCTCCTCAGCCAATAGGATAGCAACACAAGAAATACTGACGGAAAAGGGATCACGGGCACCGTGATAGACACAAAAGAAAAGGAAATATCGGTAAGAGAAATTTCTCCCTTTTTGGAATGTAGACACCCCAGGCTTTCATTTTAGGTGTGTTTTCAAATTTTGTACACAACCATTTTACCATCAATCCCTCGTAACCCTTGACGTAATTTAAAAAAAAACAACAAAAAAAAACAGCGTTTTTCACACTTAGACTTCAGTGATGAAGATTTTATAAACTGCATTGATTAGTGTTCGGCTCCTTCTTCTAATTACGGCAATGCCCCATATGAATAGGTTTGTCAGGGTTTGGGGGAGCTACTGGGCCCAGATGGAACATGTTAGTTTCTTTGTACAGACATGCCATTTTTACAGCTGATGTCTTGTCTCATTTCGAACTGTTTGACAATGCTGCAATTAATATTACCCCCAAAGGTATATGTTGTAGAAGAGTAGACAACCCTGGCTTTCATTCTATTTGCACTTTTTCAATGTTTTCGCTGCCACTCTATCACCAATCCCTCCCAAAATCTGCAGTAAGTCAGAGAAACACCATTTTTTTTCCACACTTATATTTTAGTGTTGCTCTGGATTTCAATCAGATGATATTTGCAGTTTTTTTTTTTTTTTTTTAAGTCCTTTACATTAGTAGTGAGTTACATTGTCTGAGTATGGCACCGAACGCACTTAGTCCCATCTCTCAAACCTTTATGGTTTGAGAGATGTAAGGCAAGAAAGACCTCCGCTCCCTCCCCCTTCTCATGCGTCCGCTGTATAGCGGATGTCATGAGATCCGGCTTCCAGCACCAGACGGCGGCTCTGCAGGAGCGCTGTCGTCTAGATATCTCCGTATTATTACTTCATGGGTATGGTCTAAAACATGTGCCTGGCTTGCAAGCACATGTTGTAGACCATTCCTATGAAGTAATTATACGGAGATATCTCCGTATTATTACTTCATGGGTATGGTCTAAAACATGTGCCTGGCTTGCAAGCACATGTTGTAAACCATTCCTATGAAGTAATTATACGGAGATATCTAGATGTCAGAACTCCTGCAGAACCGCGCAAAGTCGGACGACCGGATTCTGCCTCTGACTGCTTTACAGCTCGTCAGGCAGAAGGGGGAGGGACCTGAGGACTGTCTTGCCTTACATCTCTCAAACCATAAAGGTTTGAGAGATGGGACTAAGTGCGTTCGGTATGATTCCTGTATGTACTGCAGTCTGCATCATATAGATGGCAACTTTTTTGTACCATGCCCCACACTTTCTCATTGCGAGGTATGGCTGCATGAGTTGATCGCACATATCAACTCCCCCCCCCCCCCCCCCCTCCATGTTTTTTTTTTTTTTTTATAGTCCCTGATGCAGACTGGCTTTCTCAGTACCTCTGTCCTGCCACAAACGGTGACTGCCACAGATCTTTCCTCGTGCATGGTGGTCAGCATGTAGACATCTATTTTGTCCTTAAACTTAACTGCCAGCAGCTCTTGTTGGCACAAAGATAAGGACGTTCCAGCTTTTAGTTTGGTATCTACGAGTATTTTGGGCAACTCCCTGCAACTGCGCCTGACAGTGCCACATTCCACAGTGTCAAAACAAAGAGAATGAAAGGGGGCTGGTGTAATAATTGTCAATGAATAACGGATAGCCTTTATTTAGTAAGGGGTAAATTAAATCCCAAACTATTTTCACATTTGTTCCCATAAATTCGAGGCAACCAGGAGGATCAAATTGGCTGTCCTTACCCTCATAAATTCTTAAAGCCTGGGTGTAGCCTGTGGCACTTTCGCACAATTTATAAAATTTAACACCAAACTTGGAACGCTTGGAGGGGATGAATTGCTTGAACCCTAACCTGCCTTTATATTTCATTAGAGATTCATCTACACTAATTTCTTTTTGGGGCATATATACTTGGGCAAACTTTTTCTGTAAATGGTTTATTAGGGGACAAATTTTGTACAGTCTATAATACTGGGGGTGTTCTTTTGGGAGTCACAGGGTATTATCACTAAAATGCATAAAGTGCAAAATTACTTCAAATCTGGACCTGGTCATTGTCTTGGGGAATATAGGGGTATCACATATGGGGTTTTTGCTCCAGTAGGATCGAATACTTGGCTTTTTTTATTATTGTCATTATTAAGGCTCAGGATTTTTTAAACTCTGTGATCTCTGTGGGTTTCCATACTTCTTGCTTAAAGGGATATTAATACTTAAAATGTAAAAAAAAAAAAATGTTGTAGGGTTTATCCCCCTGAGTAAAACAAGAGTACTCCCACTGCTGAAAGGAGTTTCATTCAAAAGTTATTAATTTTCAAAGTTGAATTTTTTAGTTGCAATATTACAGTGGCCTGAAATTGTACAGTGGCGCTGTTGCTACACCATCCTATGGAGATTTATGGTCCCGGGACCAGAGCTGTCCATAAGATCGTGTAGCAACAGCGCCACTGTACAATTTCAATTATTATTATTATTATTATTATTTTTTTTTTTTTTTTACATTTTAAGTATTCCTATCCCTTTAACCACGAAAGCTGTAGGGTTGGCGGTAATATACTGGTCTGCATACAAATTGGTTTGGGACACAGTTTCACCTAAAATGTCCCACCCCCCCCCTCTAAAAAAAACAAACAAAAAAAATGATCATGGGTAAGTCCATCCAAATCAATTTGAATCCCTAGGTTGCCTGTGAATTCTGGGATTTGTGGGCATAAATTGATTGGTGATACCCATTCATTAGGATCAGGAGTGGCAGGTGTTGGGGTAGGTCTTTGGGCAGATCTTTTGGCAGGTGCTGGGGCAGTTGCCAGGGCAGCACTTGGTGCATTTCTTTGGGCAGGTGCTGGGGCAGTTGCTAGGGCAGCTCTTGGGGCAGTACATATTTTTTTTTACAGAAGGCCCAGCGTCATCACTAGAGCTGTTCTCACTCTCTGAAAACAGCATGATGTCAAAGTCTGATGCAGTGTCTGTGGCCTCTGAGTCAGACGCCAAAAAAGCATATGCCTCTTCAACACTGTATCTCTGCTGCATTTTGTACACTTAATCTAAATTTTTTTTTTAGCTATCCCTAAATCTTACCCTAACCTACGTATACCCTGAACCTACCTATCCCAAGTGAACTACCTATCTAAACTATACACACACACACACACACACACACACACACAGAGAGATATATATATATATATATATCTATCTCTCTATAAATTTTCCCCTTAAATCTAACTCTAAATCTTTCCCTAACACACGTCTACACTAAACCTACCCAACTACCTACCTAAACTATATTTATTAATCAAATTTTATTAAAAAAAAAGTAAAAAAAAAAAAATACATGGGGGATGTACCAATGTACCACAAATTGGCAAACGCTGATCTGCAGCAAATTGATCACTTCTAGAGTGATCAGATGGGGGGGGGACGGACTTATTGATCACTGCAAAACAGTGATCAAAGGGTTAAATTTCTATTTTTTTAAAACTGTTTTCTTTGCAGGAATGCTGGAACACGATCTGACACGATGTCTCTCTGTCTCCATCTCAGCAGTGTGCAAGATGGAGGGAGGCAGAGAGATGTGACAGGGACAGTATTTACAAATACTGTCCCTGTCATTCAGCTTTTGCAACATGTGATTCGCTTGTCAAGTGAATCGTATGTTGCAACAAAGTTTCTACTGGGTCTTTCTGTTATGTCTGTCAGTGTTTGGAGCAACTTTATGTGGTAAATTAACCCTTTAACTGCTGGTTGGCATCTTTTGAGGTGGTTATTGTCACTTTCCCTACTGGGTTCAGTGTTCTCTAGGTCTGATTATATGTTCTAGTGATGTTTCATGTATTTTTAATTCTCAGTTATAACTGTGACAAAATTGAGTTAAAGGCTCGCTTTACCGCATAGACGCCATTGCTCCATTCACTCCTATGGGACTGTACTGTTTGGGACGTATCTCTGCAACCGTTTAGCCTAACTACTTCAGAGATGGCTCATTTTACTTGTCTGCCCCTGCTCTATCATTCGGTTCGTGTTGGGGGGGCTTCGGGCACTGTTTGGGGTACTTTTTGGGAAAAACTCCATTTTCCATGAGCACTTGCTTCGCTCCCTTGTTTCTGATTGGTTCCTGCTGCGGCAGCCATTTTCTGAGCATTTCTGGGCAAGTATCCTACTCAGGGCTTGGACTCTCCTTCTCTCCTCTGCAGATTAACCCTTCGCCTGCCAGATAAGTTTATTTTAGCAATTTCTGGGGTGAAACTTTAATCCTACACACTATATTTTGGTGACTTATTATACAGTAGGTTATTTGACACTGTGAGAATGTCTATACCGCTGGAGCTTGGGGCTAGACCTAAGACTAAGGAGGCTGGGGTCTCTGTATCCCCCATTGCGCGTTGCTCTTCCTGTGATTGAGGGTTGCCTAGAGAATTTTCAGGTCACTTATTCCCAGCATGTTATGATGCCCCTGGCAGCATTCCAGGGAGCTCCAGCCATTCCATAGAGCCAGCTTGGGTGCAAGAGTTCAAGGCTGCGACTAGGAACCTTAGGTCCACATTGCAACTCTTTCCATCCCAGTTACAGGGGGCCTTTCAGTCTTGGCAGGCCCCCTCTTCAGTCAGGTCTTCCCTGCCCAAACCTCAGGGAGTACCTGACGTGTCAGATTCCTCTGAGGAGGAAATGCTGGTGGATTCAGATGTTGAGGAGTGTTCTGTGTTGGTGTCATCTCAGTTTTTTGGGGACCCTTTTGAGGCTGATCCTGAACCCTCCTCTGAGGGCCTGAACAGGACCTTCTTAACCACTCTTAACATTCCCTTAGTTCAGGAGGTTCCTTCTGATCCCTCTGATGTATTCCAGGAGCCTGCTAAGCCCCTTACTTACTTTTCCACCTAATCCCACTCTTGACCGCCTTGTGTCTGAGGAGTGGAAATCTCCGGACAAGAAAGCTTCTGCGTCCGGGAAATTTGCTAAGCTTTTACCCCTTTTCTGAGGCTGTGGATGCCCCTATATCCAGGTTATCTAAATCTACTGCCTTGCCGGTCTCTGATGCTTCTGCTGTGAAACACTGGACTGACAAGAAACTTGTGGTTTCCCTCAAGTCCATTTTTACCAGTGCTGGTTCTGCTATGCGTCCAGCGTTTTGTCGCAGCGTGGGTGAACTGGGCCATTGCGGTCTGGACTGAACAGCTCGCCAAGTATGTCCTTCAGGATGCACCTATTTCTGATGAATTGTGCCTTCTTGCCAACATATCTGAGGCACAGCACTATGTCTCTGCTGCCTTATTTGATGCCATCCTTTTGGTGGCCAGCGTTTCCACCATGTCTGTGGTGGCCAGACGGGCTCTTTGGCTCAAGATCTGGTCTGCTGACACTGCTTCCAAGAAAGCCTTACTTTCCCTACCCTTTCAGGGTACTTCTTTGTTTGGGCCAGATCTTAAGGATCTGATCAGTGAGGCCACAGGGGATTAGAGTACTCTTCTACCCTTGGTTCCCAGGAAGAAACTGGCACATCGTTCCTTTCAGAATGAAACAAGTCCGGCAAACCAGACAGTTCCCTCAGCTCCGCGTACCTCCTCCAAGCCCAAACAACAATGGAAGCCCAAGGCTTCCAAGACAAGACTACTTCAGCATGACTCGCTGAACCTGGGTCCGCGCTCCGCTGTGGGTGGTCGTCTACAACACTATCACAGCATTTGGGAGGATTCAGTGATGAGCCCATGGGTTTTACAGGTAGTGATGGAATGGTACAAGATCACTTTTATTTCACTTCCTCCCTTTCGCTTTCGTCCTTCTCACATGCCTGGGGGTACAGAGAAATGCTGTCTGTTCGACAGCGATGTTCAGGTTCTTCTGGACAAGGAGGTTCTAGAGCCCGTGCTTATCCAGGACAGGGGTTCGGGTTTCTATTCGAACCTCTTTGTGGTCGCTAAACAGTACGACGGTTGTCGTCCTATCTTGGACTTGAATGATTTCATTTCCTTTGTGACCCGGACTCATTATCGTCAGGAGTCTCTCTTGCACCCAGAGGTGTTCCAACTCATTGTTCAGTGATTGGGTCCTCCTTACATTGACTTGATAGCAACAAGACACAGCAGGAAGGTTCCGAGTTTCCCCTCTTGGTAGCGAGACCCGCTGGCTCTAGCAGTGGAGTGGATGCAATGCCCATTCCTTAATTTTTTTTCCTCTGGCTTACATCTTTCCTCCCCTCCCCATGTTGCACATGGTGTTACGAAGATTATGACTGGAGCGTTGTCCAGTTATTCTGAATGCTCCATACTGGCCTTGTCAGTCTTTGTTTCCAGAGCTCTTGGATCTGTCAATGGCGGAGCCCTTTGGCTCCCATACCGTCCGGATCTTCTTCTACAGGGTTACCTGTGGAAGGAGGATGTTCATCGGATAGACTTGACGGCTTGGAAATTGAATCCTCAATATTGAAGAAAGGCTTCTCTTCTGGTGTGGTGGCTACTATGCTCAGTGCCCGCAAGCCTGTTTCTTCCAAAATCTACCATCGTGTCTGGTCGACTTTTCTGTCCTGGTGCGCTGACAGGGACCTGTCTCAGAATTTTGATCTACCTTCGGTCCTGGCTTTTTTGCAGGACGGTGTGGATAAGGGCCTCTGTTTGAGTTCACTTAAGGTTGAGTTTTGCGCTTTGTTTTTTTTTTTTTTGTTTGTTTTTTTTTTTTGTGCATCGCCATCCTTCCTGATGCCACGCCTCAGTGGGATCTTAACTTTGTTTTGGGCATCCTTCAGCTCCCTCCCTTTGAGTCTTTGGCTACTATTCCTCTACGCCTGCTGACGTGGAATATGGCTTTTCTCCTGGCGATTGTGTCAGTTTGCCGTGTCGCGGAGTTACATGCTCTTTCCTGTGAGCCACCCTATTTGGTGTTTCACAAGGACAAGGCGGTGCTTCGCACTTCTAAGGAGTTTCTGCCAAAGGTGGTCTGTGAGTTCCACATCAATCAGGAGATTGTGGTGCCCTCTTTCTGCCCTGACCCCACCTCTGACAAGGGGTAGGATCTCCACTTGTTGGACGTGGTGCGTTGTCTCAAGTTTTATGTACATCACACTGAGTCTCTCAGGCAATCTGACGCGTTGTTCGTCATTCCTGAGGGTCCTAGGGCAGGAAGACCTGCATCCAAGGTGACTATTGCTTCTTGGATCAAGGCCACTATTCGTAAGGCTTATGAGCTGAAGAAGAAGCCTGTCCCTTTCAGGGTCACGACTCATTCTACTCGATCTATTGGGGCCTCTTGGGCTTAGAAGAATCAGGCCTCTGCTGATCAGTTGGGCAAGGCGGTCACTTGGTCGTCTGTGCACACTTTTTCAAAGCACTGCCATGTTGATGTGTTGGCATCGGCTGATGCCAGCTTTGGGAGGAAAATCCTGGAGGCAATCTTGCCTGTCTAGGATCTTCCTTGGTTCTTGGTGCTTCCTTCACTTTTGAGCCCTGTTGGCTCTAGTTCAGTGTGCTGTGTAACAGTTTGTGGGGTGTTTAACCCTGTTTAGTGTCCGTTCACACTTCATTGTTTTGTTGGGCTATCTCTGATCTGATGGTTCATATCTGCACTGGTCACTTTGGGGGCCTTGTGCCTGGTCCTTGCCTTCTTCCCAGCTCTGGGAAACGTAATGGTTGGACATCCCAGCGTTAACAGTAACCTGTATTGGACGACTGAGAAGAGAGGATTTTAGTTTTATCTGTTAAATCCTTTTCTCTTAATCCATACAGGTTACTGGTCCCCCAACTTGTCAAGGGACCATGCTTGTCTCTCCCGTGGCACACTGTGGGGGTCCTTCGGGGTCATGCTCACAGGAGTCTTCTTTCCTTTCTACTATCTAGTCATAGTTAGTGTATCAAATCTTTCTGGAGCGGGTTGGCTAGTTGCAGCCAAGGGAAGCTGGGCTACACCCCCTGCATACACTTCTAGAATTGTTCCTGCCTACTAAGGGGCGGCTCGCCTCCCAGAGTTACTAGTAACCTGTATGGACTAAGAGAAAAGGATTTAACAGGTAAGACTAAAATCCTCTTTTTCTTTTCCTTGGCTCCCCTTCAAAACAAGCCACTGCCAGGAATCTTTCCAGTGGAGGTTGAAATACTCTTTCTCTTCTCTGTGTCATACTTTTTGTCTTTTGACACAGCAGTAGGATTTGGGCTTCTACTCTCACAGGGGCTGTGGCTTTGAGACACTTTGGCCGCATCTTGTTTGTTGGTTTTCTTGAAGCCAAAAACTGCTATGAAACATGTCTTGCTAGACAAACTGTATTCTATTCTCAAGAATCCTGCGTTTTGTATTCCATGAATCTGAGAAAATGACGACAGATGGATTTTACATTTTTCCTAGGGCATCTGCAAGGGCCAGAAATCTAAAAATTCTAATTTCTTTTTGAAATTAGCATTTTTGTTAAAATTTAGAATTTCGGATGCCCCTTCACCTGATCGACTGTACTCTACATTATTTTATACCAGATGATATCATACCAGATGAAAGATCTGGCAGAAGACCTGTGCAACTCGCCTTTACTCAGCATTAATGTGAAAATGGGGTGACAGAGCACTGCCTAGGTATGTGCCACCCCATACCTGCTAAAACACCTGGAAAATGCCACTCAAACACAGTGCACAGCAATTATCGGCACACTCCTGAAGCTACACTTCCTTGGTTCATTGAAATCAACCACTCAGTAGGGCATGCATTCAAGGACTATGCTTGTCCTGGATGTGTGCAGACATACTGGTGCTGTCCAACTTGTGACTTACTGATTCAACCATGGTATTGAATCAGTGGGGTCACATACTGTTAAATATTTTAACCCAAGTGCACAAGAAAACACACACTATTTAAAATCTGATACACATAGTTATCAATGTGCCTCATGTATTTGCATCTTACTGGGGTTTCAAACGGAGAAGTCAGATGCAGAGCACTCAGATCATTTTCTGTGCATAAATGCAGTAATACTTGTCATTAGCGCTTCCGTGTGCTGCAGCTGGAGTGCCTCCTTGTGCTGCGGGCATGACAGCGCGAGATGTATATGACCATTAAAAGTACCATGTTGCCATTTTTATCATTCAAAAGGATACCAGAAGGCATAGTTCAAATTCATCATCCTCATCATAGCAAGTCTTTTTAGCATATAACCCCAGGTGATTTACTCTTTACCCAAAGGAAAATGGTCACTTTAACACGTGCTGACACTGCCTTCTTTTCTCAGGTACTTGCTTTCAAAACTAGTGATGTCTTCCTCTCAGCTCTATTTCGCACGTTCCGCCGCACAGCCTATGCACCATGGTAACTGCTTGCGGCTGCCTAAAGGAGCCTTACAGAACTTCCGGGTATCCTTTAGTTGTTTCTTATAACCCTTTGAGTGCCAAAGTGCATTGCATACCCCTCTGGCATTCAAAGGGATAAACAAGCGAACGTCTAGTAGTGTCCCCGTGAAAATCCTGTAACGCAACGTGCTGGTAGTAAAGAAAAACAGCAACATTCTGGGAGGAAGTGAGTCTGTTGGAAGAAGTGATTCCTCCTCTGGCTGCCATGCAGCAGTGTCTGGCTCTGCTTGCCTGTAGCAGGGCTGAATGTCAGAAAAATTTTACCTGCCTGGTGCCCGGAGCTACATGTCCCGGGCGTCAGGCTATAGGAATTCCACAACCTTGAAAGAATAAAAAGGTCCAATCCTTTTATAAATGTATTTGGTTTGAATTTGTTCTACTTTGATCATTGTAGTTGTCTGTTCCTTTATTTGTATTCCTTATTTTGTGATTTCTTTTCAGACATTCTCTTAGAAGAGGCAGCTCTTTCACCTTCCTGACCCCAGGGACTCAATGGGATTTTACTCTAGTGAGTACCATTTCACTTGTGTACACACATTTTACTGTTTAATATGTGGTTTGTTATTCATCCAGTTGCACTGTTCTTGCAGTGGCCTACTTTACTGTCTTCATAAACCTCATTTTACTAATGTGATTGCTCAGACAAGTCTTGCTGTGCAATCCTTGTAGTGTTATGAGGTTTGAGAAGTTTGCATTTTATCTGGTTACTATGGAGGCTTAGAAGGACAAAGTGGAGCTTTCATTCAAATGACCCTGCAAAGGGGTCAGGTGAGTATTAACTGAGCTACTAAAGTACCTTATTGATAGTCTGTGACATATGGTAGAATTGTATGTTTTACTGCTGCTGTAAGGTTTTGCAGTAAGTACCTGGTACACAAGGGTTGCATTTTTTCTTTTAATGTCCAGTATGGAACGTAGGAACCATGGGGTTGAGTTCCCTTCTCCAGGAGGGCAAGGCACTTAAAAACTTTGGGGAATTGATTCCCTCCAGCTCAAGCATCCTTCTTCTCCAGGGTCTTGTGTCCTTTGTCCAAAATGGGAGTGATCAGAGCAACTTCTTAGTGTTTTTTTCCCCTCCTCTAGGTTTTTGTTGTATGGTTTTTTGTTTATTTCCTTAGATATGTGGCTGCATAGGCTCCCATCACTGGCTTCCCTAGAGTTGGATTGCCCCCTTCACAGGTGCTTTGTGGACCATCTTCCCTGTGGAGGTTGACTTTTATGATGAGTTTGTTCCTCATGGTTGTCTCCTAGACATTATGGCCTTTTGAGATGGGAGCCTAAAGGCAGAAGACTGGTGAGTATCCCTTTGAGTGCCATAGACCAGTGCATTCTCGCACTGAGTATTTTCTCTATGCACTTGCGTATACCTCTTGTGTTCTCTCTTAGCCTTGGCTGTGGGTGTTTTCTTTAGGTCTTAACCCTTTCTCTGCTACTCTAAGTTTTTTATTCAGCTTCTTATATTTATATGTGGGTTATGGAGGTTTTTCAGAGGGTTTCATCTCTTGAGTGTTATTTGTCTCCACCTGTATCCCCAGAGTTTTTGGACTTTGCAGTATTTTTATTTCACATTTCGTTTTTTTCGTGCTGAACTCCTTTAAGAACCGGAGCCTTCCCATGGCCATCTTTGCTCTGTAGCCTTTAATGGGGCATCTCTAACTGCATATGCTAGAATGGTCAGAGAGTACTTTCTTCTTGTCTCTTCATGCTCTATCATATGATCCACTTTGTGAGTGTCCACGAAGTGCACTGTGGCTGGGGAGTCACATTTCTAGGAAACAAGTACAGGAGAAGACTGGATTTCCAATAATTCCCAATTCCCATGCTTTTTCCAGTTGGCTGGCACCATTTCTGGTAGCAGTCTTTCCTTATCCAATGCAGAGGCTGACTAACCCTTTGCATTCCCTTTTGGTTCTTTCTGCAGGCTTTGCTTTAAACTGGGGATACTTACAGTTAGTTTTATCTAGTTTTGGACACTTTCTCCTGGACATGCCTGACCCTTGGGGGAATTCAGGGGCTTACCGTACCCCCCCCCCCCTTACTCTGTTCCTTATGATATAATTGGCTTCTAAGGGAACATTCTGGGTCTCTAGGTCCCTCCCATGTACTGCGATCCCTTCCACTCCCCTGGGGTCCTACAGTGCTGACCAAGAGCCCACTTTGGTAAAAACCCTGTTATTCCATCTTCCGTTCAGGGAGTTCTCAATTCCTAGAAACCCTTACCCACTTTCAGACAGACAGACCCTGTTTTTAAGGGACATACTCAAGTTATTGGGGAATCCTCTGAAGAGGACTTAGATTCAGAAGAGGATGAGAATATGGGCTCTTCTGTCTCCTTTGTCAATACTTATGACGCTGACCCTGTCCCCATTGCTGAGGGGCACATCAGAGCGGTGTTGGAGACCCTTCAGATCCCTGAGGCCTCTGATGGGAGGTCCACTTCTCCAAACATTTTCCAGAGGCACAAGAGACTCCCCTTTCTTTATCAACAATAATACTCTTGACCAAATCCTTTTGGAAGAATGGTAAACTCCAGATAAGAGACACTTCCTTAATGAAAGTGTCTCTAATTCCTACCCATTTAAGCCTGAGGTCTTGGGGGTCTCTCCCCCAGCTGAACCCCCTATTTCATACCTAGCTAAGAACATAGGCCTTCCTTTTGCAGATTCCACTGGGTTGAAGTATTAGTTCTTGATTCCCTACTGAAGGGCAATTTTGTGGCCACTATTTTTAACTCCACTATTGCTTTGTGGGGAGAACAGCTCTGTATTCTGATGTTCCTAGAGAGGACATTCTTTTTCTTCTGGCTAACATTGTGGAAGCTAATGCCTTTTATTAGTGAAGCCCTGTGTGATGAGGCTAGATTATCTGCCAAATTGACACACTGTGCCCTGTGGCTCAAGATTTGCTCTGCAGACCTGTCTTCAACCAAGTCACTGTTATCCTTGCTATATTAGGGAAGGCCTTGTTCAGACCTAATCCAAACCAGATCATTAATAACACCACTGTTGGGAAAAGCACCCTTTTGCCCCATATTTCCACCAAATGGTCATTTATGTCCAGGTAGACGCGAGACCTATGTTTCAACCATCTCAGCTGTCCCCATTGCAGGAGTGGCAAAACCTGATCTCTGACTTCATCAGCAGGCATGACATGGATCTGGGAAACTGGGAGATGTATCTGGAAGTCTTCTACCAGTTATTTCATCTCTGGGGTGTTCCAGCAATAAATCTGATTGCATCCTGGGAGAACAAGAAGGGTCCCACTTTCTTTGCCCAAACTAGGGATCCCCATGCCTTTGTGGTGGATGTATTTCTGCCAATTTTCTCTCATCCCCAGAGAGATCAGGATGGAGAAATATGTAGTCCTCCTGACTGCTCATCTCTGACCCCTGTGGACCTGGTTTACAGACCTTATCAACCTGTCCATTCAGGAGCTGCACCACCTATCAGAGACCGGACCTCCTTCATGGACCCTTGTGAGCGGATGTGGGAAATCTGGTCTTGACTGCATGGCTTTTGAGGCCACCATTCTGAGAAGTCCTCTGCACCATGGTCCGAGCAAGGAAACATGTCTCCATACAATCTTCCACCAGTGACACGCTGACAGGTATGTGGCTGCTTAGACTTTTGATATTTCAGTGTGTTGGGTGGTGTCAACAAAGGCCTCAGTCTGAGTTCCTTTAAGATACAGATCTCTGCCCTCTGTCTGGTGTTTCAGAGACGTATATTGCCATTATGCTGGACTTTTAAGACCTTTCTACAAGGGGTGGCACATGCCTTCCCTTCATTCCGGGACCCCACGCGGCTTGCTGTTAGAGCTCAGCTTGGTCTTAAGTGTCCTCGATAGGCCTCCTTTTGAGCCTCTGGCTTCGAATCCATTGCATCTCCTGACATTCAAAATGGCTTTCCTTTTGGTTGCTCTTTGTTAGGAAGGTGGCTGAATTTCAAGCTCTGTTTTACAAACCTCCTTTCCCGGTTTTTCACCAGGACAAGGCAGTACTTCGTGCCTCACAGAAGTTCTTACCCAAGGTTGTCTCAGATTTTCACATTACTCAGGAGATAATTGTGCCTTGATTTTGGTCTGACCCTTCATCCAAACAATAGCGGGATCTCCATTTATTGCTTATGGTCCTTTGCGTTAAGTGCTATGTGCATCACACACTGCCTTTTCGCAAGGCTGTCTTCCTTTTTGTCATCCCTGAGGGACCTAGAGTGGATCAGACAGCATTCCAAGGTCACCATTGCCTCTTGGATCAAGGCTACCATACGGCAAGCATATGGGATCAGGAAAAGACCTGTTCCTTTCAAAACTGCAGAGCATTCCACCAGATCTGTGGGTTCTACCTGAGCCTGAAAAAAAACAGGCCTCAGCTGAACAGCTGTACAAGGCTGCGTCTGCTTTGTCTGTACACATGTAATGTTATACAGATCCAGTATAGTCTCCTCAAATACTGGTGTACTAGGCGAAGGGCAAGGGTTTTTCTCCTTTCCCTCCCCGAAACCTTTTGGATGCTCTGGTATATCCCCATGGTTCCTGTGCTCTGTATTGGAGGTAAAAGAATTTAGGATTATAGTGAACTTTTTGTTAAATCCTTTTCTCTTCCCCCCCGAGAAAAACTTCACAGAGTTTCCTTCCCCGGACAAAGGAGTCCTTGGGGTCTTAGTCTTAGGAGCTTCCTTTTTTTCATAGCTGCTTAGGTGTTTTTTCTTTGTGGCACTTGTCCCATATAAATCTGGAGAAGGTACAGGGATGAGCTGGAAGAAGAGGAGGGAGTCTCTGCCGCAGACAATGTGCTCTGACCTGGAAGAGGAGCTCAACCCCATATTTCCTGTGTTCCATATAGACTAAAGAGAAGGATTTAATGGTAAGTTCACTAAAATCCTATGTTAACCCTATCCTATCCTATCCTATATTTCAGTTTTTGTTCTCACTGTAGTAAAATAACGTAGAAGAAAATTACAGATGTCTGGAAATGTTTAATACACTATTCCTTTTTAATGACTTGCAGCTGTGTGCCATTAAGAAAATCAAAATATAGCAAGCAGTGTACTGGAAAGAAATTTATTTGCTCACTGCTCAAACTCTAAGACCTCACAATCAAAGCCAGATGTAGTAGTAGTCTGTCCCCCAGTGAGGTATTTACCAGGCTCACTGTTTTGTCTAGCATTACATGGTCAGTTTTATTACAATGTCTTGCGCACTAGCGCTAGATGTGGGGACTTCATCATTCTTATCAATCCCAAAAGGAACATAATGTCTGTTTACTGTGAGTAAAGCACTATAGGCTGTATTCAGGAAGCTAAAGAGGACCAGTTCTGGAGGAAACCATCTGAGCCATGGGGGATCGAAAAAATCCCCATTAATTTCATTTGAGCTTTTACCATTTGAATGCTAGCGAGGTATCTAATGTATTGCTTGGCAATGCACTGGCGACTTCTCTAGCATCCCTGGTATTAAAGCGTAACTATCATCAAAATTAAATTGCCCCCCCAAATCATTGTTATCATAGTGATATGCATATACACACTTTTATCAGGTTGAATAAGTCCGGCATTATTAAGAAATGAAACTCGTTCGGCAGGCAACAGCGCAGACATTTGGGAGAAAAGGAATCTAAGTCAGCGCTGTCCGTCCTGTTCACATCCAGGATTGGCGAGTGGAGTTCCTAGGTACCTTAAGGTACCAGAAGAGACTGATGGTGCAGGCGCACAGAGTCTCTTGCAAGATCTCTGCCGCTAATGCCTGCCAAACAAGTTGTATTTCTAAATAATGCCAGACTTATTCAGCATAATAAAAGTATGTATATGTGTGTTGTTATGTTAATAAGGATTTGGGGGGCAATTTAATTTTGATGAAAGTTCTGCTTTAATGGGAATTTTTAACTTTATTTGTCCCCTAAAATGCAGTTGGTATACACCCAGAATTGCTCCACTCTGTATCTTCCTGGATATGGCTCCATGTCAGAAGCCCAGACCCTACTGAAGCCATTCCAACAGGACAGTTTAAATAATTTGCTGTTGCTTACAGTTTAACAAAGAGTATTTCTCCCAATGTTTTTCACGGTTTTTATATTAATATTCGAGATAACTCCTTTATGCTTTTAAGGCCTTGTTCAACTGATAGTTAGAGATCTGTACTGCAATACATCACAAAGTTTACGTACCTGCAATGTCCTGGTGGTTCCGTCACTAAGGGTGTGTGATGGTGCTACATCGACGGGCCATATAGAATTGGTTAATGCCCACATGGGTCATCCACCCAGTGGGCATTGTGAATGGATAGTGTGAGCAGACCTGTACTGTGGCCCAGATGCTGCAGGTGCAGACCAGCTCTACACTCTTGCTGTAATCAACGCATGGATGCAGGAAAGTTGCAGCAGTCTGTGTTACCTTGTGACATACTCTGCAGTTTGCTCCATTGTGAACAGCCACTATTTGTGTGGCATTGTGCTAACATTGGCCATGTTGGCAAGAAGCTTAAATATATCTTTGGACTAAAGCATTTATACAGAACAGGAAAATTAACACATCCTTAAAGGAACACCCCCTCAAACAAATTCTTATTAACCCCTTCAGTGCCAGAGGCTCGGGCCATTTTCTGAACCCTGCAGGCCAGACACTTTTTCAACATTTTTGCTATCCTTCCGTTTAGGCTTGATTTCCTCTGGGGATTTTTAGTTAAATATGGAAAACTATATATTGTTTTTTTCAGAACGAATTGAGCTTTCTCGTGATACCTTACATGAAGAGAATTTTACATCGTGCAAAAAGCTATGATGTCATAATGACAAAAAAAAGTGAAAATTTACTCATTTTGCTAAAATCACATACTATGTATCAAAAACATTTACTTTGATTGAAAAAGTTTCAATTATTTGAAAAAGCCCAGAGTCCCCCGAGTAAAAAAATACCAAATTTGTATAGTTTTACCTAAGTCCAAGGCTAGCGTAGAGCCCTAATCACCAGCAGCGCAAAATGACATTTTCAACTTTATAAACTAAAATGCACATTCTAGGGTTTTTGTGGTAAAACTACCCTAAAACAGTGGAATAACTATATAAAACTATATATTTCTGAAAAGTAGACAACCTGCCGCATCTAATGAGGGGTAACTTGCCTTCTTGCCCCAAGCCTGTGGTACCCAAATGCTTCCAGAAGGTGGCACTATAGGAAAAAAATGGCATTTTCTTACATTTCTGCCCCTTCAACTGTACTGAAATCTGTGAAAACCATGGAATTTACAACTGTATTCATTAGCTAGTGCTCTTGGGAGAAAAATTACACCCCATCGGTTTGGGTTCACCTACCACAGGGGATGCTAGAAGTGCAAAAAGACACCTACTACAACCTCTAAATTTTCTAACATTTTCTCAAACATTACTTGTCTATACAAAAATGGTTATAACAACTAGAGAATTAAAGAAAGGCTACACAAACCATACCATTTTGGAAAGAAGACAACCTGCCGCAACTAATGAGGGGTGAATTGCCTTCTTACCCCAAGCCTGTTGTGCCCAAATGCTTCCAGAAGGTGGCACTATAGGAAAAAAATGGCATTTTCTTACATTTCTGCCACTTCAACAGTACTGAAATCTGGGAAAACCATGGAATTTACAACTATATTGATTAGCTAGTGCTCTTGGGAGAAAAATGACACCCCATTGGTATGGGTTCACCTACCACAGGGGATGCTAGAAGTGCAAAAAGACACCTACTACAACCTCTAAATTTTCTAACATTTTTTCAAACATTACTTGTCTATACAAAAATGGTTATGACAACTAGAGAAGTAAAGAAAGGCTACACAAACCATACCATTTTGGAAAGAAGACAACCTGCCGCATCTAATGAGGGGTGAATTGCCTTCTTACCCAAAGCCTGTTGTGCCCAAATGCTTCCAGAATTTGGCACTATAGGAAAAAAATGGCATTTTTTTTACATTTCTGCCCCTTCATCTGTATGGAAATCTGTGAAAACCATGGAATTTCCAACTGTATTCATTAGCTAGTGCTCTTAGGAGAAAAATGACACCTCATTGGTATGAGTTCCCCTACCTTAGTGGGTGCTACAAGTACCAAACTACACCTATTGCAACCACTTATTTTTCTAACATTTTTTCAAACATTACTTGTCTATACAAAAATGGTTATGACAACTAGAGAAGTGAAGAAAGGCTACACAAACCATACCATTTTTGAAAGAAGACAACCTGCCGCATCTAATGTGAGGGGTGAATTGCCTTCTTACCCCAAGCCTGTTGTGCCCAAATGCTTCCAGAAGGTGGCACTATAGGAAAAAAATGGCATTTTCTTACATTTCTGCCCCTTCATCTGTATGGAAATCTGTGAAAACCATGGAATTTCCAACTGTATTCATTAGCTAGTGCTCTTAGGAGAAAAATGACACCCCATTGGAATGAATCGACATACCTTAGGGGTGCCAGAAAAGCATAACTACACCTACCTGTTTGCTTCTTTGAAAATGGCTGCTTGTACTAAAATGTTCATAACTGTTAGAGAAATGACGGAAAGGTATAAAAGGTATACCATTTTGGAAAGTAGACATTCTCCCGCATCAAATGAGGGGTCACTTGCCTTTCTACCCCTGGGCTGAAGTGCACAAATATTTCCAAAAGGTGGCGCTATGGGAATAAATACATGTTTTTTTTACATTTCCACCACTTCAAAGATACTAAAATCTTTGAAAACCATAACATTTCCTGCTGTATTCAGTACCTGCTACCAACATGAGAAAAATGGTAGCCCATTTGTGTGGCTTAACATACAATATGTGGGTGCTAGGAACACGTACGTAAACCTGACACTTTTGTTTCTTAAATTATCTGCTTGCACTAAAATGGTTATAACCATAATAGATATGCAGGAAAGGTAGAAAACAATGCCATTTTGGAAAGAAAACAACCTGACGCATCTAATGAGGGGTCACTTGCCTTCATACCCAAAGGCTGGCATGCACAAATGCTTCCAGGAGGTGGCGCTAATGAAAAAAAAGGCATTTTCTTACATTTCTGCCCCTTCAAATGTATGGAGCTCTGTGAAAACCATGGAATTTTCAACTGCATTCGTTAGCTAAAGCTCTTAGGAGTCAAACGACACCCCATTGGTATGAGCTGAACTACCTTAGGGAGTGCTAGAAGTAGAAAACTACACCTACTACAAACTGATGTTTCTAACATTTTCTCAAACCTGACTTGCCTCTACGAAAATGGCTATAACACCTTCAGAAGTGAAGAAAAGGTAGATAAACTATACCATTTTGGAAAGAAGACAACCTGCCGCATCTAATGAGGGGTCACTTGCCCTTTTACCCCTAAGTTAGTTGGCACAACTATTTCCAGAATGTGGTGCTACAGGAAAACAAACAAACATTTATTTTACACTTCAGTCACTTCAAAGATACTAAAATGGTTCAATGGCGTGGGATTTCCTAGGAGGACTTCTTGCCAGCCTAAGAAAAATGGTACTCAACTGCTGTGGGTTGACATACCAATTTGAGTGACAGGAGTGTAGCTACCAGTGAAATAGGAATGGGAAAGCAAACAGTGTATGTGTGATTTTATGGCTAACAGATGAAAGAAGCTAGGGCGTCAGCCAGTGTACGCGCGGACCTGTGACTACCAGTGTAACAGTGTGGGAGGGTGAGGGAATTAGGCAGTGTGTGTGGGTATGAGCAGAGGAGCAAGGATGGTGGAGATGGTGGGGCAGTGTCTGAGAGTGTGTATGGGAGATCTGTGACTACCAGTGTGCACTGTATGTCCCCCTCATACAAAGTTTGATTCCCAACCTGAATCTAGTGCATACTGGTACTTTGAGTCTACCAATAGGCAGTGGAAACAGGCTGGGGGTCAGGCTGGGGAATGGGACTGCCAGTTGGCTGTGGAACCAGGCAGGGGAATACGGTACATGTGTATGTGTGGGGGGGAATCGGAGGCATTTTTTGTGCATGCCAAAAGGGTGCCCAATGCACTGCAAAGCAATGCGTTGGACCCTCTGTTGCACACAAAGAGTTGTTTTTTTTTTAATTATTATTTTGTATTCATACCTCGTTGGGGAGGCGGTGTCAGGAACATTCCTGGTGTCCCCCATCCAGGTCTAAAAACAGAATAATAAAAAAAAAAAAAGTGTGTGTGTGTGTGTTACAGGGGGTCCAACGTATTGCAAAGCACTGCGTCGGACCCCCCCTGTGGCACGTGCATTTTTTGGGGCTTTTCCCCCAATATTTTTGTGTAGACCTCGTTGGGGGCATCAGAACCCATAAAATGAGGTCTAAATAAAAAATAAAAGGGGAAAACAAAATAATCCTTTGGGTGCCACAGGGGTGTCCAGTGGATTGCAAAGCAATGCATTGGGCCCCTGTAGCACACAAAGGGTTAATTTTTTTTATCATTACTTTGTATTCAGATGGCCACCAAACAAGCTCTGATCACAAAGTAATGATAAAAAGTCCTGTGTGTGTGCCACAGGAAGGGGGTCTGCATTGAACCCCTATCCCAGTGGCACACACAGGGTTAAATTTTTTTTAATTTATTTTTTTTTATTATATACCTCATTGAGGGGCATCAGGACCCCCTGATCCCTCCCCAATGAGGTCTTAGTAAAAAAATATATATATGTCCACAAACGGAGTGACCCTGTGAGTGCCACAAGGGTCTCCAGCGCATTGCAAAGCAATGCATTGGATCCTTGTGGCACTCAGAGGGTTAATTTTTTTTCTATCATTACTTGGTAATCAGAGCTTGTTGGGGGGCCATCAGGACCAATCCTGATGACCCCCCCAACAATCTCTGATAACAAAGTAATGATAAAAGCCCTGTGTGTGCCGCAGAAGGGGGGCTGCATTGTCCCCCCCCCCCCCCCGTGGCACACACAGGGTTAATTTTTTTTTAATTTACTTTTTTTTATTATAGACCTCATTGAGGGGTATACAAACCCCCCTGATCCCCCCAATGAGGTCTTACAAAAAAAAAAAAAAAGTTATCAAAAAAAGTGTCCCTGTGAGTGCCACCGGGGTCTCCAGCGCATTGCAAAGCAATGCATTGGACCGTTGTGGCACTCAGAGGGTTAATTTTTTTTTTATCATTACTTTGTAATCAGAGCTTGTTGGGGGGCCATCAGGAGCGATCCTGATGGCCCCCCAACAATCTCTGGTAACAAAATAATGATAAAAGCCCTGTGTGTACCACAGGAGGGGGGGGGGTGCATTGGACCCCCACCTGTGGCACACACAGGGTTAATATATATATATTTTTTTTTTCCAATTATAGACCTCATTGAGGGGCATCAGGATCCCCCTGATCCCCCCCCAATGAGGTCTTTAAAAAAAAAAAAAATCCCCCCCAAAGAATTGACCCTGTGAGTGCAACAGTGCAATGTGCTGGGACCCTGTGGCACTCACAGGGTTACTTTAATTTTTTTATTATTTTTTTATTTTTTTTTTTTGGACTTATCAGACCTCGTGGGGGACATCAGGACCCCTCCTGGTGTCCCCCCAGTCATTGATCTCCCAGCCGATAGGCTGGGAGATCAATTATGCGACCGCAGGAGAGCAAGAGCTCTCCTGCCCTTCACTCCTACCACCGGTAGGAGTGAACAGGATCGGGGAAGCTTCCCTAACGTCATCGGTGACCATGTCACCGATGACGTTTGGAGGATTCCCCCGGTCCCGCCCACTCCTACCCGGAAGTTCGGGTAGGAGAGAGGGGGAAGGAGAAACTGTTTCTCCTTTGTCTTTATTGATCTCCCAGCCCGATCGGCTGGGAGATCAATAACTGGGGAGGCATGAGGAGTGATCCTCATGCCTCCCCATGAGTGCCAGGGTTATTTTTTTTTTTAATGCGGCCACTGCATGCCGGTTATACCGGCTCATGCAGTGACCGCATTTCACTCTTACGCCGTACGAGCGTGGCACAGCAGGTACAGCTGTGTCCACTCGTACGGCGTAAGTAGCTGGCACTCTAGGGGTTAAAGCATGCAGGGGTCCATTTGCACAAATGCAAAAGTGGAGCACCATAGAGAACAAAAGATTCTCAGTATGTGAGGGGTACTGATTCCCCTACCCCTCAACAAGGTCTGAATATATAAAAATATATATAACTCTGTGTGCCTTAGGGGTGTCCAGCAAATTGCTTTGCATGAGGCTGAGGCTGGTCTCTTTCTCCTTGCATACTGCTTTAACAGTTTCAGGCAGATAAGTACTTTTTTATCTTGATTTTTCTGTCCTGTATTCTGTATTAAGGGGTCTCCGAGCTATGTCTGAGCACGAGAGACATGACCAAGGTTACTTGGGGCTTTTGGGATCCCCCCTTTAACCCTTTGTTTTTCATGCAAGATTGTTCTTCCTAGGGATTCCTCTTGCCCTTTGGCCCCCATACTTCTGGGGCTCTCTTCAACTGAAAAGGAGCCTGCATGGGTTAGGGCCTAATTTCTTCTATGAGTTCTATACCTTTTTCTATTCAAAGGATTCAAGAGTCTGGTCTCAGGACTGTCCTGTCTCCCCCTCCCCAGCCCCGTCCACATAAATGCATCAGCCATTATGCAGAGAATAATGTTCCCACTGTAGGGGATTCCTCAGCTGAGGAAGGAGACTCTGGGAAGGCCAACCTGAATTTGTCTTTCAGTATTGAGGATTCTTTTAAACAAGACCCTGGTTCTCCTGCTGATGCTCTGATCTGAGCCGTCCTGGAGACACTGTTAGCCTCTGAGGCCTTAGATTCCAGTTCTTTCCCTGATATTTTGAAAATGTGCAAGATGGAGGCTATATTTCCTCCTCCAACATTCTTTAGACAATGTTCTCCTGCAGGAATGGAAGAAGCCTGACAAGGGAGGGTATGTCTTGTGGAAGAACAGATCCAGGCTCTGTCTCTATTACTCAAGCAATATCCTTGCTGTTGGCGGCTGTTAGAGATTACATAAGAGCCCTAGGTTGCCTGGTCTGTCCTCTGGAAGCCTTCCTCTTTACTCAATTCCACACTAGAGGGTTACAGCTGGACATTCTCAGGAACTGGTCAAGACAACACTCCCACCTTTCTCATGAGCCATGTCTGTGTCCCAACCTTTGCTGGTGGCTTCACCCCCCCCCCCCCTCACATAACGATGGCATGTCCCTTCTGTCATGCTTAAATGGGTGGTAGTCTCCATGGACGCCAGCCTGACTGGCTGGGGTGTCAGTATAGGTCATCTGACACCGGTTCACTGAACGAGGGGAGGAGAATCCTCTTCCAATGAACATTCTGGAGATATACACCATTCTGCTGGTGCGTTGCCCCAGGTCCTGTGTGCTCTTGGGTGCACCTGTGAGGGTCCAGCTGTAGAATGTAACAGCAGTTGCCTACATAAACTACCAAGGAGGAACCAGAAGTAAATGCATCAGTGCAGAGATCTGGGGAACCTCTTCAGTGAGCAAAAGCTCATGTACCGGCCATCTCGGCATTTCCCATTCCAGGAGTGGAAAATGTGGTCAGATGTTCTAAGTCTTCAACATCTGGATCCTAGTAACTGGGGACTCTGTAGTGTGTTCAATCAAATTGTACAGAACTAGAGTTTTCTATCCGAGGATCTTATGGTGTTTTCGAGACAACCGGAAGGTTCTGCTCCTCTGCACAAAAAAAAACAAAACCCTTTAGCCTCTGAGATGGATGAGATGTCCATTCCATGAAACTTCCATCTGGCTTATGTGTTTTTCCTTTGATTCCCAAAGGCTGGATGGAGAGGGGTTGTCTACTGATTTTAGAGTAATATTTCTGAAACACAGTTAATGCACATTGGCATTCCTTTAGTGCTTCAAGAGATAGTAATACTTGATTTTCAGAAAGTTTAATATTCATGTTAAAAAAGTAAATTAGATTGTGTAAGTCCCGTTGCTTAAAGTTGTATAGTTTTATAGTTCTAAGCTTATAAAGTTCCCTCCTCCCTCCCCTTTTTCAGTAACCTATTTATAAGGTGCAAACAGGACCCCAATAGTAAATAGACTGTGGGGATTTACTGTACACTGAATTTGTAAAGGCCATTAAACAGTTCTTGTAGCTATCAAAGTAAAGCAAAGGTTGGGCTGATAGTTTTTCTTTTTTTTTTTTTTTTTTGTGTTTTTTTTTTTAAACATTCTGGGCTTTTGAAAAATATAAACTACTTGGAAACTTTCTTATACTTACCACGGAATTGGGTAAATATTAGCTTGGTGCAAAATAACGGATACCTTTTATAGATTATAATTGAAGTGTATTTGTTTTTTTGCTTATTTTCTTGCAGAAAAGGAAGCGTAGAGAAAAGGATGATGACTCCTTCAGCCTGTGTAGCTTTGATCTCAAGGTAACAAGATGTACTTAGCTTTGTGTATTAGTGATGTCTCCCCTTAAGTTTTCAAAATTAATTTAATATAACATGACACATCAGGTTAATGCAAAGATGTCTTTCTCATATCCAAGGAAACCAAAGTCCCAATAGATGACCATTTTGTACTTTGGCACAATTGAATGAATAACCCATTCCGTAAAAGCATTTATTTGTATCTTAAAGTGTTAGTAATGTCTGAAAAAACCCCTTTTTTTTTTTCATTTAGAAGAGCTTAAAAAACTGATCTAAATGCAAAAAAACGTATCTCTCAAACCGCTATGGTTTAAGAGATACGGGCGTTTAAAGTTTGATTTCTCCTACTGACCGCTGTAAAGCTGTCAGCAGGAGATCCGTGTCGGTCGACACGCTGGCGCTTGAGAAGTGCCGGGATCTCGTTACTTACACGGAATCCCTTCATTGTAATGGTCTAAAACGTGTGCCTCTTGTTCTGGCACACGTTTTAGACCATTCCAATGAAGGGATTCCATGTAAGTAAAGAGAACTCTGCACTTCTCAAGCGCCAGTGTGTCGACCGACACGGATCTCCTGCTGACAGCTTTACAGCGGTCAGTAGGAGAAATCGAACTTTAAACGCCCGTATCTCTTAAACCATAGCAGTTTGAGAGAGACGTTTTTTTGTATTTAGATCCGCTTTTTAAGCTCTTCTAAATGCAAAAAAGTTTTTTTTTTTTCAGACATTACTAACACTTTAATGTTTTTTTCCTTTGGTATGAATATCTTATGAAAAGGATCACCCTCTGATTAGTAATAATCTTGACGTTCCTAGTTCTATAAGTTGCCTTCCGTAACATCTGTGTCAAGCATAGGTAGTTGCTTATGATTGTATTGCATTTATTTTTAAATTTTATTTTTTATCACAAATGTATTAAAGCAAAAATAAAAAATATTTATTAACGTGGAGCCGCTTTATTTTGTAGCTTGCATGTATAGTGCTGAAAGTGAAATTGAAATGTTTATTTTCTTCTGGAATGCAATCTGCAGACGCCCACACTAGGGACTCCCTTGGTCAGCTAGTTTCTTTTGAACAGTGTTTCTCAACTCCTGTCCTCAGGACCCACTAACAGGCCAGGACTTAGGGATTTCTCTGCTAGATCACAGGTGTGGTGATCAGAGGCTCATTCACATTGATTAACTCACCTGTGCTATAACAGGGAAATCATAAAATCATGGCCTGTTAGTGGGTCCTGAGGACAGGAGTTGAGAAACACTGCTTTAGAACTCTTACACAAGTGACAGAACTGCAGCAGCCACCTTCTACAGTTCTGTTTCCCATGTTCTTTCACGCATCCTCTTTATTCCACTGCCTATTCTGAATCAGGGTAGTTTTTGGACAGCTGGCCCATGTTGGCTCCAGTCAGTATTATTGGGATCAGCCATAAACTGGAGTTTGCGATGAACATTGCAACCTCCATCAATTCTGTCATGAAAGTTCTACCAGTTGCCCCATAGGCCACCACGTAAACCTTTCCCTTCTGCATTTATTCTGTTTTCCTGAATAAACACAGTAAAGATACAACATTCTGTACTTTGCTGGTTCACATGAGGTGATAATCATCCATGTGAAATGCACCATACAAAAACCTATAGGTACCACTGGAGGTCCAAACCCACCAGTCCACCTATCTTTGCTTGAATGTTAACAAGCTGTATAGACGCGCGCCTCTTAACCTGGTGCAAATAGATTTGTTCATCCATACTTATAATAGAATCAACTATAATGCATATAGGAGTTAAAACATTAAAATCCAGTATCCTTTAAGAAACCTGTACATGCATTCGTATACAAAAACAAAACCAGAGTTCTCAGAAATGAACTTCACTGCTTGTCTGATGCAGGTTTGGATCCCCCGCTATAACACCATCTATAGATATAAAACAAAAAGAACAGCTTGCGCAGAAGATCCTCAGCGTGTAGTAGTTTAGTGATCTTACTCCTGATCTGCCACCTTTCACCATTGTGCTGGTAACAGATGTGTACTCGCATGTGTTTGAGGCCTAAATTCTGCCTCTAAGAATATATCGCCTTCCCAGTATGTATCCAAGGATCAGTATTCTTGTCCTCCAGTCTCCTTATGCCTCCAGTCTCTTGTGGATATCTGGGGTGTTTGTGGTCCCACCTTGGCGATATCTACCCCAGTATGCCAACCACAATCACCCCGTACCACCTCTATGGACTGGCTACAGCTTTGAGACTTTAGAAGGACCGTGTAACCAACAGGGTCAGATTACTTTAAATGCAAGAGCTTTTATTTGCATTAATCAGCTCTTAGACAATACAAATGCTAGTACGGAAGAACATAATTAAAAACGCGCACACACTACTTTCAGGTGACCTGCCTTAGGGAAAAGACAAGCTGGCACTACTAGTTTTTAGAATCTTTGCTTGGCTATGGGGCTTTATAATAACCAGTTAGGTGGGCTCCCATTACCTGGCTTCTGTGGAGTTGGTCTGACCAGTTCACAGGTGTTTTTCTCGACCATTACTCTGTGGATGTTGAATTTATTACAAGTCAGTGTCGGCTCCGTAAAGAATAGTACCTGGAACACAGTACGGTAGCACTTACCATTCTCATACGTTCTTTCTATAAGTTTGCAACCACTAAAATGTGGTGTTCTTGCATCCTATGTTTCTAAAGGTATCTACCCATGAAGTGTGTGTGTCTGTCTCTGTGTGTGTGTGTCTGTCTCTGTGTGTGTGTGTCTGTCTCTGTGTGTGTGTGTCTGTCTCTGTGTGTGTGTGTCTGTCTCTGTGTGTGTGTGTCTGTCTCTGTGTGTGTGTGTCTGTCTCTGTGTGTGTGTGTCTGTCTCTGTGTGTGTGTGTCTGTCTCTGTGTGTGTGTGTCTGTCTCTGTGTGTGTGTGTCTGTCTCTGTGTGTGTCTGTCTCTGTGTGTGTGTGTCTGTCTCTGTGTGTGTGTGTCTGTCTCTGTGTGTGTGTGTCTGTCTCTGTGTGTGTGTCTGTCTCTGTGTGTGTGTCTGTCTCTGTGTGTGTGTCTGTCTCTGTGTGTGTGTCTGTCTCTGTGTGTGTGTCTGTCTCTGTGTGTGTGTCTGTCTCTGTGTGTGTGTCTGTCTCTGTGTGTGTGTCTGTCTCTGTGTGTGTGTCTGTCTCTGTGTGTGTGTCTGTCTCTGTGTGTGTGTCTGTCTCTGTGTGTGTGTCTGTCTCTGTGTGTGTGTCTGTCTCTGTGTGTGTGTCTGTCTCTGTGTGTGTGTCTGTCTCTGTGTGTGTGTCTGTCTCTGTGTGTGTGTCTGTCTCTGTGTGTGTGTCTGTCTCTGTGTGTGTGTCTGTCTCTGTGTGTGTGTCTGTCTCTGTGTGTGTGTCTGTCTCTGTGTGTGTGTCTGTCTCTGTGTGTGTGTCTGTCTCTGTGTGTGTGTCTGTCTCTGTGTGTGTGTCTGTCTCTGTGTGTGTGTCTGTCTCTGTGTGTGTCTGTCTCTGTGTGTGTGTCTGTCTCTGTGTGTGTGTCTGTCTCTGTGTGTGTGTCTGTCTCTGTGTGTGTGTCTGTCTCTGTGTGTGTGTCTGTCTCTGTGTGTGTGTCTGTCTCTGTGTGTGTGTCTGTCTCTGTGTGTGTCTGTCTCTGTGTGTGTCTGTCTCTGTGTGTGTCTGTCTCTGTGTGTGTCTGTCTCTGTGTGTGTCTGTCTCTGTGTGTGTCTGTCTCTGTGTGTGTGTGTCTCTGTGTGTGTGTCTCTGTGTGTGTGTCTCTGTGTGTGTGTCTCTGTGTGTGTGTCTCTGTGTGTGTGTCTCTGTGTGTGTGTCTCTGTGTGTGTGTCTCTGTGTGTGTGTCTCTGTGTGTGTGTCTGTCTCTGTGTGTGTGTCTGTCTCTGTGTGTGTGTCTGTCTCTGTGTGTGTGTCTGTCTCTGTGTGTGTGTCTGTCTCTGTGTGTGTCTGTCTCTGTGTGTGTCTGTCTCTGTGTGTGTCTGTCTCTGTGTGTGTCTGTCTCTGTGTGTGTCTGTCTCTGTGTGTGTCTGTCTCTGTGTGTGTCTGTCTCTGTGTGTGTCTGTCTCTGTGTGTGTCTGTCTCTGTGTGTGTCTGTCTCTGTGTGTGTCTGTCTCTGTGTGTGTCTGTCTCTGTGTGTGTCTGTCTCTGTGTGTGTCTGTCTCTGTGTGTGTCTGTCTCTGTGTGTGTGTGTCTGTCTCTGTGTGTGTGTGTCTGTCTCTGTGTGTGTGTGTCTGTCTCTGTGTGTGTGTGTCTGTCTCTGTGTGTGTGTGTCTGTCTCTGTGTGTGTGTCTGTCTCTGTGTGTGTGTGTCTGTCTCTGTGTGTGTGTGTCTGTCTCTGTGTGTGTGTGTCTGTCTCTGTGTGTGTGTGTCTGTCTCTGTGTGTGTGTCTCTGTGTGTGTGTCTCTGTGTGTGTGTCT